>CM059303.1:7305846-8573346 GCA_030340665.1 Neosalanx taihuensis | reverse complement strand
TCGGCATCGCCAAGATCTCCAAGAACAAGAAGAACAAGGACAAAGAGTACTACGTCTGACACGGCGCTCACACACACCCCCACACACACACACACACGTGCGCACACAAACAAACACATGCTCAAACACTTCTATATTATGTGCTATATATATATATATATACAAACATAGACATATATATATATTCAGATGCTCTACAAGGTACACATTCTAATGTTGACGATTTGACTCTGGCATTACACACGCAGAACAGACTCAAGCACAAACACGCATACGTACACAACACGCAAGCACAAACTAACGTACACACGCTGTATTTCAGCAGAAACCCACATGCAGATACCAGGCCACAGGGCAGGGACCCGCGTTGTACAGTATTAACTCATGAACAGAGTGTCTGTGAGAGACATGCACGCACTGCGTGACCCGGTCACACCAGACTCCCAGACCAGGACATTAGCACAGGAACAAACCCCTCTAGGAACCATTTCTCTGAACTCAGAGGAGACTGAGGAGGACTTCAACTGATGCACGCTGCATTGTCCTGTGGGAGGAACCGTGAGTGTGAGTTTGAGCTGCACACCCACTCCCAGCCGAAAGGGATGAATCTTCCACTCTCTTCCATCTCTCACACACACCCAACTGGGGCTTCTTGAAGAGAGACTGACAGAGAGGGAGGGAGGGAGCGAGAGAGGGGAGGAAGGAAGGAGATAGAGAGGGAGGGATTCTGGGTGAGAAGCACCTGGTAGGGTGACAGGACAGGAAGTCGGGGCGAAAGTGATGGATGACCGGGTGGAAAAGTTGAGCTGGGGTGTTGTGTGTCGTTTGCGGTGCCTGGACATTCTGCGCACCCAGAAGAACAACTGGACAGAGACCAGAGAGACTTCCAGGAGAGGGACCGAGAGATCAGAAGCTACCTACAGACACCAGCCACACCGAGGCTGCTAGTGTCCCACACCCACAACACACACACACACACACACACACCAACACGACAGATACATAAACAAGCGTATACACAGACATTTAGCACGGAGCCCCTTCCGATCTGAACGGCCGACATTGCGGAAGACGGCGAACCTAAAACATAGGACCGAGGATGGTGGTGGTCACGAGCGACAGACAGGACGCAGGAGGAGGGGGTCGCGGGGACGTCATTGAAGGTGAACGGTGACAAACACAAACAATGGGCTCCGTCGGGACAGTTTGGGGGCCGGGGGTGGGAGGGACTTCTTGCACGTGAATTATCTTACTCCATGTGATTTCTACAGAGTTGAATCTCCAGGAGTTACGCCCCACACCGTAACCCCACGTAGGGGGGGGGGGGGGGGGGGGGGTGGTGTGTGTGTGCAGGGGTGCGGTGAGGTGTGTGCGTAGGGGGGAGGTGGTGTGTGTGTGCAGGGGTGCGGTGAGGTGTGTGCGTAGGGGGGAGGTGGTGTGTGTGTGCAGGGGTGCGGTGAGGTGTGTGCGTAGGGGGGAGGTGGTGTGTGTGTGCAGGGGTGCGGTGAGGTGTGTGCGTAGGGGGGAGGTGGTGTGTGTGTGCAGGGGTGCGGTGAGGTGTGTGCGTAGGGGGAAGGTGGTGTGTGTGTGCAGGGGTGCGGTGAGGTGTGTGTGTAGGGGGGAGGTGGTGTGTGTGTGCAGGGGTGCGGTGAGGTGTGTGTGTAGGGGGGAGGTGGTGTGTGTGTGCAGGGGTGCGGTGAGGGGTGTAATCCCGGTACATTGACTGGATGTGCGTTCCTGCCACAGGCCCAGCCCTGTTTTTGTAGCCTGTCCTATAGACCACGCCCACTATACCTGCTCTAACAACTTTTTCAACAAACAAAAAAAAATGACAAAAAATACAAAAAACTGAACTAAATGTTATCATGTGTTGCGATAGAGATAGAAACCCTTCATGATGCCATTGGCCACAAGAACACTGAGTTGCTTTCTTCCATTGGCTCTCCCTCTCGCTGAATTCTGTCTTGGACTCTATTGGTTGACTGAGGTTTCATGTGACCAATCCCTGATGTGATGAGGTTGAGGGGCGGGCTACTGTCCAGAGTGGCAGGTCTCTGGACCAGTAACATCTCCCTGGCTCACCCAGCTTCATCTGACCAGTAACGCCAGCCAATCACATGCATGGGAATCAACTGGAGGCGTCGAGAAGAAAAAAAATAAAAACATGTAACTGAGCTGATATTTTCCCCTTCCCCACACGTCTCTCTCTGTCTCCCTCTCTCCCTCTGTCTGCCTCCCTCGCTCTCCCTCCCTCTACTTCTTTCTCAACCTCTTCTTCTTAATTTCCTCTCTTCTCATCTCTTTCTATCTCTGTCCTCATTTGTGCTTATCTATCTCTCCACCCTTCCCTCTTCCTTTCTATTTCCTGTCTCCTTTTTTGTTGCTCAGAAGTCAAGGAGGTCTGGGAAACATCATGTAGGTGGTCATTTACTGTTTTTATTTTCTATATGTACAATTTTTCTACAGTATTTTACTTTTATTTTTATTGTTACACTTCTTTGATGAACATAAAGTGGAAATTTATTATGAAAAAATAGTTTTGAAGATCTAATGAGTAAATAAAATATTACCCGTGAAATAACCTTGAGAGTTGTGTTTGTCTCTCTTGTTTGCGCTCCCTTTCTCTATCTCTGTCTCTCGCTCTCTCTGCTCTCTTTGCTCTCTCTCGCTCTCTCTCGCTCTCTCTCTCTCCTCTCTCTTTCTCCTCTGTCTCTCTCTGTCTCTCGCTCTCTCTGCTCTTTGCTCTCTCTTTCTCTCTTTTCTCTCTTTCATTCCACCCTCTCTCTCCCTGTGAAACATGGTTTTTATAACATTACACTTCTGCACTGAAATCAATTTTTGTTCTAACGTTTTGGAATTGTCACAGCGTCCAACACAGAAGTAGCATAAAGATTGTTTTTTATTTACATTTAATAGTCATTCCACTGGTATCTCCACTAACTTTCAGCACCTTCGTTTAGTATCCTCCTGACCTGCATTTGCAGAGCTGCATGCATCATATGTGTGTGTGTAACGACAGTCATATTTCCTAAAAGGCCCCTGTATGTAACCCTGACCTCAATCTATCCGTCCCACAGCAGCAACGCTCCTACTGCTGCAATCGAACAAACAAAGAACCTGTTCAGTTTTCCGTCCTAAACGGACAACATTTATAAATCTACTTCCTCTGTTGTCTTTGATCACACACACAAAATACCAGTTCTGCAAACACACACACACAGCCAGATGTCTCCCTCACAGCTCACATTGCCGCAGTCTCTCGGTCATGTAGATTCACCCTCTACAACATCAGGAAAATCAGAAAATACCTCTCTCAACATTCCACCCAACTGCTAGTCCAAGCCCTTGTCCTCACAAAGCTGGATTACTGCAACTCGCTACTTGCCGGCCTTCCTGCAAATGCAATCCGTCCCCTTCAGAGGATACAGAATGCAGCCGCTCGTCTGGTTTTCAACCTACCCAGACGCTGTCATGTCACCCCACTCCTCATCGCCCTCCACTGGCTTCCTGTCATGGCCCGCATCAGATTCAAGACCCTGGTGCTGACCTTCCGGGCTGTAAACGGGACTGCCCCGACCTATATCAACTCTCTCCTCCAGCCCTATACCCCCACCCGTCACCTACGGTCATCTGCTGACAACCGTCTAGTGGTACCCCCCACTCAAGAGTGCCCGAGCGCAACACAAACTCTTCCACTGCCTGGCTCCCCAATGGTAGAATCAACTCCCCACCTCCATCAGAAGCACAGACTGCCTTCTCACCTTCAAGAGATAGCTTAAAACTCACCTATTTAAAGAATTTAATGGCACTTAGGAATAGTATGGCACTTCACATAATCTAATGTGCTTTAGAACAATCTGTTGGTCCCCATATGGTGACTTTCCAGTGTTGTTTGTTGTATCTCTTGTAAATGTAACAACTATATTATGGCCTCTGGGTTTTTCAAATTCAGTTAATTAGAAACAAGATGTTGGCTCCCACTTTTGGCCCTATATACACGATCTGAAACAAAAGGGTCAAGCACAAAGCGCACATAGCTTTGTGGGCAGGATAAATAAGTCTTAGCTAAAGTGGGTTGGTCTAAAGTGGAAGAAATTAGTTAAAGGTGTGGTTTGGGCATAACGTGCAAAAAATCCAAACGTCATCTCACTTAACCCTTAAAAGCAGGAGCACTTGTTCCACCGCGGGTTGCTATTATCATGGCGGATTTGCCAGGCGCACAGCAAGAACACTTCACAGTCGATGAGACCAATGTCCTCACGAGAGCCGCTAAGTCCCACCGTATAATTTAAATTGTCTTCTGTTAAACAGGCAATTGCCACAGTTGTTTCCACTGTTGGCAATCCCATTTATACTGCAACTGTCCTGACTAATATGAGTAATTGTGTACTCTAGGTTTAAGCATTGTAAAAATGTGTTATAGTTATAGGTAAGGTTTATAACTTATCACAAGGATTTCCCTCATTTGTTAATATTTTTCCTTGTAATTATTTTTGCAAGAATGGGAACCGCTGCATCTGTGTAGATGAGAGAAGCAAAGAGCATGCATGTTGTGCACAAGCTACATTATGGCCAAGCCTGCGCTCTTGAAATACCATTTGAATAACGTGCCATAGACTTTTAACCACGATTTTCCTGGTCAGAGGCAGAATAGTTTTCTGAAACTGCAAAATAACACCAGGGAACTGCCTCCTGGAGCGCAAGTTCGTTCCCTGATTCACCGATGTGCGTCTGTGGACAAAACAATCCGCTGTGCATCGGGTGCAAAATGGAAACAATGCATGCATCGGTGTACAAAGTGAAATGCGCTTAGGTGCAAGATAGGCCTTTTGAATCCCAAAGTGTAAACATACACAATGATAATCTCTCCTGATTGTCTTATCTCTTCCCCTCCACCATGTTCTGCTCCGTGAGTGTTTGTCCATGCATGTGTGTGTGCGTGTGTGTGGTTAGCACTGTGGGAGAGTGTGTGAGTTCCTATTTAGAACTCAAGGCTGTACTTCTGTTCTAGCCAAAGAATAAATCATTCCTGCCTCCTCCTTCCAGAGTTCCCACAGTACACACACACACTTGCGCACTTACACACACTTTCACATACGTGCACACACGCACACTCAGACATCCACACAACCTAGTACAGATAAACACATACACGGATAGATGCAAAAAAAATGTAAAAGTGCGTGTGTAGGTTTGAGTTGTTGTAGTTTTGTTTCTGTTGAGGGTAGCATTAAGGAACACCATGTCCACTGTTATCCTGCTATGCTGAAATATTGTCATTCAGACAGAAACATGAGAACAAGACTAAACACCGAACAGAGTTGAGCAGCCTGTCATCCAGACACTCTCACACAACCTCACTGGTGAAGGACTACATTTCCCCTGACTCTCGCACAACCTCACTGGTGAAGGACTACATTTCCCCTGACTCTCGCACAACCTCACTGGTGAAGGACTACATTTCCCCTGACTCTCGCACAACCTCACTGGTGAAGGACTACATTTCCCCTGACTCTCGCACAACCTCACTGGTGAAGGACTACATTTCCCCTGACTCTCGCACAACCTCACTGGTGAAGGACTACATTTCCCCTGACTCTCGCACAACCTCACTGGTGAAGGACTACATTTCCCCTGACTCTCGCACAACCTCACTGGTGAAGGACTACATTTCCCCTAACTCGCACACAACCTCACCGGTGGAGGACTACATTTCCCCTGATACTCACACAACTTCGCTGTTACTACATTTACATCAGGGAAAACAGCAATGTGTGACTGGATAACCTTCTGTCCGATGTGTGTGTGTGTGCTGGCATGCACGCCAACCTGCACAAGGCCCTGGAACCTGGCTGGAACCGTTCATACGCCTTCAGAAACCTGGTGAGGCCTCACCATCTGTCAACGTGCCGTACAACTACCTGGAGGCCAAGTCCAAGGTGCTGCATGAATACGCACAGACACACACAAACACACATGGTCTAAGCCCCCCCCCCCCTTCCTCACACACATACGGTCTACCACATGCACACATGGTCTACCGCACACATGCGCACACACATGGTTGAGCTGTGTGTGTGTGTGTGTGTGTGTGTGTGTGTGTGTGTGTGTGTGTGTGTGTGTGTGTGTGTGTGTGTGTGTGTGGGTGCTATTTCGCACCATGCTGGAGATACAGCTCAGAGTCCAGTACTGACAGGGGGGTCCCCCACACACACACACACCTAGTATACACCTAGTATCCACCTAGCATCATACCTAGTATCCACCCAAACACCTAGTATCCACCCAAACACCTAGTATCCACCCACACACCTAGTATCCACCCACACACCTAGTATACACCCACATACCTAGTATCCACCCACACACCTAGTATACACCCACACACTCACACACACCTACACTACACACACATGCCTGATGTGAATGCTTATCAGTCTGGGCAGCTGGTACACTGACCTGCGCATCAAGGTACTCCAAGGTAGGTTTCTCCCCCTCCTCATTCCCCCTCATCCTCCTATACTCTCCCCCTTATGTCCTGACAGTCAGCCCTGAGGACCAGGATTGGACACCCCTAGTCTAGACAGTACCATGGGTGTGGTACTGTTTGATACACACAGCTCTTGTGCTGCTGTCTACGGTTCTACAGTTCTTGATGAGCGGTGTGACCAACTTGACCCATAGCTTGACGTGTCATTCTGGCTGCTGGAAGTCAGATGGCTCAGCGGGTTAAGGTGTCGGCTTCATGAACGGAAGGTTGTGAGTTTGAACCACAGCTGTGGCTGTGATGTTGTGTACTTGGGCAAGGCACTTCACCCTACTTGCCTCAGGGAGAATGTCCCTGTGCTTACCAGAAGTCGCTTTGGATAAAAGCGTCTGCTGAGTATTTAAAGTGGAGGGGGACACCTCTGTCGAGCGATCGTACAACATTTCCTGTTCCATCTTATTTTATCATTTGTACTTGAAATCTACTATTTAATTTAGAGGAAAGCAAGGTTGAATATACAATAGTCTGTTTTAGGGAAAGACGTAAAACAGTAATAAAGTAAAAAACATGCATAAAAGGTCTCATATTATATAATATTAAGAATGATCAAGGCATAATGCATTTTGCAAGTTCCGCTTAAGGTGAAGTGTAAAAAAAAAATAAAAAATACAAAGTTTAAAATATATATATATTTCACCCAGGGACAAGACAAATACCCTAGTTAAAGAATCACATGCTTTCTGGTATCTCAGTTCCATATCTGACCATCACAAACCTCAATCCTAATCTGAATCTGAAGGAACGTTTAGAGTGTTATTTTACACACTGCATATGTGGTTTATCATAATCTCTTTCCATAACTTTGTGTAGATTTATAGTCAAAGTAGTTATAATCAGTGTTGTAATTGTCTGATTTCTACGTGAAGTTTATCTTGTCTGTGTTGTTTTAAGGTGCTCTTGTTGAGGCCTGTGTGTTAGGGGAAGAAGGAAGGAGAGACAGATAAAGAAGGAAGGAAGGAGAGAAAGAAAGAGTATTGAGAAGTGGAAGGAAGTGACCAGTGTGAGTGGTAATGCATGTATTGATACTTTGTGTAAGTCCACAACACGGACTAAACATACAATATTATCAAATAAAACCAAATTTGAGAAATCTATCAGTGATGGCTAGACTGAGACAGTGAATGTGTGTGTGTGTGTGGGTGTGTGTGTGTGTGTGTGTGTGGGTGTGTGTGTGTGGGTGTGGGTGTGGGTGTGTGTGTGTGTGTGTGTGTGTGTGTGTGTGTGTGTGTGTGTGTGTGTGTGTGTGTGTGTGGGTGTGTGTGTGTGTGTGTGTGGGTGTGTGTGTGGGTGTGTGTGGGTGTCGGACAGAATGCACTTTAATGGATGTGGTGATTGACTCCACGAGGAAACTGTGAGAAATGAGTCCAGAGCCTGTGGTTTTCTCCTTTCCCTGCTCAGCCACCAGACATGACAAGATGCTGTGCTCACTGACGTCCATCCTGTCCTGGTGAAAGAGACGCTGGGATTTCAAGGTAGATGAGATGTTGACAGGAATCTTAACCCAAGAACATGACAGCCTGATCTTGTGATTAGTGATGGAGGTCAGCTAACAGTTGATGAACACCCCCTCCACTTATTTCCATAGGTGTCCTGCTAGTTTTATTTAGCATCAGTTTTATTCGTCGTTACGATCCGCTGTCTGTCTACCGAACCGTTAGATCTTAGATGCTCTAATGACACACCCCCACACACTTACACAAACACCTAATTACCATCGTGCTTGAGAAATTAAGATCCACCCACTTGTAGAAACTCATTATTCTCCAACCTCACATGCATGCACTGTTAAATGTGTGTTTGTTCTCTAGCGCCATCTAGTGGCGAATTACCCCTAATCTGATACTGCTTAAATTTAGCAGACGCTCTTGTCCGGAGAGACTTACAGCAAGTAGACGGACATTCCCCCTGAGGCAAGTAGGGTGAAGTGCCTTGCCTAAGGACACAACATCATGTAGCCACAGCCGGAAATACAACTCGCAATCTTCCGATCACGAGCCCAACGCCTTAACCGTTGAGCCACCTGACTCCCTAACCTTTACACAACCTCACTGGTAAAAGACTACATTTACTCTAAGCCAGTGGTGTCAAACTCGTGCCATCGCGGGCCAAGAGGGTGCAGGTTTTCGTGTTAACCAAGCCACTACACCAGCTGATTTCACTGACGAGTTTCTCCACTTAGTGAAATCAAACTCGTTATTAAAATCAGCTGGTGTAGGGGCTTGGTTAACACGAAAACCTGCACCCTCTTGGCCCGCGATGGCACAAGTTTGACACCTGTGCTCCAAGCCATACAACTTGTGTGGTGCGCTTGGTGCAGGTGCAAAGGTGAGATAATGAAGGGACAAGGTAAGACTTAGAAAATGAGGGGGCAGTGCAGGAGTGAGGACAGAAAGAGACAACCTATTTCTTAGATCCTTCTACCAAGGTCTGCTGATCACCTCCAGACTTCCACACACACTGATCACCTTCACACCTCCACACACACACACACACACACACACACACATAAACTCCCAGCAAAGACTTCCTCTCCGAAACTCTCAAAGCTCAACACACTCCCACAAACCTTCAGCACTATAGGAAGAAACAAGAGCTTCTTATAATCTCTCTCTCTCACACACACACACACACACACACACACAAACACACACCCTGAGTGGCGAGAGGGAGGGAGAGAGAGAGAGACACAGACAGACAAAGAAGGATGAACAGAAGAGAGGAAGAGTGTATGGGGAAAAAAAGTGAGAGACAATAGAGACCAGAAGAGGACAAAAGGACGAGGTGGAGAGAAACAGCCCGGACATCGCTGTCAACGCTGGGAGATCTCCGAGAAGAAGACAGAGGGGGAAGGATGACCCAAGCAGCTGTAATGGTGATGGGGCTGGTGGGGCTGCTGGCTGTGGCTGTGGCTGAGGTGGAGCTCGGCTCTGAGTCTGGGCTGTGTTCCTTCAGCAGGGAGTGTTCCCTCCTCTGCACTGGCAGCGAAGTAACACAGCTGCCTTCAGCTCTCCCCAGAAACACCAGTTACCTGTAAGTATCGCCGCACATGCTCAGTCACTGCACCGCTGGAGGTAAGGTTGAACTGGTCGGTGAACTTTAGGGGCAACGTGTGTGTGTTTGTGTTTGTGTTGGGGTACTGGTAATTGTTTTGTTGTATTGGTGCCATGACCTCAAGGCTGTTGAATGTAGCGGTGATGGTCATGTGACAAGGATAGAGTGGCTAACCCTTGTTTGGTTGTTTTGGATGGAGTAACATTGTTTCAGGAATCTCAAGGCTGTGACCACAGATGACCAGGTGTTAGCTTGTTTGTGTGCTGGTGTTGGTCTGAGGGGCTGTGTGTGTGTGTGCGTGTGTTTGTGTGTGCTGGTGCTGGTAGCATGCTTGTAGCATAATAGTCAATTTCATACACGCACAAACAGATAACGTAGTGCCTTTCCCAGGCAGTAGAGTGAACTCCCAGAAGAGTCTGTGTTATGCTGTTAGAGATCAAGGCTGTGACAAAGTTAGGGACAGCTACTAAAAATCAAAATATTGGACATGCAGATCCAGAACATTCTCAGTGAAGCCCAGAGTCTATTTTAGCCTCTGGTCAACGGCCAAATTCGAATCATCTTGTAATCAGGTTTTTTTTCTATGCTGTGTTTTCACAGGAGACTAAGGCAAACCAACTTGAGGGAACTTCGTCCAGGTGCCTTCCAGAGTCTGGATGAGCTCAGCAAAGTGTAAATGTGTTTGCTTGTGCCTATATTATTTTGTTGAGGATTATAATTAGTATGTGTGTGTGTGAAATATTTTATGGTCTTGTTTAAATACCCTTATAGGGATGAGGAATCCCCAAAGGGATAGCAAACTAAGAAAAACGTTTCCTTCTAGTGCTTTCTAAGGGGTTTTAGGGTGAAGGTTATGATATGTATAGAGTTTGAATTACATTAAGGGCGGAGGTTAGGGTCAGAGTTTGGGATTAGAGATAACACGCCATAGGCATAACACAATTTTGAATAGTAATGACTTGTCGGTCCTCACTAGGATAGTAAAACAAACCTGCGTGTGAATGTGGGATGTGTCCATTGTATTTTGTATTATTTTGTGTTTAGTCTGTTGTCTGGAACACGATGAGTAGGAGAGATCCAAACATGGTTGATATGAATCACAGAGTGAGAGGGAGGAGAACAGGCGGAAGGATGAGCGGATATCTAGGTACTAAGAATAGAATTGCCTGGTCTCTGTGTCTTATCTCTCATCCTCTGCTCTTTCTTCTCTCTCTCTCTCTCTCTCTCTCTCTCTCTCTCTATCTCTCTCTATCTCCCTCTCTATCTCTCTCTCTCATCCCCAACACTTAGTTGGATGGTAGAGAACGTTCTGCTGAAGAAAATAGGGGCTTCTGCCTTTGCTGACCTCCCAAAGCTGACAGAGATGTAAGTCTGACTCTTTCTACATCAGGTGGTCCTTCAGTCAACATCCACACCACCAACATTCCAACAATATTCAGTGTTGAATATTTATCAATCTGTGAGGTTCTCCGGAGCACGTTCAGTCACTCTGATAAAATAATCTGTTGACCCATCAAGATCAATGGGAAATTTTAATGTGTGTGTGTGTGCGCGTGTGTCCTTTTCTTGTCCAGAATCATAACCAAGTCGAAAGACCTGGCAGTCATCTCTAAGAAGGCTTTCAAGGCACTGCCAAAGCTAAGATACCTGTGAGTGTCTGGAGTGTTTCAGTGTGTCAGTGTACCTGTGAGTGTCTGGAGTGTTTCAGTGTGTCAGTGTACCTGTGAGTGTCTGGAGTGTTTCAGTGTGTCAGTGTACCTGTGAGTGTCTGGAGTGTTTCAGTGTGTCAGTGTACCTGTGAGTGTCTGGAGTGTTTCACTGTGTCAGTGTACCTGTGAGTGTCTGGAGTGTTTCAGTGTGTCAGTGTACCTGTGAGTGTCTGAGAGTGTTTCAGTGTGTCAGTGTACTTGTGAGTGTCTGGAGTGTTTCAGTGTGTCAGTGTACCTGTGAGTGTCTGAGAGTGTTTCAGTGTGTCAGTGTACCTGTGAGTGTCTGGAGTGTTTCAGTGTGTCAGTGTACCTGTGAGTGTCTGGAGTGTTTCACTGTGTCAGTGTACCTGTGAGTGTCTGAGAGTGTTTCAGTGTGTCAGTGTACTTGTGAGTGTCTGAGAGTGTTTCAGTGTGTCAGTGTACCTGTGAGTGTCTGAGAGTGTTTCAGTGTGTCAGTGTACCTGTGAGTGTCTGGAGTGTTTCAGTGTGTCAGTGTACCTGTGAGTGTCTGGAGTGTTTCAGTGTGTCAGTGTACCTGTGAGTGTCTGAGAGTGTTTCAGTGTGTCAGTGTACCTGTGAGTGTCTGGAGTGTTTCAGTGTGTCAGTGTACCTGTGAGTGTCTGGAGTGTTTCAGTGTGTCAGTGTACCTGTGAGTGTCTGAGAGTGTTTCAGTGTGTCAGTGTACCTGTGAGTGTCTGAGAGTGTTTCAGTGTGTCAGTGTACTTGTGAGTGTCTGAGAGTGTTTCAGTGTGTCAGTGTACTTGTGAGTGTCTGGAGTGTTTCAGTGTGTCAGTGTACCTGTGAGTGTCTGGAGTGTTTCAGTGTGTCAGTGTACCTGTGAGTGTCTGGAGTGTTTCAGTGTGTCAGTGTACCTGTGAGTGTCTGGAGTGTTTCAGTGTGTCAGTGTACCTGTGAGTGTCTGGAGTGTTTCAGTGTGTCAGTGTACCTGTGAGTGTCTGGAGTGTTTCAGTGTGTCAGTGTACCTGTGAGTGTCTGGAGTGTTTCAGTGTGTCAGTGTACCTGTGAGTGTCTGAGAGTGTTTCAGTGTGTCAGTGTACCTGTGAGTGTCTGAGAGTGTTTCAGTGTGTCAGTGTACCTGTGAGTGTCTGAGAGTGTTTCAGTGTGTCAGTGTACCTGTGAGTGTCTGGAGTGTTTCAGTGTGTCAGTGTACCTGTGAGTGTCTGAGAGTGTTTCAGTGTGTCAGTGTACCTGTGAGTGTCTGAGAGTGTTTCAAACACCCGCTGGACGTGAAGAGCATTTCCACAGCCACATGCTAGCAACAAGCAAGTCATTCTTCTTCAGTTAGTGTTCCTCAACCCTGGTCCTCAGGGACCCCCTTCCCATGCTTGTTTTAGATGTCTCCCTGCTCCAACACACCTGATTCATGTCACTCATGACATTTACATTTATTCATTTAGTAGATGCTTTTATCCAAAGCAACTTCCAAGAGAGAGCTTTACAAAAGAGACTCAACCTTCACAAAAGAACATTCTTTTTTGTTCAGGGAAATCTCCAACACTGGACTGACTGTTATTCCAGACTTCAGCCAGATCCTCTCTTCAGCTCCTCACTTTGTTCTGTAAGTCCCAGTTTTCTGTCAGTTGACAGAATGTGTGACAGCAAGATAGACTCACATCGAAGCTAACAAATCTCTAATATCGACGGCTTAACCTTAAAGCAAAAACTTGGAACATATCGCACAGGTACACAGACACACTTCACACACAAATGATCCCAGACACTGTGTGACGTAAGGTGTGTGTTGCTCAGTGACTTGCAGGACAACATATACATAAAGAAGATCCCCAGAAATGCCTTCCGAGGCCTCTGCACCGACAAGATAGAGGAAGTGTGAGTGATCCTGCTTGTGTTCCACACATCTAAAAACTTTGGAGATGCTTTTATCTGAAGCTTCACAATCTTGAAGGGGTGGAAGAGTGGAGGGGTAGTGATAAGGGGGGTGGAGGTGGAGCAATGACAATGCTATTGTGACTCTTTGCCTGGCAGGCGTCTGGCCAGAAATGGACTACGGGAGGTGGAGAGTCACGCCTTCAACGATACCAGGGTGGCCAAACTGTGAGTTCCAGTCACCGCGTAGTTTTAAGGGGTCGCAGGTTTGATTCCTTCTCTGTTACCACTGAATGCACTCTCTCTCCCCCGCTCTCTCTTTCTCCCTCTCTTTCAGTTCTCTCATTGGGAACCCACAGCTCTCTCATATCCACGGCAACGCATTCACCGGAGCGGTGGGGCCGGTGTCTCTGTAAGCATGACCCTGACCATGTGATCATGTCCTTTTCCTCCATCATGTTGCCCATACACTCAGGGGGATTGTTCTGTTTGTCTTATTCTTCCCTCACCCCGCATGTTCTGTCCACCGCCAACTGTCCCCTTTCAACAAAGCTGTAAAATGCCGAAAGTATATATTTGAAATATATGGAGACTGGAAGTTATGGACAATGAGTTAATACTGTGGATGTGTGCGGTGCGTGCACGCTTGTGGTGTGTGCATGTGGTGTGCATATGTGTGCGTGTGCCTGTGTTTGCGGTGCGTGTGTGCTTGTTTGTGTGCTTGCGCGTGTGTTCATGCGCGTGTCAAAGCTTCATCTCCCACACAGCAGTGAGCTCCCTCCCTGAGTCCATCCTGTCAGGCCTCCAGGTGTTGTCAGCTGAGGCAGTGTTCCCCCTGAAGGTGCTCCCCTCCCCAGAGCGTTTCCCCCAGCTGTGGGAGGCCAGCCTCACCTACCCCTCACACTGCTGTGCCTTCCACAACGCCCCCAGGAACAGGTGACCCCCTCTCCCGCCCCCCTCTCTCCTGTATGCGCTCACCTCCCATGGCCACACAAAAAGCCGCTGGTCTACACATGTTTATGTGTCTGCGTCTGTGGCAGGTCCCGTAGGAACCCCCTGTGTCTGAACCTCACGGTCAAGGATGAGCCCCACTTCCACAGAGATCATTGTCACAACGCAACCGCAGTCCGCTGTAGTCCCGCCCCCGATGCATTCAGCCCCTGTGAGGACATCATGGGAGGGGCGGCGCTCCGGGTCCTCATCTGGCTCGTCTCCACGCTCACGCTTCTCGGCAATGCAGCTGTGCTGCTCGTGTTGCTAGGTAGGGTCACATGACAAGGGTCTGTATGATTGTCTTGTACAACGGAATGTGAAATGGGTTGCATCTGACAGGATGATCAAGAATGCGTTTGTGATTTGTCCACTCCATCCGTGCCCTCTAATCTGATAGGCAGCCGGAAGAAGTTGACAGTTCCTCGTTTCCTGATGTGCCACTTGTCATTCGCTGACCTCTGCATGGGCGTGTACCTGATTGTCATAGCAACGGTGGACATCCGTACACGCGGGGAGTACTACAACCACGCCATCGACTGGCAGACTGGCTTTGGCTGCAGCACCGCAGGCTTCTTTACAGTGTGTTTGTGTCTATGTGTGTGCTTACAAAGTCAATATTATCTCATTGTGGCATTGCGGTACAAACTGTATGTTACACTGCGTGTGTGTGTGTGTGTGCAGGTGTTTGCCAGTGAGTTATCTGTGTTCACGTTAACCACCATCACACTGGAGCGTTGGCACACCATCACAAATGCCTTGCGGTTGGACCGCAAGCTCCGCCTCCAACACGCATGTGTCATCATGGCAGTGGGGTGGGTGTTTTCCTCAGTGGCTGCAGTGATGCCGGCGCTGGGAATTAGCAGCTACAGCAAGGTGGGGTCGCTACTCCTTACATCATCACTCCTGACATCATCACTCCTGGCATCATTCCTCCTGACATCATCACTCCTGACATCATCACTCCTGACATCATCACTCTTCACGTCATCTCTCCTGACAATATCTTTTGACATCACTCCAGACATCATTACTCCTAAAACCAGCACTCCACACACCATCACTCCTCACACCATCACTCCTCACTCCATCACACCTCACAATGTCAGTCCTCGCATCATCACTGTGTTCCAGGTCAGTATCAGCACTGTGTGTTAGTGTGGTCTAGGTGAAGATCAGCACTGTGTGTTTGTGTCCAAGGTGAGTATCAGCACTGTGAGTTTGTGTGTCCCAGGTCAGTATCAGCATTGTGTGTTTGTGTTACCCAGGTGAGTATCAGCGCTGTGTGTTTGTGTGTCCCAGGTGAGTATCAGCGCTGTGTGTTTGTGTGTCCCAGGTGAGTGTCAGCATTCTGTTTTCGTGTGTTCCAGGTGAGTATCTGCCTTCCCATGGACGTAGAGACAGCCCAGTCCCAGGTGTACGTAGTGTTTCTCCTGCTGATGAACGTGCTGGCCTTCCTGTGTGTGTGTTTCTGCTACCTGGGGATCTATATGAACATGCGCAACCCATCCTCCAACCAGGCCCGCAGCGACGCACGTGTGGCCCAGCGCATGGCTGTGCTGGTTTTCACAGACTTCCTCTGCATGGCACCCATCTCCTTCTTCGCCATCTCGGCCGCCCTCAAACTGCCTCTCATCACCGTCTCCCACTCCAAGCTCCTGCTGGTTCTTTTTTACCCAATCAACTCCTGCGCCAACCCCTTCCTGTACACCTTTTGCACGCGCAACTTCCGACAGGACTTCTTTCAGCTGGCGGCGCGCTTCGGTCTGTGCACGGCACGAGCGCAGGTCTACCGGACGGAAGGTTCTTCCATCCAGCAACCAGCCTGGATTTCCTCGTCGAGAACGAGCCAAGGAACACTCTATTCGCTGGTCACGATTAGCCATGGCCACTAGCTGGTCCCTTGAGTGCTTTCCAAAACAGGTCATGTTGTTGGTCTAAAGCTATGTGACATGGATTGAAAACTTTGAGGTCACTGAACAGGACTAGACAGAACCTGAGTTTTGATGGCCCTGATGCTTAAAAAAAGTCAATTTATTTTATTATTTAGATATTTAGACACACGTACAAATGCGTAATACAAAGAAATTAACACTCATACTCAAAACTAAACTAGGTATTTTTCACTCATAATTTTTTTTTCTGAAAACTAAATATTAATTCAACACAAATGTACGCAACCAAAACCGCAAGCTGACAAACATGTACTTGCTTGAGTTTTGTAGTTTTGAGTGTGTTATCAGAAGCTTACTGTCCTTCAGCTCACCCTGTTTATTCAAGGACAGAGCAACTCCACCTCAACGCCTGTGTGTTTGGAGGAGAGGTTACACAGCTGTGCTATGTCTTTACAGGGGGAGGATGGTTAGCTGGCACGCTGGCCTCTCACACACAGTGAGATCTCAAGGTTCCAGGTGCAAGACCGGAATGGATCCAATCTTTGAACCCAGACTTTCTGGACAACCATGGCTCTTCTGCCTCCCCCTAAATCCCAACAAGGATGGGGACACCCGTACCACATGCCTGCACGCCCCACATGTAGGGGTAGGGCTGAATGGTAGGGGGAAAGGGGGTGTTGGGATTGGGCCTTTTCCCACTTGTCAAGGAAAATGAAACCCTCCTTACAACACTGCCAAATGCACAATTTGAAAACTAGACTCTAGAGGTTATTACTATGCAAATCTGTCTACATTTCTACACTTCGGCTAATTTTTAAACATTCTCTAAACTGTAAGTATTATTGTCGCCCCTGTTTTATGAAAAAATGTACAAACATTTAATTAATGCTTCAAAACAGAGTTATTATGTCAGTAAATTGACAATGCTGCCAAAATGATTCTTGTGAGTAATGATGTTTGTCATTGTGTGGGCCGTTCTAGTCAAAATGTTTAGATCCACCACCACCACCACAAAATGTTTTGCTTTTTCAAATACAACACAACACACAAACACACACAGGTAAAAGATTATGTATAGCAATGTTACATATAAAGACATTTTACATATATTTTTTTTACGTAGTAACTTGGGCAACATAGTATAGTAGTACACCACATAGTACCACTTTTCTCAATTGCTTTGGCTCAGGTCTCAAATGAGAATTAAATAGATTATTTTGCATATTATGGTTTACCCAATGTTTAGAAGTTGTAAGGAGTATGACAATTTCACTGAGAAATAACTTTTATCAGCAAGCTATATATCCTTCTCTTTTGCACACTACTAAGGAAAACAAGGAACTCATTGTTCTCAGAGATTTAAATTGATGGTTTTGATAATAGCCTTTTTTATATATATAATTCAAGAATTGTGGTAAGCCATTAAAAAACTAACAAATTAGACCAGTAAACTTCTCACATAGCTGCAGTTTTGATATCAACCAAATTATAGAATAATTTACTTAATACACTTATTTTTTAGAGATTTTT
Organism: Neosalanx taihuensis; assembly: GCA_030340665.1. Lineage (NCBI taxonomy): Eukaryota > Metazoa > Chordata > Actinopteri > Osmeriformes > Salangidae > Neosalanx > Neosalanx taihuensis. The sequence goes on along the minus strand of CM059303.1, from coordinate 8,555,776 downwards.
GTCTGTTTGTTTTATTAATGTAAAACAGACTGGGGCATACGTGATAATAATAAATAATATTATAATAAATAATTTAAATATAGCTGCAAGCAGCAATAGTGGATTCCTCCTCAATATTGAAACCCTTTATGAAGTGAATATGTGATTCAAATTGCACTCAGCAAGTTTGGTGTGAATACATTCAAGACTGTAGCGCCTCCTGTGCTGTACCATACAAATGATTAAAAAAAATCTAAAATACAATTACTAACTTTTGTGAGGGTACCTCTGACGATGATACCTGCCAATTTTGGGCAAGATTGGGCAAAAATTGTAGGAGTAGCAGAAAAAGACAATTCATGAATCTATGTTGTACAGAAAAATCAAAGGGCTTGCCATTAAAAGTGGTATACAGGCATCTGTAATACATTTCAGGACTCACAAAAAGGATACAAATGGCACCACCAAGAATTCTTACAAATGGTCAAATTGGTGTGTGGCCTATGGCACCCCCTTTGGTTTCAAGTGGACCAAATTGGGTGTGGTAGTTCATAATGTTGTGCTGTTTCACCATGCCAAAAATCTCATTTAATGCCATTTAATTCCACTTTACAAATTAAAAAAAAAAAGTGATGTATTTCAAAGTGCACACTGCAAGTTTGGTGTGAATATATCAAAGATTTGCTGAGATACAAGACAACTTCCAGTTTCATGATCCATCCAGCAGCCAATAGCAGGGTGAAGGCGGGGGCTTACTCAGCCCACTGTGTCAACCGACTTTTTGTCGTGTTTGTTTTTTTGGGAGCCACTGGGTCTGGCATGACAGAGAGGATTTAGATGACAGCCTTCTGGCATCACTTTTAAAAAGGTAAAAAATGTATGAATTGGGGCGTGGCCTGTAGTGCCCCCTTTGGTCTCTGGTGGACCAGATTGGGTGTGGTGGTTCATAATGTGCTGTTTCACCATGCCAAAAATGTCTACTTTTTACAACTGTGGTCAAGGCCTTTGACTTAAATGCTACAAGCTTAATAACAATACCTACAAAAACAATGGGTTTCCTCCTCACAGAGGACTCCTAATAAACAGCTTCTTTTCTCAAATTAACGGAAATAAAATATTCTCGTGTAGCCACCCTCTTAAACTAAAATGTTCTTCTACTATCCATAGGTATTAGTGACTCCTAGTGGTGTAGCACATATTATTTACACTGAATGCAGAGAATCTGTGTCTGTCTGTAAATCAGTGGATTTTAAGTGGGATGGCAACAACAGTTGAAAGACTATCTTGAGAACAGGACACTGTGCCTACTTGTAATTTCGTAATACAGTGTGTAGTTGAACTGCTCTGCATTGCTCCTATAGCGTGCATCGCTTTCTGTGACGTCATTATCCAAAGACCAGCAGACTCCGCGTAAGATTGTCTTGTCTAAAATTGCTAACACAAGACAAAGACTCTATAAATACAGTGGACACTTTTTAAGTATAGTAGGAAAGTTATTAACTATGACTGATGTAGTGATACATAAATAACTTACTATGATGTAATCTAAAACAGGGATTTGATTTCCATCGCTTAAGGCATCACCAAATGAGGACTTACTTGCTCAACAGCCTTTTGTCAATTCACTCGAAAATCTGGGAAGTATACAGGGGGTGCAGAATTATTAGGCAAGTTGTATGTTTGAGGATTCATTTTATTATTGAACTATGTTCTCAAGCAACCCGAAAGACTCATAATATCAAAGCTGAATATTTCTGGAAGTTGGAGTGGGGCTTTTTTAGTTTTAGCTATCTCATATACTCATCTCACTTATTTATTTTCACAAGGTAAACTAATATAACAACTCAAAATATACAAAAATGTATTTCTGACATTCAAAAACCAAACAATTTGTTTACATTTAACAGATGATTTTATCCAAAACAACTTACAGTAAGTACAGGGACATTATCCCTGAGGCAAGTAGGGTGAAGTGCCTTACCCAAGGACACAAAGTCATATAGCCACAGCGGGGGCTTGATCTCACAATCTTCCGTTCATGAGATCAACGCCTTAACCCTTTGAGCCATCTGACTCAGTGACCAACATAGCCACCTTTCTTTACGAGGACACTCAAAAGCCTTCCATCCATAGATTCTGTCAGTTTCTTGATCTGTTCACGATCAACATTGCATGCAGCAGCAACCACAGCCTACAAGACACTGTTCAGAGTGGCACTCTGCCCTTTACTGATCCAGCCACAGGCCCATCCATCTGGCCCATCATCAAGACTCACTCTCATTTCATCAGACCATAAAACCTTTAAAAATTCAGTCTTAAGACATTTCTTGGCCCAGTCTTGACATTTTATCTTGCGTGTCTTGTTCAATGGTGGTCGTTTTTCAGCATTCCTTACCTTGGCCATGTCCCTGAGTATTGCAAACCTTGTGCTTTTTGACACTGCAGTAACATTGCAACTCTGGAATATGGCAAAACTGGTGGCCAATGGTATCTTGGCAGTTTCATGCTTGATTTTCCCTTAATTCATGGGCATTTATTTTGCCTTTTTATTCAACACGTTTCTTGCGACCCAGTTGGCTATTTGCCATGAAACACTTGATTGTTCGGTGATCACGCCTCAAAAGCTTGGCAATTTCAAGACTGCTGCATTTCTCTGCAAGACATCGCACAATTTTTGACTTTTCAGAGTCCGTCAAATCTCTCTTGTGAGCCATATTGCCAAAGGAAAGGAAATTACCTAACAATTTATGCACTCCTGATATAGGACGTTGATGTCATTAGACCACACCCCTTCTCATTACACAGATGCACATCGCCTGATATACTTAGTTGGTAGTAGGCTTTCAAACCTATAGTACGGCTTGGAGTAGGACAGCATGCATAAAAAGGATGATGTGGTCAAAATACTCATCTGCTTAATAATTCTGCGCCCCCTGTAGGCTCCTGTTGATGAGTTAGTAATGATAATAAGACTGCTAGTATATTGAATCCGATTATTTCAATCCTGTTATTTTCTTATGGATAAAATGCTGGTTAGGTAACAGAAAAACCATATGAACTGGATACTTTACTTCAACATAAATATTTTTTGTTGAATGAATGTGTTTACTGATGCAAAAACTCTTCAATTACACATGTGTAGTAACAGTGCTGCCGCAACCCTTTAGGTGCCCTACGCCAGGGGTGTCAAACTCGTGCCATCGCGGGCCAAGAAGGGTGCAGGTTTTCGCGTCAACCAAGCCCCTACACCAGCTGATATCAATAACAAGTTTGATTTCACTAAGTGGAGAAACGCGTTGGTGAAATCAGCTGGTGTAGGGGCTTGGTTGACGCGAAAACCTGCATCCTCTTGGCCCGCAATGGCACGGGTTTGACACCCCTGCCCTACGAGCACGACAACAACGAATGAAAGAACTGTATTGACTATATTGACATGGTTAACAATGTGGTCAGTACAGTAATTGTGCTTTTTGCCACAGCTTTTTGTCTCCCTGTCCCTCTCTCCCCCTCCCATTTATACTTCTTCCTGCCACCTGTCTTTCTTGATCCATGTTTACAAACCAAATCCTTCTGAAACTGTCCCCTTATGGATGGATGGACGATGGATGCACCACACTGTCAGGCTACGTCTGGGCTCATTTGCATACTGCAACAGCAAAATGAGAGGGAAGCTGTGTGTCCCTTATTCGGCGTACTTTTTCTGCTACAGATCGTTTTGTCAACTTGTAATATGTTCATTTTGTGAGCGTATTAAAATGTGCTTTCTCAATTTCTAAAATTTTGATTTGAGGGGGCAAGACATTTATTTGAGGGGGCAGTGCCCCCTCTTGCCCCTGCGTAGAGCCGGCCTCGCAAAGCAGGATGATGAAAAAAAACCTGTGACGCCTTAATTATTTGGCGTCATGCTTAAAGGATGCAAGAATCAACTTGGAGCACACATCAAACAATAGCAATATAGATCAATGTAGGACACTGGAATGTGCAACTCAATTTTGTTATAGCCTAGTTAACTGCATAACATGTCAAGATAGATCTCGATCAAAGGTGATCACTGTCTTTCATGTAGTCAACATGTGGATTGTTTGATTCAAAGATCAATTCAAATTGTTTAAAGACGATTGAAAATGATCGATACATAAGAGTTTGGACTATCGTTCTGAACCTATTTGATCCCTGATAAAAAAAGAAACACAAATAAGCTTCCCTGGCTGGCTTGATGGTGCTTTTCAAAACATGTTATATTTTTATGGCAAATGGCAAATTTCCAGGCGGGGAGACGCCCCCCTGACCCCGACCCCAGTCTCTCTCCAGGGACACCGATCAACCATGGGCAGGAATCGTACACCGTCCGTGTGGTCACTCCGAGCCCACGCAACACCTGCTGGTACTTGACCTTGCACACGCTGTGCTTCATTTATACTTCTTCCTGCCACCTGTCTTTCTTGATCCATGTTTACAAACCAAATCATTCTGAAACTGTCCCCTTATGGATGGATGGACGGTATGGAGACACATGTGGAGCCTTTACAACTGAAGTGGCAAAATCAGCTGTGATTGGAATGGAATGAATCAATATTGTTAAATAAGGTTAGATAAGGAAATACTTTTTTGTCCCCCAGAGGAGAAATTGCAGTCTACAACAGCAGCAGGGTACAGTACAGCACTCAGAGTAACGGGTTAAAATATAAAGTACAGAAGATAAAGTAAAGTAGATTACAAAAAATTAAGTACGAGATAGAGATCTAAGATCAACATTGCACATAAGTGGGAGAGAATTAATTTAAACGATAAATTAAACAATGCTCAAGGTCTGGATTAAATGACCTAAATACATCCATACAACAAGTCCAAATCCTGAATTAACTTTGTTGAATAGCTCCTCTGTCTCTGACATATTTACAAAAAAGTAAATCCTCACACAGCCCTTTTCACCTTATATGATAAGTGCTCGTTGGTTTACCGATGTAGCATTCACAAAGCAGGATGATGAAAAAAAACTGTGACGCCTTAATTATTTGGCTTCATGCTTAAGGGATGCATGATGGAGCACACATCATACAATAGCAATATAGATCAATGTAGGACACTTGAATGTGCAACTCAATTTTGTTATAGCCTAGCCTAGCCCAGGAGACGCCCCCCTGACCCCGACCCCAGTCTCTCTCCAGGGACACCGATCAACCATGGGCAGGAATCGTACACCGTCCGCGTGGTCACTCCGAGCCCACGCAACACCTGCTGGTACTTGACCTTGCACATGCTGTGCTTCAGGTTTGAATCAGTCTGGGTCTATTAAAAAGCTTCTGTTCATGAAGCATCACAAGGAAAAACGTGGACAAACACAGTTTTGAGAAAAAGACTGCATATTTCCAGTTTTTGTTTTTCATACATACATTCAGTGTACGCTTTCAACCAAATGTGAATTTGAATTTGAATTTCAAGGCCAAATGAATTTATTATTTTTCAATGTATTTCCTTCCGTCTTCACTGGACGTCGAAGTTGACAGGGTGGACCTTATTGCATTGGTTGAACACCGACCTCTTGCTGGTCCTCACCCCCACGGAGCGTTTGTTCAGCGTCTGAAGCACAGGCGGAAGGTGGCCATGCCCTTGACCACCTTGTCTCTCTGCCGACGCCACCAGCTGGAGACAGAGACAAAGGCACAGAAAGTGAGGGAGCGCGGGAGCAGGAAGAGAAGAGATATAGTGGAAAACAACTGAGAATGTAGTTTAGATGGTTGTAACGGGGGTGTGTTTGGACTCCATCTCTTGCTCCCACCCTTTCTCGCTACACTGAACTGGTAATGCACCTTTTGGTCTGGACGTCCAGGCAGGGCTCTGGCTTTCTCGCCTCCTCGTCCTCCACTTCAGAAAACTCAACCTACAGGATTACCAGACTTCTCAGCAAAGTTTTTCGGACCAACAGTTGCTGAGATAAGGAAAACACTAAGCTAACCTTTAAGGTAGGGAACACCATGGTGGTATGAGGGCAAGGACGTGTGATCTATCGGCTAAACATAAAGCTCTTTGCAGTACTGCTCACTGCCACAGGAAGGTGGAGAGAGGCAGAGGACCATCACAGAGGGTTTCCCTTACATGTGTGTGAGGCAGCTGTCCCAGGTCTTCTGCCTTGGCTATGGACTGGTCCACATGGAGTCCACCACACCTGTTCATCAGATTCAGATTAATTTAGCAGCGGCATGGAGATGTAGTAGGAAAGGAGGCAGGTGATGTGAGTCAGATGTGGTGTTTTGCACACTTACACCATAGCTTTCTCCAGCTGGACCTTTAGGTTTTGATTGTTCCTGAACACACACTCAAGGTCAAGAATGAAAGCGCCAACACTGTCGTCACAATGTCAGTGAGAAAGAAAAGGAATAAACTATACCTGGATGGTAGCGAGAAGCTCTTTGATGATCATTGATTTCTACAAATAAAACAGAAACAGACCTTGGACCTTTTTTTTTGTAATAACACAGAGTAGAAAACCACAAGCAGGACTCTACCAGAGCAGGAAAGCTCTTCAAGAAACTTTGTCTGATATTACATACGGAGAAAGATCCTACCTCATGCAAGTCCTGACTGTTTTTATCAAGAACGAGTCGGTGTTCCTTCTTCAGTCGTTGCTGAGAGTCAAACCCCAAGCAGTCAATCATTCATATTTTTCAAACATGTTAAATACGTGTGTGTGTGTGTGTCTGCTCTACTTTTACGCTAAAGCTGTGTGTTTGTTCTGGAAATGTTATTTCATGTTGTTTTATCATTGCTCGGTACATATTGTGATAACCTGGTTAATGTGTTCTGTTGTAGCCAGCGGTGGACTGGGGGGGTGGGGGCAGCACCAACTGATCCGCGGCCCCGGCCCACGTTGGACGATGCCCGGTATGCCAGATGGCCAGTCCACCCCTGAGTGTAGCCCACATGTAAGTCACATGTAACGAGGACGTAGTGGAGCGATGGTGAGAGCTCAACGACTGTATTTCCATTTTCTGACTTAAGATGATATATGCACAGTATTAAATATATTTATTCATACACTGTGTTCTGCAGTTATCTTAAGGTATATGCGATGTTGTCCTGTGTTCCATGCAGGGCCGGTTCTAGACAGGCATATATGAGGGGCCAGTCAGAAATGTGAAGGGGGCATCACTTCACCACCCCCCCCCCCCCCCCCCCCCTGAAACTGTCCCCTTATGGATGGATTCTGCCGGCAGAATTTTGGTCCGGAGGGAGGGGGGGGGGGAGTAATCTCGCCTAGGGCTCTAAATAAGGTAGAGACATTTCTGATTTCTCATGAATTTGTAATGTCTATGCTCATCTCTGTGCTTGTAACGCTGCTGCTTGTTCAAAGTTTTACCGCTCCGTGGTGAAACCTGACACCACACTGTCAGGCTACGTCTGGGCTCATTTGCATACTGCAACAGCGATATGAGAGGGAAGCTGTGTGTCCCTTATTCGGCTGACTTTTTCTGCTACAGATCGTTTTGTCAACTTGTAATATGTTCATTTTGTGAGCGTATTAAAATGTGCTTTCTCAATTTCTAACATTTTGATTTGAGGGGGCAAGACATTTATTTGAGGGGCAGTGCCCCCTCTTGCCCCTGCGTAGAGCTGGCCTCGGTTCCATGCAGTTGGGCTCTCCTCCTCCTCCACTCCCGTATTGGACAATATGATGGTGAGGCAGAACTTTTGATTTAAAATTTGAGTTGGATTGTACAACATGTTTATGGAACACTTATCACTCAGTACAAGCGCAAATAACTGAGTTCTTCACATTGAGTGAAGAAAAAAGTTAGTGAGAAAAACTAAATATATAAATATTAGAGTAATCGCTCTGCGCCCATTGACTTTCTGCAGTCTAACTACAATACGGTCATCTGTGTCACCAATTACCACTGTCTCCAAAATGTGCTTAGGTTTACGGATGGGTCAGTTTTAGTAGAGGACCGCACATTCTCACGTCAAGTTTGTTTTTTATAAATCACAACCTTCGGTGGCGTACACACGTTTTCAGCCAGGTTCTGTGCGTACACAACTTGTACACTTTACCTGGTGGTTGTGGATTGCCATTTTACCTAAGTGTAAGTAATCCTCTGTAGCTCAGAAGGCTGTTTCAGCATCCATGGTTCAAGTCTTGCTGATTTATTAACCATATATAATATGAGTCAAATCACAATTAGACTGTCTACATATCTGTGCTTGCTCTGTGGCTCATTGGGTATGCACATGTATGTTAAAGTAAAAACCAAATGTCATAACTTTGGTTCAAATCCCACTAATACAAATTACTTTAACTTAAGAATTCAGCAATTTAACAATTTCTAGCAGGGTGGTGGGTGGGCCACATGGTTGACCTTGGCAACCCAGGTTTAAATCCAGCACAAGGCACAGTGGCAAACACCTGCTAAGACTGGTGCCCCCAGCTGGTCTGACCACAGTGCACTACCTGACTCTCCAGCATCCCCCCACCAACCTGATGACCACACCTGACCATCCAAGCCCCTGCAACTGCAATGTCACCACCTAGTTGTCCAGCACTCGCCTCCCCTAAGCATCCTGATGACTACCCCCTAACTGTCCAAGGTTTGGGGTTTCCATACATGGTTGGCACCTTGGCAACCCGGGTTCAAATCCAGCACAAGGCACAATGGCTAAGTGAGTTAAGTAAGATGGCTCCTGTCTTGAATGAGAAGTGGGTGGCATACAGCCAAGTTATTGTTTATGTAGACTATTGCCCATAGTAAGAACAGAATTACATAATATTGCATATAGTAGTGGTTATGGACAGCAGTGTTTCTTGAACTGTCTGACGGCAGCAGGAAGGAAGGACCTGCGGAACCTCTCCTTCACGCACCGAAGGTCAATCAGTCTATCGCTGAAGCTGCTCTCCAGAGCGGACAGTGCGCTCTGCTGGGGGTGCGACTTGTGGTCCAGCATAGATGTCAGCTTTGTCAGGACCCGTCTGTCGCCCACCTCCTGCACCAAGTCCAGAGGACAGCCCAGGACTGAACTGGACTTCCTGATTACCTTATCCAGCTTCTTCTTTCCCTCTCAGTGATGCTGCTGCTCCAGCAGACCACACCAAACAGGATGGCTGACGCCACCACGGAGTCATAGGATAGAATAGGAAATTCCTTTATTAGAAAGTCCTTAGGGGTGCCCCCTGCACTCCAAAAGACCTCAGTCTCCTCGGGAGGTAGAGCCGGCTCTGACCTTTCCTGTACCGTGCGTCAGTGTGGTGAGTCCAGTCTAGTCTGTAGTTCAGGTCAACACCAAGATAGTAATAGGACTCCACTCTCTCAATGTCCATTCCCTGGATGTTCACCAATGGGGGGAAGATCGATGTCTGCGGAAATCCACCACCATCTCCTTGGTCTTGCCCGCATTGATGAGGAGGTGATTTGGCTGACACCAGTCCACGTCATCGTCGTCGCTATCAGGCCAACGATGGCGGAGTAATCAGAGAACTTGAGCAGGATGCAGCCCTCCGAGTTGTGTCTGAAGTCAGCAGTGTAGAGGGTGAAAATAAAGGGTGCTAGCACTGTCACCTGAGGTGCACCCATACTGTAGGTCAGGAGATCAGACACACCGTCCCTGGTTCTCACAAACTGGGGCCTGTTTGTGAGGTAGTCCAGCGTCCAATCTGTCAGGAGTACATCCACTCCCAGCCCACACCAGCTTGTCCGTCAGACGCACCGGCTGGATTGCTCTGTTGAGGTTCAGCCAGTTCAAAATCACTTGCCGTAATTATCCGTGCCTGGCCGCAACTCAGAACTGTATTCCAACTGGATCTTCGTAAATCAAATCAAACCGCTATCTTCTTCAGCTCTTGACTAGTCCAAATTTGATTAGTCCAAACAACAAGTAGACAAGTGCCGCTTTAAAATAAGTTTTAAGTTCAATATCAAGGTATAGACAGGATGCAGCTAATCGCAAAATGCCGACTAACTGTTTTGAGCATTTCTTCTCACAGAGTTTCCTACCAGCGCCGGCGCCGGAAATTATTATTATGTAAGTGAATGTATAGCTTTTCTATGTATTTTACTCTGGTTACTGCAGAAATGCACATCATTTGCAATCATTTCTTAGATTGCTTCAGATTCAGATTCAAAATACTTTATTAATCCCCTTGGGGAAACTCTTTGGCAGGACAGTGCCCACCGAGGCAACACGACAAAGTACATTATCGGCGCACAAGCCTTCTGAAATTGGGAAAACACAAATAGATTTTCGAGGAGAAAAAAAGGATACATGCCAGAGCCTGTAACCAAAAAAAACACCTCAGCAGATAAGCAACAACAACAAGCAGGTGGAGGCGTTGGATGAGTCTGTGTTCGTAGCCAAAACACAGAACAATCGTCCTCATGGCCTTGAGGTCAGGACATCTTTTCCAGCCAGACAACTCTCACAGAAAAGGGTGGGGGGTGGGGGGTTGGGGTGGGGGGTTGGGGTGGGGGAGGGGGTGTAGAGAGACGTCGTACCTCAATCTTGCAAGATAGAAACAGGTAGGGGGAGGGGTAGCCCTGCACGGTACCAGGCACAGCCGTACAGGAATTTGGAGCCGAAAACATATACTCATGTCGTTGCTCGTAGAGCTAGTTTACACCCTACAAACAAGTCTCACTCAATGTCTCTCAAATGTCTCTCAAATGCCTCTCAATGTCTCTCAAATGTCTCTCAAATGTCTCTCAATGTCCCTCAATGTCTCTCACTCTTCCATTTTGTTGGTCAATACGTTCCTCTGTCCCCTGCAGAGCCATCGGTATCCCGCGATGCGCGTAAAGTCACACTTTGGCCACCAACAGCCCTGCCCATCACATCAATCAAGTGGGGCAGCTTAAAGGGGCCGTTAACAGCTGCCTCAGTTTTTATAATTTGTCGATATCCCACGGCACGCTTAATCCAATCAGCAGAAGCCCGGCCATCATAAATCCCAATATGTAGAGATCCTCAAAGTCCTCGACGGAAGGTACCCACAGGCACACGACACGCCTCTTATCCCATGCGTCCATCATGTATCCCGCTGGAGACGATCCCATGCGGGGACATGCTGGGTCCCCCCAGCCCCTAGATCTCTTTAAATATATGGTGTCAATAGTACTTGACCAGCTAATCAATTCCATGTTTCAGCTTAAAAGGGTGATGCAGTTAGTCTCTCCAGCAGACAGGCAGACGATAGAGCAGGAAAAAGATAAGGGAGCGAAAAAGTTTGCGACCGCCTCCACGAGAGCAAGGACTAGAATTAGATGCATTGGTCAAAATAGATGCATTGGTTAGCGAAACAGAAGTGTACTTGGACCAAACTGTGAATTATTTTCATTGCTTTTACACAAAATTAATTGAATGACCAGATTCCAAAAAGTACATAAACTTTTTATCGTTCATACTCCACCACCTGCAAAACACAATTGTATTTGCAGCAGATATTTCAAATGCTAACACTTTCAAAGACTCTTAACAACACATTTAAAACGGAATTAATGCAAATGTTGTGCATTTCTGTAGTAACCAGATTTAAATATTAGAAAAAAATATATATATCGACTTTAATATTAATTTAACAATGGTGAGTATTTCAAAATACAGCTGAATGTAATTCCAGCTGTTATTTCTTTCATAAACAAACAGACAAAGGGGAATGGCATAATAATTATTTGCAGTCTAGAAACATGGATGAAGGAAGACAGGCTAGTGGGGAAAGCAGAAGAGTAAGGAGAGGTAGAATGTGTGGAGGATAAGAGAGAGAAAGACCAAGGGCGGTGGTCTGTGATGAGAGAAGAGCCACAATTAGGCCAAATACAGGAGAGAGTTAGAACTGGAACCCAATACTGTACAGAGTGATTAGACTATACATGTTGTTTCTTGTACTTACTATTGCAATCACACTATCATTGACAATTTGGTTTCTATTTTGTATTTTTAGTGTACATGAATATGTATTCTATTTAAATCTTTTGAACTTCAAAGATAAAAGTCTATAATTTTGTTATGCTCCCTGTTAGTGTTTTTAGGTTGGTGTGTTATGTCATTTATTCTGTTCTTATCTTGCCCTTATTATTATGTTAGATATATGTTTGCTCTTATCTGCCAAAGTAAATTATGTGTTTGTATATCTTGCATAGCGAATAAAATTGATTCTGATTGTAATGAATGACAATGTATGCTTCTGAATTTGAATCGTTGACATCGTTATGGTCAAACAAGGTTCGCTTGAGACATATAAGTATGTCAGTGGTTTGAGTGAGTTTTGGAAGAGCAACTGTCTCATCACTGGCATGTTGCTAGTGCAGACTGTGAAATGGCTGAAAAAAGTGGCTTCAGATTTGTCCAATGGGTCTTTTCTAAGCAATCCCCTAGAAAAGGGCCACAGGAACAGCTTCTACCTTTCTGCCATTGCCCTCTTAAACAGGGCCAAGGATGACATAACTACCTAAAACCCACACCCCCATCCAGAATCCCACTGCACTCTGCCACTTTAGCACATGACACCTTAAAAACTTACCACTGTGATTTTGCACTACTGTTTGCGCTACTGTGTATATACCCCCCCCCGCCCCTTCTATAAATATCCATTCTGCTCTACACTCTCTTACTATAGTTATATTCCCCCCATCTGTACAGCTAGTGCCCACTTACTTTTATCTTATTTGTATCTAATTTGTATTTTACATTCTATTTTTTATTCAGTTTTACCCTTATTATTATGTTACATATATTTTCTATGTTTGCTCTGTCTTTCCAAAGTAAATTATGTGTTTGAATATCCTGCATAGCGAATAAAAAAGAAAGAAAAAAAAAATCCTGAACAGTGAGCGGCTTTTGTCAAACAATGACACCTGGTGGAGTAAGTGGATCATGAACAGCAACAGAAAGACCTACACAGGGTGGTTGAATTTCGACAGATTAGAAACCAGGATTTTGTCATCCTCGTATCATTCAGCCATCCAGGTTTTAAATTAAATCCCAGTGTTGAACCAGGGTAAAGCTGAAAGGACCCTCGTCAGAATGGTCTCTGTAATTGGTTAGTGTTCCAATTGTCTGACATGACAAAAATCATGATTACAGGATTAGTGAATTGCTTTACAAATCCAATTAGTTAATTTGGTGATTAAAGAATAGATATTTAGTCCTCTTCGCTTCGTGAAGTTTAAAACTAGAGGTTGGGAGAAAGGGTCACGAAGTTGGAAGTTGCGTAAACTCGTCAATTGACTAAAGCATATGTTGCGTGACTTGACTGTTGCATTATTCTGCAAACAGGAAAATTCATAATTTTTTTGTTTAAAATGTTTCATCATACATCATCATTCCAGGCTGAATAGCCTAAGTATACTTGTGTTACTATTGACCCTTTGCACCTACGTCACATGATCACGTGGGTGCGCCATGCTGGACGGCAAGAGTGAGTGAACGAAGCATTGCAGGGAGCGCAAAACTGACCTAAACTTACAGCGATCGCAATTATTTTTGCCAGCAAGCATGACTTCTTCTAGGGCATGTTCAGTTCGGCTACATAAATCACGTGACCGCGCTGGCGGCGAGATCAAGTGGAACACAGCATAGTTGTCAGCTTTGCCAGGACTCGTCTGTCACCCACCTCCTGCACTGAGTCCAAAGGACAGCCCAGGACAGAGCTGGACTTCTTGATGACCTTGTCCAGCTTCTTCCTTTCCCTCTCAGGGATGCCGCTGCTCCAGCAGACCACACCATACATGATAGCTGAGGCCATAAGGGTCTTATGTTATACAGCGGAACAAAGGGTGGGGCAATGAAATGTGTGTATGTACTATGTACATAACTCTTGAAATCCACTGCCTGACATCGGGTTGTCATGGTACAGACTTCACTTGAGACATATTTCAATAAGGTGGAGCAGAAGAACTTCCACTTCAAGCGCAGGCTGTAGGCAAGCCTCCTTTGTTTAAGGATCCTTTTGCATGAAAAAGCACAAAAGAAAGCAGAAAACACAGGAACACCACAATGTTAAACCCTTCACAGCTGATGAAGTCGAGCTAATAAGATAGCAGGCAATAACGTTATCTGAAAATCTATCATAATTCCTTGCTCAAAAAACATAATTATGTTGTGAAGATACTAATACATTTCGGTATCTAGATAATAAAGGACTTCCGATATAATAAACAGACTTAATTATTATTAATTGGGCAGTATTTCATCAACTTACTCAAACAGGAACACCACAATGTTAAAGGCTATAACCCTCCACAGCTGACCAAGTTGAGCTAATAAAATAGCAGGCTAAAGCGGAAAATGGATCATAATTCCCTGCTCCAAACAACATATTTATATCGTGGACATACAGAGAAATTTCGATTTCTAGATAATAAAGGACCTCTGATATAAGTAACACATTTAATTCTTTAAAATTGGCCGGTATTTCATCAACTTACCTCACAAATGTCTTGCTGTGCAGACATAGAAACACATGTCCAGCGCCACAAAAGGATTGTTTGGAACTATTGAGGGCTCCATTACCCGGAAGTCGAGCCGCCATTTTTTCCTATGGAGTCCTATGGGAGTGTCGCCACTCTGATATATCTACCGCTCTGAGGTAGTCTAAAAAAAAATTCTACAACAAAATGTGATATTCCTAACTGGATTGTCTTTACACAGCCATACACGTTTGAGCCTATAAATCTTACTAAGATGTAACTTACATGTGACTTAGCATAATAACATCAAACTATCAATAAATAAATCAAACATTATCCCATCTTTTTTGCTCTCTAGTTACTTAAGTGTTAGCGAGGGGTTATGCATTGTGACTCGATTGCATCATCGAGGAATGGTTTCAGCACAGCCCAAAAATCCTGAACACTTTAACAGTGTAATTACAGAATTCAGATCTACATAGGTCACATTCTTTGTAATGTGTTTAAGCTTTACATTTCAGCAACAACAAAAATATGTTTAGACCAAAATTTCAAAGTTCTCTTGATACAGACTTTAAGTACTTTCTTTGACTTTTAAGACAGGATTTGAGGCAACATGCTCTCAACAGGATTGTCAATTTAGTGAAAACCAATAGGGACTTCTGGTGAGATTTGTTCGGCAATCTCAACTAGCAATATTGTAATTCTGTAATTCTCCTCAAGTGCAATAACTGTCTACATGTCTACTTAACTTAATTATTTTTTTGCAATACTGTAATTCTGTAATTCTCCTCAAGTGCAATAACTGTCTATATGTCTTTATGTCTATTTAACTTACTTATTTTTTTATTGTTTATACTGGACTACTTAACTGGACTACTTAACTTACTTATTTTTCGTATTTTTTATACTGGACTTTATCGTGCCCGCCTATTGTTATTATTGGTACTGTCATTATTGTTATATTACCCTGCAACTCTGTGTGCTGTACTTTACCCTGCTGTTGTTGTGAACTGCAATTCCCACCCCTGGAGGACAAATAAAGGTTTATCTAATCTAATCCATGTACCATCCTGTTCTGTGTTGAAGCTGCCAATCATTGTCCTTGAAGGCTAGGAGGTCCTTGTCTAATGATTCTCTGACACGCATTCTACTGTCACATATATATTGTATAAACTCACAGCCACTTCGTTAGGTACGCCTGTTCAATTACAGATTTATATAAATAGCCAATCACAGGCCAGCAAGTCAGTGCATTTTGACATGTAGACACGGTCATGACACATTTTTCCTCAACAAGTTCAAACAGAGCATCAGAATGGGGGAAAAGGGAATTTAAGTGATGTTTGTGGCCAGGTGGGCTGCTTTGAGTATCTGCTGATCTAGAAAGGCAACAGTAACTCAAATAAACACTCATTAAAATCAAGGTATGCAGACTACCATCTCTGAATGTCCGATCACAACACGTATGACCTTGAAGCAGATAGGCGGCTGATTGTAGGGACAGAATTTGGTGTAAACAACTTGACAAGCATGGATCCATCCTGCCTTGTATCATCGGTTTAGGCTGGTGGTGGTGTAATGTGGGAGGGATGTTCTGAGCATTGTTTAAATGCAACAGCCCAGCTTTTAGAGTATGTTTCTGGCCATGTCCATCCCTTTATGACCATAGACCCATCTACTGATGGTTACTTCCAGCATGATAATGCACCAAAGTAAATGTAACCTAGCTCAGATCATCTTAAACTGATTTCTTGAACATTAAAATGCATTCACTGCACTCCAATGGTCTCCTCAGTCATCAGATCTCGATCCAACAGACACCTCTGGGATGTGGTGAAACGACAAAGTTGCATCATGGATGTGTATGTGTGTATCAAAATATATATACTTAACACAATTTTCCTTAGATTTTTACTCACACATTTAGCATTTAATATAGATCTTTTTGCCTTTTTCAGCCTCCAACATTAATTATTTCCTGTCTATGCTGTCTACATGACGTGTATGCTCCTCCCCAGCACATTACTTGTTCATCTGACGGAGGGCTAAAGCTGATCTAAAGCCTCTTACGGCTCTTATCTGCTCAGTGCTAGTTAGATACTTTAGGCCAACCAAAAATACCTCCCTCATAGTTGGCCTGGTTAGCACTGCAACTATCTGTCAGAGGGCAGTGCCTCCACTAAGTCTGGAGTGGCCAGGACAGCCCCCCTGCTGTTGTCAGGCAGGGTAGGGGGGGGGTCACCTGCGCTAACCTGGTCATCAACACATCATGGGTCATGACAAACTTTTGCCACCTGGTATAGGAATTGTTTTGTGATGTTATTGCCACAGGGTTAGACAATTTAACAAGACACAAAGGGATTTGTGTGACAAAAGAGAAAAAAAAGTTTTAGACTGTATAACAGTCCTTATTTTACCATATTTGTCCAAATGATCTTATCTGATACAAGGATTCCCACTGCATCTCATTATTTATCCTCCATAGCATGTCCCTGCCATACTTGTGCTTCAGCACACATGTGAAAGCTTGTCCTATGCCCATGTGAAAGCAGTAATCACATAATGATCCTGATCCTATTCACTTAATCAGGACTCCCACAGCGCTCCCAGAATGCCTTGCTCTCTGATCTCTACCACATTACATTGAAACAACACACCACTAATATGATCCTTTCTAACACATGACTATGTTCCTTTATTCTTGCATACAATCATCATCATTATTTTTCTACACGTACAGAGAGACAAAAATATTTTTATGACAAAAAAATCTTTACAGTCAATAAAATAAAATAATTTGATTGATTACATTGTTTAAAAAATATTGTATCAAGTCTACACTATTTACAAAGACAGAACCCCAGTTGTTTGAGATGTGAGAAGGGTATTTACAACAGGTCCATACCTAAAATAGACACAATTAATAGGACATAGGAAAACTGAGTGGTGAAGATAAGGGGTCAGAGTTCAGGGGTCTGTGGAAAGGATTTAGCTGCCAATCTCAAATGTCCTCCCCAGCTTTGTGGTTACCCTGGTGCCCTCCGGTACCTGCCCCTCTTCCCCCACCCCAGAGTTCCCTCTCTCTACAGCCCCACACCCCAGAATGACCTCTCCCTCTCCTTCACACTCCTACCCCATCTCAGTAGCACAACCCAGCCTTTTAAAGATGAATATAGTTGAACTGATGGAAAAAAGCTGTGTTTTGTGTGACATGTAATGTAATTTCTGTGCATGTAGTCTGTTGTTTACCTACAAGTGAAATCACTATAAAAATGCTCACTGAGCTATCAATACCAACATGACTCCTCAACCTCTAGAACCTTGGGAGGGGGGGCTGCATAGCAACCACCATCCCCACACCTCTCTGAAAACGGTTACACGTGCTTATCTGACCTTGTAGTGCTGACCTTACGTTTCACATTAAAAGGAAATAATATACTTTCACATTGTGGTAAAATGCAAATCATTTGATGGTATGAATTTTTGGTGTTAGACCATTAGACTGTCGGTTTGTTGTTTTCCCACATTTGATATAGACATATAGACAGGATGGAAATCAAATAAAAACAAGAAACAAGCAAAACATTATTTACCTATGAAACAAAGAGAGAAAATCCCACAGCGAGAATATGCTTGAAAGTCTGAGTTGGTCTACTTAAGCATGAGCATATGTGGTGACTGCGTGTGGTTCTGTCCTGGGTGTGAAGAGTGAAATTTTTCTTAGGTTTAGTTATCCTTTCTCTACATGTACCCGGGGCCCTATGATTTACTTCCCTTTACATAATACTTAAGTCCATTTGTTTGTATGTATTCAAAAAGTAAGCCAAATGTGTTTATAGTATTGTTTCGTTTGTTTTATGTGAGTAAAATAGTAGCAACACCAATCTCACTCTCTCTCTCTCTCTCCCCCCTGTTCAGAGAGAGTGGGTTCAGTTTGTAAGGGCAGAGCTTGTTCAGCTCACTGTGGCGACGGGAGCCTCCGCCCCCTCATCCACCTGGTTGCCTTTGCCCATGCTCTTCATCTTAGCCATGATGTCAGTGAAGGTCTCCTTCACAGTCTTCTCCAGGATCCAGCCCTCACTCTCACTCTCTGGGTCTTCTGGGTTGGCCAGGGTGGAGAGGGAGGTGTTCACATATTGCAGACCCACCATCACACCCACCTGCAGGGTAGGGGGAGAGATGTCATCCTTGGCCTGGTGTTGGGACACTCTACCTTGACTTCTGACCCTCAGAATCAACCTAACCTTGACCCCTAACCCCCAGCATCCCCTCAACCTTGCCCCTCAAGGCCACCTGATCCTCAGCATAGCTCTAATCTCAGCCTCTACGCAGGCTTCATCACTAAGCAGGCATCAAGCCTGTGAAAACACTTTGCATAAAAGTGGACCGAGAGCTTTGGTGGTTAGACCAAATATAGTCATTGATTGCAACTTGACAGCCCACGTAACTCACAATTTAACATCCAGAAAACACAAAAATCTTCAACAACTTGGACCACTTACACACAAACACCACAGTGAAGACCATCAAAGAATGATAAACACAATGAATACAGATTCCAAAACATGACA
Organism: Neosalanx taihuensis; assembly: GCA_030340665.1. Taxonomy (NCBI): domain Eukaryota; kingdom Metazoa; phylum Chordata; class Actinopteri; order Osmeriformes; family Salangidae; genus Neosalanx; species Neosalanx taihuensis. Next base: position 8,536,833 of record CM059303.1, on the reverse strand, counting down.
GACAATGGACATAGTACACACATAAGTACATGTAGAACACAGGTACAAAAGTGCTTAATACATTCAAGGAAGTGAGTTAGTGTCTGGCTCCGCCCCTGGTAGATCTCTCGGTGCCACCCTGGGGACACTTATGTAACCATGGCTATTCCAGGTGAAGGATCTCTTTGGTTGTTTTTGTCTTTGATAAGCTTCAGATGTCTTAGTCTAAGTCCTAACAAGTCAAACACTTGATTTCATGATTTCTTGATCAGACAAATCTGTTATGTGAGCTGAGTTAATCATTCTGAAAACAAAATGTAGGTCTGGCACACAAGCTTTTAAGTAAATGACAGAGAAATAAAGCACAATGATGACAAGCACATCGGTGTCATGGTGACTGTCTGAAGTGGATGTGATGCTATGAGAAAGCTAAACGTAGACACAGGAGTCATGCTCTTTTCTAAGGGGACTTGTGAGCTAACATGTAGCAGGGGCCACAGTCCACCTACAGCAGCCTGGGGCCAGGGAGGGGTCAGGGAACAAGGCATGGTAAAACACTGTAGCTCCTGTGAAGAAGCTGTGTTATTTTGTTTGTGTCTGTGAGAGGGGGGATTTCTTTACCTCTAGTATGGTGACCAGCAACACCAGAGCTCCGATGGTGTTCATCATGCCTCCGTAGTAGGAGAGCAGGGCATCGCGGCAACCCCTCTTCCAGATATTCAGGTCCTCAGTGTAGTGGTCGTAGCTGTAGTGGGCGGTGTTGTTGGTGACCTGGTACTGGATGCAGGGTCTGGGGGAGCTAGGGTTACAGCAGCTGAATGGAACTCCATCCATCAGATACTGACCATCCACATTGCTTCCGATACGACTGCAGAGGGAAGGGCACAACACTCTGCTCAGCATCCTGTATATTCGATTGTTCAGTCAGTAATCTTTTTGCAAACAGTGAATAATTCATGATTTCCTCGCTCTACAAAGGACACCTGAAGGAATCACTTCATCAAAGTAACGAAATACTATGAGGAAAGTGCAACCACAACCCTTTTAATTAAAAATATGTCCTTAACCATTAGCTACACTGACTGAATGTCAAAATCTTGTGTTAAACATCACTAAATTAGAGGCATATTTTATCAAGCAGTGCCATTGCAAATGATTTGGTTGCTGTAAAATGTTTTATTTGAACAGGAAGTGTATCGAGAGGTATTTCAACATTTAAACTGTTTAGCAGAAAGGTTATCTCCATCTGACCCACATTTAGTTGACGTCAGACAATGTGTTCAGTGTGTCTTCATTGAAGTTCATGCCTGTTACATTTTTGAATGTAACATAACTATAAAGAGTAACTGTAGAAAATGCAACAGCTAAGTGAGATCAGATCAAATAAATATTTGATAGTGAAATAAACTGCAACATATCTGCTTGACCTGTTTGTGACAGGATTAAGCCTTTTAACCCTGACAAAGGCAATTAAGTCAAGAGGCAGTATGTGCCCCGTTACAGGTCACAGGGCTGATTACAGTCTCCTTTCAGGGAAACAATCATTGACAGTGTGCGTGTGTTTTTATCTGAAAGAGCATTAAGTCATTCTTAGTCCTTCCCCACAAAATTCACCTTCAAGTTGCAATGCTGAACTGAATTAAATGTAGTTTTTATAAGTAGGGTGTCAATGGAATGTTTTAAAAGATGTCTGGCACAGTAGTTATTTATGTTCTCAATGATAGCGCACTAGTGAGCCCCTCTGAGTCAGTCTCTAATGTGTCTAAATGTGTCACTTAGTTTGTCAGTCATACACATTTGTTGAACTGCGTCAAGGTCTAATGGTGAATCTGTGTCTGCAAGGAACTATATGGTGATATCTATTCATATCATGTTGCCAGGTTCAGTGCTGATTGGACAAGACAGTAAATCCTGCAGGATGAAGAACTGCGAACCAAGAGGATTTGAGTCTAAGAACAACACCTGATACCTGAAGCACACTCATTATAGGTAAAACCACAATTAAAATGTATACTAATCAGATAACAATCACCCTTCAAATCTGTCCATCCTGTTACAGCAATCCAACCCCCTGACTACAATACGCTACCAACAATCCACTGACGCTGCACTCCTGCTTTTACCTGAGAGGAAACACTGGCCTCTTATATTGATGACCTATTTTCCTCAGTTCTCATCCATGAAATCTAAACTCAAACCATATGTGGAAATCAGAGCTCACCTTTAATTCAAGGGGTATGTGGTTAACATATAATCATATGTATAAACAAAAGTAGCCTTAGACATCTGTTTTTCTTAATTCAAGACAGTCCTTAGAGTTGAAACACAGCCTGCTAGAGTGTTTGGTTGGACCTGCATTCTACTATTTAGATGCACAGGTACGTTTAGAAATGTGTAGCTCAACATAGATGGATCACTTACTCTTTTACTTCTTTTGCCCCAAAGTCCAGGTAGCGGTTACTGACCCACTGGATTTCAAACCAGTCTTTGTAGTTGTTGTTGCCACAGCAACGGAACTCCATTTGCATCATGTCCAGGGTCCTCTTCATATAGCAGCGTCCAGGGGTGTCTGTGTCTTTGTAGAACTTCATGCCATTCTTCAGGCCCTCTGCCAGTGTGAACTGCAAGGGAATTCTCATAAGAAAGCAGAGCAGAGCCGTCACCACCAGAAGGGCATTGAAGATCACGCAGGACACCAGGAAAGGCTTCAGCATGGGCTTCCACTTGGCAAACTTAGTAGGGTCCAGGGAGTCGTAGCAGATCTTGCCTCCAAAGGCGTTGATGCCACAGGCAACCAATCCCACTACAATGAGCAAGTTGGGAACAAAGTGGCTTTCATTGTTATCCATGAGCTCTGAGCGTTTCCGCAGCTCAATCTTAAAGAACAGGCCCATACTGAACACCAGCACCCCCGCCATCACTGAGAACCAGTACATGAACCAGACAAACTGGGCCAGTTTGACACGCTTTTTCAAGTCAAATTTCACCTTCATGAGCGCCATTTTGGAACCTTTGATGAGTTGTTAACAGTTATAAACAGATACTACAGATAGTCTACAGCCTTGGATCCTTCACTTCTGTTGCTTCAGTTCTACCTCAGGTCCTGTCAACTAGTGATCAAGGTGTCCTCTGGCTGCTCCAGCAGGACAGGAGAGTCAGCCCAGATCTATAATCCATGCCAAAGTGAAGAAATGTAGATGACACGAACAGAGGGATTGTGGTTATTCCTCAAGGGGAGTCTATTCTCCCATACCGCATCAATCTTCAAAAACTCTCAATGGGCCAAGCACTAATGTTCTCTCAGTTTAATGTCCAAAACTTTCCCTCCTATCTTAGCTGATCTCACAAGTGAAGCTAATCGTGATGTTTCCTTTCCCTGCAAGCAGACGATTGTTGAGGATCCTCATGATTAAACTCCAAGTTGCAGTACGTCATGCTAAGCCCCAGTAAGTAGCCTTATCCCATTTGCAGAAATCCTTCTCCAGAAGATGAGCCTGCTTGTAAGCTGTTGCAGGGGCCCATAATTGGTTTGAGTGTTCACGTGGTTAAGGTTGCCCCAATGAAAGCATGAGAGGACAGTAATAAGATAAGAGTTCACCAACCACCACCAAAATGCATGAATATGTGTTCACAGGGGTCTCTGAGTTCAGCAGACAAGATGTTATTCTACACAATGGAAAGAGATGATGTTTAATTAATGCCTCTCTAATTCCATCACAGTATGTGATGTGCACTTACGCCAACGACTATCCCTGCCCATGACCCAGTTTGCTCTGCCTGCACTCCATGTAGCATGTCTCACCTGTCAGTCCACACTAAAGAGCAGGAAGTGGGAAAGCTTACGAACAATTCATCATTAACCCCGGTGCTCTCTTCGGGGGTCTAGAATAACCCCAAACTACAGTATGTTTACTGCACACCCACAATGAGACATTTAAGCATGTGCTTGATTGAATTGAAAACTCAAGACAAAAGTAAATCTTTCTGATTCATGTGCAGCATGGCTGCACATTTCAGTGCCCAACAGGGTACAGTGGAAAATGTAATACACCTGTGTTATTTCAGGGTTGAAGGTGGAGCCTTTTTGACCCATAGAACAGGGGTAAGCCGAATGTTAAGAAAGCACAAGGGTTCAAACTAAATGTTGCTCTAGAAGACTTTAATAGATCAGCTTCAATTGAGAGACAAAGCAAAATGCACACAATACATGACAAAACAGAATAAAATAAGGGGTATTTAATGTCAGACCATCAGCCATATTTATTCATATTGTCTGATCATAGATACAGAGCAAACATATATTTTCTGTTAAGTACATCCATGAACGGTTTTGATATTTTCAATACTGTCAAGTTGGGACTGAAGAAACAGAAATCTAATATGTGATGGATGTCATCTTCTTCTAGACATCCCACTTATTTCTTCTGTCAGGTTCTGGAATGATAGTCCAATTGGGGGAGGGGGTGCTTGTTGCCAGCCAGTTAAAGTCATCCACTTGAGTCCAGTTGTTTCTATTCTGGTCCAGACCAGACGCAAGGAAGTCACTGTCCAGGCCAGGGTAAGACCAGGAGAAGGGGGCAAAGCGGACCCTTTGGCAGTCCTCTATGATGGCTCGGCTTGTGACATGCAGATAAACCTCAGTATCAGTGGTGTTGTGAGTTCTTAACTGCTGGCAGGGGATAACTAGAACACAGTTTGTACAATGGTCAACAAATACTGAACTAGACACTGGTCCACACAAGATCTCACAGTCATGAACATGTTTAACATGCAAAGTACTTGGGGCACCAAAAAGACGAACTTTGCAATTAGTCAAGTGTGTCAGCAGTACATCTTGTTTTTGGATCTCCTCAGCTGACTTTATCAGTGTCTGAGAAGTAATGTGGGAGAACCCGCACTGATCAGGGTGGGAAGACCCGAGCCATTTTTGACCACCAGAATCTACAGTAGTGGCTGATGCAGAGGGATCCGCGACTACTGCGGTTACTTTTGGGTTACTGGCACCGGCATTACGTGAACGAAAGGCGAATTTCTTCTTGGGCAAAACCGCCTCTCTTTTCTCATCCAGAGAGGTTTGCAGTTTTTGAATAGTCTCTTGTGCCAGTCTCAGCTCGTACTGCGTCAGAAATGTCATGCTACCGTTTAAAAACTTTTGGAGTTGTTGCGTCTTCAGTGTCACCTCTTCCAACGTCTGCTTTGCAGACACGCAGTCATCCTCAGAGCAGGCCGACAGGAGTCTCTCGATCGCCAACCGCTCGCTCTTAAACGTGCTTGAGAAGTAGTCGCTTCTCTCCTCGGTGACGGACAGGCTCTCTTTGGCTTCTTTCCGCCTTTCTACGTCCTCTAGCCTCAACTGGTCACGTTTCAGTAGCCTCTCTGGAATTTTAACATTGTCGCTGGGACTAGAGTCACCATTTCCCTGACCATCGTTGGTCACAACGTCCATTTCCACCAACAAATTCGTGTAGTAGCTAGGTAGAAATCTAAAATCCAAATATGAAATTCATCGTAGGAGGACCGATGAACAACAAGGAAGTGGTGATTCCACTTACGAACAAACTTCTCTGTCATTGGATAGAGGATAATCTTCTGAAGTTTGCTGGAATATCATTGGTGAATGCAGAAGCGCTGGCGTGGGATCTGCGTTTAGCTGCGTTGGCATAGTGAAAGAGTGGGAGGGGGACATTGGATCGAAATAATAGTAACATAACATAATAGCAAATTGCCACGTCTTTTTTTAAGAAATATTATCACAAAGGTATTACAATTCGAGGCAAACCCAGTCTATATACATGCGTGCAGTAAGATGTGTGCCAATTAATTTAATTGAAAGGAATAAATGCATAATTAATGCAAATTACATAAGCACGGATATATATTTTTTGGTGAAATGTTCAAATGCAATCCAACAAAGTACACTAACAACATTTTGTCATGTCATGACTGCGTAAAAGGTGACAGAATAATAAAAAATCTGCTGATTTCTAGTGGATCTGCTGATTTCACACTGAGCCATAAGGTAGTCCGTGTATGGCTATTAGTTGCTGTCAAATTAAGGTGTGGCATCGATTTCTGGCCCGCCCCCTACCGTTTGTTATGGTCAAGACACAATTGCAATTTTGTTTTTAAAGAGAGAGAAATATAAATGTATTATTTGGGTTAGACAGTAGAAAATAATGAATATGTGATAACAGACTGCTTTGTGTCGTTATAATATCTGTTATTGGCGAGTCGTGTATGAGTCCTTATTGAACTGTAGGTTTCTGTGATGCTGCCTTCTGTGCACTACCCCGAAGACCCGTGCGGTGATGGCGAGGAAACCCCGTTGACAAGGCACTGCTTTTTCATGACGGTGAGTTTCCCTTTGAGTGTATTATAATTTTGTGATAAAATTTTCAAGGAAAAAACACACACAACCTCCTTCCTCTCTTCCTTCAGGGAGGGAAGAGAGTGAGAGTGCAGAGAAAAATCTATCTGAGACAGAAGAGAGACAGTGAGAAAAATATATGTGGGAGAGGGAGAAGGAGGAGGAGGAGAAGGAGGGGGGAGCAAATTAAAAGTTGCCAAATGGAGATATTGGGTTTCAAGAGGAGTGAGACAGTAGTACGGGTTTGCCTCTTTTCGGTCGTCTTCGTGTTATGCTAATCGAAATAAATATTTATAGCTCAGCATTGTTTAGTCCGTTAGCCGTAACAACGAATTCTAACCGTCGTTTCTAAAATAGACTATGGCAGCGTAGCCAGCTAGCCAGCCTTGACAGGCCGGTGGTTCCCAGTAAAATGTTACGGTGTTGCTGTCCAGCAGTACTGCATGTTTGAAGACTTGATGCTCGTGATAAATCCCATATTGAAATCGTCTGTTCAGCAAATCGAGAGAAATGTGACGTTTTGCATGCTGGCAGATGAGCTAAAAAGAAGAAACGGAAGCCTCGCTCGTCTAACCCCAGCAGAGAAACTGCGCGTCAGCGACGACGACTAGCTAGATAGAGAGGCTGGAGAGGACGAGGACAAGCTTTTGTGCTCGGATGAGATTATCATAGTCGATTCAGTCTATTTTTGGACATAAAAATCGCTAGCTGTTGCTACATTAGGCTGTAGCTACATTAAGAGACTCCGAAGCGACGTTCCTGTCGTCCAATTAACGCGTTAATGGACCGTGTTGGGTTGTTGGTCTGGGGGTAGCATAATGCTAAGGAAGGCAATCTTGGATTGGGTTATTTCTATATAGAAATGTAAGATAGTTAGCTAACTAATTGGGCAAACCCATTTCAATAAAACAATTAAGTACTACTTTATGAATTACCCTGGATGGCTGGGTAGTTTAATCTACGCTTTCATTTTTTTAATCACGTAGACCGAGTCAAGTCTGGCTAGTGACAAACTGTTTCAAGCTTGTTTCATTTAGTCCCCATTTCATGTAAAGGCATATGTAGCCGTGTTAACGTAAGATTGGATGGCAGTAATTAACGTAATTGCAAACCGTGGCCTCTAAATGTATTTACATTTTTCCATTGTAACCCATTTAGGCGAATGTACATGTTAATACATCTGCACATTTCTAAAGATATTGAGCAAGCACAACATGTCTACTGTTCTGAGGAAATCTGCGCCTTTATAAAGATATTGAGCAAGCACAACATGGCTACTGTACTGAGCAAGTCTGCGCCTTTATAAAGATGTTGAGCAAGCACAACATGGCTACTGTACTGAGCAAGTCTGCGCCTTTATAAAGATGTTAAGCTAATACAACATGGCTACTGGACCAACAAAAGTGTATAGTCTGACTGGGTCGACCGTACTAGCTAGGTAGCCTTTTATCTCAAGCTATATCTAGCTTGAGACACCAACACTGTCCGTAGAGATAACAATTGCTCTGGCTGAACATGTGAAATAAAACAACTACTGTATTAACTGTTTGGTTCGTTATTTGAAGTTAGATGGTTAGCATAGGTATCGAAATATTAACTAGCCGAAGTAGCTAGAGTCTGAGACCATCTCGATTGTTATATTGTAATTTCTGTGCGAAAACATCATTTTGGTACATACATAAATAACTGTAAAGCAATGTCATTCGACATGAAAGAATCGTTAATATTAACATTGATATCGTGTTTAGTTGCAACATCAACGTAGTTGTTGCCCCTTAAAGTGAGCCGTCTTTGTGCAGTAAAGATGGTGGCTGGGTCAGTGCAGCAGCAGCCATTTTAAAATCATGTCCGCAATGCCTTTACTGAATACAAATGCACGATACACGAAATAGTATGTAGAAAATGTCTGAATTATATATATATATATATTTAGTATAGTAAATATATTTATACTTTACTGAATACATATATATATTCAGACATGTTCTACGTACTATTTCGTGTATCGTGCATCTTTACTGCACCAAGACAGCTCACTATCAGAGGCCACTACGTTGATGTTGCAACTAAACACACTATTAATGTTTTTAGTAACGATTCTTTCATGTCGATATATATTTATACCCTACACACACAACCTTTTTACAATGCATTGTACATTTGAAAAACATGCTGGTCTTCTGAAAAGACTAAAACACTGATGACCACACAGTGTGAATGCCTGTCAATGTTGTTAAACAATTGTATCAAATGGAGCAATATATTCGTAGATGTCAAAAACACAGACATTCATATACATATTCATATACAATCTATGGCAGCTTAGTTGACAGGATGAGCATGATGGAGAAAGTGCCTCACTTTCTAAGAGCTAGGAGGATCCTATGGCCAGGCTTGTAATGGCTTTAGGACTGCTATTCATAATGTACCCCACCTCTCTCTTGCTCCCTTTTCACACACACTTTGTTTTCCACCCTACAGGGTATAAAGGGTGTTCAATGACTGATTCCATGATCTCTGCCAGAAAGCTGTGAGTGGAAGCTTATATTTTCAACAAACCACAGATTGTCTTGCAGTTACCGTAGTACAATGCTGATGTGTTCACGTTCCTTTACGAAAGGCTAGTTTGGTACCATCAAACCTTGTGTGTGCTAGTTGAGGTACAGTAATGATACACTGTCACATTTCCCTCCCTGTACGGTTTCCTCCTGTCAGGTGTCATGGATGATGAGGAAGATCGTCGTCTTCTGGATATTATTGGGTAAACAACTCCAAATACGTTCTAGAAAGTCAAACCATCTGCTCTGAGTGCTTCTATTAGACACAATCATCAAGTAAAAGCTGTCATGATGAGAAACAGCTCATGTTGATTCATGATTCCCCATTGTGTTTTTGTCCCTTTTCATCTATTTTTTTTGCCCTTCGTGTTCCTCATAGAGATGTACAGGCGTTAAATGACTACCTTCATGGTTCCAACAACAAGTCTGTAAGTGTGTTACACAGGCCAAAGTTCACTGGCCCCACAGTTGCAACACTTTGACCCCTCTGGATTTCCTTTTCATAAAACAACCTGAATAATTACCACAATAACAAACATTTAGCTACATCAACACAGCTAAGCACTGAAGAAGGACACCAATTTCTGCATTCTCTGTGATATTTGTGAGATCTTCGCATTGCAGATTGTCAGAGTGTAGGGAGATGTATGTTGTGTGTGTGATGCTTGACATCCTGGTCTGTGCAGATTGAGGAGGATGATGTGACTAACGCAGCCTATGGACCAGCAGGGAGCTTCTACACTGGAAGCACAGTGAGTTGACATCTTTTTATGTAAAGGATGCTTATTTACATGCTTTTTCTAAATCCTTTCCCATCTCTCCTGTCTCAGGCTGAAGCCAACTCGGACCTCAAGCATGGCTCCTCTACCCTGGGGGAGTTTGCTGAAGACTCAACAGGGACAGGCCTTCAGCTGTCCAGCAGCCTGTCATTCATCGAGGATGAGCTTGGAGAGGCAGCATCCCCTGGAGGGGGGGAACTGGGTGGAGAGGACCAGCCCTTTGACATTCTCCAGAAGTCCCTTCTTGAGGCAGACATTACTGAGCAGACTCTGGCCCAGGAGGCCCTGCTGGACTCGCAGCCCTCTGTCCAGGCCACATCCCCTTTCCCCTCTCAGCTGGTCTCTGGGGGTTATGGAGGGGGGACAGGGGTTGTTACCACAGCGACGGCAACTTTCTCTGGGGGTCAGTTCCTCCAGGGGATCTCCCAGCTGCCTAATGGCTCGGCCGGACACATCCAGGTGTTGGGTCCATTTGGGGGTGGCACTGGGGTGATGACATTGAGCAGCCTGGACAGGTCTCCTCAGATCCTGCTGAGGCCCAGCGCCCCGGCCACTACAGCACAGGTGTTTAACCCGCCCCCAGCTCAGCTGGGCCAGGTGGGCTTGCCCTTCAAGAACATTCCCCTCCAGAACATCATCATCCAGAGAGGTCCAGGAGGGACACAGACACTGGTCAGACCCATCCAGCCTAAACCCCCCCAGTCTGGGTCTCAGACTTTATACAGCTTAGGCATCCAGCCTACCACCACCACCGCTAATGTGGCTAACACAGTGAGCCCAGTAGGGGGACAATACACAGCCAACGGCTCTATCCTGGTGCACTCTCCTCTGGGGCAGGGACAGACACAGGGGCAGTACTCTGTTGCTCTTACATCAGCCACCACGGTCCACAATGGCCCCACAGACCCCAACAACACTCTTCTCACCAATCAGAATGCAGTGCAGCTTGTTGCCGGGCAGAACTTCACAGCCACGGCTGGAGGTCAACTCATTGTTAACCAAGGCGTGGCAGCAGGTGTACCAGTGGGTGGTTGGTCAACTTTCCCTGGTAACAGTTCTGTCCCTGGACAGGCAGCAGTTAACCAGCGTGTGACACTGTTAAGCCCGGCCGCAGGAGGTGTGGCCAGGGGGCAGGTTTCTGGGAGCCCAGTGCAGCGCCTGGTGGTCACCCACAACAACTCCTCCCAGTCCCCTGGGCCGGCTTCTCAGGAGCAGCAAGACTACGGACAGGTACCACAGCCACCTCAGACACTCGCATGTGCTTCCCCTTCTGCTGGCCTTCCACTACCTTCCTACTGAAGGAATATGTGTTTGCCTCTTCATAATATAAGTACATTTTCCAGCTGCTGTGGTTTGATTGTCCGTCATGAGTGAAATGTCTTCATGCTTCTCAGGATACTTCATCTCCTGGCTTTTCCCAGGATGGCCCACAGCTCGTCAATCTCCTTGGCACCAAAGGTCAGGACCCCTGTCAGTTGGTGTCTGTGTGTGTTGTGACCTATCTAGTAGATGTGTTTTCAGTGTACTGGTACTAATGACTCCATCCATCCCATAGCAATGAAAATGACCGTGCCCACCAGTCAGGACTCCCTACTGATTGCACAGGTACCAGAGATCTTGCCATGTGTGTGTGTGTGTGTGATGGGGTGATACCTGATTAGTGTGCTGACATGGTTGTGCTCTCCTACAGGGCAGCACCCAGAAGCGTCCAGCTCCCCACCAGCTCACCAGAGGAGGCATGTGAGTGCTCACACTTTCCGGATGACAGAGCAGCTGTGTATGGAGGTGTTCCAGCTGCGCAGAGACTTGCCATGTCTTGCAGTGTTCTGATGCTGGGTGTTTTTGTCTCTCTCAGGATCCTGCAGCAGCTTAGAAAGGAGCATTCTGCAGTGTTGTCACCGGACTACAGGCGCTTCACTTCTCTGGAAGATACCTTTCACAGACTCCTGCCTTATCATGTGTTCCAGGGAGCTACACCCAACCATGAGTTCTATCTAGGTAAACTCAACCTTGTTCTCAAAGTTGAGAGTGGAATCATAGCAATGAAATTGTCCGTTTTGTGTGTGTGCGTGTGTATTTGTGAGGAGGAACTCACTGTCCTGCTGTTTACAGTGGACGAGGAGTTTGAGTCTGTGGCAACACAAGTACTGAAGCGAACCCAGGCCATGGTTAACAAATACAGACGTCTACTCATGGTGGAGGCAGAGGTGAGACACACACACACACACACACACAGGCACCCATTCTGATACTAACTGCAGGTCCTTCCTGTCCTGTTCAGCGCTCTAGTCCTTCTTCAGAGATGGTGATGATCGACAGAACCTTCAACCAGGAGGAACGGAGTAACCTGACACAAGACAAGAGGATGGTACTGGTGGACCCAGGTACAGCCTGCTGCAGCCAAGGCTATGAGGCTTAGAATGACAAGCCAGGAAGTTTCTACAGCTACTGATGGTTTGCTTTCTGTGCAGATGGTTTCCTGGAGGAGTTCTGCTGTGGAGTGAAGCCGTCCCCTGCCCTGCCAGAGTACTACCTCCCCCCCCCCTCCACCAGCTGCAGACAGACAGGCAGAGGCCCCAAGGGGCCAGGGAGGACAGACCCCCAGGCTGGGTATGGGGACCCAGGCGGGGGTGGAGGAGGGAAGGAAAGGGGAGGTCTGTCTCAGAACATAGACACATCTGAAAAAAGCATCCTAGACCTTAAAAGGACAAGACAAAGCTACGACTCGAACAGCTTGGTAGCTGCCAACAAGCATCAGCACGCCAGCCTTTCTCCTCCCACAGCCCCGGCAGCAGGACCCACTCACTACCTGGTGTCTCAGCTGTCCTCCCCAACCATCCACCCACACCTTCCCCCAGAGCTGTCCTCATCCCCGGCCACAGACACAGACTCGGTCCTGGAGGCAGCGGTCAACAGCATTCTGGAATGTTAGACCTGCTGCTTCTGACTGCTCCCAGCCTCCACCCACCTTCTTTTTTGTCACATTTTGTCTTTCAACATCCTCCACCCCTCCGTCTGGGCATGTGTGTTGGGGTTAGAGATCGGCACTTCTGCACCTGTGCAGTGCAGAGCTATGCTCACTAACAGTGCAGGAGAACAGGGGGGAGGAGAAGATGAAGGTGATTCTGTGCCTGAGAAATTCTGTGTTGTCTTTGAACCGTTTACAAGAAGCATTTTTTCTTCTGCAACTGATGTCAGAGATGAGTTGGAAAGGGAAGTTTGGATTGTTCCTCAGAGGAATATGGAAATGATACAGTACAAGCCAGTCTGCAGCGATGATTTGGGTTTAGTCATGCCATGTAGATCCCTCCCTATTCACACAAGAATTGAATCAGCTAAACAAGTGTGGAATGACATTACTCTCACAGACTTACTGACTCACTGACTAGAACAGCCTATGATGACAAAGGTTTCTTTTCTCCCATAACTGAATTAAGTTAACCACACACATACACACAATGTGTCTAAAAGCATTTGTCTGCCAGTTTTCTGTCGTCTGATCTATTTTGGCATTTTTCTTTTGTACCTTAAAGGTATGTGCACCCCCTACACGCCTGTTCTCACATGGTGTGCTCGTGTTTGGGGGGGGTGGGGTTAACCCTCAGATTGAGGGAGATGTTACAACATGTTTATCTTTTTTGTGTTGATGGAATCGTTCTCCTTGTCATTTTCAAACGTCACTTGTGATATAAGTGAGGATCTAGCTTTGTGATCACGGTAAGTTGATGTGTGACTGACTTGTGATAGACCTTGGCTGCTTGTGTCCAGCCATTGCATATGGCTCTATGCTAGTATGTGTTCTGATGTGTGCGTGTCTTCATGTGTGTTTGGTCATGTCAGTCCACCACGACCTCCCAGTCATCCTCCTTCACTCCTGCTGTCCTTCCCTGTGAGGGTCCATTGGGGAAGAAGCTGACAGTCATGTTGTCCTTATCTGTGAGGGCCCACTGGGGGAGGAGCTGGTAGTCATGCCAGCGGGGGGAGGTCATCCTCCAGTCATGTGACCTGTACCTCCAGCTCTCTGCATGTGAAGCTCCCCAGGTCTGCAGGTCCCCCCTGATCTGCAGGCCCCTCTTTGCAGGTTCCCCCTGGTCTACAGGTCCCCTGAGAAACATCAGCACCCGTGTACCAGGGCTTCAGCCTGCTCTTGCTGAGCTGCTACACTGCATGTGAGAGAACATCTTCTACAGCTTAATGAAGTTGAGGGTCTGCCCTGCTCATCACAGCAGCTGCTGTTGAAGCCACACCTAAGTAGATTTGAGCTGCTTCAGTGACCTGGCTTTGCAGCCCTGTTCTCTCCTACCATTACATGTGGAACTATGTGTGGCATGTGTCCATATAGTTGACTGAAGACAGATCATTTACTGTGCATATGCCCATTTCTCCATGGAGAGAACTATTATTTTGTATCTATTTGCACCCATTTTCACTGTCAAATTCTTTTTGTATGTCTAATTATCAACTTTATTTCTATAGTTTGTTTTTTTAATAAAAATCTAAAAGTCAAACAAAATATTTATAGTTTTTGTAAGGAGAAAATAAGAATGTAAAACGGGAAGCAAAGTCATTTTTTATTCTGTTGGCAATTAAAATTTCCAAACAATACTGTTACAAATGACTGTCAGTTCTAGTTCATGTGTGTTCACTTCAGAGTAAAGTCAATAATAAACTCTTTGAATACATTCACAGAAAGGATCTACTGCAGTCATACATTCCACAGTTTGCATACACTACATGACAATTTTCTATGTCTCTTATCACATACTTGGACAACAGCTTTAACATTCACACTACACATGTGTACCTTCAGCGTTCAATGCTAAAGTGGTCTGGACAGAAGAACCACAGCATCAGAACCAACCAGCTGATGCAGCACCACCCACCACAGTGGCTTTAATGAATTAACATGATCCACTGCTGACCCCTACTGGACTCTCTAGGTAGTTTGTTGGAACTGTGAAAATGTCCAGTTGCCATAAAAGTGACCAAATCATCGGTATTCTGTTAAGTGGTCAATACATTGGATGTGATCTTTGATTTATAACATTAGAACAGTCTGCCTAACCATGATCAGGAGACAGCACGTCAAGCCAGAGCGACAAGGAGAGATGGACTTGACACACTGTGTCAGAGGTGTCACAAATACCTGATGTGAACCATTCTTGACAATAAAGAGGTGAAAACAAAATATTTGATCTATCGTTAGTTGAATAATGTGATTGTGAATTGCTGTGACATGAATGAATTACCACTGAATGACTTGGAACTACAGTGTAGGTTCTGGACCTATAGCTTCTCTTCTGAAAATACATCCTTCTAAGAAGAAAACCGAAAGGCAGTGCGGACATCTTTCACATCTTACAGTAGAACAGTATGTGTATTAGCGTGGATCCGGTCAGTGTTACTTCCTTCTGTCTGACCGTGCTGAGGGCTGCTACTCTTTGACCGTGCTGAGGGCTGCTACTGTCTGACCATGCTGAGGGCCGCTACTGTCTGACCGTGCTGAGGGCCGCTACTGTCTGACCATGCTGAAGGCTGTTCCTGATATCCACATGGTCTCCTCCCGCTCAGTGGTATTTCCTCCAGCGGTCTCGCTCTGCAAGATAAGCTGGAATCCATAATTCAAGAAGAACAACAAGATCCATGTATTTGTATGGTGTGCAAACATCTCCATGTGAGTTCACATACTTACTGATGTGTGGGTAATTCCAGGTGTAGCTGAGAACACAATACCCTGTTAACAGCATAGCCACTCCGCCAATACCACCTTTCTTGACATTGATATATCTCCTGTAATACCACTGCCAGCCTATAAACACACAGACACAACTTTATTAAGCTCCTGAATGCAGTGACCACAGGGGTGTGTGTCACATGACCTCTGACCTCTGTGAAACATGTGGGCTGCCTCTCGAGGGTTGTTGGGGAGTTGGTCTGCCAGCCAGCCAGGCAGCTGTCTCAGTCTCACTTCCCCTACAGTTCGCTGTGTCACAGCACCTGGCGCCCACGCACACACGCACATCTCTCTTTAAACATTCACAATATACCGTATTTCAGACTATAAGTCACACTTTTTTTCATTGTGTGGTTGCGACTTATACCCGACTTGTATATTAAAATATATAATTTCACGTAGTGGGGACTGTCAGAAATATTTATAACTCACGCATCTATAGGTTAAATGTTACCTTAACATACCAGACCCTATAGAGCCTGTTGTTCTGTATTTTATTGTTATAACTATAACTTGCCTTTAAAGATGAAATGTCTGTTCTTGGTGTCTTTTTTCTCAATTGGTGTCTCAATTTCGTTTTGGGTGAATTTGCAACTTAGAGTATATGTGTTTTTTTTTCCTTCTTCATTACGCATTTTTTGCCTGTTGCGACTTAAACTCATGAGCGACTTATAGTCCTAAAAATACGATATTCAAAATAGTGTTGGAATCCTTAGCAGGCTGACTAACTGACCTCCAGACTCCTGCTCTGGAAGTTGCTGTGCCTGGGGCTTGAGCTCCATCCCTGGTCTCCAACTCTGGGCTGTCTCCATGACGACAGCAGCTGGGTGGGTGGACACCGAGGAGTTCCAGACAGAAGGAAGTGTGTCTGGTTTGTGAGGTGTGTTGCCGAGGCCTAGGGAACAATTGAGGCTGGACGGAAGGCTGCTCATGATGGTTTGGTTTCTTGTGCTGGTTAGTGGTCCAGGGGCTGACGCTGGGAGGACTGGGACATCCATTGGAGGTAAAAGGGAAACAGCAGGACTGCTATCACTGAGATCTTTGACAGGTCTTCTGGAGTCTATCATGCTGAACCGATGCTCCGCACTCTGGACTGCAGCGGCAGATTTAATCTGGTCTAGTACTAATTTCTGACTTTCAGTATTTAAGTTGCTTAAAATTGTGTGGTCCTGGAGAAGTGTCCTGATCTTATCATCACCTGACCGGTGCAACCTCTCCATCCTCTCCACCTCCGTCCCTGAAGATCCTCTGGTCCTCTCGCCCTCTTCCCCTTTAGGCCAGGCAGCTGCTCCACAGTTCGGACCCTGCAGCCCCCAGGCCTTCAACCCCTGGGAAACAGACGCTTGTGTGGTGGCTGCCAGACCAGCCTTCTGTCTTTGGGCATCTTTGGGCTGGAGTCTAACCAGGCCAGGGTCAAGGGCAGCTTCGGTGCTACCTGTGTTTTCAGTCTTTTTTAGTTTGGAGGTTGGACTCCCTCTGTCCCTTTGAGATTCTGGGGACGTGTGTGAGAGGAGGTCTGGAGGCAGCCTGGGCTCTGGGGAGAGCAGGAGACCTGCGGGAGCAGCTGGAATTCCGCTCAGGGGTTTGGATCCCGTCTCTGAGTCAGAGTGCTCCTTGGGAACACCAAGACTCTTCTTCTTGGGTTTAGTAATGGTGTAGAGAGGAGGCAAGGGGACCGGTTCAATGTCATCTACAAGCCTGTGGTTCTTCTGGGTTGGTGAAGATGGCAAAGTTTTTGAAGATGAAGATGCTGGTGTTTTCTTAGTCTTCTTAGTTGGTGAGGATGATGCTGATGATGGTGGTGAGGTTGGTTTCTCTGTCTTTTTTGTAGATTTCTTGCAACGCTTTTCTGTTTCTATCGATGCCAACGATGGTGGTGAAGATGTGTTTACTGGTGATGATCGGTTACGCAGGTGTGCTGCTGCAACGGGGCTCTTGGAGGCTGCCTGGGCGACTGGAGCATGTTTGCAGTGTGGTAGATGGGTCTTCAGCCTCTTAAAGCTTTTCCCACAGAATGGGCATGTCTCCAACATGTCTGGAAGAGAGGATCTGGGATGATAATATGATATGGAATCAGAAGACACACATGATGTTATCCCAGTAGTCCAGGTGGAAAGGCACCCGGCATTTAATGGATTAACCATTCAGGCAGCAACCGATTAAAAATGACGGGAGGTTAGGTGAGGATTGCACACATAGCAATAAAGTTAATGTGCCAACTTTACACAACAGAGTAGCTAGAATCGTAATATAGAATCGCTGGGCAATGTTAACATGGCAATGGATGTTACGAACTATCATTATTAATTCGTGCATTTTAGTTTTTAACCTCGTTACTGCTAATGCACCTCGTGTTCTGGCCTATGCTGCTGCAGGAACGTGCCAACAATAGTTCTCTTGCTTGACCTTGCAGACAACGTTTCTAAAGTTAACCGACACGACGAGGACGACATTAGCGTGAACATACCTGAGCTATAAAATGGCATGCCCCAGTATAACTACATTTTAATATAGTAAACTTAAACGCCCCCTTTTCTTTCAGCAATCTTTTTTTCTAGTCGTTTAGGATGAAACGCCTAAATGTAAAAACAGTATTAACTGAATGACTGGCAAAAACACTGACTGAAGAAAAAGTGACAAGCTTGATAAATTAGGTTTCTCATCCCATGTGCACATAAGCTAGTGTCCATTTAAAAACAAGTTAAACGTGTTACTTACTAGCAGCTGCTAGTGGTTACATAGTGTCGTGAAGAAGGATTTGGGGCTTTTCAAAATAATAGTTCCACTGAAAACTCATCGCTGTCGCACAATATGTACCACATCAATGTCGTCTCACATAATACTTGTCCAATAACTACTGCATTTTTATTGAATTCGAGTATTTTATTACTGTCCTGTACGTTTAGTTTTCGTATTTTCTATATGAGCATTTTTTTCTTCTATTTAATGATTTTAACAAACTAACCTCCGTCAAACTCCACCCCCTGTTGACTCGGCTTTCTTTCAGTGCCCAGAGAACTTCTGGCAATGCATTATGGGATATTTTGCTTCGGTGAGTGACCATCGGTGACCATCGGATGTTCACTTATCAGATATACGTAGGCAGAATCAGAATGGGGGTTTATTCGCTATGCAAGATAAACAAACATAGAATTTACTTTGGCAGGAATGAGCAAACATAGAACATAAATGTGGCCTACTAATAAAATGAAAATGAATACAATGTAAAGATACACTGCAGATATGATACATATAGACAAGGAATACAAATGTTACAAATAATACAAATGATGCGAGTAGTGCAATGATACAGGTAACATGACCAGGTAACAGGTAAACTTTAAAACATGAAATTATTAATACTTACAAATTGCTATTATAAACTACAGGACCATGAACGATGGAAAATATTTATGCTTTTGGGACGATAATGAATAAGAATGCATATCTTTATGTTGTTGTTTTGAGTATTAATTTAAGTAGTATGTCAGGATGGGCTTATATAAACAAGCTGCTTCAGCCCATTCCTTTTTGGTTGCAACCATACATTAACAAAAGTAATTTATGTATGTATATATGTAAATATACAAAAATTAATATATGTTAAGTCTGTATATATGTGTATGTATATATATATATTTGTATAATGGTATTTGTATGGACAACCAAATAAACGTATTCATTCATTCATTCATTCATTCATTCACATGGAATACAAATGTTACAAATAATACAAATGATGCGAGTAGTGCAAATGATACAGGTAACATGGAATTGCAAATGACATGGGTACAGAGTGGAATGGGTATATATATATGGTACGTTGGGGGGGGGGAGTATATACACAGTGGTGCAAATATCACAGTTGTAAGTTTTTTTTTAAGTTTAAAGTGTTTTGTGCTAAAGTGGCAGAGTGCAATGGGATTCTGGAGGGGGGGGGGGGGGTACAGTAGGCTACAATATTGGTTTGTGCGTGCGTGCGTGGTCGTCAGGTTATGACTTTTGGGCTGCCGAGTCTTGAGGGATTGCAAAGTTGGCTTTTAAGAGTAGAGGTAGTGGTGAATGTGGGTCATGTTGTGGTTACTTACAGTATTTCAGGCACTTTGTACAGACTCATACTATGGAAGGTGAAATAATGGTTGAGCTAGAAAGTGTACAATTTCTGGGGAAATTCAGAGGGTGCTTGCGGCTTTCCAGTACTTCAAAATGCCTGAAGTTTGGTGTAGCTGCCTTATTTCTCATGGTGAACAAGAAAGCCTCAAGGAACCATAATGTCAGACTTATGAATGTTCTTATACAGTACAAATTTGGGACGACCTTCAAAACCTCCTCATTGAACCAGAGATTCAATGGACTTGAAATTTGTTACAGATTTGTAGAATACATGTTTTTCTGTGGGGTCGTCCACATTACCACAATGTATTTGTGTCAGTAAATCAAATATAATATTGTCTGATTTTTCAAACTTTATTGAATTCAAGATAACATTATTCTGAATTACCAGGCAGTTTCACCCAGTTGTCAAAAGATCACTGAACTACAGCTAAATGTGTGATTCAAAAGAAAAACAACTTTATTATTTTATAACTGACCACAGAATTTCACAATATTGAGGGTTGCACAATGAACTGGGGTGATGCAATGAACTTGATTATCTGTCTAGTTAAATAGGATGACATCATTTCGATGTAACCTACTCAATTTCACCTTGATACGTGAATTGAATGTCCAACTGACTTATTTACAGCTGCTTAAACTTTGGCTAGATTTAACAATGCTGCCAAAGGACCACAACAATTCCCAATTCTGAAAGTATCTCAATAAGCTGGAGTGATGTTCTGTAGAGTCAAAGTTTTTAGGTTCGAAACAGCCAGTCCTAATTTTGATAATCTGTTTCATTATGAAGAACCGGGCACCCCTAAAGTCTTTCTATGACTCAGTGGTGGCCTCAGCCATCATGTACGGTGTGGTCTGCTGGAGCAGTAGCATCACTGAGAGGGAAAGGAAGAAGCTGGACAAGGTTCTCAAGAAGTCCAGCTCAGTCCTGGGCTGTCCTCTGGATTCACTGCAGGTGGTGAGTGACAGACGAGTCCTATGCTGGACCACGAGTCACACCCCCTGCAGGACTCACTGTCCGCTCTGGAAAGCAGCTTCAGCAATAGGCTGATTCACCCTCGGTGTGTGGGGAGATTCCGCAGGTCCTTCCTTCCTGCTGCTGTCAGACTGTTAAATGATCACTAAACACTGCTGTCCATAGCCACTATCATGTGCTACATCATTATTATTATTATTATAACTATTATCATCACTACCTCACCACCATAAAGTATTACTTTTATTACTTTGCTTACGTGCATTATTCAGTATTAAGTATTATTATTATATTATTAAGTATCAGTATCATATTCTGTATTAAGTGCAATATTTCAAGTGTCCTGTTGTTCAATATTCTCCCATGGTGGTCTTGTTGTTCACGTACATTACGTGCAATTCCCTGTAATTCTCAAGTGCAATAACTGTGTATATGTCTGTCTATATCTGGTTCACATTCGAGACAGGAACCACTGACTTAACCACATACTTAACTTACTTTTTTTTATACAGTACTTTATCGTGCCCCCCCCCCCCCCCCCCCCCCCCCCCCCGGAGGACAAATAAAGGTTTATCTAATCTACCCACAAGTCTCAACAGTAGCGCTCAAAGTGCAGATGTGCCACACACGGTCTCCGAGCCAATCCTGGGCGAGGGGGGTAACGCACCCCACCTTCGTCATCATCATCATCCTCATCCTCATCATGAACAGCACACTCAACATCATGGTTCTCACAGTGACATGCACAAGGTCTTAACTTAGAAGACTTTACCTGGCCTGAAGTAACTGGACCATCAGGCATATGTAACATGTCAATGAATATTGACATATTATTTTAATATTTTTTTCTCGTGGGTCTGATTTAAGAACAGAACTGGACGTGGAGTGGTTTATCTGCCAGAATAAGTACAGTACGGTGTACGTCCCCCAGCTCCTCCATGTGGTGAGGTGATGAGGTCCCTCTTGTGCAGTTGATGAAGTTTGTGGGTCAAACCGCAGAGGGGTGCCTGCAGACAGATGGTTTGCACCAGAGATAAGGACTGGGATGCTGGGAGAGTGGTTTACTACAAGGACCCCACTTGGGTCTGTTTTGAGCTTCTACACATTTGGGAAAGAATGTGCACAAAGCATGTGAACTGTCGCAAAACGTTGTGTTCCGCAGTTGTGGTCTGATACTGCCTCATTAGAGGAGTGTGTGTACGTGTGTTCCAATAAACTCAAGAAAACTGTGTATTATGAATGGATAAAGTTACATTTTGATGAAACTGTTCAGTAAACGGTTCATATTACCCGCATATTCATTTTGCACACTTTACTGCATCGTTTGGTTGGTAATATCTGGGGTTTGGCCCTACACATTTGACCTAATGTCACTCCCTTAGTTAAAATTAAAGACAGTATTGGCATTTCATTCATGCCATTTCCTGAACTGTGCATAAAGCACCAAGTGCTGAGGGGGGCACCAAAGTGGACAGAAAATGAAACCGATAATATGTGCCGATATGTAGTCAATAAAACTCTGAATGTTCATGAAAAATAGAGATGTGCAATGATTGGAGGTGTGATTTTTTTCCCATAGAAAATATTACACAATAATCAAACCTTGCTGGGTTCCAGCTTCCTGCGCTGAGTGTCCAGAGCCGCCACGATCCTGTCCCTCTGGATCTGGACCTCGCTGAGGAGCAGAGAAGAACAGCAGCAAACACTCGATCAGGGTCCTACATGAGTGACACTGACCATTCATGGGGCCATTTATGAAATAATAAGTTATTAGCTCAGCCCCGCTCTAGACGACCTCAAAAACCAGCGTTAAACAGTGATAGCACAGTTTACTGTTGCAGGGTGAGCTAGATCAGGCAGGGGAGATGGAACATACCGGAATATCTCAGCCTCCTTTTCTATTCTCAGCTTCATCATCCTCTCTCTATCGTCAACAAACATCTTCCTTCGTTTGTCCTGTACCTCCTGCTGTTGACCCTCTACCGCTCTCATGATAGCTCTGTCTGACAGGTGAGCCTGCAAAGATGATTGTGAGTGACTGCATCCAGCAGCTAAGATGCTAATACCATGTGAGTGACTGCAACCAGCAGCTAAGATGCTAATACCATGTTATCTCTTATGATTTGCTTCTTCTCCTCCAGGATCTTCTGTTTCTTGATGGTTTCGTCCATCAGGTTCCTCTGCCTCCCACTGCTTCTGCTGTCTCTCTCTCTCTCTGACCATCACATGCTCCTTTATCCTGATAACATCAACATTCTCTACTGAAATCAGCTGGAGTAGCGCTTGGTTGACGTGAAAACCTGCACCCTCTTGGCTCTCGATGACACGAGTTTGACACCAATGCTCTACTGTCTGGATCAGGGGTAGGCAACCCTGGTCGAAGGGAGCCACTGTTCTGAAGGTTTTAGACGCTTCCTTGCTCTAGCACACCTGATTCTAATGAATGGGTTGTTATCAAGCTCTGTGGAAGCCTCATAATGACCTTTCATTACAATCAGGTGTGTCAAAAGCAGGGAAACATCTAAAACCTTCAGGACAGTGGCTCCCTAGGACCAGGGTTGCCTACCGCTGGTCTGGATGATAGAGGACAGGGTATCTCCAGTAAGCACAGTCCTTAGGGGTGCGTTCATGTGTTGAACCCCTGGCAGCCTGACTTCATGTGTGGGGGTTCTGCAGGGTGAGGCTACTTACTGCTGTTTCAGGGCATCAGCCACAGCCAGACACTCGCGCTTCCTCTGAACAGCTTTCTCCATTTCTTCTTTAGAGGCATCCTTAGCTTTCTGTTTCATTTTAATGATGGCTTCCCTTTCCACATCTTTCAAAGCTTCCAGCTTTCTTTGTTTCAGGTGGATCTGAGCCTCTCTCTCCTTCAAGACTTCTGTCAGAATGAGTGCACTCTGAAGAAATAACAGTGGAAGGGATTCAATCATACAATACTCTCTACTCAAATAACCACACCGTGACCTGTGTATGAATACAGGTGAAAAACTCCAGAAATACATACATGGAATGCTTTGCCTTGCTCTGTTTGGTAGAACAGCTGGGCATTGGTCTTCATAATGGCCTCTTTCCTCATGTCCTCCTTACCTCATGGCCTCCTCCATATCAAACTTTCTTTCCTCCTCTTTCTTTATCTCCTCGCGAATCTTCTTCGCATTTAGTTTCTTTTGTGTTCGTCCCTATAAAGGTAATTGGCACAAACATACCTTCAACAATTACATAAATGCATTGAGAATAAATGAACATATTTAAGTACTTTTAAACATAACACTACGACAAGTGGGACAAGCTTCCTTACACCAAATGTGTGGGGCCAGAATTTGACCATCTCCTTTGAGCGCAGGTGCATTTCCTCCCTCTGCCTGGCTGCCTCCTTGAGCTTCTCATTCTGGATGTTCCGCTGGTTTAGACTTCCTTGAATCCGAAGCCACTCAGCTCTGGGTAAAACAGTGACCCGACGGAGGTCACTGCCTTCCACTGGATGCGAGAAAGAAACAGCACAGGTCAACGCAAAACAATCATTGGAATTTGAGTGATAATTGATCAAAAAAAAAATAATAATCACGCTCATGATCACGTTGAGCTATATGCTCACACCACCATCCTACATTTCATTAAACGACCATGACACTTACTTTTGATCCTTACAGGATCCCTGTCGTTGACCGTATCGCACTGCTCTGGCTGTTTGACCACAATATTTCAGTTTAAGTTATGAAATTGCTACAGAACGATAGACGTTGCAAAGCCATGGTGTGAATGAGGATAGTCGGTAGAAAGTTAATATTTATTACAGTACTAGACACTAGGCACTGGACAAGTGGCTCTATGAGGTCACAATAAGACTGAGAGTTCTCCGAATTTTCCATCATGTATTCTAGCAACACTTAACGTTCTTAACTCATGTAAACAATGTCCTAAAAAAACGAACCAAAAGAGAACCTGACATGCGCGTTATCACTTCCTGCTGCCACAAATCAGTATGTAAATAGAGGGTCAATGAGCGGAGGTCTGCGGTGCTGAGTGTTCATACTGACGTAAACTACGGAAAACATTCATCATCTGAGGCGATAAACTGGTGTTTGATCTTCCGGCTTCTAGAAGTGTCTCTTCATCGATAAACTAGACAGTCAACAGTCACTCTTATTTTTTTAAGTTTAAATGTTTCAGTATATTTAGTTGTTTAGCCTTATACTGTTCATACTGTGTATATTCTTAGTATACAATTACAATGACAATTATCTGTTGTAATAACTGTTTTGCACTTCTGGTTGGATGCTAACTGTATTTCGTTACCCTGTACTTGTACCTGTGTAATGACATTAAAGTTGAATCTAATCTAATCTAATTATGTGTTCAAAGTTGACTCATAAAGTCTCCATGTAAAAACGGTGACTGGAAGAAATAAACACAGGAAGGCGGTAGATTCTTTTCTCTCGTTTTATTCTCATATACTTTTATGAAATAATATACAAATCGATGCCTCCCTCAACTCCACACACAAACCTCATTCTTCTCGTCACTACAAACTTCAGCTATGAGTTGAACCCCCTCCGCAGGCCCGGGTCTCCTCTCTCCGCAGGCCCGGGGAGACGGAGGCACCCCGCTAGAACCGGGCTGCCACACCGTCTTTCCTGGAGCTCTGTGCGGCTTGTCCTCGTCTTTTCACATCAGTTATCTCCAGTTAACAAGCTGGTTCGTTGGGCTAGTTAACCAGCCTGTTAGCTCCACAGAGTTAGGGGCTGAACGGTGAGCTAAGCGGCCGGAGCTCTGGACCTTCTAAGGTTCCATGGAAGAGGAGGAGATAGTGTTCTTCCAGGCCAGAGACAGCATGGAGGGAGGAAGACAGAGAGAGAGACAGACAGGGAGAGCGCGAGAGAGAAAGAGAGAGAGAAATGTTCTTCATCAGGTAGATACACCTGCTCCTTAGCAGTATGGCCTCGCTCCAACTCCCTCTCTGTCCCTCCATCCAGAAACATTTCTCCAACCTTTAGTTTCACAGGAACATTTTATACAACATGAACAGCCAGCAGAGGGCGATCTGTGTTGGAGCAGGGACATGCCTATGGCTCTTGAGGGTCAGGGTTGCTCACCCCTGATTTAGTTCTTAAAACAGCAATTTTTTTAGAATGATATTGGTTGCGATGATGATGATGGTGTGTGTATGTGTGTGTGTGTGTGTGTGTGTGTGTGTGTGTGTGCGTGCGTGCGTGTGTGTGCGTTTGTGTGTGTGCGTGTGTGTGGGTGTGTGTGGGTGCGTGCGTGTGTGCGTGTGTGTGAAATAAAAGCCTAAATGAACCAATATGAATTCATAATATCACTTTCACTGCTGTTGAAGACAGTTGAAGACTAAGGTGCTTTTCTCCTCTGCTTTGTCATGAGCTTTTTTCCACTGCCAGCTGTGTTGTCTGTGACCATGGGCCCAACCTTGTTGTTCTTCCTCATCTGGGATGAAAGGGACAAAAGACAAACTCCTTTGAATGAGTATATGTTTTTACATTGTGTTGACAGGACATAGCTACATTACATTTACATTTAGTTATTTAGCAGATGCTCTCATACAAAGCAATTTACAGCAATTAAAGCGATATTACCCCTAAGGCAAGTCAGGTGAAGTGCCTTGCCCAAGGACACAATGTCATGTTAACACAGCCAGGATTCAAACCAGGGACCTTCTGATTACCAGCCCAACTCTCTTACCACTCAGCCACCAGACTCCCTTAGCTACATGACTGTCAGGTGTTCTACCCAGTGCCAATGTGTGTGGAGTTGTTTTTATCTTACCAATGCGAACCATCTTCGGAGACCGGAGGGTTTGGTCTTCTTCAGGTGTCTTTTCTGTCATGATCCGTCCTGCTGCTCCTCCCTCCTCCCGTTTTTGTCCTTTTTTGGCAGTTCCTGGGTGGAGCCTCCATTCCCTCCTCTTGTTGTGCCCTCCAGCTGAAAGCCATAATCACCACCTACTTCTAGCAAGCTGACCATTTCTCCAGCGCCAGATCGTAATATCATGTTACGTGGTGTATATGCGCTCAGGCTACGTCTCAGGATTTTGCTTCTTAGTTGTTTGTTGTACTTACCCTGACTCCTTTTTCCTATTCTTCTCCAGTGCCTCCCCTGCGACCTATACGTGGCCCTGACTCTGCCTGCCACTCCCAATTCTCCTGCTGTGCCAATTGTCCATCCAGTCCCCCTCCCGGAACCTGCTCCTGTTCCTAGCATATTTTTTGTTCTCAAATCACCTTGTTTCTGCTCATTTGGGTCCTCCTGCCTCGTTCCTAACAGAACAATCTGGCCAAAAATGTACCCAGCAGAACCAGACTCGATACAGAGGATTATCGCCAGCCAAGGACTCCTACTGGGCCAACACCACAGTCACTAAAAAAGCTAACGGAAGTTAATCAGTCCCTGGAGGCCCAAGTTTCGAACCTGATCAAGTTGGCGGAAAACATTGCTAACCAACTTTCTGCCCTTTCTGTCTTGCAGCCTATGAGACCTTCCCCCCCCAGATGCCTCTGCTGGAGCGCCTTCTGCTAGTCCCTCCCTTGAGACATCTGTTCCACAGCCAGAGCCCTACAATGGTGACCTCGGCAAAAGTAAGGTATTTTTACTGCAGTGCGCCACCGTCTTCACCTGCCAACCGCGGAAATTTTCTTCGGACCATTCCAAGGTAGCTTTTATCACTGGGTTATTGCGGGGAAGAGCTCTGGAGTGGGCAGAATCAGTGCTGAGTGTCAGAGGCATTGAGGAAGTCCGTTATTCCCAGTTTATTGAGGATTTGAAAAGGGTTTTTGCACACCCTGACTGTAGAGCTAATGCGGCTAAATTGCTCCTGGATCTCTGTTAGGGGAATAAGAGTGTGGCGGACTATTCAATTCAGTTCCAGATACTGGCGGTGGAGTCGGGATGGAACGAGGTTGCATTGCGAGGTGTTTTTTTGACGTGGATTAAGTGACTCTGTGAAGGATGAACTCTCAGTAAGAGATGACCCTGTTTCATTGGAGGAATTAATCTCCCTCTCCATTCAGGTTGATAACAGTCTACGGGAGTGTAACCCCGAGAGGGGACCCCGTGCTATATCTCGCCCAATGCCTTGCTGGCCCCAGTCCAGCCTGCCGTTAACCCTCCAGCGCCGCCCCCAATGCAAATTGGCCGAGCCAGACTCACTCGAGGAACGGTCAAGAAGAATCCGAGCAGGCGAGTGTTTATACTGTGGGAAGAGAGGACATTTGTTAGCCAGTGTCCAGTCCGCCCAATAGATGCGGCCCATCAGCCGTAATGGGGGTACTGATGGGCGGGGTTTCCAAATCCCCCACTGAACAACCTCGACAGGTATTACCTGCTACCCTTTGTCACAGCAATCAGACGTTACCCCTCCAAGCACTGTTGGATTCCGGAGCTGAACAGAACTTCATGGACACTGATCTGATCAAGCAAGCAGGTATCCACACTGAGCACCTTCCGGAACCCTTCCAAGTCAGTGTGTTGAATGGGTCTTTCCTCGCACGTGTTACTCATCGCACTGTTCCCCTTCACTTAATTTTGTCTGGTAATCGTCACAAAGATATTAGGTTCCTGGTTTTCTCTGCTCCTTCCACCCCTATGGTGTTTTCCACGGCTCAAGAAATATAACCCTGTAATTGACTGGTCTTCTAATAGGGTCATTAGCTGGAGTTCGTTCTCCCATCAATCCTGTTTGCAGTGTGTTCTTCCACACTAGGGGAGGCTAACTTTACTAAGATGGTCCCCACTATTCTAATGAGAGCGGCCGACTAGCTGCACGCTAGCATTAGGTATCCTTGAGTTAAGCCAAGTTTCCGTAATAATGAGAACACAGCTATCTCGAACGTAGCGATTTGCCACAAGTTGAAGTTCCAGGTCCTCCGTTTTGTGTGTGAGGCTGTGTCCGAAACCACTCCCTAACCCCTATATAGGGCGCTATATAGGGATCACGCCATTTTGTAGTGGTGTCCGAAACGTTAGGTATCACCAGGTGATCACTATATAGTGCCCTGAATGTAGCCCACAATTCACCGCGAAAAGTCCCCCCTTCCCTGATGCCCCCTTCACATTTCTGACTGCCCCCTCATATATGCCTGTCTAGAACCGGCCCTGCCTGCCCGCCACCTACGGTCGTTAGTGGTACCCCCCCCAAGAGCACCAGAGCCCAACACTTCCACTGCCTGGCTCCCCAATGGTGGAATCAACTCCCCACCTCCATCAGAAGCACAGACTGCCTTTTCACCTTCAAAAGAAAGCTTAAAACTCACTCATTCTTAAGAATAGTATGGCACTTAACATAATCTAATGTTGTTTAGAACTACTTGTTGGTCCCCAACTGAGCTTTTATAGTTCTTCCCTTGGCACTTATTGGTTCTCACGATGTATGTTTCACGATCTAAAAGCCCACTGTGTTCGGGGTCTATCACGTTCCTATGCTCAGTGACCGATGCTCTTTGTAAAAGCTCTCTCTTGTAAAGCTAGGTTTATGCCTCGTCAAACCTTACGCGTGGGGCGTGGCGCGGTTGTTGAGCATACGAAGTTTTGCGTCGAGGGTCCGCGTTACTCTGCAATTCACCGCCATGCCACCAGGGGGTGTGGCTGTGTGGTTTCAAGGGTTATAGCCGAATCCTTGCTCATTATTGAAGAGCAAATGCTTATATTGCAAATGATGTGGAAGCCCAGGCGACAGAGAAGACGTTTGCGGAGGTTCTGTACGATCACTAACCGGTCGAGGCTGGAAACGGGTGAATTTGCAACACTGGTTCACCCACTGAGGGACTTGGATGAACAAATGCACTTTCGATACTTTAGAATGTCAGCGGGCCGATTTGACGAGCTTCATCGCCGTATACAGCCTGGCTAGTGGAGAAAAGTGGTGGTTGATGATTCGAACTTCACTATGGTGTCTCGAAGCACACTCAATGAGTGATAATAAACTGTGAACTATGCATAGTGTGTAAACTGTGTTGTGCTGTGTGTGTTGAAAATAAATATCAAAACAACTGTTTGAAAACAAACTTGTGTGTTTGATTCTTATGTATTATGTAATACAAAAAGTATAATAAAAAATATTGGATAAAAGCATCTGCTAAACAAATAAATGTAAATGTAGAGACATTACAGTTAGGCTCTTTAAAGACCTAATGCAAAACCTGG
This sequence comes from Neosalanx taihuensis, assembly GCA_030340665.1. Classification (NCBI taxonomy): domain Eukaryota; kingdom Metazoa; phylum Chordata; class Actinopteri; order Osmeriformes; family Salangidae; genus Neosalanx; species Neosalanx taihuensis. The sequence continues at coordinate 8,507,168 of CM059303.1, read as the reverse complement.
CTCTATTCATTCCGTCCTCCCCTACAGGACAAGTAGCTACAGAGTCAATACAATGCAGTTAGCATGTAATCAGAGGTGCTAATAGCAACAGATTAGTACAAAATTAATAGCAATATCTTAACAGCGCAACAGTGTTGTGTAGGGAAAAGAAATGTATGTACTGGAGTACAGATTAAGTAAAGCGCAAGATCAGTGCAGTGTAACGAATGTAAATGATTGTGTAAGAGTCTGAAGGTGTTATCCTGGGGTGTGGGGAGGGGTGGGGACAGGGGTTAGAGTCCAAGTTTCAGCAAGTGGACATCTGAGGGGAAGAAGCTGTTCCTGAGCCTGCTGGAGCAAGATGAACATTCTGGAGCCCTACCCCAATGGAGGGGTAAGAAGAGGCTGCTGTTAGAGTAAGAAATGGCTGCTGTTGGGGTAAGAAGAGGTTGCTGGATAATGGCTCTCTCCCTCTGCAGGCAGAACCCAGTGGGTTGAGTTGGGTACTGTCAGGGAGGTAAGGAGAAGGTGATTGTCAGAGCACCACAGGGCTGGGTCCTTCCTGGAGGATCGTGGTTCTCTATCATCAAACTTGTGTCACCCATTAACTTAGTCTTCCACTCAAGAATAGGTAAAGGGATAATAACAACAGCCATGTTGGTATTTATGAGTCAAATGGGTCTAATGACCCTGATTTAAGAAAAGGGAGGGGTTTATGATAATGGGATATGTATTATGTTGATGACACAGATATGCCACAGACGTATGTACTGTTACGTCAATTTATGTCTAGGTGGGGTCCTCAAATCATAAATGAATGAGTTCCCCTGAGTCTTAATTGCTAGAACACACAACACAACTATGCATGCTACACGGTACATGCTAAGAGACAGCTGGACGTAAATACAGGTGTCACTCCATTAGAAAATGTAATTTATTGGAACAGTTAGACTCATCTCATCTGGGAGAGGAATTATTAGATTTTAGGAGAAGAAATTACAAAGGCATACAGAATTTTTTTAAATCATAAGGCAAAGTCTGAAACATTCAGTAAAGTACAACAAATAAGCAAATATCTGCAATTCATTTATAACAACCATATGACAGTAAATCTGCAGGTATTGTAAGGACAGATATGTAGAAGGCGGCCAGGTAAGATTCACCAGCAGCTCAGGCCTGGTGTCTGATCACACATGAGAAAAGAAGGCAACACGTATTCCATGGGGTCTCTGACTGTTGATCCCAGTTATTGTAATTTGGCAGCCACACTACACTAATAGTCCACATTCACACCTCAGCATGTTCTGAAGATCAGCTAGGAGTCACCAAGCAGCCCAGTTGATGAACCAGTGAGACTACAGTGATACAGACTGCTGAAGCTAGAGTGAGACAGCTCACAGAGATTTGGGGATGGTGGAAAGAGCAGACATAGAAACAGAACCAAACAGAAGGCCTGCATGTGACTACACAGACTCCCTACAGTATTACATTCAGGAAACAGAACAAAAAACATGTCATATTCCAAATCTGCAGAACAAACTCGAGTGGATGTCTGTACATCTATAAAGCATCCATGAGTACAGGTCTGTGTTAGCTCCAGAGAACACAAGCCATGAAGAGGCAGGATTTACTACCAGGCACCTCCACTACTACTAGGCACTTCCAATACTACCAGACACCTCCACTCAACAGTTACTGGATAGACACGACAGAGAATGACTCTCAGGCACTTATACTATAACATTTTAGTACAATAACGGCATCCTTGACAGTGGTCTCCATTCAACCCTGAGAAAATAAGTATGTCTGCTTATTGGTGTGTGTGCTCCAGATCATAAAAAAAATGAATTTTGTTGTTCAAGGATTCATGATGCATGCAGATCTATTTGATTGGGAAACAAGACTTTGGGTCAACCAAAAACAACCATTTGTTCATACACACACACACACACACACACACACACACACACACACACACACACACACAGACCCACTGTGACACAGACACACACACACACATCCCAAGGCCACATGTCAGCAGTGTTGAAGTCTCTTGAGACTTATAGAAAAGGGCAGACGTGCTATCAGCTTCTAGGAGTGTAGGTGCTTTCAGACAGGAAGCCAGAGTGCAGGCAGGGCTCACACTGATCTGACTTCAGTGTCTAGCCAGCGTGGATTTGCTCCTGTCCTTGTAACCAGCATCATGATTCCCTCCCTCCTATAGGTAGCCTATACTGGCCTCAGGAAAAAAAAACTCTCAGTCCATCATTCAACAGGGAGTAAAAACCAAATCAAAACATGAAGACCACGGAAAGGGAATGTTGCCAATCATCCTGGTTGCTCTGTGACCCTCTCTTACAGGTCAACATCTCTCAGGTCTGCTTCAGGAAGGTCACTGGAGCATGAGCTGTTTCAGGTTGTCATGGAGAATGGTGTCCTTGACATCCCGAAACACAAGGCGTATGTTCTCTGTGTTGATTGCGGTGGTGAAGTGGTGGTAGAGGGGCTTCTGGGTCATGTCGCGCCGTTTCCCCCGGAAACAGTCCACCAGGAACTTCTGTACTTCTGGCAGGCTGCATTCTGGCCCGGTGTACTCTGGGAAGTAGTCCCTGAGAGGAACGCTCTTTACCTTCTCTTCCAGCAGGTCCGTCTTGTTGAGGAACAGGATGATGGACACATTGCTGAACACGCGGTTGTTGACGATGGTCTCGAAAATGTTGAGAGACTCTTGCAGGCGGTTGGTCTCCCTGTCCTCCATCAGCACCTAAACAGAATAAAGGAAACATCCTCAGGAGCAAGCTGACTTACTGAATCCAAGAGAGAACAAAAACACCAAGATCCAGAACTGTAAAAATGTGAAGTACAGATGACTTTGTCTGAATGACCACCTTCTCGTGTGGAAGAACGTATGATGTATGACAGGGTGCAGGGTTTGAGAAAGTGAGTTTACCTGATCGTACTCGGAGGACGATACGAGGAAGAGGATGGACGTGACACAGTCGAAGCACTCAAACCAGCGTCTCCTCTCCGAGCGCTGGCCCCCCACATCCACCATCTTGAAGGGTACGTTCTTAATCTCAAAGTCGTACTCATGGATGCCCTTGGTGGGCTTCCTGGCCAGCAGAACATCCTGCTGGCTGGGAATGTAGTTCTGTGGAGGAGGTAGGGAATGAGATGACTTTGGAAGAACATTCTACAGAATGCCCCAAAAGAACATGTACTGACACACATTTCCATTATTACTCATTATCTTTGCTACAAAACACATAGAAAAGACTTACCGGCTCACCAAGTTTTTCTACATTGTCCAAGAAGTATTTAACAGACTCCCCCTGTAACAAAGTGACAAAACATAATTGTTTTCAGCACATAAGCAGGCTACAATACATTACACTTAATCATCTAGAAGATGCTTTTATCCAAGGCAACTTACAGCAAGTACAGGGACATTCCCCCTGAGGCAAGTAGGGTGAAGTGCCTTGCCCAGGGACACAACGTCACATAGCCACAGCGGGGAATCAAACTCACAACCTTACAATCATGAGCCACGACTCCCTCCCTAATTTAGAACCTAAATAAAATCCTTTTGGATTGTAGACAATAGGGAACCTGCTTCGAAATAATGTGACAGATTGTGCAACACCTTTAAAAAGTAAAAAGGCTGTTTAGCACTCATTTACATGACATATAAACCTGATCTGCTTATTTCAAAAGGGGAAGTAGGCAAACCTCCTTGTCGCTGTGATTATGCAGAACAGGAGCATGTGTGTTTGGTGTGTCATCAATATAGAACAGAAGAACATAGAAGCTGTATTTCCATGCGGTTCTGGTGGTGTTTCTGACAGGACTGCATGCCCAGACAAGAGACTCAACACTGCCAAGTCTGGGATACATTCCACCCTGTTCATGGATCAGGCTGCATTCACACCGCTAGTTTAACACCGGGTACACAACTAGTTAGCAGTTAAACAGACTGAAAAACTGTGATGATAGAACACAGCAAACTGTGTGCCATAATAGCCCTGAACACAAAAAAACTGTGTTCTGTTGGTGTAGGACAGCTTTAGGCTGTCTGCCTCAATATCACTGTGGGATGTTCACAAAATATGCCTAATATTCAAGATGGGATCACAGCTGTTCTAGTGCAAGTCTGACTATTTACTGGCTGCTAATGATCCTAACGCTACGCACCCTTCTATGGCCATCCTTTTGATGACTCTGGTAGTCACCGTACCTGAAAAACCTGTGTGAGTCTGTGGAAGTGGCTAGGGTTGCACAGGGGAGGGGCTCAGAGACAGCAGCAAGGCCTCAACCTGTCTGTTGTGGACCCTCCCCCCGCCTCGCTCCTACTCAGGGTTTACAGCTAGGTACACACTTAGCTGGATTTCACCAACAGCTATTGCCTGACAAAACAAAACTGAAACTTAGGCTGTCATAACTTCTCCAATCACTTTATGAGCCTGACCACAGCAAAAAAAAAAAATGGACTTCTTGAGGACTGATCCGAGTGTGTGACATGATCAGATATTCTCACAAATATAAAACAAAACAATTCTTTTCAGCACATAAGCAGGCTACAATACATTACACTTAATCATCTAGAAGACGCTTTTATCCAAAGCAATTTACAGCAAGTACAGGGACATTCCCCGAGGCAAGTAGGGTGAAATAAATAAATAATTTTTTGACTTCCTGAGGACTGATCCGAGTGTGTGACATGATCAGATATTCTCCTCTGGATTCTTCTCAGACATTAAGGGTCTAGGCTCGTTATAGGTAGCGATATCACTCACATACATTTCAGAAGGATTGGTTTTTACACACTAAAACCAAAACCATAAATATCTGTTCTACTTGTAGAGTCTCTGGGTAGTTGGTCTAGGAGATGTGTCAGTGTGATCATCTGATGTGTATTTGCCTCTGCGGGTGTGTGGTGTGTGAGTGTGTGTGAGTTGTGAAGTTCTGTTTGTACGCAGAAAGCAGTTTAACTCCAGATCAACATTCCAACTGAGATCATAATCCTCCATTCCCAACTTGCTACAGGTTGTGTACGAACGTGTTTGTGCTGTTTACGTGTCTTGATTTAGATAAGTAACCTGTTTGTTTAATTGAGTGAACAATTGTAAACATTCAAGTAACTGAGTGCTCTAGTATGGTGTATCATTGCTTGTTACATCATTTGTTTTCCCATAATCCTTGCAGCGAAGCTGTCAGAAGCCAAAACATGAGGAGGTGAGACTGAGGTATAAACAGGAAACAGGCTGAATCACATGCCTGAGCACACAACACAACACACACGCAGAGATGCAGACAGTCAGTGGGCGAGAGGGAGAGAGAGAAAGCAAAAGAAAGACGAGCAAGACGCCAGGAACGACCAAAAGTAACTGAGAACTCCTTTAAGCTGTTCCTTCATTAAAAGTGTGCGGCTGTCCTCAAAAAACAGAATCAAATATTCCTGCATTCTTCAAAGTGAATGTGTTTCTAAAAAGCACATAAAAATAAAGAATAAGACAGCGTGTTTACTGACCAGCTGGAACTCCCTGCGACGGTCATAAGCGTTCTGGATCCCTGTGTCGGCCCACAGAGCCTGAATGGAGGGCAAGTACTGCATGAAAACATGCTTCTCCACCTGGCCCTGGGCCATCATTGCTGATCTGGTGTCGAACGCCATCAGACTGGCCCCATGACTTTGATTGTCAGAGCATCCCCAAGGAATGTGGAGCTTCTCTCTTGCATCAACCAAGACACGCACTCCTGGAGGACACACAAGGTGTTACACTGGAACCACACACATACACACTCCCGGAGGACACACAAGTGTTACACTGGAACCACACACATACACACTCCCGGAGGACACAAGTGTTACACTGGAACCACACACATACTCTTGGAGGACACACGTGTTACACTGGAACCACACACACACACACACACACACACACACACACACACACACACACACACACACACACACACACACACACACACACACACACACACACACACACACACACACACACACACACACTCCAGGATGACACACAGGTGTTACACAGGAACCACACACACAGAACCCTCTTAAAAATCCACTCCACCCCCCTAGACTACAACAGTTTAAAATGGGATGGACACAATGTCTAAACTCTAAAACCGAAGAATTATAAATATGGCCTATGGATGGCTCTTACAGTAGTTATATAGTTATAGTTCCTGTATTTCGCCGATTTGTTCAAGAATGAGGCCGTTTGTTTGTTTGATGTTTATGCCAGACAGGAACTGGCCAGTTGTACTTTAAAGACAGTCAAGCCATCAATGTGCAGTTTCAACAATGTGCAGTTTCAACTCTTTACGAAACGTAACTCTCAGATCATCACTCAAACTGGGCCTGTTAAAAACATGTTAAGAGATGGATTTACGTATGCGTTTTGATAATAGGCTACTTCCACCTTGAAAAAAAGTTACTTAAGTAGATTAGCCTAAATAATAATAGGTCGATATTCCGTCCGTTGTTGTATTATTATTGATGTTCCTTTTACCTTTGATAACATTGCTGTAAATAGTAGCTCGGAACTCCTCTCTGGCTTGTTGGTCGAAGTCCTGTCCGTGTATTATCCGCATTTGCTTTAGGAAAGTAGACTTGCCGCTTTCGCCAGCGCCCAACAATAAGATTTTTACAAGCCGCTTTACGTATGTTTTATCCCGAGAGAGACATTTGTCGATTTCTTTAGATTTTCTTAACTGCTCCACCTCGGTACTGTTAAGAAGGCAGGCAGGGAAACACACATTTAACACGGACCTGGACGGCAGGAAATCCGCCATGTTCGAACAAACTTCATGGATGCAGAGCAGGCGGCAGAGACCGTGCGCGCTCGTGTGAAGCGTGGAGACGCCGCTCCGTGTGTGTAGATCTGGGGGCCAGCAGATGTGGGGGTCAGCAGAGCCCCACTTCTGCACTGTAGCAATTCTATCAAACACCCATTTTTCAGAATGCTCTCTGCGCGGAGCCACGCAATAAGTGGACCCATCTTCATGCGAAATCTTATTTTAGAATAGGCCTAAATAGGTATGTTTAGGTATGTGTAATTATTTGTTAAAACATTTTCCTATAGCATATAGATGACAGGCCTACTTGCAAACAGAATGACGCGGTAAAGTACATACAGCGATTATGCTACTAATACAAATAAGAGTGTTTTTGTGTAACTACGCTGTAATTTATAATTGCCAAAGATATAAAATGTCGCCACCTTTCGGTTAGATTGTGTAGATGCGCAACATAGTTGTGGGAATATGTTGGATTTTCCTTATTTATTCTGCTCAATGAGCCCTGTCAAACATGTAAAACAGAGTAGTAGATTAGATTAGATTCAACTTTATTGTCATTACACAGGTACAAGTACAGGTTAACGAAATACAGTTAGCATCCAACCAGAAGTGCAAAACAGTCCAACAGAATATAATAAATATGGGTAAACTCAGAATATACATAGTATGAACATTATAATCAGAATATACAGGGTATGTACAGATTCAAGTGATTTTAGACAAATGTACATCTGTATAGTACAATATACTACAGTATTAAACAGAAATTACCGGGTTGCATGTATGTACAGTTAGTGCAAATGATGCAACGAGCAGATGTGCAAAATGAACAAAATGAACAGATGTGCAAAATGAACAAAATGTACAGGTGGTGCAGTAACAGATGTGCAGATGTGCAAAATGGACAAACTGGACAGTGCAATAACAACTCACTTATGCAACTGGTGCAAAATGTACAAACAGGAATGTGCAAATATAGGGTGGCGGGGGTTCTATGGGGGGCGGGGGTTATATAGGGGGTCTAGTGGAATTCAGGAGTGTCACAGTTCTGGGGAAGAAGCTGTTCCTCAGTCTGCTGGTTTTAGACCGGAGACTCCTGAGGCGCCTGCCGGAGGGCTCTCGGGCAGTGGGGCAAACAGTTTGTGGGCGGGGTGTGAGGAATCTCTTCGGATGCTGTGAGCTCTACGTAGACAGCGCTTCCTCTGGATGTCCTCAATGGACGGAAGAATAGTCCCGGTGATGCGTTGGGCGGTTTTCACCACCCGCTGCAGTGCCTTGCGCTCAGCGACTGTGCAGTTCCCGTACCACACTGTAACACAGTTTGTCAGGATGCACTCGATCGCACAGCGGTAGAAGTTCACCATGATAGCTGAGGACAGGTGGTGTTTCCTCAGTGTTCTCAAGAAAAAGAGACGCTGGTGAGCCTTCTTGATCAGGCCGGAGAATTTTGTAATCCAGGACAGGTCATCCGAGATGTGGATCCCCAGGAATTTATAGCTGGAGACACGCTTAACGGCCATCCCGTTGATTTGAATGGGGTCGTGCGTGTCTCCCCTCTTCTTCCTGAAGTCCACGATAAGCTCCTTGGTCTTTGTGGCGTTAAGGAGCAGGTTATTGTCACCACACCACATGGTCAGGTGCTGCACTTCCTCTCTGTAGGCTGTCTCATCGTTGTTAGTGATGAGGCCGATCACCGTGGTGTCGTCAGCAAACTTGATGATTGAGTTGGATCCATACATTGGCTTGCAGTCATGGGTGAAGAGACAGTAGAGGAACGGGCTGAGCACACATCCCTGTGGTACATCTATGTTGAGTGTGATGCTGAAGGAGCAGGAGTGGGCTGACCTAACATGCTGTGGGCGGTTGGTCAGAAAGTCCATAATCCAGTGGCAGAGGGAGGTGTTGATGCCCAGCTCTCCATGTTTAGTTAATTACTACTAGGTTAGATAGTTACTACTAACTACTAACTAACTACTACTAACTAAGTTAAGTTAGTAGTATGTCCAGTCCACAGTTACAGTTTGTCTTGATTGTTTACACACATTTTCTGAAAGTATGCCTCATACTCTCTGCACACTACACACAAATAAAAAAACAGACACACAATAGGCAACCCCAATAATTCTCCTGTAAAATTAAATTTTACATTCAAGACAATGTTATTTCTTCTCGAAATGTATTTTTATTTGTAAATGACACATACAAACTATCATATCAATAGACATTCATAGGAACCAGTTAAAACATTGACGTGCTCAATGTAAAACACTATGATGAATGATGATGAATCTCCATTCATCATAAAATAAATCATAATGGCTCAAGTCTTTTTTTGGTTCAGTGTCACCCTTACTACATACAGTACATACATAAGTGTTGTAAAACATTTGAAAATATTTTTTTTAATACTCAGAACACACAAATACACAGTAACAAATATATTTTGATTTTCCAACACAAAAACAATGTACACAGTGTACATTAGATTAGATTCCACTTTATTGCCATTACACAGGTACAAGTACAGGGTAACAAAATACAGTTAGCATCCAACCAGAAGTGCGAAACAGTTTTAACAACAGAATATAATATTATATACTCAGAATATACACAGTATGTACAGTATAATCAGAATATACAGAGGTGTGAGATTATTTGGTGGCGACAACTGTTGTATGTATGTAGTTAGTGCAAATGATGCTATAGGTGCAGATGTGCAAAATGAACAGATAGTAGAACAGAAACTAGAAAAAAAAATCTAAAGAATTTTGAGTGTGCGTGACTCTGGCCCGGGACTCTATACATCATTGGCACTGTTGAGAAATTTTAGAATATTACTTGTACCCAAATACATCCAATGCCAGAATAAGGCCATTAATGACTAAGAATTTGGTATTAGAAATACACCTATTATCAAAATGATACCGCAGTATAAATATCAGATAAAATTATAAACTTATACAGCTGTTTCAGTGTTAAAAGTCAAATCAATCCACATGCAATTAAACATCCTAACAAATCAGGACTTAGCAAAAAGCTAGCATCAACATTCACATAAAGCACTAGGCCACACAGTTAGTGATATCACACTAATGCAACATTAATGAAGAAAAACACACGCACATACACACACACACACACACACACACACACACACACACACACACACACACACACACACACACACACACACACACATATATGTGCATTCACACAGGCAGTCTGTACAGGCAGTCTGTACATTAATCATAAACTGTCAATAAACCCATTCAGTGCAATGAATCAGTTAGTAGCAGACACACAGGTTCAATCATCTATAAACTACAGGACTACTAACAGGAAGCTCATCAAGGTCCCCATACAACACATACAATAGTTTGCAAGGTCAACCAGTATCCAGACGATTATTCATGTTTTACAGATTGTTTATGTTCATAAAATGTTAATTATTAGGGACCTCAACTTTGAGAAAAAGTCAAAAAAATGTAGGAAGAAAATGAATGAAGAACCAGTACTTTGGTCAAAACTGAAATGACTGAAATTGACCCATAACATATAGTACAAGAGTTAAGACATGTCTCCCGGTTGTGCTGACCCTCTATGAAAGGTAGCCAAAGCTGCAAAAACTATAAGCAATATTTTAATACACTTTCTCAATGCAACCTGCAAACCTGAAAATCAATACAATCAGGAAATACACGTCTACAATGCAGCACCTCAACACGGGAGAAAAGACACGCGGAAAACGTTCATATAACCCTTGCACAACTCCCAGGGCAGAAGCACAGCTCCCAGCAAACGAGCCAAAGCCATTAAAATGAAGGAAAAGCATTAACACCACAATGGGAGAAAAAGAAAAGAAATTAAAACACACTCCAAACACATCCACAGCGCCTGCTCTCGTTTGTCGATCATCATAGATTTCTATGATAGTTTTTTTTAAAGGCACTATGTTTTATGCTGTATCTAAGGTTTGAATGATTGTTTTTGCTATTGTGGGATGTTGTGTGTTAACATGTTAATACTACTCAAAATATCCATCATTTGGTTGGGAGGTATAGCTTGTCTATTAAGAAACTGTAAGCGTTGTGGAAATGTGTTCACTGACTGCATATTGCGTGAAAAAGACATCAAACGTGAACTGAATGGCCAAAAAAGACTGATGCTGTGCTAATTGTGTTTAGAGTTTTGAAAATGTGACAACTGTTTGGACAAATTTGTTAGCTATTGAAAAAACTAACACTGTGTCACTGTCCAATTATGTCTGCGCCTAACTTTATACGTAGCGAAAAGTAGGCATTTAGCTAAGGTAGTAATGCTAAGTTTTTATATAAAAACTATCTATCTATCTATCTATCTATCTATCTATCTATCTATCTATCTATCTATCTATCTATCTATCTATCCTATATATACTATATATACTATCAGATTCAAGACCCTGGTGCTGACATTCCGGGCTGTAAACGGGACTGCCCCGACCTATATCAACTCTCCTCCAGCCCTATACCCCCACACGTCACCTACGGTCATCTGCTGACAACCGTCTAGTGGTACCACCCCCCCCCCCCCCCCCCCCCCCCCCCCCCCCTTCAAGAGCGCCCGAGCGCAACACAAACTCTTCCACTGCCTGGCTCCCCAATGGTGGAATTAACTCCCCACCTCCATCAGAAGCACAGACTGCCTTCTCACCTTCAAAAGAAGGCTTAAAACTCACTTATTTAGAGAATTTAATGGCACTTAGGAATAGTATGGCACTTCACATAATCTAATGTGCTTTAGAACTATCTGTTGGTCCCCATATGGTGACTTGTTCACAATCGTTGTGTTATGCATTTATTGTTCTTCCCTTGGCACCGGAAAAACCGTACTGTACATTTCATATTTCTTATGTTAGCACAAAAGGTTGATTCCAACTGTGTTGCAATTAGAGGTCATTGGCCAATTCAGCAGACTTTACAACCAATATAAATGTCAGATATTTATGGATTATACATGCGTGTATACTAAGTGAGAATTGACTCAATGCACTTTGCAAAAGCATTTGCAATTTTCTCAAATCAGAAATTCCATGTAATCAAGTGCCCAGTGGTTTGGAGGTTTGCATGTGTTTTTTGAAAATGTAATTTCTGTACCGGTACATATGAATTAGTGGTCCTGCTAATTAATAGATTTATTTACATTGTACATTGTACAAAGAAATTGGATGCCATCATTTGAGGTGCATTAAATAAATACACAGAAATAAAGTAAGATCTTTCTTACTGGAGCGTTTTTCTGTCCTGCAGTGTGCAACTGGCAAACCAAGCACAGGCACAGTATGGTAAAATGACACCAGCAATCTCTCACTCAGGTTGTTCTTCTTGACGAGTCTCATAAAGTACAGTCTCTGCTGGGCCTTCTTCACTAAAGCAGCAGTTCTGGCACTCTAGATCAGGTTCTCCCCCACACTCCCACACCCCCACATCGTCTAACAATCTGAGCATTTGGAAAACCACATTATTCACTCCTGCTGCCTCAGATAGCATTTAATGTCCAGAGATCTGTCTCATTAACGTGGTCATGGCAACCGCTCTCCTGAAGGATGTAGAGGCTTCATACTCGAAACACATAAGCTCACAATCCAATATAATATACTACTACTTTGACTTGAAACACGTGTGTGATAAAGGAAGCAAGTGTATTAACAACAACGTTCCCAGTTAGAGTAAGCTTACTCAAATCTAAATGCGTACCACCGAAAACAACTATAATGTCCGTGTTGAGACAGCGTTGCAGCCATTAGACACATTTTATAAGCAATAGAATACGCGTCAACTCGTCATGACCAAAACGATGATCCAAATATCGCCATCTTGCTGCCAGCTTGCGTAAATGCGTAACGACTGAGATGAACCTGCCAGAATAGAGCTGTTCCTTGCGGTTTGGCATCGATTAGAAGAGGACCTGTTTGTTGTCATTTCATCAACATCTTCCCACGATAAATTACGGAGTATCCCTCTCGGTGGAAAGCCACCACAATGACGATCCGAAATGTAAGGGATCATGGACAGAGATTTCGACCACGGATGGCATGTTTAAAGAAGGTAGGTTATTTATATAAATTTTTTGAGTTGCATATTCCTCTGAGGACATCGATGTCTTTTCTACGTTTAAAACAGACATGTTTCTTTGACGACTCGTGTTTTATACCATGCCACACAAAACACGTTATGATATTATCTGTACTCATTTGCAAGAATTTTTATCTCGTATCTAGATATAAATGTATTGACAAATGTTTCTGAAAGTACAACGTGTTTTATCAAAACATTAAAGTTGGACACAAAGATATATCTGCTGTGTTACCTCAAATGCTGTGCAATGTTCATAGGCTCACTGTAAGAAAACCAAAACCCTGAACATGCCAGTCAATGTAAATGGCAGGGAAAGCCTCCCTCGATGGTTGATTGGGGCTCTGTTACTCTGCATTGTATTACTCAGTAATAGTACATTAAACATAGTACATTAAACATAAGCCAGCCTGGATAAGTGCAGCCCCTTCATGATTACCTTCCATGCTAACCCTCATGCCAGATGATATAGCTGCACCGCAGGCACAGAGACAAAGCCACCAGCTGCTTGGCTTGAAGGTGCGATGTTGTGTGGTCAGGAGTTGATACATCTGTGCCTAAAGAAAGGAAAGTCATTTCAGGAGGGTTCATGAAAGCCCCTCTGGTCCAGTTAAAGCTGGTTCTCTGAGCCCTTTCCTAGAGCAGCACCAAAGCTCTAGATGTTCAGATGACACAAAGCCACTTCAAACAGCCACACAGAGTCAGAGAGCTGAGACACACAACTGAGTTGTGATGGAGAAGAGAAATGAGAAGTCAATGCCTGAACACTGGGAAGGCAGGGTCAGAGGATGGCCTGAAGAGGAGGAGTGGATCTGACACCTAAAGGTCATCCTCTTGATCCTTGTGCTAAGTGGCTGAGCGAATGGGGAATTGGGCTAGCAATCAGAATGTTGCTGGTTCGGTTCCTGGCCATGCCAGATGACAATGTGTAACCTTGGGAAAGGCACTTCACCCTACTTGCCTTGGGGAATGTCCCTGTACTTGCTGTAAGTCGCTCTGCATAAAAGTGTCTGCTAAATGACTAAATGTAATAAGGATCTATTTTTTCCTGCTGGAACGGTGACCTTTTGTTGTGGTGGCTGGTTGTTGTGATGTTGTGCTCCTAACAGCTGGAGGTGGTGATGCTGGAGATGCAGGATCCACAGACAGGAGTGAAGTCACAGCCACAGAGACTGGTCATCACTACTATACCCCATGCTATGAGTGGTAAGGACACTCACTCACACACACACACACACAAACAGTCTGTCTTGTACATGTACAGTATCTAGCCACGGTTACTAGATGCATTTAAGATCCCAAATCCAACTCAGTGTTTCACGCCAAGTTATTAAGATCTCCATGACAACCTTGATGGTCGCAGTGTTAGAGAGAGATTAGAAAGCGGAGAACGAGCAGGAAAGGGCGATAGGCGTGGTGGAGGGATGAAAAGTGATTAACAGTAAATAAAGTCTATTCCTTCCAAAGGAAAGTTGTAATCTGATCTGTCTTCAAACACCATGATTCAAATCAGACAGTCCCATCTGAGGTCTGGGCCTGGGACTCGGACTCCCTATGGTGGTTCTTTATTTTGGAGACAGCAAGGTAGATACTTATGGATCATAGAGTGTTCTGGACAGACTCCCGCTAATCATGCTAATCTCTGATCACTCTATAAATAAAGCCTCATCTGGATGAAACTGTAAACCACCCCTTGTCCTCTCTCCTCTCCTCCCCTCCCCTCTCGTTTATAACTGATTTTAGTATCTCCTTCCTTTTCCAGGTGAGGACATAGTGGCATGGCTAGCTAACCACTTCACTGTGGAACCCCAAGGTAAGACCACCTGTCTCTGTCAGATTCCCCAGAACTTTGTGAAACAAAGTCACAGCACTTTCCCATATCATTCTGCTTGTGGTTCCATCAATTTAGAGGCTTGCACCATAGGAACTATGATGGTGTCATATGGATACATATATCCTCTCCAAGATCATAAGCGGCTGATTCTCAAACCAGACACCTCTCTCTACCGGTTTCAGGTACACATGCACACATACACACGCATACACACATTCTTTTAACATGCCAATAAATAAAATGTTGCCTTTTATCAGACACCGTACTTCTGGCCCGCCCAGCAGTGGCCTGTTGAAGACACAGATTATGGTGGGTGGATCAGACAAAGTTCTGCTAGTTCATATGTTGAGTCACCATGTTACTTAAAGCCAATACTGTTGTTTTCAAGCAATCTATCTGGCCAAGCGAAACATACGTAAGAAGGGTCTCCTAGAGTTGTACGAGCAGGTGAGAGATCTGTACACCTCTGAACAGCGGCATGGCTGGCTCCAGTACAATGAAAACCTATTTTAACATTGAACATAAAACATTTTCTGTTCGCTTTTTACCTTAAGGAAAAGTACAACAACCTTCACAAGTGGATGAACCATAAATGGGACTTTATTGTGATACAGGCAAAGGAACAGTACAGGTCTGTTTGTCTTCTTAACAACAATCTTGCAAGACAAGAATGACACCATCCTTTGAATGATGACTGTTTTTGTGCTTGTCTCTGCATGCATTTCTGTGTGAATGTATGTATTTGTGTCTGTGGGTGTATATATGCGTGCGTATTTGTGTGTGTGTGTCTGGATGTGTGCGTGTGTTTGTCTAGAGCTGGTAAGGAGAGGAAGAAGCCAGACCGTGTGGTGTTTGACTGTCAGGAGAGAGCATACTGGGTCGTCCACAGGCCTCCGGTGAGAAGCACTCATAGTGCCACAGATACCCATATTCAGAGGAGCAACAAAACAGTCACCAAACAATCAACAAAAACAGTTGGACAGAAACCACACATGCTCAAATGGAAAGGATAGGCAATCCTTATCTTAATCCTATTGGATAGGGGAAGCTGGTGAGACTTTGCTGTCCTATTGCACCCCACAAACTCTGCTATGCTCCATTACTGCCCCTCATGGGGCCTCATCACTGCCCCACCACACCCATTACTGCCCCCCATGGGGCCTCATTAGCCCTCATGAGGAAAGGGCAGAGCTGGTTAATGTTTCACTAGTGTCGGAGAACCCACCTGGATGCCTCAAACACCACGCACAAACAGCAGTGTGGAATCATTCTCATCTACAGTACATGTGTAAGATGTTCACTGGGAGAAAGTTTCAATACTTCCTCCCTCCCTCCATCGCTCCCTCTCTCTCCATCCTACTCGCTTCTTCTCTCTGTCCCTCTCTCTCATCCCCTCTCTTCCCCTCCCTCTCTTCCACCCCCTCTCTCTCTATCTCTCTGTCTCTCTGTGTTTCCAGCCAGGTACAGTCAGTGCCATGGAGTATGGGCTGGACCGCCTGATAGATCCCAACACAGAAGAGGTAACAGGTGAGCCAGCGGCTGAGGCTGTCATAGTCTCCTGTGTCTGCAACTCTACCAAGGACATGCACAAGGGCTGGGATCAGTCAGATTAAATTTGATAAGAGGCTTGTTGTTGTCTACTGACACAGCCCTCTCTGTCCTTCTGTCTGTCCACTTAATCAGCCAACCACCAAGCATCCTCATGGATAAGCCTTGTCTTTCAAGCCTGGTCAATGATTGGTTCACTGCTATCTGCAAGTGTGGATGAGTGTTCATTGTGTATTTTTCCATATTTTTCTCTCTGCAGGTTTTCTACAAGGATCTTCATGTGCTTACAGACTCAGCTTTAAAGAAAACAGCATTCACACACACACACACACACACACACACACACACACACACACAAAAAAAACACACCCATACACAGTGCACACACACACACACAATGAGGTTTAGTCAGCGTAGCTAGTGTGTTCACTACGTAACTGCTATGGGTGAACTTTGGGTGAGTTTTAGAAAGTGCAGAATGACTATCTTACAACACAAGTCCATGTAAAGTTCTTGCGTGCATTTAGAGGTGTGATATCATCGCACAGGCATGTGCAGGCGCTACTTGGTATATTTAATAGTGACACGTATTAAACCTCACAACCAATACACACTCATGCACAATCAACACACATGTACACAGGCACACAAGTCCACAGAAAGGAAAACAAAATGACTATTAATCTGTCTTCATCAACCTTAGTCTCTGCTACGAAGCTATCTAAACCCAACATTGTTTTATTTTCCAGAAACAAACATCAGTTGTCTACAGAAAAATTGTAAGTAAAGATCCAATAAGAATATTTTATTGTTCAAATCCCTCTGAATTGAGGGCACATCATTCTTATTTTTATGGATAAGCTGCTATCTTTGGAATGCACACAACTTTACACCAAAACAGTTTAACATTTACAGGGCATCTCTTGTAAGCAAGCAATTCTTGCAAAGGGTCTTTTAAAACATTGTCTTTGCATCGATACAGTCCGCACAATCCTTCATTTGAATTGTCACACAAAGCACAAACTGATAGTATAAATGAAAACATTGCTTGGTCAGTGAGCTAGACACAGCAGTTTACATGATGTGTTGTCATTGTGTAAACATTGTCATTTAAGATAAGAACATCCTTTATTTGTTCCCCAGAGGGGAAATTGCAGTTTGCAACAACAGCAGGGTGCAGTACAGCACTCAGAGTAACAGGTTAAAATATGAAGTACAGTTAAGAAGCAGTAGAATACAAAACACAAAATGTACAAACTAAATTTGTGTAGTACTGTATACATTGTATACACACAGTGATCCAATCAATGAATTTCCCCATACAAAAAAAGGAAAAGGTTCAAGGAATCTCAGTGGCCATAACATTTTGTAGAGTGAATTTTGAATGTATGGAATCAGTATTTTGTTTTGTGCAATGTTTTTTTTGGTTTGGTGTAAAGGTTTTGTGGTTGAAGTATAGAGGTTAGAGATAGTGCCTTTAAAAAAAACTATCATAGAAATCTATGATGATCGTCTTCCTGGTGGGGTGTGTGATGACGTCCTGCTGTGTCCTTTAGATGATCTTTACCCAGCAGTCCATCATGAGGCCCAGGGTCAAGTCCTCTGTGTCCATTGGCGCGTACGTACACTGGCCCTGTATCATCTGGTGGGATGGATTGGGTTGTCTCTGTGTGTGTGGAAGGTTTTGGACGCAGTGTGTGTCTGCTCATTCACTCTTTTCATCTGGATGATGGTGACTTCTGATCTCCTTGTAGGCTGGTGAAGTACTCAGTCACATACAAGCCCCATGACCCATTTCTCAGCAGCTGTCTCCCTAGCAACCCCTGGATCACTGATGATGTCACCTTCTGGACGTTGAACATGGCTAAGTATGTGAGGAGGCATATTAACAAACACTCAAAACACTGTTGTTTCATCTGCTACAGGTTTTAGATAAGAAGAGAGAGTGTGTTCATGCAAATGTGTATACCTGTGTGTGTCTATATTTGCTGTGTGTGTCTTTGTGTATATGTGTGTGTCTATGCTCGGTGTGTGTGTGTGTGTGTATATGTCTGTGTGCATCTGTGTGTGTGTGTGTGTGTCAGTGTGGAGATTCCCACTAAGATGAGAGTGGAAAGGTGGACCTTTAGTTTTGGGGAGCTGCTCTCCGACCCTCGAGGCCGTGCTGACTTCAGACTGTTCCTCAAGAAGGAGTTCAGCGGTGAGCCGGCTACGCTAACACAAAACCAGACCGCAATGGAGAGGTTCTCCTCCAGTCTGACCAGGAGTGATGTCAGGGGTATCAGGGATAACACTAGCTCCTTCTACCGTTGTGTTTAGGTGAGAACCTGGCCTTCTGGGAGTCCTGTGAGGACCTTAAGTGGGGCACAGCTGACACCATGCAGGAGAAAGCCCAGCACATCTACAAGTAAGAGGACCAAGGACTTCCAGGACATGTGTGGTAAAGCTGTGTCTGGTAGTGGGGCGTGTAGCCCACTAACAGATTCAAATGATTGTAATTTCTTAAAGGGGTCATTCACTGGGTTTTTGCACTATTTCACAGTGTTCCCTAATGTATCAGATCAATATGGAATCACTTTTTTCTCTGAAAGGCTGTCCTCTTACACCTACTTACAGCTAGCGATTGAGATCCTGAAATCCGGTTTTAAATTGTTAAGGGCTGTTATTATCTTTTTAAAACTGTCCTTGGTGATGCTTCAAGTAAATAAATAGTGTCGAACTTCAATGGGATCTTCTCATAGACACAGATCAGCCATGCCTGTCAAGCATTTGGTTCATTGGTGTCTAAATCATGCCATCGAGGACCAAGAGGGTGCAGGTTTTCACATCAACCAAGCAGTACACCAGCTAATTTCACTAACAAGTTTCTCTACTTGGTGAAATTAGCTGGAGTAGTGCATGTTTAAAGTGAAAACCTGTACCCTTTTTGCCCTCGAGTTTTACACCAATGG
This sequence comes from Neosalanx taihuensis, assembly GCA_030340665.1. Classification (NCBI taxonomy): domain Eukaryota; kingdom Metazoa; phylum Chordata; class Actinopteri; order Osmeriformes; family Salangidae; genus Neosalanx; species Neosalanx taihuensis. Next base: position 8,487,915 of record CM059303.1, on the reverse strand, counting down.
TCTCGTTCCTCGGGACAGTTATGGAAAATGTAATAATTCCCTGTACACCCTGGAATAATGCATTTACAATTGATGTCCATTTACAGTGTCTTAAAAACATCCAAACTCTTCTTGGTAATTCCCACGCAGCTAAACTAGTGTTTGAAAGCTATGCGACTTGCATTAATGTAATTGGCATGACAAAAGTACAGACCAGAGCTAAAAAGGTGGGGTGTCACAAATGTGCATGTGAGATTTATATCACAAAGAGGTGTCAATGTGCTGTGTCCCATTTACCCCTCAAACTGTCGTTATTGTAACAAAGTTAAATCGGTTTAACAGTGAACCCCTTTAACTTTGATTTAAGATAACTCGGACAGTGATGTAAGACAGATATTCTTCAGTGTCTGGGAGTCTGAAAGAGTTCAGAACTCTTATCCTCTGTTGTGGCACAATTCCTGCTCGCATGAAAATATTTACATTCATTTAGCAGACGCTTTTATCCTAAGCAACGTCCAAGAGAGAGCTTTACGGTCACTGATCATAACAACGTGATAATCCCAAAACATTGCGGTTAGTCAGATTAGAAAACATACAGTGTGTGAAACCTAACAAGTGCCAAAGGGAAGAGCCACAAGAGCATTCAGTTAAACAATTTCCAATTACATGGCATGCATCTCAAACGTGCAATAGTGTACCTGTAGGAAAGCAAGAAATAATAAAACTATACCTCACTGCGAGTACAAAAATTCCAAATCGGGTTAAAACTGGGCAAAAAGAGCAACAAGCCCTCAATAAGAGTCATTATGGTCCTGGGGGAAACTAACATTAGTTCCAGAAGTCATTCCTGAGTACTGTTGTACTCCCAGGACAAGTGCGTCTTGAGCCTTTTCTTTCAGGTGGTGTGACAGTCAATGTCTGTGATGGAAGTGGGGAGTTGATTCCACCATTGAGGGGCCAGACAGGGGAAGAGCTTGTGTTGGGACCAGGCACTCCTGAGGGGTGGGATCACTAGACAGTTGTCAGAATAAGACTATTTCACCTATCCACCCATCAACGGTGATGAAATCAAGTGAAATAGCTAGTTTGTTCAAAAGATTTTTCTCTGGCCCTTTCTTGCTTGTGAAATGGGTATATTCCTGAGAATGGTCAATATCTAGAATTTTCACATTGTCCAAATTATGTGTTAATCACAAAATGTGTCATTGTGAACGGTATCTGCGCAAACATCCAAATGTTTTTATTACATAAATAAAGTGTTTTATTGTTCTCAGAAGATTAGTGTGATCTTGCTGAAGCATCCTGTGGTATGAAGTGTTGCTGGACCTGTCTCCTCAGGACCTTCCTGGCCCGTGGCGCGCCGCGCTGGATAAACATTGATGGCAAGACAATGGACATCACGGTGAAAGGTCTGAAACACCCCCACAGATACGTCCTGGATGCGGCGCAGACACACATCTTCATGCTGATGAAGAAGGTGGGCAGTACCCTCAACGTAACGGAAGATTTGATGGGCTTACTCTCCCTGAAATGCAGTGTTTGTTTGCTTTCAGTGGATTCACTTGTTTTTATGTACGTTTGTGTGTGTGTGCGTGTGTGTGTGTGGTGGCCTGCTAGGACTCGTATGGTCGGTACCTGAAGTCTCCGGTGTTTAAGGACACTCAGAAGAGAGCCATTAACCCTGATCCGCACAGATTCAGGTGAGTCACCATCATCAGGGATGATCTCTCCACCAGCATCCTGTTATCAAACATTCAACAGGGCTGATCTCTCCACCCCCTGTTATCAAACATGCAAGTTCTCTCTCTTTCCATCCCTCTCTATATCTCTCCCCCAGTGATGTACAGCTGGAGCAGAACGCCCGGAAGCGCAGGCCCAGCCTCAGTCCCATCGTCCTCCGGCAGCAGGAAGAGGAGCAGAGGGCCAAGCTAGCCGCCAGTGGCCCCGTGGACATCACACAGGTCATGAGTAAACTCAGCAACAAGGGCAAGGAGGTGCCCCCCAGGAAATAAGAACATGCACACACTGTACATGCACACCACAACACACACTTTGACAGGTGGGCTTGTGCATGGCAGAATAGCAGCTGTGACGGGCAATATCAGTAGATATATCTGCTAAAGTAAGGACTGTCTATAGTAATGTCAGGGAGTAGAACAGCGGAGTTGTGTTTGTTTGAACGCCCTGAGGTGTCATGTATCACTGGGCGTGTCATCGCCAGTATGTTTTTTAATTTCCATTCACCTTCCATACCATCTGTTTCTGTATTTATCATCTTAGTCCTTTACTTTTAGAGCCTGTTCAAATTCCATTAAAGCGTGTTTTCTTTCCCGATGTAATAAATATGTCAGGCCACCTCATGTGTCTGTGTCCTGTCATCCTTACTGTGCCATCCAACATACGTCTCATTCATTCACAGCTCACTGTAACCACTCTCCTCATGCAAACCAGGGAGGGAGAGAACCAGAGAAAGACCATGAAGGAGAGAGGCCTAGGAAAAAGGGAGGGAGATGGATAGTTCGGTGGAGCGTAGTTTTTGATTTGATTTTGATCAGTTGTGTATGATTAGATCAGACATGGATGGAACCTTCCAGTCCTTGCTGCTGCTGCTGCTGACCCCTGATGTTTGACCTTTGACCTCTACAGCTGTGCCGCTTCACCGCTCCCGTCCCCCACCTGGCAGTGTACTCTGGCATGAGTGATCCCCCGTCAGCCAGCACCCTCCCCCTCCTCCCCCACACCCCCACCTGTCCTTCGCCAATCAGTGTGGCCATAGACAGCACCCCTGGCCTGGAATGCAGGCAGGCAGGAGGCGAGGTTGAGGGTGAAGCCAGGCCTGGGGGGGTTGGGGGCGTGTCTCGAACCAGAGTGGCTCTTTCATTGGGTCGCTTGCTTCGACGGGGTTGCACTTCATCCACTGTGTTTGCCAGCCTGTCTCCCAAATGTCCCGCCCCTGCTGGGATGACAAGCCGTGTCCAGCCAATCAGCACAGCCCATCCGATCCAGGCCCCACCCCGACGCATTGCTAAGTGAGTCAGGGAGATGTCGTGCCCCAAACACATACATACAGCATCCTCTACTGTCATCACCAACAAAAACACATAATCCCCACTGTCATCACCGACATAAACACATCCTCTCCCCTCCACTGTCATCACCTACATAAACACATCATCTCCACTATCATTACCGACATAAAAACACATAACCTCCACTTTCATCACCTACATAAACACATCTCTTTGTGTTTCTGTTGCAGCTTCTTCCAGATCAAGGTGGACATCCCCCCTGAGTGTCGTATCTATCCCATCGACTCGGAGGACGAGGACGAGGAGAGCGGCCCTGCCTCCCGGGGAGGAGGAGTCAAAGAGATCATCTGCCCGTGGGAAAGCCTCACCCCCCAAGATGGTACTGGGTAACATCCCCCCAACATGCCCCAAGGGGGCAGAAGAGAAGGGAGCTGTCTTTTTCTCTAGCCCCAGCCATCATCTTGACTACTCTTATTGTGGCCTGATAATGAGTCCAAAATGACCTTCTAGAGAGGTTAGACCACAGTCACTCGCTGGGTATTGTTTTGACTCAGCATCAGCATGGACTCACTCTTCTGTTCACTAGCTACTCAATGTGGTTTAAACTAGCTGACTGAGGTGGGTTTACTTTATCTAACTATCTGACTGAGGTGGGTTTACTTTATCTAACTATCTGTCTGAGATGGGTTTACTTCATCTGATTATCTGACTGAAGTGGGTTTACTTAGTCTAACTATCTGACTGAGGTGGATTTACTTTATTTACATATCTGTCTGACTGAAGTGGGTTTACTTTATCTAAATATCTGTCTGAGTTGGGTATCCAACTATGGTATATTGAGGTCACTGCCAAACCTCTCACAATGAAGTTGTAGTACCCACAGACTGAACTGAACCCACAGGTCAGAGTGCTTTTGTTTGTGTCCTGCACTCACAAAAACACACACACAAAACACAGTGTAGTAACATGACTTTGAAACCCTGAGTACAGCTAGCTAGCTGCAGGCTCTTTATCACATGGATGCGGCTGCTAGCTAGCTAGCTGCGGGCTCTTTATCGCATGGATGCAGTTACGCAGATTTTCATTTCCCAGTCAACATCCACAACAGCACTAGAACAGTGCAAAATTGTCCAGATGCCTCTGGGTCTCTTTTCTTGTCATTTTTATGGAAAATAAAGAATGTATATATTTATATATAATTATATTTAGACAGTGAAATTGTAGTTTTCTGAAGGCAGGAGTTCTGTGAGGTGTGTCTGTGCCGCTACTATAATCAGATGTACCAAAAGTTACCCTCTCTCCTTCTAGTGGTTCTTAAACATTTAACAAATAGAAAAGAAGTAGCTGGTGTTAGCTACATGGTGATCAAGTCTGCTGTGCCGTCTGTGGATATTGATAACATGGGATTTAGGCTTCCCTTTTTATTTGGCTTTACTGCTGTTTTGTATATATAACAGCTGCCTTATTAGACTCCCATGGGATGTGTAAGACTCTGTAGTGTATTTTCAATGCGACAGTGAGGTGCAAACTATGTTTACAGATGCAACAATGAGAATACTATGGTGACTTTATTGTGTTTACTTCAACATTCAATGGCTTGTGCAAGTGCCTCAATAAATGATTATATATAATTGTAAAAGATAATGAATCCCATCTTTGTCGTATTAATTTGATTTGTATGGATTGTGCTGCAGATATCATGGAGCAAACACACACAGCAGTTTCCGTATGTTGTCAGAAAGTGACCACTAGGTGGGGGCCTGTGCACATAAGAGGACCAGGATGACTTGGTACTGTCTCATAAAACAACAAAGTTGAATGGTGACAGGAACCAAGAACAAAGGTCTAAGAAGGTGTGTAACCATCTGCTACGTACGCTCAACACAGATAGACCACACTTACCTGTAGACCCCATTCACCACATGTAGACCGCGCTGACCTGTAGACCACACTCACATATAGACCACACTCACCTGTAGACCACACTTAGCACATGTAGACCATACGCACCTGTAGACTACACTCACCATATATGGACCACACTCACCTGTAGACACCACCCACTTATAGACCACACTCACCTGTAGGCAACCACACTCACATATAAACCACATTCACCTGTAGACCACAGTCACCACATCCAGAACACACTCACCTGTAGACCACAGTCACCACATATACACCACACTCACTTGTAGACTACACCGCATATACACCACACTCACCACATTTCACCCACACTAACCTATAGACCACACTCACTACATATAGACTACACTCACATATAGACCACACTCACAGTGGTTGTATTGACTTACGTTGTCATGAATAGGGAGTGTATCACAGCTTTCTTCTATTGCTAACGTGTATTGGTCAATACTTTTTTGCAAACTCTTCAGTGTGCATTAACAACATGCATGTGGGCCAAACAGCTGATCTTTCCTCCAAAAGTCAAACCACCAATACAATATGTGCATGTCTCGAAAGTAGCTTGTTTGAAAATTAAACTGTCAACAATTTTCACTAAGCATACGTTGACTACAAAAGTCTATACAATAATGAATCAGAAATACAGCAATTTACTTCAGTATCCATTGTTATCCATATATTTCTGTACTTTTGGGGTATTTGCTTGGTCTTCTTCTTCCTTGTCCTCCACACATTTTCCCTCTCCCTGCCCTTCTGCTTTCCCACTAGCCTGTCTTCCTTCATCCACGTTTATTAACTGTATAAATCATTCTTGTGCCATTCTCTTTTGTCTTTTTGATTAAAACTGCTGAAATTGCAGTCAGCAGTGTTTTGAAAGATTCTGCAAAGATTTTCTGTTGATTTCAGTCTGGTTACTGCATAATTGCAGGATATTTACCATAATTTGGTTTTGAGTGTGTTTTGAACGGTTTTGGACATTGTGTGAAAAATGTGCTGGAAACAAACTGTGTTTTGCAGGTGTTTGAGCGTGAGAAAATACAAATACAGAGTTAATGTATTTTGGAGGTTGTGTTCATCATGCATTTTGTGTTAAAGCAAAAAGTGATTCACAGTGTGGTTTACATAAACTTCTGTTTTGCTTACTGTAACTTGTGTGTTGTGGATAGTGGGTGTATTCACTCATACTATATTGTTAAGGTTCTTCATGTTTTGAGTGAGATTTATAAGCTACAGTTAGGTTACAGTAAGGATTTCGAAAATTAAAAATTTTAATGGAGCTGAATTTTCATCCCCACAAGAATGTCCACTCACACTTGTGTGTGTTACTGGACAAAACTATGTGTCTGGTATCAGCCGATCAATTAGTCGTTTTTCAAGGTTTCGCTCTTTGTCTGTCTCTGTTTCTCCCCCTCTGTCTGTCTCTCTCGTTCCTCCTCTCTGACTGTCTCTGTCTCTCTCTCTAGCTCTCACTCTCTCTTTTCTCCTCTATATGTCTGTCTCTCCTTCTTTACCCTCACTGCCCCTGACTGCTTAAGGGACATTGGTAATTAAGTGTCTGTCTCCTGAAAGACACAGCAAGGCGCCATATGACCTGTGATTCATCACATACAAACACACACGCACACACACACACACACACACACACACACACACACACACACACACACACACACACACACACACACACACACACAAACAGCAGAAGCACATGCAGAATCCCAGGCTTGGTAACATTGTGTTGTGTCATTTGCTTCTTGATTTGCCCATTCATCTTGAGACAGCCAGTTGGGCGGCATGTGGGACTGTGTTTATTTATGTGTACACAGTAAGCTGAACATGGGACTTTGTCTCAGAGTAGATAGATACAAAGACACAAAGAAAGAGAGGGGAGAAGAGAGACAGAGAAAGGAAGGGAAGAGAGTGAGAGAGAGGTTGATACTGAATAAAACTGAAAAAGGAAGCGTGAGAGAAAGAGAATGAAAGTGAGTGAGAGACAGGTTGATACTAATGTCTGGAAGACACACACACACACACACACACACACACACACACACACACAGGAATTTAGTGTGTCATGTCTAAGTGTAGAGCATGGGAACCATAAGAAAACCTTAAAACCATTCCTCCATTTCTAACCCTACAGTCCCTAACTGCCCCTTGTAAAAACACCTTGTACTTGTCAGGACTTAAGAGAAGATGTCAGTGAGTTGACTTTAGAATATAAATACTTCACAGTGACATTTAGCAGACGCTCTTATCCAGAGCGACTTACAGCAAGTACAGGGACATTCCCCCTGAGGCAAGTAGGGTGAACGTTATGTAGCCACAGCCGGGAATCAAAGTCACAACCTTCCAGTCATGAGCCCAACACCTTAACCACCTGCGCTATCATACGTTACTGGATAACTCTTGTATATACATAGTGAGAGAAAGAGAATAAAAGTGAGTGAGAGAGACCTTGAGACCGATGTCTGGATTCTTTGTATTCACTTCACAAAGCATTTCTGAAACATACAGAGGGTATTCAGTTATGACCATGTTAGAGTGTCAGGCGAAGTATCTTTAGACAGACTGTCAGACTGTCATAGGGGACAGTTACCTTTCACACACTCTCTCCCCCTCTCTCTTTCTCTCTCTCTCCTTCTCTCTCTCTCTCTCTCTCTCTCTCGCTTTCTCTTTCTCTCTCTTGCTCTCTCTCTCTCTCTCTCTCTCTTTCTCTCTCTTGCTCTTTCTCTCTCCCTCGCTCTATCCCCCTCTCTCTCCCCCTCTCTGGCTTTAGAGTTTCGAGGAATGGTTATTTATACCCAGAAGGCATTGAAATGTCAACCCTTCAATACAGAAACACAAAAACAGATATATTTATGCATCTGACAGGTTTTGTGTGTTTTCGTCCTGAAGTTATTTTTTGTTGTCAAAGTGTGTCTGTGATAGGAAGAAAATGTAGGCCAGGCCCACAGACGGGCAGTCAGGAATGAGAAAAGTGGTCACGGTTGTCTTTTACTCCTACAAGAGCTTGACCCAGAGCAGAGGCTCTCTAACCTAGCACCATGTTACCCTGTTAGGAATGTGTTGGACTGTTTCTGACTGTTAACAGTTTTGACAGTTATGTCTCCACAGCTAACTCTGCTAACAGATGCTATGTTCTGTCATTCGAGTCAATAACAACATGACTGGATCTACTACCACTCTACCACTACTACCACTACTACCACTACTACCACTACTACTACCACTCTCTCTCTCTCTCTCTCTCTCTCTCACTCTCTTTATTTGGTCTATTTAAACACTTTAAACACACTGTATTTTTAGCCCTGTGTTAAAAAGACCTGTCTCCAGATAAAGCAACAATGACAAAAGACAGACATCTTTTAGAAGTGATGCTAACCTGAGGAGACTCAAGTCCTTAAACCTGTGAAATAGCTGTCCAGTGTGATAACTGCAAAATGTTGAAAGGGAAAGAAAGCGTAAGACAAGGAACATCAGTCTTTACAAGTGGATGTACAAGAAAAGAAATGGGATGAGAGAGTGTTGCCGAATAGCTGTTAAATGCATCCACTCAAGCAGGCACGGCACACACATATGCACGTACGCTAACTAGCACGTCACTGACAAACGTGTCGACACACTTGTTTAAAAATACACATCCCCACTCCAGAGTTGAGGGCGTGAGATGTGACGAGGGAGCCTTTTCTTCTGCGTTTATCAGCCTTGGAAGAGGTTGGCAGCAGTTAGGAGCAGACCACTGATTGCAGTGTGACCAGCCTGTATCTACAGACCAACACAGAAAAAAAGCACTGACACGGTGCCTTGCCGTGTGTCCCTTCAGTCACACTGTTTTCATGTGTCAATATTCTCTCTCTGGACTGTCAGCAGCAGAGGGATTTAGAAATTAAACGAGAGACAGAGAGAGATGAGACTGAGGGAGAGAGGGACGGAGTATGGTAGAGGAGAGAGGGAGATATGGAGAGAGAAAGGGAGAGAGAGAGAGACACAGAGAGAGAGAGAGAGGGAGAGGAGAGAGGCAGATGGAAAGGGGAGACAGACATGTAATTTTCCTGGACCGTCATTAGGAGTGGTCTCTGCACCCGAGAGATGAGAGGGCTGGAAAAAAAGACAACATGATAGTGGAGTTGATGAGACACTAGAAGAGACATAATAGACAAACCCTCAGAATACATGGAGAGCAGGAAGGAGGGGCCTGATAGAAGGGGTGGGATGGAGGTGGGATGATGCCAGGAGCGGGAGAAAGAAGGTGGATGAGAGAAGCTGTGTGAGTAGGGAGAGAAAAGGTAGAGAAAGAGGGAGAGATAGAAAAGAGAAAGAGGGAGAGAGGGAAAGAAAAGAGAGAAAGGGATAGAGAACGATGGATGGATGGAGATAGAAAAGAGAAAAGAGGGAGGAGGGTTAGAGAGATGGATAGAGAGAGATAAACAGAAGAGAGAAAGAGAAGGAGGGATAGAGAAAGTCTAAATCATACCGTTATAATCAAAACCCACTGACTCTCCTGCAGGGGGAGGGAGAGGGAGAGAGAGAGAGAGAGCGAGAGGGAGGGAGGGAGAAAGACAGGGAGAGAGAGATCGATGAGAGAGAGTTGTAAAGGGATGGTAGAAGCCGGATTGCTCACCGCTAGCTCCGGCAGAGTGACATCGTACCAGAATCCTCCTGGTGGAAGCAGAAGATCTGTTACCATGCAACAGGGTGAGGACCCGCCAGCGTAGCTCTGTGTGAGCCAGCAGCCTGTTCACATCTCCTGTTGATCACCTGGGATCCTCCTGGCTTCAGCCCTCACCTGCAGGCTGCATGGAACAGCCTGACCCCAGCAGAGCACCCCAACACCAAACCTGCTGAGCTGGAAGAAGGGAAAACAGAGGAAGAGAACAAACTGATCTTCACTTTCCATGGATTGTTTTTGTTTCTCCTGGAGAGAGCAAGAGAAGCAGAGGTGGAGAAACTTCCACGGCAAGATGAGGACTGGTGTTACCCCTGCTTTCCCTCTCCTGGTCCTCTCCTTTGCTCTTGTCTGTCAGCTTTTAGGGTGCTGGGACACTGACCAAGTGAGACTGAAAAATAAACTGTGACTACTCTATCAACACTCACATACACTCACACACAAAATCACACACGCACACACTCACAGCTGGCTGCTCATCTGAGTTTTCGCACCTTTCGTCTGCGCTGGGGTGTGTGGACAATCCTGTCCCCCTCCTGTCAGCCCTCGCCCCTCTCTCTCAACTTTCCTGTCCAAATCACAGCTTCTTATTCTCACTGTCCTCACCTCAGACACACACACACGCACACACAGAAGCACATACACACACAGGTGCATGCTTACACAAGCACACACACAAACACAATGTCCTTATGCTTGTACAGTTCTGTTGTTTTAATTTTAAGAGCATGCCAGCACTTCAACAATAAACACATGTATACAAGCAAACAAACACACACACTTGCAAGAATGCTCTCTTGGTCAGCAGATCATTCCTACAAGTCCTATAACAGGAGGTACAGTGGTAGGATGTCAACAGAAGGAGAGACTCAACAGCCAAACACAAACGGAGGACGAGCACCAGGACAATGAAACGCCGAGAGCTGCAACAGCAGTTGAACAAAGACAGTCGGCACAGGTAATAGTCTGTCTAACCCTAATACAGTCTCTCTCTCTGTCTCTGTCTCATTGTCTCACTCTGCCCCTAACCTTCATTTTCTTTCTTTCTCTATCTCTCTCTTTATGTCTTATATTTTCTTCTCTCTTTTTTTCCCTTCCTTTTGTCCTCCCTTTTTCCTCTTTTCTTGTCCCTCTCCTGTTAGCTTGATGGAGTCACTGGGAGTATGTGTGCATTAATGGTTACTGAGAGTGTGCGTGTGTGTTACTGGTTAACCCTGGCAGCAGCGTAGTTGGAAAGATGTGCTATCTGATGTTTACAGGGGAAAGCTTATTGTAACTTATTGTCTTTTTGTTTAGTTTTTCTAGTTGTCTGTGAGTGTTGTCTGTGTGTGTGTTTGGGCCCCTGTCTGTCTGCGTGTCTGCGCGTGTTTCCGTGTGTGTGTTTGTGTCATTGTAAAATTGCTTAGGGTCACAACAGGTTTTGATGAGAGGGTTTTAGTGTTTGGGGTAAACAATCACCACAACATCACACTTCATACAGCCAGCAATGTACTGTTCAGCGGTCCCAAACTTCTATGAGAACATGGTGTCATTAGACCTGCTACAGACTGTCAAACCACATGAAAAGCATCATGTTAATGCTGAGTGTTTCAAAGTCTAATTGTGCCGAACCATGTGATACCCAAGTAAACGAGAATATGTCATAAAGATGTTGAAGAAGCTTTGCTAAATATTTTGTGTGGTCATGCTGTTTATTTGACACATTCAGATGGTACTATTTCAGATACATAGTCACATAGTCAGATACCTCACCACGAATCTGGAAGGAGGAGGGAGGAGGAGAGAGGGAGAGGGAGGAGGAGGGGGGAGGAGGAAGAGGGAGGGGAAGGGAGGAGGAGGGAGGAGGAGGAAGGGAGGGGGGTGGGGGAGAGGGAGGGAGTGAGTGGACGGGGAGGAGGAAGAGGGAGGGGAAGGGAGGAGGAGGAAGGGAGGGGGTGGGGGGGAGGGAGGGAGTGAGTGGAAGGGGAGGAGGAGAGAGGGAGAAGGAGGGAGGTGGGAAGGAGGATGGAGGAGGAGGAGGGAGAAGGAGGGAGTGGGAGGGAGACGTGCGTTAACAATGTCAGCGCACGAGTCATGATTCCCTTAAACTGATGTGTTGATGGATCTCCAGGAATCTTCATGAGCAAGATCATCCACAGACATGTTGAAATGTGCTAGAGGCGTGTTAGCTGAACTGGTCCCTGGGGGAACAGCAGCCTCAGACACTCAGAGACACATGGGCCCACACAGCATGCAGGCTGGATGTATCTGTCTGATCGGCACTGAGTGTGTGTACCCACACGCCTGTGTGTGCCTGGTTGACATGTGTGTGTGGCTTTGTGGCTATTTGTGCATATGGCTGTGTGTGTGTGTGTGTGTGTGGCTGTGTGTATGTGTGTGGGCTCTGACGCAGTTATTGCCCAAGACCAGAATCTTTATCCCTCATTACGGAGACTTGGCCATCTGGACTCACTCACTTCCATGATACCGAAAAAGATTGCAACTAAAAGGCCTAGGTGGCCACAGATGTCCACACATGCACATGTTGGAGTGTGTTGGAGAGACCTTTTATGGAGAAAGCTTCAGCGTAATTGATTGGAAGTGTCTGAATGTGGGAGTGTTTTTATGACGTGATTATAAACTCAGCCAGACAGTCAAACAGTAATCTCATAAACCTTTTTATGAAACTCCTTCACGGTGCTCCTAACCTGACTCATTCAGACCTGTCTCAGTGCTGTTTGTGATGCTGTGTTCAGCATGTCTTTGACTCTGGTGTTTAACTCCTGCCCAACTGTTTATAATCCTAGTCTCAGACAATGTTAATGCTTCAAATCTGTGGCCAGAGCATGCGCACACAGAAACACACACACTCATAATCTGAGGTACATTACGTATCTTCCTGAAATAGTAAGAAGAATATAGTAAATATATATAATACAGTGTTACCATATTTGAACTACTTTCTACTTCTCAAATCAGTCTCAAATCTCTGAGCATGTTTCTTTCAACTACTTTATTACTTTTCTAATTCCTCTCCTCTTCCCTCCCCTCCACCATCCCATCTCTTCTCTGTCCTCCTCGATTCCTGTCTCCTCCCTCGTCCTCTATTCTTCACTATCCCTCTCTTCTCCTCCCTCCTCCTCCTCGATCCCTGTCTCCTCCCTCCTCCCTATCCCTCTCTTCTCCCTCCTCCCCCTCGATCCCTGTCTCCTCTCCCCTCCTCTAACCTTCTCATCCTCCTCCATCTCTTCTTCTCTCTGAGGTGTATTTTTTGTTCTTCACTATACTGACATCATCTTCACACACCGACTACAAACCCTCAACAGTTTCCCTCAATTAACCTGTGAGCTAAATTTGTAATTTACAGCATAATTCAGCATGATTGACATGTTTGACTTTTACTGAAGGATCAATAATATGGTCCACACCACTGCAGTCATCCCCTATGATCTATGCAGCCTCTCATCAGTCAAACCTAGCCTGAAGTGAGAGCATGGTTCTGTAGGAGGGCTATGAGGAGAGGAGGAGCTAGCCATGTTTGATGGCAAACATGAAGAACACGCAGGCAAGAGGGCTGCTGGTCCCTTTCACAAAGATCTGTGTGATGATCACAGAGTAGACACACATCAACCACCTGGTCAGTACAGAACATCTAACAGGTTCAGAATGGGTGCCTGGGAGACCACACCTTCTTGTCACATGAAAGCCTCACCAAAGCTCCCCTTCATCAAAGCCCACCTGTTTGATACTCACTGTCCGTAATTAGGGAGGCTTAGGGGACGTTTCTGGGTATAGAAAAGAGGAACTATCTTTGAGATACGAAGACAAGATCTCTCATAGATAAATATCTATAAGTCAAAATCTCAGAGGTGCTTCCAGTCCTCTACATGTCCTGACTTATCTTCTTATCTTATCTTATCTCTCCTGTGTGTATCTGGTTATTTTGTCTCTCCTATGCATGTCTGGTTAGCTCGTCTCTCCTTTGTATTTCTGGTCATTGTGTATGTAACTGAGGGTGAGCTGAGTAGAAGCGATTACATTCATGACACCGGTGTAAGGATTATAGTATATGGGATTAAGCACACACGCGCACACACACGCACACACACACACACACACACACACACACACGCACGCACGCGCACGCACGCACACACACACACACACACACACACACACACACACACACACACAAACTCACTCACATTAAGCTATGAATACCTGCTCCAGGGGTGGCAGTGCGGTTAGCGCTCTTGCCTCCCAACATGGCTCGACCATGATCTCTCTGGGTGATGTCTGCATGTCCTCCCCGTGTTACCGTAGGTTCTCTCCGAACACTCCGGCTTCCTCTCACCATCCAAAGACATGCATCTGGTAGATCAATTGGCATTGTGAAAATTACCCCTAGTGTATGACTGTGAGAGTGAATGGTTATCTGTCACTGTCTGTGTGATAGCCCTGCGACTAGCTGGCCCCAGTCCAGGCTGTGTCCCGCCTAAGGCCCGAAAGTAGCTAGGATAGGCTCCCGTGACACCTAACGGGAATAAGCGGCACCGCTTAGCGGTAGATAATGAATGACTTTCATGTGAGACTCGCTGAGTAAAGAGGAGGGAAAATGTACCCTTTTTAACTCCTCACTGTCCCTCTCTCCCTCCCACCCTACATCTCTCCTTCTCTACATCACTTCCTCTTCCAGCCATCTTTACAGGAAGTAGGAGGCTAACATGGCCACACGCCCGGGACAGTCTCCTCACCCTCCTCTCCTCTTCCTCCTCCTCCTCTCCCCCCTGTCCTCTCTGTGGGCCCGCCCCCTGACCATCCACCCCTCCATCAATGTGGCGGTGGTGTTCAGTGGCTCCACCTACCAAAGTGAGGTCAGAGGTCGGCTGAGCCGAGAGAACTTCGCCGACCTACCCCTGGAGGTCAACCCTGTCACCGTGCTCGTCAACGACACCAACCCCCGCGACCTCCTCACGCGCCTCTGTGACACCATGGCAACAGAGCGCCTGCACGGTGTGGTGTTTGAGGATGATGTGGGTTCGGGGGCAGGGCCTCAGGTAAGCGTGTTCAGCCAGGGTCCACAGCAGGTGTCACCAGAGAGGATTCTCCTCCAGGCAGTTTCAGACGTGCAGGCTTACTGCTTAGACTCAGCTCCTCTGCTCTGTGTGCTCAGTTCCATATGATGGGTGTTTATCTTGTGTGACATGTTGATGACTGTGTGTTCTCTCTCAGGTGGCAGAGGTGGCACAGATCCTGGACTTCCTGTCGACTCAGACAGCCCTGCCCATTGTGGGCGTCAGTGGAGGCTCCGCCGTGGTGATACCTCATAAGGTACCTCGCATGCTACGCTCTCTTTTGTGGTGATTTGTCAGGTGATTTTTAATGGTGCAGAAAGCAGTCACAAAGTGTTCCCATGGAGATGAATCAAGGCATTGTAGGTTCCACTGTATGGGATATCACAAATGGAACATTTAGATTTTTCAGTTGGTTAAAACTCCAACATCCTTTGGCAAGCAGAACTAATGTAGGAAAACCAGGGTATGAAAGTATTTCTGTAGGTTTGAGAGTAACTTAACTTGGTTTTGATGGACACATGCACATGCTTTGTTATGAAATGAGTTGGAGCAACAGATGCATGTAAGGGAAGATTTGGATTGAGGCTTTTGAATTGCAGACAGTAGATGTGTAGAAGTGGGCTGTCTCTCAATCCGTCCAGTTTGTATCTGTATGACCTGACGAAAGAGGAGTTCTTAAAGGGTCAGTTGAAGACATGCAGTAAGGTGCTAATGAAGCATGGGAAACACGGGGTCTAATGTTTGTGTGTTGATGATGGTTACATTGGTTGTTTGGTTTACATTATGTATATGTCTTACTTCTAATAAACAATGATTCAGTTAAGACACTCACGTGATTGATTTGATAATAAATGGATGATTTATTGATAACCATGACATGAAAATATGTTTGACTTTGGCTGAGTGGAATGTCTAAAAGAGGAGCGCTCCCTATCGCCTCGAAGCGATACATACGTGCATACATATATGACATGAGGCATGGAGCAATAGAGATATAATCCCCTTGATAAACAGACAGACATACATACAGACGGACAGACAACAGGGGGAGAAAGGGGATGGTGGTGGGCAACAGCAACACTGATCATTAGACAGTCGGGGTGAGTGTTTGAATATCCGCGCGGTCTTTAAGGCCGTCTTCCCGGATGAGGCCCAATGGGCTTGCACTAGCTGAGTCAGGTGTGTTCATGAGTGATGACGTGTACTGCTAGTACATGTGAGGGAATGAATGATGACGTGTACTGAGGTGTGTGAATGAGTGATGATGTATACTGAGGTGTGTGATTGAGTGATGATGTATACTGAGGTGTGTGAGTGAGTGATGATGTACACTGAGGTGTGTGATTGAGTGATGATGTATACTGAGGTGTGTGAGTGAGTGATGATGTATACTGAGGTGTGTGAGTGAGTGATGATGTATACTGAGGTGTGTGATTGAGTGATGATGTATACTGAGGTGTGTGAGTGAGTGATGATGTATACTGAGGTGTGTGAGTGAGTGATGATGTATACTGAGGTGTGTGATTGAGTGATGATGTATACTGAGGTGTGTGAGTGAGTGATGACGCGGGCATCCCAAGTGTCATACCAGAACTATCTCCGCCCATCTGTGTCCTGTATACCCAACTCCAGCTCATCGATTGATTCTCGTCAAAACTTCCACTCCAGTTTTGAGTGCAGAGGGTGTTAGGGAAGGGTGTGCTGAGAAACAAGCAGATAGGAATGACAATAGCAGAAAGGCTTCAACTAATCCTTCCTGTATGCTTGAAAACATTTGGATTTAATGATTTACAATTTATCCCTTTGAAGAGTAGAGATGGAGAGCACTAAGCTGTTTATTTAGCAGCTAACAAGGTCAGGTGATGAATTTGATAGGATCAGGTCTTTTTCTGGAACAGAGAGTGACTCTCCGCACCTCAGCTCTCTCTCTGTTGAGGATGTGATGTGGTAACTCCCTTCATCAACACCCTGTATTTATAGCTGGAGCCGGCAGAATTATTTCTCTATCAAACACCATGTGTACAGTACACACAGACAGTCACACACACGCGCAAAGACTCACACAGACAGTCACAAGCACAAATAGACACACACAGACACACTCTTAGGATAGACATCTGAACGCTACAAAACCCTTCAGGTAGTGGTGGGTTGGGTAGTGTAGCATATGCTTACACTACAGAATGTAAACCATGTGATACTTTTAATGTAGCCTGTAAAATCTGGATTCTCTCTCCAAGTTTTGTGATACAGGCAGAGATCAAAAAGAGGAAGATACAGCCGCAGGCAGTGACAGATTTGCCCTTCAGTGTAAAGTTGACAGAGAGATAATAAGTGAAAAACAGAGAGAAACTGTGAAAGGTAGAGAGAGTTAGAAAGACAGACCCCAGAGAGAGAGATACGTTCAGGTGAAGTACTACTGACAGGAGCCTGGAGGCTGAGTTTATGTTCTTCACAGACCCATCTCTCTTTTTTCAGACAGAAATCTGAGAGAACCGGTGCTCTGATTTATTTTTACTTTTACTCTCTGCTTTTTCCCTATCACTCCTCCATCCATATCTGAGTATATTCTGCCATCTTTGTCCCAAACCTGGGTCTATTTTTCAGCATTCTACTTTCTTACATCCTCACCCATCCCCCTCCTTCCTCCAGCTTCCCCTCCATCCGCCTCCCTTTCACATTCTGGAACAGTTTTGTGTCCTGTTGTGAGAGGGCTGAATTCATTACTGTGGACCTGGGTCCCAAGAGCAGTGAGCAGGGTTATATCCACGTGTGTCTACGTGTATCAGCGTGTGTCTGCGTGTGTGTGTGTCTGCGTGCACGCGTCTAGAAGACATCGATGGCTTCCTCTCAGCTCCAGGACTCCATTAAACTGTTAATTAGAGCCTGGAGGACAGAGCGACTCCCCACTGCAGCCATCACTCAGACACTTCACTCTTTCTCTGGGACCTTTCTTCATTCACTCCCCTCTCCTCCTGTCATCTCTTTTCATTGAAGCCTACTGTATTCATAGACAAGGGCCACATTATGACTAACCGTTGTCCAATAAACCTTACACACTGACTTCACCTTCTGTCTCTCAGGTCCTTTGGTGGGTGTAAAAGCTAGTGAAAGCGATCTAAAAACACAGAATAGGTGGAGTGGAGAAAGAAACATGTCTTTTTATTAACGGATGAAAGGCCTCAATAGTGCTTGATTATCAATAGGCCGATGATGAAAATGGTGAGGAGGAAGATGGTGATGATGTTGATGATGTGATGAGCACGTTTGATGCTGTTTTTTTTCAAAAGGAAGCTGAAGCACATCTGAGGTTCCTATTTACGGGGCCTGTCATGGATCTGTGCTTCACAGGAGAAAGGATGGGAGGTTGACACAAAGATGAAAAGGTTGAGGAGAGAAAAGAAACTGTGTATCTTACATCAGGTTATGGACGTTTCAAGCAAATGAAAATTAGAGAGCGAGTGAAAAAACAAGTCTGGCAGTGACTCATGGTTGTTTGCTGGGGGATCATTAGACAGTGCTGTATGCAGATGTGGTGCCATGGGACTGATGCTGGTCTGTGAGGAAGAACCCTCCCCCAGGGGAGATTCTCCTGTGAACAACCAGTGAACACTCACTGTGTGCACGCTGTGGCAGAATGAGTAGCAGCCGTACCCTAGAATTTATGCTGTTTCAGTGTGGATTCATTTTGAAATGATTTCAACCCAAATATGTTGCTTGTGGCTTAGTTTCGTTGTGACTCATTTTGTAATATTGAGATATTTAACAAGCCCAGAGTGTCATAGAGCCTATGTGTGATGCAATGAGCTAGACAGATTCAACTGAATGTCCAATGATCCATGAGTGTGTGTATCTGGGTCAGACTGGGTCCACACACCACCTGTTTTTCCCTCTCACTCCCTCGCTCAGCCACACAGTCCAGAAATCACCCCCAGAATTCCACAAACCAGGTCACCAACAGCCCACAGTGGGAATTTATTTCTCAAACATCTCGGTCAAAACCACAGAGATGATGTCAAGCAAGTCTTCTGTAGTGGTCACAGAATGCTCCGTTTTAGTCTAACTTTCACAGTGGTAGAGACACAGACCACCATTTGAAATGTACATCCTTCCTAACCTTTCTAACCTTGACCAATTAAACAAACCAATAATCTACCCACATCTCCACTGTAATCTACCCACATTTCCACTGTAATCTACCCACCCTAGTCACTATAATCTACCCACATCTCCACTGTAATATACCCACATTTCCACTGTAATCTACCTACCCCATTCACTATAATGTACCCACGCGTGTCACTATGATATATCCACCCCAATTAAAATAATCCCTCCTCTTCAATCACTTTCATATACCACTCAAATCACTGTAATACCTACCCCAGGTGCTTTAATCTGACATTCAAATCACTATAATCTACCCACCCCAGTTACTGTGATCTACACCCAGTCACTATAATCTACCCACCCAATTAATTTGAATTTCCTTTTGAGGATTTTCACAAACCTTATTTAACAACATGAAACTGTATTTCTTTTCCACGCTTTTATCCAAAGCAATTTACAAGAGAGTCTTTAACTGCCTTACCCAGGTATAGTGAAACATGAACAACTTGAACTTGTGAGGTCATTTTCTCTTTGTTTCAGGGAGTTCTACAATTAGGCAGGGGTTAGTGGGGAGAAATGCATGATTTTGATCTGGAGTATAAATGGGCCCCACTAGGACTGAAAAACAAACCTGTGTGTGTGTGCAGCACTTGTGTGACCCTCCTCCAAACTGTCTTCTCTCTGGAAGTCTACTCCAGTGAGCCCGCAGAGGGATTTAGGAGTGTGTGAGCTGTAACAATCCCCTGTCACATCCCATGCACACCCCTGCACTATGGGCAGCTAATTACGTCTGTGTGTGTGACAGTCACACTTCAAAGGCCCAGGGAGAAGGAGAGTAAAGAAGGGGAGAGCGGTGACACTTGTGCGGCTGTGTAAAGCAGAGCAGACACTGTCCTCCAGGGATGCAACGTTAGAGTGGAGAGACATGAAGCTCACTGAATTGTGGGAATCCGAACAGAAAAGAGACAGAGAGAGATGTCCCCAAATAACTTGATCAGTGTGTACTCCATCTGTTTCCTCACACTTTGAGGAAATAGATATAGAGGAACCAATGAATGTGATTTTGAGTGAGTTTAATTTTACATTTTGAACAAGTAAAACTTGGTGTGGGTGTTATGGGCCAGGGGGGCTAAAAACCCAGATGCGGACACACAAGGGAAGCAGAGCTCCAGCAAACCTAGAAACACTCACTCACACGTGCGCGCACACACAAGGACTGGGGACAGGAGAATTCAATTCAGGTAGGTGTGCAGAGGCAGACGTCACAGTGGGGAAGGTTGGCTCTTCAGAAGGTTGGCTAAACTGATGCCAACGTTGTCTTTCTGTACCATGAAACCTGTCTTCAAATGCCTCTTAAAACATTCACTTTAAACAACAATAAAAATAATTCATTTGATTTAATGCCGCCTTTCAGGACACTCAAGAACACCTCACCACCAAACAACACCACATTATATAACAACATTGAAACACATATGCCTATTTAAAACACATTTAGAATTACAGTAAGAGATACTTAGAGTGATTAAGCAGATTTGAAGGGTATGTCTTGAGCTGTGATTTAAAAATGTTCCGAGTCCAACTGACGCAGATGAATTGGTAAGTTGTTCCAGAGTTTGGGGGCAGAGTAGTAAGCGAGTCAGGCTAGTAATTAAAGGTAAAAGGTCCCTGGTTCGAACATGAGCTATACCAACATGACGTTGTGTCCTTGGACTCCCTTGGGGAGTGTCTGCTGAATGGAAATGAATGAGAGAGAAAAAGAGAATTAAACCTGTCTCCCTCCTCCTCGTCTCTTCTCCAATACTGTCTCCCTCTCGTTTGTCTCTCCTCAGGCTGACGGCTCCACGTTCCTACAGATGGGTGCCTCTCTGGAGCAGCAGATCACCTGCATGTTTAAGGTGCCCCTACATCTCCTCTCTACCTGATAGGCCTGATAATTAATCAATTTCAAAATAACTGTAGTTGAGATGATTCCATATGTGAATACCCAAGAATCATGCAAAGGAAATCATATCTAAGACGGCAAACAGAGATTGAGTGTGTGGGAGGCTAGAATATACTGTAACTAGAGTCTGGCTTCAGTCAGCCTCCCTGGACAGGTTGGCTATGACACCATTTCAGTTCAGGCATCTTCATCCGCAGACAGCTATTTAAAGGTAATTGAAATATGGTTTGGAAACACATTGATTTACAGTACTGTGGAAAAATTATTTTCATGAATTTCATGATATTGTCAAATCTTTGTCTCAATATGAAAATGCAATGTTGAGAAACGGTTGGTTTAGTCATTTAATTTAATAATTTCCCAAAGCATTTTTGCTTGATTTTTTTATTCTATTTTATTTGTGACAAGACCATTTGGACATCAAATTACATGCTTGATGACCAAACATCTGAAAAAGAAAATGTATAAAATACAGTTGTGCTCATACGTTTACATACCCTGGCGGAATATGTTATCTGGCTAACTTCCAGATAATATAAATAACACAAAAACTTCACTCATGGTTAGTGGTTGGGTGAAAGTGGTTGATTTATTATCAAACAAATGTGTTAACTGTTTTTAAATCATATTGACAACAGAAACTATCCAAATTACCCTCATCAAAAGTTCATATACCCTGGTGATTTTCGCCTGATAACATCAACTCAAATCAACATTTATTTGCATAGCCGTTTTTACAAGCAATGTCACAGAGGGCTTCACATATGCCCACAGAACTGCCCCTCAACCAACCTAAACCCTCATGGAAGACAAGGAAAAACTCCCAGAAAAACTCACTAGGGAGAAAAAATGGAAGAGACCTTGGAAGGAGCAATTCAGTGAGGGATCCCCTCCTCCAGGGACGGTTGGGGAAAGTGAAGAGCAGAACACAGGCTAAACAGTCATATCTCTAGAGAGAGTTAATAGGTTGGTGAAACATCAATACTCAATACTCAACTTGGGTCTGAGGTTGCACAAAGTCAGTTTAGGCAGCCACCGGGCCTATGATTGGCGCAGCATCACACGCAGGTGGATGAGGAAAAGGACCGGGAACTCTCTCCTTGTCCATCAGGGAGACTGACGTCCGACTGCGACCAGATCCAGGGTTGGAAGACCATCTCAGATCGATGTCCACTGGCACCAGGTCCAACATTGGCCGATGACCACGCAAGTGCTGAGAGCTCAGTCCCCCCATACAAAGGGGAGGTATGGAGGGGAGGACAGTGAGACGGAGGAGAGGAGATGTTAGAGAGTGCAAGGAACAGCTAATGAGGTCCCCACCGGTCAGTGTGGGCTAATGCAGCAATTAAAAAGACAAAAAAGGGGCTATTGACGCAGCCTTAGACACCAAGACAGCACCAGCCCCCCTCAGTTGGAACATAAATCTGTTCCAACAAGAAAAACTAAAAAGATAGTATTTTTAGAAAGCCATGTCCCCTGTCGTCTCTAACTAAACCAGGGTTACATTACAAAATAACTTAAAAATCAAGCACATCCACCCACTTTAACAGTCGTAGTACTGACTAAATAAAAATGTTTTCAACCTAACTTTGAATGTCGAGACGGTATCAGCCTCATACATTCAAGTTGACACAAACAGGTTTGAGTTGGCTAAAAAATCACAATATCTGCCAGGGTATGTAAACTTATGAGCCCAACTGAACATATACATTTCTACATTTAGTAAACACTTTTTATCATAAGCCACCTACATGCCCATAGTATGCTCCAGATGATCACGGACTGTAAGGGCCAGTTGTAACAATGTTCCAGTCCTTAATGCCAAGGAACAGTCTATGTCACAGGAAAGGTTAGGTTTATAGTTTAAAGTAGAATACTGCTACATTACCAGGACTGGAGCGTTCCATACCTCTTCAAATGTGACTGAATCCCTGTCATGTGGGAGGTCCAGTAAGCTCTCACACAGAGCCCTTGTGTTGGACACGGTACAATGAAATCTGTTGGCCGTTCACTTATCCACTTTGCTCATTATAATCATCACAAGCACACAAGTTCATCAGAATAAGCACCTTTACGTTAAACTATGACTGTTTTAGCACCCTTTCAGTGTGATCCGTGTCATGGTGTTCTTCTGTTAAGGTGATGGAAGAGTACGACTGGGGGCAGTTTGTGGTGATCACCAGCCTGTTGCCAGGATACGACACCTTTGTGGATTATGTGCGCTCCTACACAGACACTTCCTACTTCCTGTGGGAGTTACAAGACGTCCTGACCCTGGAGATGTCTGTAGGAGCCAACGACCTGCGCACCAAGCGCATGCTGCAGCAGGTAGCCTGCATTCTGGAACACACGTCGGCCTACTCAAACTCACATGCCTATTGCCTTCTTGTTACCGTAAATGTAAAAAGAGTCTAACTTCATGGTTAAGCGGTCATTTATTCAGCTTTGGCTTATCCAGCAAGCCCATTCTTATGAGGTTCTGGATATGGGTATGTATTCTCTATGGTAGGGATGGTGCTAGGTTGTACTCTCCATAATAATGATGGTGTTGGGTTCAGTAGTGTTCTCCCAAGGATAGAGTTGCAGCAGTCCCCCCCATCCCTCCCTGTTCCTACGCCAATGGCAGTCGAGGCTTTGTACTAATGTGGGTGGGAGTCAGGTGGCTGAGCAGTAATAGAATCAAACTAGTAATCCGAAAATTCCAGGTTCGAATCCTGGCCATGCCAACATGATGTTCTCCAGCCAGATGATGAGCAGCCCGCCTGGTTTTCAATATACCCAGACACTGCCATGTAACCCCACTCCTCATCGCAATCCCTTGTATCTGGCCACTCTCGTTCACGTTGTCAATTGTTTCTCGTGTATCTTAGTGTTGTGTTAGACATCAACTTTTTGTTAAGCCCTTACAATGCCTCCTAAGCGCCGTGAGTGAATTTACAATATTAAGATTAAGTAAGTACAAATTTACATATTTTAAACATTCTGGCACCCACACACACATATACATAAATGATTAGGGGCAAATCCTACTTTGCGGATTTTCACCTATCATGGTGAGGGGGTTCCGGTCCCCATTAACTGCGATAAACAAGGGATTATTTTATTGGGGAAACAGGGTTCAGGCTTTGTGATGGACTGAGGTTCAGGCTACAAGTACACAGGGCTACATGGGTCTCTGGGTCTGTATGAGGATTTGACATTGTCTCCTGCAGGTGGACTCCCAGGTCCTGCTGGCCTACTGCTCCTACGAGGAGGCCCAGTACCTTTTCCTCCAGGCTGGGGAGGTGGGCCTCCTTGGCCCTGGATACATCTGGATTGTGCCCAGCCTGGCTGTGGGCAACCCTGACAGGCCTCCACCAAGAAGCTTCCCAGTGGGGGTGATTGGCATCATCACCGACAACTGGAGGAAAAGCCTGCGGCAGAGGGTCAGGGAAGGCGTGGCCATAGTGGTCAAAGGAGCAGAGAGCTTCAGGAAGCAGCACGGAGTGGTGGCTGAGGGCCACAGCGACTGTAACACGTTAACTAAGCACACCAACAACAACACACTTTTCAGGTGCGTGTTTGAAAGTACACAAACAGCACACATACAGTATACATGGTTGATGCTGGCTCATGATGATAATGCAAAACACAGCTTTGAGGCAATCATTTAAATATAAGACACCCTACTCTATTCCATCAGTTGTGAAATCTGAATGATGTGACCTGTATTGCTTTCTGCCATCTCATATCTGGAAGACTCCTGACAGCCTTCTCTTTCCATTACTTTCCCTCTCTTTGCTCTCTCTTACTCTGTCTCTCTCGTCCTCTCTCTTGTCTCTAGAAACCACCTCCTTGCTATCAGTCAACTGTTCTGTCACGTGCTAATGAGCTTCCAGATGTTTTGAGGTTCTCTCCCAGTGGATCTGTGCCACCTTAATTACAGGATGCTTAGTTCACCGTGGGTCTGTCTGTCTGTCTGTCTGTCTGGGTGTTTTGCAGACACATGCTGAATGTGACTTGGGAGAGAAAAGACCTGTCGTTTAACAATCACGGCTTTCTCGCCAACCCATCCATGGTCGTCATCGCTCTGGACAGAGAAAGACAGTGGGACAAGGTATTGTATGGTATAGTTTGTGTGTATGGGTGCGTGCGTAACTGAAAGATAACGTTGCAGAGGATGTGTCCGTGTTTGATTTCTGGTGTCTCAATGCCTGTTCATGTGAGAAACAGAAAGCTAGTGCAAGTGTGGACCGTGATCGCTATATTATGCAAACTCGGGGAGTCAGGTGGCTGAGCGGTGAGGGTGTCTGGCTGGTAATCAGAAGGTCCCTGATTTGAACCCTGGGGGGAATGTTGGGGGAACGTCCCTGTACTTGGTGTACATCGCTCTGGATAAAAGCTAATTGACTGCTAATTCACTAAATGTGCATGAAAGTGAAGCAAAAAGCTTAACTATTTTTTTTTACTGTTTTTCTCAATTGCTTAAGATAATTTCACAAATTTGAAATTGCATTCTCAAAACAACACATGCAAACCTCCAAACCGCTGGGAACCTGTTCACATCAGAGATTCTTACTGATTTGAGCAAACTGCACACGCTTTAGCACCTGTGTGCAAACAGTTGCAAAACAACTAACTGCATATGGCTTTTTGATCAAAACTGATTAGTTGATTCTTACACTGTCAAACTCTTCACAGCTTCTTTAAAACATCTCATTCAGTTATAAAAAATGTGTATACACGCATGTACAGTATATTTCATAAATGTCTGACATTTACATTGCTTGTAAAATCAGAGGCAAATCACCTCTAATTGCAAAACAATTGGAATCAACCATTTGTGGTAACATGAGAAACATGAAGCAATTGAGAAAAACTGTAATACAGGAACATGAGTCCATACCATAACATTATTTTACCACATATATTATTTTACCACGTATACCACAACACAACATTTTTCACATTACGCAGCAGCATCAAATGACCACACAAAAACATGAATCCACAACACAGCAGTGCAGTGCAGGTAGGCCATTAGATATACAGTCACACATATTGGCCTACTGCCCATAGAGCAGTGTCTGTGACAGAAGAGCAGTAAATGCCCTCGGCCTTCAAACAGGCCAGTGTTAGACCCCTACTCAAAAACACTCTCTTAACCCAGTCATCCTCCAGAACTACAGACCTGTATCACTCCTGCCATTCTTTTCTAAAACAATTGAGTGTGCCATATCCAACCAACTGGCAAACTTTCTTTCCCAGAACAACCTTCTTGACCCTAACCAATCGGGCTTCAAGACCTGCCACTCCACTGAGACTGCCCTCCTGTCAGTTACCACTGCCCTCCAGTCAGTCATCTGTTGTCATTCTGCTAGACCTCTCTGCAGCATTTGATACAGTTAATCATCAGATCCTGCTCACCACACTCTCTGAGATGGGCATCACTGGGACTGCACTTGAATGTATTTCATCCTACCTGACGGGAAGGTCCTATCAGTTCTCCTGGGGTGGAAGAAATGTCAGGTCCCAGCCAGCTCTTCACTGGTGTCCCACAGGGTCCATCCTTGGACCACTCTTATTCTTCCTGTACACCACCTCACTCGGACCAATCATCTCCTCCCATGGCTTCTCCTACCACTGTTACGCTGACGACACGCAGCTATACCTATCAGCAGCTATACCTAGGGAGTTTAGGATTAAGGCCTTGGGCTCATGATCGAAAAGTTGTGAGTTTGATTCCTGGCTGTGGCTACATGATGTTGTGTCCTTGGGCAAGGCACTTCACCCTACTTGCCTCAGGGGAAATGTCCCTGTACTTGCTGCGAGTCGTTCTGGATAAGAGCATCTGCTAAATCACTATATGTATATATGTAACCTATCATTCCCCCTGACCGATCCAGGGATCTCAACTAGAATCAAGGCCTGCCTCACCGACATCTCGGCCTGGATGACCAGACCATTCCGGCCAAACCATCAATCACCCACAATCTCTCCATCACTCTGGGATCCGCAACAGTGACCCCCGCATCTTATGCCAGGAACCTGGGGGTTACCTTGGATGACGAGCGCTTCCTCACAGCTCACGTTGCCGCAGTCTCCCTGGTCACCTACCACCACCTACGGTCCTCCTCTGACAATCGTATAATGGTCCCACCCCTCAAGAGCGCCAGGGCCTAACACAAAATCTTCCCCTGAATGGCTCCCCAATGGTTAAACCAACTCCCCACCTCCATCAGTAACGCAGACTCCTCACCTTCAAAAAAAGGCTCAAGACTCACTTGTTCAGAGAGTTTAATGGCACTTAGAAATATCAGCTGTTGTCGTTGTTCAGAATCAGAATTACTCTATTGATTCCAGAGGGGAAACTCTTTAGTGTTTTTGTTGTTGCTTTATTGTTCGGACTATTGCCTATCAGAGGTGCCTGCCTTGAATTTGTAAACTGTTTGGCTGAATGCTCTTATAGCTCTTCTCTTGGACACTTGGTTTCTCATGATGTATGTTTCATAATCTATAAGCCCGCTACGTTTTGGGGTCTATCACGTTGCTATGCTCAGTGACCGATGCTCTTTTGTAATGCTCTCTCTTGTAAGTCGCTTTGGATAAAAGCGTCTGCTAAATGAACAGCAGTGACAGTACAGCAGTATGTGTGACAGTGAAGCAGTATGTGTGACAGTAGAGCAGTATGTGTGACAGTAGAGCAGTGTCTGTGACAGTAGAGCTGTTTTTGTGACAGTAGAGCTGTGTCTGTGACAGTAGAGCAGTGTCTGTGACAGTAGAGCTGTGTCTGTGACAGTAGAGCAGTATGTGTGATAGTAGATCAGTGTCTGTGACAGTAGAGCACTATGTATGATAGTAGATCAGTGTCTGTGACAGTAGAGCAGTGTCTGTGACAGTAGAGCAGTGTCTTTGACAGTAGAGCAGTATGTGTGATAGTAGATCAGTATCTGTGACAGTAGAGCAGTATGTGTGATAGTAGATCAGTGTCTGTGACAGTAGAGCAGTATGTGTGATAGTAGATCAGTGTCTGTGACGGTAGAGCTGTGTCTGTGACAGTAGAGCAGTGTCTGTGACAGTAGAGCAGTGTCTTTGATAGTAGAGCAGTATGTGTGATAGTAGATCAGTATCTGTGACAGTAGAGCAGTATGTGTGATAGTAGATCAGTGTCTGTGACAGTAGAGCAGTATGTGTGATAGTAGATCAGTGTCTGTGACAGTAGAGCTGTGTCTGTGACAGTAGAGCAGTGTCTGTGACAGTAGAGCTGTGTTTGTGACAGTAGATCTGTGTCTGTGACAGTAGAGCACTATGTGTGATAGTAGATCAGTGTGTGTGTGACAGTAGAGCAGTATGTGTGATAGTAGATCAGTGTCTGTGACAGTAGAGCTGTGTCTGTGACAGTAGAGCTGTGTCTGTGACAGTAGAGCAGTATGTGTGATAGTAGATCAGTGTCTGTGACAGTAGAGCTGTGTCTGTGACAGTAGAGCTGTGTCTGTGACAGTAGAGCAGTATGTGTGATAGTAGATCAGTGTCTGTGACAGTAGAGCTGTGTCTGTGACAGTAGAGCTGTGTCTGTGACAGTAGAGCAGTGTCTGTGACAGTAGAGCTGTGTTTGTGACAGTAGATCTGTGTCTGTGACAGTAGAGCACTATGTGTGATAGTAGATCAGTGTGTGTGTGACAGTAGAGCAGTATGTGTGATAGTAGATCAGTGTCTGTGACAGTAGAGCTGTGTCTGTGACAGTAGAGCTGTGTCTGTGACAGTAGAGCAGTATGTGTGATAGTAGATCAGTGTCTGTGACAGTAGAGCTGTGTCTGTGACAGTAGAGCTGTGTCTGTGACAGTAGAGCAGTATGTGTGATAGTAGATCAGTGTCTGTGACAGTAGAGCTGTGTCTGTGACAGTAGAGCTGTGTTTGTGACAGTAGAGCACTATGTGTGATAGTAGATCAGTGTGTGTGACAGTAGAGCAGTATGTGTGATAGTAGATCAGTGTCTGTGACAGTAGAGCTGTGTCTGTGACAGTAGAGCTGTGTTTGTGACAGTAGAGCACTATGTGTGATAGTAGATCAGTGTGTGTGACAGTAGAGCAGTATGTGTGATAGTAGATCAGTGTCTGTGACA
This sequence comes from Neosalanx taihuensis, assembly GCA_030340665.1. Taxonomy (NCBI): domain Eukaryota; kingdom Metazoa; phylum Chordata; class Actinopteri; order Osmeriformes; family Salangidae; genus Neosalanx; species Neosalanx taihuensis. The sequence goes on along the minus strand of CM059303.1, from coordinate 8,459,099 downwards.
GTAGAGCTGTGTCTGTGACAGTAGAGCTGTGTTTGTGACAGTAGAGCAGTATGTGTGATAGTAGATCAGTGTCTGTGACAGTAGAGCTGTGTCTGTGACAGTAGAGCTGTGTCTGTGACAGTAGAGCTGTGTCTGTGACAGTAGAGCACTATGTGTGATAGTAGATCAGTGTGTGTGACAGTAGAGCAGTATGTGTGATAGTAGATCAGTGTCTGTGACAGTAGAGCTGTGTCTGTGACAGTAGAGCAGTGTCTGTGACAGTAGAGCTGTGTCTGTGACAGTAGAGCACTATGTGTGATAGTAGATCAGTGTCTGTGACAGTAGAGCAGTATGTGTGATAGTAGATCAGTGTCTGTGACAGTAGAGCTGTGTTTGTGACAGTAGAGCTGTGTCTGTGACAGTAGAGCACTATGTTTGATAGTAGATCAGTGTCTGTGACAGTAGAGCAGTATGTGTGATAGTAGAGCAGTATGTGTGACAGTCTCTTGGACTACATTGAACCTAATTGAACCAAAGGCTTTTGTGTTTATCTGTGCTGTCAGTCTGGTGTGGAAGGAGGATAAAAGATTGTTTTGTGGTCTTTCTGCAAGGTAATCTTATCTGATCTTCACCTCTGTCTCTTTCACTCTTTTGCCCTTGTACTAAAGACAAAAGCTCTCAAGATACATACACACAAATGCTCTCTCACGCACGCACACATACACACACATCCAATATACAGTATACATACACACACAAATCCCCCCCCCTCTCTCTCTCTCTCTCTCTCTCTCACACACACACACACACACACACACACACACACACACACACACACACACACAGAAAGACACACAAACATCCAATATATATATACCCACACAGACTCTCTCACACACACACAAACACACACACACACACACACACACACGCACCCAAGGGTATGCTGAGGTGTGCTCCTATACAGGAAGGCAGGAGCCTAATCTCACTGCTTCGATTGAACTCATTTTTTCCTGCCCTCTCACTGCTAGCCTACTTTATCACTACCACTACCTGGCAGATGTGTGTGTTTGTGTGTGTGTGTGTGTGTGTGTGTGTGTGTGTGTGTGTGTGTGTGTGTGTGTGTGTGTGTGTGAGTGTGGTGATTTGGGGTGCCTGATTGTGTGTCTTATTCTCTTCTTGAAGTCTGTTTGAATGCAGCAGGCAAGGACTTTAACCATAGGGCTCCATCTTGACCTGTGTAGGTCAGTTTGAGAGTTGACAGTGTGTTCTAGACTGGGATTGGTAGTCACTGACAGTTGACTTTAGTTTTCAGTTTAACTGTCTCTGACTAGATGAGACGTGGCTCAGTTTAACTGTCTCTGACTAGATGAGGTCTCTCCCTCCTTTCTTCCTCTCTATCCTCCTTCCTCTCTCTGTTATCATCTTCTCTTTGTTCCTCTCCTCCACCCATCTCACATACCTCCCCCCATCACCCCTCCATCTCCCTGCCTCTCCTTATCTTCCCCTATCTCCCTAATCTCCCCCTACCTTCCCCTATTTCCCCCCATCTCCCTCCATCTCCCCCCTCATTTATCCCATCTACCCAACCCCCCATCTTTTCCATCTCCCTCCATCTCCCCACCCCCCTCATCTCTCCCATCTCCCCTCATCTCCCCCACCACCTCCTCACCTCCTGACTTCCTGTGTCTAGCTCATTCATTAGCCAGATCGGTTGTGCTGTGGCGTGCTCTTTTCAAAGTCCTTCTCCCCTGGCGACACTTTGACAGTTCAACATGTTTTTTTGATCAGAGTTCTCTCTCAAATCTTCCTTCTTACACCAGCAGAAGGAATTCAACGAATCTCCTCTTAAAAGGGAAGGAATGAAGAGAGACAGGAGGATGACAGAGATTGAAAAGAGGGGAGGGAGAAAGGGGTGAGAAAGGGAGAATATAAAAAATCTTACAACAGTCAATGTTGGTATTTCTATATGTAAAAGTAAATCTGGAGATGATCTTTAAATAAATATACTTGAAAAATCAACAGATTGTAAATGACATATCAATGAATCCACCATCACCAGTGTGTACACAAGCTGTACTTCACATTCTGCTAAAGGTTTATGGATGGTGTCAATCATCAGAGTATGATCAGATAATCTTCAGGAGAAGTGTAAACTGGATTTCAACAGGGACCATCTCTGTGGGCAGCTTCCGAGGCCTGAGCTTTCCAGAGCCCTGGGTGTCTGACATGGATGTGTGTTGTTTTCATCCGAGAGGGTCAAGGGTAGTGTAGTCAGACAGCGCTGCAAGGAGAGGCCCAGCCAGGCTGGGAGAAAGAAGCCACCTCGCCCCCACAAGCTGCTGAAGGATTAGCAGGATGAGGCAGAGCACTGAGAGGACTCAGCAGGATGTTGGGTCCCTCTGGTTCCCACCTTTCATCCACCCCCCTCCTCCCCCCTCTTTCCTCCACCTCCTCCTGGAGTGCTGTCTGTTTCAAACACACTCACGTTCTGTTCATTCTCTGACCCCTGCTCTTCATTCCTTCATCCCCTTTCTTTCTCTCTCTCGGTAACTCCCTGGGTCGGTAACTCCCTGGGTCAGTAACTCCCTGGGTCAGTAACTCCCTGGGTCAGTAACTCCCTGGGTCAGTAACTCCCTGGGTCAGTAACTGTCTGGGTCGGTAACTGTCTGGGTTGGTAACTGTCTGGGTCGGTAAATCTCTGGGTCAGTAACTGTCTGGGTCAGTAACTGTCTGGGTCAGTAACTGTCTGGGTCAGTAACTGTCTGGGTCAGTAACTCCCTGGGTCAGTAACTGTCTGGGTCAGTAACTGTCTGGGTCAGTAACTGTCTGGGTCAGTAACTGTCTGGGTCAGTCTCTCTCCGTGTTCTTCTACAGGTGGGGACATACTCCAGGGGCATCCTCCAGGTGCGCTACCCAGTGTGGCCGCGCTATGGTAGCTTCCTGGAGCCCGTGTCGGATGACCGGCACCTGACGGTGGCCACCCTGGAGGAGCGGCCCTTCGTCATTGTAGAGAACGTGGACCCTGACACTGGCACCTGCGTACGCAACACAGTACCCTGCCGACGCCAGTCCAACCGCACAGAGAGGTATCTACAGACGTACACTATACACTTTCTCAGACATACACACACATACCTTCTCTCTTAAATACATACACAATCTTTCACACACACACTGTTCCTCTCAGACCAACATACACACTGTCGTACACACACACTCTTTTAGCTGCGTACACACCCTCTCAGACACACACACCTCTCTCATACACAAAAACTCTCACGCACACACGTTCATACACAAAAACTCTCTCACACGCACAGTCTCTCTTAGACAAACAGACACCCACTCTCATCCATATAGATGCACTCCCTCCCTCTCTTAAACAGGTACACAACAGAACTCTATCACACACAAATATATGCTTGCATTTTAACAAGTAAACAATGTAATTTTGATGTAGAGACAGAGCACATTGATTTGCTGCGTACCTTGTAAACAATCAGTAGCTGCCATTTGACCCTCTAAACAGACTCTCATTACACACCTGCAGCATCACACCAATCACAGCCAGCAAGATGAAAACAAACATTTCACAATGATACTGTCAAAATATGTGTTGTTAAATACATGCCTGGGGCATTATTATAAATTATATTATATCATACATTGATTTACAGAGCATGGCTTGTCTGTGTCTGTACTGGACATATATGTGTGCTCATGGTTATCGCACCCTCTTGAACCAGCAAATAACACTGTTGGCATATTAATCCTAGACAACGATTCGTGTTGCTGTTGAGTGCGACGGGACATTGATTGCTTGTAAAGAAGATTTATATCTCCAACTCTGGCACATCTATCATGTCAGGATAGAAACAGCGTACCTCCCCCCCCCCGCCCTTTTTATTTTGTTCATCTCACCCCTCGGTCCTGCTGCCCGAGCAACTTGGAGAGAGAAAGATCAGGTAGGAGGAGAGAGACAGAAGCAACCTAGAAAAAGGGAAAAGGGGAGGGTGAGAGTGAGCGTGTACTGATAGCAGGGAGAAAGGAGACAAACGTCAAATTGAGTCTGTCAGACTCAGCTCCACAGTTTGTCCATGAAGCAGATGTTTAGCGTGGTGGAATGTGTTTTGTCCAGCTTGTTTAACCATGGAAGCTCTGTGAAGCCAGAGACTGGAGCAGCAGGCAGGACTCCTCGGAACAGCAGGGCTGGCCAGATGGGATGAGCAGACATCAACGCTACTTCCATTCTATTGGGTCATTTTCAACAGAATATTCCATATGTGGGCTTTTCCCATACAATTCAAACCTTTTGACGTGTTATCTTGTTGATGTTCCGTGTGGTTAGCTGGCATTGTTCTAGTTCCAGAGTGGCTTTGTCTCTCCTCATGCGTGAGTCCCACAGGACCTGTCACTGCTCTGCTTCCTGGCTGTTTGGAGGAACATGTGGTGTCACAGATGTGCTGCCCCTCAGGAGTGTGTGTGTTCTTCTCTTGGTCATGTGTCTATAACGGGTCTATGATGTTGCCATGGTGGTTAAATGGTGTCTCTTTGCATGCTTTAATGAATCGTAGAAAATCATATTCCATCAGACTGGTGTTGCTACTGAAATGGCTGTGTATGTGTGTGTGTGCTTCTATGCATTTGGGTGTATGCTCACTCACTCGTGCACACAATCACACAAACACACAAACACACACAATCACACAGATGACTGAAAGCTCTTAACCCTCTACACAATCTCACAGCTGGTGAGACAAGGGAGGATGGAAGCCTTTTTCGCTCTCAAAAATATCACCATCTTTCTCTCTCGCTCGCTGTTTCTCTGCCTCTCCTGTCTCTCTGCCTCTCTCTGTTTCTTTGTCTCTCTCTCTGTTTCTCTGCTTGTCTCTCTATGTCCCCCTCTCTCGCCAGGAAGGTCACCTTCCTCGTTTTCTGCTGTCAGTCTGTCTTTCTCAGTTACAGTCTATCTCGTGTCAGTGGCCATTTCTCTTTTCTTTCCAGCTCCACCCCACTGCCTACATATGTCTCTGTTCTTCCTGTTTCACAATCCCTGTATCTCTCTCCTCATACCTGTTGACTGTGTTGCTGCCCTACACCTCCTCAATCACAGAGGTGGGCCTTCACACACTGTTCCGGTTCCTAGTCCTTCTCTGTTCCCGGACTGTTCCACTTGATTCTGTGCAGGAACTACATCCTCAGGCATCCTGGTGTTTCTTCAAAACAATCTGTCGTTGGTTGCCAACGATGAAAGTGTATGTGTTTTTGTCCTCTCTCCAGTATTGTGGGTCACTCGGAACCCTACACTAAGCTCTGCTGTAAAGGCTTCTGTATCGACACCCTGAAGAAGCTCTCCAAGACCATCAAGTTCTCCTACGACCTCTACCTGGTCACCAACGGCAAGCACGGAAAGATGGTCAGAGGGACCTGGAACGGCATGATAGGAGAGGTGAGGAGCACAGTGATAGCAGCAGAACAGGGCAGAAGGTTTCAGGCTCTGAATAGATTACTGTAGCAGCATGTGGGACACTCACACACATGAAAAACAGATGCTTGTTCTCGCAAGTTCTACTGTGGAGAATAAGTCTGCCTGCCTGCAGCCCAGCCCAGGGGCTCTTCTCTGTGGGGGTGGGTGTGCTTCAAGTGTGCGTGTCTATTCAGAAGCAAATGTTCCCAAAATCTGCCACACCAAGACAGACTGCGGTAAATTTGATAACAACATGAGGTGTTACATGTTTCCCCACATGTTCTTAGATGTACTAGAAAGGGAACAGAACATGTTACTATTCCAGCCTTGCTCTTCATAATCCACTATATATGTTTTTTCTCCCTCCTCCTCTCTTTTCTTCAGGTGTTTTACAGGCGGGCAGACATGGCCATTGGCTCTCTCACCATCAATGAAGAGCGCTCGGAGATCATTGACTTCTCTGTGCCCTTTGTGGAGACTGGCATCAGTGTGATGGTTGCTCGTAGCAACGGCACAGTGTCCCCTTCTGCCTTTCTTGGTACGAGAACCTCAGTCTGTCTACCTCTGTCCGCCCACACATGGCTCTGACATGAGATGAAGCTTTCCGCTGGGTGGGACAGGTTTGAGCTATGGTGATCTCAGGTGTGTGCTCGGCTGGTACAGACCTCCCTGCAGGCTCAGAGGAGAGCCGGCCTCCCTGGGTCTCTCCAGGCCTCTGGCCTACTTTACCGAGCAGCTGTGTCTCTGAAACCCAGAGACGATGCAGGAAGGTTTGGATTCAAGTTTCATCCCAGGGTAGACACAATGCAACTAAATCTCCTGTCAGAACAATATCCTAAACACCTCAGTGGAATGAGAAAACACAAAAACCTGACAGCAGATTCGAGATCAAACATTTTTAAAACAGAGGATTGACTCGGTGTGGCTTTTTCAGAAACACTTATTTGCATATACTATATATATCAATTTAAGGGAAATTCTTAGTGAGGAACAGATGGGTAAAACGTCCTCACTCAAAATTGTCATCCAGAACCATTCACTAAAAAGAAACATTGGATTCCTGTTCTAAACATACTAAGACAGAATTCAGCATGTCAACTGTCCAGTGTAACCACACAGCAACACTTTACACTGAGATCACATTACTACCACATAACTACATGGTATTGTAGGTACATTGGAATGGCCACGTGGTTAAATGGTATTAAGTGTTAGTGGATTGAGTTATACAAGCGAATACAAGCGGTCGAAAAGAGTTTCCTCCGCAGGGTGGCCGGGCGCTCCCTTATCAATAGGGTGAGGAGCTCAGTCACACGGGAGGAGCTCGGAGTAGAACCGCTGCTCCTCCACGTCGAGAGGAGCCAGCTGAGGTGGCTCGGGCATCTGTTTCGGATGCCTCCTGAACGCCTCCCTCGGGAGGTGTTCCAGGCATGTCCCACCAGGAGGCGACCCCGGGGAAGACCTAGGACACGCTGGAGGGACTATGTCTCTTGGCTGGCCTGGGAACACCTCGGGATCCCCCCGGAGGAGCTGGAGGAGGTGTGTGCGGCAGGGAAGTCTGGGCTTCCCTGCTCAGACTGCTGCCCCCGCGACCCGGCCCCGGATAAGCGGCAGAAAATGAATGGATGGTTTGGGTTATTAGAAAGGTTTAGGAAGGCCCATGATGTGTATGGGGAGTGGGATGTTATGAAAGGCATTTAAAGTTTGTGTTACCAAAACTGGATCAATGTTAACATCTCGCAATGTTCGGGGCTATCGCATTGTTATGATCAGTGACCTATAATCTATTGTAAAGCTCTATCTTGGAAGTCGCTTTGGATAAAAGTGTCTGCTAAATGAATACATGTAAATGTAGTTTAAGAATTTGTAGATCTCATCTGATGATAGCCTTAGCCCTAACCCTAACCCTAGTCCTACACATACAGTAGCCTTAGTCCTAGCCCTGGCCCTAGTTCTTCTTTTAACACATATGCTAACAGCGGCGGCCATGGTCTACATCCCTTCTTTTCTTACCTGAATACCAAATAGTGTTAATCAAGCACCGTTGAAGAATAACCTTACCTTCTCAGTGATTTATTATGACTCCACCCCCTGTTGTGTCATGTTACTTGCAGAGCCTTACAGCCCTGCAGTGTGGGTCATGATGTTCGTCATGTGTCTGACCGTCGTGGCTGTAACCGTGTTCGTGTTTGAGTACTGCAGTCCTGTGGGCTACAACCGGAGTCTGGTCAGTGCCAAAGGTGAGTCTGGCACCTGTCTATCTTCTGTCTGGCCCAATGGAGGAGGCTTACTTTGGTGCTCCTGGCTGGTGGATCCAGTCTAGCGTAAACCCTCTCTTTCACACCCCCGAGCTGATATCCTCTAACTAACACAAGGTCATGACCACAGCCATCTAGTTCTTGAATAAACTCTCAGAAGGTCAGAGTGAAATCTGCTTTGGCTCCAGTGTTACCACTGCTCCTGTGCCTGAACAATTTCCCTCAGATGAAGCTAATCAGTCCCAGCATGCCATGCGGCACGAGCGAGCCACATCTCCGTGTCTGAAAGGTCACTTCCCCAGTTTTAATTACTGCAGCGCGAGTAGTTAGTCAGATCAGATAGTGATTGATGGCTCTGAACACACCACAAAAATAAGCAGACAGGACACAGGCCGGAAAGCTGGGAAAGTTTTGTTGACAAACAGCTTTTAAAATTGGATGGCTGATAAATAATGATAGTCTAAAGAAAAAAAGATAACTTCTTGCGTTTTTCAGAATATACAATTATAGGTTTTGATTAAACAACTTATTTCATGTGCTGAGCCACTGCAATATTTCAGGTTATTGTGAACCTCCTCCCCTTTTCTCCAGCTCCTGGAGGCCCAACCTTCACTATCGGAAAGTCGGTCTGGCTCCTGTGGGGCATCGTGTTCAACAACTCTGTGCCCATCGAGAACCCCAAAGGCACCACCAGTAAGATCATGGTGCTGGTGTGGGCTTTCTTCGCTGTCATCTTCCTGGCCTCCTACACAGCCAACCTAGCTGCCTTCATGATCCAGGAACAGTACATAGACACGGTGTCCGGACTCTCTGACAAGAAGGTAAGAATTTCAGTGTGACAACTAACTATTTATGCAATGTTTATATTCAGTTTAATGCTGAAAACTGGGCCCCTTTTGTGCGCTTTATCCTGCTCTCCCTCATGTTCTTCCAGTGTCAGTAATCATAAGATACAGAACATAATGAAACAACACCTAGCTTCCATTATCGTTAGCAATGATGCAACGATGCAAACAATCAAATTCTCAATCAACTGTGCAACCAGTCAGAAGCATGCAGAAAACTGCAATGTGATTGGTCAATTTCCTTTCCATGAATCATTCACTGGCTTTAATTAAAACACCGCTGAGTGTGAGCAGCAGTGAGTAGTGAAAGCTTCGTGCATGCCATTTCCAGTTTTTATTTTTATGTTTTTCCCTCTTGACTGTAGGTCAGACATGCACTGTGAAGTACTGAATAGATATCACATTGATAGGCTGTTGGGCAACAGTTTGGCATTATCAGTGCTATGAATGGTCTTTATCATCTATATCGACCCAAAAGTTTTGACCTGACTCGCCAGATGGTTTGGTACACATATACATCTGGGAAGTTGTCCTTGGAAATAGACAGGCACTTGGAAGGTGATTGGATAAACCATCTGTCTATCGCCGTCTATCATGGGCTAACTTCAACTTGACGTGGAGCTTTCAGTAGAATCTTAGAGGATGCTGTCTGGTTTGAACCAGAAAAGTTATAGCTTGGCAGGGTGGATTCTCATGGTGTTGTGATCTCACAAGTCCATCTGTCTGCAAGGTCACAAAAGATATGGTCAAATCTCATTGACTGTTAAAAATGTGAAGTAAGATCGCTTTGTTGTTACATTAAAAATCTGGTTTTAATGTTCCTGTCCTCTAACGCCAGCCCTAGCCGTAACCTTGCTGGTGGGGTTGTCCTGCATTTAATGTGTGCTTCAGGTGTTTTTTTCAAACACACTCTCCACACTCACTAAAATAGTTTAAACAAGCATCTCATTATTCGCTGACCTTGAACATAATTAAAGCAAGTATTCCCAAACCTTCCAAACCAGAATGGATTGGAATCAGTGCCATTTGATCTAACAGGAAGTGAACTAGGGGTCTAACGATATAGTTGCTACAACACCCTCCTTCAAGCAGAAATACAACCTTGGTTCAATAGGATTCTTTAGAACTTGATTAGTCAGAAGATAGATCATTTCTGTGATGAATTCTGTGTAGGGACCTGTTCTCTGAACACCCACTCACCCATGTTCATCCTGATGGGCTTTAAAGGTCAAAACTGGAAGTGCATTTATTTACAGTTAAATTGATTTTCTAGATGCAGGGCTTCTCTTTAAAGGTTTCCTTCTTTTTAGTTATCTAGATATACATGACAAGGACTGTGTCATGTGGGTATTTACATTAAATTTGCATGTATTCATGCAAATGACTTCAACTACATTGACATAATTGATGGGCGCTCAATTGATTAAAATGGCTTTGACGATGACATCCAAAAGCAAATGTAATCAAATTGATTCAGTTGATTGCCATTCGGTTAAATGAAACTGTATCCTCTCTCTCGTTATATTGAAGCAGTTTAGTTTGATTCGTTTGAAAGTGTCTAATTGAAGTGTTCTGCTTTGTTGACTGTCCTGTAGTTCCAGAAGCCACAGGAACATTACCCTCCGTTCCGCTTTGGCACGGTGCCTAACGGGAGCACAGAGAGGAACATCCGCAGTAACTACCCAGACATGCACACACACATGGTCAAGTACAACCAGAAGGGAGTGGAGGAGGCCCTCAACAGCCTCAAAACAGGGTACACACCTGGCCACACCAAACACCCCATTCACCTGGAACACTTCCTGAATCACAGCCAGTTTATATGATACTCCAGCCACCCCAGACAGGGCTGAACTGAAGGTGTTGCTGTCGTGTCAAGCCTTACTCCTCTGTCATCCAGGAAGCTGGATGCGTTCATCTACGACGCAGCAGTGTTGAACTACATGGCTGGGAAGGACGAAGGCTGTAAGCTGGTCACCATAGGCAGTGGAAAGGTCTTCGCTACCACCGGTTACGGCATTGCTCTCCAGAAGGACTCCCGCTGGAAGCGGCCCATAGATTTGGCCCTGCTGCAGTTCCTAGGAGACGGTGAGCTAAGCCACTCACACACACGCACCATGAGCTGGACTGGATCCAGATAGTAGACAGCAGTACCAGGGGGAGGAAGCTTAGAGAATAGTTAATATCCTCTAGTCCAGAAGGAGGTAGCAGGTACGAACACACACATAGACAGACACCCGTATAGTACAGTCAATGTGGATCAAGTTGATATTATTTTGTCTAAATGTGCGCACCCTTACCAATTGTTTAATACATAATTTTTAATTAACATTTCAATTTTTATTGTCAGATAATCAACTCGGCCGACCAATAGATCTGGAAGATTTGTTTACATTAGTAAAATATAAACAACTAATCGACGTTGACATCATAGAATAATAAAACATTGCCAGGATACACATATTTTACATAGTACAGTACAGTGTATTGGTATGAAAATGTGAATCCCCAGATCGAGTTTTTCCTCAATAAGAACCAGGTCTATAACTAAAGGTGCACTCATTTACATTTAGCAGACGCTTTTATCCAAAGCAAAGCAAGTGCAGGAACATTTTCCCTGAGGCAAGTAGGGTGACGTGCCTTGCCCAAGGACACAACATCATGTAGCCACAGCCTATAGTCAAACTCATAAACTTCCGATCATGAGCCCAAAGCCTTAACCACTGAGCCACCTAACTCAGATGCACAATGCTAAACTCATGAGGCCCCCCTGAGGAGCTCTGTCCCAGCAGTTCAAGTCCCTCTCACCACCTGCACCTTCACAGGAGCCAGCAGGAAAATAATAAACATACCATAGCAGCTACTGGACCATCAGAATGGGAGTCCGTATTTTCCTCCTCATATTCCTTCACGCTCTCCCTCTCTCTCTCTCTCTCTCCACCTCTCTATCCCTCTTTCTCCCTCTCTCCTCCCCTTCTCCCTCTCCCAAATCTCTCTCCCCTTCAGGAGACACCCAGCGCCTGGAAACAGTGTGGTTGTCTGGGATCTGTCAGAATGAGAAGAATGAGGTGATGAGCAGCAAGCTGGACATAGACAACATGGCTGGTGTGTTCTACATGCTGCTGGTGGCTATGGGCCTGAGCCTGCTGGTGTTCTCATGGGAGCACCTGCTGTACTGGAAGCTGCGACACTCCCTCCACAAGTCCCCCAAACTAGACGTCCTACTGGCCATAAGCAGGGTAAGAACACATAGAACTACATTCTTTCTTTGATTTAGTGGGTAATTGTTTAAGTGGCTAGTTGGTAGCCATTCTCATCACCATTGTTTTATTTTCTGTTTGGTTGTTGAGTCTCAGTCATTAGTTACAATGTTAGTTAGATAGTTAAACACATGGTCAGAGTTTAGAAACACATCACTGATGTTGACACGGTGGCTAAACCTCTAATCTCTTTTTCTCTTTTGTCATCATGAAAAGGAAGGTGGAAAGCTAGAAAAAAAATCTAAAGGGAGGTCAAAGCTAAAAACTGCACCAGGGTGAAATGGTCCTCTAGTATTTCTTAGTAGCGGAATTTTGGTGTAAAACGCAGTATTTTACCCATACCATCATCATCTTAGATAAAAATATGTTTTTCTGTTTCTTGTGTTAAGCGAGAGCAACTGCCAAACCTGTTATCCCAGCATAATGTGTAGCCTAGTGACACTGTTAAACTTATTGTAGTACGAGTATTCTTAAATAATATGTTATAATTATCCATTAAAATAACTAAATAATTAGCATAATTGAATTACTGAATGTGTTGATAAGTAATAATGTCACCGATATAACAAATAATAAAAATCTAATTCTTAGAATGATTTATATTCTAAATAGAGTCTAAATTAAAATGCAATCATATTCTTATAATTATGAAAATAATAAGATACTGTTTGTCATTTATATTTTATTTCTAAATTATAGGTCTGACTTAATTAAAAAAGCACAGGCAGCTATCGATGCTTATCCAGCACGTCATTTACATGACTGAATTCAAATCTGCAAAAAGCAGCCATTTATTGAGCCTGAGCCAAGATTTGAATTCCAGTCCAACATTAGCATAAATCAACACCCAATTTGTTTGCTGAGAAAGTGGTTGGAGAAAGGAGAGAAGGGGCCTACATGGCCAATGAAGTGGATATAGAGTCAACAACACGATTTACCCACCTACAATCTTTCTCATCCAACCTAATTACACCATTGTGCTTGGTTTATCAGATTAGCAGTTAAATGACAAATCTGATAATTAATCCTTATGGGTGGCCCCATGGGACAAATTAAATTAGTCTTCGTCAGGTTTTCAGCCATCCGTGAGTGACACAGTCAGGGGACCCTGTTCTGTTTGTCTGATGAGTTGGAGAATGTTCCCTCAGTGTGTCTCCGTCTGGGCAGTTTGTGCTTTGCTAGAGTGCACTCACAGTAAGCATGGTTTTGGTGAGGAATGCATTTTCTTCTGTTGTGCAATATGTTTGTTGTGCAAACTGAGAGATTGTCTCTCCTTCATTCTCAGGGAATCTACAGTTGTTTCAATGGTGTGGAGGACCCAGGTCACTCCTCTAACCTGCCCAACCCTGACCTCACTACCAACTATGCCCAGGCTAACATGCTAAAGATGCTTCGGACCGCTAAGGACCTGGTTTCCACAGCTAATGTAGAGAACTCACTGAACAATGCCACCAAGACCATAGAACACTGGGGTCGCCACGGCAGCAGCATTCCTCTCCGTGCTCCCCAGGTCACCACAGAGGCTGTGCCAGGGGGGTTCGCTTATGTCACAGAAGACCCCTCCCCTGTCCTCCAGCACTCCCTGGCATTACCCTACTGCAGCCCCCAGGCACTAACGGTCATGACCTCCCTGAAGCAGCAGAGGGGCCTGGCCAGGCCCACGCCCCTGCGGTACACCCTCCCTGCCCGCTCCAGCTCCTGCCTGTACAACCGGCCGCTCCCCATGTCCAGCCTCAGCAGCCCGCACCTGACTTCCCCTGATGCCCCACTCCACCCCAACCCCCACCTCTACAACACTACAGGGAGGCTGTACGTAGACGCCCAGGCCCCACCTAGCTCCCCCTTCGTGCCATACAGTGAGCTGCAGCTGCCTGACATCTATGCCTCCCACCCCTCCTCCCTCTCCCCCCAACACCTGCCTCCCCAGGACGGACCCTCCAGGAGGAAGCGGAGGTCCCGAAGCTTCCAGTCGGAGGAGCCGGGAAGGGAGAGGAAAAAGCACCAGGACAAGGAGAAATCCCCCAAGTCCTCTGTGTGTCTGGCTGAGCTCAGAGCCAACCACCTCCTTGAGAACCATAGCCCGGGTCCCAGTGCTGACTTCATCTACCCAGGCAAAGTGCTCTCTCCTGGGGAAGAGAGCTGTAGTTCCTGGCCCATGGAGGACTTGATGCTGGCTGGCAGACGCAGGCTCCACCGCCGGGCCTCTTTCCTGAGAGCCACCTGGGGCAACGAGCGCATCAACCATGAGACCCCTCCCCCTCTGTCCCCCTCAAGCCAATCACCTTCCACCCTACCAGATCTGTTCCCTTGCATGCTGGCTCAAACCACACCTACTAAAACCTACAGCCCCACCCACAACCACAACAACTTGTGTTACCCACGAGACCATGCCTACTTGCATTTAAGACAGGACCAGCGGCGGGGCAATGGGCGGGGCCGCAAGGCTCAGAGACTACGCTACTCCCACTCTACCCACCTCCCCACTTATGGGGAGGCAGTACGGCAAGGGGGCAGGGAAGGACAGGGCCTGGGGGTGGTCCAGAGAGCAACCAGCCTTCTCAGTAGACAGTACACCCACTACCTGAGCTCCTACCCTGGCTTACCCCTCTACCACAGCCCCCTGGACCTGCAGCCACACACTCAGGCCTCCACCGGCCAGCCCAGCTCCAGCCCTGTGTGCCAGCTGCTGGCATGTGGAGGTAGGAACTGTGGGGGCCAGAGAGGGTTGTTGTACCAGGACAGCCTGTATGGAGACTATGGAGTTTACGAGGGCTCAAAGGCAGGCCTGGAGGCCCAGCCGGGGCAGGGGCCGAGCAGGAGACCCCAGGACAGTCCTTGTCTGCTCAGGTCCTGGGGCAGAGTTTCCAGTCTGGAGTCTGAGGTTTAACTGAAGGAAAAGATCTCAACCACTACACCTCTTATTTCTGTATGACATGTAGCAGCTTCTGGGAAGATGGGGTTTGGGGAGGGGGTCACTGGAAACGTAAGACATTTTCAATGATCTGTTTATGGACTTCACCTTAGAACTGAGCGCACAGTCCCCTGAGATGTCTGCTACCAACGGACCCAGCCAGGGGCCCCAGCTAGAGGTCCGGTTATGTTCTGAGAGACAAGACAGCGGTAGGACAAAGGCCACATACTTCCTGGAGTGGACTTGTGAAAAGATCATAGAGTAGATTGTGTTGTTGTTGTTTACACAAAAACATATTCATGTATTTTCTATCAATGAAGTGCACAACATTTGCTAGTCAATCTGATGGCAATATGGTGACGTTCCAATGCTCATGTTGCCAGACAGACAAAGTATCAGAGAAGTGGGCCGCCTGACTCTCTGGTTTGTAGATGATGGCAGTCTGGATGAGGAGAACCTCTCCAGTTAGAACCTTTGTGTATGTGTGTGGGGGGGTGCGGGTGGAGGTGTGAGTGTGTGTGTGTCGAAAGCTACTGTGATAGTTCACAGCTTTGGACTTTGAATACAGTAATATATGAATATATTGTTTAGTGCAATATAGCAGCTCTAGTTGTGGTGTGTGTGTGTGTGTGTGGGGAGGGGAGGGGGGGTAAATTAAAAGCTAACAGGTTACATTAGACGCTGACAGGTCACAGTAGATGCTGACAGGTTGTCTACAGTAGAGGCTAACAGATTATAGAGTCTGACAGTTTTCAGTAGAGGCTGACAGATTATCTACAGTAAAGACTGACAGGTTATAGAGGCTGACATGTTACAGTAGAGGCTGGCAGGTCACACTGCAGTCTGACAGGTTAGAGTAGAGGCTGACAGGTTACAGTAGCGGCTGACAGGTTATAGAGGCTGGCAGGTTACAGTAGAGTCTAACAGGTTGCAGTAGAGTCTGACAGGTTACAGTAGATGCAGACAAGTTACAGTAAAGATCGACGGGCTGCAGTTGAGACTGACAGTGGAGGCTGACCGGTTACAGTAGAGGCTCAGCTGGCAAGAGAGGTGGTCATACATGAACAGCAGCACATGTCAAATAGGGCTTCACAATATATTTATATGTATTCAAAATAATATATATGTAAAATATATCGATTAGATGTGTCATTTGATGTTGATATCCATGTTATAGTATATTTATCTATTACAGAGAGTGTGAGAGATTTGTATTCACTTCTACAACTGCTTCCTCTTTTCTAACTGACAGATGTTGAGCCACAAGGTCTCGTTGAGTGTTTCTGTCTATATACAGCAGGTCTACTGCTGATTCTCTATTATTTATAGATCTTCCTTTCCTCTAGATCTTCATCAATAGCTCTCTGTTTCTCTTTCTGCTCTTCTTTGTCTTTCAATCCATCCCCCCTCTCTCCCTGTTTAATGATTGGATTTTAAAGGAGGTAATTGAAAGCTATTCTAGTATCTGTATTACCTGGTTCTTCCACTCTGTAATTAATCACTTGGACCAATTAAAGAGCCTTTTGGACGAATATAAGTCAGTGTGTAGAAGTGTGGTAACCTTGGCTGGCGAGGATGGTGTGGGAATGTTTATGATTGTGAAGTAGGACACAAGCTGGGCAGAGCGAGAGTGGAGAGATAGAAGGACAACGTGTGTTAAAAGTCATGTTTGAAAGAGGAAATCATGTAAATAAGTTGGTATGTAGGACAGGACATCCAGTCCTGGGAAGGAGGCTAAAGAGAAGAACAAACAGGTAGAGCGATGAGCTGTGGCGTGGGAGGTCTGCCAATCTGCGCTGGACCAGGTTGCCAGTGGACATCAATCTGTGATTGTCTGCCAAAGCTGGATCTAGTCTCCAAGTGGACATCAGTCTCCCTAACGGACAACAGTGAGTTCATGGCCTCTTTTCTCACCCCTGCCTGATCACAGTCCCCAGCCCTGTGGCTGCTTAAACTGATACTTATCAACTCTGACTCTAGTTGAACACTGGAGTTTGGTGTTTTGACACCCATTCACACTTTCCTGTTGTATGACTATGTTTTGCCAATGTTCTGCAGTCATCTTTCAGCAACCGTCTTTGGAGGAGGGGATCCCTCTGTGAATTTCTCCTCCCAAGGTTTCTTCCATTTTTTCCCCTATAGTGAGTTGTTCTAGGAGTTGGTGGAGGGGCAGTTCTATGGGCGTATGTGCCCATAGACTCTGTGACATAGCTTTTAAAAAGGGTTATACAAATACATTTGGATTCAGTGATCCGTGATGGTCCCTGTGCTCTTTAGTGTGCTCCCCCCCAAACTGCAGGCTGATTCATTCCTGCTGGGTGATGACAGGCCTCACGTGACACCACAGAATCACACTCACTGGGACATCCAAACAGGTGTTCCTGAGTTCCATGATATTCATTCCATGTGTTCACCTTACACTGTCCATGCCTTATTTTATTTGAAAAGAGAGCACCTTATTGCCGTAAGAAAACTCTTGGTCTCTGTCATTCTGTCAAGGTGACCTGTTTCTAAAGTAATGCCCTAGCATTAGGACTTTATTCAGCAGGTAAAAAAGGGCCAGATCTGAGGTTCCAAACCTATCTTTTAATAAGGCACTGTTGCTGTGGTAGAACTAAATTATTAATTTAATTAATACTTTTTTCATTAATTTAATCTCCATTACTAAATGTCAACTTTTGTCATTTGGTGTCTCTCCTAACTGTGTGTCATGTGCTCTCTTAACATCTGACAAGCTGTGAAGCCGGTCACAAGCCCACTCTGATGGCACTCACCAACAGAATATACACACATCTTTGAGACTGAGTCTTTTTCCTACTTTAGTCCCTATACTTTCTCTATACAGACAATAGTGTGAAAACACATTTGTTGGTGTGTATAGTATCAAGGTGTGTGTGTTTGGCTTGTATGGGGAGGTGGGAGATTGATGAAGTGGCAGAGCCGTCTAGCAGGATGATGAATGATAGGACTGGTGCATATGAATACATCAATGGAGCACCTGGGACCTGTTACAAACACACACATTACATCCACGCACATGCATACACACACAAGTACATACCTACTCACGCATACACACACACTCACATACACACATGGATACACACACATGTACATACACACACACACATGCATACACACACACAAAGTACATACACACGTGTACGCGCATACACACACACCCTATACGCGCACAAACACAGGGCAGATAACAGACCAGGACCACATTAGGGTGTAAAGATAGGAGAACAAGATGGGATGTTAGAGAGGCCAAATGAAGGGCACAAGAACAGGAGGGGAACATGGAGGGAGAAATATGGATAAGACTTGTTAAGATTCCCCTCAGAATCTGGGTTACAATTTTTGCCTATTGCTTGAACACTTTTTGCAAATCTTCAGGTCATCTTTCTAAAACTCAACACAACACTGGGGCATAAACCATTCAATCATTTGTCAAAATGCCACACTGATGAAAAAATCAAACACACTGGTATCATATGAATGCACTTTAAGATTAGCAGCACCACACTAGTGCACTTTATTTAAAACACTGCAGTCTTTGTATTTTTTTATTGCAATTTTCTGAAAATTTAAATTGAAAATTTAAATTGCTTCAGACATGAAACATTGATTAAAACTTTTAGAAAATACTTTTCAGACTTTTTAGAAGTGTAGTTCTGGTTTTCAGGCTACATCAAACTAAGAAAGTATTTTATGTAATGAAACATATTATCTCAATTGTAAAGTTCTGAAACTACACTACTTATGATTGTGGGTTGTGGCATTTTGAATTTGTCTTCCTTGTTTTTATATTTTTTTATTGTAATTTTCTGAAAATGGCATTGGTCTATTGTGATTGGCTGATTGGTGATCAGTTTTGTAAGTCAGCTTTTTACAGTTTTTTTACGATTGTTTACACACTAAAATTAAAATTTCCACACAAATAGCAAAATTTTACTCCAATGAGCAAAACACCTCCACAGATTTGCACAACATTACACACAATGTCTGCTTCACCCTTTTTGCAAAACATTACACACAGTGATTTGTTAAACTCTACACACATTTTCACACCTTAGACACAGATAAGAATTGTGAGGTTACTTCCTTGTAATTACAAAGCACCGGATTGCCAATTACCACACTAATGAACGATTTGGATAACACATCTACCAGGTGTGGAAGCACACGTGGTAATTTGAAAACGCAGCACTCAGGTGTGCTTTAAAAGGCAGCAGGTGAGTTCACCTGTCTTCAACAAAAATGGAAGGAGTTAGAGGAAGAAGAAGAGTGAGAATGAGAGGGGGAGCTCAAAGAGGAGATGAAGGCGGTAGAGGAAAAGGAGAAGGAGGTAGAGAAAGAGGCATAGGTAGCGTAGAAGGTAGAGGAAGAGGAGAAGGAGGTAGAGAAAGAGGCATAGGTAGAGTAGAAGGTAGAGGAAGAGGAGAGGTAGAGAAGGACTTGAGAAGGTGATAGAACCTGAACAAAGAAGACGAGGACCAAATTTATCTAAAAACAAATCATGAATAATGTTGTGAGTTTCTCCCCAAAAAATTGTCACCTAAATCATCTCTTACATACAGGAATAATGTCTGGCCAAAAATCTTTTTCTTTTTTTTTTTTTTTACAAAGGTGTTTTTTATTTATCACAGCAGTGTGAAACTGGCTGACATAGTGTATGATCATTGATGACTGTGTTGGTTAAATAAAAACAAATAGCAAAGTGTGTCATTTTGCAAACAATCTAGGAATTTTGCTAATTGATTGTGGTGTTTGGATAATTGTGATTATATTTAGACAAAAATAACTCTGTTTTCAAAATTGCGTGTAAAAATTTGAAAAAAACTGTAAGGTGTGTGTCTAAGTGTTTTCTATCACCAATTGTGTTTTGTATTTTGAATTGATGGGTTTTCCCAATGGTACCCATGAGATTGAATTTATGGACGAAGTGTCTCATGCATGAAATAGTGTGTAGTGTGCAGGAGCAAGTGATTTTCAGAATTGCAAATGAAGTGCAAAGCAGTGCTTTGGTTTAAGGTATAGGAACAGAAGCTTCAATTTCGGTTACTTTGGTCTAAGCATGTGTCTATGGTGTTCAAGCAATAGGCAAAAACTGTAAATAGTCCTGAAACTAGTCTGGACTACCCAGGAAGCATATTCATTATGCAGAGCGAGACATAATCACACACGTAAAAACATACACCTTAAATTGTTGTACATCTCAACAATCAACACACTCAAATTTGTATTACCTGGAGCACGGTCAACAACACACACATACACACAATTGTCAACTGAAGTGCATAGTCCAGTCTCTTCACACTCCTGGGTGCAAACACATTGCTGCCGTGTCGCAAAAATGTCCCCAGACGTTCAGAGTCACCTTGAGACAAAGCTGAGAGGGGAATGTGGGGGTGCAGGGAGTGGTGGTTGTGGTGGTGGTGTGTGTGTGTGTGTGTGGGGGGGGGGTGATAGTGATTGACGGACAATGAGAACAGAGAAGTGAGAGAGGGACGATGTAGGAGATGGGTGAGTAGGAGGGAGCTAGATGAGCTTCTCAGATCCTCGGATCCTAGGATGGAAGACGAGAACAGGTGGGAGGAGAGGATATGGGGAAGGAGGGAGGAGGAGAGAAGGGTAGGGAGGAGAGATGGAGAGGATTAGACTCTGCTGAATGCTCAGAGGGGCGGAGGTGGGGATATGGGTAAACCAGTCGGTCTTTTATTTTTAACTGATGGAAACCTTTTCTGTCACAGAAGTGAATCTGGTGGAACATTACTTTCTAATTATGTAGAGATAAAGACAATAACTGATTCAAGAAAAAAACAATCACTGCATCACAGTGTGGGCCGTGATTGCAAGACAGGTATGCAAGCAGAAACATTCCAAAACATTCCATCACCAAACCAGCTGTTTAAAGAACCCTCAGAATTCAATCCATGTCTTTCCCGATTGGATCTGCCTGTGGGAACGCTAATTACCTTGGCAACCTCCAGACTGTCTCTCAATTGTCCCAACAGCAGGAACGAGAATGAGTCCATTATTACATTTGTGAAGATTTTGAGGCTTAGATCAGAATCTGGTTTCTGTGTAAATTAGGATCAAAAGGGTCCAACCATAGCCGGAGAGAACAGCATGCTTCAGACATGAACATGCTTTTTAGAAGTGCAGTTCTCGTTTTCAGGCTACATCAAACTAAGAAAGTATTTTACATAATGAAACAGATTATCTCAAATGTAAAGTTCTGAAACTACACTATTTATGGTTGTGGGGTTTTGGCATTTTGAATTTGTCTTCCCATTTTAGATACCATTTTATCTTAATACTTCATGCACAATGAAAATGTTTATCTTTCGGAATCTCACTGAATGTAGATGTGGGAATGATGACGTTCTGTTTATTCTCATCTGATATTTTCCAGATACACAACGAACAGCAGCCTAAGATATTTAATCTTTCTCAGACTGTCAGCGATCATATATTAGGCCAAGGGATTCAATTCTGTGGCTCACCAGTTTCTGAATGAGTTTCAAGACCAATTTGAGCCGTGCTTGTGCGTGTTGTGGACTCCATACGCCGGCGTGACTACAAGTCATACATCATGAGTGCTGTCAGGGACACAGACCACCACAGCCCCCCTGCTCACAAAACACCTCCGACCCTCACGGAAACAAGAGACTCGACATAAGGCTGGTGTGTTGTGTGTTGTGTTAAGGAGCCTCTGATACACACACACACACACACACACACACACATACACACACACACACCAGGGGTGTGTTGTGTTAAGAATCCTCTAATACACACACACACACACATACACACACACACACACACACCAGGGGTGTGTTGTGTTAAGAATCCTCTAATACACACACACACACACATACACACACACACACACACCAGGGGTGTGTTGTGTTAAGAATCCTCTAATACACAAACAGGGTTGTGCTATGTTAAGTAGCCTCTAACACACACACAGTCACTTGTCTCCTTGTCCTTCCAAGGTGACAGCACCTGAGGGGCTCTGGAGCTGATCAGCTCAACAAATTAACAAAGCCCACACTTCCCTGTCACAAGGCCGGCACGTACACGCGGACACACACAGACACACACTGACACACACACAGACACACAGGCACAGACACACACACAGACACACATAGACACACACAAACACAGACATACACGGATGGGCACACCCACAGACACACACACACAGAAAACATAGACCCACACAGACACAGATATACACGCATAGGCACACCCACAAATAGACACAAATAGCACACAGATTCACATACATGCGCACACGATGACATAAACACACACAGACTTGCACACACATTCATAGACACACCTACGCACATATTATCCACATGCCTGAATGTACACACACAGACGTGGACGAGGGCCAGCTTTACCACAGGGGCACAGCTAGACAGTAAGACACACACACCTCTGAATATGCCAGTCAGTCAGATAGAGCCAAGCCTGTAGCCCTCTAATTAACCAGTCTTACCCCCCAGCATGGCTCCCCAACTGAGTAGCCAATCAAATACGACTTATTACAGTTTTTTGTAAGCACGTTGATACAAATTTCAGAACCTTGATCAGAGTCTGAATTCGTTTTCATTGCCATGTAAGCGTAAACAAACACATTTTAATTTACAGTGGCAGGAAGGTGCATACAATTAGCATATACTACAGTATACATATCTTTTTTTTATTACGTGAAAATGTTGAATGTTTAAATAAGATTTTTTTGTCTAATCCTAAGGTACTAAAATACAAGATAAGATACAAAATTATATGAATTTGGCAGCAAAAAAAGCAGTAGAATGGACTTATATAAATATAAATAAAATATTATACCAGTGAGTCCTTGTTGAAGAGAGCAGTAGCAGATGGAAAGAAGCTGTTTGTGTGGCGAGAGGTATTGGTCCTGATGGACCACAGCCTCCTGCCAGAGGGGAGCAGCTGG
Source organism: Neosalanx taihuensis (assembly GCA_030340665.1). Classification (NCBI taxonomy): domain Eukaryota; kingdom Metazoa; phylum Chordata; class Actinopteri; order Osmeriformes; family Salangidae; genus Neosalanx; species Neosalanx taihuensis. The sequence continues at coordinate 8,436,389 of CM059303.1, read as the reverse complement.
AACAGAGTGTGACGGGTGGGAGGAGTCGGCCAAAACCTTCCTCACTCGCCTCAAGGTCCTCGAGGTGCAGAGGTTGCAGCCTATCACCTTCTCTGCAACTTAGATAATACTCAACAGTCTCCTCTTGTCCTTGGCAGTGGCAGCAGTATAACAGATGGTGATGGAGGAAGTGAGGATGGACTCAATGATGGCTGTGTAAAAGTGCGTCATCATTGTCTTTGGCAGGTCGAATTTCTGGAAGTGGAGGGACTCCACAGTGTTTACCGGGGAGTCACACAGGGTGATGGGAGTGAGTGAGGCTGGATCCTTACTGAAGTCCACAACCATCTCTCCGTCTAAAGAGCATTTAGCTCTAAGTTGTTCTGGCTACACCAGGTCACCAGGTTGTCAACTTCCCATCTGTGATCTGACTCATTCCCACCACAGATGAGCCCAATCAGGTGTGGAATTGTTGTTCTATAGGCACGTTCATGAACAAGTTGCCCTTCTCTGAGCCATGATTAGAAATACAATAACAATACAATAATATTACGGCAGATCAGTGTCAGGCCTGGATTCACCATGGCTGGACAGTTTTTCAGAAAAATCCATTGCAACGTGAATGGAAACCTGTGTGTTTATGGGAAATGTAAGAGAGTAATCAAGCCTTTGATTGGTCTTGTTTTGTCTGAGCCAGGTGGGGAACACTGCAGTACATGCTTTACAAACTGTGGCATAGTTTTCTTTTGTAGCTAATTATGTTTTCTTTGATATAAAATACAAAGAAAGTACAATTTCAACAATACATTTCAGATTTTTCTCAGTGTTTCCACTGTCAGTAATATTCTATGTGAATCTTATTGTGAAACATATTTCACATTTCAAAGTACAATAATTTACTGTACAAACATTGACTAAGTTTTATGTCGAGAGTTTTGAAAAAGGCCATTCTATCCTCTCTTTCCAGCTTCTCTCTCCCTAGCTCCTCTCTCTCCCCAGCTCCTTTCTCTCTCCAACTCTTCTCTCTCTCTCTCTCTCTCTCCATCTTCTCTCTCTCCATCGCCTTGCTCTCTCTCTCTTCATCTTCTCTCCCCTCCATCTCCTCTTTTCAGTTCCTCTCTCTCTACATTTTCTCTCTCTCCATCTCCTCTCTTTTCAGTTCCTCTCTTTCCAGCTTCTCTCTCCAGCTCATCTCTCTCTCCAGTTCCTCTCTCCAGCTTCTCTCTCCAGCTCATCTCTCTCTCCAGTTCCTCTCTCTCTCCAGCTTCTCTCTCCAACTCATCTCTCTCTCCAGTTAATTTCTGTCTCCAGCTCCTCTCTGTCTCTAGCTTCTTTCTCTCCAGCTCCTTTTGCTCCAGCTCCTCTTTCTCCTGTCGAAATAAGATGCTTCTTTCTCTCATCTTGCAGGACCTGGGGAGTCAACACATACAGTCTCACTGTTATTAGAGCTAAATTAGAGATATTGACCCTGTGTGTGTTCTGCCAAAACAATAACTACACCCTCATAATGTGAATCCGAGCATAAGCAAAGCAAAAGCCTTCTGTTCAGCTCTGATTGGCCTAAACATTAGCAGAGTGGGAGGACAAACCCAGAGAACACCCCAAGGTGAGTCCAGGTTAGTTCTGACCCCAGAGGAAACAGGATGACAGAAGCAGCCAGAGGAAATCTTCTTTCTATCAGACAGATGATCATAAACCAGTGTGGACTGGGACTCTCTGACCTTCAGACTTCATTCACCCAAATACACCCACCCACACACACACAAACACACACACACACACACACACACACACAAGACAAATTTTCAGTGGATCAATATTTATGTCCTAATAGATCAGGGCATGATGTGTGGCTGTTATATGTGGGAAGCATAAGTATCATTTACTGTGCTACTTTAAACATGTCTGGGGTTGTCTTTATGCTTGTGTCCACAGTTACACTTCCAATCATTGCATCAATTTCAGTTATCCACCATTTTTATTGCTGTTGTCCTCTCTAACCATCACTAACCTCAAGAAGCAGAACATCAATCTTTGAAGTAAAGCTCAGAAAGAAATCTCTCTCTTTTGCTCGCATTTTCATAATATATTCTGGTTTCTTCATTTGTGGGGAAAAGGAACCAGGTCTTAGCATGACTGTCAGAGTTAAGGATGGAGAGCCATTTGCAGTCCATGTTACACGTCAGGTAAGAGTCAAGAGGAAGGAGGAGGCCAGACAGAAAGACAGAGAACGAGATGGACGCACACAGAGTGAACTCAATGAAAGGAAGCCGAACCGGGCAACTTCCAAATAATGAGAGACCAGCAGAGAAGACACCACATGTGGAAGACAGACAGGAAGAGGGAAAAGGTAGGGGAGAGAGAGATGAGGCGGCAGGAGAGAGAAGATCAACGAGAAGGAGTGAGAGGACGTGGAGAGAATGGGAGGGAGGGGCAGGAGTGGGACAGAGAGATAGGGAGGAGTTTGAGGGAACCTAGGCCTAGACTCACAGATAGCTCAGTCTTCATGTCAAATGTGGTGGGTTGCTCGGGAACATGGCTTCTTGCTGGTCTGGTCAATTAAAAACTTGACTGAAAAAAACAGCAGCGACATATGGAGCAGAAAGAAGCGAGGCAACCTAACAGTAAATGTGTGCCGTTTCATATTTTAATGAATTGTGCTTATCAGTGATTCCTGTGTTATGCAATCAGAGGATAATAATTTATTTAGCCAGTGGCAAATATTCCACACAACCAAGCCTGATAGCTGCATAGGGGTATACAGCATCACTGCAGAGTAGAGAGGGGGAAGGAGCAAGGGCCCACTTGTTCAGAGAAGGAAGGAGAAGGAGGATGGAGGAGATTGGGTCGGGCTTGAAGTGGAGGTGAGGAAGGAGAGAGGCGGCAGAGTGAAGCTCACAGTGTGGAGGGGAAAAGGGATACCACTTTGGTCCTGATAAGAAATGTAAAATTGAGAGGAGATGCAGTAGACTTGACTCATTCGTTTAAAGGGTGAAAGAGAGAGAGAGAGAGTCAAAGACAGAGGGCCAGAAACTGTCAAAGAGAGACCGAGAGAAAGGGTGAGAGACTAGGTCACAACTTATTCAGTGCAGTAATATGTTCCTCAATTTTTCAGTTTAAACAACTTTTGTTTGTGTGTGTTTGTCTTGACAATCTTTTTGTCTCATTGATTATTTATTTCTACTAGTGCAGTGCCTGTGTCCATGATGCCTGTGCCTGTGATGCAGCCAGTAATAAGGTTGAAGGTTAGATCGATTTGGTGTTAACTTTAGTTAACATAGTTTGGTTAGAGCTGTTATTGCGCACCTGCATGGATTATCAGTAAACTCAAAATCAACTCAAATCAACTAAAAAAAATTCACTGATATATGCTGAAAAAAAATTATCTCTTGATATTGCCTTGCTTTTAAGTTAACTAGGCAACATTTAATTAGTAAAGAAAACCCTTACAAAGAATCTGTTTTAAACTTTTGTACCACATTCAGTCACATAAAACTGATGATTTCAGTTTCTGCCACTGAAACCCAACAGACCTGATGTGCGGCTACAAGAAAATGAACGACTCACTCTCTGAGCCTACTCTCTGTTACTCCTGAGTCATGATGAAGATTCGTTCAGAATGAACAAATCACTAATACAAACATACAGATTCCTGGAATTTAAACAAGATGTGGGTATGCGTCCGGGCAATCTTCTTTTTCCAGTGTTTAGGGTATTATGATGGGAACACAATGCGGTTTAGTTCAGATGTGTGTATCTGGAGGGTGGAGGCTGCAGTTGTGATTGCTAAAGGGAGTATTGATGTGAAATATGACAAAAGAGTTCCATCTAACTTCCCTTGCATTTCGTCTGAGACGGTATCGGTTAGAGCTGTATGGAAGACTGCAGCATTTAAATAGCGTCACGCTCCACATACCTGATATATTTCTTCCCATCTCCTCTCTGTCCTCAAACCCCTCAGGGCAGGACAGAGAATGAAACGGACAAAGAGTGGAGGAGTCGCTCTACAAGCCGGGAGGGATTTTACTGTGTCTGTGTGTGTACATGAGTGTGTGAGTGTTTGTCAGGGTTCTAGATGTACAGTATCTCGTGAACTCTTGCCCTCATTTCGCCATACTCTAACCAATATACGGTTTGCACTATCACTCATAGCTTGCTCCCATTTGGCTATAATGGCTGGTCAGAAGTGCAGCGCTTGATTCATACGTTGCTAAGAAGCCCCTGCTTTATTCATTCTCTCCTAAGAAGCACCTGCTTCTTACTGTTGATGGTGAGACGCTCTTTCTGTTGGTACAAACTGCAAAATGGGGACGTGTGAGCCACAGTCCGCTCTATACTGAGGCTGTCTAATTATGAATGTATTTAAATATATCTGCATAATAGCTTCTTAAAATAAATAACTGGGCGCAGGCTATGTGAACTTGGCCACTCACTTTGAACATACCGGCTGGCTGACAGACAGACATCGACACATCTTTATCAGAGCTTATTAACTTAGTCACATCGGCCGACCCCCACCCTCCTTCCTTAAGGCCCTCTCTCTCAGCCTGCTGGGGATATGACAGGTTGCAAAAATCAATCGTCTCTTTCATCTGCCTTTCTTAAACACACATCTAATCAGCTGTCAACAAAGTCACAAGGCCAATTAAAGCTCACCTGCAGCACATCAAACTATCTTCATATACTTTCAGACACACACACAACTCTACTGGAATCAGTCAGAATCTGAATTTGTTTTTATTCACCATGTAAGTTGCACAAACATGGAATTTATTGTGGCAGAATGACGCAAACAAAGAACATACACGGGACTTAAAAAAAATAATAGAAAAATAAAAAGTAGGCAATAACTATACATGGATAGTAGAATATAAAAACTATAAAGAGTATAAAAGTATATAATCTAAAGTATATGAGTGAGAATGGATATATACTACAGGGGGGCGGGGGAGTATGCACACAGTAGTGCAATTGTGAGTGTCAGCCAAGGGCTGTCCAACTGCTTGTTTAGGTTTGGCTCCTACCATTGAGGAAAGTGGAGGGTACGAAGCTTGCAGAAAGCCCATGCATGGAAAAGGACCATTTCTATTCAAAGAACATTCAATATTGCTATTGTTATGAGCAAGGCGTTAAGGCATACTATTGTTTGATCACATATTAGAATGGGACCCACGTCTACATAAACTGGTCTATGTTGACAGCTCCCTGTCTCGCTGCTTCTGATGCTCAGGGGCATTAAACCAGTAATTCATAACCAGTTGTTCATAACCAGACGTTCATAATCAGTAGTTCATAACCAGTCGTTCATAACCAGGCATTCATAACCAGTCGTTCATAAACAGGCATTCATGAGGAGTCATTAAAAACTAGTAAATCACTATTAAAACTGTTATGCACTTCTTCATTTTGACTCCCTCTTCGCCACTGTTCTGAGTTGGTTATAACAAGTGGGATCTCGTCCAGGATCTAGCTTGGGTTAGTGTTCGCCCCCTTGCTTCGTTCATCATTTGTTTAATGTTGGGTGAGTGAGCCTGGTACTTCTATATCTGTGGTACCAGAGTTTGTTGTGTCACAGGTCACTGTTTGGTTGGTGATCATCCAACGATTGAGCTTTCTCTCTGCCTCCATGGCCTGGACCCACTTTGTAGGACTTTGACTGGTAACTGTGGTCTTTTCTTTGCACAGCTGTGAGACTATCCTCATGCCCTGATGGGTTTATCTGCATAGTCAGCGTTAATTAGTGGCAGTGTGGTGGTTGGTGTTCACCTGTACCTGCTGTTGGACATCGTTCAGGTGATTCTGGGAACCAACCTGGCCGGGGGTCTGGTCAGATGCGTCTCTTCTGTTCAGCTTGCTCAGGTTCTGACATACCTGGTATCCTCATGACAGATTACTCTCTACCCGTCACTCGCAAAGTGTTAGTGTCTGAACTGCATTCAGATGCCACACTGGAAAAGTTGTTTAAACAGCTTTTGCTAGACGGTGAAATAAAGAACGACTCTTGGGGCTACGATGAACAATACAGACTGGCGATGAGGAAATGGAAGCTTGCAACATTTGCTGACAGGAAGTCATGCTGAGCTAGATATGCTAGAGCATATCCCATGCAGAGCCAGGATGCCCTCTAAAGCTTCCATCAGACTTTGAAGTCTCTCTTATAGCCTTTTGGTGAGACAGGTAGGGACTGGGAAGAGGTGTTTCCCAGGTTGTTTCTGGCTGCCAGAGAAGACTCCCAGGAGAGGACAGGGTTTAGCCCTACAAGCTGGTGTGTGGCCCTGTGGCAGTGTTAGCAGATTACTGGAAGATGGAGGATCTGTGATGTTGCAAAAATTGCTTTAAAATCTCCTACCCGGCCGGAATCCTAGCAAAGGAGAAGCTTGAGAAGCTCCACTAGACCTCTGAATGTGTGCTGTGGTATCTGGCAACAAGACATCAGCAGCAGATCCTTTAAGTTCTGTAAACTGTGAGGTGGAGCCTTTGTGGATTGGAATTGTATATCCAGCACATCCCACAGATACTTGATTGGATTGAGATCTGGGTCATTTGGAGGCTAAATCAACACCATGTCCTCCTTAGTTCCCTCAAAACATTCCTGAACCATTTTGACTTTGTGATGGGGTGCATTATCATGCTGAAAGATGCCACTGCCATCAGCTACCGTTTCCTTGAAAGGATGTACAGTTAGGCCCAGAAATATCTCTGCATGCCACCACATTGGATTTGAAAACTACAACAGACTTTAAAGTTTAAATAAACTTCCAATAAACGCCGTCCAATCAACTTTGCTGCATTTGGCTGAATCTTAGCATAAAGTATATCCCTATACACTTCAGAATTCATCCGCCTGCTTCTGTCTTTTGTCACATCATCAATAAAAACAAGTGACCCAGTGTCATTGGAAGCCGTGCATGCCCATGCCATCACACTGCCTCCACCATGTTTTACAGAAGATGTGGTGTGCTTTTGATCATGAGCTGTTCCAAACATTCTTCTTCCCATTATTCTGGTACAGGTTGATCTTAGTCTCCTCTGTCTGAAGAATGCTGTTCCAGAACTGAGTGACTTTTTTCAGGTGTTTCTTGGCAAAGTCAATTCTGGCCTTTCTATTTTTGAGGCTGATTAATGCAGCTTGTGGTGAATCCTATTTACACTCATGAAGTCTTCTCTTTATGGTAGACTTGTATAGTGATACACCTACTTCCTGAAGAGTGTTCTTCACTTGAGTGGATGTTGTGCAGGATGGAAAGGACCATTCACCATGAAAAGGATTCTGCGATCATCCACCACTGTTGTCTTCCGTGGACGTCCAGGCCTTTTTGAGTTCCCAAGCTCACCAGTGCACTCTGTTTTTCTTCTTCAGAATGTACCAACCTGTTGATTTGGTCACTCCTAACATTTCTGCTATCTCTCTAATGGATTGCCTCTCGGATGGTCTGTTTCACCTCCATTGAGAGCTCCTTTGATCTCATATTGTGTGTTCACAGCAACAGCTTCCAAATGCAAACACCTGCAACCAACTCCAGACCTTTTAACTGCTTGATTGATGAAAAGTTAACGAGGGAAGAGCTCATGCAGCCTTGATATTTTTTTTCCAGCCTTCTGAGTCAATTGTCCAATTACTTTTGGTCCCTTGAAAGAGAGGCGGCTATGTATTTAAGAGCTGTAATTCCTAAACCCTTGCTCCAATTTGGATGTGAATACTATCAAGTTACACCTGAGAGTCTGCACTCTAAGCCCATATATAGATTATATAATTGTATGCTGAATATGTTTTCGTAAACAGCTAAAATAACTAAACTTGTGTCACTGACCAAATATTCTGTAACAATGCTACCAAAGTAGGTGGTATGTGTCACATCCACATGAATGACAGGACCCTGGTGTTCCGCCCTTCACTTCCTAGTTTGTGCCCGTCTCTTCTTTGTCTGAGTGGTTCAAGGCTCCAGTATTCCAATTGGTCTCTTACATCCTATCTGTCAACCCTCCAGACATAGTTAGTCCCCCTAGGTTAGCGACACACTCAGCCCGGCAATCTGTTTGAAAGAAAAAGTGATTCATCATGGAGATGCAGAGCCAGTCGTCTAGCCATCACAATTTGGCTATTTTCAAAGATGCTCAAATAGGAATGCATGCCCATTTTTCGGGCTTTTAACACATCAACTTTGAGTGCAAAATGTTCACTTTCGTGCCTGGTGTGTTCCACCATTGACAAGAGCCGTGATAACGAGATAGAGATCAGTATTCACCCGTCAGTGATCATAACGTTACGGTTTGTGGACACTTTAAAATATACAGTAATGTCAGTACTGTCTTTGTTGTCTAAATAACATGAAAATGTAAGAACACCCCACAACAACTCGTGTCTTTTTCCAAATATTTGAATGTAATGGACAATTGATATTCATTTAAACAGTAGGTTTGGAAGGGATATAGCCTAGTTAAAACAATTTACTGAGAATCCTTCCCCTGTCCAGTTTATATACAAACCATTTGAAGCCATCTATAGGTACAATATCTTTTTTTTTTCTTTTTTTTTTGCCTTGATTATTAATTGAAAGATGAGATCACTGTGTGTAGAACATTAAATGTTCTTTTTTGTATCATGTCATTGTATCCCATCATCGTAATGACATTGCAATGATCACAATTTGTCTACTAAGCCAGCTATGTCCCGTAAGCTAGGCTTCAGAGAGAGTGGAAGTCCTGTAAGTGGACCTGAATATGGACGCCCTCTGTGATTATCCTTCTGACTGCTCAGGAGGAGACCCTGACCTTGTCATGGAGTGGCCTGGCCAGGACTCCACAGCTGTGGATTGGGGGTGGGGTGGGGGGGGGACAGCAGGGGCTTGGTGCAGAGTGGGGCTGGAGAGACAGAGGAGGGGGTCAGAGTCTGATATGCAGACACAAGAGACCTTCACCCCTTTATTGAATTCCAGTTTTAATTATCAGTAGCAGAGACAGTAGAGGAGACAGGGTCAGGGACGTGGTTATTGAGTGCAAGGCTCTAAAACCAGCCACACTCGCTGCCGCTGAGTAGGACTACAGCCCCATCAGGCAGACACCCTGGGAGACGTGCATTTGCGAGGCATATTAATGTATGTTTTTCGAGTAATAAGTCATTATCACAATAAGTAATCATTAGAACAAAATATTAATAATCATTGTATAGAAGTAGAGTTGTAGACTGTCATCTAGACTGTGGAAGAATACTGAGACAAAGGATATGTAACTTCAAAATGCCTGAAATTAATTGTTCAGATGAAGACGGGTAGAAACAATACAGGTAGGTCTTGTAAAAGCTGAACATGGCCTGACTTTTTTGTAAGTTAGAACACAAGGCACAGAATTATCAAATCATAAAGAGCCAAGAATACAGACATGAGGTTGGTGATTCAACAAAAAAGTAGCAGATATAAATTTGGGGTTGAAGAGCTGTGGTGTTGATGAGGGAAGGAGCCGCAGGTGAGTTGAGTTACTGGGAGAGTGAAGGAATGGAATGGATGACTGGACATGAACAAACAGACTGTAACCCAGCCTTGGCTAGGCCAAGCACATGACACAGATATGCAGTTTAAATATATATATATATATATAATAAATATATAAATATATATATACTGTATATATATTATTTGTTTTGTTGCAGTGACCAGGTGACCCCCAGGATACAGAGTGAGACTGGGTAGTGTCCTTGATAGTTAACAACAACTGATGAAATGTACAGTAGTTGTAAGCTGCTCAGTGTATGAACCTTGAATGCTGTTGATTCTGTTTTCAGTGATGAGTTTGCTAGATGTGTTTGGGAAAGCAGGTTTTCTATAACCTTGTTCAAACCTTGGATGGACCTTCAGTCCTTCAGTTTGAGTGGTGACCTATACATGAGTGATAACACTGTTCTATGTTCTACGTCCCTAAATGAAAACTCCTCGTCCTCCCTTCTGACAGACGCGCACACACCCCCCAACTCTCAACTTCCTCCCCAAACGCACCACCCCGCTGAGGAAGATCAGTATTCCTCTGAACATGCTGTAGCGAACAGGTGTGCAACATGACAGATGAGAGAGATGCTTCCCCCCCCCCTCCTTCATCTTAAACAAGCTCCCTTCCACCTTTCTCCTCCATTCTCACCAAATGAAGTAACCCAAACAATTCTCCCATACCCAATAAATAGTCCTCTCTCCTCCCCAGTACTCTCCTATACCTGCTAAACCTCCCTGTCCTCCCTGTCCTACCCCAAAACCCTCTCCATCTGCCCCTCTCCCCACCCTCTATCATAATAATAATAATACCTCATTTGGCAGACGCTTTTATCCAAAGCAACTTAAAATGTTTTCATGTACAGGGACAATCCCCCTGAAGCAAGTGGGGTGAAGTGCCTTGCCCAAGGCCAAGGCCAAGGCAACATCACATAGCCACAGTTCGAACTCACAACCTTTTGATCACCAGGCCAACGCCTTAACCCTATGAGCCGTATAACTCCCCTAGAAATCACAACCACAGTCGATCCACAGTCATCTTTATTCTGCTTCAGCTAGTCTTATCTTGGACTACGAACAGATCCACAGTTGAATACATGGTCATTCCCAGAGTATTTGGAAAAACTTGATTCGTAAACATTCGATTAAAAGTTCCATGCTCCAGGTGATGCTCGAACTCACATCCTCGGCATTGCTCTGCTAGACACTGTCGTATAAATACCACACAAAACAGATTGCGCCACTAGAGCTACATCCCTGACGTTCCTCCACTCGTCTGACTTCTTAACCCTTTCTATCTCCAAAGCTCTCTGTCCGTCAAACACCTCTTCATCTCCTCCTCCTTTTTGTCCCTCCTCCTCTTCATCTCCTTCACCCTTCCTGTCATGTAGACCTGATGGGGAGGGACAGACAGAAGGAGACACGTACAGAGAAGTTCAAAAAGCAGAGACAGACTGGAATAAATCTCTCAGCATCTCCCCTTTGTCCTCAAAAACAACCTTTACATACAGACATGTACACCCCACACACACGCACATAGCTACAAGGTCAGTGAAAACCTTGGGTTGAGACAAAGAGGGTGTTTCATCTAGAGGGGGAGATGGGGTTATTTCACATCAATAAATGTGTTTGCTTCAGTTTATCATAGAAATAACATATTTACACAAGTACTCTCAAATGAATATGCACTATCATGGGCAGTGTTAGTTCCTTAGTACAGGCAAGCCTGTTTGCATCTTCCCAACTCTAGTAGCGCACACAGACGGCACACGGATGTTGAGCCCATTTTTCTCTCCGTCCAGAGTCTAATGTTAGACAGATGGAAGCCAAGACAGGGGGGCAGGGACAACCCCGCCCCTCCACACTGTCACTCCTGATGAACACTCCACAGGGGCTGCTGGCTAACTGGATCACACCACACAGCGAGCACAAGCCAGAAAGAGGGAGTGGACGGGCGACTGATGGGGAGGGGGACATGGGGAAGGAAAGGGGCGGGGGTAAACAAGATGAATTGCAAGAAGAAGCAAGAGAGGAGGAAAGCGAGAGAATGAGATGACATCCGTCCTTCCTTCATCATAAAAGTTGCCGTGTCTCTTGATGTCAGCTGTGGTCATCAGAAAGAAGAAGGATGCTAGATCACCACATCAGGGATGACGCTCCAAGGTCGGCCCCATCTGAACACAACCATGTGTTCGCTCCTGGTTCGGATTTCATTAAGCAAATTTTGTTTAGAGTCAAAAACACTGTTTCTATATAAATTCTGTATAAATTATTTACCATTAAGGCTAATTCATTTTTTTCCACATAAATACAACTTCTGTGTTTGAAAACCTGTGATTGCTGTAACATGAATGACTATCAGTGGGTAATATAAAGTGCCAGTCTATCAAGTTTATCAAGTACCTATCAAGTATCTAGTGTTAACAGTTGTCTTTGAGGAACGAATGTTCTTGTTTACAACTGTAGAGTAAATTATCCTTTTTGCCGACCTTGTACTTAAGTAAAATTCATATGGAGTTTTATATTAGTTCTTGATTGTGTACCATTGTAATGTAATGATACTTTCATGTTAAGGTTCTCATCCACATCATATATGATGTCATTTTGGCGACCGACACGCCTAAGAAAAAAACTTTTGGCCAAAAGGCCTTGGGTCTCATTTAAAAATGTGGCATACTCACAAAACAAGCCTGAAAACGTGAGTAGGCCTACGCCAGTTCCCACGCAACGGTTGTGAAGAATAAAAAACTTGATGAGAGAATATGAGGTCCTCCACACAACCTCAGACCCATCTGTACATTTTGGAGATGGTGGGAATTGGCAACGCAGATGACTGTAATGTGGTTAGACGGCAGAAAGTAAATGTGGGAAGAGCAATTACTCATAATATTTATATGTTTTGTTTTCCTCACTCAAGTTTTTTCACTCAATGTCATCATTATCATGAAGATTATATCCAGCAGTGTTATTTGCGCTTGTACTGCATGATAATTGTTCCATAAACATCTTGTACAATCCAATTAAAATAGTAAATCAAAATTCAGCGCTGTCTGTCTCACAAATAGATTGTCCACTGCAGGAGTGTAGGAGGGAGAGATGCCCTGACTGCATGGAATACAGGATAACATTGCAGACCTTTAGATAGGTTGAAGGTATGAACATCCTAAATGCCACAATCCTAGGAACTGAACAATAAACCTGTCTAACCTCCATCAAGACACTTCCTCTATTTTCAGATTAGGAAAACCAATAATAATCTGTACAGTGGATATATTAAATAGCATATTGCCCAAGATTCTCCAATGAATTAATTTGGCTACTAATAGCAACACTACCAGAGAAGTTCTACCAAAGAAGTACCTCACCCGCAATTCAAATTGCGACATTTCAATGGAAGTAATACTTTGGCAAAATACCTTTGATTGAATTAAGCAGATTCATTTGACTACAGCCAGTACTAAAATGAACTTCACTTCGAACCACACTGGCTAAAGTAAATACAACCAGCTATATTTCAGACTTGTGACAATGGCATGAAGTTATTGTGTGTTTGATTAGATGTTCAACTAAATTGCGTCACCACAAGCCTCTTCCAGTTATCATTAGATGAGGCCTGCTTTTTTACCCTCTTCCCACTCATGTCACCTTTCTATTTGTTATCTAACACTAAAACAATAACATTTGCAGTACTGTTCATCGTATTTCTATTTACTTCAATAAATCATTGTCTATCATTTTTTACTTGAGTAATTTTTTTGTCATTTTACTTTATCAGCTCTATAATTAGAACAAATTCATTCATTCAGAATACTCCATCCATCCATGCTTATCCGTGGCCAGGTCGCAGGGGCAGCAGTATGAGCAAGGAGGCCCAGACTTCCTTCTCCACACACACTCCTCCTCCGCACACACATTAATTTATGTAATTTGTGTTTCATTTAAAATGTATTCATTATTCAGGAATATCAATTACAAATATCTAATCAGTTGATTGATTGCTTTACACACAGTTGGTGGTGTTTCCTTTACTTGATTGACATGGTTTTACATCAACAGAAGTTTGATAGTGTAGGTATAGAACATGTATTGAGCCTATCTTAATGATGATCCGGTGTTCTACACATCCAGACTGGACTACTACACATCCTTAGCCACAGCTGTAGATATACAATTTATGATGTTTAGCATCTTTTTAAATAAATACAATCATATTTGTGTTTGTGAACTTCTATCTCAGCCTCTGGATTAATTGAGGTAGTGTTAATCTACCTGTTTTTCACACAAGCCCATTTGGACCAAAAGGCACCTGATGGTTCTATGTACCAGACACTTACTCAGTTATTCCACCCACATGGTGGAGCCTGTCTCACCGACTCCATGAGTAATTGCCTGAGCAAGATACAAAATAATGTTAATTTGGTTAGACTATATATTACCTCAGTGACTGAGCTGGTGCTGCAGCACCTTCCATTCTACCCATGAGCTTTTGCATTTACAAGTTATCTGCCTGTTCTAGACCCTATTAAAATAGCTAGATCTGTCTTGTTTAGTCTATAAATCCTGTATTTTGAGTATGTTTTTGTTCATTATCCTAAATTAACGATGGGCACCACTATAGATGTGATTTGTTCATGGAATTTCAAATGGCAAAATTATTTAAGGAACACCTAAGGAGAAATATATTCATTCATTCATTTTCTACAGCTTATTCACGTTAGGGGTCACGGGTGACTGGAGCCAATCCCAGTTACTTCCGGGCTTCATGTTTGACTGTGATTGCATCCAAAACATTTAGTCTACAATTTGCAGAATTAAATGCAAAGAAGATACAATTACAGATTCTGTTTAAAACATCAAAGTATGCACAATTTAGCTCATCAGACACATTTAGGCATAATCTCATACCATTATAAAAACATTTTTTTTAATACAATAACTGCAGTGCTATATGCAATTTTCAAGGTTCTTGTCATGCCAGTAATAATATGCAGTAAACATTAGCACCATTTTGCATATCTTATCCTTATCAAGGCATGCTCAGTTATAACTTGGCACTACTGTCGCGCCCTGATGTTTCACATGTTCCCTTGTCTCCGCCACTCACCATGTGTTGGCTATTATCTCAACTATTTAACCTCTGTTCTGTTCTGTCAGTTACCAGACTGTCTTGTACGCAGTCGTTTCCTGCACTATCCTATTTTTTCTGTTTGGTTTGATTTAGTTCCAGTTAATATTTTAGGTTGTACTAAGCTTTTGGTTCATCCTAACACATGCACACTCACACACACCCTACACCACTTATACCACTGCTTCTACACAATCCAGAATTTTAAATCCTTTATGATTGTTTAATTTGGCTTAATTTGATTCAATAAAGTAGACAAACGCACATGGTGTGAACCTCCTTTTTGCCATGACTCTCAGAGCCAGATCATGACAAATGGGGGCTCGTCCGGTCCTTTGAGTGGATGACATTAGTATTCCATTTTGAGTTTTTTGGAGTCTGTGGCCTTAGGGGTTGGACCTAGGGTGTTTGATTGTAGTTGGTCTTGGTTCAGCTGTGTGCTGGTTGTTTGGCTGCTTGTGCATCTATGATGGGAGTATCACCATGTGCTTTCTGGGAGCAATTTAGTTTTTTTCTGTGCTGTTCAGGGAGTGTCACTGTTTGATATGCTCTCTGAATGGATTTCCCCCAGTAGGTTGTAGGGGCACTTCCCTAGGGGTTGTTTGTATTTTTGTGTGTAGTGTGGATGAGAACGTGGGAAGAGCAGTTGTCTCGGCAGCACATCCGCTGCTCCAGGTGAGTCACCAGTTCATGGTTGCTTTACCGGGCTGTCGGGCTGCAGTGCATAAATACCTACCACAAGTATCACATGAAGACTAGGGTTGAGTAAGCCTGATTTGGTTAGGCAGTCAGGGGGGGACATTCCCTGTTAAGGGGCTTGTCAGTGAACAGTACTTTCTGTGTGTTATGGTTAGTTATTGTCAATAGCTAGCCATTATGATATTGCTGTCCCTGTTAAGGGCTGTAAAGAGGAGCTTAGAGAGAATTAGTTTTGTCCTATTTGTTTGTTTGCAGCACCCCTTGGTCAAACAAATAGGACAAAACGAATTCTCTTAATAAGAGTGACCCTGAATTAGACCACTTGCGCACAAAACTTGCACCTGATTCAGAGTCTGTACCAGCAGTGAACGTTGCTGGTTTGACATTTGAGCTGTGTAAAGAGCTGCTGTTGTTACAATATGAGCAGGTGAGAATGCAGAAGCGGATGGATGGGGAACAGGAGCTCGAGTTGGAACGGCTGCGGCAGGACAGAGAGGATGAAGTTGGAGAGATCTAGGTTGCAGGTGAAGCTTACTCCGTCTGGACTTGGTATGAATTCTGGTTTGTATGGGCTGAGTGGTGGTGAGGTTGCTGCCAACCTGCAGTTGCTTCCAAAATGTAATGAGCGTGTCCCGGACATTTTTTTCGAACGTGTTGCTGATGCGAATAAGTGGCCTGATTCAGATAGGGTGCTTACGCTTCAGCGTGTGCTCACTGGGAGAGCCCACGAGGTGTGGCAGGACCTTGAATAAGTCAGAAGTCTACATTAAAACATTCAAAGACAACATTATAATGGGTAGAGTAGTGTTCTTATAACAGGCATGACAATGGGTCAGGAGTGGAAAAAGGTGAGAAGGATACAACCCCTCTGGGGGGGTCTAAGGACAAGCTGCAACGAAGAAAGTCTTGCAATATTTTTATTTCAAAATCTGAATTTTCGTACTGTGTTTGCTCTTTTCCTTCACAGCGAATTCTGTTTTAAAATCTTGCATAGTGATTAAACCTGACTATAACTATGCTTGCTATAATCTAACAAATTTTAACAAGAATTTACAAGGGCACATTAAAAGCCTCTAAATCAGAGAAGCGCTGTTCCTCTCTTCGGAAATCCTCCATGAAGTCCATTGCCTCCACCCTGAAACCCATTGCCTTCAAACTGGCTAAGGCGCTTCTGATATATATAATCCCACTTCTGATTTCCATCAGAAGGTTTATAACCTCCCTTTGAAAATCTGAAACGGTAAACAAAAAAGAGTTTACCACATAATTGACAAGTAGTCTTTGGACTAGAGCTTAACAGTGAAAAACAGACACAGGCTAAAATGTTCCCATCAGTTCACTTGACCTGGACTTACCTTCTGTTGACAACGGAAAAGAGTACTGCAGTAGTGTTGTGTCCTCATCTGTAAAATGAAAGGGTTTGGTCAGATTTCTTATGATTATGGACATGGTTATGTACTTTGATAATAAGAGGACCATTATAACTCACCATTTATTGAGCTGCTGCAGTGCTGCCATCTCCTATGGGCTAACCGTGGTGATCTTCTTCTGGGGTGATCTGCTTCTGCTAATAAAAACATGGTCTACCAGTTGGGGCCCAGTCGGCAGTAACACGTTCCAAGTACATTTTGTCATTGCTTGAGAAACATACCTTGCTGGTCAAAGTCTTCGGGTAATCTTTTTGAGGCCTTCCTCCTTCTTTTCATGACCACCTCCTCCTCATTCTCCTCCTCTGAATTGCTAGTTAGGGTGTATTGTTCACACTCTAAAGAGGTTTCTAAAAGTCACAAATTTCAATAGTTAATCAACTTCACTTAAATAGTTAAACTTCACTTAATGATAAAAGGTGCAAAAAAAAAAAAAAACATACCTGAGGTCATCTTGATTTTAATAAGTTTAAACGTCATCCAGTCGTCCTTTGGGTCTTCTTTCAATTGAAAAGCTTTGGTTGCTTTGTTTTTGGGCCACATGACAACTCCCTTCTCCTTGTCCACCCAATTAACAGGGACTGTGCCCTCGGTCTCCCTATCGTCCTCCACCCAAACAGCCCTGGCGTACATGATCTGAGAAAAACATGATACATGAAATACATCAAAAGGAAAATAGTTATGTACAAAGGAAAGAAATACAAAAACGGAAACGAAAGTTCGGTTCATGGCTAGCACGAAGCTAACGCTAACATGGACACACACACACAACACACGTGTGTGTGTAGGTATTCGCGTTAGCTCCGCTGTATCACTTGTTGCGCAATATTTTCGTAGCCCTCAAATCCCCATTATTGAGTGTGTAATGTTATGTAGTGCTAGGACGGAGCTAACGCTAAAATATACATACTCATATACACACAAAAAAGGGTTCTAGTATACGGCATGCAACAACATGGAGCATTACCCGCTACTGCGTTTAGCCTTTCGCTAGCCAACCGACATGCAAACATTGATTAAACTGGCCGTGTTAGCGTTGAGCCTCAATCAAAGAAAAACTCCAAACTCCTGGTCTCGCCCAAAAGTTTGGACAACTCTGTTCTAACTCGCTCAAACAAGTAGGCTATAGATGAAGTGAGACATGTAAATAACATTTTATGGTCTTAGCTTAAAGTACAGTAGAAACTCTACTTACGAAAGGCCCTAGATACGAAAGTTACGAAATGTCTTCGCGCTGCAGCTCGGTTCTGATGTGGCGCAGCTGCTCGGGTACAGAGAGAGAGTAATAGTGTCTCTCTATGCGGCTCACTCAGTTTAAGTACAGAGAGGGAGAGTAGGAGTGTCTCTCTATGCGTCTCACTCAGTTTCAGTTGCTGCGAAATTCAGTGAACGACAAGTGTCTGTTTTCGTTCGTAGTTTAGAGTTTATTTCTAACAAAAGCAAACATCCTTTATCCTTTATTCACAAAATGTCAGTCAACAGCCACTGCTGAGAGTGAACCTGAACCTAAGAAAGCGAGAGAAGACGATGATACGTGTAGCAGTTAAAACAAAAGAAAATTAAATAAAAAATATATTTCTCTGTTCTTTCTTCTTTCCATGTGTACTTTTTCTATATACTGTATTGTGCAGTATCTAATTCTAATTCTAACATGTATTTGTTACAGGTTTTAACCATTATTTGTAATTTATAAAAATATTATGTCCGAGTTTTGTAGGGTCTTGGAACGGATTAGGCATCTATAGTGTAAAATGCGTTCCTACGAAATTTTCTGCTTACGAAACGGCTTCCGGAACGAATTAATTTCGTAAGTAGAGTTTCTACTGTACAGTAATTGAAATGCTTTTGTCCAAAACCAATCTCTGAAGAACCGCGCAACCCGAAGCACGGCCTTGTGGGTCGTGTAGTTCTGTTGACTAATGTTATGCACGGACAAAACTACGCGACCTACAAGGCAATGGCGCTTCATTTCCTTTTTTGAAATCCATAGAAAATCACATATTTGAGTTAATATTAGGCCGTACTCTTGTTGATTTGATACACATGTGCGTTTGGCAGGTGAGGGAGCATCAGTAATGAATGTTGACCTGGTAACCTTAATGAAATTATGACTGATGTGTTGAAGCAATATTTTATCTCGAGATGAGGTATTCTAATGACGTTTTTGGATCACTACCCCACTCTGCCATAAGCGGGTCAAAAATGACCCTCAATTAATAAACGTTGCAATTGGTGGCTTTGCGATCTTTATTTCTTGGACACAACTGGCACGTCTTTCTCCTCTGCTGGCCCTATGTGCTTCTCTCCTGTGGCTGGCTCAAAACAGTTTTTGTCTCTCCACTTACATATGTTTCTGTGTGTACATATGTGTGGACAGTGTTATGATCCCTAGACCTATTGAATGTTCTGTTCATCCTCCAATATAGTCAGACAGACAGAAGGACACATAAACATGTTTTGATACTTGATTGATTGAGGGCTACATTGGTCAAGGGAGCGCTTGCTGACGAAGCTGGACACGTTAACCACCCTTGCGCTGGGCTGAGGATAGGGATGAGGGCGTGGGACACCCACAGTGTGCCCCAAAAACTGGTCCGCATCGTAACTTTAACAATGTTAAAGTCATGTTAATGTCTAATAGAAGTCCAATAATGACGTAAATTTTTTTTAATCTATTTTGCAAGTCGAAATAAAGTCTAGATTTGGTCCCTAACAGACATCGAGATGAGGTCCAATGTGAATTTCATGTTAACGTCTGTAGGATGTCAAAAAAAAAGGTCCAAGGTACCTTTTTCGGCTGTCTCGACGTTTAGGTGTGGTCTTCAACGGACTGACCCAATACTGACATGATCTGCACATCTCTCCAACGTCCGATGTTTGCTAGTACACACAAGAAAATCGTGATTACAGTGGAAAAGTGTGACGGTCAGAGCACATTGATCTTTCATCTGTCTGTTTCATCTGTCTGCAGTATGGAGTCAAATGCAAAGTGCTCACAGACTTCACCACATTTGTGAAAATGGGTCACAGACCGTCAGGACAAGCAAGGCCTTCTCTGCTGGCCTAAACATTATTATATAATCATATAATAATAAATTATTAAATGTTGATATATTTAGCCACAAATATATATTATGTTATTCTGCATAGTAATTATCTTCATTTAATTGCTTTACTCTTGCACTGCTTCCAGCCTCAGGTTGAGATACTGTGGGCTAGTCTTCATGTTAGAGCTTTTATACAATCATATTTAGCCATCATGCCAGCCAGCTTGCCAGGGTCCAAAATCTGCCTTCAGGTCTTCAAAATCAACAGTGCTGAAGCTTAAAGTGAATGAAAATGAAACTCTGGCGTTAAACCATCAGCTAACGAGTTTACTATTGTACGCCTGCTAGCTGGCGTACGTCTTTGATTGGATGAGCAATAAACACAATAAAC
Organism: Neosalanx taihuensis; assembly: GCA_030340665.1. Classification (NCBI taxonomy): domain Eukaryota; kingdom Metazoa; phylum Chordata; class Actinopteri; order Osmeriformes; family Salangidae; genus Neosalanx; species Neosalanx taihuensis. Next base: position 8,416,245 of record CM059303.1, on the reverse strand, counting down.
AAGTAAATTTGTGTACTATAAACAAAAGTATGTCGATTTGGTCGAAGATATAGTTAAAACGCCATTCTCAAGAAAACATTTTCAAGAAAAGCTATACTGCGTAAGAAAAGGTGGGCCAATTATACTGCATTAATTGTGCAGTGCGTTTCTGTAAAAATGTATAGTGTCTAGAACTATGGTATGATAATGATGGTATTAAGAGAGTGGATTAATTCTGGTGGAACTGTGTAGGACCTCGCTGAAGGCCCAGGTGTGAAATGCACGGCCGTCACTGCTGTACACATCATGCCCTTAAAGATTACCTCAATTCACCTAATGAGAAAAAGAGAGGAAAAGAGTCAACAATTTTGCCTCCCAAACCCATTCGTGCCTTTCTAATGAGCAAATATGAATCATCTCATTCATTTCAGGTATTCCTGTTCCCAGCCTTGGGCGGGGTGAAATGATTGATAATTCACATGATTACACATCGCCAATGGGAGAAGAAGGGAGAGGAGAGAGTGAGAAAATGAGAGACAATGATGATAATGAGAGAGTTGCTAATATCAGCTCCTGTGGGGATTCATTTGCCTCCAGTCTTAGACATAGCAGGAAGTTTCTCAGCTGTCTAAATAGCACACATACACCACACACATGCACTCAAGTACACACCAAACACATGCACGCATGTACACACACCACACACATAAATGCACATCACACACACAGAATTTTAAATCAAGCTGTACCATCAAAAGTTTCAGTCATGAACTAAATCTTACAAGGTTTTAGATATGGAGACTGTACGGAGTCAAGTGGCTGAGAGGTTAGAGTCAGGTAAGTATCCTGGTTCGAGCCCCAAGTGTGCAAACATTTCATCCTACTTGCCTTGAGGGAATGTCCCTGTACTTGCATCTGCTAAATGCGTCTGCTAAATGACTAAATGTAAATGCACTGTTACATACTACTTGTACATACGGACGACGATGACACGGAGTACATGCAACTGACGGAGTACAGGCAACTGACGCAGGACTTCGTAGACTGGTGTCAGCCGAACCACCTCCTCATCAACGCAGGCAAGACCAAGGAGATGGTGGTGGATTTCCGCAGACACCGACCTTCCCCCCCACCGGTGAACATCCAGGGAATGGACATTGAGAGAGTGGAGTCCTATAAGTACCTGGGTGTTCACCTGAACCACAAACTGGACTGGACTCACCACAATGACGCACTGTACAGGAAAGGTCAGAGCTGGCTCTACCTCCTGAGGAGACTGAGGTCTTTCAGAGTGCAGGGGGCACCCCTAAAGTCTTTCTATGACTCAGTGGTGGCCTCAGTCATCATGTGGTCTGCTGGAGCAGAGGCATCACTGAGAGGGAAAGGAAGAAGCTGGACAAGGTCATCAAGAAGTCCAGCTCAATCCTGGGCTGCCCTCTGGACTGCAGGTGGTGGGTGACAGACGAGTCCTGGCAAAGCTGACACCTATGCTGGACCATGAGTCACACCCCCTGCAGGACTCACTGTCCGCTCTGGAGAGCAGCTTCAGCAATAGGCTGATTCACCCTCGGTGTGTGAAGGAGAGATTCCACAGGTCCTTCCTTCCTGCTGCTGTCAGACTGTTTAATGATCACTAAACACTGCTGTCCACTATCATGTGCTACACCATTATTATTATAACTATTATCATCACTACCTCACCACCATGCAGTATTACATGTGGTGGTCTTGTTGTATATACGTACATTACGTGCAATACCCTGTAATTCTCCTCAAGTGCAATCACTGTCTATATGTCTACTTAACTTACTTATTTTTCTTTTTTTTTATACTGTACTTATCGTGTCCCCCTATTGTTATTGTTATATTACCCTGCAACTCTTTGTGCTGTACTTTACCCTGCTGCTGTTGTGAACTGCAATTTCCCCCCCTGGAGGACAGATCTATCTATCTATCTATCCATCTACGGTCCCCAGGTGTCGTGTGTCTATGGTGGAGAATTGGAATGCAACACTGTTAGCCCAGACATACAGGGAAACGGTTAAGCCAAGGATTGGGGGTACCTACTCCTAGTGTCCCTAAACAGGTCGCTAACTACCCAATGAGTAGTGTACACTCAGGGGTAGCTTGCCTGTCCCCTTGTTTCTTGCCAGGTGAAACATAAAGCTCTACTAATAATGAACAATACAAAAACAAACTGGGAGAATGTGAACAAAATCTGGAGAACGAACTTGCGACAACAAAGCGGACCACATACACAAATCAGGGTTCTCTGTTCTCACAGAACCTTCTTGATGTTGAAGGGAGCTGTCTTGATAGCCAGTATCAGGGGATGCTGATTGGATGCAAAAGGACAAGGTGAGTGGGCAGATGAGGGATGCAGCACAGGCCTATCAGGCAGCGCCTGTGAGGGAGAACGTGGCGGGGAGGGGATAAAAAGACAAGGAGGGAACACAATACGGAACAGACAACACAGTCAGGGATCGTAACAATACCAGCACTGTAAGTTTCCCTGTGGCAGCTAGATGATAACTAAATAAGGGCCTTTCATAATTTGTTTCCCAGGCTGACATGCTTTGATACACCTGCAAAATAGGAACGTCAAGGTCTCTTCTGTCAAAAGAAGACTTGGCATGGCGATGTAGGTTGTCTAGAGGGGTTAGGCTCTTGTAATATGAGATGTTCATGATGATCTGACTTGAGTCAGACAGAACAGACTGGGTCACATACAATACTGGCTCAAAGTAAAAGATACAGTGATCCATCTTACAGTCCTGCACACCATTACCACACATATACACACACACACCATGCATCATTAGACATGACCTCCCCTTCACAACAGTGTTTCTACAAACACACTTTGTAGCACCACCTAATCTACTCCCCAGCCATACTTTTATAATACACAGCAAAGACAATATAAGCCTTTAATTCTGTAATATACTATTAACTGTTTAACAGTGCGCCCACTGCATTCTCTTCATCTCCTTTACTGCTGTTATATTAAAAGAGAAAAATCTATAAACCTCCCACCTGTGAAAGAGAGAGGGGGAGAGAGACAAGGAAAGTGAGAAAGAGCGATGGAGGAGAGAGAAAGAGAGGGAGGAGACGTTTAATACAGAGATAAAATAAAACCTGGATGATTCTGCAGTCAAAAATAGATTGAATTCTGGTGGGGCCTGTTCAGTGAATAGACAACCTCATCTGCTGTGAATGCCTGAGAGCAGAGGGGAAGAACAGAATAACTCTCCCTTAAAAAGAGAAGAGGAGAGGTATTTGTGCCAGTCTGAGCCCGTCTGTCCGGCAGGCTGGCAGATGGGTCCTGTCGCTGTGCCGCCTGAAGAATTGCACACTACAAGACAGCTTTCTCACTGGACACACACATGTATACGCGCACACACACCGTCGCTTACTCCATCAGTTGGCACCCATAGCTGAAAGTGTGTGCCGAGTGTTGAAAGTTTGAGAGCAGACAGGCAATCAATGCTGACACCTGAGTGCCCTGAGGACCTGCAATAGCCTGCAAGCTGTTGGGACTGCTGGCTACTTCTCCAAACACCAATTAATGTTCCAATTAACACCCCCATTAAAAGACCAATTAAAGAGCCATTACAAAATAATAATAGATATGGTACCTGTAGGCTTAACCCAATCAGAACACATAAACTGACTTCTCTGTCTCAGTTTAGGTTTCTGTCGGACAGAAGGTGTAGGGATCCTTGTAACTAACTGATCAGAGGTGTAAGGACCCTAGTAACTCACTGGTCAGGGGTGTAGGGCATACTGGTAACTCATTTGTCAGGAGATTGAGGTTGAAATGAGATGACATAAGATTGATATAATCAGAAATGTTTGCTTTACAATGTGCTTCCCTTAAGATATTTGGTCCATATGAGGCCAACGGACTCCCTGAAATGTATTTTTAAATATCTGTGTGAGAGCAAAAAAAAAGTGAGGGAGGGAGAGAGAAGGGAGGGAGGATAGAGGAGAGAAAAAAAGAGTGAAAGAGAGAGAGGTGGAAACAGATACCTGAAACCTGTTTGTCCTTGTGAGTGATCTCCCAGCCTCCATCAGGAATAATCAATAGAAAGACTCCACATTATAGTCACAAGGGAAAGGATTACTACACAACACAGACTTGGGAGGCTAACACACACACATAGCTAATGTTCTCCAGCACTTGTGATCACTCTGTTTATTACACTTCAAGCTTGCAGTGTATACCCAGAGGAGTAGCAGAAATAGAGGGTGAGATATGATTGGCTGCTTGTGGTGATACATGGAGGAATAAGACAGATCACCTGTTTGGACTGGAACGCAAGATATCATCCGATTGTCAACCATTGTAAACCACTTGACACCTTTAAAACTTACCACTGTGATTTTACACTACTGTGTATATACACCCCCCGTACTATACTATATATATCCATTCTCCCCTATATTCGTACTCGCTATAGTTATATGCCCCCCATCTGTACAGATAGTGCCCTGTTTTTACTGTATTTTAATTTATTTTTTTATTCCACTTGTCTTACTCTAATATATGTTCTGTTTTTTCTTTCCTGCCACAACAAATTCTGTGTTCGTGTATCTTGCATGGCGATTAAAACAGATTCTGATTCTAATTCTGATACTTGAGATTTTAGATAGTAACTTGAAATTATGCTCTCATTGTGACCTGAATCTGTACAGTGAGTGGAAGAGCTTTTGATCGTGTATATTTGTGTGCGCGTGTATGTTTGTGTCCACAGCAATGTGATATAATATATAAAATATAAGAAATGTACATAAATTAAGTGACAACATTGTGAAACATGTCATTAGAAATGATGGATCTACATTTACATTTAGCACACGCTCTTGTCCAGAGCAACAGTAAGTACCGGGAAATTGTGTCCTCTTGCTCATGCTTTCTTTCAGTGACTTTTTCTCTTTACCTCCTCTCTCTGTTTCTCTCCTTAATGTCTGATAATATCTATGAAGACAAATGTGACCCTCTGGATAGAATTCATGTTCCAACCAAAGTCTATCTACTAGAGAGTAAATAGGATAAATGACTGTGCACAGACAGACACAGCTGGATATGCTTGTGCCTATACATTAGCACATGTGCACAACAGCACACCTCTACACCACACCCTCATGCACACATCATTAGTACATACCGGAGATACACAACAAAGACAGACAGACTGTTTACTTTGCTCCCAATGACAATCTGTACCTTTAAAAGCTTTAAATACACACCATATCTCCACATCTGTTGAAGAGCTGGCTGCATTTTGGAATGGCACACACTCTCTGACGTTATCGTGTCCAGATCCGAACACACACAAACCCAAGGTGACTGTGTATCTGTGTTTGCAGCCTTGTTGATCATCTTGGACCTAAACCAGAACAAAGTGCCCTCTGGCACCAAGTAAAACGCATACAAATGATCTCTCACACAAATACACACAAAATAAACAGAAGCTGGCTTGAACTTCCAGTTCTCTAGTTAAAAGACCTTGCTGACAACTGATTTGGTGGCATCAGACCTGGCTTTGAATAGCAGTATCCTGGATGTCAGCAGCAGTAGTTACCAGGCTAATAGTAGTAGTAGTATCCTGGCTGTTAGCAGCATTAGTAGCCTGGCTGTTAGCCAGCCTGGAATTCTTGGTTATCTTCTATCGCCCATCAGGGACTTTTTTCATATCATAATAATGGGGTGCACGATGGCAACACGGTTAGTGCTCTCGCCTCCCAGCAAGCAGATTGTGAGTTTCAATCTCAAGCTCGACCATGGTCTCTCTGGGTGGAGTCTGCATGTCCACCCCATGTTACCATGGGTTCTCTCCGGCTTCCTTCCATCGTCCAAAGACATGCTTGGGGTAGATTAATTGGACATGGTGAAAAATTGCCCCTAGTGAATGAATGTGAGAGGGAATGTTTGTCTCTATGTTGTCTGTCACTGTCTGTGTGAAAGCACTGCGATTAGCTGGCCCCAATCCAGGGTGTATCCTGCTTAAGGTCCGAAATTAGCTGGGATAGGCTCCAGTCACCCATGACCCCTAACGGGAATAAGCAGCACCGCTAATAAGAGGTAGAATGAATATCATGATAATCCCTACTCTCTCTGTCCATAACGTCCTCCCTCTCTTCTCCTTTTGAACAGCCCCATGGCCACTGTTTGAATTAGATTAGATTAGATTCAACTTTAATGTCATTACACAGGTACAAATGTTAAACCGTTGATGTTTGGACAGGGAATCCAAGTTCTACCTTAGAAAGGAGAGACAGTTTAGCAAGAACGCAAACAATTATGCAATACATGTTTCTAATAATGGAAACTGTATCACCACAACAAATCTAGTTCTCAAGTCAGATGTCTATAACATGCACAAACACATACACACGAACACAAAGAAACCTGTTTGGTGAGCAAAATTAATTTACCATCACATTTTCCCATCTTTGTCCAAAACACAGAAATCACAAAGCACACAATGGCTATGTAGAATGTTTTCACTAGTGACAATCCCATTTTAAATTTTTTTACTGTCGGATGGGCGTTTTTCTGTGACACAATACAGCATCAGAGTTGATGGACTGCCCAAGCTAAGAAATGCAAATCATACAATGAAGCTATAGATAGATGGAGATTATTGTGGGTGGAGGGCCATGACTAGAAAAATCTATACTTTAACTGCCATTCCCCTGCCATTACCTCAATATAGATATGTGTACACAGAAGCTACCCCACACACTTAATAAGAAAACTGAATATGAGTCACCCACCTTAACTATGTCATTCATCTATATACATAAAGCAGTGCAACAACAATAGAAATAGGATGAAAAAGTACTGTGGGAAACAACATTTACACACACAGACAAACTCATGCACTCGCACGTGTGCACACACACACAAAGACAGCTTAACACAAACCTATCTCAACCCCTCAGCTGACCATCAATCACAGCTGGCAATGTATTAATTTTGATAGGTCTACTGGCTGTATCTATATCCAGCTTATGCATGTCTTTTACACCCACATGCACACATGCGGTGCACACAATCCCATTTCAGAGCATGCACATATATTCACTTTTTAGTTTAGGTAGAAGATCTTACTCCAAAAAAGAGATGAATGGAACCTAGAAATAAATAATGCCTCATTGTTCCAAGCCCATTTAGAACATTGAGTTAAAATAACTAATTTATTGTGTCTTTAAACACATTATTTGAGTAACTTATTTGACAGCTTCTGTTTTTTTTCATTTGGTGTTACTGTTCCTATTTCAAATGAAGCTCAAAATTATGTAAGTACTCAAATAATACTAGGACAGAACAATAATTCCTGATTTCTGGGAAAACAATAGCAACAATTCAAGAAAATATTACCCTTCTTTTGGGAGAGAAATAGAATGTCACAGTTGTAAAGACGCTGGGTCCCTTTGTGGCCACAGTCAGTTACAGAGACACAAAGCACCAACAAATGAAACAAATTCAAAAGAGAACAGCATTGCAGGGTTTGTCTGACTGCAGAGTGCTCAACCTATTTTGAGCATGATTGCAAGGAGGGTTACTGGGGAATGAAAGGGTCTTTTCAGAAACTAGACAGTGAAATAATGACTAACATTAGAACTAACAGGGTCAAAACAACCCCAATCCAGGTTCATATCCAGGAGTGTTGGGCTTATCTTAAAGAGCTGTTTGAGTGATTCTTACATGCCAACCAGAGTCTGGTGAAATTTCACTGAAGGTATCAAACTGTAGTAGTAGTGCATTTTTGATATTGAGGAGGGCTAGCACCGGTGGTTCAGTGGTAGGATTATTGCCTACAGAAAGCCTGGGTTTAATTCCCGATGGGGGTTCGAATCCCGGCCAATGCATTGAATAAATGTGTGCGCCTCTGAAATTTCCCCATTAGGGGACTAATAAGGGATACTTTCTTTCTATACAAAAGTAAACTGTGGTTGTTGAAGCTCAGGAATGTTTTGGTAAGGTTGTGCTGAATGGGCAGTTGAACAGTGGATTGTCATCCTCTGAGATGGTGAGGGATCAGAAGGTCTATACAAACAAGAGAGACCAATTTCCTGCCTGCTCAGCTGTCATGATAACAGGGATGAAAGTGTTGCGTGAAGAGGGACAGGATCTGGGTTACAACTACGGACAATCAGCGGGAGACTCATCCTCCCGAAATGCACCACGGAGCGCCACAGGAAGTCATTTCTACCTGTGGCCATCAAACTTTACAATTCCTCATACCATTAGTATGTAAGCCAACTGTATATTCTGTGACATAGCATAACATCCGGTGACATAACAATGGACATTAGGCAATAGTCTGACACAACATTCTGTAACATAACAATGCATATTTGGCAATATTCTGGTACAGCTGTAATAAAACTATGTATATTCTGCTAAAAACCTGTAAATCCTGTATATCCTGACATAACACTGTATATTCAGCAAGACCAATTACTTGCATAATTGTAATTGAATTGTATAGACTATAACTGTATAGTCTGTAACCTGCACTTTATCCTGTATATCCTGTATATTCTGCTGTATATTCTGCTAAAAAAACTGTAAATCCTGTACATCCTGATATAATACTGTATATTCTACAAGACCAATACTTGTACAATTGCAATTGTATAGTCTGTACATAATCATTTATCCAAGCCTCTGCCCACCAACCCCCCCACCCGCCCCCACCCCACCCCCTCCCTGTGAGGATTCACCTCACCTCACCTACCGTTTTTACTTTTTTACTTATTGTTATTGCCCCCAACCCCCTATCCCTGTGTACACTTTCTAATCTTTTACCACACACCCTTACCCTTGTGTGCTTTGTGTGCTTACCCGTTGATACAAAGGAGTTTCCCTCGGGATCAATAAAGTAATCTGAATCTGAATCTTCTGAAACACTGGGCCCTCGGAGTGATCTCCAACAACCAGATTGACACACAGAAGTAGTAAAAATCACGATACTTTATTGGAATGCAATTTATAAAAATGGAGTACTGGCATGAATGAGGTCAGGAGATCTACTGTACAATGCTGGAATCGGCACAAATGTTCCTAAGGTGGCACAAGAACTCTGGGTCTGGGACAGAAACAGCCAAGAACGGGCTTTCACACCCTCTAACCACTTGCTGGCATCAAATGGCACTGCAAACTATCACACACACCCGAATAACTAGATTGCTCCTACACTGCACCGCATCACGTGCACACACCAACCCAACCAGTGTAAACATGCATTTCACATGTGCCACACTCTTTTGTGGACTTGATTGCTACACAACTACGCCCCCCCCATGTACCTCTTACCACCCGCAACTAAGGTCTGAAACACTCTCAGGTATCACCAACGTTGTTACGTCACATCACCGATGTGGTTTAGTCACGTCACCACTGTTGTTCCGTCACGTCACTAACATTCATCACATGAAGACCATTTCTGGGTTCAATGCACCCCTCCCCCAGGCTCAGAAGGACCTGCAGTGGGCGAACGACTTGAACTTGTATTACAATTGGTTTAACGACTCACCCATTGCACCCACCAGGCGCTGCCTCTAGCTCCGCTCCTGGACAATGCCCCCCCCCCCCCCCCCCCCCATCAGCCCTGCTTGCACCTGGCCTATCTGACCCCACCCTACATTCTATGCATTCCACTAACCCATCACAACCCCATGGACTCACCCTCACCCATCCCCCAAGCACACCTTTTGCTTTCACACCTAGCCAGGTGAAGAGAGAGCTGAGGAGGATCAATGCACAAAAAGCAGCTGGTCCGAAAGGTATCAGCCCCAGGCTCCTGAAATCCTGCGTGGACGAACTGTGCGGGATCATGGGGCAGGTCTTCAATCTCAGCCTCAAACTGAGCAGGGCACCACTGCTCTGGAAGACCTCCTGCTTGGTACCAGTGCCTAAGACACCGCGGGCTGAGGACCTCAGCAGCTTCAGGCCAGTGGCTCTCACATCACACATGATGAAGACACTGGAGAGGCTGATTCTGGGCCACCTCCACTCTGAGGTGAGCTCAGAGATGGACCCGCTGCAGTTCGCTTACCGACCTGGAATCGGGGTGGACAACGCATTGATCTTCCCTTCTTCATCGTGCTCTCACCCACCTGGAGAGGCCTGGCAGCGCTGTGATGATTACATTCTTTGACTTCTCCAGCGCGTTCAACACCATTCAGCCAGTGCTTCTGAGGGATAAGCTGGTGCGGGCTGGTGTGGATGTACCCCTGGCCGACTGGACCCTGGACTACCTCACAAATAGACCCCAGTTTGTGAGAACCAGGGACGGTGTGTCTGATGTCCTGTCCTGCAGGGGATGGTGGCCTTCCTCTTCACCCTCTACACTGCTGACTTCAGACACAACTAGGAGGGCTGCGTCCTGCTCAAGTTTTCTGATGACTCCGCCATCGTCGGCCTGATCAGCAACAACGATGACACGGAGTACAGGCAACTGACACAGGACTTCGTAGACTGGTGTCAGCCAAACCACCTCCTCATCAATGCGGGCAAGACCAAGGAGATGGTGGTGGATTTCCGCAGACGCCGACCTTCCTCCCCACCGGTGAACATCCAGGGAATGGACATTGAGAGAGTGGAGTCCTATAAGTACCTGGGTATTCACCTGAACCACAAACTGGACTGGACTCACCACACTGACACACTGTACAGGAAAGGTCAGAGCCGGCTCTACCTCCTGAGAAGAATGAGGTCTTTCGGAGTGCAGGGGGCTTTCGGAGTGCAGTTTCTATGACTCAGTAGTGGCCTCAGCCTCATGCATGTGTGCAGCGGCATCACTGAGAGGGAAAGGAAGAAGCTGGACAAGGTCATCAAGAAGTCCAGCTCAGTCTTGGGCTGTCCTCTGGACTCAGTACAGGTGGTGAGTGACAGACGAGTCCTGGCAAAGCTGACAACTAATCTGGACCACAAGTCACACCCCCTGCAGGACTCACTGTCCGCTCTGGAGAGCAGCTTCAGCAATAGGCTGATTCACCCTCGGTGAGTAAAGGAGAGATTCCGCAGGTCCTTCCTGCTGCTGTCAGACTGTTTAATGACCACTAAACACTGCTGTCCATAGCCACTATCATGTGCTACACCATTATCATTATTATAACTATTATCATCACTACCTCACCACCATGCAGTATTACTTTTATTACTTCACTTACGTGCAATACTCAAGTGTTATATTCAATATTCTGTATTAAGTGCAATATTTTTCAAGTGTCTGTTGTTGAATATTCTCCCATGGTGGTCTTGTTGCTCTTACGCACAACGTGCAATATTCCCTGTGGTGGTCTTGTTGTTCATACGTACATTACGTGCAATACTGTAATTCTGTAATTCTCCTCAAGTGCAATAACTGTCTATATGTCTATATGTCTACTTAACTTACTTAATATATGTTATATTACCCTGCAACTCTGTGTGCTGTACTTTACCCTGCTGCTGTTGTGAACTGCAATTTCCACCCCTGGAGGACAAATAAAGGTTTATCTAATCTAATAACCAATGGGCATGAATAGTAATCCCTATGAGCCTTCAACCAGGAATCAACCTCTGAAATTAGAAAGCAGAAAATTACTTGAATACTACCATGATCAGTGTAGGCTACAAGCTCTCCTCAGTCCTGTACAAACCAGGCAGAGTCTGGGTGTCTTGTCCTGGATCTGGGGGCTTCCCCTGGGGCAGATATGACAGGAATCTGAGACAGTTGACTGACGACCTAGGGAGAGTCCTGCTGTCAACAAGACTGATGGGTCAGAGACATCTGCTGACAGGCTGGTGGAGACCAGATGTAGAATGGAGAGATGGGGGGGCTGGCTGCCAGCTATGTCTCTGAATGAGTAGACAATAGAAGGCAGGGAGAGAGTAGGGGTAACAAAAGCAGCAGCAAACAGAGCTGCCTCTCAGAAGTCCTGAAGCTCTACTCTACGGCTGTTCATGGAGCACCTGTAGGTTTTGTATGTGTTTATAAGACACCACTGTATTAAAGATGAGAACATACCCAATTCATCAGTCATTTAAATCCCTCAAGCCTCACAAAGTGATTGAAAGTACCTCATCAAACTAATGTGTCTGTCAGCAAGAGTGTGTGTCTGAGTGTGACATACAAAACAGAGTTCCGCTCCGTGGAGATCTTACCTGAAGCAATGATGAACAGAATACATTACCATACATCAGACAGCTATAATGAACTGTTTTGATTATGGATAGAAGGATGTTAGACTCACACAGGAAGCTGTGTGTCCCTGATCAGGTCTGACTAACAGCACGCAGGGAGCGGGACTGGGTCATCATGACGAGTGTGTGTGTCTACTCCGAAAAACATTAATCATACTGTGTTTAACCAACGATCCCCCGAGGTCGAACAGAAGCTCTTCCTCTAACCCTCATCAATCTGGCTTCAAGGCTGCTCCCTCCACCAAGACCTTCGCCACTGCACAAGAACTCCACACAGCCGGAACTGGCAACCAAGCTGAACGGAAAGGCTAACAAGAAAACATTCATTCAACACAAACCCTGGCAATGGGACAGTCATAAAGTCCAATGTTGATAGTTAATGTAAACTACAGTGTGTAGCCTGGCACTGTTTGATGTGCTGGAGGGGTTTGCGCACCTGTAGTACCATTAAGAGTATCTGATGACAGAGCTGGCAGTTCCCTTCATCTGCCAGGCAGGTGTGGGTCAGACCTGGGTCACATCTGGAGGGTGATCTGGATTTATGGTCAGTCTGGCTGCTCTTGGCTGTTGGTGTGTGTGGGGCCCACAGCTCTCCAGAGCTACTGGAGCAGAAGGAGTCCCTGTCAGTACAGCCAGGCAGTGGCCAGCACATTCATGTTGTAACATCTCATCTGTTTCTCACTATAAAACCTTAAGTATACGTATGAGAAAATTCTGAAAATGACAGGTATAGGTTCACTTACTCCGGACAAAATAATGTCTTGTATATTTGGGTAAATGTCTGCTGAATGATTCAAACATCCGATGGGTGTCAGAGTGAGCTAGTCAGCCGTAAGTCTGAGTGAGATGTCACTCAAGGAACAGAGTTTGGCATCCGTCTCTCTCCAGTCTGTCCTTCAGGTTCCGGTTGCTCAGGACAAGGAGAACAACAGTGGACAGATCTGGAACATTGAGACAACGTGTTCTAGGTCAGCTGGTACACTATTAGTATTCAGCACAGTTGAACTGAAGTGTGTCTGTGTTTCCTGCTGTAGATCATGAGACATTATGGCACCTAGGATGTCCTGTTTTTCAAGCTCTGGGAGACCGTTCCCCATCTCCCAACGTTGGGGTTACATGACCCACTCCTGACAATACAGGACATCTAGATCCCATTTTTGAAAACATTTACCAGCCATCCCTGAATCAGAAGACTGCCGAACATGTGGAAACATCACAAAACCATTGAAAGTTATCCCAATGGCCAAACTAAATCAGCCCAAAGCACTAAATGACTACATGCCAGTTACGCTGATCTTCTCAGTTATTAATGGTGTTACAAAACTGTTCCTTATAAAACAGATTTGGTGAATTTAGTTTAAGGAAGTAAAATAAAGTATACTCCCAGAAAGGTGTGTCAGAAGGGGTAGTATTGACTTAATTCTTATTTTGTACTATAATATTTGCCTTAATTTGTACACCACTGTTATTTCTTCTCAAGTTCACAGATCACAAAAACACCCCCCCCCTCACTCCCTATACCCTGCCTCCTGCTATCACTCAATCAATGATTAAAGGCATGAAAGTCTAGGTCCCAATCAGTTTGAAAACATCTAATCATGTTTGTTTATCCTTAACTGGGGCGGGAAGCCACATCACTGCCAAGCCTTACTAGCAATGAGCACATACAGACACGCATACATACAGGCATATACTGCACATTACATTAAGACACACACAAACACTTAGACTCTTAAACAAGTCAGTTCTGAAATCTTTATTTTTTGGGTATTTTGTACATTGTTCTACATTATTCTTCCATGTTCTTGTATTTGACAACCATGTAATTCGTACAGAGCATGGATCGTAAGGAGCAGGTTCTGTATGTATTAAAGTAAGCATGTAATAACCTGGTCCTGGTTTATATGTTTTTAAATGTTATGTAGTTTGAGTGGGACATTTTTGTCCATCCTTAGACTAACTATTTTATTTACATTTACATTTACATTTATTCATTTAGCAGACGCTTTTATCCAAAGCGATTTACAAGAGAGAGCTTTTACAAAGAGCATCAGTCATTGAGCATAGCAACGTGATAGACCCCGAACACAGTGGGTTTTTTAGATCGTGAATCATACATCATGAGAACCAATAAGTGCCAAGGGAAAAACTATAAATGCATAACACAACAATTGTGAACATAAAGCAGGAGAGACAACAAACAACACTGGAAAGTCACCATATGGGGACCAACAGATTGTTCTAAAGCACATTAGATTATGTGAAGTGCCATACTATTCCTAAGTGCCTTATTTACCATAAGAAGTGCTATTGATAAATACTGTAAGCAATCTTTTGTTTGGGTGTTCTGATACAAACTGTGTGGAGCATTTTGATTGGTGTTCTTCATGTGCTCCCCTGCCTATCCCCTGTCCTTGTCCCTGCAGAGTTCATCTCCAGTTGACCATCTGCAGTGTGATATTCCTGCGTTATGTCCTGCTCCTACCTTCTATTCTTTGCCCTTCTCCCTTCTTACCCCTGCTGGTGTGTCAAGATGCAAAACCCCCCAAAACACTAATCACACAAAACACTGTGATACCAAACAGAATGCACATTTACCACAACACTGTCCCCCTCCAGTAACACCATCCATCCCACACATACACAGGCACACTGTAGTTTGTGTGTATGTCTGTGTTAGTCACTCCTGATGGGTATAATAGGTGTGGACAGATGGCCACACAGTAAAGGTGGCCTTCTATCCACCGGCTACGCATGGACACACACAGACACACACACAAACACACAGTCACCCAGAGAGTGTTTTTTTCCTACTCAGCAGCTATAACCTGTTGCTCAAAGCAGCTTGAGAATCCTACTGTACATGGGGCTATGTGATGTGAGCACACAGAGAAACGCGTCAGTGGTAATAACAAGAAGGCAGCCAGATGGCTCAAATCAGTCACAATCAGTCACAGTCAGTGTCGGAGCTATCATCATCAACGTTTCCAGGGAATCAAGAAAGTATGGAACACTGAGAGAGTGGTATGTTTCCCCATCAGGATCATAACAGTTGCATCTCACTGGCACTCGACAGAAACGCTGATTGGCATGTCTAAGCCTTTGTCTGTGTTGACTTGCACCATCATAGACTGTCAGTTAAACAAGGTGCAGACTGGTGTGCAGTGACAGCAGCGTTGCAGTCCGCTCAGTCAGTCAGGACTGTGTCTGAGAATGAAAGAGTTGTGTTAGGAGCCACAGAGCTAAGCACTGACAGGGCCATCAGCCTGATCACTCTATATCTGTCTGCTACTGGCCTCCCCCATGGCGTCTCTGTTAGTTCATGCACCATTAAAAGGTGGCATGATCATTCAGCTTGTTCCTCTTGTTCCTCTCTTCCAGCTGTGAGACCTGTTAACAGCGACAGCTTAGAGGGGGCAAGACAAGATCCAGTCTGGTGAACAAGTGTGGATCATTCAGCAGTATCAACAACCACAGCATGTCATGGTTACACATAGTAGTGATTCAAGCTCAAGTGGGAAAGGCTATGAAAATACTTATACATATAATTAAATATACATATAAATATACATATGATTAAATAAAATTATTCTTAAACCTTCACCAACATTGATCAAAAATGTCCTGCATGGAAAAGACACACAGAGGTGCAGGCAGATTGAACAGTGGTCAAGCTTGTCTACAGTGAGTTTGTTTCCTTATGTGTGATTCCAGCAGACTACATATGCCTACATACATAGAATGCAATCTACCACCCTCCTTTCTACCGATATAGTGTACACTTCCCTTAGTGTACTCTTGGTGTAGTCTTCTTCTAAGGATGGTAGACTGCTTTTATGCGTACATTGCTGCCCTTAATGACAATGAATCTATCTAGATACACCAAGCTGGGCCTGCTGAACCTATACCTCTTCCACAGATACTGCTCATGGAAGCATTACTTCCGTCTCTGAAGACCTTTTGGGCTGGTGGGATAAACGCCCTTTGTGTAATCTGAGCTTCATCTACAGCAGGGGTGTCCAATCCTGGTCCTCGAGGGCCACTGTCCTGACTGTTTTAGATGTTTCCCTGCTCCAGCACACCTCCACAGAGCTTGATAACAATGCTCCATTAGAATCAGGTGTGCTGGAGCAGGCAAACATCTAAAACCTTCAGGACAGTGGCCCTCGAGAACCAGGATTGGACACCCCTGATCTACAGGGTTGAAGAACTAAATCATTCTTAGCGGGCTAAAATCCACTCGACGGAACTGTCTTTTGACATTGTTTTCATCTGATTGAAATGATTTGCAACTCATCTTAGTTTCAACTTTTAGCCTGACACAGAGCAGGCTAGTTCTGAAGGCCATGTTACCTTGGTTACTTAGCCTGAACTAGAATAAGCCACCTTAATGGAATGGAATTCCCACTTAAGTGAGACTTGTCCGAAAAGCCTGGGTTTTACTTAATCGACGTTGATGGAATACCTCCCTGATTCTTGAATCAATACTAATAAGTGCTGGAGTACAGTGTTAAAATTATATATATATTTTTATATCACAAACCTAAATAAAAAGCACCTGCAAGATCCCAACAAAATATTGGAGTAGTATATAGTGAATTATAATAAATACATCTATAGAATAAATTGAAATATACAAAGAAACCATATTCTTTAAACTGGTAACTCTAAATTAACATCCATTGACATTCTCAGATGTAGCACCTTGAATTGGTTAGCATCTTTATTTATTGGCCCATGTATCAAATAATGTTAATAACTTGTGATTTGTTAAAATGCAAGACTTAAAACATTGGGATTTAGAATCTCTAACCACCTCCATTTGCGATTACAGGACTATGAATTCCAATTCATATCTAAATACATTTTGGATGCATTTCCAGATATGTCAGAAAAACTTTACAAAAATCTAATTTGTCATTTGATTTGCATTTAATTGACAAAAGGTCACATTGTCAGGATAAAAGCAGTTTATGGGGTGGGGTCAACTATAAATATGATGTCTAGGCTGTTTAAGGTATTTATGACCTTTTGCTGTGGAGACATTTTGTAGTTTACAAAATTCCATTGTGGAGAGCAGTGAGGTCACTGTATTTAACTCTTATGTTCCTTACTTTCACTAGTCCTTGTTTGTGCAAACTACCTTTGTGAATAATGCTGATTCTGATGACCTAAAACCTCATTGCCATATTTGTCTCTTGTGCAACATCTTTCATCACAGATGAGGGACAGCTGGAGACTGATGATGACTCCATCCCTTCCTCATTCAGCACAGAGGCATAGAAAAATGGATGGATAAGTCAAAGCCGTGTGTCATGACATCCAATCCTCTAATCCTCCTGCCATCTACATTCCCACCTTACTCGCTACAGAGGTGACCCTCAATTCTTTCAGTCTTCTGTCGCACTCCTTCCTTCCTCCTATTTTGACCCCCCCAGCTCTAGCACCCTCAGGGCCTCCCAGACACTCTGCTGACCTAAATCGGCAAGTTTTCAAAACTTGACCTTGAATCAAGTTAACCCAAGCATAGCCTATAAACTATAGTGTTTTCTGAGGCAGCTGGAAAAAACCCTCAACAAGCCAGAAGGTCGAGGCAGCCCAAACCAGTAGGTATATGACTAGTCTCTACTTTGGTGATTCTCACACCTACAGTAATTTTGTCATTTACTGTGTCATTACTAATAATTCCATTGGTATTGGTTTTATTTGATTCAGTGTACCCTCTTCCTTTGAAAACAAGGGAATCATTTTGGATGTTTGGCCAAATATTAAACCCCCCCCCCTCGCTACTGACCTTGTCTTCTGCATCAAAAGTCACCCTTGACCTCACCATAATTTCTGGTCACAGGGTGTGTTTTAAATAACCTCACCAGGAACAAGATCAACCAGGCTAAACAGGTCAAGCGTGGCTTTGTTGCCGTCAAATGGAATCTTTATAAAAATTGACATTTACAAACATGTCACAGATGGCTTTACATACACCCATAGAACTGCCTCTTGATCATGATATTCCAAAAAGCACAAAATACATGAATTCCAAAATTATTTATTTCCTTAAATAATAATCCAGTTATACCACAAAATGGTGAGAAAGAGACTAGGGGACCTTAGATCCGCTTCCCTTTAAAATAACCTTGTAAACATCTTCTCAATTTCGAGGAAGAGGCGAGAGTCAGATTGATACCTCCAATTAAGGAACTAGCACCCCATAGAATTGAAGTATTCAGAAGATGCATGAGGAGAGCTTATCCCGGAATAGGTTTTTGTATCAAAACAGAACAAATGATAAGGAGGTTAAGCCTGGCTGTTGATGTTCCTTAGGGGAAGGGAAATGTTTTGCAAAATTTCAGTATATAGATTCAGTGTATTAAAGACTCAAAGAATACAAACACAGAATTCACTTTGGCAGAAAGCAGCAAACATAGAACATATATATATAACAGAATAATAAAACAGAATAAAAAATATAATGTCAAATACAAAATACAAATAAGATAAAAGTACAAAGTGGTCACTACCTGTACAGATGGGAGGGAATTAGATTAGATTAGATTCAACTTTATTGTCATTACACAGGTACAAGTACAGGGTAACAAAATACAGTTAGCATCCAACCAGAAGTGCAAAACAGTTAATCCAACAGAATATAATAAATATGGGTATACTCAGAATATATATAGTATGAACAGTATAATCAGAATATACAGGGTATGTACAGATTCAACTGATCTTAGACAAATGTGCAGCTGTATAGTACAATATGCTACAGTATTAAACAGAAATTAAACAGAAATTACTGGGTTGCATGTATGTACAGTTAGTGCAAATGATGCAATGAGCAGATGTGTAAAATGAACAAAATGAACAGGTGGTGCAGTAACAGATGTGCAGATGTGCAAAATGGACAGTGCAATAACAACTCACTTATGCAAGTGGTGCAAAATGTACAAACAGAAATGTGCAAATATAGAGTGGCGGGGGTTTTATGGGGGGGCGGGGGTTATATAGGGGGGCGGGGGTCTAGTGGAGTTCAGGAGTGTCACAGTTCTGGGGAAGAAGCTGTTCCTCAGTCTGCTGGTTTTAGACCAGAGACTCCTGAGGCGCCTGCCGGAGGGCAGGGGGGCAAACAGTTTGTGGGCGGGGTGTGAGGAATCTCTTCGGATGCTGTGAACTCTACGCCGACAGAGCTTCCTCTGGATGTCCTCAATGGACGGAAGAATAGTCCCAGTGATGCGTTGGGCGGTTTTCACCACCCGCTGCACTGCCTTGCGCTCTGCGACTGTGCAGTTCCCGTACCACACTGTAACACACTTTGTCATGATGCACTCGATCGCACAGCGGTAGAAGTTCACCATGACAGCTGAGGACAGCTTTTTCAAGAAAAAGAGACGCTGGTGACCTTCTTGATCAGGCCGGAGGTGTTTGTAATCCAGGACAGGTTATCCGAGATGTGGATCCCCAGGAACTTATAGCTGGAGACACGCTCAACGGCCATCCCGTTGATTTGAATGGGGTCGTGCGTGTCTCCCCCCTTCTTCCTGAAGTCCACGATAAGCTCCTTGGTCTTTGTGGCGTTAAGGAGCAGGTTATTGTCACCACACCACATGGCCAGGTGCTGTACTTCCTCTCTGTAGGCTGTCTCATCGTTGTTAGTGATGAGGCCGATCACCGTGGTGTCATCAGCAAACTTGATGATGGAGTTGGATCCATACATTGGCTTGCAGTCATGGGTGAAGAGACAGTAGAGGAACGGGCTGAGCACACATCCCTGTGGTACATCTATGTTGAGTGTGATGCTGAAGGAGCAGGAGTGGGCTGACCTAACATGCTGTGGGCGGTTGGTCAGAAAGTACATAATCCAGTGGCAGAGGGAGGTGTTGATGCCCAGCTCTCCAAGTTTGGTGATCATCTTGGAGGGGATGACAGTGTTGAAAGCGGAGCTGAAGTCTACAAACAACATACGGGCATAAGTGTTATTATTGTCTAGGTGTGTAAGCACAGAGTGCAGCGCTGAGGAAACTGCATCGTCTGTGCTCCTATTGCTGCGGTAGGCAAAATGGTGAGGGTCAAGTGTGGGTGGAAGGTTGGTCAGGAATATAATATATATAATATAACTATAGTGAGAGAGTGACAGTTAAATCTGTTCAATTGCTTGTTAACACAAATAGTTATCAGCCAATCACATGGCAGTAGTATCACATGAAGAAGTAGTAAGGACAATTTGCTGGAGTTCAAATTGATCATTAGAATGCGGATTTAAGTGACTTTGAACATGGTTGTTGGTGCCAGTGGTGGAGTATTTCGGAAACTGCTGATTTCGTGGAAAAGCTGCCAAACCAATCGCTGGAGAATGTGAGCAGTTAGGCTTATTTTAGTGGTTCATCTGTAGAGGCACATAAGGTGAGGCTGTGCTATTATTGTTTAGGCGGGCTGCTGAAAGTTTCTTAGGCTCGGAAAAGATGGCACACTTGAAGCATGGTGGACCAGCTGGCTGGATCAGTGATAGCGTTGGCAATGTCAGCATGCACACCAGTTAGCTCACCTGTATAACCTCTCAGCAAATATCTCCCACAAACTTTGGCAAAAAAATACATTGTCTGTGATTTTAAATTGAATATAGAAAAATACTTTCATGAATATATACTGTAACTAAAAGCTCTATTTAAAGATTGTGTTTTTCATCATATTGTTTTATGACTTGACTTCAGTGATGATGACCGTTACATCCATTTATTTTTTCTACTGTGGCAGGGACCCACCAATGCAAGAGGGGCTCAGACCACAAGAAGAGTCAGTATGCATCAGTATGCACTGCAAATGAGCAAAATAATAAATCATAATGAAATGGTATGCATTCAGTTGAAAGCTATTTAAGTTTTAATGGACACATTTTCCCAAATGTTTGATGCAAAAACTATAATGCTTAGTTAATTAAAAATATTCAATATGATGTGTGTACAAAATGTAGGTTTTGAGTTTATACAATATGGCTTCTGTTGTGACTGTTACAGTAAACATGTGTACACACATACTGTATAGCTGATATGAGTCCTATGTAGCCACCTATAAGTAATTTCAAAGCATCATTTCATGGTATGAAATATTAAAGGTTTCAACGTAATAAAGCACCGATTAGAAATGTGCTCTGGTGATGGGATGCCTGCAGCAGGACAGAAACAATAAGATAAGTAATTAGACAGGGGAAATGAGTGTGGGGGAGATACAGCCCTGTGTCTGTGTGTACAATCTTGGTGGTTCTGTCAGGAGTAGAGAAAATGGAAGAAAAAAGACCTGATGAGAATTGTTGATGAGATTGTGATTGTTGCCAATCACAACAGACTGGAGTTTAGTCCAGATGACCAATTAAAAATGCTGTAGATAGCAGAGTAAAACGAGAGATTTCAAGACAAACAAAATGCAGAGAGCAATATTATGATTAAATATGTGTTTGCCTATTGTGTGTCCGAGGGTTAGGAGTCTAGTAACTATCTATTAATTTATGTATTCTAAACTTTTTGTACCATATTTTTCTGCTTGTGAGCTTGTGACACATAGCTGTACTTCAAAACATTTCATATTGAACAAGGTATGTTATCTTGTATAGATGAGTTTGTAAGGTCGACTTAGTTTTTTCTAGAAGGGTCCAAATCAAAACTCATCACTAAAACCCACCGACTGAACCTAAAGTTGTCAGTTGCCTGAACTCATTTGGGTAATTGTGCAGTCTGTTGTGAACACCTTAAACCAGTGGTGTCAAACTCATGCCATCAAGGGCCAAGAGGGTGCAGGTTTTCGTGTCAACCAAGCCCCCTACACCCGCTAATTTCACTAGGTAGAGAAACTAGTTACTGAAATCAGCTGGTGTAGAGCCTGGTTGACTCGAAAAATTGCACCCTCTTGGCCCTCGATGGCACGAGTTTAACTCCACTGCCTTAAACCATTTCACATGGTAAAAACACAATTTGCAGATCTCACTCAGCAAAACTCAAGTTCAAGTTTCATTCCGTTCATTTCACCATTTGCTATTTTTAACAAACCACTTGGAAAAAGAAAGTGCACAAGCTCGACCATGACAACAGACAAAAAAACACAAAACACAATAAAAGACTAAAAGGTTTAAATATAAAACACTCTACAATAAATAACTAAGCGATAAAATAAACAATAACATGAAAAACATAGAACACTTCATAAGAAATAATAAGAAATAAAAGAGGTAATTGAAAATGAAATTTAAATGCACAACAGAGCTCTTCCCATGGCACAATGTCTTGGCGCCATCTAGTGCCAGGCAAAAAAACTCTCTCAAAACACATTCTGCACTCTTAATGCACACTTCATCCATACTGGTAAACATACTCTGCTTAACACCAGGTCAAGATCCCACCATGATATTGATCCATCTTGGTGGAAACAACCTTGGCCTGCAGTTGGGATGTTCACTTGTGGCGACTATAAAACGGGATGCAGCAACACCAACAGCAGTGTATCTGACTGCAAGTATTAAAAAATCCTATGCAGGATTAGGACCAACAGGTCCCCCAGTAGGAATATTTATGACCCTGGGGGAAAGACTATTAATAGGTCCAGCCGTTATTCCTAAGTATTGTTGAACTCCCGGAACAAGTGAGTCTTGAGCCTATTCTTGAAGGTGAGGAGGCAGTCAGTGTTTCTCATGGAGGTGGGGAGTTGATTCCACCATTGGGGAGCCAGACAGTGGAAGAGCTTGTGTTGGGACCTGGCGCTCTTGAGGGGGAGGGGGGTCACTAGATGGTTGTCAGAGGAGGACCGTAGGTGGCGGGCAGAGGTGTAAGGCCGGAGGAGAGAGTTGATATAGCTCGGTTTTGTTAAAGGTACATCATTTTCTGTAGAACCTGTCAACAAGGTTGTTCCTTCTCCGTGTCCTGTTCTGTCTTCTTCCTGTTGTTCCTGATTTATGTTCCTGATCCCTCCTCTTCCTGTTTCTGATCTGACCTCTTCCTGTTCCTCAGATCTATTCCTGAGACCTCTTCTTGTTCCTGGTCTCTCCTTTTCTTGTTCCTGAGCTCTCCTCCTCCTGCTGATCTATCCTCCTCTTGTTCCTGGTCTCTCCTTTTCTTGTTCCTGAGCTCTCCTCCTCCTGCTGAGCTATCCTATTCTTGTTCCTTATATCTCCTCTTCCTGTTTCTGATTTCCCCTCTTCCTGTTCCTGATCTCTCCTCCTCCTCCTGATCTCTACTTCTTCCCAGGGGCTCCATGCCATGGCAGCTGTCTATGTGGCTGCAGGGTGACAAACCAGATGGCCCTCCTCTCTGGTGGAACACTTAAGTGGCTCCGACTTCTGCACATTGCTTCAACAAGTAGGATTCCTCTCATCTTCTCCCCCCCCCTTCTCTCAGTCTCTCTCTCCCTCTCTCCTCATCTCTTCTCTCTCCCCCCCTCTGTCTCTCTCTGCTCTCCTCTGATCACTCCTCTTCTTCCTCAGCATCAATATAGTTTAAGATGAGGCTTGACCTTGGACGGTCTTACACTGCAGAAGTAACAGTCCAGCTGGTCTTAGCTGCAAAGCCCAAGTCAGCTGAGACTGGAGGCAGTGTACACATCTTTCTTATCAGCAGGAGTCCCATGAGATGTTCATGGTTTGCAATATATTTATTCAGTGTATTGTTTGCAATATATTTATTCAGTGTATTTACATATTGTAGAAGTTTCCTGAAGATAACTATGATTTGATTGGATACTCTCCTCTGTGTTCCTCTCGCCTCTTGTTCGTCTCCAGACGCTGTCCTGCAGTCTTGGGTGCCTCTCTTGTCACCATGGAAATGTAAGAAGCACTATGGCGATGGCTATTCCAGCCACGGAACGCTGTGCACCGGCAGCCCCCCAGACACCAGCCGTCTCCATGGCGATGGTTGTCAGGGTAACAGTGGCGGAGAGCTGGTGGGCCAGGGCGAAGGGGGTCGCTGGGTCCTGACCGGGACTGTTGCTGGGGGTTATGGGTGTGGCGAGCCCTCAGCTCCAGACCTCTACACCCTGGTGAGCAGGTTCAGGAGCTGGATCCACGAAGTCACACGCACACACATTACAGAGTGGAACACAAACGTACACTAACCTGCCTCCCTAAGAAAATAGGAGAAAAAGGAGATGAATCAAAAGATCTATTCACCTCGACAACTACCTGGACTGCTAAGCTAAAGTCTGTGAATGCAAACAAGTACAATTTCATATCACACAATCTAATACAACACAGCCTGGTGCAGTTGGGAGTAGGTTCAAGAGAAGAGGGTGAATGTCTCCAGCGGCAGCCATTTATAGCAGATCCGAGAGAGAGAGAGCCTAAGGGTGGTAGAACCACACTTACGCAGGGAGGAACAATAAAACTAAACAAATAAACACATCATATGCTAAATTATGACCCCCCACCTAAGAACAAAAATGTCCTCCAACAGGACACCAAGACCTAGACAGCGCATCGGCCATGACATTGTCTAGTAAGTCCTTTTTGTAACGAATGTCAACGTTAAAGTCCTGAAGCAGCAAGGACCAGCACATAAGACGCTGATTGCTATTCTGCATTTAGTTAGGAGCACGAGCGGGTTGTGATCGTAAAAAAACAACGGTTGGTGCAGGGTTAGAGCCAAGGTACACCTCAAAGTGTTGTAATGCCAACAGTAGGGCCAAAGCCTCCTTTTCAATAGTGCTGTAATTTAGCTGGTGTCTATTGAGCTTTTTAGAAAAGGAGCAGACTGGATGGTTGATGCAAGCGCACAACAAATACTTAACCTTAGTAACGGTACATGTTACGTTAGCCTAAAGCTTAGTTATTTTAGTTGCCTAGTCTAGCTGTTGCTCTTTGACTTAGGCTACAATCTTTTAGGCTATGGTAAAAGGTATATTCTGCTATCTAACTGAAAAGGCTATGATTGTTTTCTGTTGCTCAGCTTGGATGGCACAGACATGATCTTTTGACAGGTGAAATGGATAGCACTGTAGCTGCTCAATTCAGCTCCGTATTACTGAATCACTCAAATTAACGTTAGCGTTGACTTGCGATGATACAATATGGCATAGCCTACATATCCATCATCCTTTAGCAGAAGCTTACAACTTTGTTTTGCTTTTGCTATTTCTTCCATTGACATTTGATCAGTAGCCTACATGACACGGTCTTGGTATCTTCTCTGTAGTGTCCACTTGCTTTAACCTCCTCACCCAAGGAAAATCTGTCTGTGCAACCCCAAACACAACACGTTTTCGTCATTTTCTTACTTTTCCTGAACCCGTTTAAAATGATCGGACTTTACTGTAGCCGCCTGAATCAGTCAGTACAGTGGGAAGCTGATCGTGTTCTACCACCCGGAAGTATCTTGGTGCCTATTGTTTACAAACATTCTGAAATGCCCTATACCAGGGGTCCCCAAACTTTTTCCAGTGAGGGCCACATAACTTGTCCCTTCTCTGATGGGGGGCCAGGGTCAGTTTCTAACAGAAAAAGTGTGACAATCGCAGGGGTCCCTAAATGTAATCATTTATTGTTTTTACAGAAAACATGCTGAAACTCCAGCGCACCACACATATCCAAATATTAACAACCCTTTCTGAGATCAAATAACCCTCTCTTGGTTCTTCACAAAAGAAAGTTATGCTGTGCCGTGCACAATCTAAGGTCAAAGTTCAACTTCACTTGTCAGAGCAGAATCTCAAATGTCTCTCAAAGTTCTTGTGTTCTTTCCTAATAATCCAGTTTTGTAGGTTCCATAGGTTAGCCCAGTAGACACCACTGTAGGCTCTCTCTCATCAACTTCCCTCTGAAAAACAAAAGCAAGCAGGCTAAGAAGCCGAACTAAGCACAATGCATTTAGATACCACTATGGTTGTGGAGATGGCTTTTAATGCATAATTTGAATGGGCTTGAATGCGTCTTTCAGAACATTTTTTTTTCTGTCTTCAGCATTTCCAGTGCATCCACACACTTTTCACCTGGGAACGTGACAGCTGGCTTCTCTGCAGAAAAGCTTTGGGTAGCAGGGAGATGGGTGAAGTTGTGCTTTTTCACTTGTTCCAAAACCAGCGCTAGTTTCACATCAAAGGCTTTTATGTGGGAATACATGTCGCAAATGAGTTTCCCCTTCCCTTGTAGCTGCAAGTTAAGGCCGTTCAGTAGTTCTGTCACGTCTGTTAAAAATGCGAGGTGCCATTGCCATGCCAGGTAGACCAGCTTTGGGACCGTTTTGCCTTTTGACTGAAGAAATGCGTCAACTTCAGGTAGCAGCTTGTAGAAACGCCTCAAAACTGGTTCGCGGCTCAACCATCGGATCTCTGTGTAGTACAGCACATCTCCGTATGCAGACTCCAGTTCTGACAGGAATTGTTGGAACTGCCTGTGTTTAAGACTATTTGCTCTGATGAAGTTTATGCACGACACCACAACCTTCATGACAGAATCCCACTTCAAAACTTTGCAGCCCAGTGCTTGCTGGTGAATTAGGCAGTGTACCTGTAGCGGGGCGGTGAGACCCCGTGGTTCCATCTCCCGGTTCATGCGTCCTATTAAACCCCGAGACGCGCCCACCATACTAGGGGCCCTGTCAACGCCATCTGCTGGAGGGGCGCTGCCAAGCGTCTGCTGTAAGTTTAGGTGAGTTTTGCGCTCCCTGCAATTCAGATTCAGATTCAGATTCAGATTACTTTATTGATCCCGAGGGAAACTCCTTTGTATCAACGGCACACAGTCTCGCAAAGCACACAAGGGTAAGGGAGTGAGGTAAAAGATTAGAAAGTGTACACAGGGGTAGGGGGTGGGGTCAATAACAATAAGTAAAAAAAATGGTGGGTGAGGTGAATCCTCCCAGGGAGCATAATGATTATGTACAGAAGCTATACATTTACAATTATACAGTAATGGTCTTGTATAATATACAGTATTATATTAGAATGTACATGATTTTCAGTTTTTGTACAGAATGTGCAGAATGTACAGCAGAATATACAGTATGTCCAGGATAAAGTGCAGGTTACAGACTATACCCTTATAATCTATACAATTCAATTACAATTATGCAAGTAATTGTGATGTACAGGATTTACAGTTATTTGCAGCATATACAGGATATACAGGATTTGCAGGTTATTAGCAGAATATACATGGTTATATACAGTTGTACCAGAATATTGCCAAATATGTAGTTATGTTACAGAAGTTGTGTCCGACTATTGCCTAATGTCCATTGTTATATCCCTGGATGTTATGCTATTTCACAGGATATACAGTTGGCTTACAAACTACTAGTGTGGGAATTGTAAAGTTTGATGGCCACAGGCAGGAATGACTTCCTGTGGCGCTCCGTGGTGCATTTCGGGAGGATGAGTCTCCCGCTGAAAGTACTCCTTTGTCCGACCAGCACATTGTGGAGTGGGTGGGAGGTACTGTCCAGGATGGCGTTGAGTTTGGCCAGCATCCTCCTCTCCGACACCACTGCCAGAGAGTCCAGCTCTACCCCCACAATGTCACCGGCCTTCCGGATAAGTTTGTTGAGCCTGTTGGCATCCGCTGCCCTCAGCCTGCTGCCCCAGCAGGCAACAGCATAGAGGATAGCACTGGCTACCACAGACTCGTAGAACATCCTAAGCATTGTCCGGCAGACATCGAAGGACCTCAGCCTCCTCAGAAAGTAGAGGCGGCTTTGGCCCTTCTTGTAGACGGCTTGAGTGTTCTTAGCCCAATCCAGTTTGTTGTCCAAGTGAACACCAAGGTACTTGTAATCCTCCACGGTGTCCACCCTGACCTCCTGAATGTGGACAGGGGTCACTGTTGTCCTGGTCCTTCTCAGGTCGATGACCAGCTCCTTGCACTTAGCCGCATTAAGCTGCAGATGATTTCGCTCACACCATGCGACAAAGTTCCCCACCACAGTCCTGTACTCGGCCTCCTCCCCGTCACTGATACAGCCCACCACAGCAGAGTCATCAGAGAACTTCTGAAGGTGGCAGGACTCTGTGTGGTAGCTGAAATCCGTGGTATAGATGGTGAAGAGGAAGGGGGAGAGGACGGTTCCCTGGGGAGCCCCAGTGTTGCTGACCACACTGTCCGACACACAGTGCTGTAAGCGCACATGTTGCGGTCTGCCAGTCAGGTAGTCTACAATCCAGGAGACCAGGGAGTTATCCACCTGCATCGCTGCCAGCTTCTCACCCAGCAGAGTTGGCCGGATGGTGTTGAAGGCACTGGAGAAGTCTAGGAACAGGATCCTCACAGTGCTTGCCGGCTGGTTTAGATGAGTATAACAGCGGTCGAGCAGGAAGAGGATGGCATCCTCTACTCCCAGCCGGGGCTGGTAGGCAAACTGAAGGGGGTCCAGGAAGGGTCCGACCATGGGCCGCAGTTGTTCCAACACCAGTCTCTCCAGGGTCTTCATAACGTGGGAGGTCAGTGCCACCGGTCTGTAATCCTTGGAGCCGCTGGGGCACGGCGTCTTCGGAACAGGGACGAGGCAAGATGTCTTCCACAGGACAGGGACTCTCTGGAGACTCAGGCTCAGGTTGAAGATGTACTGCAGCACTCCACACAGCTGGGGGGCACACGCTTTCAGCACCCTAGGGCTCACGTCGTCAGGGCCAGCAGCCTTGTTTGCATGGAGTTTCAGCAGTTGTCCTCTAACCTGTTCCACAGTGAGAGACACAGCTGGGGTCGTAGGGGGGGGATGGGGGTCGTTGTGGTGGAGGGGGGGGGCATTGTTCTGACGGAGAGGGGGAGGGGGAAAAGGGGTACTCATAGGTGCCGGAGGGTCGTCAGCAGTTTGGCCAGGGGCGTCGCTGGCTTGAGGGTCGTCAGCAGTTTGGCCAGGGGCGTCGCTG
The DNA here is from genome assembly GCA_030340665.1 of Neosalanx taihuensis. Lineage (NCBI taxonomy): Eukaryota > Metazoa > Chordata > Actinopteri > Osmeriformes > Salangidae > Neosalanx > Neosalanx taihuensis. The sequence goes on along the minus strand of CM059303.1, from coordinate 8,387,228 downwards.
GCTTGAGGGTCGTCAGGAGAATGGCTAGAGGGGGGATGGGCAGGAACCAGGTCGTTAAATCTGTTGAAGAACAGGTTCAGATCGTTGGCTCTGTCCAGGTCACCCTCGACCCCCCTGTTGCAAGTCGGTCTGAAGCCAGTTATGGTCCTCATACCGCTCCACACCTCCCTCGTGTTGTTCTGCTGGAGTTTCCGCTCTAGCTTCCCTTTGTACTTATCCTTGGCCTCCTTGATCTTCACCTTCAGGTCAGCCTGGATTACCTTAACCTCCTCCCTATTTCCATCGTTGAAGGCCCTCCTCTTGGAATTCAGAAGGTCCTTGACTTCCTTTGTTACCCACGGTTTGTTGTTAGGGTAACACTGGACCGTCTTGGTAGGGACAATAGAGTCCACACAGAAGTTGATGTAGTCCGTAATGCACCCTGTGAGTCCATCAATATCCTCTCCGTGCGGCTCGCAGAGTACATCCCAGTCAGTGACCTCATAACATTCCTGCAGTGCCCCATAGGCCTCCTCTGACCATCTCCTCACAGTCTTAGTGGTCACAGGCTGCCTCTTGACTAGGGGCACATAACAGGGTCTGAGGTGGACCAGATTGTGGTCAGACCGACCCAGGGGGGGGAGAGGGGAAGAGTCATACGCCTCCTTAACATTGGCATACAGCAGATCCAGTGTCCTCCCCTCCCTAGTTGGGCCACTCACATACTGGGTGAAGGTAGACAGTGTAGATGACACACTGACATGGTTGAAGTCGCCTGATATCACTATCAGTGCGCTGGGGTGTTTTGTCTGAAGTTGCGCAATCTCCTTATGAATGGCATTGCACGCCGATGTAGGGTTTGCGGAAGGTGGGATGTAAACAGCCACCGCAATGGCGTATGAGAATTCCCGTGGCAGATAATATGGCCGGAGTCCCACGGCTAACAGTTCAATGTCCGGGCTACAGATCCTCTGTTTGATGGTAACGTGGCCGGGGTTACACCATCTGTTGTTTACAAGCACGGCAAGCCCTCCGCCTTTCCGCTTACCGCACCCGGCGTAATCCCTGTCCGCCCGAACAGTCAAGAAGCCGTCGATGGAGGCGTTGTGGTCCGGGATGTCCTGGTGTAGCCATGTCTCCGTGAAGCACATCAGGCTACACTCCCGGAACTCCATCTGACTCCGGGCTAACGCTGCTAGATCGTCCATCTTGTTTGCCAGCGATCTCACGTTGCCCATGACAACGGAGGGCAGACACGGCTTAAATCTCTTGTTCTTAAGTCGTTTCTGCCTTCTCCCCTCTCTCTTCCCTCGTCGTTTTGTTCCCCCTCTGCAACCGCGGTGTGTTCTCCTCCAGATTTCAGGTGGGATGTCTGTAGCCCTTGGCACGGTGCATACCGGCCTCAACGCAGTCAGCTGTTCCTTTGTGTAAACAAACCGCGTTTCCCCGGAGACGCATCGACCGAGCAGTAGGAGGAGAACTTCCACGACGAAGAGAATCACCAAAATACTTTCTGCCTTCATTTTCTGACAGAGCGTAGTTACTTAGAAAAATATATACAAAAGTTACACAGTTCCAAAGAAATAAGTTAAGAAATAAAGAGAAAAAGTTAACGAGACTGGAGCCGGCTCTACAGGCAGCCTGCGTTCGCACGCATGCGCACTACAACGGGTCAGTTGTTCAGGGGGCCAGGTCAAATGTGGAGGCGGGCCGGGTGCGGCCCACGGGCCGTAGTTTGGGGACCCCTGCCCTATACCATCCCATATGTGGCAATGAGGTCTTCCCCTTTTAAAACTAAAATATCTCAAAAGTCCCAACTGGAAAATGTTAGCGGTTTTCACAGTCATGTAGAGGAGACTTTCCTGAACAGATTGACATCAAGTTAAGGTTGTGGCATTTAGGTTTAGGTTATTTGCCAACGATGTAAAGACGACTCGGCTAATTAAAGACGTCGTAACTGTTAAAACCCCAATGCCACACACAGGACAGTATTCACGCAGGCAGTGGCTCTAAATTGAGTGACAGTTTGTGTTATTAATTGAACAACTGATCTGGCAATATTAAATCAAATAGTGGAGGTCTGTCTGAGTAGCTTCAGGGAGATGAATGCATGTTGTGACGCGCTAACAAGCTACATAGAGCATGGGGAGTTTGCTAGAGCCCTTTCACAGACTTGTAGAGGAGACCTTCATGTACATGATGACATCAAATTGAAGCTGTGGCATTGATGTTCAGGCTACATAACAGTAAACGTAACAAGTGTTTTGATATTATTAACCATGCAGTTTAATTGCATGTGGTTATAAAGAACGTTACCATCTAGCTAAATTTGCTAGGAAGGCAACTAAAGTTATTTACCCATTCGTTTATATGCATAGTCTTAAAAGTTGTGTCCAACTCTTGGATAACCTTACAATAAGGAGTTTGGGCCAAGATAGCGTCGATGTAACATGTCTTTTTGACGCTCAGGGAAACTTTGTGCGAAACTTAGTCATATTTACCCATTTATCACAAATGTTGTGCTGATGTATTACTAATGACCAAGTTACTAAACTAATTGTGATTTTTGAACCAGGAAGGCCCAAAACTTTTTTGTCTGCACCGTTCTACTAAGGCACCAGGCAACCAACTACTTTTTTAGCTAGCTACTGGCTACTGTCTTAAATGTCAGCGAATGATTCACAACTCCTTACGGAGACAGGACATATGGATGAGTCTTTTTCTCCCGACAGCTTAAAAAGAGATCACGACTATCTGAAACACTCAAAGGAACAGGACTATTGCTCGTCCGATTCGACAACTCATCTTGAGTCCCCCTCTTGCAGCCCTTTACCTAAAACGTTGTCTCACTCTTCGCCCTAACACTAACATGTCTAATGCTGATATCATTGCAGCTATTGAAAAGGATGGTAAAAGGCAAGATGAGTTCCTGTTAAAGCTACAAGTGGTTGAAAATTTTATAAAAGAAAAAACAAGCCTGGAATATGCTACAGTTTACCACAGTTACACTGACCCCAGTACATGGTGGGGGAGAGGCACAAGTGGGTGACAGGGGGATATGATCTTATTGGATATTAATCAGAGTGAACAATACAGTTACATCCTGTTAAGCACCCTCCCTTCACAACACCCCCCCCCCCCAGCAACACATTGTAACTCTCACAAAAATTAAGCCAATCAGTACTTTGTTTCTGTCAACCCCTTGCCAGTGAAATGATATTAGTTCAACTCTAATAATTCATTGCTGACAGACTACAAGCAAGACAACATGAGCTACAGCAAAGAGACAAAGACTGATGGTGGTATTGTGTTCAGGGAATGTGAAAGATTAGGTGTAGAGTTGTATAATTTATCAGGAGAGAAGGATATAATTGATATTAATATGTTGACCAATAGGGTCGTGTTTGAGATTAACAGGTTTGTGTCTTTAATGGATGTAGGTACAGTGATCCACAGTGTTGTTGATATTTTGTGTTACAACTTTGCTTTAAATGTTGATGATCACAGGGCCCTTGAAAGGAGGGTAAGTACATACATCAAGAGAGCGTTGTCTAAGAACCGTAGATTGATGCATAAAGAAATGGACGCTTTTTAAGACGACTTGATTTTGGTCAGTGTACACAGCTTAACACTAGAACAGCCACGGCGGTCATTTTGACCGTTTTGAAATTTATGTGTAATAACTTTTTTGGATAAAGAAATAAAATCCTGATGGTATATGACTTTTCCTAAATGTGTCTGTATTTTCATTTAATATGTTTTTTTTTTATGTAAATCACACAAACGGCTTAGAAGATATGATCATTTCTACCTATTTCGGCCATACGCGGTCATATTGACCGCTCGGAATTTCGCGGTATTCAAGTTCATTTTTCATTTTTCCCGCGGTCAATGTTGCAATTTTGGCTGCTTAGCAACTATCACTGTCACGTCACTGGAGGTCTCTACTTACACGGATTTACTTACACTAAGAACAAGAACAACTATTACGTACTATTGTATTTATCTATATTTATCTATATCTATATACACGGAAACAACCGTGGGCATCACAGATGGGCAAAAAGCAAAACCGGAGTCGGTGACTTATTACAACCACACTAAGTACGGCGTGGATGTCCTAGATCAGATGGCAAGGGCATACTCGGTGAAAGGCGGCACACGTAGATGGCCAGTGGCTGTATTTTATAACATCCTCGACCTGGCTGGGATCAATGCCCATATCCTTTTCAAAACGTGCACCAGCAGCAAAATTGCCCGTAGAAAGTTCATGCGGCTGCTGGCAGAGGAGTTGAGAGCGGAGTTCATGGAGGGGAAACGCGCGGCATTGTTTCCGCAGCAGCATAAGCAAACACCGGCACAGTCATCAAAAAGGAGGCAGTGCCAGATAAGAAAGAAGTGCAGTAAAAATAAAACACAGGATACCTGCTGCAAATGCAGCAAACCCGTGTGTGGGAACTGTGCAAGGAGAACAGAGGTCACTTGCGTTGACTGTGACGGCACACAAGCACACAATTGATGTAAATAGTTAGTATATATTTAATTGTTTTATTGTTCTATTGATAGCTTTTTCGATTATTTAGTGTTACAAATGTTAAAATAAAATGTTTCATATTAATATAAATACTTTTAATTGTTCATGTTCTAAGTTATGTTGGAGAATACGGTTATGTTATGACGATTTACGATGATAGGAATATTGATAAATGTATAATTAAACTTGTTAAAATATACATCTTGGTGTTTTTTTTTTTAAGATATCATAACACAATAAATGCATTAATGTTTCAACTGGGTATTTATCATGAGAAAGTATAGAGTTTGGAATCAAGCGGTCATTTCGACCGCTTACGGCAGTTCTAGTAGTTATGGAATTCCGGCACTTCTAGTGTTAAGAGCCAGGAGCTAGTAGCTAGTACTGAACTGGAATGTGTCAGGGTTGAAGTTCTGCGTAAAGCGAAAGATAGGTCAGACAATGATAGAAAAGAGAAAGGTTTGAAACTGTATAAGGTTGAGGTAAATATCAGAAGCTTATAGTCTAGGCTAGACAAGTGTAGTCAGAGGTTCTCAGAGAACCATAGCTCCAGATCCCTGGTTAGGAAGAAGTTGAAGAGGACGGAAGTTAGGCTAGCATAGAAAGAGGCTGAGACTCTTAAACACAGGAACAGTGAGTTAGAAGGGGCCAATGAAGAATTAAAAAAATTAGTCAGGGACTAGCACAGATGCCCATTGACAAATTTGCTGGGTTCCAATGACTTTAAAAGAAAGACCGATCAGGTCAGTGGTAGAGCGTGTAGTTGAAAAGGAGAGTAGGTTCAGACTCTCAATGAGCAAGTGCAGTTTTGGAAAGAGGAACATGCTGCCACACAAGAGCAATTAGACAGGTTTATTCATGGGCAGGTCCCCACTTTTTAGCATGGTAGGTATTCAGATGCTGTTAGGGAGGTGTATATGGATTTGATCACAAGCATTGGGTGTGAGTTCCACCAAAGCATCTGAAGTTGTAAAAGTTGTGTTGCAGAAGTTTGGCAGATCCAAGATAAGAAGACTTCCTAGCCAGTCTTTTTGAAAATATATGGTGTTGGAAGCAAGACAAATATAATTACAGCATCTCCAAAGTACTCTGTTGTCAGATAATAACTTGACCCTTTGCACAGATGCTACAAGCAAGTTTGGACACAAATACGGCACTGCAGGCATCTATTTAAAGGATGCTACTAGACTGCATTTAGGTGTGAGAGAACAGACATCCGGTTCTGCCCAATACACGTTTGATACTGTGCAGGAGATTATTTATGCTGTTGTTAGCAGTGGTGGTAAAGAAGGTAGAAAGACTCGGGTGGTGAATGAGCTGTTCTGTGGTTTGCATCTCATTGATGGTCTGGCCCATCAAGCGAACACTGCCTTGTCTAGCTGGGAAGACATGGTTTTTGGCAGTGCAGAGATTGGAAGCTCTAGGCACCCCGGATTCCGGAAGAGTTGCGGTGAAAGCGGAGCTGTACACCTTTTGATAATAGTGTGTAAGCTCATTCAAAAGCGTGGTTGTGAAAAGAGTGGCAAGCCGGTTCAATTTCAAACATTTTTGATGGAACAGAACAGATTTTTTTCCCCTTGCTCCTTTTAAGGGCAACAGGGCAAATGGGATAATAGGGATATTTTGGATTTCTCTTCTGCCAATAGAAGTGACAATAGGTTAGTAGAGGCTGTGTATGAGGATCTTAATGTTCCTCATTTCCTTGCAGGTTGTCGGGCCTTGGGACTTGTAGGGAAGTTAGTTGTTGATCCTGTATGGGAAGCACTTTCTAGGAAGGAAAATGTGCTTGCTATGAATGGCAGGTATCAGGAGCTTGTCAGAAAGCTCAGAGTGGCAGGTGGCTAGAGCTGCACTTCTTACAGGGGAAGTGACTCTTTTTGAGGACATAGCTGTCCATGATTGTCCTGTTTTAAAGTGTCTGACTACAAAGATTGACACTGATTGGTTGACTTGGATGGTTTAGCAGTGCAGGCTGTTGAGATTGTTTTAGCGTGCCTGGTGAAGGTGTGTAGTAGCATGCTAGCAGACCACTTAGTGCATGGATGCTATGCAGATGTGTCTGAGGAATTGGTTGACCAACTTGCCTCAGCACCTCAAACCAATGTTAGTTGTGAGCGTGACTTTGGGGTTTTCTGATAGGCTTCTCCGAGAGAAAGCAAGGGCAAAGGTAAATACCCTAAAGGGCATGCTGCTTTTCAAGCAAAATTGGTCCTGGGAATGGCTGTCAGGACTAGATACAGACAGGAAAGCACAGGTGTTGGCTGTAGCTAGAGCATCTGTAAAAGAACAGAGAGTTGTTTTCTGTGAGCGTGCTCAAGCCATTAGGGATGAGAGACTTAGTACTTTGCAGGTGTCTAGTGGACAATTTAGATGCAAATAGATGAGCAACTAGAGAGTTTAGGGGGGACATCCAAACTCTTAGCTGTATCAGCACAGTTCAGGTTTAGACGAATGGTCCTTAGAGTCTCTCATCAGTAATCTTAGGAGTGTAGTTCAGGCACCTCTGGATTTGGAGGACACTGAGGATAGGCATTATGGGTGTGCATCAGCACATGTTTTTGCAGAAGCAAAGGCTGAATGTATTTGCCTTGCTGAGAAACAGCAGGCCCTTGTTCGGGATTTAGGCAGGAAGAGAGGGGGGCTGTCTAAGGTCATTGTACCTAATGTGCAGTCGGCAGACCAGCTCCTTGGTAAAGTCATCAGACATGGGTTTGATGAGGATGGGACTAAAGTCTGGTAGAGCCAGTTATAGAGGAAAAGGAGGTCAATGGTAAGACCATTTTCCATGTAAGATATGATGGTGAAAAGAGACTGGTGGTTTGATTTATGGTCAGATTTTCAGGAGGAGTATGTGGAGTCGTTGTCTGTCAGTGCTGCAGACATGGTAGGCAAAAATAAAGCATGTATATAAATAGTGATGAAGGGTTAGAGTGCTGGTACCCAGGTAGAGTAGTGGGCTAGGTAGCACATGTAGTTTACTTGTTGTAGAGTATGAGAGTGAGGACGAAAGGGGGTATATGAATGTCCTTTTTTAGATGCCTATTTAAATCATGAAATCAGATTTACACTGGCAGTAAGACTGTTGAGCGGGATTTAAAATCCAACAGTAGTGACATAGCAGAAAAGGGCATTTGCACAATAATCATAACTATTCTGTCCCTAACACTTCTTTCTAATTTCAGATAAAAGATACAAATGAAACACAGCCAGTTTGCAGTGAGGTTGGATAGTAAAGAAAGTTTTCATGAATATGTTTGTATTTGATGTGCACACATTTTTCTCTCATTTTCAGATAAACCTGCCTTCAATTAGCTACACATTTTCCAGGAGCTTGCTCGATCACCTTTTTACCAGGGGTCAGGGAATCATTTTCCAGTATCCCATATTGGCTTAAATGGGTTAACTGTTTTTTTGATTCGCTGTCAATTTTGAAAAAAAATGAAGTCGTGTCATTATTATTCGTATATGTTGTGTATTATTCAATAAAATAATAATATGAATAGAATATTCAAGTGTGTACTATCGCTCCCATCACTGCAGGTACAAGCTCAAACTGGAACTCCTTTTGAAGAAAACAACCTAACCTTTCGTTTAAGATGTCTCCCGGTTGTGCAAACCTTCTATGAAAGGTAGCCAAAGCTTCAAAAACTAAGAATTTTCATACACTTTCTTAATGTTGATTGCAACCAACATTTAATAGCATTAAGGTGTAAGTGTCTACATACTAACTGTCGAATTTATTGCAAGTAGTCGCTAGTTATTGAGCTTTGAAAAGGACGGTGCCATATTTTTTGTTCTACATTCAGACTTATGTTAACTTGACAGTTGGTTAGCTTGGCCACGAAAGACGCATTCTTTTATCCACCCTAAAACGTGTGATTCTGACCATTCCAACCAACTATTTTCAGATAGACAAAAACGATATGACAAACGCTATAGACTCTTGTATAGTGTGGCTTCAAAATAAAAAAAAATTTTACAAGGAGACTAACGAGTAACACTAGCATTTAGTAGCATTGCTACCAGGAATATGCTAGATAACAAAAGTTATACTGAAGCTAGCTTCTGTTTTGGAAAAATAACTCACTGGTGGAAGCGTGTAAATACTGACGAGTCGATGCATGAAGCAGCATTTTACTATCTGTCACAGCGCGATTTTTTGGAAATTGTTTACCTTTTCCATTAATGCAGGTCACAGAATCTGTTGTGTCACCAAAAATGGTTGATTTAGCTTTAATCTTTACCGTTCTTCTTTTAAATGTTTATTTACTTTGTCAAACTTCTATGCATGTCTCAGTCAAAATGCTGTTCCAGGTGAAGTACAGACAGCAGAAATATGGTGCTGCTTGGTGCAGTCTGCAGAAAGTCCCCCATGAAGTGATCTTGATTAGGCAACAAGTGAGTTTTATTTTATTTTAATATATTTGCTATAATTGCAGTTAAACTATAACTGCAATAATATTTAATTTGTTTATTCAGTGAATCTCTTAAAGTTGATCACATTTTTGGGATAAATGTGACTAATAGATGGATGAAGGTTTAAAAATGTTCTCATAATGCCTCCCTGTTCGCATTTAAATTTGTTTTCAGTTCATTCTTGTTTTCTATCTTTGTCCTCAGCCTACGACCAATAAATGGTGTCCCTGTTGTTGGGGTTACATCTCCTTCCACCATCTCCAGGGGGACTGAAGTCTCCAAAGATGTGTGCATGTGATGCAGTTGAGCGACTTGTTGTCTTACACAAGGTAATTAGGGAGTCAGGTGGCCCAGCAGGTTAAGATGTTGGGCTCATGATCGGAAGGTTGTGAGTTTGTTTCTTGGCTGTAGCTATGTGACGCTGTGTTCTTGGGCAAGGTGTTTCACCCTACTTGTCTCACGGGGAATGTCCCTGTACGTGCTGTAAGTCGCTTTGGATAAAAGCGTCTGCAAATGATTAAATGTAGGGAGTCAGGTAGCTCAGCATGTCAAAATGTTTTTGACAAGGATTGTTTGTTGTGATTCATTAATATAAGTACATGAATTAAAATAATTAATCATTTATTCAGTAATATTTAACAATGTGAGAAAAAAAATCTGTATAGATAATTGACACTTTAGGGCGTGAAATCAACACAAAAATTTACTGGGAGCAGTGTTAGTTGTCTAATCTCTTAGTGTTACTTTAACTCTGTAGGTAAAAAAAAAAAAAAGCCATTAGGTGCCCAATTTTTGGAAAATAAGAGGATAAACAAGAAAAAGAGGGTATTGTTCTGGTTGTAAATCAGTGTAGAACCCCACTAAATTAGATATTAGGTTAAATCAATCACTCCTTGCATTGACTACCCCAGCAACTTCAGCAGCTTTTGTGAAGTCAGCTAACCGCAGACAGCGTCTTACTGAAGCTTACATTGACATTACATTTAATCGTTTAGCAGACGCTTTTATCCAAAGCGACTTATAGTACGTACAGGGTATGGTGGGGTGAAGTGCCTTGCCCAAGAACACAACATCACATAGCCACAGCCGGGGTTTAAACTCACAACCTTCCGCTCATTAGGCCAACGCCTTAACCCGCTGAGCTGTCAGATGGCTAAGCTCCCACCGACACAAACTCACCGGTGTTGCGCCACCCGATGCACGGCTGCCGATGCACGGTCTCCTCAGTTGTTTTCGGCTATGTAATATGGTCTGAGGAATATCTTTAGCTGGACGGTAAAACTTGTCACACACACAATATGCACATTAAAATAAAGAAAAATAACGTATTTAAGCTTGAATTTCTAGAAATTTGCATACTCTGTTACTCTATTTGAACCAAATCAGATAAGAAATCTCAACATATCTTAACCATTGAACTATTTAACTTAACAATCTTCCCTGCTTATATTCAAGTCCCCCACTTTTTTGCTCAGTGGGAGAATTGAGCTCTTGCTTGTTCTGCCAGGATTTTAAACCTGGGCTTAAATGGAGTCAGGGCCATTCTCATACACATGTGGAGGTGCTCATTGGTGAGCCTGGAACAATATTTTGTTTTGATTATGTTCATTGTGGAGGATGCTGCCTTACAGTTGTGTGTGGAGCCACACATGGTCAAGAGATATAGGGCTTCTTTTCTCAGACCTGGGAAAGCTGTCTCAGGGACCATTTGGAGCCAGAAAGTAGAAGGGTCACTCCTCCGTGTCTCTCCCTTTCTCTGTCTCACTCCTCCGTGTCTCTCCCTTTCTGACTCACTCCTCCGTGTCTCTCCCTTTCTGACTCATTCCTCCGTGTTTGTCCCTTTCTGTCTCATTCCTCCGTGTCTGTCCCTTTCTGTCTCACTCCTCCATGGTTCTCCCTTTCTGTCTCACTCCTCCATGGTTCTCCCTTTCTGTCTCACTCCTCCATGGTTCTCCCTTTCCGTCTCACTCCTCCGTATCTCTCCCTTTCTGTCTCGCGTCTCCGTGTTTCTCTTTCTCTGTCTTACTCATCCACATTTCACCCTTTCTCTGTCTCACTCATACGCATCTCTCCCTTTCTGTCTCACTCGTCCGCAACTCTCCCTTTCTCTGTCTCACTCGATCGTGTTTCTCACGTGGTTTATGTTTATTTTTCGTGTCTCGCCGAAAACTCTCATCTAACTCAGTACATCTTCTCAATGTTTACCGCCTAGTATACACAGTTTTGACTGGATGAGTGGAATCACGTGGAATGGTTTAACTCATATGCCATTGGCCTGTGCGTTTTCCCATCTACAAACCGACTACCGTAAAGACGATAAAAGCTGCCTCGGTTAAAATAGAAGTGCTTTGTACGATTTTAAATCGTAACCCTCTGTTTGGGCTGTAGGGCCGGGTCCGTATGAGACAGCTTCTGGGTCCAGACCCAGACCGCGATCCGCCAGTTAGTGACCTCTGCTGTAGAGCAATGGAATCAACTTCCTGATGTTAGAACATTAATAACACATTTGGAATAATATAATTCAGTCTGATGAGAAATAAAAGCATGAATTAATGTTCTCAAAATAAGTGCAGCGTCAATGGTATTGTTTTGGGAGGGCTCACCTCCACTGCCAGCCTCAGCCTCCCCCAGGGTGAGGGCCAGCCTCAGCCTCCCTCAGGGTGAGGTCCAGGCCTGCCTTAGCCTCCCCCAGGGTGAGGTCCAAGCCAGACCCAGCCTCCGTCAGGGAGTGGTCCAGGCCTGCCTCAGCCTCATCCAGGGTGAGGTCCAGGCCAGCCCCAGCCTCCTTCAGGAAGGGGTTGAGGTCAGCCTCCCCCAAGGAGGGGTTGAGGCCAGGTCCAGGCCTGCCTCAGCCTCCCCCAAGTTAGGGCCCTGAAATGGCTTGCGCAAGCACTGTTTGTAGCATGCATGAATAATCAGGTTAGTCTACTCATGTCCAGTGCAACTTTTTCAGTCTATATGCTCACCAAGGATCTGCCGGCGCCAGCGCTGATGACTGAGGACACCTTAATCTGTAACAAACACAACATAATTCAACTATTCAATGAAGTAGATACATACAGCGGTTTTGGTAAAGATATAGTTGAACACATCACACAAGACTCATAGAAGGTCATAATGTTAGCGTGGAGATTAGCATGTCTGAACCGTACTGAACATACTATTGGTCCTTCTGCAAACTCACCAATTAGCAAATTTTTTCAGGGACACCTGTTCTCAGGGACACCTGTGCCGTTGCCAGAGGAGTTGGTGCCAGGGTCGATGTTGGGACCACTATTGGGACCAGCTACATCTGAAAAAGCAAGTCAGAAGATTGGACTATTAAAAATCCAGGATGAGCAAGTTGTCCAACGAGCCTAAAACTTCTTACTAGAACCAAAAATACGAAACACTTTCCCGATTATTTTTGATTCTCACGCTCACTGATGTAAAAACCTCCACTTTCTCCTGTATTTTCTGTAGCTCCGTGATCACCTTCAGGCATGCAGTTTTCATCTCTTCATCGAGGTCCAGATATTCATGGCTAGTCTTCATAAATATCTGGTTTTTGAAGAAATACTTCCTCTTCAAACCATTCCAGAGTCTTGTGCCATATCTTACATCTGTTACCAGCATTACACTTAACTTAATAACAAGTGATTAGTTATGTAATTTAAAGTACAATTATTTCAATTTACTATAGCCTTCTCTGCTGTGAACATTTCTCAAACATTTAAGAAACACTTCTCTAATTATTTTTGATTGTCATGCTCACCAAGGTAAAAACCTCCACTTTCTCCTGTACGTTTTTCTGCAGCTCCGTGATCTGAGAAGAAACAATTCCTCTTCAGACCATTCCACAGCAGGTGGTGGTGGTGGTGGTGGGGGGGGTGGGGGGTCACATTCCATTTCTGTATTCCATTTAAACCCATGTTTTGGGGGTCACTTACAGTTCTCGAGTTTGTCAACAGATTCGACGAGCTCAGCTCTGCTGCACTCCGCCAGCCTAGTTTGACGAGCACTGCTTGAACTCGTTTCGGTTTTAGCATTTGTGTTTGCAAAGATGTGCACGGAGATGATACTTCAGACTCATTGTACTACAGTGGAAAGACAGTTCATCACTGCAGTATTTACAAAACAACTCTGGTTTTATCTAAACTCCCATTCGGAAGCATTTTAAATCTATATTTGCCGTTAAGCAAGTGAGCCATCTCCTCACTCATCACTTTGCTACTTCTTCACCCGCAGGCAGGTAAACATGTTAAGGTTTACAGATTACTCACACGCGTTAACGCATTAACGTTAACAGCCCTAATATACCTGTACACATGTCACTTTCTTCTTCAAATGGTTTGTTGGTGTGAATGTTGTCACTTTACCCGACTCTTCCCTTGTCCTTGGAGTCATACAGGTCCCTGAGGAGCTCCCACTTGTACGGGCCAAAGCCAACAAGGGCCTCGCCCTCCTGTCCGGGCTGGGAGGCCTATAGAGCATTGGGTTCCAACATTTGTCTGGCCTCATGCGTAACATACTCCTTCGACCAACCTGAGCGCTTCCACAAACTCCGGGAAGGCATGTGAGTAGCAAGCTAGGGCGGCCTTGTTGGCCATCAGCGCCGACTGGGAGCTGCTCCTCTCCCACTGCTGCTGGTGGGAGTGCAAGAGCGTGGTTGAGAGTGTAGCCGACGTCATTGTCCAGCAGCCATTTGAACGTCTGACCCCAGTACTTTCAAAACTGCATGCAGCTGGCTCAGCACCAGCAGGTCCGTACTGGGATTGGACCATCCACTCGTGCCAAAAATCTGGACAAATGTCACTTGATCAAGGAGCAAATCTGCATCAGATGAGATCAGCTGACTTTGTGTGTGCAGTGTGTGCGCTGTGCACAGCGGTGTGTATTCTGTGTGTTAACAAGAAAAACGTATATAAGAAAGTGGTGCGCAAAAGCAGGGTAGTGATAGAATTGATGCACATTATTGATATTGGTCGCATGTGTACCTGCACATGCATGCTTATTAACACATGGGTACTGTGGAATATATTTTTACGCACCTGCAGTGATGTAAACAGACACACTTCCCCTTGAAGAAATATTCACTCTCCCACCATGTCTGAAATATTCAGCACTCACTTTCTACCTTTCGCTTCTTTGGTTCTGTCATGTTTAGTAACATGGGGTAAATATCTTCTGTGATTGTCCTTTTGGTTGGAGCAACTGCCTTAATCAGAATCAGAATCAGGTTTAATCGTATTTGTAAGTCTTGCATAGCAATTAAACCTGATTCTGATCAACGGTAGTGCCACCTGTTGTTAAAACTAAGAAGTGCAATACACTCTGGCAAAAGTTGAAGTGCGGTGCATATTCTATTCTATTTATAAAATTTATTGCGGGCCAATTAAAAATGGACCATGGGCTGCAGTTGGCCTGCGAGCGGTAGTTTGGACACCCCTGGTTTAAATTAACCAATGATTATTGAGGATTGTTTTTGTTGACGACTAAATGATTATGCTTGGAGACAAACCTGTAGACAACTGTACAATCATGGTGGCTTGTCTCATTGCTTCATGGGCAAGTAATGCACTTGCAGATCCACCAACTCTGTGCGATATTAATGGTGGAAGTTTTTCTCACCTACGCTCTTAGTTGCATTGTTGCATCACTGCTTGCTTTTGATTTTCTGGTTAACACACTGGATGTCCACAAACTGTACAGGTGATACCTTAAAGTAGAAAAGCAGTAAAGGACATAATTCACATAGGAAAGAATTCAGTTACTGTCGGCACCACCAATCTTTCGAAGATTACTATTGTCCCTGGAGGACATCTAGTGCATTTCTGAAGAACTACACATTCAATTACAAAAGTACAGTAAAATGCATTTTGGTGGTATAGTGGGCAAAATTGGGAACGCTTCCGAATTTGCGTGTCATCCTTGCGCCAGGGGCCATGCTAATCTTCTCTGTATCGTTCCAATTTTATTAGATGTGCTGCCGAAGCGAGCACAATATACCACTCTGGTTAAGCCCTATTTATGGACCAGAACTTCTATGGTCAAAACAATATAGGGAGACCTCAGACACTTTGCTCCCAAAGAGGTTCTTCAAAAGGCACCAGGTCTGAAACAAAAAGCTAGTGGCACAGAACAACAACAATCTTTATTGGTTTCTGTAGCTGTCTGCAGTTCAAGACAAATATCAAACATTATGAGTTCACTATCATCCACACAGCCCCGTTAGGTCTGGTATCCAATATGGCGCTGGTTTAGTCTTCTCGCTACACATAATTGGTTGCCCTGGATCTCAACAGAATTCTAACCATGGATTGGTGCTCCTGAACAAAAGGCTGAGTACTTTTCTCTTCCTTATTGTTACGTCACAGTTCCCCTCCTCCACTCGGAGAACAGGCGGAGCGGTGTCCTCCCCCACTGAAAGAGCAGGATGAGGCGGAGCTTGTTCCGCAGTCAACGTTCAACATTCCAGTCTGGGTTTGAAATAGGGGTGGGTAGGGTGAGGGGGGTCAGAAAATGTATACCTTTTTACTTGCAAATGCATATATACTGTATTACAATGTCTTACCAATGTCATGCCTGGAAAAATCTTGTATGATTTCAGAAACCCCTAATGTGGACCGTACAATTTCTTAACCTTGACATCAGTTGAACCCATAGAAACAGTCTATGGTTTAACCTCTTGTATGAGAAGCTTGTTGAAGAATGTACTTTTTCGCTAAGAAGGTACTGCTGTGGTATAACCAAAAATACAATAAATAACATAATTTAGGTCTATAATATATTGGACGTGATTGTATTTGCAATATAAATTATCCATTGAATATTTCCAAGTATGTTCATGGTGTAGTAAGAGAAGATATAAAATAAGATAATCCTTTATTTGTCCTGCAGTGGGGAAATTGCAATTTGCAATAGCAAGGCACAGTACAACACTCATACAATGAACAGGTAAGTAAATAAATTAAATTAGATCTGATAAGGATCTAAGAGGGCGGAGAAAATAATATATTAAGTGAGAATTATTGTGATGGCTGCTGCTATGGATAAGTAGTGAGTGGCAAAATATTGCGCAAAATATTGCACATCATATTGCACATAATATTGCACTTAATTGCATAAATAAAAAATATTGCACATAGTTATGGAAGGGTGTACAGCAGCAGGGTCAGCAGTGTTTGTTGGAACAATCTGACGGCAGCAGAAAGGAAAGACCCGAGGAACCTCATAGCCTATCGCCGATTCACATGATTTGCTTGTTCTTTACGCCCTGGAGAAAAAGTTAATCCCACAGATTGTCAGTGTCTAATTTGCATCATGATTACAGTGTAAGCAAATATGGAGCAGGACAATCCACAGATTTCTTATCCAGCCTAAGTACATTTCACAATAGTCAAGACCATAAACCGAGACAAAGTCATGAACAAGACAAGAGTGTATCAAGACCTAAGCAAGCCCAACACTTTGAAGGGGTCCAGACCAAGACCAGTTAACACGACCAATGACCATTGAGAGGGGGGGAGGGGGCACCCACACATGCAAAGTGGTCTGGGTGGCGGCGGCCTGGCTGCGCTGAAACGGCTGCATTGGTTGAGGATCTCTGCTGGGCCCCTGATAGGAAGAGGTTTGGGCCCTGTTTTGGGACCAGGCAGTCCAAGTGCTCTGTTCCTGCTTCAGAGAGAAACATAACCTTTTAAACACACACCCACACACACACAGGCATGCTCATGCATGCACAATTTTACCTTTTTAGGGACACTTTTTAAAACCTTATTTTAAAGAAGGCTTAAATTGCAGATCTACACGTTTTTATAGCAAATAACCTTGAGAGGAGCAGTTCAGAGATGGTTGGTGAAAGAAAGGCAGTGACTGTGTTGGACTATGTCTTTACTCTGTAGGAAGTGTCAGACTTCTTAATTCAGAAGATCCTGATGTAGTCATTTATTAAAACTAAATTTTCTTTCCTTTCTGCTGATGGTTTCCAGTATATCAATGATGAACCAGATCTGATATCACACCACTAGTGGAGCGGGACCTTGTTTGTTGTCAACTGTGTGACGGCCCCACCTTCTATGTTGGGGGTGTGTTATTTGCAGGCTGCTGGTTGGTCTTTGTTTTTCCTAGGTTCAGCAGAGGTGGGACCATCATCAGGAGATTGGCTACACCTGGGCGTGTAACGTGCATTTATCTCCACGCTGGCTGTTCTCGCGGGGACTGACCATCCACGCCGTTTGAGGAAGACGCCACGGCGCGGCTGTGCTTTCCTGTGTTCTTTTGATATTTTTGCACTCATGCACTCACATGCATCCATACATGCCTACACTACTGATTACAGACACTGATCTTTTGCTTATTTTTCTGTTACTGCAATAAACACGACACGATTGCATTTGAATCTCTTCTCCTCGCCCGGTCTTAGTTGCAGTCCTCGAGCCGGACCGTAACAACTGTACCTTGTGATGCAGACACATGACACCAAACCCAGGTACATATGCCTTGGACATGCATGCACGCTGGTGTCGACACTGGTGTAGGCTGCAGACTGGTGTTGGAGTTAGTCCATACATCACCTTTCATCCCTGCATATCTGGAGCTTCTGAGGTCTTCTCTATGTCCTTCAGAAAATGTGTAGGAGGGTTGGGGGAGGAGGAGAGCTGGGCGGGGGTGCAGGGCTGGGCAGGGGTTTGAGGGCAGGCTTCAGGAGGAGGAGGACTGGGGGAGTAGAAGGGCTGGGTGGGCTGGAGGTGAAGGAGGAGAGCTAGCTGGGGGAGGAGGGCTGGCTTGGGGTAGAAGAGGGAGAGGGCTTGGGGGAGAGGAGGAGGGCTGGCAGTGGGAGGAAGAGGACTGGGTGGGGTGGAGGATTGGGGGAGGAGGGATGGGGTGGATGGCTGGGTAGAGGAAGAGGTTTGGCGGGGGGGCGGGGGGGGACTGGGTGGGGTGGAGAGCTGGGGGTGAAGATGGAGGGCTGGCTGGGGAAGGAGCCAGACTGGGGATGGAGGAGGGCTGGCTGGATAAAGGAGGAGGAGGGCTGGCCGGGGGGAGGAGGAGGGCTGGCTGAGGGTGAAGGAGGAGGGCTGGGGGAGGAGAAGGGCTGTGGCGAAGGGCTGGGGGTGGAGGAGGAGGGATGGAGGGCTGGCAAGGGGGTAGGAGGACTGGGTAGGGGTGGAGCATTGGGGGGGGACTGGGGGGAGGAGGGCTGACTGAGGGAGGAGGGCAGGGGTGGAGGACTGGGGGAGGAAGACATGGAGACATGAAGTCTGCGGACAGCCTATTAAACTCAGGACTGGAGTTTGACACCCATGGTTTAGACTTAACAAATAGAGAACACAGACATGGGACAAAGGTATGTGCTGGGAAGTTCAGGGCCATCAGCTGGGTAGTGCTGGTGTCCGCTGAACCTCTCCAAGGTTTGGGAATGTTCTCCACGGTTCCATTCTAGATGGCGCAGTATGGAATTGTCATGTGCATTGATTACGTGTGTAACGTTGCTTGAATATTCGGCATACGTTTTCTGTTTTGGTACGCTTAATAAACATGAACAAGATACTTTACCCAACTTCAGCCTAGCTGATTGATTCTCAGAACTCCCAGGACAGTGAGGAGTTGACCTGTGGTGATGCCCTCTTCATTAATCACAGAATAGAAGCACCTAGAGAGCTGTCCTACATCTCACATACCCTGAAACAGAACAGCTATTATAAGAGCCTGTCTTAAATAAGACAACCAGACCACGCTGTCATCTTATACAAAGCCATGCTGTCCTTGAATGTAGAGTCCTTGACTGTGGACTGTGGTACTAGCCATTACAGTCAGAAAGTGCCTTGCTGTACTGAGCAGAGTGGGGATGTATCAGGTCTTGCAATCAACAACTTCACTGATGACGAGGACTAAACAGACTGCCAGACCAAGCGATGCTGAAATAGTATTTTATTAAATACTTTCAAGATCCAAGTTTTGAAGAATAACAAAGCTATGATGAAGACCAACTAACATTCAGACAAACACTTAATAGTTGTCAATTCATGGTTGTATTAATTGTACATCATGATCATGCAAAAACCTCCAGCATCTGAGTGCAGGCTGGAGAGAAAGCACAGCCCTGTAATAGTAGTAGTAGTAGCATATCAGTACAATGCTGGGGAAATACTAACAACAAGGGCCTCATACCAAGCTACGGCTCCTCAAAACGTTTTTTTAAAATGCTTTTCTGTGTTTTTAAATATATATTTTTTTTTCATGTCACCTATTCAACATTCTGGATGGAGGCTTTCATTTCAAAGATGCAAATATTGTTATACATGATAAATTCTCGTCTCCATCCGTATTCAATTAGGTACATGGTAGAAATGGTCAACTGAAACATGCATATACTAGACGTCCGTGTGGTGTCCTACAGCATGGGAATTCTGATCCTGCTGTCAACACTCCCTTTCTCACCCACTCTTTTACTACAGATCAATAACTGTACTCAAGTCAATAAATATGAATCATATTTCAAGGTTTAAATAGTTTTTTCCCTTTGTGTTTGTATATATATATGTGTTTGAGAGTATGTGTTTGTGTTTGTGCATGTCGGTGTTTGTTAATTTTCAATTCATAACAATTCTTTCAACTCTGGTTGGCGATCATTTTATAAATCTAACTACCATTCTAAAACTTGTCAGAAAGGGGCATTCAAATGAATTCTCTGTGTGTGTGCTACAGGGAGAGTGCGTCCCTAGCTTGGCTGAGCGGTACATTACCAACAGTAAACAACAGTAAAACAGCAATAACCACAACAAAACCCAACACAGAAACAGAGAGACAGCCATGTGTGAGACAGCCATATCTGAAACGCGGATGAGCAGATCATGACGAGGGGTGGGGAGAGCTGCATGGGTGGATGAGCACACAGCAGCAGGCCAGCATCTCCCCCCACACAGAGGCGGAGATGTTCCATAGCCAGACCCAGCCACCAGGCCCGGGGGAAGATATGTAGGGACCAGCATGAGACACAGCTCTGGGTGGGGTGGATGTGGGGGTGGGTTATAGTTGGTATGTCCATGTGACTTAGTTCTGGAGTGTATGTGCGGGCATGCGGGAGACTCCCGGAGGAGCATTCTTTCAAATCTGCAAGCAGTCAGGCCCCTGGATCTGGAAGTGACTAGTAGGACTGTCTCTTGAATGCATGGACACATATATAAACATTTCTACATATCTCTACACACACTGTCATACACAGTGACTAGAAGGACACAGGGCAGAGCGACTAGCCGGGTGCTTGGACACAGAGAACAGAGAGGAGACAGAGGCAGAGAAGGAAAGGGAGAGAGAGAGAGAAGGAGGGAAAACATGCAAAACGCAGACCATTTCCCAAAGCCCAGCTCTCCCTGACTGCATACAGACATACCAACACACACACACACCCCAGACACACACACACCATACACACCAGACACACACACACACCAGACACACACACACACACCATACACACCAGACACACACACACCAGACACGCAGCAGCTTCACTTGCACAGTAAAAAGTTCGATTTTTTTCTTCTTCTTCTTTTAAACTCAAAATTCACCTCAGATAGAGATTCAGAAGTGTCAGATATTGACAGAAAACAATGCAGCTGGATACCATGCTGAAACACAACAAAGCGTTGTCAAACCCAGCCCCTGACTTGCCCTTCTTTCTGTAAACAAAAACCAACAAAACACGAACAAAAGAAACAACACAAAGACTACAAAAGCCTACAGCTCTACACTTTGGTGCTTCACCTTTTGATATCAAGTTTTCACCTCACCAAGTTCTGATGTGAACCGGTTGGTTTCCCCCCCCCCCCCCCCCCCCCCCCCACCGATACACTTCAGTCAGGGAAGTGCTCCCTACATCCTATTATCACAACTTCCCACATTCCAACTCAATGCAAGTTCTGCCCGATGGCTCGTAGAGACAGACAGACATCTCAGCTGCTAAAATCTCCCTCTCCACTCTCCTCCCTTCTTGGTTTAGAAATGCTTGCTTGGGTTTCGGTGGTGTGTGGTACATCTAGTCATATTTACACAGTATAATCATAACTCATACTCATAAACTGTCACAAGTTCAACTGTTCACCCTCTCCTCCCCCGGTTTCTTGTCATCTCACACGGGCAGAAGAAAGATGGCTGCCAGGGGAGGGGTTCAGAGGGCAGAGACGCGCCCTCCTATTGGGCGCCAGATGCATGCATCATCCCAGGGGGCAGGGTCCGCACTCGGCCAGCCCCCAGCGGATCAAAGGAAGGAGGGGATTGGTTGGTGTTGTGGAGAGGGTGTGGTCTTCGCCCAGCCGGGCTCCTGGCATTGGCCACACAGAGGACAAGCCTCTAAAACACACTAGCCCAAAATGCCCCAAAACATGAACTCCTACTGGAGCCTTGCCACTCTAGCTGAGAGGAAGAAAGAGGGAGGGAGACGGAGAAATAAAAACAATGAACAAGTGCCAAGTAGTAAGTAAAACTATTAGGATGTGTACGTACCTGTGTGTTTGTGTGCGCGCATGTATGAGTTTGTGTACCTGTGTGTTTGCATGCATGTTTGTGCATGCAGTGCATCCACAGTGCAGCTCCTACAGGTAAGGTATGTGCACGCCACATGAACACCACACAGTTTGCTAGATAACATTGTATCATTAGTGCTGACCACAGTTGACATGCCAGCACAGCATGCCTGTTAACACCTGCACCCCTGGACACATCAGCTCTTTAGGCTACATCAAGGATTGCTGGTCCAAAATGTGTCTTGTGCCATTTCATGTTTCCAGTTGCTATAATGAACAGCCTTATACAGACAAGTGATGGCTGAACTCTCATCCACCACATTTGAATCGTCTTGCATCTTCTAGTCGGGCCAAACTGCAGGTAACCTCGTCTGTGTAAGTTCTGCTACTATGCTGTAAGATGAGGGTTTGCGCTGAGTTCTTTAACAGCAGACAAGGAAAGCGACAGGAATACCAATTACTCTTTCAATTGGATGTAACTGAAAGCACTTGTACGCTTTAAATGTCTACGTATTAACTTGGTTAAGATATTCAGTTATATCTTCAGTAGCATGGTGACTGGTTCTGTGGCATGAAATAGGTCAATAGGGACCATGAAGTTGAGTGCATGTGTGTGTGTGCACGTGTGAGTGTGCATGTGTGAGTGTGCATGTGTGAGTGAGCGTGCATGTGTGAAACAGTGAGTGTGTTTGTGCGTGTGTGCGAAACAGCGAGTGTGTTTGTGCATGTGTGAGAGTGTGTACCTACTCACTGCAGCGGAGCGGCTGGGGCCCCTGAGCAGTGGAAGTGCACGTTGAGCCACTTGCTGTCGCGACGGTGCCACACCCTGGTCTCCTCTGATTGGCTGGAGCGGGGGCGGCCCTGTGCGTCCACAAACTGGGTGAGGCGGATGTAGGCGATGCAGGCGGCATCCTCGCCAATCAGGTGGACGTGGGGGTTCAGCAGGGTGGTGTGGACCGGCTTGCTGTTCTTGCTTAGCACTAAGTGCCCCCCCACACACACACATTGAAGGAAACAATCAGGTACATGTTAAAGGTCAGAGGTGTGTGAGGTCCCATGAAATCATTCAAAAAGCCAAGCTGAGTGTGTGAGTGTGTAGGTAGGTGTGGGTTAGTGAGTGAGAGTGTGTGTGTGTGAGTACTTGTAGGACTCACAGTTCTCAAAGTAGAACTTGTGGAAGTCCATGCCCTCCACCAGGTTGCCCAGGGCCTCAGGTTCGAAAGAAGTCAGTCCCGGGTCACAGATCCTCCTAGGAGAGAAGACCAACAGAAGATCAAGAAGGAACCTGTCTCTACGGCTCTCTGAGCTCCTCCCCCTGTCTGGTCTCCTCCCCCTGTCTGGTCTCCTCCCCCTGTCTCTAAAACTGCATGAGCTCCTCCCCCTGTCTCTAAAACTGCATGAGCTCCTCCCCCTGTCTCTAAAACTGCATGAGCTCCTCCCCCTGTCTCTAAAACTGCATGAGCTCCTCCCCCTGTCTCTAAAACTGCATGAGCTCCTCCCCCTGTCTCTAAAACTGCATGAGCTCCTCCCCCTGTCTCTAAAACTGCATGAGCTCCTCCCCCTGTCTCTAAAACTGCATGAGCTCCTCCCCCTGTCTCTAAAACTGCATGAGCTCCTCCCCCTGTCTCTAAAACTGCATGAGCTCCTCCCCCTGTCTCTAAAACTGCATGAGCACCCCCCTGTCTCTAAGGCTGTATAAGCAGGACATATACGCTGTGTCCGAAATCACTCATTCCCTACTCCCTACATAGGGAAATAAATGTAGTGGACTATATACTGAGCTCAACAGAAAAGACGTTCGGACCTTTCTCTTGGCGCCGGTAATGACGTCGACGCTGTCGCACAATTTAAACGTACCACGTTAATGTCGTCTCACATAATACTTCTCCATTTACTACTGCATTTTCATTACATTTGAGTAGTTTGATTACTGTCCTGTACGTTTATTTTTCGTATTTTTTCTATTTAAGCATAAAAAATATATAGATATTTAATGAATTCAACAAAGTATCCTCCATCAAACTCCCCCCCCTGTTGACTACCTGCTGGAGCCAATTGGTTTCCTTTCCGTGCCCAGAGAACTTCTGGCAATGCGTTATGGGATATTTAGCTTCGGTTAGATGTTCACTACTTTTCGCAGTGAATTGTGGGATACATTCAGCGCGCTATATAGTGATCACTAACTATTCGGACACCACTACAAAATGGCGTGATCCCTATATAGTGCCCTATATAGGGGTTAGGGAGTGATTTCGGACACAGCCAATGTGTATTCTTCGGCTACCTCCTTTCCAGCAACCTGAAATCAACTTTCCGGGGGATCCTGAGCAGTGTGATTCCCTGGTGAGTGGAACACACCCTCAAGTCCTCCTTTTTAAAGAGAGGAATCACCACCCTGGCCTGCCATCATCATGGTCATGTAACTGTACCATTGCATGCTAGGAGTTGTAGTCCATACTCACGTGTATGCCTCAAAGTCTCCATTGTTGACAGCTTCGATTAACTGCTCTGTGATCTTGATGATCTCTTGCTTACGGGCTAGAGAGAAGGAAAGAGAGAGACGGCGAGAGAGAGAAAAAAAGGAGGGTTTTATATATAACCAGACCATGGGAAGAGTAAGGAAGGGAGGACTATATTAACTGATGAGAGCAGTTTTTTGTCCTCCCACCCAAACATCTGTTGCATTAGTATCCATCTAGCTCTGCCTCCTGCCTCCACTTCCTAACTCCCATCTCTCTTCTGTCCTTTTAACCCTACAACAACTTCCATCTTACCGGCTGTGTGTGTGTGTCTGCATGTGTGTGTTCTTACTGGGCGAGGGGTTAGTGAGCACGGCGCTCCCTAGAGGAGCGGCAGAGGGAGCAGGCTGGGGCTCGGGGCCGGAGAGCCCGGAACTGTTCCATGCCATACGCTTGACATCATGCAGAGGAGTGGCTGGAACACACAACGCATGGTGAACACACACAGACATGCAAGCAAGCATGCTCACGCACACATACACACACACACACACACTATCCATGCAGTGAACATGCATGCGCTCATGCAGAAACGTTACACTCAGCACATGAGTTTGAAAACATGCAGTGACACACAGTAACGTATGGACTGCCTATTCAGACTATGAACACACACACACACAGGTACAACACATACACATGTAGAACAGACAGGTGGAAAACCCACACACAGATGTACAACACATAGGTGGAAAACCCACATATGTAGAATACACAGGTAGAACACACACACACGTAGAGCACACATCAGACAGGTGGAAACACAAACACAACAGGAGGAACACAAACACGTAGAACACACATGTGGAGCACACACACATGCAGAGCACACAGGTGAAACACACACAAAGAAGACAGAAAGTTGACATGCAGATCTTTAATAGGTACTGTGAGTGTGAACGCCATGTTGTCATGCAGCTGACAAGATATTTCTATGCTGGAATGTGTACATATAGTGTCCCTTCTCTTCAAACTGCTCTATTCTATTCAACTCAAATCTATTCTGTTTGCAACAGAGTTCAAACAACTGGACTGGATGATCAGCCAATCAGCAAGGTGAAGACCAGAAGCAGGCTTTCCCACTGGCTCACAGCATATTAGTGTGGCTTATGACAAGGCAGCATTTGGCGACAGGAAGGAGAGAATGGAGGAGAGTGGGGTGGAGGGAAGTCCTTCAGAGGTGCTAGTGAGGACAAGCAGGAGAGCAGAGCAGAAAACAGGCCAGAGCACAGAGACCAGAGGAGAAGACAAGACAGATCTGGGGCTTCTAGAGTGTTCCAGGAAGGCCAGTAACTGTCAGAGGAGGAGAGGAGAGAGACAGAGAGGGATGAGATAGCTGATAATAGAGAGGGACGAGAGATCTGACCAAGGAGAGAGAGGGATGAGACAGCTGATGAAAGAGAGAGAGAAAGGGATGAGACAGTTGATAGAGGAGAATGAAAGACAGCGAGGGATGGAGGCACGGCTAAAAGAGAAGTCTTCCTTCATTAGACTGAAGATCAGGTTAACAACAACACAACATATATAGATAGCCTATATTCATACAAGGGAAAGCAGATTGGATAAGGAGAGGGAGGGGGGGGGGTCAAGGGTGAAAGACTGTTGCCCTTAGTGACAGGAGGTGTGGTCCTCGCCTGGCGTTGCCGTGGAGGGTTTTCAGTTGCCATGGATACACTTACTGGCAGGTGAGTTGTGAGGTGAGGACAGAAGGGGGGGCATCTCTTCTTGGGCACTGCCCTGACTGACCACCGAGCTGTCCGCTAGAACACACACACACACACACACACGCATATAGACGCACGGGCGCGCATATATAGATGGACAGGAGCAAACCCGCGCTCACGCAAACGTAAACAGGCAGACACAAAAACACACACAACAGGAACGTACAATACACACGCCACGCAAAAATAAAAACACCACACGCAGAGAGTGAGAGACACACCTCTCCACACTGCCAGCTTTACAGAACACACACAGGTCTGTGAGAAATTCACTTCGTCAATTAACAGAGACAGAGAGAGGGAGGGAGGGAGGGAGGGAGAGAAAAGGGGAGAGGGGGAGAAAAAGGGGGAGGGAGAGTAAAAGCGGAGGAAGGAAAGGGGGAGGAGCACCTTTCCTACCTTTCATATCCTCCTCGTCGTTGGTGTTGCTGTCAGTGGAACCCTGCACAGGGACACAGAGGAGCACATGACATGCGTGTACGCTCCACCTCAATAAGGGGCCCTTCTAATGTGTGCTAACACAGTAGTCCCCAATCCTTGTCCTCAAGGCCCACTGTCCGGCATGTTTTAAATGTTTCCCTGCTCCAACACACCTGAATCTAATGCATGTTCGTTACCAGATTTCTTCAGAGCTAGATAACGACCCATTCATTAGAATCAGGTGTGTTGGAGCAGGGAAACATCTAAAACATGCAGGACAGTGGGCCTTGAGGACCAGCGTTGGGGACCACTGTGCTAACAGGACTGGCCCTCACCTTGACGCCGTCAGGGGGGTTGTGGACCACGGTGCTCTGGGATTCCTGAGGGCCAGGAGGGCACAGTTACACACATACACAGGTCATACAAGGAAAACAGAATCAAAAGAAAAGAGTTCAAAGCCCAACAACATGTGGAGAGGTAGGTTAGCATGCTGGGAGGTAAGATTACGTTCCTGGGGGGTGGTTAGGATGGTAGAAGGATGGTAGGGTTGGTAGGAGGGTGGTAGGGTTGGTGGGAGTGTTAGGGTGGTAGGACAGTAGGGTTGGTGGGAGTGTGTTAGGGTGGTAGGAGGTTGGTAGGGTTGGTGGGAGTTTGTTAGGGTGGTAGGGTTGGTAGGAGGGTGTTGTGGTGGTAGGATGGAAGCGGTGATAGGAGGATAGTAGGATTGGTAGGAGGATGGTAGGGTTGGTAGGAGGATGGTAGGGATAGTAGGAGGACAGTAGGATTGGTAGGAGGATGGTAGGGTTGGTAGGAGGATGGTAGGGTTGGTGGGAGTGTGTAAGGGTGGTAGGAGGATGGTAGGGATAGTAGGAGGACAGTAGGGTTGGTAGGAGGATGGTAGGGTTGGTAGGAGGATGGTAGGGTTGGTAGGAGGATGGTAGGGATAGTAGGAGGACAGTAGGGGTGGTAGGAGGATGGGAGGGTTGGTAGGAGGATGGTAGGGTTGGTAGGAGGATGGTAGGGATAGTAGGAGGACAGTAGGGGTGGTAGGAGGATGGGAGGGTTGGTAGGAGGATGGTAGGGTTGGTAGGAGGATGGTAGGATTGGTAGGAGGATGGTAGGATTGGTAGGAGGATGGTAGGGTTGGTAGGAGGATGGTAGGGTTGGTAGGAAGATGTTATGGTGGTAAAAGGATGGCAAGTTTGGTAGGAGCGTGTTAGGGTGATAAGAAGACGTTAGGGTGGTAGGAAGATGGTAGGGTTGGTAGGAGGATGGTAGGATTGGTAGGAGGATGGTAGGGTTGGTAGGAGGATGTTGTGGTGGTAGGAGGATGGTAGGGTTGGTAGGCGTGTGTTGTGGTGGTAGGAGGATGGTAGGGTTGGTAGGCGTGTGTTGTGGTGGTAGGAGGATGGTAGGGTTGGTAGGTGTGTGTTGTGGTGGTAGGAGGATGGTAGGGTTGGTAGGCGTGTGTTGTGGTGGTAGGAGGATGGTAGGGTTGGTAGGATTGTGTTGTGGTGGTAGGAGGATGTTAGGGTTGGTAGGATTGTGTTGTGGTGGTAGGAGGATGGTAGGGTTGGTAGGTGTGTGTTGTGGTGGTAGGAGGATGGTAGGGTTGGTAGGCGTGTGTTGTGGTGGTAGGAGGATGGTAGGGTTGGTAGGATTGTGTTGTGGTGGTAGGAGGATGGTAGGGTTGGTAGGCGTGTGTTGTGGTGGTAGGAGGATGGTAGGGTTGGTAGGCGTGTGTTGTGGTGGTAGGAGGATGGTAGGGTTGGTAGGCGTGTGTTGTGGTGGTAGGTAGACAGTAGGGATGTTGGATATAACCCCAAGAGAGCAGTATGATGGGGGGACTAACATGGCCACAGCAACATGACAGGGCTACGATAAGGACCTACCATCTGGGAGTTAGCTGCCATGTTGCTTTCTTTCAGGGCATTGATGGCGCTCACTATACTGTTCTTACTGTTGTTGGTCTGAGGCTGAGGCAGAGGGGTTGAACACACACACACACACACAGTAAAGAGTCACAAGCTGAGAAGTACACAGGGATGATGTGGAAAGATCCCTGTCTAACACTGTTGAGAGCACAAGCACAGCTCTCTAATCCTCCACCGCTCCACTAACTGTCTCCTACCAGCTCTGAGAACACAATAGTGTATGTGTTTATGGCGAGTTCCATTGTATATAAAAAGCAGACAGTCAGTGGACAGTTACTGAATGGGCCATTGAATGATGCACTTCTCAAATAAGGAAGAGAAAGATATAGACAAATCGAAACAGAAAAGATAGAGCGAGGGTGAGAGTCCAGGGGGGAGAGAGAGAGAGAGAGAGAGAGAGAGAGAGAGAGAGAGAGAGAGAGAGAGAAAAAAAAATGAGGCTTCCATACCTTGGCAGAGTCAGACTTCTTGTTGAGTAAACTTTTGCAAGCTGTGAAACAAACGAGAAACAGAGGGGAAGAGAGCGAATGAGAGCAGCGCTGGTGATGTCAGCTGAGTGTTCCAGCCCCGCCCACCACCCGCCCTAAAACACAGCCATGATGTCAGTTCAAGCCACACAACCCCGCAGAACATAACCCTGTATCCAAGATAACATTTAAGATCAGCCCTGCCAAAGCTCCCCCTTATACCTCTAAACCCCCATCTGGTCACAGCGACAAAGCCCTCTGCTTCAGTCAGGCAGAGGGCATGTTATGCCTGACTAACAGGGTGATGTGAGGGGAAGGTTAGAGACTGCAGAGGGAAGCTCACGTCAGCCTGCTCCCTGGCTAGGGCTCCCTGGCTGGGGCTCCCTGACTGGAGCTCTCTGGCTAGGGCTCCCTGACTTGGGCTCCATGGCTGGGGTTTCCTGGCTAGGGCTCCCTGACTTGGGCTCCATGGCTAGGGCTCCCTGCCTGGCTGGGGCTACCTGCCTGGCTGGGGCTCTCTGACTGGGTCTGGGTGCAGATCGTCCAGTGAGTGATGCTCTGACCTATACTTCCACTAGCCGGATGTTGTGCAGTCAGGTTAATGTAAATTATTGATTTCTGTTCGAAGCTTGAGTTATTTCCCCTTGGTTGAAAGCATTAAAGCTCAGCACTCAGAAACTCAGTTTCTATACTAAACACACATGCACAAACACATTGCCCCCACTCAAAAAGCTCTCCGGATTCTTACCTTCCATTAACAAGCGGAAGAAACCAAAGGAAAGATTGAAATGGCTCATTAACACAACATCAGGATTTGATGAGGTGGGGAACAGTGAGTTGGACAGCCACAGTTGCCCGTGTATAGTTCATGCTGTTGATGCTCTATGTGTGTGCAATCTCCCTTGGCCCAGCCATGCAGCATCCAAAACTACAGCTCCCAGAATGCACAGCATCCCTTTATAAATTAGGTGGTGGCACTTAATTGGGGGGGAGGGTTTCTGGTTCTTGCCATCTCACCCTATCAAGCAGCCAATGGGGTGAGGGCAACAAGCATGTGAGACATGATCCGATACCCACAATGCACCCTTTCCTCCTTGAAACAGTTCCTGGTGTGACGCAGGCAGGCTCTGCCGGTGACTGGTTAGTCCAAGCAGAGCCCTCCTGCGTCAGGGTTACAGGGACTGGATGGAGAAGGGCTGATGGAGTGTTTGGAAGAGCACCTTGTCAGCTGTTAAGGGACACACACATCTACATGCAAAAGGCAACTCATCCTTTATGACAGTCTGTTTCAGGAGTACTGGGTCAGACATGGCCTTATCCGTCTACATCCAGGCTTGCCTCAGTCAGACAAACCAGGAAGGGGAGGAGCTAGCAGTGGGAAGGGGTGGGGAGCGAGCACTAAGCCAATCGTAGGTAGATGTCAGGACTGGGGGGCTAATCTGCCTCGTTCAGAGCAGTGATGTCATCAGTCTTCAGCACTTACACGCAGGCGGTTGGTCCGTTCACAGAGAGGAGCCCTGTGATTGGAGGACTCTATCGTACAGTTCTGTCAATCACCCTCATCCAGAATCACAAAGCACCAATCATACACCTTGGGGGGAGGGACCTGGACACTGCCCCCTAAATAGTCAGAGACTAGTAGAGGCTACACTCAGGCCTCTAGTCTCAGGGAGAGTCTCAGGGAGAGGCTAGTAGAGGCTACACTCAGGCCTTCAGTCTCAGGTAGAAGCTAGAAGAGGCTAAACTCAGACCTCTAGTCTCAGGTTGAGGCTTGTAGAGGCTACACTCAGGCCTCTAATCTCAGGTAGAGGCTTGTAGAGGCTACACTCAGGCCTTCAGTCTCAAGTAGAGGCTAGTTGAGGCTACACTCAGGTCTCTAGTCTAAGGTAGAAGCTAGAAGAGGCTAAACTCAGGCCTCTAGTCTCAGGTAGAGGCTTGTAGAGGCTACACTCAGGCCTCCAGTCTCAGGTAGAAGCTAGAAGAGGCTAAACTCAGGCCTCTAGTCTCAGGTAGAGGCTTGTAGAGGCTACACTCAGGCCTTCAGTCTCAGGTAGAAGCTAGAAGAGGCTAAACTCAGGCCTCTAGTCTCAGGTAGAGGCTTGTAGAGGCTACACTCAGGCCTCCAGTCTCAGGTAGAGGCTAGTAGAGGCTACACTCAGGCCTCTAGTCTCAGGTAGAGGCTTGTAGAGGCTACACTCAGGCCTCCAGTCTCCAGGTATCTGGAGCTGCTACAGCACTTACCAAAAAGGGAGTATTCTCTTATATCCTGTCAAATACCTAACTGGGGTTTTGTTGCCACAGAACAGTGATGGAAGGCAGATGTACTCAGTGACAGGCCTTCTCTTGTTAAGGGGCCTGAGAACCCTGTGGTTTACACACACCAGTTCTGGGATCGCAGACCTTTCACCACCCCTGAGGCCGGAGGGAAACGTGGAGGGAGATGTTTCCGGAAGCCTCTACCAGAGAGCTGGAGGGGAACCCCCGCCCGTCTCTCTGGTGACGACCCGTAACCCCCGTGCCATCCTCCCCCGCCTCCCCCCAGCCTCCACCCTCCCAGGTCTGACGATGGCAGCAAGCCAACCCAGCTCCTGCCGGCCCCTGCAGTCAGCCCCCTAGACACACGCCCCCCCAGCCCCGCCCCCCAGCCCCACGCGGCCGGGCACTCTGGCGGTCTAGATGAACTCTAGTGAATGTGTATAATGTTGGGATGGACACCATGTAGACGGTGAGGGATGAGGTGTTTACAAATTTGAAAGGCTACAACGATTGCATGATCCTCATTATAGTAACTGTATGGAGTGTGTTGATTATAGTGTGTTCAGTGTGTTCAAGATACCCATTGATAAGCGATAGTATGCTGTGTATGTGTGTGACTAACGGGGAAGGGTTAGGCTTGCATAGGCATCATGCGGGAAGCTTAACAGGGGGGCCACTGTGCCACCCCAGTATAGGTGTGCATGTATATGTGTGAGTGTGTGAGGAGGAAGTGGGTGGGCGTGTCCCAGGGACATACCTTCCTGTGCCAGCGAGGCAGTGGAGGAGGCAGCAGCAGAGTTGGTATGCTGCCGGCCCACTAGTGGATAGAAACGCTACAGTTGTGGGGGGGGGGGGGGGGGGAAGGGGCTCGGCCAATCAGCCATGGCTAGCTGACCTCACCACCCCCCCCCCCTCAGCTTCACCTGCACCTGTCTCTAGTCATCCCACGCCAAGCCTGCGAGGATGGCTGGAGACAGGTGCAGCAGAGCGCACAGGTGCCCAGGGAGGAGCCCTGGGCTTCCTCTTTCAGCCCCCAGACACAAATCCTGTGGAAGCGGGCTGTGTACAGCCACAGGAACAACGTCTACAAGCACCCTTGCAGCTACCTGCAGGGCCCGGACACTGTCAAGCTACCAAATGAACCCTCAATAAACCACTCAAGACTTCAGCACATCATCGCTCTCGCTCTCTCACGCACACGCAGACACACACACACACGAGAGACAGCAGAAAGGAGGACAGACAAGAAGAGAGATGTTAGCACAAATAATGACACACAGAAAACAAAGCACACCTAGCACAGGTGAGCTGAACATGGCGGAATGCTCTCACAAGGGTAGAATGTCTTCGCTCTACAGTGTACAGGTCTGACATCACATCTCTCTATCAGTCTACAGGTCTGACCTCACATCTCTTATTAGTATACAGGTCTAAAACCACACCTCTCTATCAGTCTACAGGTCTGACCGCACATCTCTTATTAGTATACAGGTCTAAAATCACATCTCTCTATCAGTCTACAGGTCTGACAGCACATCTCTCTATCAGTCTACAGGTCTGACCGCACATCTCTCTATCAGTCTACAGGTCTGACAGCACATCTCTCAATTTACAGGTCTGAAACCACATCTCTTTATCAGTCTACAGGTCTAAAACCACATCTATACAAGTCTATAGGTCTGAAACCACATCTCTTTATCAGTCTACAGGTCTGAAACCACATCTTTCTATCAGTCTACAGGTCTAACACCACATCTATCAGTCTACAGGTCTTACACCACATCTCTCTATCTGTCTACAGGTCTGATGCCGCATCTCTTTATCAGTCTACAGGTCTAAAAGCACATTTCTATCAGTCTACAGGTCCGACAGCACATCTCTCTATCAGTCTACAAGTCTGCCAACACAGCACTCACTCTACCTGCCACAACACAAACACTGAATGACTGGCCTCTACAGCTGCATGCTCTCTCACAGAAATGAAAAGTAACAGAGAGAACATTTTAACAGGGTACCTGAAGGCACACAGATTCACACACACACAAACACACACACACACGTACAGCTTAGACACATAAACATACACCCACAATCACCCCACACCTACCTGAGAAATTTCTTGAGACCAGCATTGTGGTCAGGATAGCCCCCTAGACATAGAAAAGGACAAGTGAGGGGGGAGAGAGCACAACCTCCTGGGGAGATTAGAGCAGTAAGGAGATGGGGGTGGGTGAGATGGAGAGCGAGGAAGGACAGAAAGAGGAGGTATAGAGGAGAGATGGAGGGGGTAGAGGAGAAGGAAGTGTCGTGGAGAGAGAGGTGTACTGGAGAGGAACAGGAGAGAAATGGAGGTGTAGTGGAGAGAGAGGAGGAACAGGAGAAGGAGGTGTAGTGGAGCGGGAAGAGGGACAGGAGAGAGATGGAGGTGTAGTGAAGAGAGAGGTGTACTGGAGAGAGGAGGAACAGGAGAGAAATGGAGGTGTAGTGGAGAGAGAGGAAGAACAGGAGAGAGATGATGGACAGGAGAGAGAGGAGGCGTAGTGGAGAGAAAGGAGGAACAGGAGAAGGAGGTGTAGTGGAGAGAGAGAAGAAACAGGAGAGAGATGGAGCTGTAGCGGAGAGAGAGGAGGTGTAGTGGAGAGAGAGGTGTACTGAAGAGAGGAGGAACAGGAGAGAGATGGATGTGTAGTGGAGAGAGAGGAGGAACAGGAGAGTGATGATGGACAGGAGAAAGAGGAGGTGTCGTGGAGAGAGAGGATGGAAAGGAGAGAGAGGAGGTGTAGTGGAGAGAGAGGAGGGGCAGGAGAGAGAGGAGGTGTCGTGGAGAGAGAGGAGGGACAGGAGAGAGAGGAGGTGTCGTGGAGAGAGAGGAGGGACAGGAGAGAGAGGAGGTGTCTTGGAGAGAGAGGAGGGACAGGAGAGAGAGGAGGTGTTGTGGAGAGAGAGGAGGGACAGGAGAGAGAGGAGGTGTCTTGGAGAGAGAGGAGGGACAGGAGAGAGAGGAGGTGCCGTGGAGAGAGAGGAGGGGCAGGAGAGAGAGGAGGTGTCGTGGAGAGAGAGGAGGGACAGGGCTGGAGGAGGTGTAGTGGAGAGAGAGGAGGGACAGGAGAGAGAGGAGGTGTCCTGGAGAGAGAGGAGGGACAGGAGAGAGAGGAGGTGTCTTGGAGAGAGAAGAGGGACAGGAGAGAGAGGTGCCGTGGAGAGAGAGGAGGGACAGGAGAGAGAGGAGGTGTCGTGGAGAGAGAGAGGAGGGACAGGAGAGAGAGGAGGTGTCGTGGAGAGAGAGGAGGGACAGGAGAGAGAGGAGGTGTCTTGGAGAGAGAGGAGGGACAGGAGAGAGAGGAGGTGTCGTGGAGAGAGAGGAGGGACAGGAGAGAGAGGAGGTGTCTTGGAGAGAGAGGAGGGACAGGAGAGAGAGGAGGTGTCGTGGAGAGAGAAGAGGGACAGGAGAGAGAGGAGGTGTCGTGGAGAGAGAGGAGGGACAGGAGAGGGAGGTGTCGTGGAGAGAGAGGAGGGACAGGAGAGAGAGGAGGTGTCGTGGAGAGAGAGGAGGGACAGGAGAGAGAGGAGGTGTCGTGGAGAGAGAGGAGGGACAGGAGAGAGAGGAGGTGTCATGGAGAGAGAGGAGGGACAGGAGAGAGAGGAGGTGTCGTGGAGAGAGAGGAGGGACAGGAGAGAGAGGAGGTGTCGTGGAGAGAGAGGAGGGACAGGAGAGAGAGGAGGTGTCGTGGAGAGAGAGAGGAGGTGTCGTGGAGAGAGAGGAGGGACAGGAGAGAGAGGAGGTGTCGTGGAGAGAGAGGAGGGACAGGAGAGAGAGGAGGTGTCGTGGAGAGAGAGGAGGGACAGGAGAGAGAGGAGGTGTCGTGGAGAGAGAGGAGGGACAGGAGAGAGAGGAGGTGTCGTGGAGAGAGAGGAGGGACAGGGCTGGAGAAGGTGTAGTGGATTCAAAAGTACTGGGTTAAAAGTACTTTCAGTTTCCTCCTGGCGTTGAACTTGCGCAGACACTCCACTGTCTCCTGTCTGTGCATCATAGACGCCACGGTGGAGCGTTGCTAAGGACAACAGAGAAGAGCATTAGAGCTTACGCCAAACACTGTGTCTGCAGGTGTAGGAGTGTGTGTGTGTGTAAGCATGTTTGTGCGTAGGAGAGAGTGTACCTGTGTGAGAGTGAGTGTTTTTAAGTATGTGTGTGTGTGTGTGTAAAAGTATGCGAGCGAGAGAGAGTGTGAGTGTGTACTTACACAGACCCAGGGGTGCTTGAGGGCCTGCTCAGAGGTGATCCTCTTGGCTGGGTTGATAGTCAGCATCTGGTTGATGAGGTTCTTAGCCTCTGGAGTGACTGTGTCCCACTCTGGAGAAGGAAACTGAGCAGGAAGAGGGGAAGAGAGAGAAGAAGAGGGGGACGGGAGGGAGAGGAGAGCGGAAGAGGGGGGGAGAGAGAATAAGAGAGGGGAGGGAGGGAGAGGAGAGTGGAAGAGGGGGAGAGAGAGGGAGAAGAGTGGGGAGAGAAGGGAGGAAGAGGGGAGAAGGGTAGAGGGTGAGAGAGAGGGAGAGGGAAGAGAGGGGGAAAGAGAGGAAGAGGGGAGAGAGAAAGAGGGGTAGAGAGGAAAACAAGGAGGGAGGAAGAGGAGAAGAGGAAAGAGAGAGAGGAAGACAGTGAGAGAAAGAGGAAGAGAGGGAGAGAAAGAGAGCGGAACACACACATTGTATTGGTACTCTGCCTACTGAGGTCATGAATAAAACAGGAGACAGACAGGGATTCTGCTTCTACTTAGCAAACTGAAAACTTCATTACCACAGAGTGCAAGAGAGGAGAACACACACACACACAGCTCTGCAATGCGTCAGGGTATCCTGATAGGATCAATAGCTACAGCGCATCTCTGTTTAACACTCCTAACCATTCACCAGCATCTTTTAAAGGAGATTCCCCACACACACACACACAAAATCGCCCCCCCCCCCCCCACACACCCCACGCACACACACACACAGACAGACATACATCATAGGCCCCAGCCTTGATCTGCTGATAGAGTTTGTGTTGGTCTTCATCCCAGAATGGAGGATAGCCAACTAAAAGGATATACAGGATCACACCTGAGAAGAGAGGGTGAGAAGGAGAGAGAGGGGGAGTGGGGGAGAGAGAGACATTAGGGTGACAGATTTCCTTCAACTCTGCTCTAGGGTTAATTTCTACAGTGTGTATTGCAAGATTTGGACTGAATTTGTATTCAAATACCCCCGTATTTGTTGTGGTTTCCGCTTCCCACACAGAACTATATCTGCTATGTCCACCAAACTGCAACAAAGTGTATCTTGTCCACAACAGGGAGCATGTGAAGCTTTCCTGAATAATAATAATAAGGTTTCTCTCTACTGGACATGTTCTTGGACCAGCATGGTGACTGAGTGACCACCCTGACCTGATGAGTGTTTGTGTGGATGTGGGTGTGACATGGTTTTAGTGCTCACCACAGGCCCAGATATCCACAGGCTTGCCGTAGGGGTCTTTCCTCAGGACCTCGGGGGACAAGTATCCAGGGGTGCCGGCAAACCCTGCCAGAAACACACAGAGACTTTCACCAGGTGTCTTGTCTCACCTCAGCTCTGTTCTGCTGGTCTCTCCTTCAGCTCAGGTTAACTGACAGAACCCATCCTTCAGGTCTCTTTCTATAAGCCAGCTTCATACAAGCATGCCAACGATATTCCTGTGTGAAACTACATTCTTGTGAAGAAAACGTTTTGCCGACTTTTGTTTTGTTGTGTTTGAATGGCCAGACTACACAACTGCCAAAACGGTCAACGCGCCAGTTGAAGTAGGCTGTGTAATTCCTGCTGGACCGCTTGTGTGTGTGAGTTAGTGTTGGCGTGTGAGTTGATTTGAGAAAGCTCTCTCACCAAACCAGGCTTGTTGGTCTCCCTGCACCTCGATGGCCAGCCCAAAGTCTGCCAGCTTCACCGCTGCTCCTTTCAGCTTGCTGGCTAGCAACAGGTTCTCCGGCTGTCAGACACAGTCACACAGAGTTGTACAGTCACACAGAGTTGTACACCGTTACACAGAGTTGTACAGTCACACAGAGTTATACAGTCACACAGAGTTGTACACCGTCACACAGAGTTGTACACCGTCACACAAAGTTATACAGTCACACAGGGTTGTACACCGTCACCCACAGTCA
The DNA here is from genome assembly GCA_030340665.1 of Neosalanx taihuensis. Classification (NCBI taxonomy): domain Eukaryota; kingdom Metazoa; phylum Chordata; class Actinopteri; order Osmeriformes; family Salangidae; genus Neosalanx; species Neosalanx taihuensis. The sequence continues at coordinate 8,350,291 of CM059303.1, read as the reverse complement.
CACAGAGTTGTACAGTCACACAGAGTTGTACACCGTCACACAGAGTTGTACACCGTCACACAGAGTTGTACACCGTCACACACTGTCACACAGAGTTGTACACAGTCACACAATTGTACAGTCATATAGGGTTGTACAAAGTCGTAAAGGGGTTGTACAGAGTTGCACACAGCTGTACAGAGTTGCACACAGCTGTACAGAGTTGCACACAGTTGTACAGAGTTGTACACAGTCATACAGAGTTATACACTGTTGTACAGAGTTGTACACAGCTGTACAGAGTTGCACACAGTTGTACAGAGTTGTACACAGTCATACAGAGTTAAACAGAGATGCAAACAAAGATTAAGGGCCCTATTTACACGAGAAACGCAAGGGTCAAGTGCAAAGAGCAAGTAGCTTTGTGGGCGGGACTAAAGCGCTGTTGATATTATACCGGCAGGATACATTAGTCTTGCACCTGGTGCAATGCGGAAATGGGTTGGGCTGAAGTGGTTAAATTAGTCATAAGTGTGGGTTGGGCGTATCGTGCAATAAACCAATCAGAACTTTAGCTCGCATTCCCTTTAAAAGCAGGAGCGCTTGTTCCATGGCAGGTTGCTATTATCACAGCGAATTTGTCGGGCGCACGTCAAGAACGCTTCACAGACGAGGAGGCCGACGTCCTCGTTAGAGCCGTAAAATAAAGAGTAGTCACACGGTACGGGGATGGGAGAAATCCACCCAAATTATCTTTTGTTAGACCGGTGTGGAAGTAAATTGCCACAATTGTTTCCAATGTTGACAACCCTAATTACACTGCAGCTAATTTGAAAAATATGTGAAATGCATAAAGATATCATACAAATGTACTTGAATTATGGGTAAGGTTTATCGCATATCAAATATCTCAATGATATCCCTTTTTTGGTAATATTTTTCCTAGTAATAATGGTTTGCAAGAATGGGAACTGCTGCGTCTGTGTAGATGAGAGAAGCAAAGAGCATGCATGTTGTGCACAAGCTACATTATGGCCAAGCCTGCGCTCTTGAAATACCATTTGAATAATGCGCCACACACTTTTAACCACCCTTTTCCTGGTCAGTGGTAGAATGGATTTACTGAAACTGCAAAATAACACCAGGGAACGTTTGCACCAGAACACGTCCCCTTTTTTCATTGAACCGCCCCGTTGGAGCGCAAATTCAGTCCCTCAATTTACTTTGCATCGGGTACACAATGGGAATGATATATGCGTTGTGTACAAAGTCAGTTGTGCTGGGTGCAAGATAGGGCCCTAAGACAGACATTCATTTCATACAGAGTCTGAGAGACTAATTCACTCAAACCCTCAATGCATCTCCTTCTACAGAAATGAATACACAATATGTGTTTGCATTGAGGGTTGTGTCTGTATACATGGACTTAAGGCAATGTTTAATTTAACAGACATACGGAAGGTTTACTGTATAGGAAAGAGAGCAGGGAGAAGGAAAGGAGACAGAGATATCCCCTTTTCAAGACCATATATGGACATCGGCTTGTAGTCATGGAAACCACTAGGGAGTCATTTAGGCGCAACAGTGGGGTGAATACTAAATGTGTGGTGTGTGTGGTAGCGTTTCAGATGGCCGTTATTTGAGCAGCAGAACATGAAGGACTGCAGTACATGCCCACTCAAAGTGAGAGGTCAACACATCAGGCTCACAGCACCAGAGGAAACACACACCAGAGGAAACACACACACCACAGGACGCACACACACCAGAGAAAACACACACACACACCAGAGGAAACACACACACCACAGGACGCACACACACCAGAGAAAACACACACACACCAGAGGAAACACACACACCACAGGACGCACACACACCAGAGAAAACACACACACACCAGAGGAAACACACACACCACAGGACGCACACACACCAGAGGAAACACACACACCACAGGACGCACACACACCAGAGGAAACACACACACCACAGGATGCACACACACCAGAGAAAACACACACCACAGGACGCACACACACCAGAGGAAACACACACACCACAGGACGCACACACACCAGAGGAAACGCACACAACACAGGACGCACACACACCAGAGGAAACGCACACACCAGAGGAAGCACACACACCAGAGAAAACGCACATAAGGAAACACACACACCAGAGGAAACACACACACACAAGAGGAAACACACACACACCAGAGGAAACACACACACCAGAGGAAACACACACCACAGAAAACACACACACCAGAGGAAACACGTGAGGAAACACATACACAAGAGGAAACACACACATCAGAAGAAACACACACACACACAAGAGGAAATACACGTGAGGAAACACACACACGAGGAAGAACATGAGTGTGCATGCATGCAAGACCACGCACACACTCTCACATTGTAATGCACTGAAATTGCAGATGAAATGTGGTTCATCTGCAGGAGGAGAAAGGAGGACGGTGTCGTGTTCACATGCACCAAACAGCTGATAACACGACAAAGGTCGCTCCCGTGAAAACAAGCTTTTGTGATGTCAGTCAGGTTGTCATGGTTACTCTGAGGCTCTTAATTCGCTTTCCTTTCCCTCTTATAATGGGCCTCATTACAATAGATAGACTGCCCTACCTGACTCTTGTAATGGGCCTCATTACAATAGCAAGACTGCCCTGTCTAACTCTTATAATGGGCCTCATTACAATAGAAAGACTGCCCTGCCTGACTCTTGTAATGGGCCCCATTACAATAGGAAGACTGCCCTGTCTAACTCTTATAATGGGCCTCATTACAATAGAAAGACTGCCCTGCCTGACTCTTGTAATGGGCCTCATTACAATAGCAAGACTGCCCTGTCTAACTCTTATAATGGGCCTCATTACAATAGAAAGACTGCCCTGCCTGACTCTTGTAATGGGCCCCATTACAATAGGAAGACTGCCCTGTCTAACTCTTATAATGGGCCTCATTATAATTCCCTTGGCACTTCTTGGTTCTCACAATCTAAAAGCTCACGCGTTGCTATGCTCAGTGACAGATGCTCTTTTGTAAAATCCTCTCTTTTAAGTTGCGTCTGCTAAATGAATAAGTGTACAATAGTAAGATTGCCCTGCCTAACTCTTCTGATGGACTTCATTACAATAGTAAGACTGTCCTGCCTAACTCTTATATTGGGCCTCATTACAATAGTAAGACTGCCCTGCCTTACTTTAATATTGGGCCTAATTTCAATAGTAAGGGTGCCCTGCCTAACTCTTATATTGGGCCTCATTACAATAGTAAGACTGCCCTGCCTACCACTTATAATGGACTTCATTACAATAGTAAGACTGCCCTGCCTAACACTCATGAACGATGGACTCCATTACAATAGTAGGACTGCCCTGCCTACCACTTATAATGGGGCCTCATTACAACAGTCAAAGCTAATTTCTAATCATGGAGGGGAGATCCCACTGTGAGTGAACTCCCTCACTCTTAAGTTCTGATGACGAGCAATGTATGTACCCTGCCCATGCACGCACGCGCACAAACAGAGTGTGTGTGTGTGTGTGGGGGGGGGGGGGGGGGGGGGGGTTGAAAAGGGGGTGTAAGGGGAGTGAAAGGAGGAATGCTAAGTGAAACAGATAGAGAGCGACGGGGGAGGCGAGCGTTGCCATAGACAGAGGTGTGTGTGTGTGTGGTTGCCATGGCGATGGGCAGCCACTCACCTTGAGGTCTCTGTGCACGATGTCATGCTGGTGGATATGATTGACACTCTCCAAGATCTGATTAATACACTGACTAGAGGAGGATATGGGGGAGGGGCAGAAATAGAGAGAGGGAGGAGAGGAGAAAGAGGGAGGAGAGAGAACAGCATTGAACACATTTACCAAACATATCAGAGTGCAGAACACAGAAACGACCAACTCTTGATGCTGCTATCATCTTCAGCATGAAAGCATTTATGTGGGTGTGTACATGTGTGTGTGTGTGTGTGTGTGTGTGTGTGTGTGTGTGTGTGTGTGCTCGCCCCGGAGGGAGAGGGAGACAAGAGAGGGAGTGCGATGAGAGCGAATGAGGAGGCACTGCCGGGTGGATTCAACAGAGATGGCAAGAATACAGATGTACCTGTTGATGAGCAAATACGGCAAACAAGGAGACAAAACAATCCCTGTGTCATTGTGTCCGAGAACACATGTTTGCACGTACGTCTGTGTCCGATCCTAATCACCAAGTGCTTGGACCTGGAGGGTGGAGCTAAGTAACCAGGGTAACCTGAGGAACGTACCTGGCGTCTGCCTCGCTGTAATACTCCCTGGCTACGATGTCCTCAAAGAGCTCTCCTCCTGTCACGCTGACACACACAGGACACACACACACACAGGACACATACACACATGGGACACGCGCGCGCGCACACGCAAACACACACACACAGGACACACACATGGGACACACACACCCGAAACACACACACACGGGACACGAGCACACGGGGGACACACAACATGGAAACACAGGCCGTAAGCACAAACCATGCTAGTATAGAGGCAGAACGTGAAAAGGCCCTGTTCCTTTGCCTGCGACACAGTATACTTACAGGTCAAAGACCAGGTAATGAAAGCCTTCTTCTGAGATACTGTCATGGAGTCTTACTGAAAGAGAGAGAGAGAAAGAGAGAGAGAGAGAGAGAGGGAGAGAGGGAGATGGGGAGGGAGAGAGAGAGAGAGAAAGGGAGAGAGGGAGAGAGAGAGATAAAGGGAGAGAGAGAAGGGGAGAGAGAAAGAGAGAGATAGAGGGAGAGAGAGAGATGGGGAGAGAGAAAGGGAGAGAGAGATAGAGGGAGGGAGAGGGAGGGAGGGAGGGAGGGAGGGAGGGAGGGAGGGAGGGAGGGAGGGAGGGAGGGAGGGAGGGAGGGAGGGAGGGAGGGAGGGAGGGAGGGAGGGAGGGAGGGAGGGAGGGAGGGAGGGAGGGAGGGAGGGAGGGAGGGAGGGAGGGAGGGAGATGGGGAGGGAGAGAAGAGAGGGAGAGAGAGGTTGGTTGATGAAGCTGGGACCAGGGTTAGGCTGCAGTTATGTAAAGTGCAAAGTTGTGTAATAAGACAAGCAGGCTGTGCAGCAAGAACTGAGCGAGCACCCTCCCATCCTCTCTCTTTACATCCCCTCTCTATACCTCTCTCGCTCTCTCCATGTCTGCTTGTCTGGTTCCTTTCCTCCATCTGTCACCCTCTTTGTCCTAAAGTCCATCTAAGGCCTAGGCTAAACAGGCATAGAGCAGGGGGGTGGGGGGTGGGGGGGTGGCAGGAGCACCATGTGCTAGATTGGACTCAGTGTTACATACGGTAATTATACTTACATAACAAATACCTGCATGCACAGAAACATCCAGTGACAGAACAAGAGAGAAGAAACCAGCCTGTTTTTATTGCCCCCTCAATTTCCTCCCCCACCTCCTCCCTCTCTTCATCCCGTGGCCTCCTCCCTCTGAACGGTCTGGGTGGAAGGATGCTGCAACAGAAGCACAGAGCCACTCACCGATGTTGGGGTGCTTTAGCAGACGGCAGATACGGGCCTCACGCTCCAGCTTCTGGTGGTCTGGGGTGTGGAGAGGGGAACAGGAACCAGAGCAGAGGAGGAAGAGAAGAACGGGAAGAGAGGCGGAGGAGAAGAAGAACAGGAAGAGAGGAGGAGGAGAGGAACAAGAGGAGAGGAACAGGAGGAGAAACGGAGGAGAGGAAGAACGAGAGGAGAGGAGGAGGAACAGGAGGAGAGGAACAGGGTAGGGATGGGGAGGAGAGGAGAGGAGGAGAAATGGGAGGAAAGGAGGAGAGGACGAGGAGAGGAATGGGAGGAGAGGAGGATGAGAAAATGGGAGGAGAGGAGGAGGAACAGGAAAACAGGAATAGGATGAGACGGACAGGAGACATAGAGGTACAGGGGGAGAGGAACAGGAGAACAGAGGAAAAGGAGAGGATCAGGAGAGGACAGATGGGAGAAAAAGGAGGGGTATTAACCACTGTAATATTGTTAGAACTATGCTCTTCAGATGTTCACCTGCTGAACTTCCTACCTGCACTAATATAGGTGCAGTGGTTCTCATTGGTGTGATGTGTGCCAAGTGAATGAAGGGAAGCATTCCTGTGTGTGCAGGCTGACGATGTGGGAGCCTAGGAACAGCCTCTGTCATGGAACAGCAGGAGGTCTAAACCACAGTGATTAAGGTATACCCACAATAATGCTGGCTTTACACCCAATGCTAAGCGCTTCTTTTGCGTGCTGAGATGACATGTTGAGTCAATGCAAACATGCACGTTTGCGCCGAGAAAGAGAGAGGGAGAGAGAGGAGAGGGAGCGATGATGCGAGAGAGATGGAGGAAGAGAGATATGGAGAGAAAGCTAGAGAGGAAGAGACAGATGGAGAGTGATGGAGGGAGAGAGAGAGGATAGAGAGAGGGAGAGAGAGAAATAGAGAGACAGACAGAGGAACTAAATGACCCTTTAATCTCCTACTTCTCCCGCGGTTTGAAGGGTTGCTGGGTAATCCTGGTGATAGCACAGTGAGACTGTGTGTGTGTGTGTGTGATACCCATGTGAAGACTGAAGGATGACTATTCACATTTAGCAGACGCTCTTATCCAGAGTGACTTACAGCAAGTACAGGGACAAATCCCCGCCCGAGGCAAGTAGGGTGAAGTGCCTTGCCCAAGAACACAACATAATGTCGGCATGGCCGGGATTCAAACCTTGAACTGTCTGATTACCAGCCCGACTCCCTTACCGCTCAGCCACCTGACTCACTCTTCATTACTAATGAGTGCATGCGCACCCTAACCACCAAGCACAAATGAGCGGATCTACTTCAGTTGGATTTCACTAGACTAAATGTGCCTGAAAAATCAAATTTGATCAGATTTTCTACAAACAGTTCAACCTAATTAGATATTGCAGCACTAAGTATCCGATAAGTAATTCAATAACCTCACAACAGACGGTTGTGTTTTGTGGCCATGCTGCTAAAAGTCCTGCCCTCCTCCCTGCCATCCTTTCTTCCCTCCTCATCCTCCTCCTATACCCTCCTACTAGCCCTTCTCCTTGCCCTCCTCTCTGCCCTCTTTCCTACCCTCCTCCCTCCGTGGCCTCCATCCTTCTTGTCCTGCTCCCTGCCCTCCTTTCTGCACTCATCCCTGCCCTCCTCCCTTCCCTACTTCCTGTCCTTCTCCCTTCCCTCCTTCCTTCCCTCCTTCCTGCCCTTCTCCCTACCCTGCTCCCTGCCCTCCTCTCTACTCTCCCCCTGCCCTCCTCCTATACCCTCTTTCCTGCCTCTCTCCCTGCTCTCCTTCCTGCCCTCCTTCCTGCCCTCCTTCCAGCCCTCCTCCTATACCCTCCTTCCTGCCCCTCTCCCTGCCCTCCTTCCAGCCATCCTCCTATACCCTCCTTCCTGCCCTTCTCCCTGCCCTCCTTCCAGCCATCCTCCTATACCCTCCTCCCTGCCCCTCTCCCTGCCCTCCTTCCAGCCATCCTCCTATACCCTCCTTCCTGCCCCTCTCCCTGCCCTCCTTCCAGCCATCCTCCTATACCCTCCTTCCTGCCCCTCTCCCTGCCCTCCTTCCAGCCATCCTCCTATACCCTCCTCCCTGCCCCTCTCCCTGCCCTCCTTCCAGCCATCCTCCTATACCCTCCTCCCTGCCCTCCTCTGTGCCACACAGGTGAAGTAGAGCTCTGCTGCAGCTCTACTGCTACACAGACTCCTGCAGCCTCCTGCCTCAGGCTCATTACACTGGTGACTCAGCAGAGACAGAGAGAGAGAGAGAGAGAGAGAGAGAGAGAGAGAGAGAGAGAGAGAGAGAGAGGGGTAGACAGAGAGAGACAGAGAGAGGGGAGGGAGAGAGTGACAGAGAGAGAGGGAAGGAAAGAGAGAATAGGAAAGAAAGAGAGAGAGAGAGAGAGAGGGGAGGGAAGGAGAGAACCAGAGAAAGAGCGAGGAAGAGAGAGGATGAGAAGGAAGGAGAGAGAGAGAGAACGTAAATAGGGAGAGAGAAGAAGAACAACACAGAGAGTAAGATAGAGACAATGAGAGGCTAAAGGATTACATGGAACGTCCATTTGCTAGAAGAGCACCCCAGTGTCTGTGTGTGTGTGCGCGCTGACTGCGTGTGTGAGCACTCTGGTGCATAGTCACTGCACCATATGAACTCCTTCTACTTGCTTGCGGATGTGTTGCCCACAGTGCCGTTTGGAAAAGGAACTCTAATAACCTTAAATCAATTTTAGCCCCACTACAAAACCTCCATCACTGTTCCTTAACCACTGAAGCTATGTGATTCTGCTCCATATATGTATATAGGCACTGGTTGTTGCATCCCCTTGTGTGAAGATATGGATGTGTGTGTGTGTGTGTGTGTGTGTGTGTGTGGTCTGGACAGGCTTGTCAGGTGTTTCCTGGTCTTACTTGGACACACGAGCAGTGCACATGTAAACTGTTCTCCAGGCTCCCAACATGTGGACTGACAGTGAATCCCACAGCCTGCCATAGCTCACTCCAAACACAGCAAGTACACCAGTCTATACAACCACTGATGGCATCATCAGCATGTACACCAGTCTATACAACCACTGATGGCATCATCAGCATGTACACCAGTCTATACAACCACTGATGGCATCATCAGCATGTACACCAGTCTATACAACCACTGACGGCATCATCAGCATGTACACCAGTCTATACAACCACTGATGACATCATCAGCATGTACACAGTCTGTACAACAACCACTGATGACATCATCAGGATGAACACCAGTCTATACAACCACTGATGACATCATCAGCATGAACACCAGTCTATACAACCACTGATTATATCAACCGCATGTACACCAGTCTGTACACCAACCACTGATGACATCATCATCATCATGTACACAAATCGGTACACCAACCACTGATGACATCATCAGCATGTACATCAGTCTTTACAACAACCACTGATTACATAATAATTATGTACACCAATCACTGATTACATCAACTGCATGTACACCAATTTTTACACCAACCACTGATGACATCAACATGGACACCAGTCTGTACACCAACCACTGATGACATCATTATCATCATCATCATGTACACCAGTCTGTACACCAACCACTGATGGCATCATCATTATGTACACCATTCTGTACACCAACCACTGAAGACATCAACATGGACACCAATCTGTACACCAACCACTGATGACATCATCATAATGTTCACCAGTCTTTACAACAACCACTGATGACATTATCATTATGTACACCAATCATAGATGACATCAGCATACCCCAGTATGTACAACAACCACAGTTGAAATAATCAGCATGTACACTAGTCTGTACACCAACCACTGATGCCATCTTCAGCATGTACACTAGTCTGTACACCAACCACTGATGACATCATCAGCATGGACACCAGTATGTACACCAACCACTGATGACATCCTTATCATCATCATGTACACCATTCTGTACACCAACCACTGAAGACATCAACATGGACACCAGTCTGTACACCAACCACTGATGACATCATAATAATGTACACCAGTCTTTACAACAACCACTGATGACATCATCAGCATGTACACCAACCACTGATGGACATCATCAGCATGTACACTAGTCTGTAGACCAACCACTGATGACATCCTCAGCATGTACCTAGTCTGTACACCAACCACTGATGACATCATCAGCATGTACACTACTCTGTACACCAACCACTCAGCATGTACACCAGCCTGAAACCAACCACTGATTAAAATTATATTAGATTCAACTTTAACTTCACTTTGTCAGCAACCACATACATTATCAGCAGGCTTTCATGTTCCACAAGACACTTGGTGCCTATGGTTCGTATTTTGGCAGAAGACATTTAAAAAGGTATATACAGCATATGTAAGCTAGCACTATGATTATGTGTGGTCTAGCAGAACTAGTAAAATGATGCTAATTACCCAAGCTGAGATCTGCACTGCATACCCATACCTGACCCAACCCTGTAAAACACCTGCACCTTCAACGCTAGGGCAGGCCTGCGGAAAGGTGTGGGTCTGTGGACAGACCTGTGTAAAGAGGTGTGTGTGTGTGTGTGTTTGTTGGCAGGCCTGTGTAAAGGTGTGTGTGTGTGTGTGTGTGTGTGTGTGGGCAGGCCTACAGATATGTTTGTGTGTAAGTGTAAATGTGTGTGCGTCATAGTAAACAGAGAAAAAACCGTCAGACACAATTACTACTTCCTGCTATTCTCTAATTGGACATCTGCCTGGCCAGGGGATGGGCCTTGAGCCATCCAAGCATGCAGGCGCAGAATAAGACAACACAGAGCTGTCACTAACCCTTTTACCGGGGCCAATCGCTCGGCCAACCAGCAGCCCTTACGCCAGCTCCCCAGCCAGGAGGCAGCAGTGGCAGGCAGGCTGGCTGGCTGTGTCCCTGGGCTGTCCCTTTGAGACAGTGACGGTGTGTGTGCCTCCCACCCCCCACTCCACTCCTCAGATTACTGCAGTGTTTACCAGGGCTTTCAGAGACTTACCCACCAGGCCATGTGTGAGGTCACACCGGCCCTGGCGCGCTATAAAAAAACACCCAAATCCTATTGGGCTCTGCGCCCGCTCACGCACAGCCTGTCTGTGTCTGTCTGTGTCTGTCTGTGTCTCTGTCCGTCTGTCTGTCTGCTCACGCACAGCCTGTCTGTGTCTGTCTGTGTCTGTCTGTGTCTGTCTGTGTCTGTCTGTGTCTGTCTGTCTGTCTGTCTGTCTGTCTGTCTGTCTGTCTCTGTCTGTCTGTCTGTCTGTCTGTCTGTCTGTCTGTCTGTCTGTCTGTCTCTGTCTCTGTCTGTCTGTGTCTCCGTCTGTCTGTGTCTCTGTCTGTCTGTGTCTGTGTCTGTGTCTGTCTGTGTCTCTGTCTCCGTCTATGTGTGTCTCTGTCTATGTACATCTCTGTCTGTGTGTGTGTGCATCTGGGTGTGTGTCTTCCACTGCCCTTCTTGGCACACTATCACCTACTGCTTCATCTGCCTCCCTGTACCAAGCCTGCCCCTTGTCCCTCTACGCTCTCCATTCACCCGCATACTCCTACTACCTTCTTTCTTTCTGTATCTTTGTCTCTCTCCCTCTGTCTTTCTGCCTCTCCCTCTGTCTCTGCGCACGCACGCGCACACACAAACACATAAAACACACACACTTGCAGGAACCCAGCACTAGTCATGTGACGTCAGTTAAATGACTGTGCTGTTTCCCAACTTAACCCTGTGGTAAACAGCTGCATCTGCCTGTAACTGTAAATACAACACAACAGTCATGTCTCACACACACATGTACACACACGCTAGACAGTGCAGCACCAACCGGGAGGTGCCTAGGGAATCCTTGGGGTCTTAGTTCCTGATGAGATACATTTAGCATAAGTGGATTAGCCTCAATACACAGCAGTCCCCCTGCCAGAGAAGATGAGGGAGGAGGCAGGACTGGGTGGGTCTGGGAGGATAGGGCTATGGGGGACAGCAGGCAAGATGTAAAACGACTGAGAAATGACTGAGCAGAAGAAAGCTGGACTGAGGATCTATGGGCTGCAGGCATATCTGTTCTGCTGATGTATGTATGTGTGTGTGTGTGTGTGTGTGTGTGTGTGTGTGTGTGTGTGTGTGTGTGTTATGATAACCTGGTAAATGTTGGCAAGATCACAGGACATTATGCAGAACATCTAGTCCACTTAGCATCCTGTACTAAAAGGCCCAGTCTACTCCCATCACCCATCACCGACACAAACGCACAGCTGCGTGAGCAGAGTTGTGCCCAGGACAGTGGTGGTTACCTCTGGCAGACAGCTTCTTGGTGTTGATGATTTTGGCTGCATACTCCTGGCCAGACGACTTCTTCACACAGCGACGCACCACAGAAAAGGCTCCCCTAGGAAGAACACACGTGTTTACATCAGCTAGGGTTCCATTTCCACACGCTAACACACATCTGCACACGCTAACACACATCTGCACATGCCAACACTCGCTAACACATGTCCACACACGCTAATACACGTCTGCACACGCTAACACACGTCTGCTCTGCACACGCCAACACACGTCTGAACATGCTAACACACGTATGCACATGCTAACCCGTCTGCACACGCTTACACACGTCAGCACAGGCTAACACGTCTGCACACGCTAACACATGTCTGCACATGCTAACACACGTCTCCACACGCCAACACACGTCTGCACAAGCCAACACACGTCCCCACAAGCCAACACACGTCTGCACCCGCTAACACACGTCTCCACACGCCAACACACGTCTGCACACGCCAACACACGTCTGCACACGCCAACACACGTCTGCACCCGCTAACACACGTCTCCACACGCCAACACACGTCTGCACAAGCCAACACACGTCTGCACACGCTAACACACGTCTGCACACGCTAACAGACACCAAGGCGCGCAGCTCATTGGAGCCTCCAATGACTCTCTAGCAAGGTCGACAGCCTGGACGGATGCCAGAAAACCGAGAGCTCAGCCTGTCTTCCACAGTCTCTGGCTGTGGCTCGTCATCCAGGTCGTATAGGGTGCTTAGCCTGTGGTAGCACACCACACGCAGTGACCAGCTCCATTTTCAACTCTCTGCGTAAAACTCTTATACTCATATTCCGCGTGAAACCACTTCAAAGATAACGGACGTCTAAACAGAATGGACAACAAACACAGTCATGTGTGGCTTGGGTTTCCTTCCCGTCATCCCAATTCCGAGAAAAAAACGTGTCACCCCTGCCCTTTAAAAGCCAAATCCTCCTAACTAGTACCACTAGTAGTGGCCAAGATGCTGGCTTCGAACGCTCCATTAGTAAGTAAGTAAAGTTTATTGCTATAGCACTAAAAGAATTCACAGAGTACTTTACATTAAAAAATTATACATACAGAAAAAAACTAAATTACAAAATACAGGCATAAAACATCAAGAAAAATAAACGTCAAAACCCTCATCTAACTAAAGGCCTGCCTAAACAACAGGGTTTTGTAAAACTGCTTTGTAAAAGCCTCAGTGGAGCTTAACGTGCGCAAATATAGTGGCAACGAGTTCCAGAGTCTGGGGACCACTGCTTGAAAGGCTCGACCCCCCCCCTGGTCTTTAAGCGAGTGCGGGGGATTACCAGCAGGTACTGGTCCATAGTTCTAAGCCTAAAGGGACGCGTAGGGTCAATTAGAAATTCAGGATGACATGCAGCCAGCTGCTGCTTTCGCTTTGTCCGTGTTTGGTTTTGACACCGTGCAAACAGCAGGATTGGCCAGTGATGAATTGAATACAACGGTGAAGAAGCAGGGCTCTCTCTGATCGACACGTCCTCCAGTTAGCCCGGAGCCTCCTGGCAGCCTGTGCTGTGCAGGCATGTGGGACCGGGCCAGGAGCCGCAGGCAGGGCCTGTCTCCGCTCCGCATACCCCGCATACCGCGCAGCCTGCACCGAATGACAGCGCGGAACACCACATGTCACCGGGCTCTCCCCGGACCGTCTCCCTGCGTCTTGACTAATTCGTCAGACTGAAAAGGGAAGGCGTCGTCTAGACAACTGGACTATACCACTTAGTTAGCATGCTGTGGCTATTATCCATTTAGCTGTGCGTTGTGATCTATTGATTGGCCAGATTAGCTGAATACGATTCCTGTCTTGGGCTATTTGTCACGATTACAGCGGCTAGCGAGGCCGAACCCCGGCCCCAAAGCACACAAAGACAATAACACATGCTGTGTTAACACAGCCTTATCTGCTGTCAACATCCATACAATAGGATGGAGCTCGACAAGCCTACTAGCTGACGTGAGAAACGAGCTTGCGGGGGTGGGAGGCTAGAGAAGAGACTACGAGGCGAAATACGGTTAGCTAGCTAGGCTCCGGCGGAGCACTAAGGCGGTCGCTTACTTTCCGAGTTCTTCGTAGAGTTGGTAGTCGTCGGTGAATCGGGTGGAGGTGACGATAGTAGCCATGTTTAGTCTCTTGACAGGGGAGCCTTGATTTAGGGCACCACAGCGGCTAGCTCTCGCACGGTGTCCGGGGAGGGGAACCTTCGACACTTGCGTTGCTCTGACAGGCGAGCTGAGAGCGAGAGGGACAGGGGAGAGAGAAGCAGCGACGGGAAGGGAGGGGCTGGCACAGGAGGAGAGAGCAACGCGAGATTTCAGCAGCAAGGCGAGATTTCAGCAGCTTTTTGAGCATAGTCATGTAATCAGTCCTGGCTGTGTTGATGCAGTATCGTGTGAACCAGCGCTTAGCCCGATTCAGACCCAAACGGGTTCTTCATGATTGTAAAGATTAACTTGAGCTGTTGAGTTAGGCCGATCAAATGGATCAAAGCAATTTCAAGAATTCTGTCCAAAAAATCAAGGAAATCAATAGCATCCAGATGTATTTGACATTGTCACACACTACTCATACACACTTCTAATTGACTAACTTGTCAATTGTTCTTGATCAACTGTACTACAATGTTTCCATAAAAAAATACATTGCACTGTACTGTACGTATTTGCACTTAGCATAAAGCAATAAATGTAGACTTATCTGTAATCATCATTTATATCTTATTCTAGATGTGTTTTTAAACTGAGTTTGTTGGTGGTTTTTATTGATTTATGATGCTGAAGGATGTTCATATTCTCAAAGGTGGGCTCTTAACTGACCGACACCACCAGTTCTCCCCATGACTATCCGAATTCGTACATTTCCTAGCAGATGTGAGAGCAACATCTGTGAATGAGCATCTGTAGTTAGATGTACCCAGGGCTGATCCTCCACCTTGATCTGTTAACGCACTGCAGCAGAACACACACACACTCACACATACACTCACACACACACCGACATTAGCCAGGGATCGAAACAGATCAATGGGCCTGCTCTCAGACAACAATTCTGACCCAGAGATTTAGACTGTGTGAGAGAGACAGAGAGAGAGTGAGGGGGGGGGGGGGGGGGGGGTAATGAGAGAGGAAGAGAGGGAGGGATGAAGAGAGCATGTAAATTCAGGAAAAACAGGATCAGGTTTCCACCCAATTAATGATGCTGGGTTTGGTGGCGCTGAGAGATGATGTCACGGAGATCCAGAGTGCTTTGCTAAATGTTTAATGTGGCATTAGCAGGAGGCCATCAGAGACAGGATGGGGTTTGGAAAGGGAGGATGCTTTCTCAGCAGCATTGCCTTCTCAGCAACCACTGCAGCCCAAGTGATACAAACAGCCAAAGCACTATGTGTGTGTTTGTGTGTGTGTGTGTGTCTGTGTGTTAGTAGGCGTAGGAGAGCAAGAGAGAAAAAGAAAGAGAGCAAGAGGAGTGAGCACTGCAGTGTTGCCTTTTTCTACATGTCCTCCATTGTTAACAATGGACTGACCCTGTCCTCTCCTCCTCTCCCTCCTCCTCCTCTTCCTCCCACTGTCGTTATGTAATTATACACTGTAATCTCACCCAAACCGCACACGTTGCCCTATCCACATACTGTACTAGCCAGTCTGAACCAGCAGGAGTGAGAGAATGGGGGTGGATGTGAGAGGAAGATGATTTCAGCTGAACTCAGCAGTGTGTCTGAGCAGCTTTCAAATGTTATTACTGTCACACTGAATGCCTGTCCCCTCTGCTGCCATTCTGTCCTACCAGAATGTCAATCATCTCCTGGCACATAAAACGGCTTCCAGCTAGTAGTTGCTGTGCGAGTAAACCTAACTCAGATCTCAAAAGATGCTCCAGCGACTGGTGCTAGAGGTTGCAGCCTTAAAGCCTCCTTGTCAGAGCATCTGTCTCCCATACCAGAAACCCTGGTTCAAGGCCAGCACAATGCAGTGCAGCTCAAGTGGACCTAGTTACAGTGGTTATACCCTGTGCATGTAAATATTTGTGTTGTGTATGTAGTGTCACTACAATGCTTTCACCATGCTACACTATGAAACCATGAATTATGTGTCTGACGTCCTTTCATAGTGAACAATTCACTAGTAAACTATATGAACATGATGGGACCTGCTGCAAATAGAAAGAAACAGTTCTTGTGGTGAAAGTTTTTGGTCCTGATGGACTTTCGCTGGAGAGGTAGAACAGGGAGTGTCCAGGGTGGGAGGAGTTGGCCAAAATATTTCTTGCTCACCTTTGGTCATTCCAAGAGGTCTTCGAGAAAAGGCAAATTTCAGTTAATCACCTTCTCTGCAGCTTGGATTATACACTGCAGTCTCCTCCTGTCCTTGACAATGGCAGCAGCATACCAGATGGTTATGAAAGAAGTGAGGATGGACTCAATTATGGCTGTGTAGAAGTGCACCATCATTGTCTTTGGCAGGTTGAAGTTCTTCAGCTGCAACAGGAAGTACATCCTATGCTTTCTTGATGAGGGTGCTGATGTTCAGCTCCCATTTGAGGTCCTGGGAAGGGGTAGTGCCCAGGAAGCAGAAATACTCCACAGTGTTGACCTGGGAGTTGCACAGGGTGATGGGGGTGAGTGAGGCTGGATACTTCCTGAAGCCCACAAACATCTCCCCTGTCTTAAGAGCTTTTAGCTCAAAGTTGTTCTGGCTAAACATTTTATCAACTTCCCATGTGTAGTCAGAATCATCCCCACCAGAGATGAGCCCAGTCAGGGTGGTGTCATCTGCATACTTTAGGAGTTTGACAGATGGGTGATTGGAGGTGCAGCTGTTGGTGTATGCATGTGATAATACCATGCATGCAGGCCTGGGTAATTTGAGATAAAACACATTTGTACTATCCTTGTTTTGATCAAATCCTGTCTGGTCTGCAAAGTAAGAGCCATTGCAGTGATTTCTCCAGCAGAAGACATTGATCTTCTCTTGCAGGGAAATTCCTTCTTCACCCCCTACATTGTCATCCGATGAAAGGGACTCTGCTTCTACCTGTTGGCAAGCTGGTGGAACTGCAGCAAATCA
This sequence comes from Neosalanx taihuensis, assembly GCA_030340665.1. Taxonomy (NCBI): domain Eukaryota; kingdom Metazoa; phylum Chordata; class Actinopteri; order Osmeriformes; family Salangidae; genus Neosalanx; species Neosalanx taihuensis. Next base: position 8,333,334 of record CM059303.1, on the reverse strand, counting down.
GGGGAGGAAACAGCTTTGGCTACAATGGTCTACAGGGGTCTCAAACTCATGCCATCGAGGGCCAAGAGGGTGTACGTTTTTGTGTCCTATAGTAAGTGAAATCAGCTGGAGTAGTGCTAGGTTGATACGAAAACCTGCACCCTCTTGGCCCTCGATGGCACGAGTTTGACACCCCTGGTCTACAACATCCAAATCCCCTGTAACGCATTCCCCTAGACTGGAAACACATGATCTGGCTATCATGTTCTCCACCTCAGGAGTCTAGAGGAAGAAAAACATTAAAAGAAAAGCACTGATGAAAGACAGCTTGCATGTTCCCACTCCCATCCAACATATGCACCACTCAGATTAAATGCATTGAAGAATAAAAGTATGACTCCTATGTCAAGCAGTAATATTTTGAAGTTTCTTATTGGTTACTTAGCCTAGCTGTGAGAGGCGATTCCACTGATCTGAACGAGCCAGCTGATGCAGCTCTGGAACCTATAGGGAGTCAGGTAGCTCAGTGGTTCAGGCATTGGGCTCATGATCGGAAGGTTGTATCCTTGGGCAAGGCACTTCACCCTACTTGCCCCAGGGAGAATGTCCCTGTACTTGCTGTAAGACACTCTGGATAAGAGCATCTGCTAAAAAGAAGGACTCAATGTTATAAAAAACACATACTCTCTTCTGGATGTCCAGATGACACAATCATCTCTCACTGAAGGCATTGAAAACTGTTTATTAACTTGTGATCGACCACACCAAGAAAGATTACAAACATTTTCACTTATTATCAGTATCATAGTAACAGTAACTTCATAGTAAATATAGCAATAATACATTTAACTAGAGAAGGGACAACTGGAAATTGTGATGAGTGAAATGTAGAAAGAAACGGTTCTCTTCTCATTTCCCCTGGAAGAGGGAATGGTGATAGGTTATGTGGCAGCATTACATCTTTGAAACAGTTGTATCAAAGCAAAGTTTATAATTTGAAAGTTTTTTTACTTCTATTGATATATATTTTTTAAGCATTTGTACTGTGTTTTATTAATAAAGAACCCCATTTGAAACAAGCCGTCTTTAACAAAGACGTCAATTATATGATCTCAGTTGGAAAAATAATTCAAACAGTATACCATCTGCAAACAGAAAACACTACGTACTACATACGCTTTAAATATATTTCTATATGGCTAATGTATCATTAATACAAAAGTAATCCTTATGTGTCGGTAACAACGTTCCTGTTTCCGTCTACAAGAAGGGCCAAAGCCGCCTCTACTTTCTGAGGAGGCTGAGGTCCTTCGATGTCTGCCGGACAATGCTTAGGATGTTCTACGAGTCTGTGGTAGCCAGTGCTATCCTCTATGCTGTTGCCTGCTGGGGCAGCAGGCTGAGGGCAGCGGATGCCAACAGGCTCAACAAACTTATCCGGAAGGCCGGTGACATTGTGGGGGTAGAGCTGGACTCTCTGGCAGTGGTGTCGGAGAGGAGGATGCTGGCCAAACTCAACGCCATCCTGGACAGTACCTCCCACCCACTCCACAATGTGCTGGTCGGACAAAGGAGTACTTTCAGCGGGAGACTCATCCTCCCGAAATGCACCACGGAGCGCCACAGGAAGTCATTCCTGCCGGTGGCCATCAAACTTTACAATTCCCACACTAGTAGTTTGTAAGCCAACTGTATATCCTGTGAAATAGCATAACATCCAGGGATATAACAATGGACATTAGGCAATAGTCGGACACAACTTCTGTAACATAACTACATATTTGGCAATATTCTGGTACAACTGTATATAACCATGTATATTCTGCTAATAACCTGCAAATCCTGTATATCCTGTATATGCTGCAAATAACTGTAAATCCTGTACATCACAATTACTTGCATAATTGTAATTGAATTGTATAGATTATAAGGGTATAGTCTGTAACCTGCACTTTATCCTGGACATACTGTATATTCTGCTGTACATTCTGCACATTCTGTACAAAAACTGAAAATCATGTACATTCTAATATAATACTGTATATTATACAAGACCATTACTGTATAATTGTAAATGTATAGCTTCTCAAACTTCTCATGATGTATGTTTTGTAACCTAGATGCCCGCTATGTTGGGGTCTATCAAGTTGTTATGCTCAGTAACTGAAGCTCTTTTGTAAAGCTCTCTCTTGTAAGTCGCTTTGGATAAAAACGTCTGCCAAATGAATACATGTAAAAATGTAAAATAGTAAGGGTAAATAAGTACACATTTAATAACACTGCCAATGCATACAATCAATAACAAGGCAAAACATGTTACTAAATGAAGGTTGACCATTACCTACTCCACCATGATTTGTGTAAACCAGAGATGAACAGTCAGAGGAATATGACCAACAAGCAGGAGCTGAGGGTAGGACTCAAGATCAAGACTCTACAGAACAAAGCTTCCCATTTCCTTTCCTATCCAAGAACAACTAATCAGACCACTTCTTTACCCTTCCTTATTAACGTATGACTAGCAATGCACAGTCAATTAGTAAATTACACAATGAGGTGGGAAAGCCATCAAGTTGAGACTCTGTGAAGTAACTCCAGATTTGAACATATGAGTCCCAGCCTTACAATAGGGAAAACTGCCTCGCCCTCATCCACTCCAATTACTCGGATTTTGATTTGCATTGATCGCTCTACAGGATTTACGACAATCACTTGATAGTCCTCTCAAACTTAATTGCTTTAATAACCTCTCAGTACCACCAGTAGACTGTAAAAGTAATTGACAGCATAACAGCTCCCAAAAATTGAAGCCAAAAGAATATAAAATCAATAGAAATAGGGGTTAGTGTGTCCTTCAAATGGGTTGGGCGAGTGTATGGGTGAGACCTTGGTGCCGCGGCTCCACCACCTGAACACTATTGCGTGTACTCTGGCTCCAAATTACATCACAGACGCAAGTTGACAGCACCCATATCTGGGATGTTTTGGCTTCATTTTTGTACAGTGGGAGGAAGCAGAGATGCATTCTTTTTAGTCTATGGTCCCACCACAATACGAGCTCAACAGTGCAAATACAGGGAAAACAATGCAATAGTACTGTAGCTGTAACACACCTTTTACCTGTTACAGAAAAGCATATCCTTGCAGGCATAAGGTGATATTTCCTTTATCTGGAAAAGCCAGCTGTGCTGTTTTGCTCCTGACCCCCAGACCAGTGATTTGTACAGCTGACCTAACTACTATCCGCTGTGTAGGACTGCAGGACAGCTAACCAGTATGAACGTACCATTATTTATGATCTCCTGGATGAGGCTGAATGTAATTGTACTACTCCACTCCATGCTAGGGGTAGGTAGAGAGAAGGCTAACTACAAGTAGTAATAATACTAATGATGTGGGATTGCTAACCAGAAGAACGAAGGGGAGCCTACTTCTAATTTAGAGCTACGTGAGTAGGAGCACTACGTTTTACCAGCTCTTACATTGGCAAAAATACTGAGCGTTATCACAGAGAGCTACTTAGCTAGAGCTCCACATGTGACATTGTCATCTTGGACTGTGTGTAGCCTTGCAGTTCTACCAGCTAGTCAGTCAGCTACAGACAGTCCCAGATACAGTAGGCCTACCTCCCAGAAGAGAGCAAGCGAAAACAAATCTGACATATCTGCTAAACAAACATGTTTTCACCCTGGGGTTATTTTGTCAGCTATAAAATGTCACTTGTCTCCGCAGACTCTATTCCACGGGACTTATAAACGCATGTGTTGAGTGACAGTGAGGCGTCATGTGACAGAACTTTGCTGCGTTGTGTGGCATCCGAACGTTCTCATGCCTCTGATTGTGGATAGCTAGTTAGGTACTGTTCGCTTCACTTTTTGCAACAAAAACTTAAGTTATGCCTACGCCATCAAACAGAATTTTTGCGCAGTTACAAGCAACACAACTGTCACAACTCTGCCCTTGCTGCATTCTGTGATCCCAGAAGCAGCTCCTTACACCTCCATGTGCAAATCTGAACGGATTGGCAGTTTCCTGTAATGCCCTGGCTTTATCTCAATACAAAATGGTCCATCGAGCAAGCCGTCTGCTCTGAATATTTAAGATTATTTTAATTTGTTCATTTTCTGTTAGTAAATATGAGATGTTGATGAAGAACCTAAGGGCTAACCTGAGGGCTGAGAAGTATTGATGATTAACAGAAAGATTACTGAGGTTCAGCTACTCTGTACACAGATTGTAAGATAGTGCAAGTTTAATATATTTTGGCAACACTTTACATGAAGGTGACATAAACTACATAGCAATATAATACAAATGTTGTAGGCTCTGGGGTTGTACAGAGAGGCCGATATTTGTATCTGTAACTGTCTGTATGATAAGTAAAGGTGTATTATTTATAGGAAGTGCAACTTAATGTAGAGTTTGTCACAGTGAACACATTTGTAACACTAGCTCTTCACGAAACAGTGTGCAGAAATACTGGACATCCATTTCTAGACTCATCACGGACTCACCTGGAACCAGGCTCTACAAAGCCGCGGTAGACAAGGCCATACAGAGCAAGAACGGACAGTTGGACCTTTTCCTTTATTTCCTGCTGGGCCTCTCGCTGGAATCCAATCACAACCTCCTAGGAGGCCTTCTGATCAAGCAGGGGTCAGCCTGCACAGTAGGACGGAAGTAGGCAAGCACATCAAAGAATATCAAGGTTACCTCCTCGTGGGAGAGATGCATCAATCTGTTCCATTGTCTGAATGAGATGAAGGACCATTCGCTGTTGGAGGAGATTCAACACTACCTGAGCACTGGAAGTCTCTCTGCAGTGAAACTGTCAAAGGCACAGTGTCAGCTCTGTGTTATATACGGCTCACCTCAGAGGACGACTTGAGGACGTGTGTTTGACTTGAAGAGGTTCATCTGCTTTGCGGAAGCTCTTATCAGGCTTCTCTGCCTGTGCTCAAGTGAGATGTTTTGGCCACAGTGCTCAACCTGAACTCATCCCACCTGAAAGACCTAGACCTGAATGACAAGGAGCTCCAGGACTGAAGTGTTCAGCTGCTCTCAGAAGGGTTAAGATGCACACACTGTCAACTGGAAACACTCAAGTTAATGAGTTTATTAATTGACTTTGTGGGTGATATGGAAGGATCATCTACAAATTTCCCCTCTGTGGGACAAATAAAGGATTCATCTTATTTTATCTGCCTTTTGAAATTAATTGCAATTAATCCCAATCAGTAGATGAAATCTCATTAGTTAATTTGATATATTACTATGTCTATATGAAATCCATTTTCATACCTAGTGTCATATTATGATGTTATCTTCATATTCCTAAATGTATTTATTAATTATTGTAATGCAGTCTTAGTATTGTGCATCTAGATTAGATTAGATTCAACTTTATTGTCATTACACAGGTACAAAAGTACAGGGTAATGAAATACAGTTAGCATTCAACCAGAAGTGCAAAACAGTTATTACAACAGAATATAATTGTAATTGTATACTCAGAATATACACAATATGTACAGTATAATCAGAATATACAGGGTAGGTACAGATTAAAGTGATTTAAGACAAGTTGCATGTATGTACAGTTAGTGCAAATGATGCAGTGTGCAGATGTGCAAAATGAACAGATAGTGCAAGTAGCAAAATAACAACCGAAATGATGCAGATGATGCAAAATGAACAGATAGTGCAAGATAACAACAGAAATCCAAATATTGTCCAAATATAGGGTGGCAGGGGTTCTATGGGGGGGCGGGGGTTATATAGTGGGGCGGGGTCTAGTGCGGGTAGAGTTCTGGAGTGTCACAGTTCTGGGGAAGAAGCTGTTCCTCAGTCTGCTGGTCTTAGACTGGAGACTCCTGAGACGCCTGCCGGAGGGCAGGAAGGCAAACAATTTGTGGGCGGGGTGTGAGGAATATTTTCGGATGCTGTGAGCTCTACGCAGACAGCGCTTCCTCTGGATGTCCTCGATGGATGGAAGAATAGTCCCAGTGATGCGTTGGGCGGTTTTCACCACCCGCTGCAGTGCCTTGCGCTCAGCGACTGTGCAGTTCCCGTACCACACTGTAACACAGTTTGTCAGGATGCACTCGATTGCACAGTAGTAGAAGTTCACCATGACAGCTGAGGACAGGTGGTGTTTCCTCAGTGTTCTCAAGAAAAAGAGACGCTGGTGAGCCTTCTTGATCAGGCCGGAGGTGTTTGTAATCCAGGACAGGTCATCCGAGATGTGGATCCCCAGGAATTTATAGCTGGAGACACGCTCAACGGCCATCCCGTTGATGTGAATGGGGTCATGCGTCTCCCCTCTTCTTCCTGAAGTCCACGATAAGCGCCTTAGTCTTTGTGGCGTTAAGGAGCAGGTTATTGTCACCACACCACATGGCCAGGTGCTGTACTTCCTCTCTGTAGGCTGACTCATCGTTGTTGGTGATGAGGCCAATCACCGTGGTGTCATCAGCCAATTTAAGGATGGCGTTGGATCCATATTTTGGCTTGCAGTCATGAGTGAAGAGGGAGTGGAGGAACGGGCTGAGCACACATCCCTGTGGTACATCTGTGTTAGGTGTGATGGTGGAGGAGCAGGAGTGGGCTGACCTAACATGCTGTGGTCGGTTGGTCAGAAAGTCCATAATCCAGTGGCAGAGGGAGGTCTAGTTACATCCTGTGCTGGAATCATTTTTCATAAACTGTAGACCATTTTATTCGCCCCGGGAGTTTGCGTCCTTCATCCTGGTTAGTGCTGCCACCGGGCCCGCTGGTTAAAGAAGCCCAGCGCATGTTAGCAGACCAGATCCTGAAGGTGGAGCGAACCAACCCGGACTCTCTAGTCATCGTCCTAGGTGACTTCAACAAAGGTAACCTCAGCAAAGAACTCCCCAAATACACACAATTCATAAACTGCCCTACCAGGGAGGGTAACACCCTGGACCATTGTTATACCACAGCCAGCAAGGCTTACCATGCGGTGTCCCGTGCTGCACTGGGTCACTCCGACCACGCCATGATCCACCTGATTCCTGCATACAAGAAGAAACCAAACCTCTGTAAACCTGCGGTAAGGACATCAAAACAGTGGACCAGCGAGGCTGTGGAGGAACTCAGAGCTAATCTGGAGTGCACGGACTGGGAAATGTTTGCTGCCGCGACAAATGGACTGGATGAGTACACTGAGGCTGTGACATCATACATCAGCTTCTGTGAGGATTCCTACATACCAACAAGATCCAGGGTGAGTTACAACAATGACAAACCCTGGTTTACTGCAAAACTCAGAAGTCTGAGGTCTAAGAAGGAGATGGCGTTTAAATCTGGCGACTGCTACAGATTTAAGGAGGCGAAAAAGCTGTTCAGCAGGGGCGAAACAACTCTACTCAAAGACACTGCAAGAACAATTCTCCTCAAATGACTTTGCTTCTGTCTGGAGGGGGCTTAGGCAAATTACCAACCACAAGCCGAGAGCCCCACCCACCACCAACGACCCCTGCCTGGCCGAGGATCTGAACAAATTCTATTGTAGATTCGAAGGACAATCGGACAGCCCCATGCCCAAGCACCCCCCCCACCCCTCTCCCCACCCCTCTCCCCTCCCACCACCCCACCCCCCTCCTCCCCAACCATCACCCCACCCATCAACACCAACACAATGCTGACTCTCTCCATCCAAGAGAGGGAAGTTAACAAAGTGTTCAAGGGACAGAACCCTCGCAAAGCTGCGGGGCCGGATGATGTCTCCCCTGCCACACTGAAGCACTGCGCTGACCAGCTGTCTCCGGTGTTCACCAACATTTTCAACACCTCCCTGGAGATATGCCACGTGCCAGCCTGCTTCAAATCCTCCACCATCATCCCTGTGCCCAAGAAGCCCAGACCAACAGGACTGAGTGACTACAGACCCGTCGCCCTGACATCTGTTGTAATGAAGTCCTTCGAACGCCTGGTGCTGGCACACCTCAAAAACATCACAGACCCCCTCCTAGACCCCCTGCAGTTCGCCTACAGAGCCAACAGGTCTGTGGACGATGCAGTCAACATGGCCCTACACTTCACCCTCCAGCATCTGGACTCTCCAAACACCTGCGCCAGGATCCTGTTTGTGGACTTCAATACCATCATCCCGGCTCTGCTTCAGGACAAGCTCTCCCAGCTGAACGTGCCCGACCCCACCTGCAGGTGGATCACAGACTTCCTGTCCGACAAGAAGCAGCGTGTTAAGATGGGAACGCAAGTCTCTGACTCCCGGTCCATCAGCACCGGATCCCCTCAAGGCTGCGTCCTTTCCCCCCTGCTCTTCTCCCTGTACACAAACAGCTGCACCTCCAGTCACCCATCTGTCAAGCTCCTGAAGTTTGTGGACGATACCACCCTGATCGGGCTCATTTCTAAAGGGGACGAGTCTGACTTCAGGTGGGAAGTGGACAACCTGGTAAATTGGTGTAGTCAGAACAACCTGTAGCTCAACGCTCTTAAGACAGTGGAGATGGTTGTGGACTTTAGAAAGGACCCAGCCCCACTCCCCCCCATCACACTGTGCAACTCCCAGGTCAACAGTGTGGAGTCCCTTCGTTTCCTGGGCACCACCCTCTCCCAGGACCTTAAGTGGGAGCTGAACATCAGCTCACTCATGAAGAAAGCCCAGCAGAGGATGTACTTCCTGCGGCAACTGAAGAAATTCAGCCTGCCAAAGACAATGATGGTAATATTCTACACTGCCATCATCGAGTCCATCCTCACCTCCTCCATCACCGTCTGGTACGCTGCTGCCACTGCCAAGGACAAGAGCAGACTGCAGCGTATCATACGTGCCGCTGAGAAGGTGATAGGCTGCAACCTGCCATCCCTTGAGGACCTGCACACTGCAAGGTCTCTAAAACGGGTGAGGAATATTGCGGCCGACTCCTCCCACCCTGGACATTCTGTGCTTCAGCTGCTCCCTACTGGCAGGAGGCTGCGGTCCATCAGGACCAAAACCTCTCGCCACAAGAATAGCTTCTACCCCTCTGCTATTGCCCTCTTCAACAGGGCCAAGGACTCAGTTTGACACATCCACCAACACCCCACACCCCCCTTCAGAATCCCACTGCACTCTGCCACTTTAACACACAACACTTTAAACTTTAAAAACTTAATACTGTGATTTTTGCACCACTGTTTACACTACTGTGTATATACCCCCCCCCCCCCCCCCACGTGCTATATATACCCATTCCACTCTGTACCTATTACATTGTATTCATTTTTTATTTCATAGTATGCCACATATATGTTCTATGTTTGCTCATTCCTGCCACAGTGAATCCTATGTTCGTTAATCTTGCATAGCGAATAAACCCCATTCTGATTCTGATTCTGATGTACTGTATATTTAGGGCCTCAGGCTCACACTACAGAACTGTGGATGTCCTTTCAAGGGTACTGCACTTTATTCATCTGCTTGATGTATCGGTATAACAGCTGTTGTGATTTGTTTTACTCATGACCATGTTGTCTCATTTAGTCTGGTCAATGGTTTTGCTTGTAGACTGACAAATAGAATGGAAATCCTAGAAACCTAACCGATGCTGCACCAGAAGTGGAGACGAACCACCATTTCTTGATGAATCCCTTCTTTCTTTTTTCTTTCAGGTTGTCATTTTGCAGAATCACAGAAGTAGGGTGTGCTCACCTTGCTTCTGCTCTCAACTCCAACCTTGGCTACCGCAGAGTCCTTGACCTGATCTCCAATCAACCCTGTTTGAGAGTGCTGTCGGCTCCGTAAAACTACAGGATCCATTCTATCTGTGAATAGATATGAGCTCCTCTCGCGCTAGTCTTAGGGTGTTTGCATACTGTCTCAACACTGAGCAACTCCATCCAGCCGGTGTCAAGCCTGGTGCATATCAATAAATGTCTCAACTCCTCAACACACCGTTCATGTTTCTTTTGCAGTCTGGTTGACTCTGAGTCAACCCAGGTCCACAGAGATGTGAGTGGGATCTGGTTCAGACATATTTGTGTATTGGCTAAAAAGGAATCCTCAAATATTGAAGGCTGATGTCAGACTTTATGTCGCCAGATGCCCGTGAGTTCACACTGGACTTGAACACAGTACACCAGCAGACCTCTCTCTGTCTGAAGGAAACACAAGGGCAGTCCAAAGAACTAAGCAACCGTATCCTGACCACAGTGATAGGTTTGACATCTGAAGGCAGGTTCTCTATCCAGAAAGCATTTCTGTGGAGTAGAGTGGGAAAGCTACTATAGGCGTGGCATACAGGAGGATCTGCAGGAAAGGAGAATGTTGTGATGCGTGGCTTGGACAAAACAATGCCTCCTGGGGGGTATTGCACAAAACTAGGATAAGGGATTAAGCCGGGCTATGTTGGTTATCCTGGCTGAATTTAGCCTCAAGTCGGTTGCACGAAAGCCGATAAAACTTAGCCTGGCCAAATTACCATGGTGATTTATTCTCCGCAGCTAGCCTGCTCCGGACCAGGCTAACAGCCAGGCTAAAATTAATCCTAGTGATTCACCTGCATTTCCACAGTCAATCCTGTGAGGAATTCACGTGTTTTACAGCATGTCCATGATCTTTTTAAATATGTTGCATCATTTTAATTATAATGCATTTAACATTTACACATATTTAGTATATTGTCATTTCTCATTTCAATTAAATCTACAACAGTCTTTTAATATTGATTTAAGTGGTATTATTATTACTCTGGCCAAGTGTTATATTGATATGCTGATGAAGACTGCTTGTCAAACTGCCGTCGAGGTTTCATAAATATGTTTTATTGCATTACAGTAAACCATCGCTATATCACGGTTCAGTACTGTGAACCCTCGCGATATCATGGTTCAGTACAGTGAATCCTCGCGATATCACGGTTCACTTCACGGATTTGCCACGTGCATTGTGTTCTGCATTCTGATTGGATAAACAGTCTCTCCGCGTCTTCTCTACCTGTGCATCAATAAAGTTGCGGTTTACTGTAATATTTACTGTGGCTGTACACCTACGTAACATTCGCAGAAAAAGTTAAACTTATGGACATGCTTAATTGTAGCCCAATTATGACAGCTCCAGCTCCAGCTCCACTTTTTGAATACTAACGCATTAATCCGGTCCGCTATTGTCTGCCAGGTTTATTCTCTTTATTTTATTATGGCTTGAGTATTGTCCTTTTTAATTAATATCCTTCTCCTCCTCATAAAACTCCATCAGGAGCTGTTGTTCTGCGGCCGTGAAATATGTTGCGCGACTCTTTTCCATGTTCTGATCGGTGATTCTGTGAGCGATCGCGAGGTCTATTTAAGAATGCCGTGAACACGCATTAATCCTGACTACCTACATCTGGCTTGACATAGCCGCGCCTTTTCATCCTGGCTTGGCAAACGTGCAACCAATTAAGCCAGGATACGACGGCCAGACTAGGTCAAGCCGCGCTTGCTCAGTTATTCTGGCTTTCTTTATTCTACTTTCGTGCAATACCCCCCTGGAGTCTGAGTTGCTCCAGCAACGGATACTCTGTCTGTGACAACAAGAAGACCGTAACCATGCCTCACAGCAGAACAGAGCTGTATCTGGACTGGCCAGCTGGAACACTGGTCTTCAACACAGTCTCCTCTGGCACACTGATTCACCTGAACACATTCCACACTACATTCACTGAGCACTTCTATCCAGGCTTGGGCTGGATCAAATCTTCAGTTGCTCTAGCCCAGGTGGAATAGTCTTGAATGGTCAGCCTGCATTTGACATGACATTTCTTCTCAGCACAGCTCCTCAGGACCTGCTGTCCTTCCAAAGAAGCAATGAACCCTCATCGACTGATGTTGTCACTCTTGTACCTTTCAGCAAAATGTGTGTGTTTGCATGTGTATTTACGGTTAGGCATTTAGCAGACTCTCTTATCCCCCTGAGGCAAGTAGGGTGCAGTGCCTTGCCCTAGTACCAAGTAGCATGGGATTCATAAATTTCTGATTAATAGCCCGATTCCCCTCACCGCTCAGCCACTTGACTCCCTTAGGGTTGAGTTGAGGCCTTACTCTGAGATGGATTATTGTAGATATTATGTACAGATAAATACTGATTCTTATATGGTGCCATTGTAATCATGCTAGATTACCTGCTGTATTACTACCCCTTTACATGTTGCTTTGATGAGTCTTGTAATTGAAATTTGCAGGCCTTCTAAAGGTCAAGCAGGTCAGAACACTGTACATATGAACGATGAATAAAACCCACGCATCTCTCCTCTGAAGGTGTGCTCATACTTGACTGAAAGAATTGGATCAAGTCTCCAGCCCTGAATGACACTGTTACTGAAAGAATGATCCCTTATTAGTCCCACAGTGGGGAAATTTCACAAGCGCACACATTCAATGCATTGGATGGGATTTCAACCCCCACCGGTAATGAAGCCCAGGCCTTCTGCACATGGCAGGCAAGAATCCAACCACTGAACCACCAGTGCAATCAAAATAAGGGTTTTTCAACCACACAGACATGCAGGACTGACTAACAAGCTGGTAGACAACATGGTGACCCAAGCTACACAGCATCACTGTCCATCTAATGAAGCCCGTCACACCACTGGGTTGGGAGACCAACAGACAACACAGACAGAAAAGCAGATGGCGTTTCAACATTCATTTTTATTAGCAGTCCAGGAGGCAACGACAAAACCCAAAATAAAGAAAAAGATGAAAACGTCAAAAAGGAAAAAGTCAAGACAGTGAGCCAATCACACTCAGGCGGTAAGATAGACACACAATATGCAATAACACAAGACGATTCGAAGAAGGAAATTATAAACAAATGGAAGAAGTTAAAAACAATATTAATGTATGACCGATCCTTCTGTTCCTTAGGAGAAATTCACCAGGACCCTTGAACACACACACACACACACAGTTCCTCAGACCTGCAGGTAAACACAAAGTCTAAAAGTCAACACTTGGACTGTCTGTTCGTGAGTGCATGTACATACACACTAAAGATACTTCAGCCAAACCAGTTGTTCAGAAAGGACTTTTAAACATTTATTTCTGTACATGTTATGTGTTCTAGGGCCGGCACGGTCAGCAACATGGGGCCAACCCAGGGAAATGCTCCATTATCAGTACTGAGACTCTTCCATCACTCTCCTGATGCTCTCTGTGTGTTTCAAGCCTCAGTTGAAGTAACTTCCATCACCACAGAAAAGTGTGCGCGTGCGTTCCCACCAAAGTGCAGCTGACATTCACATAAACCTGAGGAAAGACCCTAACCCTGTAAGGTTAAAGTTCAGTTTGATTTCAGTATGTGTGTGTGTGTGTGTGTGTGTGTGTGAGAAAGGTTGCATAGACATCAATTGGGGTTTTCTCTGATATTTCAGTTTCATCTACATGTCCAGTGTCAACTGCACCTCCAACACACCTGTCTAAATGTGAGCCTCAGACAAACAGAAAGACAAGCTTGGGACCAGTTAAGTTCATTGAAGAATCGCAAAATATTCCTTAATGGGTTCAACCTAGGTGTGGGAATGAGGCCTGGCTGCCAGAGACCATCACACATGAGGAAACAACTAAACAGACGCCATGTGAGAAGAGAAACAGGAACCACACTGTAAGGCCATGACCGAGAAAAGGAGGAGACAAATAGAAAAATAATTTTAGAGATGAAAAAAAAAAACAGCATTTATTATTTAATTCCATATTTGTCTTGTTTTTAATCTTCCTTGAGTCTACTGGGTTTGAATCATACAAAAAGAGTGTGAGTCTCTATCACCGGGTTGGTTACACATAACAGCCTTCAGTGCTAGTGTTACAGACAGCACACCTACTACAATCAACATCAGCCCTCTCCCTCCCTCCCTCCCTCCCTCAGTTACTCACTCACATACAACCACACACATCATTTAGTCCTCCCAACAGCCATAAGGTGAGTGCTTACAGCTCTACCTGAAGCAGAGTCCAGGCTTTTGTCCCAATACCTTTTGTCCCTTGTCCCCTCTCACCCCCCCCTTTCCACAAACACACACACACACACACACACACACACACACACACACACACACACACACACACATACAGACCCTGCCAGTCAGTCGGCTGTGTTGCCTCTGGCCCTCGGCTGAAAGAGGGAGAGAGGGGGTGGCGGGGGGGGGGGGGGGGGGGGGGGGGGGTTTAGTTTATTAGGTAAATAAAAGATGAAGCGCTTCAGGAAGGGGGGGTGAAAAGTGACGAGGGTTCGGGGGGGGGGGGGGGTGAAGATCACGATCAGGAGGGAAGAGTCCTAGCTCAGCAGCTGGCGGATCTCCTTGTGCATGTGACACAGGAAGTCCACGTATGAAGCACCGCCGCTGCCACTCTTGTCCTCGACCAGGAAGTGCCTGAAGATCAGCTCTGCTTTGTCCTCCTGTTTCACCACCATCAACTGGAGACAGCAAGAGGAAGAGGACGTGTAAGGGAGGGAGGGAGGGAGGGAGGGAGGGAGGGAGGGAGGGAGGGAGGTGGACAAGGGTTAATTCACAATATAATTAAAGGGAAAAATAAAGTATGGGTAAGGATAATCAAATAGTCCTACAGAAATTACAGTTGAAACTTATTAATTATATTCCAATCAGAATTTGAAACGAAAGCTGATAATATTCCAACAAGAATTAGTATTCCAACCTATTTATAGTTTTTCCTATAAATTCCGTGTTTGTGTATCTTGCATGGCGATTAAAACAGATTCTGATAAGCAGGAAAAGGGAGGAAATCTCACCTTCATGTATCTGGATCTCTGAGCTCTAAAAGATTCAATGATCTCTCGGAGCCTCTGAGAGAAGGGGTTGTCCAGGACAGGCAGGCTTGTCTACAATGCACACACACACGCACAAGCACACAGAGGTCAGGAAATGACAGTGTTCCCCAGCAGTGTGTGATGAGGAGGAGAACATGAGCGGTGTGCTACGTTACCATGTTGGGGTCTATCTGGCTGAATGTGGGCGTGCCAAAAATGTTGAGCAGCAGCTCTTGCTGGGCATTGGCTCCCACCCACAGGAAGATGTGGAGCCCCGTCTCCAGGAGGTAGACTCCACCCTTAGAGAGACGCTCCTCTGAGTTCCTCACCGCCACAGGCAACGAATCCCCTTCCAGCTTCACCTGGACACACGATGTCATCACAGGAAACACGTCAGCATGCCAGACACTGGTATGATATGCGTATGATCACAGGATTCAATCAACATTCAAACCCTCTAAAGCTGTGAGTGGCTCAGCCTAGTCCTGGCTGTGAGCGTGGCCGTGGGTGTTAACAACCACAAAGATCTTGCTTTATAAGTTTTGTAATTCGTTAATTCAATTAACAAGGCCAATGCTTTTTTTTAAGGTTTTGTGTAATAGTTCTAAGTATTTTGCCTAAGAGGAAGTCACATTAGAAGAAGCTGATGTGAAAGCGGTGTGCACCTTGTGTGCCAAATGTTAATGAGAAAGCAAAGTTCTGCTAAAGTTTAACTGTTGAAACAGAGCACAAAGAATCCATTAGCACCTTGTTGATGAGGGAACAAGGTTTGGTACGAAGTATAATATGGAGAAAATGTATGTTTTATATTACACCAGTTTTGCTATTTTTTTGTGTTAATATATTTGTATGTTAGGGGCAGCAGGCAGGGATATAAGAACAGGTGACTGTGCTACGTACCAGGGGCAGCAGGCGGGGGTATAAGAACAGGTGACTGTGCTACGTACCAGGGGCAGCAGGCGGGGGTATAAGAACAGGTGACTCTGTGCTACGTACCAGGGGCAGCAGGCGGGGGTAGAAGAACAGGTGACTCTGTGCTACGTACCAGGGGCAGCAGGCGGGGGTAGAAGAACAGGTGACTCTGTGCTACTTACCAGGGGCAGCAGGCGGGGGTAGAAGAACAGGTGGCTCTCTGCTACATCCATGCAGCTGAGCAGCTGCCGCAGGTAGGCCCGGTCGTCCAGGGAGACGTCTCCACCTGGCAGCAGCATGTCGCTCTTCAGCACGCAGTTCAAATACACGGGCAGCAGCTTCATACACTCTGGGAGGATCAGCTGACACACACACACACACACACACACACACACACACACACACACACACACAAGTCAACAACTGATACACACCACAAACTCACACAGTATGTATGAGTCTGCGCGTGTGTGTATGTACGTACATTTACATGCATTCATTTAGTAGATGCTTTAATCAAAATCGACTTACAGCAGGTGCAGGGAGATTCTCCCTGAGGCAAGTAGGGTGAAGTGCCTTGCCCAAGGACACAACGTCATATAGCCACAGCCAGGATTCAAACTCGAAACCTTTCGATTATGAGCCCAGTGCCTTAACCGCTAAGCCACCTGACTCCTGTACAGTATATGTGTCTGTGTGTGTGCTGCTAACCTGTCCTGCAGAAGAGGGGCTGGCACAGTTCTTCCGGTAGCAGGCCAGGATCTGGGCACACTGGTTCACCAGGGTCTCTCTGACTGTCTTAGTGGGAGTAGTCAACACGCTGCGGTACGCTGGAAACACACACACACACATTTGTCTATCTATACTATAGCAGGGCCCGACATTCAAAACAGTGTCATTTCTAACCACTAACCCCCAACGCATGAACCATTAATGTAAGCTAGGACCCTAGCCCTACCACAAAATTTAACCTGCAGTCCCTCAAAACCGTTACGGGGCCCAGCAAAAAGAACCCCCATAAACAAGTTTTCAACTTTCACTGTACTCAAGGACATCTGGTTTGTTTTGGGCAGTTGAACACAAGCACGCACACACAGCAGTGACAGGTCCTGTGACTGCGGGGTGATGTAAAAGCAGAGGTAAAGGCTGAGGTAAAGGCTGAGCTAAAGGTTGAGGTAAAAGCAGAGGTAAAGGTTGAGGCTGAGGTAAAAGCAGAGGTAAAGGCTGAGGTAAAGGTTGAAGTAAAGGTAAAGGCTGAGGTGAAGGCAAAGGCAGAGGTCGAAAGCTGACGTAAAGGCTTGACCAGCGCACCATATTTGGAGAAGTAGTTAATGATGGTGTCCGTCTCACAGTTGCGGTACAGGTCAGCTAGCTGGGAGCAGCAGTTCACCGCCATGTTGTGGACGCGCAGGCGCCGCTGACCGCTGCAGCTGGTGTACAGCACCGCACACTGCATGAGTGCGCCCGTCTCCTCGCTGAGCTTGTCGTCGTGGCGGAACTCCACAGTGACAGTCTTGTCACAGTCCAGGCCAGCCAGCTCTACGTCGGTGGTGTTGCTCATGTAGAACGAGCCGAAGAAGTCTGTCGCTCTGATGCCTGGGGGAGGAAGAACAGAGGTGTTGGGAAGGAGCGAAGGGGTGAACGTAGTGTACACGTGAGTGTAGTGTGTGCGTGAGTGTAGTGTGTGTGAGTGTGACGGGAGTCACGTGGCTCAGTGGTTAAGGCATTGGGCTTGTGATTGGAAGGTTGCGCGTTCAATTCCCGGCTGTGGCTACATGATGTTGTGTCCTTAGGCAAGACACTTCACCCTATTTGCCTCAGGGGGAATGTCCCTGTACTTGCTGTAAGTTGCTCTGGATAAGAGCGTCAAACTCAAATGTAAAAATGTAAACGAGTGCGTGTGTAGTGTGTGAGTTTGTGTGTGTGTGAATGCTCACCTGTGCTGGTGCGGACCCTCATTACGGCATCAAAACCCATAGGTTTCTGTACATCTCTCCTCAGGTCGTTCAGAAACCGCTCACAGTCTGTCTGAGCCTGGGACGCACGCTCACACAGAAACACAAAAACACACACAGGAACACACACACACACACACACACAAACAGACATCGAGCAGGATTACCACCAGACACCTCAGGTGTCTACGTGTGTGCGTGTGTGTGTGTGAGTGTGCTCACCTGGAAATAGGTGTATTTGTAAATGGAGCCCCCTGTAGAGACAGGCACCACCCCCAGCGTGGCCACGTCCACATACTGGTTAGGGAAGAGGAAGAGGTCTACGCAGCAGCCCTGGGCTACGCACTCCTTAGCCAGGCTGCCGTAGAATCCCACCTGGGGCTGGAACAGAGACTGGGGACACACACACACAGGCTGCATCAGACTGGTGGTCTTGGGTGAAGAGGGGACCCTGAGGAGGTGTGCGGGTGTCTGTGTGCGTACCTTCTCCTTGTCGGTGCCCACCAGCTTCTTGTCCTCCCGGTTCTTCAGTTTCCCAGGAGCCTCAGCGATGGGTAGGGAGGTGTGGAACACAAACAGCTTCCCTGCACAGTCTGCTGCCTGGGGTTCAGCACACAGAGACAGTTAGAGGAGAGACAGAGAGAGAAGAGCAAGGAGTGGAGAGGTAGAGGGGGAGAGAGAGAGAGAGAGAGAGAGAGAGAGAGAGAGAGAGAGAGAGAGAGAGAGAGAGAGAGAGAGAGAGAGAGAGAGAGAGAAGGGAAAGGGGGGAGAGAAAAGAGAGGGGAAAAAGGAGAGAAGGGAGAGGACAGAAGACAAGGGTGGAGAGATGAGAGAGGAGAGACTACCTTGAGGGCCTCCAGCCCAGCCTGGATGACGGGTCCAAACACCGTCTCTGTCTCCCTCGTGTCTGCAAACATCTCTGGGATCTGCTCCAGCAAACTGCAACACACAGCTCAGTCAGGAGCAGGCTCTTGACACTTTCCACACACACATATTTATCCATCTATACTACACACACACAGACAAACGCACACACGCACACGCACACGCACACGCACACGCACACGCACACGCACACGCACACGCACACACACACACACACACACACACACACACACACACACACACACACACACAGGTCTGAGAAGCCGACAGTCAGGTCAGCATGCGTCTCCAAACACACACACACCTCTCGATGACCACCCTGCTCTCGCTGACGCTGACCAGGAAGCCGTCCAGCAGAGGCAGGAACATGTCGGCCACATCTGACACCACCAGCATTTGGGGCTGGGCCAGGCTGGACTTGACGTTGTAGAAGTGCAGCACCTTGTTGTAGGTGATGAATCCCACACGCACCACCGAGTCTGCATCAGGGCTCTCCCTATGGGGGGGGGGCGGGGAGATAGACGGAGGAGGCGGATAGGGAGAGAGACCGAGGAGGAAGACAGAGAGATGGAAGAGAAGGAAGACAGAGAGATGGAAGAGGAGGAAGATGGAGAGACAGAGGAGTAGGAAGATGGGGAGATGGAACGGAGATAAAGATGAAACGGAGCAGACAGGTTTCTACCCGAGGACCAGCTGACTAGTGTTAGTTTACGACAGTACACGGTACGTTCAATCGTGCAGTTACACTAATATGTGAGGGTGAGGCTGTGTTAGTATGTGTTTGGGTGGAATGTGTGTATGTGTTAGTGTGTGTGTGTGTGTGAGTTTGTGTACCTGGGCAGGTAGTCCAGCAGGTTCTTGAGCTCCTGACACACGATGTTGACCATGCCGCTCTTGACAGCGTTGTATGACACGTCTATCAGGAAGATGTAGGCTGGAGGCTGAGGGAGTTTGTTGTTCTGAAGAGCAGCACACATAGACACGCACACACAGATGTACACACACACAGACACGCACACAGACACACACAGACACACACACAGGTTGTTAACCAGGAGAGAACCCTGAGTGTTCCAGGGGACTGGTGAGTGTGGTGGAGGTAACCTGGGTAAAGGACACACACACACACCTTACAGTAATCCACTGTGGCCAGGAACTCGTAACTACCCAGGGACAGCTCTGGGCGGTCGTAGCAGTCCACCCTCTTCCCTGTATGGTCCAGATGCTGGAAGTAATGAGGAGGCACTATGGAGGAGAGAAGGAGAAGAAGGAGGGTGGGTGGGTGGGTGGGGGGCACACGGTTCAGCATGGGTTCCTGCACTTCATATGACACATGCTGTGTTCAGGCTCTAAAGCCAGTGCGCTGACAGAAGTTCTTCAAACTTGAAAGCGTTCATTTCAACTACTTCATATTAATGCTGTGTAAGCGCAATATTGCGGGTAAAAAAAGAGATGGTAACACACACACACACACACACACACAGACATATAAACACACACACGCACGCACGCAGACCCACCATCTGTGACACAGCTGCAGAAGCCACACTGGAAGCGGCGTCCTCCCTCGATGAACTGCATGTAGGGACACATGTAGGCCTTGCAGCGGTTACAGCGGATAGGACCTCCTTCCCCATGGTCCACGATGTACGGAGGGGTCTGGAAGGAGAGAGGAGAGAAGGAGAAGAAGGGAGAGAGACAGCGAGGGAAATCAGGGAGGGAGAGGGAGAGAGAGGGGGGGTAAAGGGAGAGGGGGGAGAGACAGGGAGACCGGGAGAGAAAGGGAGAGAAGACAGGGAGGGAGGGGAGTCAGGGAGGGAGAGAGGAAGAGGGAGAGAGAAAGAGGGAGGGAGAAAGAGAGAGGGAGAGAGAGAGAGAAAGAGGGAGGGAGAGAGGGGGAGGGAGAGAGAAAGTGAAAGGGAGACAGAGGGAGGGAGATGAGTGAGGGAGAGAGAGAGAGAGAAATGAAGAGACCAGGAGAAAGAGAGGGAGACAAAGAGAAACAGGAGAAAGGGAGAGAGGATAAAGGTGAGCGGGTCTTCAAACAGTAGAGGTCCAGGTGATGAGATTCGACTTTTTTCTAAAGGCAGGACTGTTGGTGGAGCCCAGGCAGGAGGTGAGCAGGTAAGGGGACAGGGCCTCACCTCATCAGGGGGCAGGGTGGCTAGGGGCTTGATGACGGCTGCCATGGGAACCTGGGACTGCTTGGCCATGTCTGCTGTGCAGGGCATGTTGTAGGCCGTGCAGCGGACGAACCGAGGGCTGGCGTTACCTGCACACGCGCGCACACAGACACCAGAGACACACACACACACACAGACACACACAAACACACACACACAGACACACACGGACACACACACAGACACACACACAGACACCGTTAGGAAGTATTATGTGTTCACCTATGGAATTCTGCCATTTCAGCAGCCAGTTTACTTGTGTGCTAAGCTATCTAGCTAGGTAGCGAAGGTACCTGTCGAATTTGCCTTCAAAATAGGAGCACTGATGGAACTATGCCAGACCAGATTCAGCTGAGACAGCTATATTGAGATTCAAGTTGAACAGGTTGTCATTTAAAATGTTGGCAGTGTTTCAAGGTTTGTAACGTTACCAAGGAGTGGTAAATGATGCCGAGTCAAGTGGCGCAGTCGGTTAGGGTGTTGGGTTAGTAATCCGAAGGTCCCTGGTTTGAACCCCGGCTGTGTCAACATGACGTTGTGTCCTTGGGCAAGGCACTTCACCCTACTTGCTTCAGGGGGAATGTCCCTGTACTTGCTGTAAGTCGCTCTGGATAAGAGCGTCTGCTAAATGTAAATGTACCAAGGCTTGTGGTAAACTCACCGTAAACTCAAGGATCTCTACAGCTGGAGTTCTCTCACTACAGCCCTCCACTGGTCGAGTCATTCACAGGTTTTCAGATTTATAAGTCATTTGGGGCATTTTTGGTTTGCTAGTGAAATGAGATCAGCCTGATATTATAATAATAATAAAAATACCTAATTTAGCCGATGCTTTTATCCAAAGCGACTTACAATAAACACAGGGACATCCTCCCTGAGGCAAACAGGGTGAAGTGCCTTTTCCAAGGACACAACATCACATAGCTACAGCCGGGGTTCGAACTCAAAACCTTCTGCTCATGAGACCAACGCCTTAACCTGCTGAGCCAACTGACTCCTGATATCTGCGGGCGTGGCAGGACTGTAATAAACACGATCAATCATGAAGGTCAGACTGGCAGTAAGGCCTGGAGGGCAGACAGATGAAGGGATAAGATAATGTCTGTCTACCTCCTGGTAGACGTCAGCCATGTGTTTAGCTCGAGGGGTTTTACTGGATATATAAGTTAAACTTGCTATATTATCAAAATGTGCCTGTACCGTTTTAAAGTTCTGATCAATCTGGAATAAGTGAGATTTTGTGTGTGGGCTAAGACATTCAAGGCGCCTAATTCTTGCTTAAAAGAAGTCACTACATGTTTACAATCGGATAGGCAAGCTAAAATACCCAATAATTAAGATCAGTATTTGATGGAAAAGTGGCTTCATAACATGGAATTTTATAAGCTTTTTATGGCCAAACAGTTTAGAACTGTCCAACAACAGAACTGTACCTTGATCTTTGACCTGGAAGTTGGTGGTGACCAGGGGTGGGGCTTGACCCCTGACCCCGGTGGTGAAGGGTTCACTGGTCTTTGCCTTGTCGTCCTCAATCACCTGGATCTGAAACACACCAGGAAGACGGGCCGCCATGAGGACAGATTTTCTCACACACAGACACACACACACATGCGCACACCTAACATCCACCTCTCTCTGGAACAGTATACACCCATGCAGGGAAACCTCTGTCTCCCACCAACACACACTGCTATGCAGATACGGAGGGCTGTGTTGCGACAGACAGGAGGGCTGAACCTCCAACCAGAGCTGAGGAGGTGGTCTGCTCTGGAGGCAGGGGTTTGTGTGTGTGTGTGGGAGGGAGGAGGGGCAAAGTAAGACCAAGATGTCAGTCCTGTGAGCACCAAAACAATGCACCTGGAGAGCTAGGAGGGTAGCAGCTGAATCTCAAGAGTGAGGGGAAACAGGTTAGACACAGCAGGCTCTCATGCGGGGGGGGGGGGGGGGGGGGGGGGGGGGGGGGGGGGGGGGGGGGGTGAGCACACCAATGACCACACACAGGACACAATCGGGGTGAGGGAAGGGGGTTCTGCTAGACAAGGGGTCTCTCTGGTTCTGTGTATGTCCCACAGTAAGTCTCAGTCCATGACACTGATGTGCTCACAAGGGGAGGGGGTGCTTTCAGGCAGGGTGAGGGGGTATTCAGGGGGGCTCCAATCCCAATTCAACCACACCTGACTGAAACAGGACGTTGCAGAGATGAGGAATGTCAAAGCAGTTGCTGGACTGAAACATTCGGAATATCTGCGGCAGACAGGTTTGGGGGGGTGGGGGGGATAGAAGTGGTGGGACGGGGGTCACAGGGGTGAGACCGGAGGCGGTGGAGGCTGGGCGGAGGGGAGGGTAACAGGTGGAGGGGTGAGAGCGGCGGGGGCGAGAGAGGAAGGCAGACACAGAGGAGACTTACTGGGCTGGGGATAGCATCTGGGTCTATTCTATGTCTTGATTTCTGCACAGCCGGCAGGTCAGATGCTTGCTTTACATTTCAAAACAGATGTGTTCAGAAACAATAAACATTGAAACAAAGAGAGGACAGATTTAGCGGAGTGTGAAAGGAACTGAGAAATTGACTGTGTTCTCCTTTGATTTGAGTCCAGGCAAAAAAAAACGGCAGATTGATTAGTGCTCAGTTCTGTAAGACGCATTAAAAAAAAAAAAAGGCACATAGCATTTGTGTTGGATGCACATGCTCGACAGCTTTGTCGGCGCTGTCACTTCAGAGAGAGATCATTACAGTTAAGACTGTCATGCACGCACAAACACACACAGATAATAACATCACCACACATCAAGACAATCGGTGTTCACATCTAGTCTTTAGAAACAACAAAAAAAAGAATGGTTTGTGTGCAAGAGAGTGTGTGTGTTTTGGACAGTGCTACTGTGTGTGCGTGTGCCTATGTGTGCGTGTGTCTATGTGTGCGTGTTTGTGTGTGTGTTACCGGGCTGGGGATGGAGTCAGGGTCGAGTCTCTTCTGTGTGGGGGCCGGGGCAGGAGCAGGGGCCGGGGCAGGAGCAGGGGCTCCATAGCTGGGTTGTGCAGGGTAATGACCTGCATATCCAGGCTGGGGGGCCCTCACCTGTCCAAATGCACCTGGGGGACACAATCATGTCGTCATGCACCATCACACATCATCAGGCACCATGACACACACAACACACACTGTGGAAGAAATTGGATTTCCTGTGTACTTATATTAATCACTACTGAACACATGTTCTATGAAGACTGTTGTACCGTCATTACTGCCTGACTGTCACTATCTATGTTTACATTCTTGTGCCCTATAAAAGAATGCTTTCTTGCCTTCAGAAGGAAGAGAGGCATGATTGAGACCTAAGCTTTGTACTGTCTTCATTTTGTTGCCAGAGGTCTGGTCATTTCTCTCCCAATCTGCAGGTTGTTAAATACTTATTTAATCCAGAACTCAACTGAACTGTCACTCCGTTTATGAAGAGACGAACAAAACACTTTCTTCATCAACACACACCATGACAAATCATCACACCACACACCATCACACACACACCACACACCATCACACACACACCACTCACCATCACACACACCACCCACCATCACACACACCATCCACCATCACACACACCACCCAGCATCACACACCACCCAGCATCACACACCACCCACCATCACACACACCACCCAGCATCACACACACCACCCACCATCACACACACACTTCACCATGACACACAATCAGACACCACCCCCTCATCACACCACACCACAAACATAAACGCCCTGGACACAACACATAACATTGCTGGTTTTTAAAATCCTTGTGTTGCTGAAAGTGTCTTGGGTCCGCTTACCGTTTTGTTGAGGGGGATAGCCTCCCTGCATCCCAGATTGCGGCGGGGGCTGCTGCATGGCCCCTGGGGGGCCAGGGGGTAGGTGGTTGGCCTGGGCCATGGAGGTGGGAGGGAGCTGGGTTTGAGGAGGAGGGGGGCCAGACTGAAAGGGTGGCTGGGATGGAGGTCCTGGGGGCGGCATGGGGCCTGGATACTGGGCTGGTGGGGCAGTGCTAGGGGGGGCTGTGGGAGGGAAGGAGCTAGCCTGTGAGGAGGGAGGGGGAGGGAAGGAGGTCTGGGCAGGAGGAGGGCCGGTGTAGGTGGACTGGGGAACCGGAGGGGGGCCAGAGGGGAAGGACTGGTGCTGTGCCGGGGCCTGGTTGGGGGGGGCGGCAGAGGAGAAGGAGGGGGGAAAGTTCTGCTGAGGCGGAGAAGGGCCTCCGTAATAAGGCTGGGGGCCGCTGGGCTCACTGTGGGGGAGGGGCTGGGAAGGGGCTGCCGAAACAGGAGGCGGGCCTTGGGTGTAGGAGGGAGGGGCTGCAACTGAATACGCCGCACTGATTGGAGGCTGGGAGGTGGGGGGTGGAGCTAAAAAGAGAAGACATATTTGAGCTGTTACTAGGGATGTCAATGGTTAACCACCAACAATATTTTTGATCAATTAGGCATGACGGTCGACCGGTCCCTTTGGCTGCACCGGTGGTAGGATTCTTGCCTACCATGTGCAGAAAGCCTGGGTTTCATTCCCGGTGGGGGTTCGAATCCCGGCCATTGCATTGAATGAATGTGTGCGCCTCTGAAATTTACCCATTAGGGGACTAATAAGGGATAATTTCTTCTTGAATTCTGTATACTTCCTAACTGTGGCTCGCTAGCTAGCTCTCAGAGGTCAAAAACAAAGCTCAGAGTGGGACCCTCTCCTCTAGTTACTCTGCTACTCTCTTACAAGAGAGAGCTTTATAAAAGAGCATCGGTCACTGCGCATAGCAATATGATATTCCCCAAACATAGCAGGCTTATAGATTATGAAACATACATCGTGAGAACCAATAAGTGCCAAGGGAAAAGCTATAAGAGCATTCAGCCGAACGGTTTACACATTTAAGGTGAGTCTCCAACGGACAGTAGTCTACCTGTGGGACGTGAACCATAATGCAACAACGCTAACGAGTTTCCGCACGAGGATTAACAAATTAAATCTGATTCTGAACAACACCAATAGCTGATATTTCTAAGTGCCATTAAAAACTCCACAGTGCTACTCTTCAGTAATAGCTCCACGCTGTACCACATTCAACTGACATATCAGAAGATGACATGTCAGACCACCTGATGATGCTGGAGGAGGAAGTGCTAAAGGGTGGTGTACCCAGTAACTCAGACCTACATGGTGACACCAGACGTGTTAGCTAGGACTAGACAAGCTAGTAGGGCTGGGCGATTATGGAAAAAATGCGTATCACAATTTTCTTGATAAAAATTGATATCGCAATTTTCTGCACAATTTTTTTTAAACAAAGTTAAATCTTTATTGAAATCCATAATTTGCATATTTGCAGTTAGCATTACAAAAATGATTGAACTAATATTGAGCTACTTAGCTGTTCATTAAGTGCAAAACAAGGTTTTTAAAAAAAAGCACAAAGGGCTTAATATTGAACAGGAACCTTTTCCAATTTTCACAACTTCTCACAAATGTTCGGGACCAATGACCCAATAAACAATACAACTCGAATACGTCAATAGTTAACAGCAAACATAAATATTGCAGGCATCTGCTTTTCATGGTGAAGTCATTCAGATGGCCTGTCAGACTCGTATAAGGTTCCATGGTCTGATGTTGCTGAGAAGTTTCTACTTCTCTTAATTCAGACAGCTGCCCACTTCTCGTCGTACATGGCAGGGTTTAGGTATTGCAGGTATTGCAACATTTGAAAAATAGTTGCGTGAAGGCATCGAGTACCGGTTATCCAATGTTTTGATCATTTTCTTAAATCCGTCATGCTCTACCGTGTAAACGGGGGCCAGATCTTTAGCGATATTCATGATTGGCAGGAGAGGGAAACTAAAGCGTGATGAAGAAAAAAAAAGAAAAAAAAAAAGTCTCAACAAAAAGCGTATCATGTGTAGGGGTGTATCGATATTGCAGTTTTTTAACGATATATCGCCCAGCGCTACAAGCTAGCCAGACGTGCTGACTAGGACCAGACAAGCTATCCAGACGAGTTAGCTAGGACCAGACAAGCTATCCAGACGTGTTAGCTAGGACCAGACAAGCTAGCCAGACTTGTTAGCTAGGACCAGACAAGCTAGCCAGACGTGTTAGCTAGGACCAGACAAGCTAGCCAGACTTGTTAGCTAGGACCAGACAAGCTAGCCAGACGTGTTAGCTAGGACCAGACAAGCTAGCCAGACGTGTTAGCTAGAACCAGACAAGCTAAACAGACGTGTTAGCTAGGACCAGACAAGCCAGCCAGACGTGTTAGCTAGGACCAGACAAGCTATCCAGACGTGTTAGCTAGGACCAGACAAGCTAGCCAAACTTGTTAGCTAGGACCAGACAAGCTAGCCAGACGTGTTAGCTAGGACCAGACAAGCTAGCCAGACGTGTTAGCTAGAACCAGACAAGCTAAACAGACGTGTTAGCTAGGACCCGACAAGCTAGCCAGACGTGTTAGCTAGAACCAGACAAGCTAAACAGACGTGTTAGCTAGGACCAGACAAGCCAGCCAGACGTGTTAGCTAAGACCAGACAAACTAGCCAGACGTGTTAGCTAGGACCAGACAAGCCAGCCAGACATGTTAGCTAAGACCAGACAAGCTAGCCAGACGTGTTAGCTAGGACCAGACCAGCTAGCCAGACGTGTTAGCTAGGACCAGACAAGCTAGCCAGACGTGTTAGCCAGGACCAGACAAGCTACCCGACATGTTAGCTAGGACCAGACAAGACAAGACGTACTAGCTAGCAAAATGTGGCAATAAACATCAGCAAGGCTTACAGACATTACAAACAGAAACCATGTACATGTCGGCATCTCTAAATAAATACAATTAAATATTAATTTAGCAGACGCTTTTATCCAAAGCAACTTACAGCAAGTACAGGGACATTCCCCCTGAGGCAGGCAAGTAGGGTGAAGTGCCTTGCCCAAGGACACAACATCACATAGCCACACCCGGGAATCAAACTCACAACCTTCCAATCATGATGCCAACGCCTTAACCCGCTGAGCCACCTGACTCTCACAAAGTGAGAAACTTACCCCTAGAATAGATCAACGAGCCACCTCGTCTCTCTAAATGGCCAGACCTTCAAATTGTGTCACCAATGAGCACCACACCATTAAAACAGTCCCACTTCCTTGTATTTCATGTTATTTTGCAAATTCAATATTAAGTGGTTGGCTAACAATTATTGGCAAAGTACAGTGAACCTAAACTGATATCCCTAACTGCTACCCTGCTGTTGCCATAATTTATGATATTGTTAATGACGCCTATACACATTTATATTTTTTACCAAATCTCTTTTTTTTATTATTATTCCAAGACTCTCACCATATCCAGGCCCAGCAACTGTGGGGGGTGGCCCTGGCCTAATCTGCATCCCAGTCATCTGATTGGTGACTTGCTGCATGCTGGGCGGGCCTGCATACTGCTGGGGGTAGGAGGGGTGTGGCCCAGACAGGTTCATAGCCCCCGGTGTGTAGAGCTGGGAGACAGCAGGCCTGCAGACCAAAAAATCCTGGATCATATGGAGCCCACACACACACACACGCTCACTCACTCACTCACTCACTCATAGAAACACTCACTCACTCACTCATAGAAACACACACTCACAGTAACACACACACACTCATAGAAACACACTCACACACTGGAGTATGTGGTCACCTTTGCGTAGGCTGGGCCACAGGAGGTGGGCCATTCTGGATGTCCCCCTGACTGTACTGGGAGTAGCCCTGGGAGGAAGACACGGCTGGGGGGGCAGAAGTAGGGGGTCCCCTGGACGGACCTAAGACAGGACACAGCAAGAAAGATGTTACACAGAAACCTACATTAAGGTTTATGGGCAAAGTGGTTAGAATGAGCCAAGGTTAATCTGGTCCAGGTGTTCTGACAGCCACAGAGAGGTGAGTGGGAGTAAATGAAGCAGACAGATAGAGAGGAGAGAGATAGACAGAGAGAGAGAGCAAAAGAGAAAGCTGTTACCTAGGTCAACAGGAGAGGACAGGTCAGAGACTGGGTTTGCTGCCATAGCCTTAGAGGGAAAACTTGCATAAGGGTAGTAACCTGAAATACAAGAAAAAGGAGTATACAGAGGGAGTTGAATAGCTAGAGCCAGGTTTGAAAGAAGGGAGCGCAGAGATTCGCAGTATGAAAAGATAGGAACCACACCCCGCCACAAACACACACACAGAGTAGCAGAGAGAGGGCTCTAGACTGTCTTTGGATATGTGAGTTATATGTGAGCAACAAGTGCACACATACACACACAGAAACAGCACTGACACACACACACACTCGGTGTTCACCTTGCTGTGGAGCTCCATGCTGGTAAGCTGATGCAGGGCCGTTGTAGGGTGCGTAGGGTGCAGGGTAACCCCCTCCCAGGGGGGCGTAGCTGGGCTGGCCATAGCCAGGCTGGGGCTGGCCGTACGGAGAAGCCATGGGAGTCTGCTGGTTCACATTCATCCTCAGTTCATCCCTGGACCTGACAGGGGCACACAGCAACAACAGCAAGTGTGATCACACTGCAATCTAAACTCACTATCACAAACGGATCAGGTATGAGGCAGGTGTAGTAACAAGAGCCATTTCCAGTCCCCTAAGGGGGTCACACCTCCCCTCAGCAGAAAGCACACACAAACACAACACCTCTCAGTTAAGAAACTGCTTGAATGCTGTCACATTAGGCACTAAACAGTCATGTGGCGCAGTTGGTTAGGGAGTCGGGCTAGTAATCAGGATGCACCTGGTTCAAACCCCGGCTGTGTCAACATGACATTGTGTCCTTCACCCTACTTGCCTCAGGGGGAACGTCCCTGTACTTGCTGTAAGTCACTCTGGGTAAGAGCGTCTGCTAAATGACTACAGTTGTGGTCAAAAGTTTACATACACTAGTGAAGATCATGTATGCCATGGCAATATAGGGTTTTCAATAAACTCTACAACTCTTATTTTTCTGTGATGGAATGATAAGGAGCACATATTTCTTTGTCACAAAAAACATTCATGAAAATTTTTTCTTTTATGAATTTATTATGGGTCTTTTGAAAATGTGACAAAATCTGCTGGGTCAAAAATATACATACAGCAATGTTAATATTTGGTTAAATGTCCCTTGGCCATTTTCACCTCAATTAGGCGCTTTCGGTAGACATCCACAAGCTTCTGGCAAGCTTCTGGTTGAATCTTTGACCACTCCTCCTGACAGAATCGGTGCAGTTCAACTAAATTTGTTGGTTTTCTGAGTCGGACTTGTCTCTTCAGCACAGTCCACATATTCTCTATGGGGTTTAAGTCAGGACTTTGGGAAGGCCACTCTAAGACCTTAATTCTAGCTTGATTTAGCCATTCCTTCACCACTTTTGATGTATGTTTGGGGTCATTGTCCTGTTGGAACACCCAACTACGTCCAAGACCCAACTTTCTGGCTGATGATTTTAGGTTTTCCTGCAGAATTTGGAGGTAGTCTTCCTTCTTCATTATTCCATTTACTTTCTGTAAAGCACCAGTTCCACTGCCAGCAAAACAGGCCCACAGCATAATACTACCACCACCATGTTTGACGGTAGGTATGGTGTTCTTGGGGTGAAAGGCCTCACCTTTTCTCCTCCAAACATATTTCTGGTCATTGTGGCCAAAAAGCTCAATTTTAGTTTCGTCTGACCACAGAACTTTCCTCCAGAAGGCCTTGTCTTTGTCCATGTGATCAGCAGCAAACTTCAGTCGAGCCGTAAGGTGCCGCTTCTGGAGTAATGGCTTCCTTCTTGCACGGCAGCCTCTCAGCCCATGGCGATGTAGAACACGCTTGACTGTGGACACTGACACATGTGTTCCAGCAGCCTCCAACTCATTGCAGACTTGCTTTTTGGTGGTTCTTGGTTGACTCTTGACCAACCTGACCAATTTTCTCTCAGCAGCAAGTGATAGCTTGCGTTTTCTTCCTGATCGTGGCAATGATACAACTGTGCCATGCACTTTATACTTACAACCAATTGTTTGCACAGTTGATCTTGGGACCTGCAACTGCTTTGAAATGGCTCCAAGGGACTTTCCTGACTTGTTCAAGTCAATGATGCGCTTTTTCAGATCCGTGCTGAGCTCCTTAGACTTTCCCATTGTAGTATTTCTGGCTGAGTCTAGTGAATGTGTCAAACAAGCCCTATTTACATGGACTGAAAGAAGTCACCAGCTGGAGTCAATCATAATCACTCGTAAGAAGTTAGGAGGCCATGCCAAAAAGCAAATTGGATTGAAACAACTTTTTCTACATCACCAAATTGGTAATTCAAGGTGCTGTATGTATATTTTTGACCCAGAAGATTTTGACACATTTTCAAAAGACCCATAATAAATTCGTAAAAGGACCATTTTTCATGAATGTTTTCTGTGACAAAGAAATATGTGCTCCTTATCATTCCATCACAGAAAAATAAGAGTTGTAGAGTTTATTGAAAACCCTATATTGCCATGGCATACATGATCTTCACTAGTGTATGTAAACTTTTGACCACAACTGTACATGTAAATGTAAACAACGCCTTTCCAGATCCTAAGCAAGAAAAGACGACTTGTCTAATCTGGCTGCGTGCTGCAGCATCGCTCAGTATAGGGAGCTAGAGAGGGTTTCTGCTGCAGTGTGTATGCCGTGCAGTTAAAGTGATACACATACTGCTGGATCTTGTTGAGCAACCCTGTCTCGCTCATGTCTGCCATGATGCTTCGCTTGAACAAGGCCAAACACTGGAAAGATCCACACACCTCAGCTAGGCCTGCTTGCAGGTTAACCCTACACACTGTCTGAAGTTCCAAGTGGACAGGATCAATAGGACACCTTGACTTTACGACAGGGCATCCCATGTTTGTCGAGACCACGCCGTCAAACGTCCCCCTCCAACCTGGCCCTCATCCAGAACGTCGTACACTAGTCTGACGTTTATTATCTTGTTTCATGCGATGGCAGCTTTTTTTTTTTTTTATTACAAATAAATAAAATAACAGCAGACCTCTCAAAGTGCAAAAGTACACTTACATCTATATCCAACATACTCCAGTGTACTAGAAAGTCTTGAAGCTTTCTGAACAAGGCATGAATCTAACCTTGAAGTTGCGTATCATCCAACTTGTAATAGGCTCTCAAAACAAATGCTGTCACTCATTTAATTCTGCCAGATACGTTCTTTTAAAATATGAATATTTAATTTACATTTAGTTATTTAGCAGACGCTTTTATCCAAAGTGACCTACAGTAAGTACAGGGACATTCTCCCTGATGCAAGTAAGGTGAAGTGCCTTGCCCAAGGACACAACATCATGTAGCCACAGCCGGGAATCAAACTCACAACCTTCCGATCATGAGCCCAACGCCTTAACGCACTGAGCCACCTGACTCCAGTTCCACATTAAAAGGCGAGCTAGGACTCCTCATGGCCTGTCACAGACCTGATCACGAGCCCTAGCTCTGCACTGTACCTGTTGGATATCTTGAATGCTGTCTTAACTAAGCAGTTATACAGTTAGACATGCCAGGTTGCCAAACACAGTCCTTCTAAATGATTCAGCGTCCCAGGTGCTCCAGTTACAAACACAATATCGTGACACCATGAATCTATTTACCTTTCCAGACCCACATGATGGGGGGGGGGGGGGGGGGGGGGGTCCTTAACTCCAGCTGTTGTGTGTGTGTGTGTACAGTGCTGGTAGAGACTGAAGAACCATGATTGGGATTATGGTTTATGGCCTTATTGTGTTCCATATATGTTCTATGTTTGCTCTTTCTTGCCATAGTACATTCTGTGTTTGTATATTTTGCATTGCGAATCAAACAGATTCTGATTCTAAACTAGGCAGCAACACTGAGCAGCAAACAGTTGTTCAGCTAGCTCCAGCTAAGTAACGTTGGTGGACTAAGACCGTGGATTGCACAGCTTTCACATTGGATTTACTTGGCCACAAAGCTTACAGCCTCCTTTAATAAATACAGTAAGACAAGTGAATTTCCACAACGATGTCAAGTTACTGGCTGGTTACTACTGTGCTAAACAGCTAGAAGAACTTGGATCGGCTGAACTGAGACCACAACCACCACACTACTGCTGCAAGTGTTGGTCGTGTTAGCTACAGCAGTTGCTAAAGTCAACCTATTTTAAACAGCGAATCAGCTAAACTTGTAGTCTGTAGTAGGGTTCATGCTGTGTCCTGTTAATAACAGTGTTGTATACTAGCTATCTGCGGGGAGTAGCCTAAGCAGCGAACATCCCACGGATGCAGGTATGAAGTGGGTGAAGTGGGTATACGGGGCCTCCAAACCTGATGTCAACAGAATCAGAAAGGGATCAACAGCAGCTGAATCAGCTGTCACTCGCTGCACGGTACTTAGCAGTCACTAGCTAAAGCTAATGCTATAGCTATTACAGGTATATCCAATGGCAGCTAGCTAGCTAGCTAACTAGCTTCCTGGTTAGCGATGCTAGTTCATCGGCGGACGTTAGCTTGCTAAAGCTAGCACTGCTAGATGTTAGCATCCCCAGCTGGCGAGAGCCAAGTATTTCCTTTTAACAAGAGATGCGGCACCAGCCCTCGCCTACCTCCAAAATAGCGTAGGTGTCACGACTGTGCCCCCGTTCAGAGCCGGTTCCGAATTCCGGTAGGCTTCAAACTATTAACCGGTGATTTCGCCGACGGTGTCCCGTGGTGTTTCGCTAATCCCTTTCTCGGTTTCTGTCCTAGCTGCAGCGGACATTTACCGGAAGTACCTTAGCGGTTTGCCACGTCCACATCCGGTCCTTGCCGCGGAGGATACGTCACAGGAAAGAGGCTCATGACATTTACATTAACATTTACATCAGGGGTGTCCAATCCTGGTCCTCGAGGGCCGTTGTCCTGAAGGTTTTAGGTGTTTCCCTGCACCAGCACACCTGATTCTAATGAAGGGTCGTTATCGAGCTCTGTTGAGGTGTGCTGGAGCAGGGAAACATCTAAAACCGTCAGGACAGTGGCCCTCGAGGACCAGGATTGGACACCCCTGATTTACATCATTTAGCAGATGCTTTTATCCAAAGCGACTTACAAGAGAGAGCTTTACAAAAAGGCTTCGGTCATGAGAAACTAAAGTGTACGTTGTAAAAACATTTTGGCAGAATGTTTGTGATTTTATTTCAGTAAATATTGATGAGCAATTTCTTTTGATGAGGAAACAATTTGTATTTGGCCTTTTAGAGACAGTCGCGATCAGGTTTACCCAAGAGTACCGAGAGAGAACCTCGGTGATAAATTGTAATTGAACCTTATTGCACTGCTGTTTTTCATGTTTGGCTTTATATTTACGTTTGCATTTATTCATTTAGCAGACGCTTTTATCCAAAGCGACTTACAAGACAGGTTTTACAAAGAGCATCAGTCATGTGGGTTTTTAGATCGTGAATCATACATCATGAGAATAAAGCAAGAGATACAAAACAACACTGGCAAGTCACCATATGGGGACCAACAAATAGTTCTAAACAACATTAGATTATGTGAAGTGCCATACTATTCCTAAGTGCCATTCAATTTTCGTAATAAGTGAGTTTTAAGCCTTCTTTTGAAGGTGAGAAAGCAGTCTGTGCTTCTGATGGAGGTGTATCTAGCATAGGTATATCTATGCCAATTATGTTTTTGTGCTGATATGTACAGTATAATCCAAGCAAATTATTAAATGATCAATGATAACATATGATAACATATGATAACAATATGATTTGACTTCATTCTCGCAGACAATAAACTAATTTAGCTGTTTGACATTCAGAATAGGCCAAATATTTTCTTTGGTCCATTGTTTCTGCGCAGAATTTCCACATCTTCTGTGTTGTGAAATGTGAACTTGAAGGGCTCCAGGATTGTTTCCTTTTCAAGGTCATTCCACACTCTCCCATACTACCTTAGCCTGGTTCTCTTCCCCCATGCCCAGGATTTCAGGCAGGTCCACTTTGGTCCACAGTTCTTAAAATCAACCCACTCATAATCAGAATCTGTTTTAATGGCTATGCAAGTTAAACAAACACAGAATTTACATTAGCAGGGAAGAGCAACATACAACATATATGTAACATGATAAGAACATAATATAATACAATAAAAATATGGTGTTAAAATGTCAGGGGGGTATATATACAGCATTGCAAAACAGTGGTGCAAACACAGCAGTAAGTTATTTTAAGGTGTCAAAAGGGGTTTTGAGGTGTTGTGTGCAAAAGTGGCTTGTGCAGTGGGATGCTGGATGGGGGTGTTGGAGTTTGTGGCAAAATCATTCAGAGTCCTTGGCCCTATGGAAGAGTGCAATGGCCGAAGGGTAGAAGCTGTTCTTATGGCGAGAGGTTTTGGTCCTTGTGGACCGCGTGGGGAGCAGCTGAAGCAGAGTGTGTCCTGGGTGGGAGGCAAGTCTGACTGAGACCTCAGCCAGATTTTTCCTGAAAATATATATAGATAAGCAAAATGGTCAGTTGTAATATACATAACACAGGCTCCAAAAAGAAAATATCTCATCAGTGCCCTCCTTTAATATGTCCATCTAGACATTGTTAAAATTAAATAAATAGGGGAAATTAAAATGCTGGTTTCTGACCTGAAACGAAAGAAAAACTCAGATGGAACCCAAACAAATTAACAATTTTACCTCAGTAATGTTATCCACCTTCCTTTTCATCAGCCTAAACACTGGCGGCACTTCACCTCGCAAGAGGGCTTTAGATGAGAGATGACCTGTGATTGAGCAATTTGCTCAATAGCTTCAAAGCACGCATTTCCTATCTGCAAACCACACAAAAGTTGTCAATGACATATAAACAAAATAGGCTCACAATTACATGAGAGCAGAGAGAGGTTCAAATGTTAACTCACGGTTGATTCCATTTCTTGGTTCAATCCAAGCCCCCAGAAGTCAGAGCGTGTCAGGCAACCTTTTCCTGTTCTGACAATGAGCTTGCCCGCTGGGTTGTCAGTGTCCAATATGTATCTGTACTGATTATTGTTGAAGAGAAGTAAATCAAATCATAACAAGCATAATATTATTAATTATGATATAGGAACATGGGTGGTAGAGCTTCAAGATGAGAAGCACATATGTCTGTTTTATATATCACACAGCTCTTTTCTTTATACATACATGCCATGTATGTAATGCAATGTATGTATATGTACATACATGCAATGTATGTATATGTACATACATGCAACGTATGTATATGTACATACATGCAACCCTGTAATTACATACATGCAACCCTGTGATTACATACATGCAACCCTGTAATTTCTGTTTAATACTGTAGCATCTTGTACTATACAGCTGTACATTTGTCTAAAATCACTTTAATCTGTACATATCCTGTATATTCTGATTATACTGTTCATACTGTGTATATTCTGAGTATACTCATATTTATTATATTCTGTTTAATAACTGTTTTGCTTTTCTGGTTGGATGCTAACTGTATTTCGTTACGCTGTACTTGTACCTGTGTAATGACAATAAAGTTGAATCTAATCTAATTTTGTGACGATACCCAGCTAATGCAAGGAGAGTTTACAAAAATGTTTTGTAACGTTACATACAAACAAATGCGAACAGTTACTTTACATTATGCACTATAAATTTAATAATCCCTGATTATTTGTTGATGCTAACCGTGAAAGTAAACTTTGACATTATCAAATTTAGCTTCATAACAACTACCCAAGTAGACTTGTAACATTCGGTAATTATTCGGTAAATCATTAATGACTTCTATAACGTTATTATTTTACGGCACTTATATTGACAAGAAATCATGCATTTACCTTCTGTGGATAAAAATAAGCAATTCACCGCAACTCGGAACAGATGTGGACGCACTGTGTCGGTGAAATCCAGGTTTAAATGTCCTCACTTCCCCCCGCACGCCGACAACAAAAAAACGACTCCGGAAATTCCTTGCCTCATGGCGGTGCAGTTGCCTCGCGGTGGTGCCTGCAACGCTCCTGCCTCACGGTGGTGGACTGCAGCCAGGTGCCTCTCGGTTTACTGGATACATTTTATTTTATTAATGGCAAAATTTTATATTCACAAATGTAAGTTTTCGTGTAAAAAGCCTTGTTTCGTTTGAGAAAGACATTGGACGTTGTTTTGTTTCAATAAGATTCTCAATGAAGCAAAAAGCAATGAAAACCTGGAGGACCTGTACACTTTTAAATATTTTTCTTTCATTCTCAGCAAGCACCCCCTAGTGTACGATGGTTGTCATATATTTGTAACATTTGTATTCGTAGATTTTTGTCCCCAAAAAAAAAGATAAAAGAAACAAGTGTACGAGTTTACAGTTTACTCCCAATTTTTTGCTATTGCTTGAACACTATGGACACATGGGAGTGTTCAAGCAAGAGGAAAAAACTAAGTAAAAAATAAAAGGTTGTAAAATGATATCTCTGATACTTGAAAACGATGACCATGGTTCAATTTACAGCGTCATCATCTGTTAAAATGCATTGGATCAACCCCAGACTGAAAATTTGCCCCTACTTGAAGTCACATATCAGCAGCATTAGCTCCTACCAGCTTGTCAAAACCAGATGCTTATACTGTAAAATGAGTGCATTTCTTATTTCCCTGTAGCACTGTGGTGTTGTGGTCTACGCTGACCTACCCAAAGAGTTGAGCAGACTTATTTTTACCTACACTGCTAAGCCAACTATGTCACCAACTTGTATGCTGATGTAGACAATTTCTCCCTAATCAGGCCCCTGCTCAC
The DNA here is from genome assembly GCA_030340665.1 of Neosalanx taihuensis. Lineage (NCBI taxonomy): Eukaryota > Metazoa > Chordata > Actinopteri > Osmeriformes > Salangidae > Neosalanx > Neosalanx taihuensis. The sequence continues at coordinate 8,295,842 of CM059303.1, read as the reverse complement.
CCAGACTCCAGAAGAGATCATAAAGTCTGGAGGCAGAAGGTGACACCCATAAAGACTGTGCCAGAAGATGTGCTGACTGGAACAGTCAAGGAAAGAGCGCACACACAATACTCAGTGCAAATGTAAAAAAGTATGTGATTCTTGTAAAAGGAAACAGGTTGGTGTAGGGGTGTGTGTCTGAATGGCTGGGGGAAAAGTGTGTGTACTTCACAGAAGGCTTTTTTCCCAGGTCATTGTGGGAAGGTGGAGACAATGCCCTGGCCTATGTGTCTGCAGAGACGGGGGGAGAAGGCTTATTTTTGGAGGCTGTATCAGCGTCCCCCCCGGGTTGGCGTCAGACATGTGAAGTATCCAAGACAGAACGAGGGGGTCGCAAATAATACATTCATGCTCTCTCTCTCTCTCTCTCTCTCTCTCTCTCTCTCTCTCTCTCTCTCACTCTCTCTCTCTCTCTCTCTGTCTCTCCCTCACTATCTCTCTCTCTCTGTCTCTCCCTCTCTATCTCTCTCTGGCTCTCTCTCTCCCTCTCTATCTCTCTGTATCTCTCTCTCCCTCTCTATCTCTCTCTCTGTATCTCTCTTGCACACGCACACATACACACTTGTGCCCTCTCTCACCCTACTCAGCCCCCCTGCCTGCCTTCACCACACAGCATTCCACTTTTGAGCAGAAGGGGATCAGCCCACCACCCCCCCCCCCCCCCCCCCCCCCAGGGCCTGGGAGTGTGTGGACTCATAAGGGGGAAGGCCGAACCACCCCCCCCCCCTTCACATATACACACACACTGTTCTCTTTTGATAAGTGTCTTGTGCTCAGACCAGTGAGTGTGTGGACATGGTGGCTGAGGAGGTGGTAGTGTCCCTGTGTGGAGGGGCCCCCTGGGGCTTCAGACTGCAGGGGGGAGCGGAGCACCAGAGACCTCTACAAGTGGCTAAGGTACGTCTGTGTGAGCATGGCTGGGTTGGAGAACAAGGAGAAGAAGCTAGCGGTACCTGAGGGCAAGACGAATGAATGATGTCTGTGAATAAAGGAATGACTGGAAGAACAGCAGTTTGTCGATGGTGTTCTACTTCTGCGTTTCCAGACAAGCTTTTCTTCTTAGGCAACTAGATTTGTCACAGTATGACCGATGTAACATGAAAAGTCGACGCTAAGACCACAAGGATTTGTAGCATTCGAAGTGGTCAGTGTTGGTGCATGTGTGAACTGGAGTGTGAGGGTGTGTGTTCACATTCAATGACAGGGAAATGTAGTCGTCTAATAAGTAAAGCTGTTCTTGAAAAGTAGGCTCTGACCTGACAGTTTGATAAAGATGTTTTACGTCCTGCTGACAAGACATTCAATTCCTCTATCCAAACATGAGCAGGATCAGGAAAGGGTGTCTGGGCCCAATATGGCCTCTGTGTCTATTTCCAGACAAGGTCACCTTAGGGAAAGTTTGATTTATCTTTTCTAGAGTGCGTGTGTGTGTGAGTGTGGGTGTATGTGTGCGTGTGTATGTGCACGCGTGTATAGAGTTCATACGTGTCTTAGATAAGCCCAGCAAGGCTGGATGATCAGAATAGCTCATTTAAGAGGAGCTGGATCTGGACATGGAAAAGAGCCATTATGCAAACGCACACACACACACAAACACACACACACGTACACACACTGGTAATAAGGTCTCTCATTGAAAAAAAAACGTGTCTGCCATGAACTCCTCTGAACATTTATTCAGCCTTTGTTTGGCATTCCAACCTCCCATTCTCCATACAGTCTCCCCAGGCTGCTCTATCAAGGAATGTGGCAGATTTTCCAGTTGTATTTTGGGTGAGCAGGGAACACATGGTGAATGACAAGCATGTCCCCAAGCCAGGGTGTGTGGGGTGAGAGCTGAAGGATGTGTGGGGTGAGGGGTGAGGGAACGAGAGACAGCTGCTCTGGACTATGTCTCTCTTCATACTCCCACAGTTGGTCTATGTGTGTATGTACGTATCATTGTGTCTCTGTGTGTGAGTGTCAACTTGTGAGTCTATTTGTGTGCGTCAGTAAGTGTGTGTGTGTCTGTGTTGGTGTGTTTTTGTCAGTGTCAAGGAACAATAACCTAAACTGAACAGGTGAAGAACCAACAAGTTGACTACGTTACTTGTCTTCACAGATTCTCACATCCAGAAGTCTGTTCTGCTAAATCGAATCAAATAAAAATGTGTTTGTATAGCCCTTTTTACAAGCAATTTCACAGAGGGCTTCACATATGCCCATAGGGTAACCTAATAGCAGAGACTAAACTGCTAGTAGAGGCTAACCTGCTGGCTGGATCTGTGTGTGTGGGTGTGTGTATGCGTGTGTATGTCTGTAGGTGGGTGTGTGTATATGTGTGTGTATGTGTGTACATGTGTGTATGCGTGTGTGTGTGTGTGTATGTGTGTGGGTGTGTGTATATGTGTGTGTGTTCCTCACCATGTGGCTGGTTGTGTGCAGGTCCGCAGGCGCAGTAAGGCATGCAGAGCTGGTCTTAAGGAGGAGGATGAGCTGCTGGCCATAGATGAGTGTGTGTGTGCTGAGTTCAGCCATGCCCAGGCCATGAGCCTCATCGACTCTCACAGAAGCACCCTTAACCTGCGGGTGAAGAGGTGAGCGTGTTGGCACGGTCACACACACACCCACACACATACACACACACGTACACACAGACACACATACAAACACACCCACAGACACACATACACAAACACACAGACACACATACACACACAGACACATACATACACACTACATTGCAGTTAATCTGGCGATTGGCAAGGCTGGATGCCCGTCATACAAATTCAGAATCATAGACACACACTTTTTATCCACAAACAATAATATATACACAGATATTAATGACCGATGTGGGCCTTTTCCTAAAATACACATTACAGTTGTACTAAATACTAAATATTCATACTGCTCTGAATGGATACATGGATTACTTCTCCATCCCTCTACTCCCCCCTCTCTGTTTACTCTCTACCCCTCTCCATCTGTCTACCCCCTCTCTCTATCTCTCCTCTCTCTTCCCTCCATCTCTCTACCTCCCCCTCCTTCTTTCTCCATCTCTGTACCTCCCCCTCTTCTCTCCATATCTCTACTCCCCTCTACCTCTTCTGCCCCCTCTCTTCATCTCTCTACACCCTCCTCCTCTCTTCATCGCTCTACTCCTCTCTATCTCTTCTTTCCCCTCTCTCCATCTCTCTACTCCATCCTCTTCTCTCCATCTCTCTACTCCCCTCTATCTCTTCTGCCCCCTCTCTCCATTTCTCTACTCCATCCTCCTCTCTCCATCTCTCTACCCCATCCTCTTCTCTCTATCTCTATAGATCTTCATCTGGTTTCCACTCTGTGTCTCAGTGTGACATTTCCCCTTCACCCTGCTCTTCTAACAGGGTCCTGTCTCCCCCACTGGCCCCTGTCCCCCCCGGTCGGCCCTCTGTCCTCTCCCCCACTGGAGGCCCAGGGTGTCTCACCTCCCCCCCTGACAGCGAAGCCTACTATGGAGAGACCGACAGTGACGCGGACACACACATGCACACTCACCGCCGCCAGCGACGCACGCCCCCCCACGCACGCTCACCAGGGCGCCATGACAACCAGCAGGAGGAGGAGACCTCGGAGATGAGCGGGTACAGAATGAGGGCATGAACAGCTGTGTCACCTTCTCTACTTTGAGGTTTTCTGACATCTCGCCACTTCCCCCCCACCTCCCCCAGGTACGAGAGCGCCCCAGACGGAAGCCTGCACGCCCAGTGGGACGGAGGCTTAGAGCCGGCCTGCCCCCACACAGGAGTGCCTCGGAGGGAGGTGGTCTTCCAGCCCTCCCTGACAGACTGGACTCCCCCTTACCACCCCCCCACACACACCCTGTCACAACTCCAGGAGCCGGCAGAGATGGTGGGGGGAGTGGAGGGGGAGGGAGAGGGGGACAGCGGGTTCCAGGAGGTAGGGGGGTGTGCGGGGCTCTCATGTCCACCCCTGGTATCTCCCCAGCGGGCCAAAGAGGCCATGGCGATGAGGTCCTCTGGACAGCTGGTTCCCATGGTGGGTCCCCAAGAGAACCCCCTCAACGATGAGCTGTCAACCACATACAAGGAAAAGGCACGTCAAGCAAGTAAGTAGATCCTGCTGAAATCCTGTTACACTCCACACAATACCTCACCTCCCACTGCATCCAACAAGTAAACCTCAGCCTGCACTGTTGGTTTCCACAGCAAACCCAGAGTGTTAAGCCCATCCAGTCTCCTATGTACGCGATTAACTAAAAATAAAAATTAGTCATAAATCAGGAAATACATTTCCCAGGTTGTGGAATGAGAGCAGACAGACAGCCGGCATGTCTGAATGACTGTCCGTCTCTCAGTGATGTGGAACAGGATATGTCTCCATCTAGTGGTGTTGGGCTGCACCTACAGCCTCTCAGCTCTCGTTCTCACATTTACATTTACTCATTTAGCAGACGCTTTTATCCAAAGCGATTTACAAGAGAGAGCTTTACAAAAGAGCATTGGTCACTAAGCATAGCAATAAGGTGAGTCTCCGACTGACAGCAGTCTATCTAAGGGATGCGAACAATAGAGCAACGCAAACAATAAAGCAACAGCACTAGCTAGTTTCTGCACAGGGATTAACAAGTAATTCTAAACAAAAACAACAGATGATATTTCTAAGTGCCTTAATATTTCTAAGCACCATTAAATTATCTGAATAAGTGAGTTTTGAGCCTTTTCTTGTGCTTGGGTGGGTGGCTGGGCACCAGATGACCTCTTTAAGCTGCAGGGGAAGCAGCTCTCCATTTGTCTAGGATCCGATAGCTGCTGGGGCGTCTTAAGTGCTGCTTCTTGATCAGGACTTGACGTACAAGGGCTTGTAGGCATGGTGATGTTTCTGGATGGAGGACAGTCCACAGGCTGCAAGCTGTTGGTTTGCCATGTTGTTCCAGTGCATCGTGGGCAAGAGGGATATATTGCCTTTCTGTTTACATTTCATGTGTTATCATCACATGCACGGAATCTGGGTGTGTCTGGGGTTAGATTTTCTCAGCAATTTTGAGAAGGGGTGGGGGGGGGTCGGGTGGGTCGACGGGTTAAGGCGTTGGGCTCATGATCGGAAGGTTGTGAGTTTGATTCCCGGCTGTGGCTACTTGACGTTGTGTCCTTGGGCAAGGCACTTCACCCTACTTGCCTCAGGGAGAATGTCCCTGTACCTGCGGTAAGTAGCTTTGGATAAATGTAAGAGCAAAATTCTATAATGCAAAGAGTGTGGATCAACAGTCCTACAGTTGTGGTCAAAAGTTTACATACACTAGTGAAGATCATGTATGCCATGGCAATATAGGGTTTTCAATAAACTCTACAACTCTTATTTTTCTGTGATGGAATGATAAGGAGCACATATTTCTTTGTCACAGAAAACATTCATGAAAAATGGTCCTTTTACGAATTTATTATGGGTCTTTTGAAAATGTGTCAAAATCTTCTGGGTCAAAAATATACATACAGCACCTTGAATTACCAATTTGGTGATGTAGAAAAAGTTGTTTCAATCCAATTTGCTTTTTGGCATGGCCTCCTAACTTCTTACGAGTGATTATGATTGACTCCAGCTGGTGACTTCTTTCAGTCCATGTAAATAGGGCTTGTTTGACACATTCACTAGACTCAGCCAGAAATACTACAATGGGAAAGTCTAAGGAGCTCAGCACGGATCTGAAAAAGCGCATCATTGACTTGAACAAGTCAGGAAAGTCCCTTGGAGCCATTTCAAAGCAGTTGCAGGTCCCAAGATCAACTGTGCAAACAATTGTTTGTAAGTATAAAGTGCATGGCACAGTTGTATCATTGCCACGATCAGGAAGAAAACGCAAGCTATCACTTGCTGCTGAGAGAAAATTGGTCAGGTTGGTCAAGAGTCAACCAAGAACCACCAAAAAGCAAGTCTGCAATGAGTTGGAGGCTGCTGGAACACATGTGTCAGTGTCCACAGTGAAGCGTGTTCTACATCGCCATGGGCTGAGAGGCTGCCGTGCAAGAAGGAAGCCATTACTCCAGAAGCGGCACCTTACGGCTCGACTGAAGTTTGCTGCTGATCACATGGACAAAGACAAGGCCTTCTGGAGGAAAGTTCTGTGGTCAGACGAAACTAAAATTGAGCTTTTTGGCCACAATGACCAGAAATATGTTTGGAGGAGAAAAGGTGAGGCCTTTCACCCCAAGAACACCATACCTACCGTCAAACATGGTGGTGGTAGTATTATGCTGTGGGCCTGTTTTGCTGGCAGTGGAACTGGTGCTTTACAGAAAGTAAATGGAATAATGAAGAAGGAAGACTACCTCCAAATTCTGCAGGAAAACCTAAAATCATCAGCCAGAAAGTTGGGTCTTGGACGTAGTTGGGTGTTCCAACAGGACAATGACCCCAAACATACATCAAAAGTGGTGAAGGAATGGCTAAATCAAGCTAGAATTAAGGTCTTAGAGTGGCCTTCCCAAAGTCCTGACTTAAACCTCATAGAGAATATGTGGACTGTGCTGAAGAGACAAGTCCGACTCAGAAAACCAACAAATTTAGTTGAACTGCACCGATTCTGTCAGGAGGAGTGGTCAAAGATTCAACCAGAAGCTTGCCAGAAGCTTGTGGATGTCTACCGAAAGTGCCTAATTGAGGTGAAAATGGCCAAGGGACATTTAACCAAATATTAACATTGCTGTATGTATATTTTTGACCCAGCAGATTTTGTCACATTTTCAAAAGACCCATAATAAATTCATAAAAGAAAAAATTTTCATGAATGTTTTTTGTGACAAAGAAATATGTGCTCCTTATCATTCCATCACAGAAAAATAAGAGTTGTAGAGTTTATTGAAAACCCTATATTGCCATGGCATACATGATCTTCACTAGTGTATGTAAACTTTTGACCACAACTGTATTTCACTGATGCATTACATTTGTATCAGTCACTCTCTCCTTACCATCTGCAACCTGCTGCTGACCTCCTCTTTCCCTGTCCCAAACCCTCAGCTGGGGATGTGGTCCCTTTCCGCAGATGGTTTGCCTTTTGCTGATCCTTAGTCCAGTCAACCCAAAGAAATGCTACATGGCCAACTAAATGCCCCAAAAAACTCAAAAAGTACAAGACACAAATCAAAGCATTGAAATCCAGGACTAAATGTAACTAAATATAAAAAATGAAGCATAACTAAATAATAGTCAAACACGCGGACATTAGGAATCAGTACATTTATAAGAATGTATTTATTTTATTTTGTGTACTTTTTCATTTACTTGCACACTTATTTTTTATACGTTCATTTATACATGGTGTAACCATGCTGTAGCAAAATCAATCTGTCATCTTCATCCACCAACTCCAGAGGTTTAAGCGTTTGATTGGTGGTTGAACTTGAATCTGTTGCTTTTGTTTCCATGGCCCTGTCACAATGATTCTTTTCATGCTGATAGAAAGATACTACAAAGTGTACAAACACAGTGATGACCTGGCGACAACAAAGCGAACCACATACACAAAACACGGTTCTCTGTGCCTTAATAGCCAGTATCAGGGGATGCTGATTGGATGCAGAAGGACAAGGTGAGTGGGTAGATGAGGGATGCAGCACAGGCCAATCAGGCAGCGGTCTGTGAGGGAGAACCAATATTATAGGTCCATGGGGAGAACGTAGCGGGGAGGGGACAAAAAGACAAGGAGAGAACACAGACGTCAACACAACTTCAGGGGTCGTAACATAATGCGTGTTTCATAATCTATAAAACCGCTATGTTTGGGGTCTATCACGCTGCTATGTTCAGTAACCGATGCTCTTTTGTAATGCTTTCTCTTGTAAGTTGCTTTGGATAAAAGCATCTGATAAATGAATTCATTTACATTTAAATGTAACATTCACCAATCAAATGCTTCATTCAACCCCCTCGATGGATGAAGTTGACAGATTATTTTTTGCTACACCAAGTGACAGTACAGATTAAGTACAAATAAATAAATAGGTGAATAAATTAACTAGTAAGCAAATACATATAGACATGAGTACATGCATTTGTAAATGTTTAAATAACTACATTTGTAAATAAATGCATAAACAAATACACACATATGTTTAAGATTTACAGTATATGTTTAGTGTTTCATTTAATTTCAAACGCAGCCCAGGTTATTTTTCAATTGTTAGGCCATTTGATTAGAGGTAATTACTTATATTAAAAAATCAAGAAACTACGGTGTGACAGTGTTGGTGTGTGGGGAAAGAGAACTATTTCAAGAGGCCAACGCTGTGTGGTATTTCCTCTTTCCCATCCCCAATAACTTTACCCCAGACAGACTATTTATATTCATGGTAGCCGAGTTCTCCCACAGCTGACAACAGGCAAACATAACTATTCTCATAGATTGACACAGCTGTATATGTACATGTGTAAGTTTTCCTGTGTGCTTATGGTGCTGTCAATTTACTGTATACAGTATATCAGCAGTGTTTTCAGACAGATGCCAGGCCCTAGGTCATGTCTCTGGACAGAGGGACAGTAGTGACAGGGACCAGGTTATGTCTCTGGACAGAGGGACAGTGACCAGGTCATGTCTCTGGACAGAAGACAGAGGGACAGTAGTGACAGGGACCAGGTCATGTCTCTGGACAGAGGGACAGTAGTGACAGGGACCAGGTCATGTCTCTGGACAGAGGGACAGTAGTGACAGGGACCAGGTCATGTCTCTGGACAGAGGACAGAGGGACAGTAGTGAAGTGCTGGAGAAATTGTAGGGTTGGGTGAGGGTTTGTCAAGGGGACTGAGTGGAGGGGAGGGGTGCTGGGTGAGGGTTTTGTCAGGGGGACTGGGTGGAGGGAGTTTGGGTGAGGGTGTGTCAGGGGGACTGGGTGGAGGGGGGTTGGGTGGGGGTTTGTCAGGAGAACTGGGTGGAGGGGAGGGGAACTGGGTGGAGGAAAGGGAAGAGAAGAGAAGGGGGGTTTGGTAGTGTGAGTTGTTAACAGCGAAGAATGACGGATCAGCGAAGAGTAATGACCATGTCGTTCTCTATGACCCCCAAACTGTGTTGCACACACACAACCGTACATACACACACACACAACCGTGCATTCACACACCAATGTACACTCTCTCACACCCACACACACACACACACACACATAACCACACACTCACAGACGTATACGTAACCACACTCGTTGCTGTGTATTAATTCGAGGGGTCTCCCTGTCCTTCACCCATGGATCTTCACAAGGCCAGTGTGTGTGCCTGTGTGGTCAGCCTGGACAGGTGTGTGATGTCTGTCATTCAGACGGGAATAGTGTGGTGACATCATGAGTGGGTTTGGGTCTCGGGTGAGACACAAAGGTCCTTCCATAGGCGGAGCTTGGAGGCCAGTGCAGCTAGCCAGATCACTGTGCTCCAAAGAGTCTCTCCACTCTCTCCACCTGTGTGTGTGCGGAGCACAGAAGGTCAGGGAACACACCCCCACATAAACAACATGAGGAGCCTCACTTCTCCACCTGGGACGCAGCTTTGCGGACACCCTGTCAAATCCATCGTCTACGCTGGTAAGGCGCACACACACACGCACAAACGTTCAAGGGTTTAGTGCAGACACCAGGGAGGTTTGGTCATGCTGTAGCCTTGTGTTGTCATGGTAAACAGCATTAGTTTTGGTAGCTGTAACATAGGACTCTTACAGTCCAGACACTAAAAAGCATGGAAACAATTAATTTAGCCTTGTTCTGTCTGTGTTGCTGTTGTGTTACTGGTGTGTGTTACTGGTGTGTGTTACTGGTGTGTGTTGCTGGTGTGTGTTGCTGGTGTGTGTTGCTGGTGTGTGTTACTGGTGTGTGTTGCTGGTGTGTGTTGCTGGTGTGTGTTGCTGGTGTGTGTTGCTGTTGTGTGTTAGTGGTGTGTGTTGCTGGTGTGTGTTACTGGTGTGTGTTGCTGGTGTGTGTTGCTGGTGTGTGTTGCTGGTGTGTGTTGCTGGTGTGTGTTGCTGTTGTGTGTTACTGGTGTGTGTTGCTGGTGTGTGTTACTGGTGTGTGTTACTGGTGTGTGTTACTGGTGTGTGTTGCTGGTGTGTGTTACTGGTGTGTGTTACTGGTGTGTGTTACTGGTGTGTGTTGCTGGTGTGTGTTAATGGTGTGTGTTACTGGTGTGTGTTACTGGTGTGTGTTGCTGTTGTGTGTTACTGGTGTGTGTTACTGGTGTGTGTTGCTGGTGTGTGTTACTGGTGTGTGTTGCTGGTGTGTGTTGCTGGTGTGTGTTACTGGTGTGTGTTGCTGGTGTGTGTTGCTGGTGTGTGTTGCTGGTGTGTGTTGCTGGTGTGTGTTACTGGTGTGTGTTGCTGGTGTGTGTTGCTGGTGTGTGTTGCTGGTGTGTGTTGCTGTTGTGTGTTACTGGTGTGTGTTGCTGGTGTGTGTTGCTGGTGTGTGTTGCTGGTGTGTGTTGCTGGTGTGTGTTGCTGGTGTGTGTTACTGGTGTGTGTTGCTGGTGTGTGTTGCTGTTGTGTGTTACTGGTGTGTCTTACTGGTGTGTGTTGCTGGTGTGTGTTGCTGGTGTGTGTTGCTGGTGTGTGTTGCTGGTGTGTGTTACTGGTGTGTGTTACTGGTGTGTGTTACTGGTGTGTGTTGCTGGTGTGTGTTAATGGTGTGTGTTACTGGTGTGTGTTACTGGTGTGTGTTGCTGTTGTGTGTTACTGGTGTGTGTTACTGGTGTGTGTTGCTGGTGTGTGTTACTGGTGTGCGTTGCTGGTGTGCGTTGCTGGTGTGTGTTGCTGGTGTGTGTTGCTGGTGTGTGTTACTGGTGTGTGTTGCTGGTGTGTGTTGCTGGTGTGTGTTGCTGGTGTGTGTTGCTGTTGTGTGTTACTGGTGTGTGTTACTGGTGTGTGTTACTGGTGTGTGTTGCTGGTGTGTGTTGCTGGTGTGTGTTGCTGGTGTGTGTTACTGGTGTGTGTTACTGGTGTGTGTTACTGGTGTGTGTTGCTGGTGTGTGTTAATGGTGTGTGTTACTGGTGTGTGTTACTGGTGTGTGTTGCTGTTGTGTGTTACTGGTGTGTGTTACTGGTGTGTGTTGCTGGTGTGTGTTACTGGTGTGTGTTGCTGGTGTGTGTTGCTGGTGTGTGTTACTGGTGTGTGTTACTGGTGTGTGTTGCTGGTGTGTGTTGCTGGTGTGTGTTGCTGGTGTGTGTTGCTGGTGTGTGTTGCTGTTGTGTGTTACTGGTGTGTCTTACTGGTGTGTGTTGCTGGTGTGTGTTGCTGGTGTGTGTTGCTGGTGTGTGTTACTGGTGTGTGTTACTGGTGTGTGTTACTGGTGTGTGTTGCTGGTGTGTGTTGCTGGTGTGTGTTACTGGTGTGTGTTGCTGGTGTGTGTTACTGGTGTGTGTTACTGGTGTGTGTTGCTGGTGTGTGTTGCTGGTGTGTGTTACTGGTGTGTGTTACTGGTGTGTGTTGCTGGTGTGTGTTGCTGGTGTGTGTTGCTGGTGTGTGTTACTGGTGTGTGTTGCTGGTGTGTGTTACTAGTGTGTGTTACTAGTGTGTTGCTGGTGTGTGTTGCTGGTGTGTGTTACTGGTGTGTGTGTGCAGACAGCAAATTATCTGGACCTGGTTTTTGCTCACATGCCTTTACCTTGTTACCTGACCTGTTTTAATCAGTGGAACAGATACTTGATATCTAGGAGAGAGAGCGGGATGGAGATGTGGTTTTGTAGTGCAGTGTCTGTGTGTGTGTGTGGTGTTTTGTATGGTCTCAGTCATACTGATGGTATTTTTGGAAGGCTATTTATGAGACCTGAGATGGATCTCTACTGAATGGTTTACCTCGATTAAGCCATGTACATGACTAACTATGACCTCACTCTCTCTGCCCCTGTCCCACACGCCCTGTGGCAACCTTTTTGGGGTGTGTGACTCAACACTGAGGAGCTCTGCCCTTGTTTGTTCCCCACCACAGCCTCATGTCTCTCCTCTCTGTTTGTCCCCCAGCCTCATGTCTCTCCTCTCTGTTTGTCCCCCAGCCTCATGTCTCTCCTCTCTGTTTGTCCCCCAGCCGCATGTCTCTCCTCTCTGTTTGTCCCCCAGCCTCATGTCTCTCCTCTCTGTTTGTCCCCCAGCCGCATGTCTCTCCTCTCTGTTTGTCCCCCAGCCTCATGTGTCTCCTCTCTGTTTGTCCCCCAGCCTCATGTCTCTCCTCTCTGTTTGTCCCCCAGCCTCATGTCTCTCCTCTCTGTTTGTCCCCCAGCCTCATGTCTCTCCTCTCTGTTTGTCCCCCAGCCTCATGTCTCTCCTCTCTGTTTGTCCCCCAGCCTCATGTCTCTTCTCTCTGTTTGTCCCCCAGCTGCATGACTCTCCTCTCTGTTTGTCCCCCAGCCTCATGTCTCTCCTCTCTGTTTGTCCCCCAGCCTCATGTCTCTCCTCTCTGTTTGTCCCCCAGCCGCATGTCTCTCCTGTCTGTTTCTCCCCCATTCCAGCCTCATGTCTCTCCTCTCTGTTTGTCCCCCAGCCGCATGTCTCTCCTCTCTGTTTCTCCCCCATTCCAGCCTCATGTCTCTCCTCTCTGTTTGTCCCCCAGCCGCATGTCTCTCCTCTCTGTTTGTCCCCCAGCCTCATGTCTCTCCTCTCTGTTTGTCCCCCAGCCGCATGTCTCTCCTCTCTGTTTGTCCCCAGCCTCATGTCTCTCCTCTCTGTTTGTCCCCCAGCCTCATGTCTCTCCTCTCTGTTTGTCCCCCAGCCGCATGTCTCTCCTCTCTGTTTGTCCCCCAGCCTCATGTCTCTCCTCTCTGTTTGTCCCTCAGCCTCATGTCTCTCCTCTCTGTTTGTCCCCCAGCCTCATTTCTCTCCCCTCTGCTTGTCAGATGTCATGAGTATTTCCGTTTGATCGTTTCTTCTTCTTCTTGTCATCAGAGCTACAGAGAGGGGACAGCGTGGTGGAGAAGCAGGTGAAGGAGGCCCGCTCCAAGTGTCGTTCCATCGCCTCCCTCCTGACCCACGCTCCAGACCCCCACTCCAAGGGAGTGCTCATGTTCAAGAAGAGACGCCAGAGAGCCAAGAAATACACGCTCACCTGCTTTGGCCGTGCGGAGGGGGATACAGGGGGGGAGACGGAGGGGGAGATGACGGGAGAGGAGGAGGAGGGTAGCTCGTTCCCTAGCGGCTCAGAGGTGGATGAAGAGGGCTTTTCTGGGGCCTACGACCCCACATGGGACAGCGGCTACCTGGACCTGCTGGATAGGAGGAGCTCTGCATGCCCTTCCACCACACCAACCAATCATAGCCCAGGACTGGAGAACACAACCTATCACAGCCCCGGACTGGAGAACTCAACCTCAACCTATGAAAGCCCTGGACTGAATAACTCAAACTATCAAAGCCCCGGACTGAATAATTCAACCTATGACAGCCCAGGACTGAATAACTCAACATATCAAAGTCCAGGGCTGGATGATGGAAGCAAGAAGCAGCCTGTCAGGCCTAGCCCTGCCTCTAACTCCTCCCCTCGGTCCCCACCAGCTGTGAGTCTGGCCAATGGGGCTCCTTTAGATATGAACAGAACCAGCATGGTTCTTATTCCACAACCATCTGACCCTAATTCTAACCCCAACATCAACCCTGACCCTAACCCTAACATGAACTTTAACCCCAACCCTGGGGGCGTCCTAAACCGGACTGCCCGACCTTTCACCCCCGGCCTTCCCCCTCCTCGCACCCCTGCCACCCCTGTCTGTTTCCGTCCTCCCCAGCCTGCGCCCCTCACCAAACCCAAACCTGTGTCCATGGTGAACAAGCCCACCTCTGCCATATCCATGGTGACTATCCCAGCTCCCCGCTCTTCCTCAGGGCCAGAAGTGAGGAGAGCCGTGTCCAGCACTTCTCTGTACATCCCCCCTAGACCCAACACCTCAGTTTTTTCCCCTCCTCCTCTCCTCTCCCCTCCTCCCCACCTCTCCCCTCCCTCTTTGGCTCCTACTTCACTCCCTTCTGGATGCCCCGCCCAATATTCTCCTTCCTCCTCTGTGCTTGCTACCCCCTTCTCCCCTCACCCCATGCCCCTGTCTCCTTCTCTCTGTCCTCCCCCTGTCTGTCTCTCTTCTACTGTCATCTGTCAGCCCTCTTCTCCTCCTTCTGCTCCTCCCATCCCTGCGTCCTCCCCTGCTTGTCCTCTCTCTCCACAACACCAGCCTGCTCCAGTCCAGTACCCACAGCCTCTGCCCCCAGGCCCATCCCATCACCCTCCTCCCCCCTTCCTCAATCCCTACATGTCAGCCCCCGGGGGCCAAGCCCTCCCGGCTCACATGGTTAGCTCCACCCTGCCGCCCAGCTCTGATTCACTGGAGTCCCGCGAGCAGCGCATCTCAGTTCCTGCCTCTCGCACAGGGATCCTGCAGGACGCACGTCGCCGCAGCAACAAAAAGCCCATGTTCAGTACGGTGGAGGAGAAGAAGGCGATATCCCCTAATCCCGCCCTGTTGTCACTTCTGCAAAACCAGCAGCCAGAGGCCAGTCCCGGGGCAGGGGTGCCAGGGGCCGGGGGGCCGGGAGGGACAGCTATGGAGGCTGGGATGGAATCCGGCCCTGAGGAGGACTGGCTGAAGCTTGGGGCCGAGGCCTGTAACTTCCTGCAGGCTCAGAGGGGCCCCAAACCTCCCCCTGTGGCCCCCAAACCCCATGTCCAGCAGCAGGTTCCACAGCTGGAGGGGAAGGGGGGGCAGCTGTTTGCCCGCAGGCAGAGCAGAATGGATCGCTTTGTGGTGGACCGCACCCCTGGCACTCCTAGACCCTCCCCTACAAGCCCCCGAGAGCCCTCCCCCACCCCCTCCCTGCCAGCCACCTGGAAATACTCCTCCAGCATCCGGGCCCCCCCGCCCATCAACTACAACCCCCTCCTGTCGCCATCCCTCCCCTCTCCGGCCCACAAATCCAAGGGGGCAGAGAAGAAGCCAGGGCAGAAGAAAGCAGGCATCAAGGCTGTGGACATCATGAGCCACCAGCCCTACCAGCTCAACTCCTCCCTCTTCAGCTATGGGGGCCCCCAGAAGCAGTCGGGGCCAGGTGGTGGTCCCCAGGTGCCGAAGAAGACAGCCCGCGTTCAGGAGATCAGGCGCTTCTCCACGCCCCCTCCCTCTGGGCCTGTCCTCAAAATAATTGCGCCTCGATCTGCAACAACACTGGGAGAGCCGTTTTGGCGTTCTGATGTAATTTCTCCTCCACCGATACCTGCTCCTGTCCTGCAACCTTACCAGCCCAAGCCTGCTAGCACCCCTTACCAGCCCCAGGTCCAGCCTGCTAGCCCCCTCTACCAACCCCAGCCCCAGCATGCTAGCACCCCTTACCAGCCCCAGGTCCAGCCTGCTAGCACCCCTTACCAGCCCCAAGCCCAGCCTGCTAGCCCCCTCTACCAACCCCAGCCCCAGCATGCTAGCTCCCCTTACCAGCCCCAGCATGCTAGCTCCCCTTACCAGCCCCATCATGCTAGCTCACCTTATCAGCCCCAGCTCCAGCCTGCTAGCTCCCCCTACCAGCCCCAGCATGCTAGCACCCAATTCCAGCCCCAGGTCCACAGGGCCTCCTTGCATCTGTCTCCCCCTCCTCCACCCACCACCCCTCTTCCCCCCCTCCCCAAGTTCTCCCCTGGCCGTGCTCCTAACCCCCTGCCTCCCCCAGCTCCCTGCGGCTCCCCCTCATCCCCGTCCCAGGCTACCAGGCAGAGTAAGAGCGCCCCAGACCTCAGCCCCCTGTCCCTGGCCTGTGCTCGCCCCCCTTCCAGCACTAGCCAGCCTGCCTCTGGGCCCCGGCCCAGGTTCAGCACCTCCACCCTAGGTCTGCAGCCACACATCTGGCGCCCTGGCTCCACCCTGTATTAAACAGATGGTGCTCAGAGGTTCCAGCTCTGCAGAGACAGGAGAAAGAAGGTTATGGACATGGATACCTGTCTTCCTGAAAGGAAGAATTCGAAAGATTGTGAGCAAAAGCACCCGAACGTATACCCGCCAGTATACAGAATACGTTTGAGGGATGTGGAGTCAGAAAAATTAATCACATTTGTTGTCATAGCAAGTAGTTTTGAGTATGACACAATCTGCAGCTTTATCAGACACTTTCACTTAATACTTTTGATCTTTGAAGCATGTGACCAGCCCTGCTCTGTATCCTGTTGGGTTAAAATGTGTAAGTATCAGTGCAGGATAAAACACAAGAATGAAAAAAAGATACAAAATGGTTGAGAAAGACAGACTTATAACTGCATACTAAGATTTGATGATAATCATACGATGAAAGGTATGACATTTTGAAGTGAATGACGAGAGCAAGTTTAAAAGACAAGCCAGGAGAGTGTAGATAGGGAGGGAGTAGAGACAGATGTGGGAGGGAGGAAAGACAGATGTGGGATCTAGGTGGACACTGTTGGAATCAGAAGATTGAAGTTGGACTCAGGTTAAAGTATAAAGCAATATGCTGCCCTGCAGTTTGACCTAGACTCTGCTTTCTAACGTTTACTGGTGTTCATCCTCATTGTGATAATGAAAAGTACGACGCTTTCAGCCTGACCTTGTACCTGCACTGGTAGCTTCTCTGTCTTGTCAGTGGTGGGAAGCCACACCATGTTAGCGCTTGAGTTTTCTTTTTGTAGAATTTGTTACAGGACACACAGATGGGGTGGGGATGGCTGCAGTTGGGGGGTGGGTGGGAGTTTTAGACGTCTGGTTGTTAATATTAGAAAAATATTTGTAACGTCTGTTTTTCCGTACCTGTACAACACAGCAAAATAAAAACAGCCACGACTCAACTCTTGTCAGTCTTTATCTTAACATGAAGTCTTTCTTTTTGTCTCTTTCTTTGTCTCTCCCTCTTCCTCTGTCTTTTTTTACTTGGTTTCAACTTGGTCTCTTATTTTGGATGGGCCATGTTTCCACAGCATGGTGCGGTTCCACCATTTCACCACAGTATGGCGTTGTTGCAACGTTTCTTCCTGGGGGGGAAAGGAAACATCTCATAGATCTTGCTCATCATATTTTATATGTGTAAATAGACATCTTCAAAACATCCACAATCAATATTTAGATATAGCTTTGCTTTTCAGACCATTTGAGAGGCATTACTGAGCAGCAGGGAGGCATTGCTTTGCCTCCCTCTATATCCCACTATTGCCCTGTCATGATCTCTTACAGTGTTATGTGAGCAGTTCTGGTCAGGGAAACCCAAGCTGCCCTCAGAACAGGCTGACCTTCGACCCCAGCTGGATCAGGTGACACGCTGCTAACTATAGCTGCTAAGTTTTTCTCTGCACCGAGCGTGTTGACTTAGTCGACATGACGTTAGTGCTTCACCAGGACCTCCTCTCCTCTCGCCCAGCTCCCAGGAACACAGAAGTGCTTCTGATCCAACTGGAGCGTTGGACTGCTCCCCTTCAGAACACAGGCTGGAGTCACAGAGGAGATGTGACACACACACACACTGTACACACACACGCTAGCCCGAGCATCCCTCCTATTAATACACGTGTTCATCCTCAGGTATTAAGAATGTAATGTTCGACCGTAAACGGTGGAGGTTTTTTTACAATGTGAGTGAGACTGGCTATGCATCATGTCCCTCTGTCCTGGTTGGTTGTGCAACACACATGGGAGTGACCCTGGTTAGGTCAGACATGCACAACTGAAAAATGTAACCTCTCACACGCACAACTGAAACATATAACCTCTCACATTCGTTACCGAAAATGTAACCTTTCACACGTACAACTGAAAATAATAATAAGAAAGAAATTATCCCTTATTAGTCCCCTAGGGGAACAATTTCACAAGCACACACATATTCAATGCATTGGCGGGGATTTGAACCCCCACTGTGAATGAAACCCAGGCCTTCTGCACATGGTAGGTAAGAATCCTACCACTGAACCATCAGTGCTGCCTGAAAATATAATCTTTCACATTCATTACGGAAAATGTAGCCTCACATACTCATAACTGAAAAAATGGTGTGTATGAGAGGTGAGTTTGAATTATGGGCTACACAGCCCCTCACAGAAGAGGTGACACATTCACCCACACTACACATGCAACAAAGCAACAGGAAGGCACACGAGGAGCAAAGAAAGACAAGAACGAAGGAGGAACACCAACACCAGCCCTCCTACCCCTCAATCCCTACCCCCACCTCCCTCCCACCTTCCTCCTCCCCCGTTCCTCTCTTGTCCACCCCTTGGTGATCTATAGATAGGATACAGGGAGCTTCTGCAGTATCCGTATCCAGATCTACCTCTAAACACTTAAGACACCCCCCCTCCCTCCTTCCCCAGCTCCCTTGCCCCCCCACCCCACTCCTTCCCCAGCTCCCTTGCCCCCCCCCCCCTCCCCCTCCTTCCCCAGCTCCCTCGCCCCCCCCCTACCCCTCCTTCCCTAGCTCCCTTCCCCCCCCCTCCTTCCCCAGCTCCCTTGCCCCCCCCCCTCCTTCCCTAGCTCCCTCCCCCCCCCTCCTTCCCCAGCTCCCTTGCCCCCCACAACCCCCTCCCCCCGGCCTGGTCCGCTGCTGATAGGGTTTCACTCTCTCTGGGGGTATAGCGGAGGAAAGCTACCCCCACGCCCTCCGCTACCAAGACTCACACACACACCTCTCTGCCCCAACTAACTGGGACTTGTCTGTTCTGCTCCTGACCGTCCCTGACAGGTAAGACAGGCCCTGGCATTACTGCTCACACACACACACACACACACACTCGGACATTCACTGATACACACATGCATGATACTACCACATGCTTGTACATTCATCAATATTCATACACTACTATGCCATGCATGCATGTCTGGGGTTTATAGCTAGGGCTAGGAGGAAGTGGCAAGCTTTCTTACATAGGTTTAGACCATATTTAGACTGAGTGTAGACCTTGTTAAGCCTGAGTTTAGACCTTGTTCAGCCTGAGTGTAGACCTTGTTCGGCCTGAGTTTATACCATGTTCAGTCTGAGTGTAGACCTTGTTCAGTCTGAATGTAGACCTTGTTCATCCTGAGTTTAGACCATGGTCCGTATGAGTTAGGACCAGATTAGCACAGTGGAATGTCTGACTAGGACATCCACAAATTCTCCATGATGCGAAGTTCTCTCTCGTTGGGACACTGAACACAAAGCACTTGTTAATAAATCAAAGCTCATTTTGACTTGCCCCTGATGCTTACACATTATTATTCAATAAAGGGTTTGGGGTAGCAGGGGTGCGTTCAGCGTGTGATGAGAGAGGACAGGAGAGATCTGTGATGAGCTGAGGAGCTGAGAAGCTGGATGCATCAGGATGTGTGTGTTTGGGAATGTGCTGACTGACCGCGTTACCTCTCAGCTGTCCCTGGAGATTGATCTGGATCTAAAACTGGAACAGGGAGCCAGGCAGGCAGGAGCAACCCTGAGCCTGGGAGAGTAACAGGAGCCCAGTCCTGGACAGCCCTCTGGCCAGGGAAGGGCTTGCGATTACTGGAACTTCCTCCATGGATGCATCCGACAACTAACCACACAGCTCCAAACACTCTGTCTCCCACTAAATCCATTAACACTGTGATGTGTTGAGCATTTCAGTAACGTGCTGGTACATTTGTATGAGTGTGTGTGTTTGTGTGCACGTGTGGGAAGGAGGCAAAGGCCAGAGCGTGCTCTAAAGGCGACAGATCCACCAGAGATACACTGTAGAACATGCAGGTATTAATAGCTGTGGGAGTTGGATTCTTCACTGGTAAATGAGCTTCAATTACCACCCCTGAAGATCAATTACAGGAACTATGTCTCAGCGGAGGAGTCCCAAAGCATTTTCTTCCAGCTCACCTAAAGCCTCACATAATTGCTTTTGACTTTAACAAAGGAGAGAACCAGACGTCTAACAGCAACAGTGTTTCAGGAGAGAGCAGAACTTTGACACTTCTTCATGGCCAACAGTTTTCCCTACGTTCTCCAGACAGACTAGGCTTGAGTCAACACCATGTTCATCATCTGTACAGCAGAATCCCTAAGCTTTCCTTAAAACAGCACATTTCACCAAGCCAATCCTTTTATTATTAACTTTGAATATCATCTGTTTCCTGAGGTGGGAAAAGTGGAAATTGTGTGTAGTGTTTAGAAGTGACTGTCTGTGTGTGGTGTTTTGAAGTGACTGTCTGTGTGTGGTGTTTTGAAGTGACTGTCTGTGTGTGGTGTTTTGAAGTGACTGTCTGTGTGTGGTGTTTTGAAGTGACTGTCTGTGTGTGGTGTTTAGAAGTGACTGTCTGTGTGTGGTGTTTTGAAGTGACTGTCTGTGTGTGGTGTTTTGAAGTGACTGTCTGTGTGTGGTGTTTTGAAGTGACAGTCTGTGTGTGGTGTTTTGAAGTGACAGTCTGCGTGTGGTGTTTTGAAGTGACTGTCTGTGTGTGGTGTTTTGAAGTGACTGTCTACGTGTGGTGTTTTGAAGTGAGTGTCTGTGTGTGGTGTTTAGAAGTGGCCATTTCTGTGTGGTGTTTTGCAGCGACTGTCTGTGTGTGTTGTTTCTGAGCAACCATCTCTGTGTTTTTTTGGATTGACTGTCTCTGTGTGGTGTTTTGGACTGATTGTCTGTGTTTGGTGTTTTGGAGTGACAGTGTGTGTGTGTGTGTGGTGTTTTGGAGTGACAATGTGTGTGTGGTGTTTTGGAGTGACAATGTGTGTGTGGTGTTTTGGAGTGACTGTGTCTCTGTGTCTCTCCAGGCTGCAGCCATGCCTCTCTCTGCCCCTGCTCCTCCAAACAAGAAAAAGAAGGCCAACAAAATCATCACTGACCTCTCCCACATTACCCAGGACGGTAAGGCTTAGGGATGTATCCAACATTTGGATTTGAATGCTGTATTAATAATTCTGTCCACACTGTATCTATAATATTCCGATTTAGATGATTAAATCACTTTTCCCAAGTCAGATTTTTTTGTCAGACAAACACAGCTTGTGGTGTTTTACACAATAGCAAACGGACCAACACACTTAGAACACTAGCTTCACTAAGGACTTGACAGAAATAAAAGTTAGAAAAAGTCATACTGAATTATAATTACTAGTGCACAGTGGCCATGACGCAGTCTGTGATTAAGATGCCAGGGACAGATTACTTGAACTATAGATAGCACAGAGCAAACGTTATAGAAATGACATTGGTGCGACACACAGATTCCGGGAATTGTAGATGTTGGTGATGGTGCAGTTCCCGTGATGCAGCTGCTCACAACTGTTCATCTCAGTTTTGATACTTATAGTTCGGTACTCAGATCAAAATTGAAATGTTCTGCCATCTCTGAAGAACTTGTTTAACCTCCACATCATCTATTCTAGTCACTGGTCATGCAAATGTTTACGTAGCCTAAGTGGTTTACATTAATGTTTGTATTTTTTTATTTGTGCTATGAAGCGCTGTAGTGTAGTTTTTTATTGCATTCTCATAAACATGACATGACAAATGACCAAGCAGACTAAATTTGTACACACCTTGTTCTTCTCACTATGTCCAAACCGACCAATAAGGCTGTAGTGATAGGAATAGTGCCCCTGTCCATGATGCAGCTGGTGATTATAATGTTGTAGTAGATTTGGTGTTGATAGTTTTATGCACATTTGAAATGGCAAAGTAGTCAGTAAACACATAGATTCCTGTCTCACTGATATATACTAAAAGCATCCCCTTTACATTGTTGTACAGCATTTAATCTACAAAGGAAACCCTTTAAAAGCAGCACTGTCAACAAATTGTAAATAAAAACCTTCCAACTATACCTACTAACATAAAACATCCACTTTAAATATTCTATTTTTCTTACTTAGCTGGCCAGTATTTCATCAGTAAAATAGTCATGGAATTTTGGACATTAATGATATTGTTCCTGCATTGCCAAAGCATCAGTGAATTATATAAATATTTGTTATCCATGCAAATGATAGCCTGACATACATATGAACACAAACACACAAACAATAATTCAGCATAAACATCCATGTAACCGCATTACACCGGTATACAACTTTACACTTACAAATGAAATATTTTACCACACCCATATCTCTCGCTCCCTCTATCTTCCTTGCTCTCTCTCTGTCTCTGTCTTCTGTCGTGGTAGTTTTGAGAATCAATTCACTGGGCTGAAGTTGGGTAAAGTATCTTGTTAATGTTGTACCATAACAGAGAAAATGTACGACAACATTCAAACAGCTTTACACACGTAACTATCATCTATGCCCAAACACAATACAATTACACAAAAACAATTAGGAACACTGTTCCATTTAGCATTCTAGAATGGAACCCTGGAGAACATTTCCAAACCTTGGAGAGGTTCAGCGGACACCAGCACTACCCAGCTGATGGCCCTGAACCCCTCAGCACATACAGACTCGGTTCTCCAAAGTAATTGATCTAACACAGAGACATGCAGTTTGCCCCATGTCTGTTCTCTGATTGGTTAAATCTCTAAACACAATACAGTAAGTTGAGTCCATATTATCTTCAGACATCACGTCTCCAAGTCAAGCAATCGTAAAGCTCCGGAAGGTATCTGCCTCAGAGGGTATATTACCCTGTTGGAGGAGTAAAATAATGCCCCCTTTCTGTCAACAGCAACATCAGAGCAAATGTCTCTTATCAAAGAACATAGGAGCTTACAATTCAAACCTTGTCCAAGAAACATTAATTGTACATACATTGGTCCCAAATGTCCACAATACTTCCCTCTCTCTGTCTTCCTCTCTCTCTCTCCCTCTCTCTCTTTTTGTATCTGTTTATCTCTCTCAATGTCTCTCTCTCTGTGTCTCTCTCTCTCTCTGTGTCTGTCTCTCTTTCTGTCTCTCTGTCTTGCTGCACCCAGGTCTGATTTATGAGGTACTGCTAGCAGCTCTCAGCGCTGCTGTGCTGCCAGCCACAGCTTTAGGACGCTCGTGTTTGAGTGTGTGCTGGCTTGGCTCCAGGTGTTATGAATGATATCAGAGGGTGGTGGAGGAGGGAAGCGTTTTTATGGGTAGGACTGTCATGCAGTAAAACCCATCAGATCTCTCCATTTCAGTGAGTGTGTGTGAGTGCGAGTGAATGTGTGTGAGTGTGTGAGTGTGTATGCGTGCGTGTGTGCGTGAGCGTGCCTGGCGTGCTCTTACACAGAGAAGGCAGGGCACCCCTCTGTTGCACATCCAGGGCTTTTCATTTCCTCCTCTGTCCCCAGATAATGAGTCAGACCCTGAGGCATCAGAGTTTGACCTGGGCACCAAGATCAAGACCCCCAAGGATGTGATGTTGGAGGAACTGTCTCTGGCCAACAACAAGGGCTCCAAGATGTTCCGGATGAGGCAGCAGAGAGTGGAGAGGTTCATCATCAGCGATGAGTCTCTGGTCAGTAACAGCTGCATGTTCAGGTCTTAGGTAGATTTACTGGATGTGAGGATGTGTGTGAGTGTGTTAGAGTGTGTGTATGTGTGTGTGTGTTAGGGTGTGTGTATGTGTTAGTGTGTGTATGTATGTTTGTGAGTGTTATGTGTGTTAGGGAGTGTGTTTATGGGTGTGTGTGACTGTGTGCTGATCAGCGTTTCTTTGATGCCCACTCCAGCAAAATTTTGAGAACCTGGTTCCATCCCTGGGGTGTGAAGTGATGTCCCCTCCTACTCCTCCACCTAAGCCTGGTAGAACAACACACAAAAATGCAGACACGCGGTCACACACACAGTCACACACATACAGTCACATACACACAGTCACACACAATCTCACACACATTCCCACACACAAAGTCACATACACACAGTCACAAACCTTTGCACACACAGGCACAGACACACACACACAGACACGCACACACATGTGTATTGAGCCCTCCCTCTGCATTTGTCAGTGGTGGATGAGGAGGCAATGAAGGCAGAGCTGGAAAGGAAGAGGCAGGAGTACATCCAAAGCTACGTGTCTCCATGGGAACGTGCCATGAAGGGGGACCAGAACCTCACCGCCACCATGAAGGCCTGCATGCCAGGACCCCACATCCACAAAGACCTGCCGCTCTTCAAGAGCTTCAACAGGTAGTCCTCGCACACACACACGTTTACACATGCATGCTAACACACACACTCACCCCCACTCACGCACACACTCCCATACAATACTGACACTCACAAAAACACACTCAGTCTCATACACACTCAGCCCCACATACAGACTCGCGCACACACACTTCCAGCACACACACACAGCAGTGTGTAGTCTAAGTAGTGTGGAGTTCTCAGTTGTGGTGACCTCAGTGTGGCAGTGTGACAGGGGCGTGGCTAGACATCTCTGACATCACCTTGGAACACTGGCTATTACCGCCAACAGAGAGGCTAATTACACCGTTCAGCACCTAGCCAAGGGGCTAACAAAAAAAGACTGCGCACACACACACACTAACACACCCATACATACACACACATGAACACATACATACACACACACACACACACTCATGAACACACACACACACACACACACACAGGACCACATACACACACGTGCACACACACACCCATGCACATACACACACACACACACATACATACAGTACACACACACACACAAACAAACACATACACACACACAGACATGAACACACACTCAAACACATACACGCACACATTCACACTGAGTTAAAATGTTTCTGGTATAATGTTCAGATGAAGATAATAAATGAGTTATGATGGTGTGAAAACGTCCTCAGTGTTTACACAGTGGTTTAGGCCTGTGCTGTTCTGATTGGCCCCTCCTACCCTGTCTCCTCCCACCCAGGACGGCATTGCCCTATGGGGGCTTTGAAAAGGGCAACAGGCTGCTGACCTTTGAGGCTCCTGAGATCCGATTGGCCCCCGAGGAGCCGGAGCCACTCCCCTCCCTGCAGGCAGACATCCGGTCCCGCCCCTCCTTTAACCGCACCCCCATTGGCTGGGTGTGCAGCGAGGACTGCGGCCACACACCCCTGGAGCTTGACACCATCCCCTTCGATGGAGAGACAGATGACCTGTGAACACACACATACGCAGCGCAGAGATGAGGATCACACACACGTTGATATGTACCAACTTGCATGGAACACAGTGGCTTGTGTAGAAGGGAGTGTAACATAGATGCATCCATATTGCTTTGTCTTTTCTCTCTCTCTCTTCTCCCTCTCATCCTATCTCGATTATGTGATGCCAAACATGCACTAGAGTTAGCCAATAAACTTCCACTTTACAGAATATGTGGTTTCTGTTGGTCAAGCTTAATAAAAAATAGTGTAGGAAATGTATTTTATTGTCAAAACTGTCTCAAAAATACAGCAACGACACACACACACACACACACACACACACACACACACACACACACACACACACACACACACACACACACACACACTTCCTTCGCGGTTCCCTGGAACAGCATAGAGCGTTTGCTGGGCCGAAATTACGTCATGTTCATTGCCGAACCACTTCGGTTCAAAAGGGGGCAGTATTTAGCTAAACATAATTATTTAGTACGCCACATACTCCAAGCGTAGCTGAAATACGGCCTATTATCGCGAGACCGGTGTGCCGCGACCGCAGCGCTGGATGGCGCTTGTGGAGGTTGGATGTCCCTGCGGCTCGCCCTCTCTCTCTCTCTTCATCACACAAGAGGACACGGGACACGGGACCGGCAGGCACAAGCTGCAGGGTGAGTAAAACACATACGTACTTCAGTCGGCTAACGAGGGCATGGAGAGCGAGGCTCACTTGTTAAACATAGCGTGAGCACCGGGGAGTAAAGTGAGAGTACCGCCGCGCGTCCAGATGTGCGCTTCCCAGCGCGGTTGTCACCATCAGCGGTGCGGATGTTTGCTGGTCTCTCTCTCTCTTTATCTCAGTCTCTCTCACTCTCTTTTTTGTCTTGCTGCCCCCCCCCTCCCCCCTATGTATTTGACTCCATGTACGTTTGTTCTGAATCCCGCCGGTGCTGATGGTGTTCTTTCCGCAGGTAAATACGTAACTGCCTTGCGCACGCGGAACCGCTCACACGCAGTATCTTGCTTGACAGTTTGCTTCATTGTGTTGGTTTGTCGGTCCGGCCTGAATGATTAGCATCTTCATTTCGCGTTGTGTAATTTGAACTGTCCTTAATTTCATGAATCATGTGAAGCGCATTATTGTAACCGCTCGAGGTTCCGCTCTGTGGACTTGTTGATAGATGCATGGCCAGTCGACCACAGCCTCTTGTGGCGGATTCACGCGCTGGTCTCATCTCGCCCACCGGCCGTTATTGATTTACCGTTGCGGTTCCAATTCATATGATAGATGAGTTTTGCCGCTACCGGCCTGCACGCGCCATCACACACTCGGTGACATCCTCCCCCCCCTCAACACACGCGCACACGCCGCTGCAGTTCGAAAGCAAATCACCTTACCTCTGGTTCACCACCACTTAAATGCGACTTATTAAGTTTCCACCTTTGCTGGTTGAGAATGGAAGGTTTGGTTTTCCCTGTTTTAAGTTTATATTTTAATTGTCAGCGTCTATGGGAACAAGCTGCTTGTTTGTAGTAGAGGACAGGCAGGGGAATTGATGTGTTTGTGTACATATGAGCATGCCTGTGGGAGGATGATCTGACACCAAACATAAACCTCTCTGTGATATCTGAGGAGTCTCTTGTTCCAGTCTTAGCTGTTTTAGATGTAGTCAGATTATCATCACCATCAAGCTCCCTCAGAGACAACGCAAAGATGCCTTGACCTTTCCATGACCAGTCAGAACGCCCAGTACATTTCTCCCGATACTCTCATCCAAGTCTACTTGCCTTCTTTTCTTTTACTTACTCATCTTCTCTCTTTCTGTCTATCTGTCCTTCCTTCCTTCCTTCCTTCCTTCCTTCCTTCCTTCCTTCCTTCCTTCCTTCCTTCCTTAATCAGACTTGTGAGCAGCGTGTGTGATCCTCAGCACGCACATTCAATTAGAAGAATTATGTCATCAATATGAAGGTAGTATTGACGTACATTCAGGCTCGACAGTGTTTGTATGCTGAGGTGGGCTGGCAGTAAAACGGGTGCCTGCAGGAGTGTGTGTGTGGGCTGCCACACAGGCATCTGTGTGTGTGTGTGTGTGTGTGTGTGTGTAGGTGGGGCGGGGGTGGGGCTGCCATGCTGTAGAGCTACATGTGACATGGTGGGATGACCTTGAAGGCTGTTGCTTGTCTTAACTATGGCAACTGGTGTGCATAGACACACATGTACGAGGACACACGTGTACACACATGCACTCTAATACACACCTTTTAGCGTGCAGACACTTGTCCTGTTCCTAGACGTAAACCTAAGAAGGACCTTCAATATCAGAAACCCAGAGTAAGTGGTGCCTCTGTGATTTGAGAGTCCAAGTAATGGAACTCCTGATATGGCAGGAGTGAGAGAGAGAGGGAGAGGAATGAAAGGAGGGATTTTAGAAGGGATGAAGTGTGAGGATTTGGATGAGGAAGAACTGTTGGCTCTCCCTATTGTCGACTGGGGCTATTTGAAGTTACACATAACCCAGTTACAGGGATGGTAGATGTGTGTGTGTGTGTGTGCGTGTGTGTGTGTGTATGTGGGTGGGTCTGTGTGAGTCTGTGTTTGTGTCTGTACGTGTGTGAGTTTGTGTATTTGTGAGTGAGCATGTGTGTCTGTGCATGGTGAGTGTGTATGCATCTGTGTGTGTGTCAGATAAGAGATGAGCAGTGGGAGAGATGTGTGGATCAAACACCACGTGGGCCTCTCCACGGTTCCCTGATGCACTCCTGCTCCCTGGTGGACACACACACACACAGACAACTTCTCTTCTTCACCCAGGCTAAGGTTGAAACCGTTCAGCTCGGGCTAGCTGGCTGACTGCTGACTAGCTGGCTGGATGACTGGATGACTGACTGGTTGCCTGGATAGCTGGCTAACTGCTGACTCCCTGGCCTCCCAGTAGGATAACTGGTTGGCTGACTGGTAGGTTTGCTGCATGTCTGGCTGGATGATTTGCTGGATGACTGGATAACCGATGGGCTGAATGCTGACTGACTGAATGGCAGACTGACTAACTGGTTATTTGGCTGGCTGGCTGCTGACATACAGCTTAGCTCTCCTAGGCGCTCCATCTACATGGGGGCATGGCCAGTGTTTGATTGAATAGCATCTTGACTCACTGTGGCTTCCAGGAACTCTAAAGCATCAATAGACATCAGCATCAGGAGCCAAGCCACCCAGGGCCAGAAGAGAGAGAGGGAGAGGAAGGGTGTGTGTGTGTGTGTATGTGTGTGTGTGTGTGTGTGTGTGTGTGTTTGAGAGCGAGAGTGTGTTTGGATGAGTGCAGTAGAGTGTGCAGCAGTTTTTCCTCACATGGTTTGGCTTTCCCCCCTCGTGCCTGCAGCTTGGCCTATTTCCATGGTAACTAGCAGAGGATATGTGCACATGCACACACATACACACACACATTCTGCAACTGTGTGCCAGTGTCATCTCAGTTCTCCATGGCTGTGCGGCGCAGAGAATGGAAGTGTGATCACACACTCTGAGAATCTCAGCGGGACTGTCACACACAGAGCTGAACACGGCTGCAGCTCTTAACACACAGCACTGAACACGGCTGCAGCTCTTTACACACAGTACTGAACACGGCTGCAGCTCTTTACACACAGCACTGAACATGGCTGCAGCTCTTTACACACAGCACTGAACACGGCCGCTGCTCTTTACACACAGCACTGAACATGGCTGCAGCTCTTTACACACAGCACTGAACACGGCCGCTGCTCTTTACACACAGCACTGAACACGGCTGCAGCTCTGTACACACAGCACTGAACACGGCTGCAGCTCTTTACACACAGCACTGAACACGGCTGCAGCTCTTTACACACAGCACTGAACACGGCTGCAGCTCTTTACACACAGCACTGAACATGGCTGCTGCTCTTTACACAGAACTAAACATGGCTGCAGTTTTTTTTTTACACACAGTACTGAACATGGCTGCACATCTTTACACATAGCACTGAACATGGCAACAGCTCTTATGAGGGAAATTGCAAATAAGGGCACTGTAAATCTGATAAATCTGTTTATATTTGAGAAAATAGAGAGGAAAGGGTGGAGAGAGGGACAGAGGGAGGAAGAGGTAGAGAGAGAGAGAGAGAGGGATGGAAAGGGGGGAAATCCTGCTGTTTGCTCCCTTTCCATCCTAGAAAGAGAGCAGTGGCGAAAATGTTGTTTGCAGTGACCGCTGTGAGGTCATAAGGTCAGGAGAAGGGGGGGTTATATGAGTGAGGAGAAAAGGAAAGGACAGGTGTCTCTCTCTCTCTACCTCTTTTTCTGTGATTTTTTTCTAATTCAAATCAATTCAGGGAGCTTTATTTGCATGAAATAACTAATGTTCATGTTACCAAAGCGATACTGGAATTACAGAAATAGTACTTATCCATTAAAAATCACAACCTTGTATATACTTATATTTATGCACACAGACATGCTGTACATATCATAATTAAACCTATATATTAATGTAACTACAGTACACACTTATATCATTTAAGTGGGTTAAGGTGGGGGGGGTGTGTGGGACTACAAATGAGGGACGATGTTTAACCTACTTGTTAATACTGTGTAAAACATTACAATGGAAATGCAGAGAGAAAATCAAGTGACACACACACACACAGAGAGAGGCTGCGGCTGTGCCCAAAATCACTCCCTAACCACTATACAGTGCACTATATAGTGCACCACGCCATTTTGTAGTGGTGTCCGAATATTTTGTGTCCACTATATAGTGCACTGCATGTATCCCACAATTCACAGCGAAAAGTAGTGAACATCCGATGGTCACTAACCAAAGCAAGATATCCCATCATGCATTGCGTTGGTACGTTTGCATTGGTACATTTTAATTGTGCGACAGCGATGATGTACTTACCGGCGCCAAGAGAAGTATCCGAACGTTTTTTTCTGTTGAGCTCACGATATAGTCCACTACATTTGTTTTCCTATGTAGGGAGTAGGGAATGAGTGAGTGATTTTGGACACAGCTTGTGTCTGTCCTCCCAAATCGCAGCAATGTCTTCATGGTATGAGATGCTGCATGGGCTGTGTCTGTGGGATCGTGTTCGTATGATGTGATTGTGCAGCGTTGGTGTGTTGGTGTGCGTGTCTCCTGTCACCATGACAATGTGGGCTGTTTGTCCCGCAGGCAGAAGGACAGTGGAGGAGAGACAAGCTCAAGTGAAGAGTGACGAGTCAGCACCTTGGAGCAGCAACACCCTGCACATCCCAGGACGCTTTGGACATACGCATACATAAATTGACACACAACAATTAACACACACCACACACACGTTAACACACACACGCAACACATATTCTACAATCTTCAAGGACCTGAAACAGATTCCCTATCAGGTTGAACCCATCTTTCTGTGAGGGATGAAGAGGGATGGGCATTTTCTCCCCCAGCCCTGACATTAATCCCCCTTGTACTCATCCCAGCCTCCCCCCAGCCTCACTCGGCCTCCCTCCAACCTCCTCCTGCCTCCCTCGGCCTCCCCCCAGACTCGCTCATTCTCCCTCGCTCTCTCTCATGGGAGTAACATAGGAACCACCTCTTCATCGAATGCCCCGCCCCCTCCCTGCGTTTCCGTGGTGACGGAAGCGCTGAGGACGTGATGTCGTGGAAGAGGAACTACTTTGCGTCGGGCGGAGGAGCAGGAGGGGTGCAGGGGCTGCTGACCCCACGAAACATGACCTCGATTGCTCCTAGTAAAGGCTTGAGCAACGAGCCTGGTCAGAACAGCTGCTTCCTCAACAGTGCTCTTCAGGTCAGCTATGGACACTGTACACACACACTTGAAATCACATTCATACTACACACAAACACTCACACCCCAATCTTTGTCACTGTGCACACATTTAGACTCATGCCACATACACACTCACCATCACACCGCAATCTCTCTCACACACACTCTCACATGTTCATTTATATCAGTGCTTTGATGAGTTTACATGCCCGCGAAAGCACATATTTATTTTCCTGTTGGCAGGGCTAATATTGGACCATTTCAGCATTCATCATCTGTGGCCCTCTGTGTGTTTATGTGTGTGAGAGAGATTGTGTGTGTATAAGAGATTGTGTGTGTGTGTGTGTGTGTGTGTGTGTGTGTGTGTGTGTGTGTGTGTGTGTGTGTGTGTGTGTGTGTGTGTGTGTGTGTGTGTGTGTGAGAAACAGATTGGGGTTTGAGAGTGTATGTGTACATGAGAGATTGTGTGTGAGTCATTGTGTGTGTGTGTGTGTGTGTGTGTTTTGTAACAGCGGCAGAGCAGCAGCAGGCCAGTGTTAAAGTAATCCTCTCTCACGCTCCTCCCCTCCTCCAGACCTCCTGCTGTGCTGGGCTGGCCCCTATGCAGCTCCACACAGGAAGCAGAATCAGAGTCAGGTTGACCCCTGGAGAGCTGGCGGAGGAACGAGAGCAGAGAGCTGATGGAGGGGTTGCTGAGAGAGAGAGAAAGAGGAGAGAGGGGCTGCAAGCACATGGAGCAAAAAGAGTTGGCGAGAGAGGGGGAGAGAGTGGAAGAGATAGAGGAAGAGAGAGATAAAAAAAGAGAGAGAGAGAGAGAGTTTATGAATAAAAAAGATCAACAAAGACATGCAGGAGGACTAATTGGGCCACAGCAAGGACATGTGAAAGAGTGGGAGAGGGGGGAATGGAAAGAAACAGAGGGTGGGAAGGAGGGAGGTGAGAAGATCAAGGTCCTAGCAGAGTCAGAAGGTCAAGGTCACACCAGGAGATTCTGAGGAATGGGAGCCTGTATCCGATAGTCGAATGCAGTCTGGTATACATAGCTTCATCCTGAATCCCCATCAACCACTGGTACTCTGTCAAGGCATTGTGTCACATACAAAAACTTTACAGGTTCTTTTGTTCGGTACACATACTGTATAATAAATGTGCCCATAGTTTCATGGCTTTTTAAAAGTCTTGTAGGTATTAGTGCAAATTTCAATCATCCTAAGAAGCTTGATCTACACTTAAGTTTAGTGATATCATGTAATCAATAAATTAAGTGAGTTTTGCATGCCAGGATCCAAGCCTTCCTACTAGGTGGCTAATGCTAACCATAAGTCTTCAAACTCTCCTGAGATGCATTCATGAAGTGCAAGAACAAGCTAAATGCTCATCAGCTGCTCGTCCCACACTCGTGATCATCACTTACGAGAGAAATCTCCTGAATGGGCTGAGAGGAGGAAGTCCTGGTCCTGTGGGATCTGGCTAGAGGAAGAGAGGTTTCTCCTCAGCCACCCATTCTAATCACTCTTAGAGAGAGGATGACGAGAGAGAGAGAGAGATGGGGATGAACAGAGAGAGTGTGTGAGAGGGAAGAGAGGGATGACCAGAGAGAGAGGAAGAGAGGTGACCAGAGAACGAGTGAGAGTGAGAGGGAAGAGAGATGGGGATGAACAGAGAGAGTGTGTGTGAGAGACATGGGCGTCGTTAGCCCTGTTTTAGGGGGGCTGAAGCCCCCCCTAAATGTTCTTCAGCCCCCCTAAATAATTATCGGGATTATTATCGGGCCGCCGAAGAAACACGATAATTAATAGCAATATTTTATTTCGAAAAATTACCGGATGCTCTCGGTTAAATGTCGGTCACTTGAGCGTCAAAAATGTAACCCACAAGTTCGAAAAACGAGTGAAAAACGGATGTCTATGGGAATCGCTGGCTCGCATCGGACTGCGGTGCGACTACCACCCCCACCCCCCCCCCCCCCCCCCGTCGACAGAAAATGCCAGGGGCTAAGCCCCCCCTTTCTTTCAATCCTAGAAACGTCCCTGGTGAGAGAGAGAGAGGGATGACCAGAGAGAGAGGAAGAGAGGTGACCAGAGAACGAGTGAGAGTGAGAGAGAGAGGGGGGGGGGGGTCGATGACCAGAGAGAGTTGGTCACTTCAGCGCAGGCTGGAAATTTTTTTCATAAAAACATCCATCGCCATGATCTTTGGAGCTTGTCTACAAAAATCAAGCACAGACACAAAATCACAATCACAAAGAATCAACATCCAGAACACACAATATATGAGTAATATATGAGGAAAAAACACACTCCTAACGTCCACAAATGGGACACATGTGACAGTCCCACCCCATAAACAACGTCAAGGTATTTCACTGCTTTCTAAAAACCATCCTCCATCCTGATCCTGTATTTACCAGAGCTGGAAACACATCACCTCCCTACAGTCCACCGCCCATATCCTGCTGTGTTAGATCGCCAGCTTGGCCTGCCTTAATACAACATAAACAAAAAAAATGTTTTCCTCTTTAGTGGTAACAGCATCCTCAGATAAAGTAGTGTAGACGTCTCTCATAGCCCGGAACAACCTAGCTTGCAAACAGCATATGGAGTCACATTCTCTTGGACTGATAACAGAACTCTACTGTCTGTGGGTTGATAACTGAAACAAAATCTTTAGCTCCCACTGTAAGTGGTGGTTTATATAGAGCCCTCTTAAGCCTGGCCGCAGCTCTGAACTGTCCAGACAGAGGAGTGATGCTCATTCATGGAAATATTTGTTGATGTCTTACCCCAGGCCTGCTGACCCTAAGGTGAGTAAGCCCCAGTCCTCCTCCCTGGGTGACCCCAACCCCATTCCTCCTTCCTGGGTGACCCTAGCCCCATTTCTCCCTGGGTAATCCCAGCCCCAGTCCTCCTCCCTGGGTGACCCCAGCCCCAGTCCTCCTCCCTGGGTAACCCAGCCTCAGGGTTTCCCCAGCATGGCCAAAGAGAGAGGGAGAGGCAGAGAAGGGAGAACTAGTGTGAGAGAGTATTCCCTCTCTGTGCCTGCTGTATTGCTTGTGTCTCTCAGTTGGAAGCCAATGCATCACAACTAGATAAATTACATAAAGGAGGGAGAGGAGGAAGGGAGTGGAAGATGGGGACAGGGATGTGAAAGAGATATTGGCTCAATCATGCAATTTGTCATCCTCCTCTCCCCATATACCTTTCACTCTGGCTCTTTCACACATGCACGCACACACACGTGCCTGCTAATCGCTTTAGTAAGCAGCAAAGTATCTGCATGGATTGTAATAGTGGGGTTAATCCAAGGGACAGGAAGGTAAGTCCAGGACGCTGTGGGGTTTGTCTGACTGTTGGACTGACTGTCAATTTGTCTGACTCTCAGACTGACTGTCCATCTGTCCAATTGTCTGAATGTCAGATCTACTGTCTGACTGACTGACTGACTGCTTCTAGCAGAACTTTTATTTGTGAAAAATAAATGCCAGATGTCAGATCAAATTGGATATTCCCAAAGCTAAGCATGGAAAAAGATACTCATACACACATTATTGATTAAACAATGGTGTATGTGTTTTCTCTGCCAGGTCCTGTGGCATCTTGATATTTTCCGCAGAAGTTTCCGGCAGCTGACCACACACAAGTGCATGGAGGACTCCTGCATCTTCTGTGCTCTGAAGGTAAACCAGCGTGGTACTGTTAAGCTTTCTGTTTCCTGGGTGATTATCTGGGGGGAGTCAGGTGGCTGAGTGGTTAGGGTGTCGGGCTAGTGATCAGAAGGTTGCCAGTTTGATTCCTGGCTGAGGCAACATGATATTTTGTCCCTGGGCAAGGCCCTTCACCTTGCTTACCTCAGGGGAATGTCCCTGTACTTGCGCTGAGTTGCTAAGTATAAGAGTGTCTGCTAAATGACTACCGTATTTTTTGCACTATAGGGCGCACTGGATTATAAGGCGCACTGGCAATGAATGGTCTATTTTCGATCTTTTTTCATATATAAAGCGCACCGGACTATAAGGCGCATTAAGCGGAAAAAACAGTCAGATAAATCAGTCGAATAATATTATGGTAAAGCACAGTATGTATTACTCCGCGACACTCCTGGTTACGGTAGCCGTAATGCTGCAAGCGGTGCGGCTTTGTAGTTTACCAAAGTCGTTCTAAAACATTTTTAGTTAGTGCCTTGTACCACACAAAAATCGCTTAGAGGTCAGTAAACAAAATAATTAATCCATATATAAAGCGCTTCGGATTATAAAGCGCAGTGTCGTTTTTTGAGAAAAAGAAAAGCTTTTAAGTGCGCCCTTATAGTCCGAAACATACGGTAAATGTAAATGTATTCGCCGAGGTTTAAAGGACGAGGGGAAACTGAACTGTGTATAACTGTAACATTAACCAAATAATGAAATGTAACTAATGTTAATGAGCCATTAAGTAGAGTTTGTCCAGTGACTCCACAGCCAGCCTTACGTTGGCGGTCACCTTGTGAAGTGCTTGTTAAACCTTGAATACAGAAAAACTACTCTGGAACAACAAGACAACACTATTGCTACATTTACTACCATGTCTACATAGCAACACTTTACCATAAGGTTACATTAACTCCCCTGATTTGTAACACAAAACTACAGATGAAAAAGTAATCCTCAACTAGAACACAAGTTCAAACAAATTGTATTGTCTGGAACTGACACGTTTTCGGACTAAAAGTATACAATAATATCACTCTTAAAAACTGTTGGATTATGATGTTTCTATAAGAATTGGTATTAAAGTGAATGCAGTGCATCTTTGTGGAAGGGAGTTGACTCGGATGGTACAAGTAGAGAAGACAGTGCTGGATATTTGTAGGTGTACGTACTGTAGTTGTGTGTGTGTAGTGGTGTTAGTGTGTGTGTGTGTGTGTTTGTAGCGGTGTCAGAGTGTGTAGCGGTGTTAGTGTGTGTGTGTGTGTGTGTGTATGTAGTGGTGTTAGTGTGTATTAATGTCAGTGTGTGTGTAGCGGTGTTTGTGTGTATAGCGGTGTCAGTGTGTGTGTATAGCGGTGTCAGTGTGTGTGTAGCGGTGTTAGTGTGTGTATAGGGGTGTCAGTGTGTGTGTAGCGGTGTTAGTGTGTGTGTGTGTCTGTAGTGGTGTTAGTGTGGGTGTGTAGCGGTGTGTGTGTGTGTGTCCTGCATGCTGTTATGTGTCCTGTGCCAGTAATTAATTGGCTGACTGAAAGTGCTGAGCTAGCAGAACCCAGGGTGGGGTGTTTCACACACACCAAACACACACAAAAACACACACAATACGGTGTGCACACCACACACACACAAACACACAAAATATAGTATACACACACACAACCACACATGCCACACACACTGTACATTTAGTCTCTTTTTTTTCTTCTTTTTGTGTAGACACGTAGGTGTGTATAATTTTAGAGTTTCAAAGACAATTGTCATGAAACCCTGTTGAAACCGTTTTGTCTTCTGATGAGGTATAATGCTTGCTGTGACTACATAACACGCTGCAATTTCGTTGTACCTGTACTTGTACTTGTATAATGAGAAATAAACTGTATCTCATCTCATCACACCCTCACACACACGCACGCATGCACACACACACTCATACATTTTCACATGAGCACATAAACCCACACACCTGCAAACACCTTTAAACACCCTAACATACCCTCACAAACCCTAACACACCCCTCCACACTCTAACATATCCCCACACACCTTTACACACCCTCACAC
Organism: Neosalanx taihuensis; assembly: GCA_030340665.1. NCBI lineage: Eukaryota > Metazoa > Chordata > Actinopteri > Osmeriformes > Salangidae > Neosalanx > Neosalanx taihuensis. Next base: position 8,259,273 of record CM059303.1, on the reverse strand, counting down.
ACCCTAACATACCCCCACACACCCCTCCATACCCTAACATACCCCCACACATCCCTCCATACCCTCAAACACCCTAAAATAACCCTCCACACTCACATACCCTAACATACCCATCTACACTCTCACACACCCTAACATACCCCTCTACACCCTTGCCCCTGGTTTTGAGATGGTTGAAGTCAGAGGAAAGTGATGAATGGATGTGGCAGTTGGTGGAAATTGCTCCTGTCTTCTTTAAGGGTGTTCCTGTAAGAGGGTTGCTTTGTTCCCCTGAGCTCCAACACACGTATTCCTTGGTCTCCCTTCATCCTTGCTCTCTCACTTTACCTTTGTCCATCTCTCTCCTCCTTTTTCCCCCCTCCTTTCAGTCCCTCCTCTGTCTCTGTGGGGTATATTCCCCCCTTCTTTATATTCCCCCTCTATTCTCCTTGGCGCATTGCTGCAGTCAGCAAAGCCACCGTAAAGCACACACACACACACACCCTTACACATGCACACACACGCTCAACTCCTACACACACAGACACTCTCACACACACACACTGACTCGCACACACATACAACAGCCCCCCTGTCAGCATGACCGCAGTGCATTTCAAATGACCACACCCTTCTCAAACACGTGCACACACACCTCCTCACACACCTCCACACACACAGCTGCTCATACACACACATACATACACACTTCCTTATGCACATGCACACTCATATCTCTGTCACACACTGATGCTCAGGTTTCCCTTCAGTGAGATAATCAGTGTGGTGTGATCAGTGTTATAAGATCAGTGTGATATAATCAGTGTGATGTGATCAGAGTGATAAGATCCGTTTGATAAGATCAATGTGATGAGATCAGTGGCAACAGTCGTGTGATGTGATCAAGTGAATTTGAATGGGTAATTAGACCAGTTTTATGGAATATGAGTACAAAAAAGTAGGTCCACGTGGCCATGACAAGGCTGGTGCATTGTTTTGTAATGTTGGTGTGTGTGTGTGTGTGTGTGTGTGTGTGTGTATGTGGTTGCAGAGCATCTTTGCCCAGTTCCAGTTCAGCAGTGAGCGTGTGTTACCGTCGGATGCCCTGAGGAGCGCTCTGGCCAAGACCTTCCAGGATGAACAGAGATTCCAGCTAGGAATCATGGATGATGCTGCAGAGTGCTTCGTAAGTCTGCTCTCCATTTTTCCGTCAGTCTACCTCTGTCTCTATATCTCTGTCTACCTTGTTGTCTCTATCTGTCTCTTTACCTATGCCTCTATCTTTCTTTCTCTCTCTCTCCCTCCCTCTACTCTCTCTCTCTACCTCTGTCTCTCGACCTCTGTCTCTCTCGACCTCTGTCTCTCTCCCCCTCTACATTGCTGTCTCTTCGTCATGACCTCTCAGTCTCTATCTCTCTCTTCCTCAGTCTCCATCTGTCCCTTTGTTTCTACCTCTTCCTCTGTCTCTTTATATCTCTGTCCATCTCAGTCTCTACCCTCATTTGTCTCTCTTTCTCAGTCTTTATCCATTGTTTCCTTCCTCTCTGTGTCATTTGTTCTGTCTTTCTCCCTCTCTCTCACCCTCTCTCAATTTCCATTTAAATTCAGTTTTCCAATTCAGTAATGCTTTCTTGGCATGCATGAGTGAGCACTGGAAACAAAACTATTTAAGGTTGAATAAAATACATAAATTAGCATACACACATATACGCAAGATTTCACAGAAAGTTTGTCTGCTTGATATAAAGTGAGCCTCTGGTTCTCTGTAGTTAGTCGTGTTGTTAGTTTTTCTTGATTGTTAACAAACATTTCTTGAATACGCACTACATTTTCTCAAAACCCTGAACACACATTTTGAAACTCACACCATTTTGGACAAATCCTTGACTTTTGACCTTGTAGTCAAATCTATATCTGTCATTGAAACCAAACTTAGTGTTCAAATTACACTAAATTCCATGAAATACCAATCACCTTCTGCATACCTTTCACACACTGTTAAGAGGAATTGAAATTACTATTCCACTGGTAAAGGGTTTTGCTTGAGCCAATAACTATAATGCATCTCTGGACCCTCTGGATACTGTATGTTTGTTTTTATTCTGTATGACATGACGCAAAATCATGCCATCACACAAATTTTACATTGTACAGCATGTTGATTTTCCACTCCATTTTCCATTCTGCCGTACTATACAGTAACTGCTTGTTGAACAATTGTGATTGTCACAGCCACAATTGTCTGACTCTGACAATTGTCTGACTCTAAGTCCCCAACACAAATTCACCTACATGGAACCTATGGAAAACCATGCAAGCTAAGAAAACAAGGAATCATCCAGTAGAGCTCCTAGGTAGGAGGGTTAGAGGACGCTACAGTCCTGGAACAGCAATAACAATTGATTGTGAGTCAGCATTATGTCAGGGTCAAGCCATAGGTTTTCATCAACATCACAGGCTGTCCACCTCCTCTGATTCTCACCCTTTCTCTACCTTGGTCTTTGAAGTTTGCATCCATGATTCGGAAACACAGGTGAACTTTTTATTTATTGCAATCTCTTGATAGCTTGTTGAGTGTGATTGTTAGTGCTTACACATGGATAATAGGTTGTTTAGTGTGTTTGAATTCTGCTGGTTTGAGTTTAATTGTTGAACTGGGAGATATTCCAGAATGTAGGTTAAGTGAAACCCTGCGTTGATTAACCCTGAAATGAGGCACTCCGGATTTTCTGTTCCAGAAAGAGAGATAATGCAAACTGTGGGTCATCGTCTATAGAATCTGACTCTTTGAACCTAACCTACTAGGTAGTAGGTTTTCCATGATAAACTGTGCATTAGTACTAGTCCCCTACCACTTTCTGAGCATGGAATGTCTTTTCCTGGTTCAGCCAACCAATATCAAACAAATGTACTGTAATTCACTTAGCCTTGCATCAAAAGAGTATTGCAAGACCGCAATTAGATTAGCATAATTCCCTGATGAATACCTTAGTTAACGTTACCATATTCCATCACACTCGATAATTTATTTGACCAACATTCTCAGCTCTTTCATCGCTAGTGTTACATACTGTGGTCGTGCACTCGGAACCCACCAAATGATTTTTGGCACTGAGATAATGACAAATGATAGAAATTATTTACTTCTTCATTGCCTACAATAAGTATTTATTTATTGTTGCTAACAATTAACATAATTAACCTGTGTCCATGCACCCACCTGTGATTGTTCCAGCAAGGGAATTTCAAGATCAGCCTTCCTAGTCTTGTGCTCCAAGTACACCATCTCAGGTCAGATCTGGGTCCGTTTTTAGCACTTGCTTCACGAGATGCAGTTTGTATCTCTCCTTTACTGGTGGATCCTAGTATCAGGGTTCCATTCATGTTGGCTTTTACACACTTAACTCAGAGTGGATGTACTTTGAGTTGATGGAACTAATTCCAGTCATCTGTTCTGGATCCGACAAGTCAGAGTTTATAATTTTGTGGGGGATGAACTCAAAGTTCAGGGTTAGACTCCTAGTTTGTTAAACCTCCCTGCAGTGTTTTCTAAATGACAGCATGGGGACAATTGTATCTAGTAAGAGGCGTGTTGACACTTTTGCAGTTAGTGTGAATGGACCAGAGAAATGTGTTAGCCTGAGTAAATAGTGTTTAAACACTGAAGTACATAGTATTTCTGGTCGTAATTGGCTAAATTGTTTTTATGAGTATGGCTTACAGCTAAATATTGTGTGCATTAGAATGAGAGAAAAACTGAAATAAACACTTATGATCTGTATAAATTGGATGTTTTCTAGCTAGTGCTTCTGTACATTCAGACCAAGTACATTCTTAGAAAATTCTGGACGAAACCTTCCAGACTTTTGTCCCACAAGCTATACAAAGTGGAAAGGGGCCAGTCACTGCCATAGAGCATGATGGATGTTTTGATATAATTCTCCCATGAGTTGAATATTTAAAAAAAATATATTGGTAATGTTTACATACATGATGTTTTGTTTTGTACATGTCATGGAGTACTCTTCATAATTAATTCTTACTGAATTTGATTGAAATTTGATATTAAATCAAATCAAATCAACATTTATTTGTATAGCCCTTTTTACAAGCAATGTCACAAAGGGCTTCACATATGCCCATAGAACTGCCCCTCAACCAACCTAAACGATTGATTGATCTTAAAAATCATTACAGTTTATCTGTGTTTACCAGCAGTAATTTCTTACCATATGTTTTAAGTATTGACGCTTTGTTTTAATCCTTTTTTTTGTCTCCGAAATCAAAATGAAATCATCGGTGTAGAGAGAAAACTTGACATTTTAAATCAATTCTCACAGTGTTTGTAGATAGTATTCATAATATAATGGACCTTGCATTTTACTTGTTGGCCTCCTCATCAGGACATGGTTTTTGTCTGCTGTAAAATATACAATAGGAATGTTCAAAATGTATGGGACGTTTTGATGTGGGACCCGCATATGTGCGACGCTACTCTTTAAGAGGTTAAATCGTACTGTAGCTGACCATGGTAGTGTCTCTTTCACCTGTCAGTGAGTTTCTCTCAAAGGGACCGACAGGGTTGGACAGTAATTTAGAATGACCTCCTCCCATTGGTCAATAGAGGGTCACTGACCTCCCGTTGGCCCGATTCCTGTATCCGGTGGGTTGCCGAACAGAATTTCAAATGGAATTCAAATGCAAATTTGGCCTTACTATTCCAGCTAGGAAATTTGAGTCTCAGACTCTAACACATTGCAAAATACATGAAAGTCTCTCTTTTATACTCAGTTATATTCTTTCTCTCTCAAGATATCTTATGGCATCCAATCACCAAAATCCTTCCAATCTGGCTGTAGTCCTTTCTTTCATTTTCTTTCTGCTCAAGTTCCTCTTTTCATTTAAATAGTTGCTTCTAATAAAAACCTACCCTTGCTAGGAAATCCACACTCCGTAATCCCCACATCAGTTTGTATGTTTGGGTGTTGTAGTAGAGTAGCTTGGTGGACTGAACTTCAGGACCAGAAGACTTTGATCTCTGTGTTCCTCTTGGCAGTTCAGAGCTTGGTAGGAGTAGATGGGAGTAATAAGAAAGTACAATTTTGAATGTCCTGAAGTAGTGGGAATTTGCTTAATTCATAACTGGCGTATCAGTAGTTTTCCTCTGGACTTCCTGTGGAAAAATATCCTATTTTTAAATGTCTTGATGTGTCAATGGACCTCACACTTCACTACCGATAGTGCAATAGATTCTATGAAGGATCATTGATTATTTTCATCCATCTTGTCATTGGAATATTTACAAGAATATATTGTTTCATGTAAATATTGCAATAATACTATTGTCTATTACTATACTGTACTATTGTCTTGTAGCTGTTGCTCTTCTGGCTTTGCCCGCTCATTTACAGCTATGTCCTAATTCCCTGTGGAACTTTATTTTCTTGGTGAACATTTTTCATGCTTTATTGGAAAGTTTGGAATGTGACAGGAAAGGCAGGGAGAGTGAGAGGGAGAGGGGAAGAGAAAGAGAGGGAGAAAGAGAGAGGGGGGAGGGAAAACATCCAAGGCTGGACTCAAACCGAAGCTGCTGTGGTAAGGCCTCAGTAGATCATAGCTTGTAGTCCTTCCTTTGTTTTTAAAGTTCTCTATCCCCCTCTTTTTTTTCTCACGCTTTTTCTCTCTCTCTTTCTGTCATAAGCAGATGCTTGGGTAACTATGGTGAACACTCATACCAAGTATCTTCTGGACTTTACTGTCCTGCTAAAAGGTTTACGCCTGCCAGCCTGTATGTGTGTGCCTCTGATTAAAACTAATAGATTGTGTTGATCTCAGTGGTTCTGCTGTAAAGACACAGTAAAAGACATCGATAGGGATAATTGCTTTTAAGCTAATCAGAGATGGAGTGATCAGTCAAAAGGACAGGAGATGAGGGAGAAGGAAGCGAGGGAAGCACATGGAGTCTGTAGAGAGGAGAAATCATCCCTCCTTCACCTCCTGCTTCCTCTACTTTCCCCCCCGTGTCATCCCACTTTCTATCTCTCGTTCTTTCTTCTTCTTCTTCTCAATCTCTTTCTTTCTCTCTCTCTCTCTATCTATGCCTTGCCTGTTGGACCACAATGATTTTCAAGTTACGTTCTCCCTTTGACTTGGCTGTGTGCGTGCGTGCAAAGCTCTACCTTGATCGATTGGCCGTAAATGTGTTCAGTCAGGGAATCCTGCAGGGTCTTGAAATATAGATGTGGCTCCCGCAATCAGATTAACAAGAGCACCAACAGAGAGGAAAGACTGTCTTTCTCACACACACACACACACCCACACAATGCACACAAACCTTTACACACAAACGCAAATATACATACACACATTCACGCACACACCCTCACTCCCCGTGTGTCTGCCTGTGTCCGTCTGGGTTGAGTGGCCCTCGTCAGGGCGAGGATGGAGAGGTGGAAACCTGTCTGCTGCAGGGAACCCCACTGCTCATGTCTCCTTCACAGCGTGCTAGTGACACTGCACACTAAGACAAACGTTGACATGTGTTCGTCAGTGTTCTGCTGTGCAGACAAGAAGCACGTGAGCTTGATGGAGAATGAGCATCCCACTTCCTCTCTGTAAGAGCCTACCTCCTGTCATGTTTTAGTAGAGCCCAGCCTGCTGTTTTCACCAGCTATTGGATGAACACAGATCAAAGTCAAGGGTTGAGCACTATATTTTTTATAATATTTAAATATGACAATATACTCTAGGCAACCCTAACCATAAGAACCCTGGTTCTTGATGCAAAAGCACAATTACACACAAAATAAAATAACACTGTGTGTGTGTGTGTGTGTGTGTGTGTGTGTGTGTGCTTTCAGGAAAACCTCCTGATGCGTATTCACTTCCACATCAGTGCAGAGAGCAGAGAAGACATCTGCACAGCCAAACACTGCATACCCCACCAGAAGTTTGCCATGACGCTGTTTGAGCAGGTGAGCCATGCTGTGGAGTTTGGACTGAGCAGTATGTGTTCATCCTTGTTCCCTTGAACCGAGGTGACAGTGCTTGTGCGGATGTGTGTTTCCAGTGTGTGTGCAGCAGCTGCGGAGCATCCTCAGACCCTCTGCCCTTCATTCAGATGGTGCACTATATCTCCACGACGTCCCTCTGGTAAGACCAGACATGCACACACACACACACACACACACACACATACACACACACACACACACACACACACTGTACACTGCAGTAAATCTGGTGACGGGCAAGGCTGGGTGGCCGTAAGGAAAAGTACAATGCGTTCACTCCCCTCTCTGACTCCCTGCTGGACACACACACACACACAAACATGCTCACACACATCCAAAGTATACACTAACACAGGATCCTGCCGTGTGAGTGACCATACCTGTTACATAAACAACTCCAACTACCAGTCAATAAAAGAAGGAAGTAATCAACTGTTTGGTCCAATAAAAAGGCTCCATACATAGAGGAGAGCGGCTGGGCTGAAAGGTTACCAGGGCTCTCATGTGACCTGGGGAGGTGCTGTAGGATACACGGCACATAGATGGGGAAATAAGCTGCACTTTCCAAATTATGCGTGTGTACTGTATGTGTGCACTTTGTGTCTGTACTGCGTGTGTGTGTTGTGTGTGTGCTATATGTGTGTATTGTGTGGGTGTGGATTGTGTACTGTGTATGTATTGTGTGTGTATGGACTGTTTGTGTACATGATCAGACAGCACTCTCTTCTGTCTCTTCTAGGCTTTGCCCTAGTTCTGTGTGTGTTACCATGTGTGCACATGCCTCTGTATGTGTTTAGCACTGGGGAGTGTGTTCTTGAGGACTGGTGTGTGTGTGTGTCCTCTACTGCAGTAACCAGGCGGTCAGAATGTTGGAGTGCAGGGATAAACCCACACCAGATATGTTTGGGGAACTGCTTCGCAACGCTAGCAACATGGGAGACCTACGGAACTGTCCTGTGAGTCCTCTCACACACACACACACACACACACACACACACACACACACACACACACACACACACACACACACACACACACACACATAAACAAGTACACGCCGTTTCACTCTTTCTTCACTACTTGTACTTACCAACATATCATGCCTGTGATTTCTTGTGTGTACATCAGTCACGATGACTGCAACAATGAAATAAATGTCATCAGTAGCACCGCTCCCATAACGCGCATCACGCGCTTCATGTAGCGCACCAAGTGATCGGGGGGCACCAAAATAATCTGAATTAAATAATGAAAACGAAACCGAGCTGAAACCATAACTATATGCCGATATGTACACTAGACTGATGTTGGTGTTGTACGCGTAGGGCACCGAAATGGCTAGCGGCAGCACTGAATGTCATGAAATATATCTTTAAATATAGACATAAGGCAAAATGCTTGTTGTTTTTTTCTTTATAGTAGGATGGTGTGGTTATCGTGTCAGACATCTGTGTTCAGTCACAGTTAGGCGTCAGAATAGCTAAACATGGATGTTGCAGTTCTGCGCTCACATAGGTGAGGCTGTGGTGGACTGCACAGAGCCCTGGCTGGGTCTGACCCTGTGGTGGACTGCACAGAGCCCTGGCTGGGTCTGACCCTGTGGTGGACTGCACAGAGCCCTGGCTGGGTCTGACTCAGTGGTGGACTGCACAGAGCCCTGGTTGGGTCTGACTCAGTGGTGGACTGCACAGAGCCCTGGTTGGGTCTGATCCTGTGGTGGACTGCACAGAGACCTGGCTGGGTCTGATCCTGTGATGGACTGCACAGAGCCCTGGCTGGGTCTGATCCTGTGATGGACTGCACAGAGCCCTGGTTGGGTCTGATCCTGTGATGGACTGCACAGAGCCCTGGTTGGGTCTGATCCTGTGGTGGACTGCACAGAGACCTGGCTGGGTCTGATCCTGTGATGGACTGCACAGAGCCCTGGCTGGGTCGGATCCTGTGATGGACTGCACAGAGCCCTGGCTGGGTCTGATCCTGTGATGGACTGCACAGAGCCCTGGCTGGGTCTGATCCTGTGGTGGACTGCACAGAGCCCTGGCTGGGTCTGATCCTGTGGTGGACTGCACAGAGCCCTGGCTGGGTCTGATCTTGGCCCTGGCAGCAGACCTTCCTGCTATGGATGCTGCTTTACTTTACTGCCCACAAAGGGCAAGAGTGTGTGTGTGTGTTTGTGTGTGTGTTGGCAGACTCCCTGGTTACCAGGGTGTTCTCAGGCTGTTTCCGTACCCGCTCTGCCAGGTCTGCGTTTTTGTGTGGTACTGGGTATGTGTGTGTGTGTTAGTGTGTGTGTGCGCATGCTTGTGTGTCAGACCCAATGCTCTGTGGTGGGCCATGACTCAAAGGAAGGATTCAGAACACACGGTTCTCAACTCAACAGAAGGTTCCTCAGAACAAACACTGCTGTGTCCGCCCTCCTTCTTTCAGTCTTTTTATTCTCTTTCTCTCTCTGTCTCTTTCTCCCTCTCTCTATTTATCACAGCTCTGCTGTTTCAAGCATACTGGACTTCCTTTCCTTGCTGTGTGAAGAACAGTGAAGGTTGTTGCAGGGAATTCTAACTATGTCTAGCTAGACCTCAGGGGTGTTATCCCTGCTGTCTAGTACTACCTGGGCTGTAATCCCTGGTGACATTAATACTAATATACATAGCAATAAACTAAATAAGCAAAGAACTAGAACGAAGAACTAGGCATTTCCAGTTGTAATCAGGATGCATTAGTAAGTTAGGCTACACTAGAACGTATTATCTGTTCCCCATGTACTGACAACAGGGTGAAAGCTGCAATTAGCATGTATATCTGACTAAAAACTGAGCAATAAAACCTCTAAAACAATACATTATATACTTACACCTGTATTTGCAAATTAATTAACAAACAACATGAAATTTACCTTATGCTGATGGGACAGAGGTACACTACAAACTAACACACGCAATGATAAATACATATTCTGTATTTATACCCAAGCTTGCAACAGGGGAAAATGTCATTTTGCACAAGCAAACTCCGGCAGTGTTTTCCCCACTGTGCAACTGTGTATCTTTTTGGAGAAAGAGAACAGACACACTTGGTGTAGCTGAGTCTTTATGGTGAACAAACCCGAGACATTGAGTAACCTTGGTCTTTGTGTTCCCAGAGTAACTGTGGGGAGGTGCTACGGATCCGGCGTGTGCTGATGAACTCGCCGGAGATCGTGAGCATCGGCCTGGTGTGGGACTCAGACCACTCGGACCTGGCTGAGGACGTCATCCACAGCCTGGGAACCTGTCTGCGCCTGGGAGATGTGAGACCGCACACACACACACACACACACACACACACACACACACACACATATCATGACCCCCTTAGCACACACACATCATGACCCTCTTACCACACACACACACGTCATGCCCTCTCAACCCCACACGCACACACATTGTGAATCATCCACACACATCACAACACCACACACATCATGACCCCCGCCCTGCCCACCCATACGCGCATAAGCAGAACAGCTGAAAAAGTTTAAGCAGTGTAAAACGTGATGCCAGTCTGTAGTGACTCCTGTCTGAAGTGACTCCTGTCTGTAGTGACTCCTGTCTGAAGTGACTCCTGTGTGTAGTGACTCCTGTCTGAAGTGACTCCTGTCTGTAGCGACTCCTGTCTGAATTGACTTCTGTCTCAAGTGACTCCTGTCTGGAGTGACTCCTGTCTGAAGTGACTCCTGTCTGAAGTGACTCCTGTGTGTAGTGACACCAGTCGGTAGTGACTCCTGTACGTAGTGACCCCTGTGTGTAGTGACTCCCATTCTCCCATGTTTCCCTATCCAGCTGTTCTACCGTGTGACAGAGGAGCGAGCACGCCAGGCGGAGCTCTACCTGGTGGGAATGGTGTGCTACTACGGCAAACACTACTCCACCTTCTTCTTCCAGACCAAGATACGGAAGTGGATGTACTTTGACGACGCGCATGTCAAAGAGGTCTCTGTTTTTGACTCCAGAAAAAACAAACGGACCATGACTATGGAAGAAAGTACTGACCGACTGGTGTGTGTGTGTCCTGCAGATCGGTCCCAAGTGGAAGGATGTGGTTTCCCGCTGTATTAAAGGTCATTACCAGCCTCTGCTGCTGCTGTATGCTGACCCCCGGGGGACACCGGTGGTATGGCAGGACAGCCCCTCCAACCCCCACCTGGACCTGCAGTCCTGCAGCCGGGGCTACGACAGTGAGGACTCTGGTAGGAGCCCCTGCCTCTCATCTTTTAATCCCTGAAACACCAGGCTCCGAAAAAAACGGGAACGCTGTTCAAAGTGCCCCACCAGTCGACATTGAAAAGACATTCCTAAATATCATTACATCAATTAAGGGTATAACAGTAAACATATTACAGAATAACAGTGGTGTAGTGAGTTTGAGACTGTATAAAAGAGATAAATGCATGTTAATATACTGAAAGGTTTTAACAATCATTCCATACACATCTAGTGGCAAGTAGGTCCTTTGCCTAGAGAGATTCTTAATTTCTCGTTTACATCAAGCTCTGTGTAGTCTTTAATTACTTTCTTTCTCCTGTCTCTCTCGTCCTCTCTTTCTCTATATGGCTTTGTATCTGTCTCTCTTCCCCCTCTTTCCCTCTCATTCTCTCCTTCTGAACCATCCTTCTCCCCCCAGGTAGGGAGCCGTCCATCTCCAGTGACACCAGGACAGACTCGTCCACAGACAGTTCCAGCCACCGCACCAGCCGCACCCGAGCCCTGCACCAATCGACAGGCAGCCACCTCTCCAACGAGTCCCAGAGCACCGTGGTGTGTAGCCACGACAGTGCCACCCCCTCACACAGCACTGATGCCACGGGTGAGGACAAGCTGGTGAAAGGGGCCACTGCGCACCTCTGGTTGAATCTGAGACCATCTGATAGGCTCGTGCTGCATAATTGCCTCCTCTGGGATAAATGGATGTAGTGAATTCCACTGGATTTAACTTGGACTATCCCTTTGTCTTTCTTCTCTCACACACTCTTCTCCCTCTATCTTCTCTCTCATCTCTCTCTCTCATCTCCCTCCTGTCTGTTCTGTCTTTCTGTCTGTCTCTTTCTCTCACTCAAATTTACTAGTGGAGGGTCCACTGCGGCCTCCCACCCCCCCTCTCCTCCAAGAGTACAAGGAGACAGCGGTGTTCCTTCTCTCCTCCCGCCGCCCCATGTCTTCCTCCACCTCCTCCTCTCGCCCCCTCTCCTCCTCCACATCTTCCTCTCGCCCCCTCTCCTCTTCCTCCTCGGGTATCGGGGGGTGTGAGGGAGCTCTGGCAGGGCCTCACTGGGAGGACGAGAGCACAAGCAGTGAGAGCAAGTCCAGGTGGGTCCTAACATCCAACCTCTTACCTCTTAAACTGAACCCTGCCTCTAGAGCCAACAACCACACAACAAGTTCACCATGCGATTGATTGTTAAAAGGGGGATGGAATATTGCATTGTCTAAACAGCCTGAAAGATGTATTCAAGGAAAAATGTATCTTGTGCACTTTGCCAGCAGTCCAAGATTATTCAATCTATTTTGTCAGAAAAACATATGACAAAAATGCAGGCCGAACATGCAGAAGGTATTATTGAAAGTCAACATAACTAAAGTGAAACATTACATTTACTTGTACTTGCTTCAAGACCATATCTGCCAACATACTTGGTGAATAAGAGGGGATATGGGATATCACAATTTGTACGGACAAACAGCCTACATTACAGCTACTGTGGGCTGATCAATATCTATGTTATCTGCACTAGCAAGATAGCTTACTGAATTGAGTTGGCAAATAGGGAGATTGCTGTTGGTTCATTGACTATTAGCCTGTCTGACTGTATTGTAGATAGGCCGCCAACTTGATTGATCAATTGCTAATACTTTTGGCACATAATGTGCCAATGCCTGTGTGTAACAAGATAAACACTCCCAATTTAATAGTTATTAATAAAAGGAGAAATTTGAGAAATACTCGGCTAAAGACTTTAAAATGTTCTAACAAGTTACACTTGCCTATTAAATTGTTGTTTTTTACAACGGAGCCTTTTCACTAAATTGTGTCATATTTGCTGAAATAAACTTCATCCATCGCTAAAATTGGACGGGCACAAATGATTGGACATTACTTGGAGAGAATGCATTACATTACATTTATTAATTAAGCATTTTATAATACATTTTAATACATTTATTGTTAATTATTTATTAATTAAGCAGACCCTTTAATCCAAAGCAATTTCCAAGAGAGAGATTTACAAAAGATCATAGGCCATTGATCATAGCAACGAGATAGCGAGGTACAGCTGCGTTTTGTCTGCTTTAGTGGTAGGAGCAGCCATGGGAGGGGATGATTGGACCAAGTGAGGTGGTATACAGGGAGAAAAGAGGGGTCCAAGGTCAGGGCCCTGTGGGACACCAGCGGAGAGCTGGTAGGGGCAGAACACTTTGCCTCCCCAGGGCCCAAGGTGGACCGACAGGCAGGATAAGATCCACTGAAGTTAAGTGCCAGTGATGCCCATCTCAGAGAGTCTGGCGGGCAGGACCTGGTGGTTGACCGCATTAAATGCTGCAGTAAGATCCAGCAGCATGATGACGGATGACCTTGAACCCCATCTGGCAGAATGGAGGAAATTGATGACTGACAGGAAGGCAGTCCGAATGGTTGGGGTTGTAGTAGATTGTTCTGGGAGAGGAAGTTTGACAGTAGGTTAGATACAGCGTGTTCCATTGAAAAGAAGGGTAGCAGGGATACTGGTCTGTAGTTCTCGATGACAACAGGGTTAAGGGAGGGTTTAGGGGGCTTGAAAGACTGGAGCAGGGACTGGATCAAGGGGACAGGAGGTGGGGCGATGAGAGAGAATGAGGTCAGAGATCTCTGCCTCGGACAGGGGAGAGAAAGCGCTGCAGACATGTAGTTTAAACATGTAGTTGGGTCAGTCATAGTGGGTGAGTAGGAAAGGTGGGTTCAGGGAACCGACAGCAAATTTTTTCCTCAAAGAAGGAGATTATCATCTGCTGTCAGGGTGGATGGAGGGAATGCAGTGATTGGACAGGTTACTTGTCTGTCTGTCTACCTCTCGAGAAGTAGTCTGGCAGCACCGTCATGTGTTTTGGGGGAGTGACTTTGAAGGCAGGGGGTGGGATATTTGTGTAGGAATCCTGTCAAACTCAAGCTAAATTAGTAAGGTTTGCAAAGTTTACCTACCATGGTTCTAAACACTGTGCTCTTATGAATATTTCATGTTGACCATGACACCCCCCACCCCCTGCCCATCCAGCTCGTCCGGGGGTCGGTGTTACCGGCCAGCGTGGAGACCCAGAAGGGAAGCCCTGAACATCGACAGCATCTTCACCCGCCAGCGGGGCTCTCCGCTGGGCTACAGCACCATGCCTCCGCCCCCTCCACCACAGGACCCTGGGACCCCGCCCAAAGCGGCCAACTTGCAGGAGGCAACAGAAGGGGCAGGGAAGAAGGCGGGTGAAGTTATTGTTGAGGGGGGGGCGCTGGCGTTGCTTGGGAATGGGACAGTAAGGCCCCCACCCCCTCCTCCCCCCCCACCTCCTCTGAGAGGGGCGGAGCATCAGCCTCGACTGATTCAGCGGATGGAGAGCGGCTACGAGAGCAGCGAGAGGAACAGCAGCAGCCCAGACAGGTACGCACACAGACACACGCAGACAGACCGACAGACAGACAGACACACACACACACACACACACAGAGACTGACACAGACACAGACACATACACACAGTCTGACAGACCGACACACACCCACGCACACACATATATTCTCTCCTCCTTATTCTCCCTTCGTCTCATCAACTCTCTATCTCTCTCGCTCCCTCTCTCTTCAACTGTCCATCTCTCTCTCTCTCTCTCTCTCTCTCTCTCTCTCTCTCTCTCTCTCTCTCTCTCTCGCTCTCTCAGAGAGGTGGGACAGAAAAAAGTGTTGATGTCAGGCCCATCTTGGAGATCTGTACCCAAATCCAAGAGCAGCGGTGCTATCTTGCAAGAACTGCCATCACCCAACTGGGGTAGCAGAGCTCACCCAGGTGAGGCTGTGCGTGTTTGTGTGTGTGTGTGTGTGTGTGTGTGTGTGTGTGTGGGGGGGGGGGTCCTGACTCTGTATGCATGTTATTGGACCATCCTAACACTGATCATCTGGAGCCTTCCATGTGCTTGTGTGTGAGTGCTTCTGTATGTGTGTGTAACTGTGTGTGTGTGCAGGCTCCAGCCGCAGTGAGCTGGACGAGCTACAGGAGGAGGTGGCGAGGAGGGCTCGTCAGCAGGAGCAGCAGAGACTGAGGGAGGCTGAGAGAGAGGTGGCCCTGGGCTTCAACCCCAAACCCAGCAAGTACATGGACCTGGACCAGCTCCAACACCAGGGTAGGTACACACCTGGACCAGTTACAACAGTAGGCTAGAGGAAAGGAGTTGGAAGAATGGATGGATGGAGAGAGGACCATGCTGGAGGTAAAGATGGGTGGTGCAGTGTGCAAAGGACAGTTAGGAGATCATTGTGTTTTGTTGTTTTACGTTAACACACATGGCTAGTGTTTGTGCATGTCACTTTAGCTTGTGTGCTTACTTGTGTGTTAATATACCGTGTGTGTGTAACTCCAGGAGTAACAGTTTAGCTTGTGCTGAGCTAACAGCAGCCAACATGAGGCTAATCTGTGTAAAGTCCTACCCCAGAGTGTTCCCAAGCCTGTAAACCCTGGGATGGTCTCTGACCTGAGGGACTGGTTTCGCATGCTGGAATCTTCCGAGCTGCCCAGTGGAGAAATCGAAGCAGAAACCACCCAAAGCCTGTCCAAGTCATATTCAAGAGTGTCTGTCGTGTGTATGTAGGTCTTGCCGTGTGTCTGCAAGGTTTGTTTTTTCCAGACCAGCTGTTATAGCTGTATGATATTTTTGATATTACCTAATGAATCAGGTGTGTTTTGAGTGTTTGTCTGTCTGTCTGCAAATAGTTTCTGTTGTGCTGTCATATGCACACAAACACATACACACGTGCCTACTGTACAAGGCTGTACAGTACAACATGATGTTGTTAAGTCAGTGGTTCATGCTGACTTCAACCAGTTCAATCTGCCTTGCTTCATCACTTCCTCACGTCACAGCTAACACAACGGGAGGAACCACTTACCCTCCTGGTTCGAGTATTACTCGGCCCAAAAAGGAGCTGTTGCACTGGCTGTTAGTCAAACACAACTGAACATGGTGCTGCTCCTGGACGGTTATGGTTGCTTCCCAGATGTGTTGCCTTTACATCTTAACCCATTAACACGATGCTCAACAGCTGGGCTACATTCACTAGGCTAAGCGTTCCACAGGGCTGTATTTATAGCAACATGTAAGCATTGCTATACAGGTGATGCCTTTAAACTTTGACCTTTGGGTGAGGCCTGTGGGATGCTTGGCCATGAGAAGGCAGCCTTAGCTACTTCTGCTCCTCCCACCTGAGACACACAGGATCTGCAGGATGTACCACACACATATGAGCTTATACAAACACACACACAGAGTAGCTAACTGCATGACAGCCCCTTCATAATCCCTTCTTTTGCTCTGCTTCTCTCGTTTCGGCCTTTGTTTCCACCATATTGTTCTCTTTTCACATTCTCTTTCTCACTCTTTTTTTCCATGTTCTCTTTTCCCTCTGTTCTCTGTCCTTGTTTCTCTGTATCCCTCCATCTCCCACCACTCTTCTCTGTTTTCATCCTCCTTTCTCTCGTTCTCTCTCCTGCTCTGTCGTTAACATTCTCAGCTGTGCTCAGACCCCTGCATGAGGCTAACGCTCATAGCGGATTGGCTGTAGCTGCGTGCATGAGGAGCACGGGTGGCCCAATCAAACGCAGGCAGGAACAGGAAATGGAACGGGAGACAGGAAGGACCCGCCCACAGGGGCCTCGCAGGTACCACAACTGTCCCCTGTGTCTCCATAGTGATGACCTCAGACCCTCTGTGTGTGTCCTCACCACTGCCTGTCCAGAACACACCTGTGGACCCTACAGTGTGTCCGTACAGCTGCCTGCCTGCTGAGCCCTCTGCTGGACCCCTCTGTGTGTCCCCAGAACTGCCTGTCCAAACTCCTCATAGGGCCCTGGCTCTGTGGCACCAACTGTGTTTGTGTTCCTGGTACAAGAGGCCTGTGCTTCTGTGTCTCTGTGATGGTGTCGCTCTGCTTTGCTGCCGCCTGTGTCACGTGTGCAGCTTAAACAGGCTCAGTGTGTGTGTATGTGTGCGTTGTGGCAATGCTTGCTTTCTGGTCTGCGATCGTCTATGGCTGCTCCTCCCAAAGCTCGTCTGTGCTGGAGAAAGCTGGTCTTGGCTGAAACAAGCTGGTCTGTGCTGGAATAAGCTCGTACGTGCTTGAACATGCTGGTCTGTGCTAGTATGTGATGGTTTGGGCTGGTCTGTGCTAGCGTGTGATGGTCTGTGCTAGCATGTGATGGTCTGTGCTAGCATGTGATGGTCTGTGCTAGCATGGGCTGGTCTGTGCTAGTAGCCTATGTGATGGTCTGCTAGCATGTGATGGTTTGGGCTGGTCTTGGCTAGTCTCTGCTAGCATGTGATTGTCTAGGCTGGTTCTTGTCAGTGTGTGTGTGTTTGTGTGTCTGTGCAGTCTTTGGTCATGGATGGTATGTTTGTGTGTCTGTGTTGACTTTGTTCATGGATGGTGTGTGTGTGCCTGAGGGGTTAGATTGTGTCAGTACAGGATGTAGAAAGGAGTATGTTTCCTCTTTAAGAGTGTCCAGCCCACTATTGATCAACACCCAGGTCTGATTTATGGCTCACGACTACATAGCCTTCTGGGTAATTACTATTGGAGGAGGAGATGTGCGGAGTTAATATAGGGGGTGTGGGTTGATAGAGTGTGTGTGTATATGTGTGTGTGTATTATTGTGTGTGTGCCTGCGTGCGTGTGCTCGTACACTATATGGATGTGATTTCCTCCATCCATCTGTACTCTACATCCAATACACTATAAGAATGTTCCCCTTGTAGTGGAATGTCCATTGATGATTGCCGGGCTGGTTGGTCCCTGACACACCCTCCCTCCTCTGCACCGCCCCCAGTGAACAGCCTGGCTCGGTCCAAGTACTGCTGACGCCCAACCAGGAGGAAGAAGAGGACCAGGCAGCCAACCAGGAAGCTGCTCTGGGCCCCAGATCCCCTCCTCCACCTTACCAACCCCTCCCTCCACACCTCCCCCTCACTTCCGCCAGCGGCCCAGCTTCCTGGTGTGAGGAGGGGGAAGATGGCCTTCTCTTGGGTGCGGGGGAGAGCAGGAGGGGTGAGGATGGGAGAGGTGGGGTGGAGGAGAGGAAGAGGGAGGGCGGTGAAAGAGGGGGGATAAGGCTGTGTGAGTGGCTGCAGGTAGGCGGGGTGAGCGTACGCCCACTGGGGAAACACCTGGCCATCTCCCTGCCCTCATTACCGCTGCGTCTCTGGGATCCCCCGACACAGTCTGAGCCCCAGGAAACACAGCCCTCAGCCACAGGCAAACCACCAGGAACAGGCTCAGAGGGGTCACAACACAAGGCCCCAACACAACCCCCCCCTCCTCCTCCACCCCTCCCCGAGCCTCCCTGTTCCCCCTCCCCTGCCCCGCACCATTGGCCCAGCCGGAGAGTGGCTGCTCCCACGGCCACGTGTCATTGGTCCTCCTGGAGCCTGGACCGGCCAGATGCAGCGGTGGCCCCGTACGACACGCCTCCCGACCGCTCTGCTCCCATCAGGCCTAGCGCCTCACCCCTGAACTACAACTCCCATGATGCCCCACGGCAGCTCCAGGCGCACTGTGGTTCTGAGAAGGCAGAGCTGTCTGAGCTGGACTCGCTGTACCAGGCTAGCTTACGAGCAGGAAGAACAGGTAACGCACGCACACACTCTCTGCACTAGGCCCAGGGTTAGATGCACGATGCTGGCTAGAGTAAAGACGCCCCTGCTTGTGTCTCAGTGTGTCGTGTCTTCCCTGGGAGGGTAGCATGCAGCCCAGCAGAGACACCCCCGCAGCACCAAACACCTCAGGCTCGCTCTAAGACCCCCGACGCTGCCGTGGAGAGGAGTGTATACACCTCCGCCACCCGCACCAGCACCTACTACAGCCGGGTAAGCTCACACGCACACTATCGCTCTCTTGCTCTCTCATTTTCATTTTGCTCTTTGTTTCCTATTCTCTTACATTCTTACATGTAATTCTCTTACGCACGTTTTGGTAGCTTAAATGTCAAAGTCTATTTCTGTTTCTCCCAGCCAATGACGACGCACCGTCAGTGTTTGGGGGCGGAGTTGGAGGATAATAATCTGCGTCATATTAGTCGCAGTTCAAGCGGCGGCGTTGTCAGCGGCCGCCGCAACCGCCTGACGGCTACTCGCAGCTTTGTAAGTCTGCCCCCTTGTGGCTGTGTCGTGCAACTGCCTCCCTGGCTCTTGCCATCCCCTTCTCCTCATGTTCCACCACTCTCCTCAGCCCATTTCTCTCACTCTCTGCTTTCTCTCACTCACTCGAATTCTCTGTCCTTTCCCTTCCTCTCTAATTCTCTGTCTTCCTTTCTCTCACCCACTGTAATTCCTTTCTTTCTCTCGCTGTCTCTAAATCTGTTTTTCTCTCTCTCTAATTCTGTCTTTCTTTCTTTCTCTCACTCACTCTAATTCTCTGTATTTCTCTCACTGTCGAAATCTCTCTCTTTTTTTATTTCTCTCTCTCTGTCTCGCTCTCTCCCTAATTCTCTGTCTCTCTCTCTCCCTTTCTAATTCTAATTCTTTCACTCATCTCACTGGCTCTTTCTCAGACAGATGTCACCTCACATTGCCTAGTTGCTCTCATCTGAGTGCTTGACATCACCATGATTATCATCATTATCCTCATCTTCTTCCTCATCACCTTCATCATTCTCATCATCTACTATTCGTCAGGTAACCGCTACATTTATTTGCCCAGTCACAATGTCCAGGTGACTGCTGTGGATCCTGATTGGTTTCTGTCTCTGCATCCCCCCGCAGGAGCTGTCCAATGGCGCGGGGAGTTTCTGGTTGTGTCTGACAGGAGTCAAGCTCTCCTCGGACCAGAGCCACACCCTCCTGCAATGATGTCACTTCTGACCCCCCCTCACCCCACACTCACCCACACCCTCTTTGGTTGTACTGATATCTTCAAGAGGAGTTGCCCACACCCCCCCTACAGAAACCCAGTTATACAAATACAGTCCACTATTCTTTGTAGCCCCTCACCTACCTCTCCTGCCTCCCTCTTCTTCCAGCCCTGTCTTCTACTTTGTCTATGCAGTCCTTTTCCCCCCGATGCTGGGGCCCGTGCGACAACACCAGACTCTTCTCCCCCTGGACTGTTTCCCTCCCCCCTCCCCGCCCCCACTCAGGCTCCTTTACTGCATGGGGTGGGGAGGAGGTGAGCTAACCCAACCTGAAGTCCTATCTATGACTAGTCCTATCTAAATGGGTTAGTAGCTGCGCTAGCTTAGCTGGTAGCTAACCCTCTTAACTAGTTAGGTCTTACTTTTATGGATGGTGTAGGTGAGAGCCTAGCCTCCACACTAGTTAACCCCTTAAATAGTCTGGTCCTATCTTAGTCTCTATGCCAGCTGATCGTTTTACCAGTCTGGTCCTACCTTAGTGGGTGGATAGGTTAGCTACCCTAGCCTCTAAGGTAGCTAACCCTCTACTCTGTGTATTGTGGATCCACCTGCACCGACCCACTGGCAGATCCTCGGGGGTGTAATGTAGGGTCTCGCTGTTTAGCTACGCCTCTTCCACTCTCTTCAACGGGCATTTCCTGCTGGACGCACACCCCCGGACTGGGAGGTTTTCATGGCATCCAGAAAGAGGACGTTCTAGCCAACAACAGACTGCCATGGTAATCTGCTGGGGTTTGCAGGTGCGAACCCCACACCTGAGCCTGAACTGTAGAAAAACGAAACATCCCGTTCAGAGACTTGTATGAAACCTGTATGTTAACTGAAGACCTTATGGAATGTTCATAACCATAATAACGATGATATCTGAATAACTTAAGTGGTACTTGTTCTTCTTCTTAAACCTCACGTCTGCATCATGAAGAGGGGGGTGCACTTCACAAGTGTCAAGCTCGACTTTTCCCCCAGCTGCCCACCCTGATGACAGCCCTCCCGTTTCTGCCGGGAGATCAGACGAGGCAAAGACACTGACTGCACTTCCGTTTGTCACTGCTCTTCTTTCCTTCTCGTTTCCGTTCCACAGCCAACGGCAGGGCTGACAGCTCACTGGGGTGGTAGACAGAGATGTTGACGGCAGGTTTACCGTGCGATGTGGACGATGAGACTGACTCGAAGGGACATTGAGTATTTATTGAAGTGTGCTTGGTGAAAGAAGAGGAGGAGGAAGCTGGTTTGAACTTCATATCATCTGCTTGATTTGTGGCCTCAGGTTAACTTTAATGGCGCCTAACTGACACGCTTTCTCCCCCTCCCACCATCTCCAACCCCACTCTTCCTCCGATGTGAATAAGACCTTTTTAACTACAGCCTGGGAAAAGTCCAATGTCAAATATAAATATGCTTTATATGAAATGTCTGTATTAGAGGTATATTTTCAGGCAACTGTGTATTTTACTCATGAAGATGTCTCATCCTTCAGTTTTATCACTGGTATGAACAGTAATAAGATATATATGACATAATGCGGTCATAAAGGGACTCAATTTGAGAAACCCCTAAGAGTAAAACCATCTAATATAGTTTGGAGTTCCCTCATTCATACCAAATACTTTCACCTACGTAATGTGATATGAATTCAAGTATTTACTGAAAACTGGATACTGAGACATGAAACTTCAACCTAGAGGTATGTTCTATTGATGATTGATTGTTGTTACTAAACCAAAGGTTGGCACTTACTCAAGCAGTGTTTTGAACATTGTTGTTTAGTTTGACTGTTTCTCGTGTTCTTTCCTTTCTGGATGTGGAAGAATGTAGCAAAACTGTAGCGCATGAGTCCGCTATGCAAATCAACCTTTCCTTGTGACCTATGACCTGAGAGAGGCAGGAAACAGACACGCCCGCGATGGCTTTGTTTTCAAGTCAAGACAGAAGAGCTAGGATATAAGACATAGTGCTGCTGCTGTGATACAAGATGGATTCTGTGTTACTGAGGCAAAGACAGCCAAAGGAATGAGAGCTGAGGGAGAGAGGAAGGAAGAAGTAGAGGATGTGAGGGTGCATGTTGAGAGACTTGGGGAAAGTGAATGTGGAGGAAGCTGTGTGGAAACAGAGAGCAGCGAGAGGAGATCGGAGCAGGATGCCTGTGTGTGTGGGAGTGTGTTCGCTGCGTGTGCTTGTTGGGACTGGGCTATTGCAGCTCTGGGAAAGAGGGAACCTGTATTTTTGCAATAAAGTTATTACCGATGCCCCTCTCACAGGGGGCGTAAGACCCCTCTTTGTGTCCTGTCTCATTCGTTGGGGAGGGGGGCCACCGGGACAGGTGCAGGGGGAGAGGGACAGGGAGGAGTTAAATGAATGGAAGAGTGAATGGGTGACTTGAGTGTAGTGTGTGCGTGTGTGTGAGGGCATAGTTGAGGAAGTTTTAACGAAGGGTTATGTAGTGTGAAAAACGGGTTCAGTTTTGTGTTTCTCGTTTTTTTTCTCCAAGATCTTAAACTTCCCCAATCTTTATTCACTTCCTAGGAGTGTCTGTTCTGTAGTCTGGTGCATGTTTCAATTGGAGATGATGAATCGCTGCCACTCCCTGCGTACCCCTGCCATACACACATAGGTGACACAGGAGTTTCCTACAAAGGGACACATTTACATTTACGAGATGCTCTTCCAGCGCGACTTACAGCAAGTTCAGGGACATTCCCCTGAGGCAAATAGGGCGAAGTGTCTTGTCCTTCACACAACGTCATGTTGGCACAGCTGGGGTTTGAACCGGGAACCTTCTGATTACTAGCCCGACTCCCTAACCACTCAGCCACCTGACTCCCTATGCAGTTGTAAATACACACTAACACAGTGTCCATAAAAAAAATAATAAATAATAATTAGAACTTCAATCTATTCCACTATATTTATAGCACTTATAATGATTAAAAATAATTCAAATAATTGAACGGCAGATCACACACAGAACACACTCACACACAATAATGCACACACACAACAACAACACACATGATGACACAGAGCTCAATGCCACTGTCTGCTCCTCTTAAGATGTCGCAGCCAAACAGAAGTTGCCCCCCCCCCACCATACACACACATACTCCCCAGTCACGACTTAAAGTTTGCTTAAGTTTGAGTAAAGCTGGAAGATTGCTACTGCGGCATGTAGGAAAGTTAGCAGACCCCCTGTGGAGATGAACAGGGGTCTGAGGGGAAGTCGGAGAGAGGAAGGGAGGGGAGATAAGACAGAAGAAAGAATCTGGATTGATTGGCTGTTTTCATATTTTTTACCAGGACAGACGACAGACTGGGTGTATTTTAAGCGTTGACTGAAGATGAAAGGTGGGTTGGACACCAAGGAGTGTATAGACACTGGGGTGTACTGGCAGTGACTAGGATGTGCCGTCGAATGCATACACCCAGAGATGTATGACTGGAGAGCACATACACACCCACAGGACTGTCAAAAAGCTCACTGAGTAGTCAAATCTTTCCACAATGAACCAAAATAATTCCACCATACCCCTCTCAAGCTTTTATGAAGGTTTCTATTCATCTTCCTCACCACACTGTGAGACGAGCCTACAATGAGTCAACTGCACCCCTGTCTTGTTTCATCCCTCCCTCCTCCCTGTGTCGGATCTTGCGGTCGTGTCTGTGTGCTGTAGGAGGAAGCGCACGTGCAGGACCCTCACGTGTGCTCCCATGGCAGACGAGCCAGCTTGCTCCCTGAATGAGAAGCATCTCGAGCTAAAAATACTTCTGCAGGAGAGGAGGAGAAGTCTGTGGGGGGAGGTGGGAGGAGAGAAATAGAAACTGCAGGTTATTTTTACCACAGACCCTCAGCTGAATCTAAAGCGTGACTTACCAAAACCTCTGCTTTTTTCTATTTTTGGCTGTTGGTTCTCCCTTCACCTTCTCAGGAACATTTATAAGGGTTTAGGATTCCCTCAGAAATCCCTGCATAATTCCGATACTGTTTATTCAGATCAAATCCAAATACATAGATCTTTTTGCAATACTTTAGTGGTTTAACACACACAAATAAATATTGTCTAAAAGAGTGGAATAGAGGTTCACACCAAGGATACACGCTTGTGTCCATGTTGATGGTTAAAGCATATTAGCACAGCTTCAGCTGAGTGATGAGAAGAAAACCGATGAGTCAGAACTAACACCATGAAGTAGAATCCCTTATCACACACACCCATACTGCTTCATCAGATGCAACCTTTTAACCAGCATGATCACAGAGATAGGCACCTGGGGGACACATTTTTCTTCTTCTTCTTCACCTGGAACCAATCTGATCCCTCCAGGAAGACAAACTCACAACAGTATGAGTGGAACGGGAGGAGCCCTATACACACATGCCCTATACACACACATGAAAACACATGCACACACACGCCTATACATCTTACACACACACACACACCTTGCATACAAACCTGAAATTGCTTTGGAGCGCAACGCCGTCACCTAGCAACTATCAAGCTTGATTTATCTTTTATCGTACCACACCCCCTTCCCTCCAGTGCAAAATCACATACACACCATGCACACGCAACCCTTTATCTGGTGTGACCAACCTGGACTTAAGTTGAGTTAAGTCTAATTTAGCAGACGCTTTTATCCAGAGCGACTTACAAGAGAGAGCTTTTACAAAGAGCAATGGTGACTGAGCATAGCAACGTGATAGACCCCGAACACAGTGGGCTTTTAAATTGTGTTTTAGAGGGGGGGCAGAGTTGATGATATTTCTGCTGCATTCATATGCTCAGACTCATGCTCTGGGTCTTCATAGCCTGGGGATGTGTGAAATCAGGTTAATCACAGCAGCATAATCACCTCCTTTCTTATTCGCTGTGCACATACTGCACTGCATGCGTATGTATGTACACTATGTTGTGTGAGAGCGTGCGTATGTGTGCCTGTGTGTGTTTCTGTATGCGTGTGTGTGTGCTCTACCCAGTAGGCTGATCCCTCCAGGTATTAACCCTTCAATCTGTCACCGTAATGTTGTCTGTCAAGGCCAGAGGCTCCCTTCACAGGTTTACAGCCTTCATTACTACCTCTCCTTCCTCCCTTCTTTTTCCATCAACCCCTCCATCCCTCTCTCTCTCTCCCTCCATCTCTCTCTCCTTCCCTTCCTCTCTTTCCCCTTCCATCCCTCTCTGTCTCTCTCTCTCTTTCCCTCTCTCCCTCTTTCCTTCTTTCTCCTTCCCTATTTCTCTTTTTCTTCTCTCACTCCTTCATTCCTGTGCTCCTACTCCACCCTGGTCGTTCATCTAATTTCCACCATAGAAAAGAAAAGCTGCTTGGATGTGGTGATGCATGCTGATTGGTTGTTTTCTGACCTCTGACACATGAGGCTCAGGCAAGAGTCATTGTCTCGCCACATTAGATCTCTCCCCGTCGCAGGGATTAACTGTCCTCTATCGTTCGCCTGGCAAAAAAGAACATTTATGATCCACCTGCAGGATCGATATCGGGTGTCGACTACAGGAAATGCAACACAGTCGATGGTGCCTTAAGCCACACAGTGCAGGGGAACGCAGGAATAGGTGACTGGATGAATCGGAAATGAATCAGTTCCAATCCCGTTCCACCCTGTCGCAGTTCTATTTTTCCTCTATCGCATGTACTTCTGTCTCTCCTCGGTATGTCATCCTTTCACCCTGTGTTCCATCCTGCTGCCCCTATCTGCCTCCTAAACCCCGTACACCCCCACCTCCCTGCTCTCACCTCCCACCTCCCTATCTTCCTCCCCAAACTTGTACACCTCGCGAGGCGAGACATGCTTTAACCTGCGAGCTAGTAGCTGTATCATAGTAAGCCACACTACTACAACGTGTAGTGTGATATAGTACAGTATGGTATCAGGCAGTACTTTTTAGTATATTACAATAGAGTGCAGTATAATATAGTATAGTACATCACCTGATCAGCGATGATGACAATGAGCACAAAAGACTGACACAGGACTTTGTGGACTGGTGTCAGTCAAATCACCTCCTCATCAATGAGGAGAAGAACAAGGAGATGGTGGTTTTCCGCAGACAGGTTTCCCTTCTGCCCCATCCACTGATGAACATCACATGGACAAGAAACTGAACTGAACTGAACCACAAACTTGACTGGAGTCGCCACACTGACACTGTACAGGAAAGGTCAGTGCAGGCTGTATCTACTGAAGAGACTGAGGTCTTTTGGAGTGCAAGGGGCACCCTTGGAGATATTCTACGACTCAGTGGTGGCATCAGCCATCCTGTACGGTGTGGTCTGCTGGAGCAGCAGCATCACTGAGAGGGAAAGGAAGAAGCTGGACAAGGTCATCAAGAAGTCCATCCCAGTCCTGGGCTGCCCTCTGGACTCTGACAACTATGCTGGACCACGAGTCACACCCCCTGCAGGACTCACTTTCCGCTCTGGAGAGCAGCTTCAGCGATAGGCTGACTCACGCTCAGTGTTTGAAGGAGAGTTTCAGCACGTCCTTCCTTCCTGCTGCTGTCAGATTGTTCAACGAACAATGCTGCTGAACCTTGTCCTAAACCACTACTACGTGCAAAATGTATGCACTGATGTGCAATGTAACGTGCATACATTTTGCAATATATTTAGGTGCAATAACTTGACTGTTTGCCACTCATTATTTATGCATAGCAGCAGACATCACACTCTCACTTATACATAATACACACACATAACTCTCACTTACTTTATATATTATTTGACTATGTTATACCCTGTGCCCTTGCATACTTCCTTAGATCCTTAACTTCATATTTTGTAGACTTCCCTGTATATTGTATTTTGTATATATATTTTTTATATTTTAAATTGTTACTGTGCTGTACTGTACCATGCTGTTGCAAACTGCAATTTCCCCACCACGGGGACCATGCTGGTCTGATCACATGACACCCCATCTGTCTTTTTGATCTCTATACAACAGTACAGTGTAGTGTGTAGTATGCTATAGTACAATGCTGTTTAGTGCAATATATTACAGTCAAGTAAAGTACAGTGTAGTATGATATAGTAAAGTTCATTAAAGTTTAGTATGATATATCACAGTACAGTATAGTATGATAGGGTACAGTAGAGTGTAGGGTGCTATAGTACAGTACAGCAAAGTACAGTATAGTAGGATACAGTTTGATATAAACATGGGGGCATGATCTTCACCAGATGGGATGTGAAGGACAGCTAGGCTCCAGATCCCAGACCCTAGACCCCAGGCTCCAGGCTCCAGACTCCAGACCCCAGGCTCCAGGCTCCAGGCTCCAGACCCCAGACCTCAGGCTCCAGGCTCCAGGCTCCAGGCTCCAGGCTCCAGACCCCAAGCTCCAGACCCCAGGCTCCAGACCCCAGGCTCCAGACCCCAGACCCCAGACCCCAAGCTCCAGACCCCAGAGCCCAGACCCCAGACCCCAGACCCCAGACCCCAGGCTCCAGACCCCAGACCCCAGGCTCCAGACCCCAGGCTCCAGACCCCAGGCTCCAGACCCCAGGCTCCAGACCCCAGACCCCAGACCCCAGGCTCCAGACCCCAGACCCCAGGCTCCAGACCCCAGGCTCCAGGCTCCAGACCCCAGGCTCCAGGCTCCAGACCCCAGGCTCCAGACCCCAGACCCCAGACCCCAGACCCCAGACCCCAGGCTCCAGACTCCAGACCCCAGACCCCAGGCCCCAGGCCCCAGGCTCCAGACCTCAGGTGTGTGTGGGGTTGTGTTTGCAAGTATGTGTCTGTGTAAGCGTCACTTAAATAACCTCATACTCCCTTTACTGTAAATCTGTAGATGACAGCTATCGATCGGTACAGGGAGTGTGAAATTCACACACAGCAACACATAGAAATCTGCTGTGCATATAGCCATGTTCAGCATCCTTTCCCCAAATATTATTCATATAATTATTAGCTGGAGATCAATCCTAAACATGGATCATTTCCCATTTGTATAATTCACGAGGATGTGTGTGTTGTCATCAACATGCTTAACAAAGAGATGACATCATCAACATATATCTCTGTCTCCCATCTCTGCATCTCGTGGTTTTCTCCTTTTCTTTATCCTCTCAACTCAAACCACTCAATAGGGGTGAGCACCTGTTGTGCTTTGTCTGGTCACTTCTCCTGGGACTGCACAAACACTCTGTGATTAAATGTGTGAATGTGTGTTTGTGTGTGCGTGTGTGTGTGTGTGTGTGTGTGTGTGTGTGCGAGAAAGAATGTGTGCACGGAGAAGTGTTGTTGTAGAGAAGGATTAGGGTTGGATTAATGTTAATTCTGATGAAATGGAGAGATCCCATCTCTAGTAATCTATGTCGTCCATAATCCATGATGCTCAGGAAGATGACTGGAGACGAGTCCTCATTACACTCTAGATCCCTCTCCCACTCCCTCAGTGTTTACATTTCTACTCTTGTTGGTTCGCCCGCTGATCCCATTCAACATCACTCGTCCATCCTCTCCATCCGCCCCTCCCTTTTCCTCTCCTTCGCTCACTGCTCTGGCTCTTTATTTCTTCTGGGAAAGTGTCAAGTTCTTCTTTGTCATGAACTTTTTTTATTATTATTTTTATACACGTTGTTCACTTCCATCCCTCTTCACACTTTATTTTTGCATTATTACACAGTGCTCTACTCTCTCTCTCTCTCTCTCTCTCTCTCTCTCTCTCTCTCTCTCGCAGACACACACTCTCATTAATTCTCTCTTTCTTTCTCTCTCTCTGTCTCACACACACACAGACATACTCTCTCATTCATCATGCCAGTCCCCACCCCAGTGAACCATGGAGGGAATTCCAGCAATCAAAGAATCAAAGTTATATGTTGTTTGGCGTTGATGGTCTATGACCATCATTCAGTGCAGATCTTGTTTTCATACTAACTGTATAGGTTGTCAAGTATACCTTTATATAGAGAGTATATAAAGTGTTCTGTACGTCTCCATGAACGGAGTGACTCATTTCAGTTGAGTTGTCTTTGATTTCTTTGATTGATTTGTTTTTGATCTGCAGATTGTGAGAAAGCCTGACCTCTGACAATAAATAACAACACAACACCCGGTTCAAGGTTGCTATCATGTTGCTCAGCTCTGATGCCTGGAGGACCATCTTTTATAGGGCACAAGAATGTAAACATAGATAGCGACAGTCAGGAGGTCATGGTCTTACAAGTCACAAAGAAGGCCGTCCTGACAGTTTTAGATGTTTCTCCTGCTCCAACACCACCTGATTCTAATGAATGGGTCATTATCAAGCTCTGTGGAAGCCTGATCATAAGAATCAGGTGTGCTGGAGCAGGGAAACATCTAAAACTGTCAGGATAGTGGCCTTCGAGGACCAGGTTTGGCGACCACTGTTTTATAAATATCCAGAACCAGAATTCAAATCTTTTATAGCATACTAGTAAAAAAATGCCTTTGGAAAGAGGTGGATGAGTGGTTAAGGTGTTAGTGATCAGAAGGTTGCCAGTTTGATTCCCGGTTGAGGCAACATGTTCAGTCCTTCCTGTATGTGCTGTAAGTTGTTCTGGATAAGAGTGTCTGCTAAATAATAGCTGTAAAACCCACAAAACAGCTGTACAACACCTATGAAATGACAGTTTCTACTGATTGCTAAAGCATATTTCTTGAAACCGTCCCACAATTTTTCACAATTGTAAACACAACACCAAATCTACCTCTGACAATTCTGGCCAAAAAAAACACTTGTAAACCATTAAACCTGTACTCAAAATCAAACAATGATGCTGATAATAATAAACACAGCCAATCACCCATCTGTCAAACTTCACTGCACCCTGATTAGGCTCATCCCTGGTGGGGATGAGTCTGACTACAGGTGGGAAGTGGACAACCTGGTGACCTGGTGTAGCCAGAACAACCTCGAGCTAAACGCTGTGAAGACAGTGGAGATGGATGTGGACTTCAGGAAGGATCTAACCCAGGGGTGGGCAATCCTGGTCCTCGAGGGCCGCTCTCCTGAAGCTTTTCCATGTTTCCCTGCTCCAGCACACCTGATGCTAATCATCAGGCTTCCACAGAGCTTGATGACGACCCATTCATTAGAATCAGGTGGGCTGGAGCAGGGAAACATCTAAAACCTTCAGGACAGCGTCCCTCGAGGACCAGGATTGCCCACCCCTGATCTAACCCCACTCCCTCCTATTACCCTGTGCGACTCCCAGGTCAACACTGTGGAGTCTTCCTGGGCACCACCCTCTCCCAGGACCTCAAGTGTGAGCTGTACTCATCAAGAAAGCACAGCAGAGGATGTACTTCCTGCGGCAGCTGAAGAAACACAAAGACAATTCTACATTGTCATCATTGAGTCCATCCTCACCTCCTCAATCAACATCTGGTATGTTGCTGAAACTGCCAAGACACTGACAAGAGCAGACTGCAGCTTATCATTCGTGCTGCCAAGAAGGTGAACCTGCGTTGGTGCAACCTGCGACTCTCGAGTACCTGAACACCTCAAGGTCCTTGAGGCGAGTGAGGAAGATTGTGGCCGACTCCTCCCACCCTGGACACTGTGCTTCAGCTGCTCCCCTCTGGCAGGAGGCTGCAGTCTACCAGAACCAAAACCTCTCGCCACAGGAACAGCTTCTACCCATCTGCTATTGCCCTCTTCAACAAGGCCAAGGACTCAGTATGACATTGTCACTAACAATCAACACCCCCATCCAGTAACCCCACTGCACTCTGCACAAGACACTTTCGCACAAGACACTTTTACTCCTGTCACTGTACTACTGTGTACATACCACCCCCCTTCCCCCTGTACTACTGTATATACAGTATATCCATTCTCCTCCATATACTATACCCTTTATTTTATACTCGTACTTGCTATAGTTATATGCCCCCCCTCTGTACAGCTAGTGCCCACTTTTTATTTTTTATTTTTTGCTATTTTATTATCTTTATCTTATCTAAGTTCCATATATGTTCCATGTCTAATCCATCCTGACACAGTAAATTCTGTGTTTGCCTAACTTGAATGGCGAATAAAAAATATTTTTGATTCTGATATAAACACTACAGAACAATCATTAGACACAGCAGCCAGGACATGTAGTTGAACGTCAAGAAAATCTTTTATGTGTACTATGTACGTATATGTATGTATATACATATGTATACTATGTATACATAGTATTAGCATTTAGCAATAAAAATAATTTATATTTTTGAACACAGGATTTTGGTGTTCCAACACCCATTGACAATTTCCATGACTACAGTTTTTCTCATTTGCTAAGACACACTAAATGAAACTTGCTCTTTTAGAGAATAATAGAATTTGAAGCTCAAGGGGCACATCACATTCGTTTTGTGTTCTCAGCATGTACTCACTCAACATGTTCTTACTGTGTTCTCAGCATGTTCTCAGTGTGTTCTCAGCTTGTTCTTAGTGTGTTCTCAGCATATTCTCACTGCACTCAGCATGTTCTCAGTGTGTTCTCAGCATGTTCTCACTGCGTTTTCAGCATTTTCTCAGTGCATTCTCAGCCGGTTTCCTTAGCATGTTCTCGATGCATTCTTCTCACTGCGTTCTCAGCATGTAAGCAGTGTGTTCTCAGCATGATCTCAGCAAGTTCTCACTGTGTTCTCAGCATGTACTCAGTTTGTTCTCACAGTGTTCTAAGCATGTTTTCACTGTGTTCTCAGCATGTTCTCACTGCATTCTCAGCATTTCCGCAGCATGTTCTCAACATGTTCTCCATGTGTTCTCAGCCTGTTCTCACTGTGTTACAGATGCTCGTCCAAACCCTGTTCATGTTGCTGTGTTTCTCAACCAAGGAGAAATGTTCTGCGCCAAATAACATTCAGGTCTAAAGTTTGGAGTTTTAGGAACACGCACACCGAGACATGGCTTTTGTTTGAGGATTGGGTTTTGGAAACTATCCCAGAGCATCTTAGTGATATCAGCCTATGCAATGACTTGCTGAATTCTTAGCCAGCCAGATATAAGTCTCTGTGTTCCTGTAACTAGTTACAAGCGGTGATGTGTGCTATGTAATTTGGCTTCTGTGTCTTAGACAGTGTTGTGCTAGTTACTGAAAAATAGTAACTAGTTACAGTTACTAGTTACTTTGTAAAAAAGTAACTCAGTTAGTAACTCAGTTACTTAAACCAAAAAGTAATGCGTTACTGAGAAAGTAACTTTTTAGTTACTGTACAACGTTTTTCCAATGTCCCCATTAAATAAAGGTTGATTGATTGAGTTCCCCTCTAGCCGTCATTTCAGTTCTGTACTGATACTGAGTAATACAGACTGTTGATTAAAACAACTGTTTCAATTCATTTGCATCCATATCACTGGATCTAATCATCCAAGCAATATGATCCGTTGTGCACCAACACAAACCTTGACACAAACACCAAAGTATTTTTTTAATGCCTATTTATTTCAGTCAGCCCATAAAGTCTTCCATAGGCTATAAACTGCAAGCCTATCTTTCTTATTTGGTATTCAAAAACAGTTTAAAATAATGTGAAAACCTCCACGAGTAGAAACTTATCTTCCCCTTCTCGCTCGCCATCATACCGTGCCCGCCCCTGACCTGTCCAGTCCTCTTCATGATGCGTGTTTGATTATGTGTGGGACAAATGCGACAAATGCTTTGTTTTTCAATTCAATTAAACTTTATTGATCACTATGTTATTGGAACTGTGTGCCGTTGTACAACCAAACCCTCTTTTTTTATCCAAAAGGAACGGAGTAACGCAGCGTATGGTAACGTTAACGGAGTTACTGAATTTTAAAAAACAACGCGTTACGTTATTAGTTACTGAAAAAAGTAACGGCGTTACGTAA
The DNA here is from genome assembly GCA_030340665.1 of Neosalanx taihuensis. Lineage (NCBI taxonomy): Eukaryota > Metazoa > Chordata > Actinopteri > Osmeriformes > Salangidae > Neosalanx > Neosalanx taihuensis. The sequence goes on along the minus strand of CM059303.1, from coordinate 8,226,280 downwards.
CGGCGTTACTAATAACGCGTTACTACCCAACACTGGTCTTAGACGTGTAGTATTGTCATTTCTAGGACCAATGGAATGTTCCCGGTGACACTCTGATACGCTAGTTATGTGAAGAGTGCTGCTGTTTCACAATAGAACCCATAGAATAGAGGCCCACTGTGAGTCACTAAAATCAAATGCTAATTTTGCAACTGAAAAGTCATGTGATGGTGAGGATTTCTTCCCTCCAGACCATGTGACGATGGCACAAATGATCCAGAGCCTGTTCAATTTGAGCCATTGGCACCGATTTCAGCAAAGACTTTGGGGTTAGCTAGCCTGGGGTCAGTAGAGCTGAAGCAGTACAGAGAGAGAGGATGGACACAGTACTAGATTGAGACAGTGGCAACTGGAGCCAGGACATCATTTTACTTACATTGTCAGGGTTTAAACATTGCATTCATCCCAATGCCATCTCTCTCCAGTTGTTGAAGCAGTCCCGTGAAGAGACACCATATTATTTTTCCATTTGTGGCAGCCATATTGATCCCGATATGACGTAACCAATGCTGTGGCAAGGCATGATAAGTGTGGGAAACAATGCTGTCCATATTGCTGTTTGCACAAAATGTCAAAAGCAGCTACAACTCGCTGACTCCCCAGTCAGGAGGCGGCTCAGCAAGCTAAGGTGGACATGGCTCAGCAGGTTAAGGTGTTGGCCTCATGAGCAGAAGGTTGTGAGTTTGATCCTAGATGTGGCTATATGATGTTGTGTCCTTGGGCAAGGCACTTCACCCTACTTACCTCAGGGAGAATGTCCCTGTACTTACTGTAAGTCACTTTGGATAAAAGTGTATAAAAGTATTTATTTTATTCTTATTTACGTTTCCATGTCCACACGTATGCTGAGACACTTCGCTCTCCATAGAGGGAGCTATTCAGAATAAACAGACCAGAGAGAGCCGGTACAGTTTGAGCCTGGCATGTGATAACCTGCAATGCTGAATGTCTGAAGTGAGGTCCTTGGGATTCCAAAAATATGCCTCAAATGTCTGGAAAGGTTTTAAACCAGTTGTGCTGTTCATTCCCTCCGTGAATCGCCACCTTAACGTGGTGGAGGGGTTTGAGTGCTGGGATGATCCTAGGAGCTATGTTGTCCAGGGCATTATGCCCCTGGTAGGGTCTCCCAAGGCAAACAGGTCCTAGGTATGATGACAATGCCAAAGAAGTCAGTTACGTCGGCCGATCGGCAAAACCGGGGCCCCACTCTGGAGCCAGGCCCAGAATGAGAGCTTGCAGGCGAGCGCCTGATGGCCGGGTCTTTTCCCATGGGACCCAGCTGGGCCCAGCCCGAAAAGGCGACGTGGGACCACCTTCCTGCAGGCCCACCACCCGCAGGAATGACCGTAAGGGGCTGCTGCAGTGTGTTTTGGGCGGTCATCAAGGGCAGGCGCCCGGACGGCCAGGGCCGCGCACACAGTCTCTAGGGTCCATAACAACCATCATGTTCAAGCACAAGAGTGTCCATCAGTGCACGTGGCACCAGGACACTCTAGGCCAGAGGTCGATGATCGACTTTGTGGTTGTGTCCTCTGACCTGCGGCCGTGTGTCTTGGACACTTGGGTAAAGAGAGGGGCGGAGCTGTCAACCGATCACTACCTAGTTGTAAGTGCGGTGTAGGAGCGGTCAGTAAATCAACGCGCACTCTTTCGTAGTGTCACAAGTATAAATTCCTTTATTGTTCTTCGGTAACAAAAATATTAATAATACTGATCCAATTTGTCTTTAACCAGAAAAAACATGATCAAGTTCTGAAAATGGGCAATCTGGTATGCGTTATGCATTATGCGGTCGAAAATTGTTTGCCCTTCCGCTCTCTGAAACAACACACCTGTTGGTGTGTTGAAGGTGGCCTCTTCATAAAGGATAACACCCTCTGATCTCATCATTGCAAATGTATCATGGTCAATGTTATTTCATTATGATCAGTTGATTTGGCACTACATATTACACTAACATATATATATTATATAAATAAAGTAAATAAAACATGGCTCAGTGTTATGGCTTCAACATGGTTGTGAGTCAGATCCGCTGGCGGGGGAGGAAGTTGGACAGACTTGGCAGGCCCAAGCGTATTGTGAGGGTCTGCTGGGAACATCTGGCAGACCCCTCTGTCAGAGGGATCTTCGACTCACACCTACGGGAGAGCTTCTCACAGATCCCGGGGGAGGCTGGGGACATTGAGTCTGAATGGACCATGTTCTCGACCTCCATTGTCAATGCGGCAGTCCGGAGTTGTGGTCGCAAGGTCTCTGGTGCTGGTCGCCGCGGCAATCCCAGAACCCGATGGTGGACACCGGAAGTAAGGGATGCCGTCAAACTGAAGAAGGAGTCCTATCGAGCCATTTTGGCTTGTGGGACTCCCGAAACAATTGACCGGTACCGGCAGGCGAAGCGTGCCGCGACAAGGCAAAAACTCGGGTCTGGGAGGAGTTTGGGGAGGCCATGGAGGAGGACTATTGGTCAGCCTCAAGGAAATTCCGAGGAGAATCCGAGGAGAATCCGGCCGATAGTCGAACCTTGGATTCAGGAGGAGCAGTGTGGTTTTCGTCCTGGCCGCGGAACACTGGACCAGCTCTACACCCTCTACCGGGTGCTCGAGGGTTCATGGGAGTTTGCCCAACCAGTCCACATGTGTTTTGTGGATCTAGAGATGGCATTCGACTGTGTCCCTCGTGGTGTCCTGTGGGGGGTAATTCGGGAGTACGGGGTCCGGGGCCCTTTGTTAGGGGCCGTCTGTTCCCTGTACGACCAAAGTAGGAGCTGTGTTCGCATTGCCGGCAATAAGTCAGACCTGTTCCGGGTGCATGCTGGACTCCGCCAGGGTTGCCCTTTGTCACCGGTTCTGTTCATTGTTTATATGGACAGAATTTATAGGAGCGCCCAGGGGGAGGAGGGTTTCCGGTTCAGGGAGCACGGGATCTCATATCTGCTGTTTGCGGATGATGTGTTCCTGTTTGCCATGGTACTCAACCGGAAAAAGGGGGCTTGCCCTCTCTGGGTGGGTGGGAAGCCTTTGCCTCAAGTGGAGGAGTTCAAGTATCTCGAGGTCTTGTTCACGAGTGACGGAAGGAAGGAACGTGAGATTGACAGGCGGATCGGTGCAGCGTCTGCAGTGATGCAGTCTCTGTACTGGACCGTTGTGTTAAAGAAGGAGCTGAGCCGCAAGGCAAAGCTCTCGATTTACCGGTCAATCTACATTCCTACTCTCACCTATGGTCATGAGCTGTGGGTAATGACCGAAGGGACAAGATCGCGGATACAAGCGGTCGAAATGAGTTTTCTCCGCAGGGTGGCCGGGCGCCCCCTTAGAGATAGGGTGAGGAGCTCGGTCACACAGGAGAAGCTCGGAGTAGAACCGCTGCTCCTCCACGTCGAGAGGAGCCAGCTGAGGTGGCTCGGGCATCTGTTTTGGATGCCTCCTGGACGCCTCCCTCGGGAGGTGTCCCATCCTGGTCCTCAGGAGCCCCTGTACTGACAGTTTTAGGTGTTTCCCTGCTCCCCTTCATTAGAGTCAGGTGTGCTGGAGCAATCATCTAAAACTGTCAGGACAGGGGCTTTCGAGGACCAGGATTGGATACCCCTGTCGTAGACGGATGAGTTCAGTCCTGAATGCATTCTAATCACACGGGAGAGTGTTCGATTCAGGAAAAAGGTTTAGCTGTTTAGTCTTTCTTCACAGTCATCTTTTATACTCATCCACCACTGAGCTGGGCCGTGGGGTGCACAGTGACCCACAAGATGCTGTGTAATCTGGTATGAGGGGAGAGGGAGTGAGGGGAGAGGGAGTGAGGGAGAGAGGGAGAGGGAGGGAAGGGTAATCTGGTTTTAAGGAGCTAGAACACCTTAATCTCAGAGCACCACAAGGGTGGAGCAGAAAGCCTACCAGTGTGGCCCTCAGGAACCCAGCCTCTCTTCATGGGAGAGCCAGATGGGGACGCCTCCCTCCTGTAACATTGTCTGGATCCAGCCTGGACCAGGGCTGCCTAAATATTGATATTTGGATCTTAGTCTGATTTACTCTCCAAAAACAGACAGGAAGTGGTCCTCCGATTACCTTCCTTTGAACTTCCTGGAGAACCATAAGCAGAGTTTGTTTACCCTAAAACAAGACAAAAATCTGTGTGTGTGTATGAGTTTGTATTGTATGTGCAGGAATGCACCGAAATGACTAGCGGCAGCACTGAACACACAAGACTGTATCTGTGCGCACTGTGTGGAGTGTGTGTGTGTTTGGAAGGGCATCCGTGTGGGTTTCTGAGAAGCCCATGATGTTGAACTCACACGCTTTGTTGTGTGGGTCATGGGGTGTGTGAAGAAATATGGACAGGGGGTGGGGAGGGTGAGGGGGGGGTGGTGGTGCTTGCAGTCGACACAGAAGTGGAATTGTTGCTTGGAGAGATTAGACTGTTTGTGTCAAATTGTGGTTGGGTAACTTAGACTTTGAACCAGACTACTGATCCTCTTATTGGCTGTCCATCTACACCCAGTTCTCCCTGTCATGCGACTGATTGGTCAACGGTAGCCCACACATCCAGATACATGCACACACATATACACACATACATTATCAACATATACACAACATATCTACATATCTACAAAAAATGCTTAACATCCTAAAGCACATACATAAAGAATGGGTTTGTTTTCTTCAGATAGCTGAGAGAAGAAAAGTGGAAACAAAAGGTGCTGAATAGTTACACGGAACCTACCTCTATGTGTGTGTATGATCTGTGTGTGTGTGTATTATCTGCATGTGTGTGTATGATCTGCGTGTGTGTGCGTATTCTCTGCATGTGTGTGCATGACCTGCGTGTCCTGTGCATGACCTGTGTGATCTGTGTGTTAGTTTGTGTAAGTATGTTCTCTATAAACCTGCACTGTGCAGCTGATCTCCTCCATGCTACCCTGTTACAGGTGATGAGCTCTGCCACCATTCCAGAGAACAGCAGCCAGAGTTAAACAGGAAGTTAATGCAGAGAGTATTGCAGAGTAGCATTAAAGGACATTAAGAAGTATTAGAGAGTGTTATTGTAGAAATGCTGGACAACTAAATAGCGCATTATGTAAGCGATAACAATAGCTTCTGTGGTTTGTGATTTGCTTCTAGAAACAGCCACAGACAGGAAAGTAGGCCAAGGGGTGAGTAGAGGAGGAGGTGGTGTAGGAGAAGCAGGAGGGGGTGAAGGAAGAGGAGGAAGTGAAGGAGGAGAAGAAGAAGGAGGAGGAGCTGGGGGAGGAGGGGAAGGAAGAGGTAGCAGGAGAGAAAGTGAGATCACAAGACTAACACAGGGTTACACACCTTGCCCCAAAGCAAAAAAAGAAGAGGACTGTAAATGCAAACAATACCCACTGTTTACTATACATATTGCATTTCATTATAGGCTACAATGACCAAAAGCCCAAAGTACTGTAATTTCCAGACTATGACCCGCACATTTTTTATTTTGTTGGTGTGGCTTTTATACAGGTGTGCTCAATAGCCCAGAAAATATGGTACTTTTCATATCACATATCTGTGATCCAAAAACCATATTGGATCAGATGAATCATTTTGTGGACAGCATTGTAAGCTATTACCGGTAAATTGAATCGATCTGGAATATTTTATTTTATATGTCCAAATCAACAGTTTGGTGCATCAACAGGAAACCAAGCAAGCTAAGGTAGACCAAACAAGAAGTGACAAGACCAGAACAGTATATAACAAAGTAGACTCACTGTCATTCATTCATTCATTATCTAACGCTTATTAGCAGTGCCGCTCGTTCCCGTTAGGGGTTACAGGTGACTGGAGCCTATCCCAGTTACTTTCGGGCCTTAGGCAGGGTACATCCTGGACTGGGGCCAGCTAGTCGCAGGGCTATGACTCACTGTCATATTCAACAAGATCCTGACAGAGAGAAGCTCTTTCCAGGATGTCTGTACTACAGACCACCCAGCCCAGTCCACAACCCATGGAAGAGCAGCAGAACCTCCGAAAACCTTGCCTGATGTACACCTCAGGATTCCCAAAGAACCCCCTGCCCAGGCTTTAGTTTGAAGAAGTAGCTTGAGAGCCTGCAATGATCAGGAAATGAACAGAAGACACAACAGTGGATCTATGCCAGATGAATGAAGGGCAGTGAGGCAGGGAACATGAATTGCCCATGATCCAAAGTGCCTCACCCTCTCGGAGGAACATGGTGGAGGTGGGACTGGGACTAGGTGATGTCTACCTTGACCATGTTTAATTTGATCTCAGCTAGTGACTCAATTCTAGAATGTGAGCATGCATGGCTGTTTCAGTTAGATGTTATTTATGTTCATAAAATGAAGGAATGCCAAATCCAATTTGGCTATATAAATAGATCAACAGGCAATTTCAAAAGTAAAAAAAAGAAGATAGATTCTTATCTTTACTCCTCTTTGGGAAAATTCCGCAAAAAAATCCCAGTTGTTGTGCTTTTTCTCCTGTTTCTCCCAGTGACTCTCTTCCCACGGTTGCTGGCCCCCCCCTCAGACCTAGTTAGCGTTAGAGACATACACTGACATACTAGAGACACAACTAATTTCAACTGACTCTTACAGCAGGTTACAGAAACTCGTTTTTTTGGGGATAACATTTGTGGCTCCACATTTTGACCCTCCACAAGATTCGATGCTTCAGCCCTGGATGAAGTGAATATACCTCACAGTGTGGCTGCTGCTGGAACTCTCTGGTGTTCATGGATGATGTGGACGCTGACATCCAGTCTGATTTTACTGATGTATGAAACAAGCTCAGATGCAGCTGATTTGTGGACAGGGATAACATAAAAAGTTGAGCATTTGGGATAATGGGGATATCGAAGCATCACTACATCGATTTTAGGTGTTTGTTTGTGGGGACGATTGTAGACTCGCAGCTGTGAACAGTTTTCCCAGTAAGGATGAAGAGGGGAAACAGAAGTAGACAGAGAATGAAGGAATAATAGTGGCTGTGAAGAAAGAAAGAAGAAAGGGGCGTAAAGAGAGAAACGGCCCTTATTTTCTATAAGTTCTCAACCCTCGAGGTCACGCCAATCACACACTGACATGAATTGTCGTAGGGAAGTGAGGAAGAGAGTGACAGAGGAAGAGGAAGAGAGAGGAATTGAGAGAGAGAGAGAGAGAGAGAGAGAGAGAGAGAGAGAGAGAGAGAGAGAGAGAGAGCAGAATTCGCATGCCCGCTGTGCTTGTGCTTGCGTGTGAATGACAGACGGGGTTCTGATGCAGGTGCTCGAGGACTAAAGCTGAAATTGCTCAGCTTTGGATCCCCCTTGTTTTTCAAAAAGATAGTAGTCTTCTTTGAAAAAAATTCTTAAGCATTGTGGAAAATGGACTCGCGCCCGCTTGTGAGCACGGGCATCCCTACACCAGACCCGACTCGTGCAGCGGTGACCGGAGCCCTGGAAACCCGCGCGCCCTGGAACATCAGCGCTGTGAGCGTGCACGGACTGACCGAGCTGCCGCCTGAAACCACCTCCGTAAGTAACCAAACATTTCGCGCATGTTTTAATCGCTTTTCGTAGAGAAGTGCATAACTGCTCCGCTGCTAACTCATATCTAAACTTGTATAATGGACATACTAAAAAAATAACCTTTTGGTGCTGCGTGTGTTGTAGAACCTATGTGTTTTTTTCAAGGTTCATACATAGTGAACAATAGTTTTTTGTAAACAAAAACAAAAAATCTCTCTCTCTATATATATATATATGAACGGTGGATCAATTGTTTATCACAGCCTTGCCGGTGTGCGCCACATTTCCGTGGCTCATTCAGCGCTGCTCATGAATGAACACTGGAGACGCGGGGATTCCCGACTCGTCCTGAAGTGCACCTCCACGAGCTGAAGTAGCTTGACAGAGAGTTACATGCAACGGGAGTCTTTTTATTGTGTAAATATGCATATTGTACGTGAGAAAGAATGTGTTCGCCTGCTCCCTCCTCAGACCTGGGATTTTATAAACGCGATACAGTACTTCTAAAACAAATATGTATTTTTAATTGAGATGCACCAGTGAATACAGGAACATCACGTTGTCTAAATATTGTCCTATGAAGCAGTATCTAGTATCAGGGTTACAGTGGAACAATAAAGCACTAACATTTGTGTTGTTGCACTGGGGTAAAATAGGGTTTGTTGGTCCCAAGTCTGAAAAACATTTGGTTTCTTGCCCGGAGCACCAAGTACAATCTCCCATCTCCACAAAGCACTGGAACCATTAGCGAGCCCAAAAGAACAGCATCTCAAGTTCCCAGTCTCCCTCAAGTCAGTGACATGCGTCAACTCTGTATCGTCATGCGAACAGCTGAAGAGTGAACGCCTTTTGGCTTCATCTCTGAGGAGCCTTCTCTCACTGTTTCCCAGAAGCCAGACACCTCAGCTGGGGGACGGATGCAGGGATTCATGCATGTCTGGTGATGGCTTCTTCTGTGGTGGACCAGTAAAGATTTATTTTATATTATTTTGCTTTATAAAGTGTAGACAGCTACTGGGCTCTATTCCTCCAGCATTAATCTGGCCACTCCTCCTTCTCCTCCTTCTCCTTCCCCTCCTCCTCCTCCCCTCTCCATCCCCTCCTCCTTCTCCACCCCCCTCCTCCTCCCCATCCACCCCCTCCTCCTTCTCCTCCGCCTCCCTCCTCCACCCATCCTCTTCTTATCTTCTCTTTCTTCCTCCTCTTCCTGTCTCCATTTTCTCCTCCCTGCTTTCCCTCCACTTTACCTCATCATCATCAGCTTCATTACAGTTTTCACTTCCTGATGTGATGTTCCCTCGACCATTTACATTTATATTACACACTGACCAAGACGAGCACGCACACTCATGTTCGCTTAGGCCACCTCCCATTCAGCAGCGGCCACACGCGCTGCAACACTCACCGTCCTCTTGTTAGAGGGGTATGACACGGCTATGTGTCAAGCTCACTCGGTGACTGCCATTGATCAGCCTACTTAAAGCCACGCAGACAGCAGAGGAGAAAGCCCAGCGAAACAGATTAGGGTAGAGAGGAAGGGAATGAGATGGGAGGGGTGAGGGGGAAGCAGGGGAGGGTGTTTTACCTTGACTGGGATTGAACACCAGTTGAACTGCTGCCTAGGTTGTTTAGGACTTCGATGTTTACCGATGTTCTTCACACTCACATTCACACGCTAATACACACACACACATACATGGCTGCTAATTAGAGGGCTGTCCCTTGTGGCCAGGCTGGTGTGTTCCATTGGTCCTCTGCCACGTGTTTCATGTCTGGGCTCCTCATCACTCCCTTTCTGCTTCTTCATTCACACTCCATCCATCAGCTGTCTCATCTGTGTGCATTCTGCACTCTCCTGTTCTTTATATGTGTCCCACCGCAGAACAGAGAAGACTGCTGTGGGACTCTCACAAGGTTACACACAGAGAGAGAGAGAGACACCAACACACTAAGATGTCTGTGGGTCACAAGGTTATACACACAAAGAGACCCACACACAGACATACACACACAGGGATTAAAAGGAAATCGGTCAATTCTGGCTTTACTATGATATAGTACCTAAGATTGGAATGACAGGGGAAAGCTTTCAAGTGACTTGCCCAGTGAGCGAGTATGTGGGGGTGTTTGTGAGCTGAGTGTGTGCATCAACTCTTGAGGGAGAAGTAAGAAATAAGGAGAGGGACAAGAGAGAAGGTAATGTGAGAAAGAGAAAGAGAGGGGTGAAAGATAGGGAGATAGAGTGAGAGAGAGAAAAATAAATAGGGAGGGAGGGAGGGGATAGAGAGAAAGGGATAGGGAAGGAGAGAAAGAGATGGTGAGAGATACAACTGAATGAAGGATACAGGTAAGGTCCATTACGACACATGAAAACCCTGCTCAATTTAGGATTCCCACTCTAGAAGTGTCAGGAGGAGGACAGCGTAGAGTCAGGAGGAGGAGGAGGACAGTGTGGAACCAAGAGGTGGAGGATAACAGTGTGCATCCATCCATCCATTTTCTTCCGCTTATCCGGGGCCGGGTCACAGGGGCAGCAGTCTGAGCAGGGAAGCCCAGACTTCCCTCACCGCACACACCTCCTCCAGCTCCTCCGGGGGGATCCCGAGGCATTCCCAGCCAAGAGACATAGTCCCTCCAGCGTGTCCTAGGTCTTCCCCGGGGTCGCCTCCTGGTGGGACATGCCTGGAACACCTCCCGAAGGAGGCGTCCAGGAGGCATCCGAAACAGATGCCCGAGCCACCTCAGCTGGCTCCTCTCGACATGGAGGAGCAGCGGTTCTACTCCAAGCTCCTCCCGTGTGACCGAGCTCCTCACCCTATCTCTAAAGCCTAGTTTATGCTCCCGCGTCACTCCCTACGCCGGGGGCGTGGCGCGGTTGTTGAGCATTCGAAGTTCCGCGTCGAGGGTCCGCGTTTACTCTGCAATTCACTGGCATGCCGCCAGGGGGGTGTGGCTGTGTGGTTTTAATCCTTGCTCTTTCTTCCGGTCATTTCCTTTATAATGTCTATGCCATATGGTACCAACCATAGACATTTAACTTTATAATTTATTTATAACATTTAACTTTATAATGTCTATGGTACCAACAATAAACAACTGCAAGCAATGGAGACCGAGCAGGAGCTGCTGTTTTTGGAGTGGGAGCTCATCGGTTAACTGTGAACTATACATGGTGTGCAAACTGTGTTGTTCTGAAAATAAATATCAAAACAACTCTTTGAAAACAAACTTGTGTGTTTTATTCTTCTGTATTAAATAATTAACACATTTAAGCACGCACATGACTGATGATGTAGCACTCGGCTTCTGATATTGCTACTCATGCACTCGGCGACCTCCAGCCCCATGTTTTGCGCAATCTCCCTCCATGAGTTCGTACTCATTTGGTAGTCTTTGTAATCTTTCATAGAGGAGTTGTATAGATGGTCATATTTTCTGACCTCCTCGATTAACCGCTCGTCTCCTTGGTCCATCGATTTTACCGGTCCAGAAGTACTTTAAAAATGGCGCGGTAAAACGAAAGACCAAAACAGAAAAAGCAGCTGCCGGAAATGACGTTCTGAGCGGACCAATCACAGCGCTTGTGCCGCCGACAACGCAACGCGGAGTCAGGATTTTTTGGAGGTGCGCGGAGGGGCAGTGCGGGAGGAGCGGCGCATGCGGCGCATGCGGCGGGCGACGCATCGCGGGAGCATAAACTAGGCTTAAGGGAGCGCCTGGCCACCCTGCGGAGGAAAACTCTCATAAATCGAGAGTTTTGCCTTGCAGCTCAGCTCCTTCTTCACCACGACAGTCCGGTACAGAGACTGCATCACTGCAGACGCTGCACCGATCCGCCTGTCAATCTCACGTTCCGTCCTTCCGTCACTCGTGAACAAGACCCGAGATACTTGAACTCCTCCACTTGAGGCAAAGGCTCCCCACCCACCCAGAGGGGGCAAGCCACCTTTTTCCGGTCGAGTACCATGGCCTCGGATTTGGGGGTGCTGATCCTCATCCCAGCCGCTTCACACTCGGCATCAAACTGCTCCAGAGCATGCTGGAGGCCCCGGCTCGAGGAAGCAAACAGGACAACATCATCCGCAAACAGCAGAGTTGAGATCCTGTGCTCCCCGAACCGGAAACCCTGGGCGCACCTAGAAATTCTGTCCATATAAACAATGAACAGAACCGGTGACAAAGGGCAACCCTGGAGGAGTCCAGCATGCACCCATAACAGGTCTGACTTATTGCCGGCAATGCAAACACAGCTCCTACTTTGGTCGTACAGGGAACAGACAGCCCCAAACAAAGGGCTCCGAACCCCGTATTCCCGAAGTACCCCCCACAGGACACCACGAGGGACACAGTCAAATGCCTTCTCCAGATCCACAAAACACATGTGGACTGGTTGGGCAAACTCCCATGAACCCTCGAGCACCCGGTAGAGGGTATAGAGCTGGTCCAGTGTTCCGCGGCCAGGACAAAAACCACACTGCTCCTCCTGAATCCAAGGTTTGACTATCGGACGGATTCTCCTCTCCAGTACCCTAGCGTAGACCTTACAGGGGAGGCTGAGGAGTGTGATTCCTCTGTAATTGGAACACATCCTCCGGTCCCCCTTCTTAAATAGGGGAACTACCACCCCGGTCTGCCAATCCATAGGCACTGTTCCAGACCACCACGCGATGATGCAGAGGCGTGTCAACCAGGACAGTATTAGTCAGAGACTTCAGGTACTCTGAATGGATCTCGTCCACCCCCGGAGCCTTACCACCAAGGAGCCCATCGACTACCTCAGTGACTTCAGCCTGGGTGATAGGCGGGTCCGCCCCGGAGTCCCCAGTCTCTGCCTCCTTCTCAGAAGACGTGACGGCAGGATTGAGGAGATCCTCAAAGTATTCCTTCCACCGTCCGACGACATCCTCAGTCGAGGTCAACAGCTCCCCACCTGCACCGTAAACAGTGTTGGTGAAGCACTGCTTCCCCCTCCTGAGGCGCCGAATGGTTTGCCAGAATTTCCTTGGGGCTGACCGATAGTCCTCCTCCATCGCCTCCCCAAACTCTTCCCAGACCCGAGTTTTTGCCTCTGTGACTACCCGAGTCGCGGCACGCTTGGCCTGCCGGTACCGGTCAACTGTTTCGGGAGTCCCACAAGCCAAAATGGCTCGATAGGACTCCTTCTTCGGTTTGACGGCATCCCTTACTTCCGGTGTTCACCACCGGGTTCTGGGATTGCCGCCGCGACCAGCACCAGAGACCTTGCGACCACAACTCCGGACTGCCGCATTGACAATGGAGGTCGAGAACATGGTCCATTCAGACTCAATGTCCCCAGTCTCCCCCGGGATCTGTGAGAGAGGTATGAGTTGAAGACCCCGCTGACAGAGGGGTCCACCAGGCGTTCCCAGCAGACCCTCACGATACGCTTGGGCCTGCCAAGTCTGTCCAACTTCCTCCCCCGCCAGCGGATCTGACTCACAACCAGGTGGTGATCGGTTGACAGCTCCGCCCCTCTCTTCACCCGAGTGTCCAAGACACACGGCCGCGGGTCAGAAGACACAACAACAAAGTCGATCATCAACCTCCGGCCTAGAGTGTCCTGGTGCCACGTGCACTGATGGACACTCTTGTGCTTGAACATGGTGTTTGTTATGGACAAACCATGACTAGCACAGAAGTCCAATAACAGAACACCACTTGGGTTCTGATTGGGGGACAGTTCTTCCCAATCAACCTTCTCCAGGTGTCACTGTCATTTCCCACGTGGGCATTGAAGTCCCCCAGTAGAACGACGGAGTCCCCAGTCGGTGCACTGTTAAGTACGCCTCCAAGAGACTCCAAGAAGGCCAGGTACTCTGCACTGCTGTTCGGCCCGTAGACCGCCACAATAGTGAGAGACCTGTCCCCGGCTATTAGGCGCAGGGACGCGACCCTCTCGTTCACCGGTGTAAACTCCAACACGTGGTGACTGAGCTGTGGAGCTATAAGCAAACCCACACCAGCCCGCCGCCTCTCCCCGCAGGGAACGCCAGAGAAATTAGGAGTCCAACCTCTCTCAAGGATAATGGTTCCAGAGCCCAAGCTGTGCGTGGAGGCGAGGCCGACTATATCTAGCCGGTAACGCTCGACCTCCCGCACAAGCTCGGGCTCCTTCCCCGCCAGCGTGGTGACATTCCATATCTCCAGCGCTAGAGACTGTGTGCGCAGCCTTGGTCGTCCGGGCGCCTGCCCTTGACCACCGCCCAAAGCACACAGCACCGGCCCCTTACGGTCCTTCCTGCGGGTAGTGGGCCTGCGGGAAGGTGATCCCACGTCGCCTTTTCGAGTTGGGCTCGGCCGGGTCCTACGGGAAAAGACCCGGCCACCAGGGGGCCTGGCTCCAGAGTGGGGCCCCAGTTTCGCCGATCCGGGCGACGTAATGGATTTCGTTCGTGTAGTCATCATAAGGGTTTTCTGAACCGTTCTTGGTCTGGCTAGTCACCTAGGACCTGTTTGCCTTGGGAGACCCTAACAGAAGAGACCAGAGAGAAGGTGATTGTCAGGAAGGGTTACCTGACATGAGGTCATTCATCATGTCAGCACCATCAACTTGCCATGGAATGGCTTTGAGCCTGTCTGTCCTTTTTTCACCACTTTTGAGGCCAAATCCACCCAAATCTGGCTAGCATCACACTTACCCCCCCCCCCCCATTCTTTTCACGGTGTGCTAGGTTTCCATGGTGACCAGACGTGTCTTCCCCACGGTGGATGTTCCTGACCACGCCCACTACACCATTGGTTCAGTGATCCTGGCGGTGGGCATCACAGGCATGCTGGGAAACTTCCTGGTCATGTATGCCTTCTGCAGGTAGGAGCCGTCTCAGGAAGTCCCTCTGTGTTCCCTGATGTTTGAACAGTGGTGCCAGCCTTCATAAAATGTTATAACCCAGTTATTAGCATTCACATAGTTCACATCCACATATTGGACTCTGTAAAGGTGGTATTGAAGGGGTATGTACTATGCAGACATGAGCTACCTGGATTACTTTTCAATAACAGCAACAGCTTTTATCCAAAGCAACTTACAGTAAGTACATGGACATTCTCCTTGAGGCAAGTAGGGTGAAGTGCCTTGCCCAAGGATGCAACATCATATAGCCACAGCCGGGGCTGGATCTCACAACCTTCTGATCATGAGGCCAACGCCTTAACCCAAGGGTTGTCAATGTTTTGGAACTAAAGCCTAAAGCCCCCCCCCCAAGCCTTCCACATTATGTGTCACACCCCCATCCCCCCATACGCACACACCCTATATTGATAATAGATAGATAGATGGGTGGGTGTATGGGTAGATGGGTGGATATAGAAGGATATGTTTATTGTGTGTTTTTGTACTTTTTAAATTACTTGGATAGATGGGTAGATGGGTGAATGTGTGGAGGGATGGGTGGATAGATAGAAGGATATTGTTTTGGTGTTTTTGTACTTTTAATATTCTGGGTGGGTAGATGGGTGGGTGGATGGATAGGTGGGTGGATGGATAGGTGGGAGGATGGGTGGATGAATAGCTATGGATATGTTTTTTGTATTACTTGGGTTGATGGGTAGATGGGTGGGTGGATATGTTTTTTTGTGTTTTTTTTAAATTAGTTTTCATAACTTTGATAAAACTATAGAACCAACTGATGTATGGAACATGCTCAAATTATGTCAAATGCTTCTGAACTAGGCTACTGTCAACAAGACAACCCTATGTTTTGTACTCTCATACTTTCGCGTACTGTCACATACAAGTCATAGGAGAGTGGCCTGTCTCATTGGTCAAGACATCATGGCAGGCCTATCAGTGGGACACCTGGGCTTGCTTGTTTTTACAAAGAAGCTCGATTCGCGGTTCAATGTCAGACAGAGCAAGCCTGATGTCATCCTCCACCTGAAGACGGTTTCTGTTCTTGGTTTTCAAGGCAGTCAATTTTGAAAACCCGGCCTTGCACAGGTAAGTCGAGGCAAATGGAAGAAGTAATTTTAAGGCGGCATCAGTCAACTGAGGATATTCAGTCACCACACTCAACCAAAAAGAAGGCAGAGAACAATAGCTAAAGAGGTGTCGCAGTCTGGTGTCGCTTTTTAATTCGACTAACTGCTCCTCCATGGCAACTGAAAGGTCTTTTCCGGGACAACTGAAGGGATCCTCGACCCAAGCAAATGAGGTCAAATCCTCAATGAAATAACGGCTGAATTGTTGTTTCAGCCCTTCCACATGTTGAGCTACCGTATCAATCAAAGGAGAGATATTTATCCGTGTCTCTTGAACACAGTCAGCGAAGATTTTTTATTAATCAGCCGATCACGCCAAAGATCCAATTTGCCGACGAATGCATTAACTTTGTCTGACCAAAGTAAGATGTTGGTATCTCTTCCTTGCATCGATGTGTTCAGCATATTCAACCTATCGAAAATGTCTACAAGGTATGACAACTGCGCCAACCAAAGGGGGTCGTCCAGGTACCGCGCAAAGTTGGACTTTGCACCCACAAGAAACGTCTTCACCTCGGAACGCAATTCGTAGAGGCGACGTAAAACCCGACCTCTGGAGAGCCACCGAACCTCCGTGTGAAATAGGAGCTGCTCATGTTCGGCTCCCATTTCCTGACAGAGCAAGGAAAGCAGGCGTGCATTCAATGGCCGTGCCTTGATAAAATTGACTATTTGCACTGCCTGCTTTAAAACTGAGTCCAGACACTCAGGCATTTTTTGGGATGCGAGAGATTCGCAATGAATCATGCAGTGGGTCCACTTGGCTAAAGGTGCTAAATGCTGGACACGAGTGACCAGGCCGCTAAACCTCCCAGTCATTTCACGGGCTCCGTCCAATGACTGATCTTGGCAGCAGGCAAGATCAGCGCCTCGGCAATGGTGTGAGGTTTTCCAAATTTTGCTACACGTTGCGACACGTGGTAGGACGCTTCCAGACATCTGTTTGACACTGTTGTGTGTTTGCTGATGTTGCTTTTTTTGGGCAAGGCAAGACAATTTTAGTTTGAAAAAATCTAAAGGTTTATTTTTGAATGTTGGGTGTTTTGTCTCCAAATGGCGCTTGAGCTTACATGGCTTCATGCTATCATTAGCCAGCAAGTCCACGCAAATTACACACTGGGGCAGCGGTTCAGAATCTGTCCCAGCCACAGTAAATCCAAATTGAAGATAGCTACCATCATATTTACGTGTTTTGGACTTTTTAGTGGTTGGTGCTGACGACGCATTGTCGCCACAACTCCTTTTCGTACGTGTGACAAACTTATCCATTGGAACTAGCCTACTATGGAAATAGGTCTACAATCACCTACTTCTGAAAGGTGCCAGCAGTGTGTGACTGAGTGTGACAGTGAGTATGGCTATAGCCTATATTCTCAGGACAAGAACACAAGGACAAATAAATTGTTCAAGAGACGCTTATAAGCCATTGGTCCGTGGCAACACCACGTGGACATGCGCAGCTCATTACCCTGGATGTCAGCTACAGTGCGGTCACGTATCGTGGACATGCGCAGCTCATTACCCTGGATGTCAGCTACAGTGCGGTCACGTATCGTGGACATGCGCAGCTCATTACCCTGGATGTCAGCTACAGTGCGGTCACGGAATGTGCCACTCCGGCTTTCAACCATTTTCTATAACTGACCAGTAATACACAGTTTTAGTGCCCAAACCAGTTTCCTATGTATGCACAACTAATGTGAACATGTTGGAAAAGTAAGACTTGATAGAAAACCTTTAAAAACTATGAAGATGCATCGAGGGGAAATGCAAAGGCAGAGCGGACTCAGTTTGTAATACTTTAAACTACTTGTTTTTGTACTACTTTAAATGCAATAATAAAAAATATATATATACATATGCAAACAAAATATGCTTTGTCTAATTGTAATTTTTTTCTTGAATGGCGACGCGCCCCCCTTCCGATCTCCCTGGGGGGGGCACGCCCCCTCTGTTGAGAACCACTGCCTTAACCCATTGAGCCATCTGACCCCCTAAGTCAGGAGCAGTGCCTTATCCCACTTATATGATGGTCACTTTACAAAGATGTAGCTGTGATGTGAAGTGCCATTTAAAATGTATTTTATATTTAATTAGTCTGCCAAAAACTCCAAATAATTTTCTTTGTCATCCAGTTGCTAGGAGGCATTATCTTAATTCCTGGTCAGCATGTGATGCAATCCAATAAGTCATACAAATTTGGAACTAAACTTAAGAGAAAATATCTGCAATTTTGTCTTCCCATAGATAAAAGGTGCTTGTAAAGTTAGCTTGTAGAAACAAAAAGCCTGTACTTGAAAGTTTGAAAGACCTTGAGTATTGCAAGGGTAGGCAGCCCTGGTTTTCGAGAGCCACTGTCCCAAAGGTTTTAGACCTTTCCTTGTTCCAGCACACCTGACTCTAATGAGTTGGTCGTTATCAAGCTCTGTGGAAGCCTGATAATAACCCATTCATTAGTTTCAAAACGAATTTCCAGCAAACTAGTTATGGCCTAGCCAGTTTTGTCACTTCAGATCGTCTCGATCTTCACAAGACCTTAATGGATGAATTTCTGTCTAGGTAATTGCCAGCGAGACAATATCAAGTGGATGTGCAGTGAATAAGACTGATAATCCATGTGGACGGGCAGTCATATTGAATTGTGATGTGTGATACAGCTCTAGCCATGCAGTTGTTGACAAACATACACCCACCCCAGCCAATTAGAATATTTGAGTGGTCACCTAGGCCAGTGGTCCCCAACCCTTGTCCTCAGGACCCATTGTCCTGCATGTTTTAGATGTTTCTCAGCTCCAACACACCATATTCAAATGAATGGGTCGTCATCTAGCTCTGAAAAATCCTGGTAACAAACATGCATTAGAATCAGGTGTGTGGGAAGGGGGAAACATCTAAAAAGTCTACCAAATGACTAATGTAATGTAAAACATGCAGGACAATGGGTCCTGAGGACCAGGCTTGGGGACCACTGACCTAGGCCATGGTATAATAATGGCCTTTACATTTATTAGTTTAGCAATTGTTTTTATCCAAAGTGACTTCCAAGAGAGAGCTTTACAAAAGACCATAGGTCACTGATCATAACATCGAGATAGCCCAAACATTGCGGGTAACCTGGGGCCCGTTCTTCGTACGTCGCTTACTCAGTTAGCCGGAATTGATTGTTGACGATTTGGCATGATCTTGGATCGTTTGGTTCTTCGAAGCTCATCCTAGACTTGTTGTCATAGCAACAGGTCCGTAAACTCAAACCTGCTCGGGAGCAGATTAGACTGAGGCTTCATAAGCGGAGGAGATAGGGAAGTATGTCGCAGCCATACGCGAGCAACCTCTTGCGGAAGGTGGGAGAATAATTCGCAGAGCGAATTGCGGGATTAAGTGTAATTGCTGAGTGATACCGTTTCTTTTCAGCCTTTTTCTTTGTGGCTGTTATAAATAGACAAACACATCATTTAACAGTGGTTTTTAAAAAGGAGGAAAATAAGTGGCTTTTTAAAATAAAGACAGTATGATTAAAGGCTATAATTTTGTAGAATTTTTTGTATTTCAATTTTACTACTTTACTTTTACTACTTTTTGCCGGCCCACTCTCCTGGCATTTGCAGACTTTGAGGCGTTCCCTGTCGTTTCAATGAACGACACAATTTCGGCATAAACTTCCATTAAAATATCTTGTTCTTATTGGGAGAAAAAGTGGGCACGTTCTTTGGCCATGCTGAACAGCCAATAGCAGCGTTGCTGATCAATGTTTCTACTATTGATACACATCCCCTTTTAAGCCAACACATGAACAAGCAATTATTATAATTATAATAAATCCAGCGATATTAATCATACACAACAGCTTTGTTCGAAGAACCCAGTTAGCCGGATCATGGTTAGCAGGATGAAATCATCTTGGATGTGTAATTTGATCTCGGATGTATTAAGCGACGTACGAAGAACGGGCCCCAGAACATGAAGAACAAGTGCCAAAAGGAAGGACAAGAGCCTTCACGTTTACAAGTTACAATGGGGCCCTGTGGGAGAAGAGGGGGGTGGGGGCTGTGAAACACCAGTGGAGAGCTGGCAGGGGCATGACACTATGCCTCCACTGGAGATCTGGTAGGATCTACTGAAGTGCAGTGCCAGGGATGCCCATCTCAGAAAGTCTGGCAAGCAGGATCTGATGGTTGACCGTATCAAAAGCTGCAGAAAGGTTCAGCAGTATGATGACGGATGACTTAGAAGCCACTCTGGCAGAATAGAGGGCAGTGGTGACTGACAGGAGGGCAGTTTCTGTGGAGTGGCCGGTCTTGAAGCCTAATTGGTTGGGGTCAAGTAGGTTTTTCTGGAAGCGAATGACTGGATCAAGTGGGTGAGTTAGTAGAAAAGATGGGTTCAAGGAACTGAAAGTTTTGTGAGGGTTTTAGGCAGAGTTAGTTTTGTTCAGTAAGTACTGGGAGTAGAGGATGCCATCCTCTTCCTGCTCGACCGCTGTTATACTCATCTAGACTAGCCGGCAAGCACTGTGAGGATCCTGTTCCTAGACTTCTCCAGTGCCTTCAACACCATCCGGCCAACTCTGCTGGGTGAGAAGCTGGCAGCGATGCAGGTGGATAACTCCCTGGTCTCCTGGATTGTAGACTACCTGACTGGCAGACCGCAACATGTGCGCTTACAGCACTGTGTGTCAGACAGTGTGGTCAGCAACACTGGGGCTCCCCAGGGAACCGTCCTCTCCCCCTTCCTCTTCACCATCTATACCACGGATTTCAGCTACCACACAGAGTCCTGCCACCTTCAGAAGTTCTCTGATGACTCTGCTGTGGTGGGCTGTATCAGTGACGGGGAGGAGGCCGAGTACAGGACTGTGGTGGGGAACTTTGTCGCATGGTGTGAGCGAAATCATCTGCAGCTTAATGCGGCTAAGTGCAAGGAGCTGGTCATCGACCTGAGAAGGACCAGGACAACAGTGACCCCTGTCCACATTCAGGAGGTCAGGGTGGACACCGTGGAGGATTACAAGTACCTTGGTGTTCACTTGGACAACAAACTGGACTGGGCTAAGAACACTCAAGCCGTCTACAAGAAGGGCCAAAGCCGCCTCTACTTTCTGAGGAGGCTGAGGTCCTTCGATGTCTGCCGGACAATGCTTAGGATGTTCTACGAGTCTGTGGTAGCCAGTGCTATCCTCTATGCTGTTGCCTGCTGGGGCAGCAGGCTGAGGGCAGCGGATGCCAACAGGCTCAACAAACTTATCCGGAAGGCCGGTGACATTGTGGGGGTAGAGCTGGACTCTCTGGCAGTGGTGTCGGAGAGGAGGATGCTGGCCAAACTCAACGCCATCCTGGACAGTACCTCCCACCCACTCCACAATGTGCTGGTCGGACAAAGGAGTACTTTCAGCGGGAGACTCATCCTCCCGAAATGCACCACGGAGCGCCACAGGAAGTCATTCCTGCCTGTGGCCATCAAACTTTACAATTCCCACACTAGTAGTTTGTAAGCCAACTGTATATCCTGTGAAATAGCATAACATCCAGGGATATAACAATGGACATTAGGCAATAGTCGGACACAACTTCTGTAACATAACTACATATTTGGCAATATTCTGGTACAACTGTATATAACCATGTATATTCTGCTAATAACCTGCAAATCCTGTATATCCTGTATATGCTGCAAATAACTGTAAATCCTGTACATCACAATTACTTGCATAATTGTAATTGAATTGTATAGATTATAAGGGTATAGTCTGTAACCTGCACTTTATCCTGGACATACTGTATATTCTGCTGTACATTCTGCACATTCTGTACAAAAACTGAAAATCATGTACATTCTAATATAATACTGTATATTATACAAGACCATTACTGTATAATTGTAAATGTATAGCTTCTGTACATAATCATTATGCTCCCTGGGAGGATTCACCTCACCCACCATTTTTTTACTTATTGTTATTGACCCCACCCCCTACCCCTGTGTACACTTTCTAATCTTTTACCTCACACCCTTACCCTTGTGTGCTTTGCGAGACTGTGTGCCGTTGATACAAAGGAGTTTCCCTCGGGATCAATAAAGTAATCTGAATCTGAATCTGAATTTATCCTCAGTCATGCGAGCAGAGAAGGATTTTATGGAGGGAGTGTTACATATCAAGGTCCAGACGTATTTGGACTTGCGCAATCTCCTCTCAGCTGCCCGAAGGTTGGATCATGAATATCTGTGTACCACGGGCAGGAGGCAGAAGATCGTGCAGGCCTGGTTGACAGAGGACAGATAGTATCCACACTGTAAAAAAAAACATAGTAAAAAAACAGAAATTTTCCGGCAGCTGGGGCGCCAAAAAAATTCTGTGAAATAACAGAAAATTACTTTCTCGCAAAAAAACAGTTATTTTACATACTTAAAATACAGTTTGTAGTTGTAATTTTAACAAGATTTTGCCTTATTTTCAGGTTGTTTAACATTTAATTAGAAAATTTTCAAATTTTAAAACAATTAAATTACTTAGAAAAATGGTAAATAAACATTGTATTACGAATAATAATGATTACATTTACAGAAATGTGCTGTAGGATAATGACATTATTTTATGGAAAGAGGTTGTATAATAATTTTTATTTGATGTAATATAACAGTATGTGACACACAAAATAATGTAATTCATCTTTCAAAACATGTCAAAACTGTTGAAAAACTAGATATTTGGTTTACAGTAGCAATAATTTACTGTTAATTTCAGATAACAAATGTATATTTAATTATTTTAAAAAAGAATAACGTTTAATTACAAACATTTTACGTTCAAAAACTATTAAATTACCCATGAAGATGGTAAATTAACATTGTAATGTGAGTATTAATGCTTAAATTTACAGAAATGTGCTATTATTAGTTGGTTTTAATAGCATTATTTTGTACATTTCTACATATTGGGTGTACAATTGTAAAAAAAAATTTAATACTAGCATTAGCATAGCATTTTCAACTTAAAAAACTGTACTCATAACACCATCATTATTTTAATTTTAAAAGGTTTAAACTGTTTTTTGGCCAGACTTGGCATGAATTGTTTGAAAGAGACTAAGCTAAACAAGAACAACTACAAATTCCCATTCTCTGTATATATTTATTATATATATATATACATAAATAAATAACAGGTACCATACAACTGGTTCTGAAACAAAAATAAATAAATTCAACTGAATTGAATGAATTGAAGAAAAAAGTTAAAACAAAAAACAAAACAAATCCAGACAGTGAATGAATTTTCAATATTTTCAACCCAAAAAATGAATTGTAAAAAAATATTTCATAGACTTTTTGTCCATAATGATGAGACATAAGAACTTCTTATTCCCTCCACTCGTAGTCAGCAATTTTCACAATCAGTGTGAGGACCTTTGGACTGACTGCACGTTTTGTGGTGGCTTTCCACTCCACTTTTGAGCCCTTGTCTGGGTTAATCTTGAAGAGGCACCTGTCAAATGAAGAAAAAAAAAAGGCTTCAGTAACTAGTCAAAAATCAGGCCATTTCAAGTCATACAGTGAAAGTTATGGCCAAAAAACTCGTGAAAATGTAGAAGAGGGTTAATAATCGATTATTGTTCATTGTTGCAGCTCTAAACAAATGTTAAATGATAAGCTAAGTTAGTGGCTGGTCTGGCTGACTAAATGCAGCTTACACTGGCAGACTAGACCTGAAGACGTGCCACGCTTTGGTCATCACAGTTAGCTAACATTTCAATTGACTACATGCTAGCGGACTGTGCCTTTTGCTGACTGAGTAAACTCAGAGGCATGGTGGTAAATAAAGCTAATGCTACTCAGCATCAGTTTGATACTTGCCTTCTGCCTTCGTCTTTCCTCCAACCTGGACATTAACTTTATGTCGACCAAATGGCGAGGAGGTCAACTGTGCAACGTCTTCTCAAAGCCTTGCGACTTCTCCTTAACAGCCTACTTCTTGTTTTTCTTGTTGTTTTTTTTTTGTTTTTTTTACGGCGGTTGGCAACAACCTACCTAACAACCTAACAACCATTAACAACCTACTTCAAACACTCCCGCCCTTTTATATGGGCATGCGCCCTGAACCGCAAAACTCAGGTAGCGCACCTCCCACTTCCCAGTTTCTCTTAAAGGTACAGCTACATACACACAGCTACATCTGTTCTGAATGACAGAATATAATGCTAAAGTTTATGTGGTTTTATCCGGGTGTTGGCCTCATTCTCTAACAGTTCCTTTTCTTTGTTTGTTTTATTGTGACAGATATTGAGATTTGTTTTCCAATACAACAGCATTTACCTTACTTGGAGACCATTGCTACATTTCAACTGCATTTCATATCTCATGACAAGTCATTCATACTCAGACTGCAAACTCAGACTTTTTGCTGGATTAAAATCAGGTGGTGGGTAGGGGGATATTAGGTTACAGTACCTCAACCTGATTTTAATCCAGGAAAAATCTGAGTTTACAGTCTGAGTACCAAAAAATATTATTATACACAAATGTCTGTGTTAATGGGACTGTGAATCTGATCCTAACTTTGATAGGCCTAAACTGATTTACAGTATGGCTAATTAACTGCCCTTGACAATGAGCATGCTACAAATGACACAAGAACATCCAGTCATCAAGCAGTGTGTCCAGTTCTGAAGCAGCAGCTGCAATAAAGTAGCAGCATATCTATCAGTGAAATGCTTTATTGAAAACATTTAATTGCAGCTCACTTGGTAGTGCTGATGCCCGATAAACAGAGGCAGCAGTCAAAGTTAAAGTCTAACTCTTTGCTTTGCATGTTATTCACCCTTTCAAGCTTTCCCCTTTACCTATGTCTCTTTATATGTCCTTTCAAAATAAATGTCAATATAATGTTAATAAATGTTACCATCTAGGAAATTACAGTAATTGTTGTTATTTTCAATGAAAAAACTAGTCAATTAACAAAGAGATTATAAGTAAAGTTACTAATTAAATAGTTATTTTACAATTATTATTCAGTAATTTTATTTTATTTTAAAGTTGAATTTTAAAGTTTATTCCATTAAATAACAGGCAAATGTTTGTGAAATGACGATACATTGTGAACATATTTTAACAATAAATGTATGTATTTCTAACATGTTTTTTTGGGTAAAAGAACTGAAATATTGTGTATTTTCATAGTTACAGGGATTTCATGTTATTTTACATTTGTCATGTAAAATCACAGTCTCTTTTTGTAAATTGAATGGTATTTTAAAAATACAGAAAAAATCTATAAAATTAACAGTAAAATTAAGTTTTATTACATTTTTTTTTTACAGTGCAGTGATGCATCTAATGTGGATAACAGGGTGTTGGTGTCAGTGTCGGTGAGGTGGGACGTGAATTCGGCCATGGGAGGGAGAGAGGGAGGGAGAGTGTTACAATGGAGGAGAGATGGGAGGGGGATAGGGAGCGGAGGTTGCAGCGGAAAGTTATGAGTGTGGAGGGGAGGTACGAGGAGTTGGAGGAAGAGAGACAAATAATTGGAAATAGAAGTGATCGGAAATGTGTGGCGGGGTTACAGAGGTTAACTCAGTGATACATTTACACGACAGGATGAGGTGGAGCTGTTTTCCTGCCTTGTGGATCGCTGGTGTGTTCAGCAGCATCAGGTCAAAGGAAGTTAGAAGGGACAGGAGAGACTTTCATATAGTGGTGTTCTAAAGCAGATATTCCCCTTCATATGGTCTAATTCTAATCTAGATATTCCCTTCATGGATGGTGTATGTGTTTCTGTCTGTTCAGGAGCAAGAGTCTACGCACTCCAGCCAACATGTTCATCATCAACCTGGCAGTGACAGACTTCCTCATGTGTGTGACCCAGACCCCCATCTTCTTCACCACCAGCATGCACAAGAGATGGATCTTTGGGGAGAAAGGTAACCGAATCACACACACGAACACCCCCCCACACACACATACTTGGTGATAGATCTATCTATCTATCTCACATGGAGGGACACACATGACACCAAATCCTAAATCCTTGGTCAATCTGACCTGAAACTATGGCAACATTACCAACAAGAACATACTGAAGTTAGAGACAGGTTTTCTTTCTGGTGCTTATCATGCACTAGCTTTTATGTACCCTCACCCGCACACACATTTTCTTGTCCAGTGGTGTGGTATGGATGAATGTGGGTGTCCACGCCCCCCCATTCCAGCTCAGGTCTTTGATGATACCTAATGATACCCTGGTGAGCTCCAGTGCTCAAGAGTGTACCACACAGTCCTGCTACTGCCTGGGCGTGGTGGACATGACCTGCCTGTCTCTCTGCTCTGCTCTGGACTGTGGAGCTTTCATGGGACTTCAGACAGTCTCTCTGTCTCTCAATCTCTCTCCATCTCTTTATCTGTCTTTCCCTCCCTCTATATCTCTGTCTCTCTCTGTTCTTTCCTATATCTCTGTCTCTCCTTCCTTCTATCTCGGGGTCTCTCTCCTTCTCTCTCCCTTTGCCTCTCCTATATCTCTGTCTCTCTCCCTCTGTCTCTCCTTACCTATATATTTCTCTGTCTCGCCTTCCTTCCATCTCTGTCTCTCTCCCGCTCCCTCTGCCTCTCCTTTCTTATATTTCTCTCTGTCTGTCTCTGATAATGAGAAAGCCCCCTCACACTAATAATGTTGGTGTTAGTGCATTGTTTTTACCAACATCATGATGACACAACATCATGTTGCCACAGCTAGGAATCGAACTTGCAACCATCCAATCAATATCCCAGTGTCTTAACCACTCAGCCACCTGACTCCCACATTTTAAGGAAAAAAAGGTATTTTGGAATTCAAAACAGGTCAATAACTTGTTTAGGTGTGTAAAGAGTGTCTAGAGAGGCAGTCTTTCAGAAGTAAAGATGAGCAGAGATACACCAATCTGAGAAAAACCTGCATCTACATTTCGTGGAAGTGTTTCAGAATAATGTTTCATTGGTAAGATTGTGAAGACTTTGAATATCTCATCATCTGCAGTACATTATATTATACAATAAATCAGAGAATCTGGAGAAACCGCTTTGTGTAAGGGACAAGGGAGAAAATATATTCTGCATGCCTGTGATCTCAGGCACTGCATATGAAACATGCATGATTCTGTAATGGAAATCATTGCATAGAACTCAGATACACATCCAGAATTCATTGTCTTTCTCCCTAAAGAGGAGAAAGACCATCCGGCTTGTTATCACAGTTCAGTTTAGAAGACTTTATTTCTTACAGTATGGGAGTGCATTAGTGCTTGTGGGATGGGCAGCTCGGGAAAGGCACCATCAATGCTGAAAGATATACAGTATATATATATACAGTATATACTGTATGCATTTATACATAGAGCAACATTTGATTGGATTCAGGAAAAATCCTTTTCAGGGAAGGCCTTAAATATTTCAGGGAGACCATGGTAAACCACACCCTGCATTATTACAACTATATAGCTTTGTAATAGAAGAACCGGTTGCTGAACTGGCCTGCCTGCTGTCTAGACCTTTCATCAGTTAAAAACATTTAGTGGCTCACAGAATGAAAACATATGACAAAGAAGACCCAGGAATGTTGAGCAGCAAAAATCCTGACACATGACACTGATGATGGCCCTGATGATAACCCTGTTTAGAACACTGGTGATGATCCCGATGATAACCCTGTTTATGACCCTAATGATGATGACCCTGGGGGATGCACAGTGGCAGTGTGGATAATGATCTTGCCTCCCAACAAGGAGATCATGAGTTTGAATCTCGGGCCTGACCATGATCTCTTGGGTGGAGTCTGCATGTTCTCCCCATGTTACCGTGGGTTCTGTCCGAACACTCCGGCTTCCTCCCACCGTCCAAGACATGCATGTGGTAGGTTAATTGGACACTATGGAAATTGCCCCTAGTGAATGACTGTGAGAGTGAAGGGTTGTCTGTAACTGTCTGTGTGATAACCCTGCCACTATCTGGCCCCAGTCCAGGGTGTACCCTGCCTAAAGCCCGACAGTAACTGGAATTGGCTCCAGTCACCTGTGACCCCTAATGGGAATAAGCGGCACCACTAACAAGCGGTAGATAAAGAATGATTGATAACCCTGGAGATGACCGAATGGTAACCAGATGAGGGCGGCCTGTGGTAACTCTGCAGGAGTGGGTGAGAGATCAAGTGGTCGGGTGTTCAAATTAATAATCTCTGACCCTAATCCCCAAATTACTTATTTTCCTCTCTCCTTCTTCCCATCCTTCTCCTTACCCTCTTTCTACTCGTCCCGCTCACTTTCCCTCTCCTTTATCTTTAATCTACCCCCGCATCCCTTTTTTCATCTGTCCTTCTTTCTCCTTCTCTTTTCTTTCCAACCCTCACCCAACTCTCACCCTCACCCCCAATCAAAACTCTCCCTGAATAAACCCTGTCCTTCACCCAAACCTCTCCCTCCCCAACCTTCTCCCTCCCCCATTGTCTCCCACCTGTCCCTTCCCAGGTTGTGAATTGTATGCATTCTGCGGCGCCTTGTTTGGGATCTGCAGCATGATCACGCTGATGGTGATCGCTGTGGACCGCTATGTGGTGATCACCCGGCCCCTGGCCTCAATGGGAGCCATGTCGCGCCGTAGGGCCCTCATCATCCTGGCTGCTGCCTGGCTCTACTCCACTGGCTGGAGCCTGCCTCCCTTCTTTGGCTGGAGTGGGTACACACAATCTCTCACACATGCTCTCTCTCACACACATGCTCTCACACAGGCTCTCTCACACACAAAGACTTCACATTTACATATATTCATTTAGCAGACGCTTTTATCCAAAGTGACTTACATGAGAGAGCTTTTTCAATGAGCATCGGTCACTGAGCATAGCAACGTGAACCCCGTACACAGTGGGCTTATAGATTGTGAAACATACATCATGAGAACCAATAAGTGCCAAGGGAAGAGCTATAAAAGCATAAGACAACAATTGCGAACTTTATACAAATGCTTTAAAATGGGAATTTAATACAGTTTTTTTCCAGTCGATTTGACACATTCCTCCTACTCGTCTCAAAACAGTTAACATGATGATCCGAACACTTTGTAATTGTCCTAAACGGAATGTACATTTTCCTTTATTTCATACAAATTGCAGATCACATACATCGTTGCTCAAATGTTCACAGTAGTTCACACAGTTAACCAAAACAGATATATCAGGAAAATACCATGGCAGCTATTGGTATTGGTTTAGCAAAAATCACACACAGAATGAAAAACATTTCACTTATAAACAATAAACAAATCTTTTATCTGTTCAATTCTGTTGCACATGGTATGGTTTTAACTAGCCCCGTATTGATATGTGATTAGTGAGTTAGTTCTGAGTTAGTAATACACACAACACAAGAAATGCAAATGATACACTATTGGTCTCATAGTAACAACTAAACACTATATACGGGGGTTAAAAAACAACAAAGAAGAAGAATAAGGGGGAAGGGAGAAGGAGGGAAGTAGAGGAACAGTTGAAGAGGTAGAAAGAGATGACAGGAGAGGAGAAGGAGCTTTAGACATTTACATTTATCAGAATATTGTATCCAAAGCGACTTACAGCAAGTACATGGACATTCTCCCTGAGGCAAGTAGGGTTGAGTGCCCTGCCCAAGGACACAACATCATGCAGTCACAGCCAGGAATCGAACCGAGGATAGATGAGAAGAAGGAGAAAGAAGAGTTGACGATGTAGGAGGAGGAGAAGAGAGTGAGCAATGTGGTTGTGTCAAGAAGAAGAGAAGAAAAGAAAAGAAGAAATGGGGGAGGTGGAAGAATAGGGTATCACGCGTTTTCTATTAAATGAGAGCCACCGTGTCATTCAAGGACAGCTCATTGATCGATTCCATGAACGCAGTACATTTATCTATCTGTTTACATAATTCATATGGGAAAACAGATTGTTATACAACAAAACTCATTACATACAGGAACAAGAACTTTGTGAAAACGTATATCCATTAATTCACTTATTTACAGCTGAATTAGTTTTTCAAATAAAAACACATAGCTTTTATGTTATTTTTTTTTTTACTGTGATAAATACATCACTAGAATAAATTGCAGCGCTTCATTATGCAGTGAATATTAAACAACAGCTTTGGGAAGAATTGAACAGACCATGGCACCATTTTCCTTTCTTTTCAAAAACATTTTGAGCAAAGAACAGAAGGATTCAAAAGGAGAGCAAAATGTGCTCTGGTCTTTTTTTCCAGAGCTATTTTTTACCAACACAAAAGTGTGTTTAGTTTGCAGTTCACTGTTTTGAAAGCAGCTGCCTGAGTTTGGAGATCTGTCAAATCGATTTTAGAAGAACGGTAATGTATAACTTTTCCCAGATCTGCACTGAAAGTGTGTCTGTGTGTATGTGCTGTTTGTATGTGTGTACATGTGCCTATGTGTGTCTGTTTGTGTATGTATGAGTGTGTGCATGTTTACCTCTGTGTGTATGTACGTGCGTACATGTATCTGTGTGTGTACCTGTATGTGTGTATGTGTAATGGTGGGTGCGTACCTGTATGTGTGTGTAGGTGCGTACGTTCCGGAAGGCTTGTTGACCTCCTGTTCCTGGGACTACATGACCTTCACCCCCCTGGTGCGCTCCTACACCATGCTGCTGTTCACCTTTGTTTTCTTCATCCCCCTCTTCATCATCATCCTCTGCTACTGCTTCATCTTCAGGGCCATCCGACGCACCACCAAGTGAGAACGCACACACACATACACAGTAAACACACATACAACCACACATACGAAGCAACCGCACACATACAGCAACCACACACACAACACTTTTACACACAAACACACTGCAAGCGCACATACTTTACAGTAAAACATTCTAACACACATATTATATTAGTTCATTCACACACACAAATAAAAACACGCACACAAACACTGATAAACTATTTTAAATTAGATGGCAGATGCGATACAGTGCTGAGGGCTATCTGATTTGATTGAATGTCAATTTAGGCTTTCTGTGAAACTCATACATTGATCTGCCACCACTGAGAAGTCAATAGGTGCATGCTTGTGTGTGTGCGCATGTGTATGTGTTCGTGTGTGTGTGTTCCAGAGCGGTTGGGAAGATTAACGGGTTGAGCAGTCGAGACTCGGTGAAGAGGATCAACAAGATGAACAGTGAGTGGAAGATGGCTCGCATCGCCCTCATTGTGATCCTGCTCTATGTCATCTCCTGGGCGCCCTACTCCTGTGTGGCTCTCACTGCCTTCTCTGGGTGAGTGGCTGGACTCGCCTCCCTCCCTCCCTAACCCCCTCCCTCCCTAACCCCATCCCTCACCCCCTCCCTCCCTACTTCCAAGCCTGCCTAACCCCCTCCCTAACCCCCTCCCTCCCTCCCTCCCTCCCTCCCTCCCTCCCTCCCTACTTCCAAGCCTGCCTGCCTGCCTCCTGCCCTCCCATCTTCTCTTCTTCCATCCTTCCATCCCTCCATCCCTCCCTTTCTGCCTACCACCCACCCTCCCTCACTCCTTCCTTTCCTCCCTCCCATGCAATCTGTTCTAACTCTGCCATCTTCACAGATACGCTGATATGCTGACTCCCTACATGAACTCAGTTCCTGCCGTGATAGCCAAAGCCTCAGCTATCCACAACCCCATCATCTACGCAATCACACATCCTAAATACAGGTACACACACTCACACATTTACTGTCCTGTTCAGGAGCAAAGCTCACCTCTGTAGATCTATGCTGTTAGACAGCTTGACATGTACAAATGTACGGTATACAGAGGCGAACAAGCTAGGATATAGGGTTGAGTCCAGAGCAGCCATCTAACCAACCCTGCATGTCAGTAAGAACACATCAGTCAAACACTTCCTGTACCCTCCCACCAGCTTTTCAAACCTAGAAATCAACTACACCAGACAGACAGGTTCATTTTCATAAAACAACACTAACACCACAGTGATCCACTCTACAACTAAACTATAAACAGTTCGATATTTTGCATTCCTGTTGGCCATGCTGTGACATTTGTCATTTCATTGGTCCTCATAACTGTGGGACTGAAAGGTTGTGGTCACACACACGCCACCCCACCATGTTCACAAAGGACATGTGAGCACGCTCAAAGAGGCCCATCAATAAGCAGCGCTCCAAACACTCAATGACAAACAAGCCCAGAGGCAGCTTCCTGCTGGTGTGTTGGGGGTAGGGGGTCAGATGGCTCAATGGTTAAGGCGTTGGCCTCTTGATCGGAAGGTTGTGAGATCGAGCCCCGGCTGTGGCTCTATGATGTTGTGTCCTTGGGCAAGAACTTCACCCTACTTGCCCCAGGGAAAATGTCCCTGTACTTACTGTAAGTCACTTTGGATAAAAGTGCCTGCTAAATGTAAATGGTGGAGATGACAGATTGATGCAAAGCTATCGTTCATGCTCCCTCTATCTGTTTCTCATCTATCGTTCTCTCTTGTTTGTTTATCTTTGTGTGTGTGTGTGTCCTACCCCAGGGCAGCCATCAGCAGGTATGTCCCCTACCTGGGGGTGTTGCTCTGTGTTCCTAGGAGAGATCGCTTCAGCAGCAGCTTCCAGTCCACCCGACAATCAACCATCACCAGCCAATCGTCAGAGTTCTACCGCCCCCCCAAGCCCCGCCTTTCCTCGCAGTCCGACAGTGAAACAGTACGTAGGACGCTCATCCACCATATAATTATAATTCCTCATTTAGCAGACACTTTTATCCAAAACAACTCATATTTTAAGTACAGGGACAATCCTCCTGAGGCAAATAGAGTGAAGTGCCTTGCCCAAGGACACAACATCACATAGCCACTGCCAGGGTTTTAACACACAACCTTCCAATCACAAGGCCAACACCTTAATCCACTGAGCCATCTGACTCCCATATCTCTGTCCCTCCATTCAGTTGAGCAGCATTGCTCAACTCTGCATCTGTTTTGGTCTGTGTTTGTCTGTGTACGTGTCTGTGAGTGTCTCCGTTTGTGGTGTGTGTGTGTGTGCGTACATGTGCGGGTGCGTGTGTGTGTGTTGTCTCTCAGGGTGTAACAGACACAGAGGCAGTTCATCAAATGTTCAGTGATGTCACCCAGCCTCGCCCCTCCAAGTCCCAGAACTTGAAGTTAAAAGGTCGTGATTCCGGGGTGTTCCAGAGGGCTGCTTCCCTGGAGCCCTCTGACCCTTCGATCTGTTACCTGCAACAAATCACTGTGAGTGGTCAGCTTTTATCTGTAACCTGCAGAAAGTAATTGTGAATGGTCAGCTTTTATCTGTTACCTGCAGCAAATCACTGTGAGTGGTCAGCACTGGAACCCTCTCTATGCCTGTTGCACATCACATCACTCACATAAGAGAGACCCATACGGTCCATATCCAGTAATCTGGTAGAACCTTATCTATAGGATTCATGACCCTGTGTAATGTTGTGTTTTAATTTACTGTGTGTGCGGTATGTGTGTGTGTGTGATCTGTGTGTGTGTGGCGTGTGTGTTCCTAGGCCATAACAGAACCAGGGGATGTCTCTATGTTGGAGACCAGCTTAACTGATGAACTCCCAGCCACAGTAAGCAGCTTGTTCCAGCAGCACACACCAGACATCTGATCAGCCCCGTCTGGAAATTCCGGCACATTCTGCTGACTCTTTTATCCAAAGCCACAAACAAATAGTTCATGTATGAAGTACAGCGGTGGATCAAGGATCAGAAGTGGACATTTTCTAATACTGTGTTTTTGAGTGACATCCTTTGGCATCATCAAAGACACAGATTGGGAAGGATTAAAAAAGAGAGAACCTCAACGACAGCGTACAAAAAAAACTGCTTATGAACAAAATATCCATCCTTTTTCTACTTCTAATGCATATTATATCGTAGTATTACATGTTACTATGAATACAAGTTACTACTAATATATGTTACTGCTAATACAATATTAATACTGATACATATTACTACCACAAATTCAAATAGCGGGGGCAGTTGGTGGTAAGTATAGCAGCTCTGACACTGCTTAAACTGGACACACAAATGCAGTTATTGTGTATTTTCTCTTGCTGAAGCCTGAACTTACACACACCTCTTCCTTTTCTTTTTCAGCTGAGTGAGGTCACAATGAACTCAGAAATGAAGGCTTGTAAAAGGACCCCTTCCATCATCGTCACTTCCACATCTAGCCCCTCCTCCCTACACTAGGGTTCCCGTGACAACCAGACCCCCAGACTGTGCAAAAGTGATGTGTTACCATGTGTAGGCAGTGATGCACATTTAAACACGGATGGTGTATAACTGCACTACACGTGTATGCAGGTGTTGGCGTGGTTGTCTAAGCGTGTGACAGCGGGAAATACAGGGGGAGTCTCTTCTCAGCCAACATGCTGTTTAATATGACCTCACACACGCGTGTGCAGGGATGTGGTTTTGTACATATGAGGTGAAGCTTTTGTAATATTGAGAATTGTGATTGTGTGGCGAGAACTCTGTCAGTGATAATGGTGGTCTGGTCAAGGTCAAATGTGTGCTGGAGTAGGAGAGGACCGTGACCTCATGTCAACAACATGTTTTTGTGCTTGTGTGTGTTTGTGTGTGTGTGTACTGTAGGTCACAGGTCTTTGAGATGTGACAATGAGCACCGATGCGTTGTCTTACACAGGCTCATTCCAGTGCCACATCACAAGATAGGATACAGACAGTGTGTTTGTGCTTTCAGGTTCAGTAAGCTGCTTAGGAAGCTGAAGAACAACGCCTTGCTAAAGTATTCTCATTCTTTCAAATTATTGTTGTAGTACAAAAGCAATTATATTTATTCTATTTATGAGATATGTCTATATTTCATCCTCAATGGATTTGTAAAGATTTTTAAACTTTTAGACTGTGTTTTAACTGTCAGTGTAGGTCAGCGCAAACGGAAAAGTGATTTCTTTGAAAACCTTTGAATGTTCCACTTGTGACAGAACGTTTCGTTAAACAGGCAAGTGTTTTGTTTTCGACAGTACTCTGGTTACTTGTTTCGTACTGTCGAGTGTATTTTTTTTTTGTAAAATGAAAATGTTTATTGAAATGTTATCGTAATTTCGAATATGAATACACTGAAATCGTTCAATTGAGTTCTGTCAATGTATACAAAAACGCACAGACTTGTATTTATTGATATTTGTTAAGATGCACACCAAATGAAAGCAAATATATTAAATTAAATTAAAAGAGATGGAAATAAATCATATATTTTTTAATGAGCTTGTAATTTGATGTAGAGTCATGAATGTATACAGTGTTTAATTGTCTTGTTTTTGTATTTTTTTCTAAATAAAAGTGTAACTTTCTAATGTGTGTCTTTAGCCCATACATTTCTTACACTTGTCTACCACAACCTGTAACACCACACCTTTTAGTAACACCCCACCTGTAGTAACCAGTAGTAACATTCAACCTGTGGTAACATTGCACCAAATACAGGGTGACCCTTAAAAATTTGAACTTTTTAACAATACTACAAAACCAAGAGTGATGGAGGAAAAATATTTTATTTATAGTAATTGAAACCTTCCCATCCCATTTAAGAATAAATGACTAACCTTTCATTTTTTAAACTTCTCGCAGTGTTGCCACTTGCTCATGTCTAGCAATAAAAAAAATTGGGAGTCACCCTATATAATGCCAAATCTGATATAACTGCTATAACTGCTACTTCAAAACGGGCAACTTTTAAATAGGTGGCCATGGCAACATTGTGGTGTTTACCACGTCCACTTTAGCCTCCTCTAGAGGTAGTTATGTGTTTCCATGTGTGTTGTGTGTGTCTGTGTGTTGTGCGTGCCCATGTGTGTTATGTGTGTCTCTGTGTGTTGTGTGTGTCTGTATGTGTCTGTGTGTGTTGTGTGTGTTGTTGTGTGTCCAGCCCAGTAGTCTTCTTCTGTTTCTTAATCCCCTCCCAAACTGTGGACACACTACTGCTAGTACTCTACAGACACACACACTCAGGCACATCCACATACATGCAAATCACAACACATATACTTGTCTGCGCACATTCAGATGACACTGATGACACATGCTCCTTTCCATCCACCACTGTCACAGTACACTGTCTCTCTCTCCCTCTATTTTTCTATCTGTCTCTCTATCCCTTTCTCTCCTCTCTCCCTCTCCCCCTTTCCATTCCCTCTCTTCTCTCTTTCTCTCTCTTTTTCTCTCTCCCCCTCTCCACTCCCTCTCTTCTCTCTCGCTTTCTTTCTCTCTCTCCCTCTCCTCCTCTCTCTTTCCCTCTCTCTCCTCTCCACTCTCCCTCCCCCTCTCTCTCTCTCCCCCTTTCTCTCTCCCTCTCTCTCTCTCTCTCTCTCTCTCTCTCTCTCTTTCCCTCTCTCTCCCTCTCTCTTTTTGATGACAAGGTATTAGTGCAGAAATGTTTTCCATCCTTCAGATAACTCTATGATATCATTCTACTGAACTGGGTGACTGGTCACTCAGGTGTTCCCACAGCACGTGTGCACTGTGTGTGTGTGTGTGTGTGTGTGAGAGAGAGAGAGAGAGAGAGAGAGAGAGAGAGAGAGAGAGAGAGAGAGAGAGAGAGAAGTGAGAGACAGAGAGAGGCCATGCAATTTTTTTAAGCACCAGTGGTCTGTGTGATATACTGTCCTAACCTGTTGAGAAACAAGGGTTCATTTCAGTGGTTCTGCATGGCTTGTGTCACTAAGCGTACACCTCCAAAATTCAGACCAAATGCCTAATTATAAAATGCTTGACTTGATCTATGTGTCTAACTCTGACTCTAACTTGATCTATGTGTGCGCTTATTCATTTGCAATGCAGAGGTGTCAGATATGTCTTGATTCAACCTATTTCTGTAGGTTTACAGCACCATAACAGCACAACCATTTTTACAGCAACAGTTTGGATTTCAAGAACATGATTCTGCACTGCTGTTTGTTTACATCAGGAGAATCTCTCGCTCTATCAACACACACACACACATTAACAACAGATTATTTCTGCAGAGGTTTTTCCGGGAAACAGAGTAATCTCCCTTCAAAGAGCTGTTCGAAAGAACAGTTAGAGGGGAGGGAGCAAGATGGGGAGAGAGAGGGAAAGAGGGATAAGGGAGAGAGAGAAAAGTGAAAGAGAGACTTGGGAGACTTGGGCAGTCATTATGAAGCAGAAAAAGTGTTATGGTATGAAATGAGGGGTGGACAGTGTATGTGTTTGTGTGTGTGGGTGTGTGATAGAAAGAGAGAGAGAGAGAGAGAGAGAGAGAGAGAGAGAGAGAGAGAGAGAGAGAATGTGTTGCAGTAAGAGCAGTCTATATTGGCTGTGTGAATCATGGCAGGCCTATCATAGCTCCTGTTACAGCCCTTAAAAGGCCCAGGAGCTCTTAGCTTTGCTATTCTTAGGCTGTCTGTCGCTCATCCTGCTCGCTTCAGGCAAGACCTCCACACCAACACACTTTAACATTTCAAATACACATCTTATTCACACTGGATTTCAGGTTTTTACACTGGGTTGTTAAGCTTTCGCAGTTAATAGAGGCAGGCAGACGCTGGGGAGTTTCAGGGTTGGTGACTAAAGTGGGTTCTCCTGGTGAGGACAGAGAGGTGTGTGTGTGTGCTGGTCTGAGTGTGTTTGTGTGTGTGTGTGTCTTGGGGGGGGCTTGTGTATGTTGCTCTCTCTTACGTATGTGTGTTTGTGTAACAGGCTCCCCTTCCTGCCCCCTGGTGCATGTGCCCCCCCGCCAGGTGAAGAGACAGAGAGACGAACGAGGGAACCGTCTGGAGAGAGAGAGCAGCAGAGAGAGAAGCAGAGAGAGCAGCAGAAAGAGCAGCAGCCTGCGTTAACAGGCCAGCAGGAGACAGCGAGCCAACAACTCACAGCAGAGCAGAGGGGAAGAACGAGACAAGGAGATAAAGGACGAGCGTTGCTGTATTTTTGTCTCTGAAGCTAAAGATGAGTACCTACACAGTGACTCTGCAGGGCCCTGCTCCATGGGGGTTCAGACTACAGGGGGGGAAAGACTTCAACATGCCCCTCACTATCTCCAGGGTAAGTCCACTGCCTTCATACAGCTCTGTTCTATATCCTCCAAAACTCACTTCCACTTTTCTGTATAAGTAGATTTGAGCATGTACATGCATACTTTGTATCTGTGTGTACATGTGTTGCTGTGTGTGTATATACGGGTATTGGTGTTAGAGCGTGTCTATGTGTTGATGTGTATGTGTTTAAGTGTGGGTTTGTGTACTGGTGTTAGTGTGTGTACAGGTATTGGTATGTGTGTGTTGGCGTGTGTACAAGTGTTGGTCTGTTTGTGAACGAGTGTTGATGTCTGTGTACAGCTAGTGGTGTGTGTGTGTGTGTGTGTGTGTCTGTGTGT
This sequence comes from Neosalanx taihuensis, assembly GCA_030340665.1. Classification (NCBI taxonomy): domain Eukaryota; kingdom Metazoa; phylum Chordata; class Actinopteri; order Osmeriformes; family Salangidae; genus Neosalanx; species Neosalanx taihuensis. The sequence continues at coordinate 8,188,389 of CM059303.1, read as the reverse complement.
GTGTGTGTGTGTGTGTGTGTGTACAACTAGTGCTAAGTGTGTGTGTGTGTATGGTATGTATGTGTGTTAGATGAGCAGGAGTTATGTAATATGCAGTGACTGACAGACGGTAGATGGACTGACCTCCTGAGTGTTCTGGGGCAGAGAGCGGTGCGTTACACCTTTACCTCATCGTTACTCCCCTGTCCTGCCTCCCTCCAGCCCTCTGCTGCTGGAAGCCCTTCAGGTTTAAAGGGGTACTGTTGTCACCCCTGGCAGAGCCCCCATCTGATGATTAATTTACAGTGTCTCTAGAAATAGCAGTTTGGTAAGATGGGAGGGGGACTGGGGGAAAGAGTAGGGGGGGAAAGAGTACGGGGGGGGGGGGGAGAGTAGCAGCTTGTGATCAGTGTCTTCTGTCTTGCTCAAGAACACTTTCACACATAGACAGGGGAAGTGGGGATCAAACCATAAATCTTGCGGTTAGTGGGTGACCCTCTCTACTCAATGCTGGAATTAAAAAAAAATACAGACCCACACACAAGTATCCTTTATCTATCTTCTAAAAACACAAACTACGATCACAGTGATCCTTTCAGTGTTCATAAAGCTTTTTTCCCACTTGTTTCTATTGAGAGAGCATATGTGAACGTGTGAAGCCCTCTGAGCCCTGTCATGTTTCTGAGCGCTAGCTAGTTAAAAATCTCGGAACTCTCCAGAAAGGCGCTGGTGTCCTTGTTCTTTCTCAGGCAACTAGCCAGAGAGAAAATGTTTGTTAAGGATGAGCTAATACCTTAAAAACCCAAGAGGATACAACATTGTCTTCATGGCTTAAGCTACACTAGCAGTGCATTGATGAAGCACTTCCCAGCTCTTCGCTAGCACATTACTGCCACAAAAAATGGCATGTCAAATAGAATTACAGGCATATGATAATACGTAGCTTCACGTGTGCATATTAAGCCATGGGGGGCGTACCAAACAGTCTGAGAACTTATCATAGATTGTTTGGATCCCCCCAAAAAAACATATATATATATATAAATATATATATGATTATATAGTTACATATGAAAACATTTCATGCTCAGCCTAGTAAATTGAAAGTTTATGTAATATGGCTGTCAAGCAATAAAAACTTTATTCTCCAATCATCACATGATTGTCCATATTTAATAGTAAATTAGCTATAGACTAACTATTGTTATCACATTTTGTAGAAAATCAGATCACTTGAACCATAGATAGTGTGCAGTGCCTGTGGTCGAATTGGTGAGACACCCACACTGAACCTGAAATTAAAGATCAGGCACAGTGCCTGGGATGACGTCAGCCTTTTGAAATATTGCACATTCTTGTAAGTTTGTTAAATTTCAACATATCTAAGTACATATCTTATCGGGAAACCAGTGTCATGATACGTATTGAATCATGAGCTGAGTGTATCTTTACACCCCTACTATGTGTCTTTTGTTCTATTTAAAGTCATGTATTTAAGGTAGGATCCAAAAATGACTCAAGGCCAGGGGTCCCAAACGCCCTAAATCTTGCTTAGAATATATTTATTTGTTGTACGCATACAGAGATTATTGCCAAATGGTAATGATAGTAGCCCTTGATCTGACAGAGTGATCTCAGAGAGAAGAGAGATTAATTAGTTGTCCAAGAACACACAAGACACATCACTGGTCATCACTCATCACTCTTGGTAAAGTCAAGCCCCTATGCTTCTCTTTAGACTCACTGCTGATATTTACTTGACCAGTGCCTAGCACATTGCATAAAGACTGAATAACTCCAACTGATAACATGTACACATAATACATATCACATTGGTAGTAATGTGGCTATTTGCCATGCAATGGAAAAGTTAGAGGCCCACAGAAGTCAGAATTCCAAGTTTGTTCTCCAAACCCTTTTCAAAACCATCCTGCTTGAATGCCAAAAAATGGCAGTCATGTTGAAACAAATTTAACACGTTAATGTCATATTAACTTTGACAACATTATTATATCCCTAACTACATGTATGCATGTACATGCCTTACATACAACTTCCTTACAGTTAATACACAGGACAGTTTGGAAGTGACAGTGGGAGACTTGCGTTGACAGTGAATGTAAGAATGAAGACCTTAATTCTTATAGACTTTTATTGTTACGTGTATAGCCAACATGTCGCTATGTTGATAAAGTTGAACTTGAACGATGTGTGTGACTTCTGATTGGATTGTGGGTGACCGCTACAGCAGATACCGCTGTGCTGTCTCTTTGCTGGTGAAAGGAGATCATTTACAAAGAACAAACAAGACTTTGTCATGATGTGTGCTTTTAGGGAACAAAGGCCCCAAAATGTTCCATTCACATCACAGAAGTTATATTTTCATTCACTTCTGAACATTATACCGTGCATCTGTAGATAGTTTAGCACTTGACACAGACATAGTTGAATTTCTCCAGCCAGGGTTAATGTTTTAGTTTTTATGTGTGTAATTAGCATATCAGTTATTAATATTCAGTGATTGATCTTGGGTATGAATGATAGAGAAGTATGTATGTGTGTGTTTTCTAGTTAGATCAACATGTTGCTGGATGATGTTGTTGAAGTGGAATGAGAAAGCATTGCTCTTTCAAAGGCAAGATTTGTCTCTCCTTCCAAAACAGGAACACACACACATACATGCCCTCAGTGTAGAATTATCAATATGAGAGGGAATGAAAGATAAACAGAATACAATTGAACGGGAAATGTATTAGCAGAAGCCTGTATTTAATATCCAGTTACATTGGTAATCAGCTTGTGATTATTTAACTGAAATATGTATGTAGTGACAAGCGTTTTTGGTATACTAGCAGTGGTAGTAACTGGTTCTTCACGGATCCCCAAGGGAAATCAAAGTCTTTGATTCGAAGGCATATACAGGGATGTATGGCTAACAATAATTATACCTTATTTAGTAAACACTTATATCCAAAGCGACTTAGAATAAGTACAGGGACAATCCCCCTGAGGCAAATACAGTGAATTGCCTTGCCCAAGTACACAATATCACATACCCTCAGCCGGTGTTCGAACTCACAACCTTCCGATCATGAGGCTAACGACATAACCTGCTGAGCCATCTGACTCCCTATGGATATATTACTATATATACTGCTCTTCTAAATGACCCTGTTCTACCCTAACCGAGTAGACACAACTTCTGACAACACTGCAACCGCATAACACTCTAAGTAGCGTAACAATAATGTAAAGTGTAATCAGAAAGGGCAAAGGGTGAAAAGACAGACAAGTGTGAAGACAGACAGGGGGAAGACCTCGTAGAGTGACCGTAGCAGGTGAAGAGGGGGAGGAGGTGGTGGTGGTGGTGGGGGGGGGGGGGGGGGGGGGGGGTTGAGTGGGGTCAACCAGAGTGAAGCAGTCTTTATTTTTAACTCTTTAACGAGCTGCATGTAAGCCTAGACTGTAAACCGCCCGGGCCCATGCCCCAGCCCCACCCCTCATGGCCTAGCTAGCACTGGCTACAGTACAGCCCCTACATCCTAGCCCCAGCTAGCACTGGCTACAGTACAGCCCCTACATCCTAGCCCCAGCTAGCACTGGCTACAGTACAGCCCCTAGCTCCTAACCCCATTATTATTTATCCATAACCCTGCACATACCCACATGTTCCTTTGAGCAATCTCAACACTATCTCTACCTGCTTTCAGATCCAGATTTTTTTTTAATTCACTTTGTGCATTTACATGGCAAAAAATAATAATTCTTATTTAGATTCTGACCTCCCCACCTGGTTCCAGCCTTGTCCGCTAGCTACACAGGACCCCAGCAGCTTCCAGTTCCACCTTCAAACCCAAGCCTCATCCTCAGTAACAAGAGGATCCGAAAACTAGTTTGCCACTTGCACTTATCAGGACGAGGTGGCCGAGTGGTTAAGGCGATGGACTGCTAATCCATTGTGCTCTGCCCGCGTGGGTTCGAATCCCATCCTCGTCGAAGGTTTTTCTGCAATTTCTCCACAGCAGGAAAGATAAAGGATTATCTTATCTTTCAGTTACCTTGAGAGCTCTGGGAGAGAGGCAGCATGGTTGAAACAGCTGATTCTGTTTGTTCTGTGTCCCACCACCCCCACCGCTACACGCTCCCTCCCCCCAACGACCCATGCGGCACGACCAGGCCCCGGCTCGTCTCTTCCCCCTGCCAGGAAACACCCAGGACTCAGGTTTTGCTGGCTTGGTGGGATGGTTGGAGTAGAGCCGCACCTCCAGCACTGGGCCAGGGAACATAGCACCGCTGCCCCCCCCCCCCCCCCCCTCCCCACATAGGCCCAGCCCCCCAAATCACCACCTTCCCCACCTTTGGGACCCATGATGCACCCTGGCTTACTTGCTCAGCTCTGTGCTAACCCCCCCTTGCCCTCCTCTTGTGTGTGTGTGTGTGTGTGTGAGTGAGTGAGTGAGTGAGTGAGAGAGTGTCCCTGTCTCCAGTATAAACATGCCATTCCTCTGACCTCTCAGATAACTCCAGGCAGCAAGGCAGCAGGGGGCAGCCTCACTCAGGGTGACATCATCTCCTCCATCGATGGCATCAGCACCGACGGCATGACCCACCTGGAGGCCCAGAACAAGATCAAGATTGCCACCAACAAACTGGTGCTCTCCATGCAGAAGTAACCAGTTCAACACACATGCGGCACCATTGCTTCACGGCGAATGCTGTAAATCGAACACGATTCACACACTGCGCATGTTAAAAACGCAATACTGCCAAATTTCCTTACAGATCGAGACGTCCTAACCTTTCAACCGCAACTCAAAGAATGGAGTCTCCTATGCCGGTCATACCCCACCAGAAGGTAAGCACATCTCACACACACAGACACACACATAGACACATAGACACAAACACTCAATGATAAATTGTCTGTGTCTGTCTATGCTTTGTGTGTACATACTATTCAGTGTTCACTGTTATGAATGTGATTGCTTGTGTGTAAACAAATGAACCAATTTTCGCCAGAGGATAAATGTAAGGGGCCGGCGGTTGTATTCTAGTGCCCTCTGGTGTCTTCGTACAGTTACTGTAGAACTGACTGTAAGCTGCTGACGATCATGGGTCTGACACAAGGTCAGCTTGGCACTGAGACACTGACCCCCCTACCCCCGTTTCCTTCTGTCAAGCCGTCAAGCAAAAGCAGAGCCACCCTGTCTCCCATTCTCAAGCAGAGCCTTACCTGTCTCCCATTCCCAAGCAGAGCCTTACCTGTCTCCCATTCCCAAGCAGAGCCTTACCTGTCTCCCATTCTCAATCAGAGCCTTACCTGTCTCCCATTCTCAAGCAGAGCCTTACCTGTCTCCCATTCCCAAGCAGAGCCTTACCTGTCTCCCATTCTCAATCAGAGCCTTACCTGTCTCCCATTCTCAAGCAGAGCCTTACCTGTCTCCCATTCCCAAGCAGAGCCTTACCTGTCTCCCATTCCCAAGCAGAGCCTTACCTGTCTCCCATACCAAAGCAGAGCCTTACCTGTCTCCCATTCCCAAGCAGAGCCTTACCTGTCTCCCATTCCCAAGCAGAGCCTTACCTGTCTCCCATTCCCAAGCAGAGCCTTACCTGTCTCCCATTCTCAATCAGAGCCTTACCTGTCTCCCATTCTCAAGCAGAGCCTTACCTGTCTCCCATTCCCAAGCAGAGCCTTACCTGTCTCCCATTCTCAATCAGAGCCTTCTGTCTCCCATTCTCAAGCAGAGCCTTACCTGTCTCCCATTCCCAAGCAGAGCCTTACCTGTCTCCCATTCCCAATCAGAGCCTTACCTGTCTCCCATACCAAAGCAGAGCCTTACCTGTCTCCCATTCCCAATCAGAGCCTTACCTGTCTCCCATTCTCAAGCAGAGCCTTACCTGTCTCCCATTCCCAATCAGAGCCTTACCTGTCTCCCATTCCCAAGCAGAGCCTTACCTGTCTCCCATTCCCAAGCAGAGCCTTACCTGTCTCCCATACCAAAGCAGAGCCTTACCTGTCTCCCATTCCCAAGCAGAGCCTTACCTGTCTCCCATTCCCAAGCAGAGCCTTACCTGTCTCCCATTCCCAAGCAGAGCCTTACCTGTCTCCCATTCCCAAGCAGAGTCTTACCAGTCTCCCATTGACACCGACACAGAGTGGATGCAAATTCAGCAAGTCTCTGTCTCTCTGTCTGTCTCTCTCTCTGTCTCTCTTTCTGTCTTTTTCCTGATACCTCTTCCTTTTACTGTTCATCTTTTGCCTGTCTGACTCTCTCACACTTCCTGTGAAGGAGGGAGAGGTTAACGTTGATGAGAGAGAATAAACGGAGGACCCTGTAAATGTTGGAATACAACTGGCAAAAAAACCCTTCCAAAACAAACCTGTTCCCAGAGGAGTTTGTGCAGTATAACCCCCCCCTCGCCCCCGCCCCCCTTGCCTCCAGCTCCTCCTCCATGTCAGAGGGGGCACTACACCTCCCCCACACAGCCCTGATCCAACACAGTTTAGCAGGCCACACACTCTCTGACTGGTAACCGAACTGGCATTCTGTGATAGAACAGAACACACTGGACAAATGTGCGTCTTAGACACTGACCCCCCTACCCCCGTTTCCTTCTGTCAAGCCGTCAAGCAAAAGCAGAGCCACCCTGTCTCCCATTCTCAAGCAGAGCCTTACCTGTCTCCCATTCCCAAGCAGAGCCTTACCTGTCTCCCATTCCCAAGCAGAGCCTTACCTGTCTCCCATTCTCAATCAGAGCCTTACCTGTCTCCCATTCTCAAGCAGAGCCTTACCTGTCTCCCATTCCCAAGCAGAGCCTTACCTGTCTCCCATTCTCAATCAGAGCCTTACCTGTCTCCCATTCTCAAGCAGAGCCTTACCTGTCTCCCATTCCCAAGCAGAGCCTTACCTGTCTCCCATTCCCAAGCAGAGCCTTACCTGTCTCCCATACCAAAGCAGAGCCTTACCTGTCTCCCATTCCCAAGCAGAGCCTTACCTGTCTCCCATTCCCAAGCAGAGCCTTACCTGTCTCCCATTCTCAATCAGAGCCTTACCTGTCTCCCATTCTCAAGCAGAGCCTTACCTGTCTCCCATTCCCAAGCAGAGCCTTACCTGTCTCCCATTCTCAATCAGAGCCTTCTGTCTCCCATTCTCAAGCAGAGCCTTACCTGTCTCCCATTCCCAAGCAGAGCCTTACCTGTCTCCCATTCCCAATCAGAGCCTTACCTGTCTCCCATACCAAAGCAGAGCCTTACCTGTCTCCCATTCCCAATCAGAGCCTTACCTGTCTCCCATTCTCAAGCAGAGCCTTACCTGTCTCCCATTCCCAATCAGAGCCTTACCTGTCTCCCATTCCCAAGCAGAGCCTTACCTGTCTCCCATTCCCAAGCAGAGCCTTACCTGTCTCCCATACCAAAGCAGAGCCTTACCTGTCTCCCATTCCCAAGCAGAGCCTTACCTGTCTCCCATTCCCAAGCAGAGCCTTACCTGTCTCCCATTCCCAAGCAGAGCCTTACCTGTCTCCCATTCCCAAGCAGAGTCTTACCAGTCTCCCATTGACACCGACACAGAGTGGATGCAAATTCAGCAAGTCTCTGTCTCTCTGCCTGTCTCTCTCTCTGTCTCTCTTTCTGTCTTTTTCCTGATACCTCTTCCTTTTACTGTTCATCTTTTGCCTGTCTGACTCTCTCACACTTCCTGTGAAGGAGGGAGAGGTTAACGTTGATGAGAGAGAATAAACGGAGGACCCTGTAAATGTTGGAATACAACTGGCAAAAAAACCCTTCCAAAACAAACCTGTTCCCAGAGGAGTTTGTGCAGTATAACCCCCCCCTCGCCCCCGCCCCCCTTGCCTCCAGCTCCTCCTCCATGTCAGAGGGGGCACTACACCTCCCCCACACAGCCCTGATCCAACACAGTTTAGCAGGCCACACACTCTCTGACTGGTAACCGAACTGGCATTCTGTGATAGAACAGAACACACTGGACAAATGTGCGTCTTAGGCGGGGGGGGGGGGCGTACACTCAAACCTCTCACTCCCACCGGCCCCTCCTCTTGTGCGTGTGTGTTCACATTCATCGGACTGTGAATTCTCAGAACATTCCGTCATCATCGCGGAACACATTCCGCTGGCACGAGCCCCCACCCCCCTCTATTCTGAGCATGAGGGGCACACCTAGCCAGGCCCAGGGGTCACATAGGAGAGCTGCACGTACCAAAACCTCAGAGGAACTGCTAAACACAGCACGCTCTTCATTAAAAAGGCTTTCATAGGGTGGAGGTGTTCCTCTGGGAAGGTCTTGGACTGGAGGACCTTGCTTGTGGACACTCTGAGGAACGAGAGCAATGTTATGGTACCTGCTCTGGTCTAGTGTGGGTCAGAAGAGCTGGCTGAGAGCTGAGCGAGATCCTGGGCTGCCTAGGTGAGCGGCTCATCTGACAATCTGTCAGCGTGGTCGGGGACGATGTGACCGGCTGACAGTTAAACGTGCGTGTTGTCACGCTAGCGTTCCGGGTACGAGCAGATGCCAGCCTAACCCAGCCACACGCACACGGGACCAGCTGTTCCCTCCGGCTGTGGAATGCACCACTCCAATTACAGACAGTCCTGCCATACCCACGCTGGCTCTAACGCCCCCCCCCCCCCCACTCCCCCCCACTCCCCCCTACCTCTCCCTCACCTTCTCCTGCCTCCGCCATCCTATCCCTCACCTCCCCTCCCTCCCCCCGGCGCCCCCTCTCCATTCTGGGAAGCAGCCCGTTTCTGAAGGGACCCCGTCCCAGCCACGTGCACACTCATGTTACCCTCACCCGTGCTGATGGATGAGTGTGCATGAAGAGTGCTGGAGCCCTGTGTCGGTACCTATAGCATGAACACGTTTGTGGCTATGTGTGTCTGTTTGTGTTCATATGTGTGTAACTCGTGTCGCCCCCACCCTGGTCATGTGACTGAGGACCGCCTGCCCCTGTCAGTCAGTGTGCACCATGTTGCAGGGAATTCTGGGAATTGTTGGTGTGATAAGACCCAGCGGCTATTCTTACCTGCAGGACACTGCAGCCTGGCTCACATATACAACCTTCAGGATTTATTACCATGTAATCTTTTCTCTGTCTTTTCTCTATCCCTCAACCTCTTTCTTTCTATGCCTCTGTGTCTATTTCTCTGACTGTCTCTCGGTGTCTCTCTTTTCCCCTCTCTCTCTGTCCCTCTTCTTCTCCCTCAGGTCATTGCAAACACGGCCGCAAAGTCAGTACCACCTGAGTGTGCACTATGTGCATGAGCTCTGAGTGTGTGTGTCTGCGTGCGTGTGTGTAAACAAATGGCATCATGCCCGCCCAGCTTGCAAGCACTGGTCCATTAGTTACTGGGGTCATCAGCAGGATCCCAGACATGGGTTTTGTCTCTGGTTCAGATGTGTGATCTCAGCTTGAAATGCAGCGTTTGTGTCTGATTCCCATGACTGGAACCACAGTAACAGGTGTACATGTGTTGTGTTCACAAGTTCATGTCAGTACAAATCTGTGTCTACTGTACTGTCTGAACCTACATGGGGAATCTGTCAATGCAAGTTTGTAATAGTAAAGCTATCTGATGCTGTGGTGTGTGTATCTGCTCGTGTGTGTGGTATGTGTGTGTCTAGTGTCTGACCTAAACTAAACTCTGGATCATCCTTGATTGTATACCAGCAACAGTTTGCAGTTTACAATGCATACTAATGATTGCCAACTGTGATGGAATGTCTCAGTGTAGGATTATATACATTATATTGTATATTGCTTAGCGAAAGTAAAAGGCTGAATACCTGTGTGATTATAGCAAGAGAACAGTAGGTGGCAATAGAGCGTTATACTGCACACCCATCTGACGCTCTCTTTCTATCCCTCTCTACTCTCTCCCTCCTCCCTGTTTTCCTTTGGTCACCCTACCCCTGACCTGACTCCTGACCCTCACTATCTAACCACAGTACGGAGTACGTTCCTAGCTTCAACCCCATTGCCCTGAAGGACTCTGCCCTCTCTACCCACAAGCCAATCGAGGTGAGGGGCCCAGGAGGCAAGGCCACCATCGTCCACGCCCAGTATAACACACCAATCAGCATGTACTCTCAGGACGCCATCATGGACGCCATCGCAGGACAGTCCCAGGGCAAAGGACACGATGGGTGAGTCCACGCAAATATGCAGTGTCCTCCGCCTCCCCACACTCTCCGCTGTCCATGCGCTCATCCCCGTCTCTTCACACACACACACACACACACACTCTTGCTCCTAGCCCAGGTCAGCTCAGCCCATGCCTCACTTGAACACAGAAGCCTTTCCTGCATTGAGCAGCGGTCCACCAGGTTTTTATTCCCCAGAATGGAGGTCTCTCAGCAGTGAAGCTTGACAGTGTAGCAGTAGGTCATGTGATCATCTCACGGTGATGAAAGATTGGGAGATTTTTCTCCGGTCTCCACCGCCGTTGTATTTCTGGGTTTCAACTTGTCATCTGTGTCACTGCCATCTCTCCTCTGTCACTCCTTGCTCCGGTCACTCCATCCACCATCAACCCAACCACCAAAACCTGTGTCATCTAAACCTCCTCTCCCACACCCACTTCCTGTTTGATCATGTGACCCCCAGAGAGGAAGTCCCAGCAGGTTCCCCCTTAGCGTAAGTACTGCCCACTCAAGGCCCACACATCTAGATCTACGAGATGTGTGTCTTCCTACACTGTCTGCAGGGCTCCCTCAGTCTGTCTCAAACTAACACCGGCCCTGTGTGATGTCACTGGGCTCGTGCATCCTGAAGGCAACTGGTCCTTCTGTCAGAGTGTTTCATGTGTGTACAAAACTGAACCTGTCCTTGGCATCCACTGTTAGGACAGTGATGACCATGAGCAGTAGTCTAACACCATACCGAGTCTCTGATGGACACAGAGTTTGTTTAACCAGTCAGTGTTGGTGGTAGCCATCTTGGAAGTGTTTGCTGTTCACTCTATGTTCTTCTCATCTGATCTGGGAGGCATGATGGAGATCGGTGATGGCCGATCTACACTATCTGAACTTTGTTGGCATGATGGTGGGTTGTACTTAACACCGGAACCAGGGTAGTTTTGATTCTAATCAGGATTTGATCGGTTCTTCTGACTTGGGAATGTTCTGAGTAGCCTATCACCTGTTGACCTTCTGATCCATTAATCAAGAACTGTATTTGGTGAACAGTCACACAGATATACAATATCACTCTAGCTGAAGAAAACATGCAGGCATGCATGTCTCACTCATTCACACTCATTCCCTCACTCACAATTGCTCGCTCGCTCACACAATCACTTACTGACACACTCACAGACACACTCACTTGCTCACTCACTCACACACTCACTCACATACTCACTCGCTCACTCGCGGACTTGTTAACTCACACTCTCTCATCCCGCACTCATTCACAAATACTCACACACTCGCTCACTCACTCACTCACACACTCACTCACACACTCCCTCACACACTCACTCACTCTCTCTCTCTCTCTCTTGCACATGCACACATACACACTTGTGTCCTCACTCACTCACTGACTCACTCACTCATTCACACACTCATTCACACACTCACACAAGCACACTGGCACACACACCCCATATATCCATGCCCCCACCACACGCATACACTGAGTGGAACGGTTGCTAAGTGTGCTTACTCCCACAGTGGCTCCCTGCCTGTTAAAGAGTGTGTGGTGGACAGTGCGTCCCCCGTGTACCAGGCTGTGCTCAAGCCCAATGAGAGGAACCAGGACATGTCTGAGTGGGCCCATCGTGCTGCTAACCTGCAGTCCAAGAGCTTCAGGATCCTGGCTCACATCACCGGCACCGAATACTGTCAGTACCCCTCCTCCTCCTGCAGCCAGTCTGTCTGACTTAACCAAGCTCTCTTATGTGAGCCTAACCTGTTTATCTCCTCTCCCCTTCCTCCTCTCTCCTCTTTCTTCTTCCCTTCCTGTAGTACAAGACCCAGATGAGGAGGCCTTGCAGAGGTCGAGGTGAGGAGGAATGTTTTGGGACAGGAGGAAATGGAAATGAGTGTGTGTTATATCCATGGTGTAAGTGTGTGAGTGTGTGTGTGATATTCTCAGTGGGGTGACTCTCTGACCGGCTGCCTGTCTGGTCTCTTTACCTCAGGGAGAAGTTTGAGTCCGAGGTGAAGGGTCCTCGCTTTGCCAAGCTGAAGAACTGGCACCATGGACTGTCTGCACAGATCCTTAACATCCAGGAGTGAACAGATGGAGGTGGAAAGGAGGAAAGGAGAGGAGGAGAGGGGAGGAGAGGGGGAGAGGAGGGAAGGAGAGGAGATGGGAGAGGAGATGGGAGGAGAGGAGAGGAAGGGGAGAAGGGGAAGAAGGGAGGATAGGAGAGGAGTAGAGAAGAAGAGGAAGAGATGAGGGAAGGAGGAGAGGGGAGGAGATGAGAAGAGATGAGATGACAGAATAGGAGAGGAGATTATCGGATGCGAGTAGTTGGTAGACTCGTTGAATCATTTGTGAGACTACTTGTTAGTGAGTGCTGATTGTTTCACTGTTCACTCAATATTTCTGTTCCGTGTGTATCTATTTGCTGCCAATAATGTATCTCTGCTTGTAGTCAATTTTATCTTTTGGAGTTTGTCTTACGTAAAACAAAGGGATTTGTACAAAAAGTATTTAACACATATTGTATAGCTAATCATGTGACCTCTATGACTAACACACTTCTTTATAAAGAAGAAATGTATGCTAACATACACACATACCAAAATGCAAACAAGAAGACCTGTACAGTTAACAATGTGAATAAAAACATTCTTTAAACCAAATCAAACTTATCGAGTTTTGACTTTGCACCTGAAACTGAACACTTAAATAGATTACCAGTATCCATTGCAAACTAAACTTATTACAAACAGAGCCCTGATGCACTGTTCTGTTGGGTCAAGGGGTAGGACAAGAAATGATGCTGCATAATATAGACTTGGCCCCGAGTCTCCATTTTCTGACAGGTCTGTTTAATGCTGCGTCATGATGCAGGTGTTCTTCTGACCACCAGAGGGAGGCAGTGCTGTGTTCTGACCACCGGAGAGAGGCAGTGCTGTATTCTGACCACAAGAGAAAGCTGTTTAGCTACAGAGAAGAAACATGACAAACCCCACCACTAGATCTACATCACCACTAGTCTGTCAAACACCATCACCAATCTATTATACACTAAAACCTGTCTATTATACACCACCACCAGTCTATTTTACACCACCACCAGTCTTTTTTACACCACCAGCAGTCTATTATACACCACCACCACTAGTATATTATACACCACCACCAGTAGTCTATTATACACCACCCACCAGTCTATTATACACTACGACCAGTCTAATAGTATGGATCTTTGACTGGGTCTCTCTGGTTAGCAGAGGGGGGCGTTATTGTTGATGGAGGGGGGTGTCATGGAGCAGGAGTGAGTAAGCATTTTTCACATCTCGCAACACCGAATACGGCTGCTTTTTGGTCCACTGCCCTCTGTCTTTGCATCGCTTTGTCTGTAATGATGCAAGTCACCAAGAAACTAAAAGACAGGGTTGCAAAATTGACTCCGGACTCCTAAACTGTTCATAATTTATTGTCGAAATCGAATGTATTTTATAATTTTTTACTAGGGTTCATTTCTTTAAATAATCCTGACAGGAACAATAATGTACTGTATGTAAATGATGAAATATGGGAAATATGTCAGCCTGAGGTGGCCCTGTTTATGAGTGAGAGAGAGAAAGATGGTGGGGAGAGAGGGGGGGAAGAGGGATGGATGGAGAGATAGGGTGAAATAGAAAAAAGGGATAAAGAGAGGAAGGCATAGAGAAAGGGATGGAGAGAAAGGGTGAAATAGAGAACAAGGGATGGCGAGAGGAAGATAGAAAGACAGGGAGATATGGATGGAGAGAGGAAGGGAGATAAAATGTAAAAGGGGGATAGCGAGAGAGGAGAGGGAGAAGAAAGAGAGGGAGGGAGAGAGAGAGAAAGATGGAGGAAGGGAGAGAGGGACGGATGGAGTAGTGCAGAAGAGGGGGGTGGCTACTGCGTGACTTATATATGGTGCAGCATCCAGCAGGTTCTGACTCTCAGCCTCTCTCTCTTCGTCACGCACGACTGCTATCTCTCTCCTCTCTCCCCTCACTCTCTCCCCTCAGTCTGTGTTCTGTAAGCCCGCTGTGCAGTTCTCTCGCTCTGCAGCACTATTGGAGGAGGAGCCACTGACACATACGCACGCACACAGGCTCTCACACGGACACTCATTCGCACGCACACACACCTTTTCTTGCACTCTCTGTAAGCACCATCAACCAGCAGGCCTATTTGGAGCAGGGGAGCACAGTAGTCTTCTAACCCAGGATGGATGTACTAATGAAGGGGTTCTCTATGGCCAAAGAGGGGGTGGTGGCCGCAGCAGAGAAGACCAAGGCTGGGGTAGAGGAGGCAGCAGCCAAGACCAAGGAGGGGGTGATGTATGTGGGTGAGTACTGCACTGGGTGCAACGTGTGAGTGGGTGTGTGCAGCCGTGTGTAAAGGTCCTGCTGCAAACAGCTGCAACGTCACTTGCAAGTCACCTTTTTTCACCTACGTATGTTTCTATGAGGTTATGTGAGTGTGTGTATGTGTATGTCTTGGTGTGTGCATGACGAGAAAGGAGGGTCCCCTCGGGTGTCCCAGTCTGGGACAGTGGTGAGAAGTCAAGGGTGGGGGGGGGGGGGGGTGGGGGGGGGGGTTGCCATGGAAGACTGGCAGAATACTGCAGAACTGCTGCAGTAGGAGAGAGAGGGATGGAAGGAGAGGAGAATGGGTGTGGTGGAAACGCGAGTGAGGAGAGAGGGATTGAAAAAGGGGAAGACAAGGGCAAATGTACCTTCAGCAAACGTAAAGACATTAAGGAAACAGCGAAGGGGACAGAGAGGGAGAGAGGATGAGGAGAGGCATGAGAACGTGAGCGGGGAAGACAGGAGAGAGGTAGGCATCAAGAGGAGGATGACATTGAGGTTGTGTACTGGCACCGCATCACTTGAAAATGCATCGTGAGACATCACATGAACAAGACCAGAATCTACAGAGACAGACTTAGAGGGACAAGGTCTCACAGTGTGTGTGTGTCTGACGGGGCCTGTAGTTTGGGGGGGGGGGGGGTTGGGGATTTAAGCAGCGTGTAAGAGAGTGCGTCACATTTCAAGGTTACCCTGTGCTGAACAGGCTATGAGGAGAAGCAGGGAGGGGCGGGGTTGAAAGAATGGCGGCAGGGGGGGTCTGCAGAGCGTGCTGAAGCCCCCCCTCCTACCCCCCCAAGCCTTAGACCCCTCTCATTCTGACTGTCAACATCAAACTACGCTGATCTGGCACCATTCAGGCATACGGGCAGAGAGGAATAACAGAATGGTGTGTGTGTGATAAAATCACAAACGTGGATGTAAGTAATGGGAGGGGGAGGGTATCGGGGGTAAGGATCGGCTGAGTGCTGCCGCAATCTGCTCTCCCCCTCCCCCTTCCCTGTATGTGTGAGCGAGAGGAAGAGAGAGAGAGAGAGAGAGAGAGGAAGAGAGAGAGGGGGGGGTGTTGTTGCAGCCAGATCTGTTGGCATGTCGTGCTTGATGACTAACTACTTTCCTAACCCACTGGTTACTGCATACCAAACCAAAAAGAGAGAGAGGGAGGGAGGGATTGAGAGGGAATGGAGAGATGCAGGGATGAGGGATAGAGAGAGAAAAGATGAGGAATACTGACATTATAAAGCCTGAATAAATAATACAAAACACAAGCGGGAGAGAGGGCCGGAGAGGAGCGGAGGAGAGAGGAAATGGTGGGAAGAGGAAGGGAAGGAGGTATTATGTCATGGAGATCGGTGCTTCCAGCTATGTGGATGAACAGATGGGGAGGGAGCGAGGGGGGAGGGAGGGGAACCGAGTCAGAGGATAGGTGGAAGGCGGGTGGAGTGAGGAGGATGGCGGAATGCTGGTGGAGCACAGAGAGCAGTGTGGGAGAGACGGGGAGAGGGGAAAAGGGAGGGAGGAAGAAGGTGCACTGGAGGAGCCCCCTGGTCAGGGGTGGACTGGGACCAAAATTAAGCCCTGGCATTTTCTGTCGACGGGGGGGGGGGGGGGGGGGGGGGGGTAGTTCGATGCGAGCTAGCCTGCGATTCCCAAAGACGTCAGTTTTTACTACTTGTTTTTCAAACTTGTGGGTTACATTTTTGACGCTCAAGTGACCAACATTTAACCGAGAGCATCCGGTAATTTTCCAAAGTAAAAGATTGTTATTAGTTATCGTATTTCTTCGGCGGCCCGGTACCAACTGATCCGCGGCGGCCCGGACGATGCCCGGTATGCCAGATGGCCAGTCCACTCCTGCACCTGGTTAACACGGAATGACAAGGAGAAGGAGACAGGGAGGAAAGAGGGGGTAGACAAAGAGGAGGGAATCACTGATCTGAAGAGGATCAATTCTCTTGACACCTCCTGTGTCAAACCAACGGATCCCTGCTTTATCTATCAGTACTGCAGACATCAGCAGGACTGCATGTGCATGTGTGTGCGTGTGTGTGTGCATGAATAGCAGCAATGAATAAGCAGAATAAAGAAAGAAATGAAGTCTGCCTTACAATATAACAGTTAAACACTGTAAACAAATAATGTGAACTGATTTGGATTGAGAAACAGAACAGCTGTAATGAGCTTTCCTTGTGTGTTCAGTGTGGATGTGTGTGTGCCCTGGACATCTGAACATCTGTACATCTATGTATGCCTGTGTGTGTGGAGGGTGAGAAACTGAGCATTGACAATGCTCTTTGGTGTGTCATGCTGCACAACATCATTTCATAGACGGTTGGTTTCATAGCTTGTTGGCTTTAGAGGTTGTTGGTTCCAGATCAAGGGCATCTTTTCAACCCCCAGCTTCTCTCTGAAGATTGGTGGGGGGGGACCCTCCACCACAGTGGTCTTTAACTGGTGGGCCTCTGATCATGGAGAAACACTTACAAATGATCTGAGAATACGGGACCCATACTGCACTAGATAGTTATTTGAGAAGAGATAAACTACACTAGCTAGTTCTCTGCCAATATCGAGGGATGGGGCTATATATGTTAGTCTGTTTCTGTGATATGTTGCCATAGTTATCAGTAAGGCTGTTTAGTATCATGATCATTACAGAGATGATAGATGGATGGATGAATGGATGAATGGAGGGATGGATGAATGAATGGAGGGTTGGATGGATTCATAGATGGATGGATAAATGGAGGGATGGATGGATGAATAGATGGATGAATGGATAGATGAATGAATGAATAAATGGATACACGGAGGGATAGATGAATAGATGGATGAATGGATGGAGGGATGGATGAATGGATGGATGGATGAATGGGTGAACGGATGGATGAATGGATGGATGGATGAATGGATAATGGAGGATGGATGAAGGGATGAATGGATGGATAGGTGGACTGACAGGTAGACACTCAGGGAGTCCATGAATACAAAGACACACATGCATACACATTCTGGGCATGCACATGACCTACATAGGCACACATGCATACACATTCTGAGTATGCACATGACCTACATAGGCACACATGCACACACGCACACATAAACACATGCACACTGTCAGTAGACAACTGCATGTCCTCTTTGAGATGTTTCTTCTTTGACATTAGAGGCAGATATGAATACGTGCGTGCATGTGGTAATGTGCACCTGTGTGTAATTGCGTGTTTGTGTGCGCTCTGTGAGCACAAGATGGAGGAAGAGAGACAGAGAGGAGGGCCGGAGAGATAGAGGGAGGCACGAGAAAGGTGGGAGAGCATGAGTGAGGAGGAAGAGAGAGTGAGAAAGGGAGAGAGGAGCAGGCGAGAGATGGAAAGGGAGTGAGAGTGAAAGAGAGAGTGAGGGGGAGACTGGATGAAAGAGGAGCAGGAGAGAAGGTGAGGAGGGAATGTGGAGGAGAGAGGAGCAGGAGAGAGAGAGTGGAGGAGAGAGGAGAAGGAGAGAGGGCTGTAGAGATTGATGCAGAGATTGTTTCTACTGAATCTCACCAATAAATGGTGCGTTGTCAAACCCTCCACTGTCTGTCTGTCTGTCTGTCTATCTTACTGGGAATTTGTGCATTCAGCGTGTTGACAAGAAGTCCTGATATCATATCTCACAGTTTTGAGCTGGATTTGTCACTATTTATTTTTCTCTCTTTATCCCTCCCTCTCTTCATCCCTCTATCCAGATGGTTACATAACTACAATTTAATCAGCCTGTGTTCATAGCGTAAAGAGCATGTGTGAGAGGGGAGGGGCTGGAAACAGGAACACTGTTATCATAGGCTGAGACCAAACTGCAGCCATGTTCCACTTCTTGCATAAACTATATGATTATAGTTTTTTATGTTTCTCTAATACTGACATGTGCTGTTTGATGTGATATGTACGGTATTATGTGATGTGTACACTATGATATGTGGCGAAATGTACATTGTGGTCTGATGTGAACAGTGTGATGTGATGTGAACAGTATGATGTGTGGTGTGGTTTTGACTTATACACATAGAGGTCAGTGTCAGTCACTGAATTTATTTAAGATGTAATAATAAAAAAAATTAATGTAAATATTTATAATCATGTTATTTTATAGTTATTATTCATTAGTATAATGCATTGTAATACATCATAATTTATTCATAATAATTTAAATCTTGTTCTAGATATGAAACCTCTTCTCTCTCTTTTCAGGCTCGAAGACCAAGGAGGGCGTAGTGTCTGGAGTAAACACAGGTAAGACAGTGTGTCTGTGTGTGAATGTGTGAGTGCATATGTGTGTGTGAGTGTGTATATAAGAGTATGTGAGTGTGTGTGTGTGTATACTAGTAACCTCTCTCATGTCCCAGTGGCAAACAGAAACAATGAGCAGGCCAACATTGTGGGCGACACAGTGGTTGCCGGGGCCAACGACGTCTCCCAGGTGGGCGTGGAGGGAGTGGAGAACGTTGCTGCTTCGACTGGGATGGTCAACCAGGTGAGTCACCATGATGAATACATGCAGGAGCCTGCAGGTGTGTCTCTCATCTAGCAGCAGGGGAGCTCCTTGTCTGGCCTGAGAGCAGCCAGGCATGGTCCTCCAGGATCAGACTTCCAGGATCAGACTTCCAGGATCAGACTTCCAGGGTCAGACCTCCAGGGTCAGACCTCCAGGGTCAGACCTCCAGGGTCAGACCTTCAGGATCAGACTCCAGGGTCAGACCTTCAGGATCAGACCTCCAGGATCAGACTCCAGAGGTCAGACCTCCAGGGTCAGACCTTCAGGATCAGACTCCAGGGTCAGACCTTCAGGATCAGACTTCCAGGATCAGACTCCAGGGTCAGACCTTCAGGATCAGACTCCAGGGTCAGACCTCCAAGATCAGACTCCAGGGTCAGACCTTTAGGATCAGACTCCAGGGTCAGACCTTCAGGATCAGACTCCAGGGTCAGACCTTCAGGGTCAGTCCTCCAGGATCAGACTTCCAGATACACACAACATCTCTGTTGTGCACTGTTTATTGTGTAGGTTTCTGTGTTGTGTTGTACTGTTATGTTTTGTTGGAATGTGTATGTTATTTTGTTTTGTGTTGTTAATCAGTTGTTGTTGTCTCTCTGTGTTGCCCTGGTAGGAGGAGCCAGTATACGAGGTGCCTATTGCACGGGAATGGGAGGGTCATAGCTTGTTGGTTAACATGGCTTGGGAGGGGTGAATGTATTGCATGTCTTAATCTAACAGCAGCTCCTAACAGCATGCTCCATAACACAAGCAAGGTCCTAGAAAGTTCTCTCTGCTCCGTACTCCTCCATTACACCCGCCCACTTTCTCTAATCACCCAGCAGCGTACCCACATAGCCATGTTGGCAGCGTGTCAGGACGCTTCTGGAAGCTTCCGTGAGCAAAAGCACATCAGTTGAGGCAGGATTTCTGAGCCCTCACGCTCCCTTGCAGGCAGGAGGCTAGGACTGTTCTGACTGGACACCTAATCAAGCGTGGAACCTTCTAGCCTTCCAGCTATGCTTGCTGTTTCTGTCTGCGTCTGTCCATGAGCATGCAGCATGCGTCCCCCTGGTAGGGTCCTCTGGCTGCACCACAGGAGTGGTCCCAGGGCCTTGGTGACTCAGTGGCACCGTAGCATCTCAAACACCGTAAACAAACACGGTGGCTCATCGCAAACTCTCCACAGCGTCACAAATTGACAGCAAACTGTGACGTTAAGGAGCTGCCGGCAAAAAGCCGGCAATCGCATTGCCGGCAATAAGTCAGACCTGTTCCGGGTGCATGCTGGATTCCGCCAGAGTTGCCCTTCGTCACCGGTTCTGTTCATTGTTTATATGGACAGAATTTCTAGGCGCGCCCAGGGGGCGGTGGGTTTCCGGTTCGGGGAGCACGGGATCTCTCCTCTGCTGTTTGCGGATGATGTTGTCCTGTTTGCTTCCTCGAGCCGGGGCCTCCAGCATGCTCTGGAGCGGTTTGATGCTGAGTGTGAAGCGGCTGGGATGAGGATCAGCACCTCCAAATCCTAGGCCATGGTACTCGACCGGAAAAAGGTGGCTTGCCCCCTCTGGGTGGGTGGGGAGCCTTTGCCTCAAGTGGAGGAGTTCAAGTATCTCGGGGTCTTGTTCACGAGTGACGGAAGGACGGAACGTGAGATTGACAGGCGGACCGGTGCAGCGTCTGCAGTGATGCGGTCTCTGTATCGGACTGTCGTGGTGAAGAAGGAGCTGAGCTGCAAGGCAAAGCTCTCGATTTACCGGTCAATCTACATTCCTACTCTCACCTATGGTCATAAGCTTTGGGTCATGACCGAAAGGACAAGATCGCGGATACAAGCAGGGTGGCCGGGCGCTCCCTTAGAGATAGGGTGAGGAGCTCGGTCACACGGGAGGAGATCGGAGTAGAACCGCTACTCCTCCACGTCGAGAGGAGCCAGTTGAGGTGGCTCGGGCATCTGTTTCGGATGCCTCTTGGACGCCTTCCTCGGGAGGTGTTCCAGGCATGTCCCACCGGGAGGCGGCCCCGGGGAAGACCTAGGACACGCTGGAGGGACTATGTCTCTCGGCTGGCCTGGGAACGCCTCGGGATCCCCCCGGAGGAGCTGGAGGAGGTGTGTGCGATGAGGGAAGTCTGGGCTTCCCTGCTCAGACTGCTGCCCCCGCGACCCGGCCCCGGATAAGCGGAAGATAATGGATGGATGGATGGGTTAAGGAGCTGCTCTTTGGGGGAACAAACGCTGGCTCGTTTTTCAATACCTGCTGACTTTCCAGAGAACTTGATCTAGTCTGTCAATGCCTTGCACTGGCTGTGTTTAAGATATGCATGGGAGGAATTAGAAGTCCATTTCAAGTCAAAGATAATAACCCTCCAACCTAGCGAGGGTCATTCTGTCAGATGAACTGCATGTCCTGGTCCTAGTTCAACAGAGAAACTGGCTTTTTGACCCGTTTGTAGCTCTAATAGGATAGAATGGAACCACCTCAAAGCTCTCTGATGTTCCTCAGCCAGCCAGCACAGACAACAGTGTCCTCAACATGAGAGCTGAGGTGTCTGCCATGCATTCTACACAGAGCCGCAGATATTCACCTGCAACGGTCTGGGCTGCAAAAGACCAAGATCACATGTAGCTGGTGTGGACAGTGTCTTCAGAAAGCATTCCCACTCCTTCAGTTTCAGCACATTTGATTTTGTGTTGGTGGCCATGAATCTACTTTCAATCGCTCATAATGAAGTGAAAATCCTGCTATTTATATTTGCAAACTGATGGACAATCAAAAACGGAAACCTCTCATATGAGTAATCATACTCTTTGCTATGGTGCTCCAAACTGTGGTCAGGTTTGCTTTATCTGTCCTTCAGATATATCCAGAACTTGATTGGAGTGCACCTGTGGCAAACTGACCTGATTCAACATGAAGGAACTCTCTGTAGACCTCTGTGATGAAACTGTGGCAAGGCATAGATCATGACACAGGTGAAACCATTCCTACTGCTTTGAGTGTTCTCAGGAGCAAAGTAGCCTCAATAGTTGTGAAATGGAAGAAGGTTGGAACCACTCAGACTCTTCCCAGATGAGGGCCTCCATCCACACTGAAGGTTAAGGGTTAAGCCTTGGTCAGGGAGGTAATCACCCAATGGTCAGTCTTAGAAACTACTCTTGAGTGAAGGCATATGATATATTGCCTGAACTTAGCCAAACATAATGTATAGAACTCTGAGAGGATGATGCAATGATACAGAAATGTTACTCAAAGGCCGAATTCCACAAGTTGGTCCTCACCTGGCTAACAGCATCCCTACGGTGAAGCATGGAGATGGTAGCATCATGGTGATGGCAGCATCATGGTGACAGCAGCATCGTAGGGATGACTGCATAATGGGGGTGCTATTCAGAGGCATGGAGAGGGAGACTAGTCAGGACTGAGGAAAGGATGACTGCATCCAAACACAGGAGCGCTCCAGAGCGCTTCAAACCTGCCTCACTGGTGTTAACAAGAGGTTTTAATTTGTCATCATTGTTGGTAACAAAGTGTAGAACCAAGCCCCTACACCGGCTGATTTCACTACCGCGTTTCTTCACTTAGTGAAATCAAACTCGTTATTGATATCAGCTGGTCTAGTTGCTTGGTTGACGCGAAAACCTGCACCCCCTTGGCCCGCGATGGCACGAGTTTGACACCCCTGATCTATAGGAAACAATAGCCGATCTGATCCATTCAGAATGTAAACTGACACAATCCAATGTGCTGAGGGTGAAGGAGGCTGAATACTTCCAGCACTGTTCAACATGGCCTCTGCCTGTCTTAATGCTACAGGCTCCAGTCTTCACATCTCTTGAACAGCATATCCTCTCTCTTGTTCACATCTCTTCTCCGTCTTTCTGTCCTCACCTCCCTGCTTTGTCTGTCTTATTTCCCAGGGTGACTTTGGAGGAATGGAGGGTGGAGAAGGAGGACAGGTAAGCTGGAAGCAGGGTGAAGGTTTTTCTATATGAGCTCCTAAAGGGGTTTTTGCGAACTAATACCTTCTCTCTCTCTATTGTTATCCGTTTCTGTCTCTCTCTCCCTCTCTGTGTCTGTCTCTCTCTCTCTCTCTCTCTCTGTCTGTGCCTCTCTCTTCCCTCCACCAGTACTAGATGTCTCTGGGAGCTACGTTCCTCCGCCCCGCCCCGCCGTACCAGACTCCAGATGTTCAACATATTTTTTGTGACTTTATCGAACCAAAACAAAAACAGACTCTTCCAGATGCCCCCTACCCCGTCCCCTCTGTTCCCATGCCTTGTTCATCAGCATCCCTCCCCCATTTCCTCTCTCCCCTGTGTTGGTGTTGTCATGATATTGTCCCTAGTGTAGTACTCAATGTCACCTAGTCCCTACATCCACTTCCCTATAGGAAGACCTGCACACATACACACACACACACAGAAACAAACACACTAACTCATACACTCGAAATAAATACACATACGTGATCCAATAGATGCACTTGAATGCACACCCACACACAAACACACACCAGAACAAACTCATTCCAAATGGCATCCACAAAGCGTACACATCCAGCGCAATCCTACCAGAGGCACACACGAGGGGCAGATAAAGAGATCAGAGTTTGCCTGCTTGGAGAAGATTGTGTGAGTGTCGTTTGTGTGTTTGTGGAGACGTTAGGCTTCTGTCTGGTGATGCAGGAACTCAATAGAAAACATGCAACCCACTGTGTGTCTGAGACAAGATGGGAGACAATGTGTTTGTGTGTGTACGTTTGACTTGACAGGTAGAGGGCCAAAATGAAAATGCTATTCGAATGCTGCTGTAGGGTAATGTGCAATGAAGATATTTAGTTCACTTGTGAGTGCGTGCGTGTGTTTACTTGAGCATTTGTGTATGACGGTACATTTAGAATGGAGCTTCCTGCATCTCAGTCATACAGCAGTTCACTTAGCTTTGTTGGGCTTAGCGTGTTTGACTGGACATGTAACAGGGTCATAGGTCCTCAGACACACAAGATAGCAATACATGTTCTAACGAGACGCATTGTAACGAGACCCATTCTTATACTGTCCCTGTGTTGGACCTGTTTCACATGGGTCAGACTAAGAGAAGGCTGCAGCTAAACACACACACACCAGCCAAAGCAATACACACACTATAACTGGGTCTGGTCTAGGTTTTGACCTGGTTCTCACTTACGTCTGTGGTTGGATAGCTAGGTTCTCATAAGAAACACATCTTGAGTAACATACCAGATTCCTGCATGGAGTTCTTTGTGAAGTTTGTGTCCATTTCATACATATACTGTGACAAGCAATATAGCTGTCCGTTAGACAAGTAGGCTAGTGTTGGATTGGATGCTGATGGATGGATTCCATCTGTGAAACAATGCTATGCTATCTGCATATGCTATCTGTGGCATGCTGGGAAATGTGTTATTCTATTGTATTCACACTGAAGCGCACCTCTCATAACCCTCATTGGACCGGACTTCAGCTGTCCTAGCCAGTCAGACAGGCCCTCTGCCCTGTCAATCTCTGTGTCCCGCCCCTCCCTGCTACCTGTGTCTGCTTTTGATGAAGAATTGTCCCAGTGTTTGTGTTTTGGAACATGTCTGGCAAGCATCAAGGTGTGTGTGTGTTTGTGTGTCTGAAACAGGTCTGTGTGTTCTTTCTTTGAGGCCAATGGAAACTGATGACTGCATGTTGCCTTATCCAGCAAACCAATATTCACACACATACACACACAAGAAAAAACACACACAAACACACACACACGCACAAACACACCAGCATGCACAGCCCTCCACATATGCACACTGTCACACATTTCTACACATGCACACATTCAAACACACCCACAATCCCACACACACACACCTCCCACACGAACATGGATACACACAAACATGGATACACAGACACATGCCCTACTGCACACAATCACTCACCATGTTTAAGTTGGCATCAAAGCAGACTCGCTGATTTTATAAACTGTACCTGTGAAATAAAGATGATTTTGTTGAAATCCAATATTTTGTGACAACTCTTAATTTACATGACATTTATTCATTTGGCAGACCCTTTTATCTCAAGCGACTTCCAAGAGAGAGCTTTACAAAAGAGCATCGGTCACTGATCATAGCAACGTGATAGTCCCTAAACATAGCGGTTTTATAGATTATGAAACATACATTGTGAGAAACCAAACAAGTGCAAAAGGGAAGAGCCATAAGAGCATTTAGCCAAACAAATTAAAAGGTTATAGCATGCATCTCCAACAGGCAATATGTATACCTGTGCGAAAGCAAGCAACAATAACAATGTACCTGACTGCAAGTATCAAACATTCAACACAGGTTACGACCGGGCAAAAAGGGCAACAGGTCCCCCAGTAGGAGTCATTATGATTCTCGGTGAAAAACTGCCATTAGGTCCAGCAGTCGTTCCTAAGTACCATTGAACTCCCGGAAGAAGTGCATGAGCCTTTTCTTGAAGGTGGGGAGACAGTCAGTGTCTCTGATGGAGGTGGAGAGTTGATTCCAACATTGATGAGCCCGGAAGGGGAAGAGTTTGTGCTGGGGCCGGCGCTCTGGGGGCGGGACCACTAGACGGTTGTCTGAGGAAGGCCGTAGGTGGCGAGTGGGGGTGTAAAGCCGGAGGAGAGCCTGGATACAATTGGATGCAGTCCTATTCACTGCTCGGAAGGTCAGTACCAAGGTCTTGAATCTGATACAGGCCATGGTGATAAGGAGCGGGGTGACACCAGAGTGTCTGGGTAGATTAAAACCAGTTTGGGCTGCTGCATTCTGGATCCTCTGGAGGGGGCGGGTTGCTCATGCTGGGAGACCTGCAAGCAGTAAATTGCAGTTGTCCAGCTTTGAGAGGACAAGAGTTTGGACTAGCAGCTGTGTGGAATTTCTGACAGGTATATTCTGATCTTCTAGGGGGAAAAGTGTAGAAGAGTGGACACATGGATAAAGGAATAGGGGATCAAATGAAATAAATGCACACAGGGAGTAAAAGGCTTGGCTTAAATAAGAGTTCTAGGCTACAGTATATACAGATAGGGAGATAGGGAGAACAATATAAAATAGAGAATATGGTAGAAGTTGTAATGTTTAATATAAAAACTATGGGTATTTATGGTACAGAATATACAAATGTAACACTGCTTACAATGCAGAGATGCAGTGGTCAATGTCCAGTCAAATTACTTAGGTTCGTACAGACAGATCTTAGAAGTTGTAATGTATAATATACACAAATATACATATGATTTTTATGTTACAGAATATACAATTGTACAAGGATTGCATACAGTGTAGAGATGCAGTGGTGAATGTCCAGTGGTTCAGGGTCATACAGACTAATATTGGCGTGAGGAATTGAAAAGTGCCCTCCGTGAATCGCCACCTTAACGTGGTGGAGGGGTTTGAGTGCTTGGATGATCCTAGGAGCTATGTTGTCTGGAGCATTATGCCCCTGGTAGGGTCTCCCAAGGCAAACAGGTCCCAGAGTGGAGCCAGGCCCAGAGTGGGAGCTCGCAGGCGAACGCCTGGTGGCTGGGTCTTTTCCCATGGGACCCGGCCGGGCCCAGCCCGAAAAGACGACGTGGGACCACCTTCCCGCAGGCCCACCACCCGCAGGAAGGACCGTAAGGGGCCGGTGCTGTGTGCTTTGGGCGGTGGTCAAGGGTAGGCGCCCGGACGACCAGGGCCACGCACACAGTCTCTAGTGCTGGGGACATGGAATGTCACCACGCTGGCGGGGAAGGAGCCCAAGCTTGTGCGGGAGGTCGATCATTACCGGCTAGATATAGTCGGCCTCGCCTCCACGCACAGCTTGGGCTCTGGAACCATTATCCTTGAGAGAGGCTGGACTCCTAATTTCTCTGCCGTTCCCTGCGAGGAGAGGCGGCGGGCTGGTGTGGGTTTGCTTATAGCTCCACAGCTCAGTCACCACGTGTTGGAGTTTACACCAGTGAACGAGAGGGTGGCGTCCCTGCGCCTAATAGCCGGGGGCAGGTCTCTCACTATTGTTGCTGCCTACAGGCCGAACAGCAGTGCAGAGTACCCGGCCCTCTTGGAGTCTCTGGGAGGCGTACTTAACAGTGCACCAACTGGGGACTCGGTCGTTCTACTGGGGGACTTCAACGCCCACGTGGGAAATGACAGTGACACCTGGAGAAGGGTGATTGGGAAGAACTGTCCCCCAATCAGAACCCAAGTGGTGTTCTGTTACTGGACTTCTGTGCTAGTCACGGTTTGTCCATAACTAACACCATGTTCAAGCACAAGAGTGTCCATCGGTGCACGTGGCACCAGGACACTCTAGGCCGGAGGTCGATGATCGGCTTTGTTGCGTGTCTTCTGACCTGCGGCCGTGTGTCTTGGACACTCGGGTGAAGAGAGTGGCAGAGCTGTCAACCGATCACCACCTGGTTGTGAGTCAGATCCGCTGGCGGGGGAGGAAGTTAGACAGACTTGGCAGGCCCAAACGTATCGTGAGGGTCTGCTGGGAACGCCTGGCGGACCCCTTTGTCAGCGGGGTCTTCACCTCCGGGAGAGCTTCTCACAGATCCCGGGGGAGGCTGGGGACATTGAGTTTCAATGGACCATGTTCTCGACCTCCATTGTCAATGCGGAGTTGTGGTCGCAAGGTCTCTGGTGCTGGTCGAGGCGGCAATCCCAGAACCCGGTGGTGGACACCGGAAGTAAGAGATGCCGTCAAACTGAAGAAGGAGTCCTATCGAGTCGTTCTGGCTTGTTGGACTTCCGAAACAGTAGACCAGTACCGGCAGGCCAAGCGTGCCGCGGCTCGGGTAGTCACAGAGGCAAAAACTCGGATCTGGGAAGAGTTCGGGGAGGCCATGGAGAAGGACTATCGGTCAGCCCCAAGGAAATTCTGGCAAACCGCCTCAGGAGGGGGAAGCAGTGCTTCACCGACACTGTTTACGGTGCGGGTGGGGAGCTGTTGACCTCGACTGGGGATGTCGTCGGACGGTGGAAGGAATACTTTGAGGATCTCCTCAATCCTGCCGTCACGTCTTCCGAGGAGAAAGCAGAGACTGGGGACTCTGGGGCGGACCCGCCTATCACCCAGGCTGAAGTCACTGAGGTAGTCGATGGACTCCTTGGTGGTAAGGCTCCGGGGGTGGACGAGATCCCTGTACAACCAAAGTAGGAGCTGTGTTCGCATTGCCGGCAATAAGTCAGACCTGTTCCTGGTGCATGCTGGACTCCGCGGTTGCCCTTTGTCACCAGTTCTGTTCATTGTTTATATGGACAGACTTTCTAGGCACGCCCAGGGGGCGGAGGGTTTCCGGTTCGGGGAGCAAGGGATCTCATCTCTGCTGTTTGCAGATGATGTTGTCCTGTTTGCTTCCTCGAGCCGGGGCCTCCAGCATGCTCTGGAGCGGTTTGATGTCGAGTGTGAAGAGGATCAGCACCTCCAAATCCGAGGCCATGGTACTCGACCGGAAAAAGGTGGCTTGCCCCTTCTGGGTGGGTGGGGAGCCTTTGCCTCAAGTGGAGGAGTTCAAGTATCTCAGGGTCTTGTTCATGAGTGACGGAAGGACGGAACATGAGATTGACAGGCGGATAGGTGCAGCGTCTGCAGCGTCTGCAGTGATGCAGTCTCTCTAACGGACTGTCGTGGTGAAAAAGGAGCTGAGCCGCAAGGCAAAACTCTCGATTTACCGGTCAATCTACATTCCTACTCTCACCTATGGTCATGAGACCCGGGCTGGACCCGGCCCCGGATAAGCCCCGGATAAGCGGAAGAAAATGGATGGATGGAATTGAAAAGTTTGATGGCCACAGTCAGGAATGAATTCCTGTGGCGCTCTGTGGTGCTTTTTGGGAGGAAAGCTGGTCCTACATGACTGGGAGACGGGGTAATGTGTGCCAAGAGGGAGAGTTCGTCATCCAAGGTAACCCCCAGGTTCCTGGGAGAAGATGAAGGGATCACCGTTGCAGATCCCTGAATGATAGAGAGATTGTGAGAGATAAAGTGTATGGCTGGGATAGTGAGAAGTTATGTTTTGGCGAGATTCAACTGAAGGTGGTGCCTGGACATACAGGTGGAGATGTTTGTGAGGCAGGCCTCAATCCTAGCTGAGATCCCCCGATCGGTCGGGACCTGACATTTTTCCTCCCCTGGAGACATTTAAGTTCAGTGCTAGTGATGCCCATCTCAGAGAGTGTGGCAAGCAGGATATGATGATTAACTGTATCAAATGCTGCAGAGAGGTCTAGCAGAATGACAACAGATGACCTTGAGGCCGCTCTGGCAGATTGGAGGACAGTGGTAACTGACAGGAGGGCAAGTAGGTTGTTCTGGGAGAGAAACAGACAGACAGTTATAGGGTATTAGCCTGTCTGAATAAAGACTGGGATTGGTTAGTTAGGCATGACCCTTAAGGGTAATATAACCAAGACATGAAGACAGTGAAATGTTGTTGAGAAGCATTTATTATCATATTTATTTAAAAACAATTAATGTCCTGATAGCAACCAAAACATCTACAGGCTTACATATAGTAAAATTAAATAAATCCGAGGGAGTTGCAGGACTAGAATAAATACGACCACAAGGTGTTTTGGATCCTGGCTGAACAGAAGCCCAAATTGCAAATTTGGATACTTACCTGCCCTGATGTCACGATAGAAGCATATCACTAGGTGGCGCTGTAAACCAGCAGTTCGTTCCCTTGTTCACACCAAATGATGAGTCAAACGAGAGACCGGTACGTCAAATCATATATAAAAGAGACACTTCAAACTTATTTGAAGTATCAGAGATATGAGTAGGTCACTGTAGGTGTAATTTCTATTGCGGAAGAATCGAACTGTGACGATCCAGTGACACCTTGTGTTTGAAAGCGTAAAGACATAAATACCTTTCGGGAACTGGTAGCGTATGCATACCTTTAATGCATACCCTCCTCCTCTCTCTTATAATTGCTCTGTCACTTTCATGTTTAAAATGTATTGCCAGGTGGGCAGGGTTTCGGAAACACAACGGTTCAATGTTTTCGCTTGTCATTAATGCTGCAGGTGTGGTTTGTTTTCAAATCACACCTGCAATCAGAGGCGGAGTGCCACTGATTTATAGTTGCGAGCACCTGGGCCCGGTGCTCTCAACCTATATAACCCCGCCTACCCGGAACATGGCTCTGTCCCATTGCTATGCTTTTGTTTAAGGACACACTTCTTTTGTCTTCATTGTATCTTTGGTATGAGTTTTGATTGGTTTATAATCCTTTGTTAAAATAACGCATTCGTCGAACTGCTGTTCGCCTGCCTTGGCCAATTATTTGTCATGGCTTTAGAGTCAGATCGTGACACAGCACAAATAAAGAGCTTCATACCAAGCCACGTGGAGAGCCAGTAAAATGCAACAGATTTTTGTTAATGCTCAAAAGTAGCCATATAAACAAACAAAACAGTGCATGGATTAGAGATTAAGGTATTTTTTTGTTTTTGCCTTTTTCCAAGAGGAAAAAAAAAAATCGAATCCAAATCCTGTCACAGGCCAGACAGAGGGGACCACAAATGCAGTACAATTAGTCCAGGGGCCCGTTCTTCGTACGTCGCTTAATACATCCGAGATCAAATGACACATCCAAGATGATTTCATCGTGCGAATCATGATCCGGCTAACTGGGTTCTTCGAACAAACCTGTTGTGTACGATTAGTATCACTGGATAGGATCACGTGTTGGCTTAAAAGGGGATATGTATCGATAGTAGAAACATTGATCAGCAACGCTGCTATTGGCTGTTCAGCATGGCCAAAGAACGTGCCCACTTTTTCTCCCAATCAGAACAAGACCTTTTAATGGAAGGTTATTCCGAATTTGAGTCGTTATTTAAAACGACAGGGAACACCTCAAAGTCTGCAAATGCCATGAGAGTGGGCTGGCAAAAAGTAGCAGACAAATTAAAGTAAAAGTGAAATACAAGAATATTCTACAAAATGGTAGCCTTTAATTCATACTGTCTTTATTTTTAAAAAGCCACTTATTTTTCCTCCCTTTTAAAACCACTGTTAAAGGATGTGTTTGTCTATTTATAACAGCCACAAAGAAAAATGCTGAAAAAAACAATTACACTTTATCCCGCAATACGCGATTAATTTGAAAAGCTCTGCGAATTATTCTCCCACCTCCCGCAAGAGGTTGCTCGCGTAAGGCTGCGACATACTTCCCTATCTCCTCCGCTTATAAAGCCTCAATCTAATCTTGTTTACATGAAGTAAACCTGCTCCCGAGCAGGTTTGAGCTTACGGACCTGTTGCTATGACGACAAGTCTAGGATGAGCTTCGAAGAACCAAACGATCCAAGATCATGCCAAATCGCCAACAATCAAATCCAGCTAACTGAGTTAGCGACGTACGAAGAACGGGCCCCAGTTTATTGAAGGGAATGGGAGTAAGTGTGCGTGTGATGACAGCAGTAGTAGTAGCAGCAGAGTTCAGGACAGGGTATCAGGATAGGTCATCTGGGCAGATCATCAGGATAGGTCATAAAGGCACGCAGGTTACAGGTGTAGAGTTGGCAGGTTACAGGTGCTGGGTTTGCAGGTTACCGGTACTAGCTTCACCGACGGTCTGACCAAGAAGTCAAGCAGGGGTCTGGGACAGGATCAGGTTTACAGGTGCTAGCTTCGCTGACGGTCTGACCGAGAAGCAGAGTAGTGGTCTGGGACAAGATCAGGTTTACAGGTGCTAGCTTCGCCGACGGTCTGACCGAGAAGCAGAGTAGGCTTCACAGACGATCTGGCAGAAAAGTCCAGTAGGGGGTTCAGGATACAGGATCAGGTTTACAGGTGCCGAGTCAGGTAACATTTTCCAGGTGCAGAGCCAAGTACTGGCAGGCTGGTTACAGGTGGAAGTGGTGCAGACAGTCCGACAGCGTGCTACTGAAAAGTGGAGCCTTAAGTACAAGAGAAGAATGCTGGTAGGCCAATCAGGAGCAGGTGGAGTTAATTGGACAGAGTAGCGTTCAATGAGGGAGATCATTGGAACCAATTAGTGAGCCTTTGTAGGAGCAGGGAGAGGCCATGACAAATCCAAATCAAAGTCATCCAAATAAAAACAAGTCACTAAGACAG
The DNA here is from genome assembly GCA_030340665.1 of Neosalanx taihuensis. NCBI lineage: Eukaryota > Metazoa > Chordata > Actinopteri > Osmeriformes > Salangidae > Neosalanx > Neosalanx taihuensis. Next base: position 8,156,244 of record CM059303.1, on the reverse strand, counting down.
TTTTTATAAATCATCCACTGCATTTTGGAGGGTTGTTCACCAATCTTTTGGAGAGAGGTTTAAGCCCAAAAGCCTTGTTATGGGTTGTGCTAAAGTGCTGTTGTTTGTCAGGTGCACTGATATGGCTCCCTTTAATCTGAGAGAGACAGACAGAGGGAACAGACAGTTTAGAGAGAAACTCTAAATGAATAGAGTAAAATAGCTTGTAATTTAGCATATTTTTTGTAGGCTGTGTGTTACGCTACATACCTCCTGAAGTCATCCTGGGTCAAGCTCCTGTCTCCAGCAGTTTTGTGGAAGGAATTCGCTGTGTGCGGATGTCAAGGCTGGCCCAGACTCTGGGGAACATAATGGGCAAGGAAATATTATACTACAACTGAGCCAATGCAAAGCAATCCATTAAATGAACATTACAGTGTTCCTGTGTAACACAGTCATCATAACAGGCAGGTTATGACGTATTTCTTGCCAATTAGACTGAGTAACTCTGTTCTTCGTTTTGGTTAGAGGAGACTGACACTGACCACTTCTTCCTTTTGTAGGGTCATATCTTGTGTTTTAGCTGCCACTTTAGCCTCTAAGTGCTGGATACTATCTGATTAACTTGTAGACATCTCTGAGCTGTTCATCCTGATTGTTTTTGTCAACAGGTGGGGTTGGTGCAGCTGTAACAGTGCTAGATGACATATCTACCTGTCCTGGTTTATCAGTAGGCCTCCTTTCACTTCTACATCCACGTGACAGATGTCCACTCAGTCCACATTTGAAGCAATGGTCGCAGTTGTCTCCTTGATTGTTCTCTTGGCAGTTTCTGCAGCCACGTTTCCTGGTTGTTCGCTGCTGGGCAAACGATCTAGGGGACTCAGACATGACCTGTTTAATTTCTTCCACTTCTCCTCTCAGCTGTTTTATTAGATTAGATTAGATTAGATTCAACTTTATTGTCATTACACAGGTACAAGTACAGGGCAACGAAATACAGTTAGCATCCAACCAGAAGTGCAAAACAGTTAATACAACAGAATATAATAAATATGAGTATACTCAGAATATACATAGTATGAACAGTATAATCAGAATATACAGGGTATGTACAGATTCAAGTGATTTTAGACAAAGCAGAAATTACCGGGTAGCATGTATATGCAGTTAGTGCAAATGATGCATTGAGCAGATGTGCAAAATGAACAAAATAAACAAAATGAACAGATGTGCAAAGTGAACAAAATGTACAGGTGGTGCAGTAACAGATGTGCAGATGTGCAAACTGGACAGATAGTGCAATAACAACTCACATTTGCAAGTGGTGCAAAATGTACAAACAGAAATGTGCAAATATAGGGAGGCGGGGGTTCTATGGGGGGGCGGGGGTTATATAGTGGGGCGGGGGTCGAGTGGAGTTCAGGAGTGTCACAGTTTTGGGGAAGAAGCTGTTCCTCAGTCTGCTGGTTCTAGACTGGAGACTCCTGAGGCGCCTGCCGGAGGGCAGGGGGGCAAACAGTTTGCGGGCGGGGTGTGAGGAATCTCTTTGGATGCTGTGAGCTCTACGTAGACAGCGCTTCATCTGGATGTCCTCAATGGACGGAAGAATAGTCCCAGTGATGCGTTGGGCGGTTTTCACCACTCGCTGCAGTGCCTTGCGCTCAGCGACTGTGCAGTTCCCGTGCCACACTGTAACACAGTTTGTCAGGATGCACTCGATCGCACAGCGGTAGAAGTTGCAACAAGAAGTTCAGATTCTGTGTGAGTCATTGCCGGTGGTGTTCGGTTCACTTTACCTTTTGTGAATGTGGAGGATGCCCGTTCTTGTCCACCAACTGCTCCGACTGTTGCCTCTGGGACTGACTGTGTTTCAGCATGAATTTCTCTCACTTTGGGCTCTTTATAGTTTTTCTTGAGTTTCTGTTGTCTCTCCCACTCAAGAATAGCTACTTCGCTGATTTTCGCAATCAGCACCTCATCAGTGACTGCTGGATCATCCAGGTAAGCTTTGAGCTGGTATTTAATATTGTCACTAATGAGTCCTGTTCCCAAAGCTCTTAGGAACTTTCTCTGAATGAGTTCCGGGCTATAGTATTCATCTGAACCAAGTTCTCTGGATTTAACTAACAGCCTCTCTTTTAGTTCTATTGCTCTGAACAGGAAATTCTGGGGTGACTCATTACTTTCTTGAGTGACATTGTCACGGATTCCCCGTCATATTAAGTATTTTTCATCCTGTCTGTCAGTCTAACCACTCTCCTGTCATTCCAGATCCTGCCACCGTCTGATTACCCCTCATCACCGTCACCTGGTCCTCACGCCCATCTCACCTGCAGCCCGTTCCCTCATTAGCTCTCTATTTAGGTCCCCTCACTTGAACGTGTCCTCTGCCAGATTGTCTTGTCCATTGTGCCAAACTCTCCAGCGTATCCAGTTCTTTGCTTGCCTGTTCTGACCCCGTTTTTGCCTGTCTCGTGTACCGTGGATTTTGCCTGCCCCTTATCTGATTTGTTTGCTTGTTTGACTGATCTCCTGGTTTTGACCCCTGCCTGAATACCCCACTAAAGAATTTTTGCCTACCACCTGTCTCAGAGTTGTGCTCTTGAACTCACCTGTCTACTGTGCCTCACAGACATTGAAGAGCCAATGATAAAGATCAGTGGAACTGTCCTCCTTGTAATGTCCCTTTAAGATGGTGCGCAGTTGAGAAAGGGAATTCATTGCTTTTATTTCTAGCATGTCACGTAAGGTCAAGCCAGGACTTACGGCTCTTACAACTGCCTCAACTATTTCCTCCTCACTGTGGTTTTTTCTCAACCCCATATCAATCTGGTGGGTCAGATTAGAGTATGAAAGCTTGTCTTTCTGGCCCCTTTCCCCAATTTGACCACTTATTTTGAACTCCCTTCTAATGGTCACTTCAGATGGCTTGGTAACTGAAGAGGAAGCTATTGGTGGGGTAGCTGAAAATAGGGTTGTTGGTGGCAAAACAGGATTGCTTGGTTCCTGGCTGGTCATTTCATTTGTCAACCTCATTATGTCTCCTTCCATTTTCATTGTAGAGGCTTGAAAACTCAGTTGCAGTGCGTTGCATATTGTTGCTGCAGACTAGCTAGTGCTCCAACATTGCTAGTACTATCGTCACTCAACTGTGGTTGTTCATTTATTTTCATCAATTCCTTTGCCGTTTTTATTAAGCGGACAAGAAATGCAGATGCTACTTCCTCCTCTTCCTTTTATACAGCTTCCTCAGCTGCTTCAATTATTAATCTGATCAGCGTATGCTTTTTGGTCTGCTTTTCAGTAGAAATTTTTGCCTGAAAACACACCTCTTGTAGCTGTTCACACTGCAACTGCACCACCGACTCGGCCAGTTGATCTTGTAGACTCTCCAGCTCCATCTTGTGTTTGGATTCTGCAATCTCTCTCTTCTCAGCTCACAGAAGCACCGCTGATCCCACCGCTGTCACCAAATTCGTTGCACACTTGAATAATTAAACTCAAAAGTGGACTTAGAGTAGCTTCTTTCAATGAATTCTGTAAACAGACACAGGCAAAGTACACATTACGTTACAACACGTTCTGTCCGCCATTGTTCCAATACTGTTCTGATAATGTGTGGCTTTCTCTTGATTTACATCTTAATCTACGTATTACACAATTGACCAAAATACCTATTAATACACATAAATTACAATGGAAATACACAAAATACAAGCACATTGTGACTCCTGATAATTTTCCCAGTTCTTAACCTTGGCATACAAAGTAAACAAACAATCTATATAAATGTACCGCGACCGGACCCTAATTGCGGACGCAAGAATGTTAGCTTAACTCTACTGAAGTTGCTTATCACGGCATTACAACCTTTTAATACAACATTCCCGGTAGTTAACAGGCCAACTCTTCCCCCACATATCTAAACCCTTTCCCAGCTCGTTCTGTACATTCATGACTCTTATATTATTTGCTTACCTGTAAACGGACACAGGCAAAGTACACATTAGAGTGATTCTATAATTAGGGGTACATTTCAAGTCCATGGGGTGTATTTGTCAATTTTACCAAATATTACTGGTCATTATTTCAAACAATGACCAATTTGATATTGGATGATATTCCTCTTTCATTTAATACTAAAATTTAACAGGTTCCATAATTTTTTGGGGGAAAAATGCTAATTATATATTGGAATTTGCTGTTTTTGTGCTGTCCGAATTCTTAAATGTCAAGTTTGCTCTTAAAACTTAACAATAAAATACATGTTTTTATATATTATTTCAGCTTTAGTGGTTCAAAAATAAGTATTAAAACATGATAAACCTGTTTTGAAATCTATTTAAAACATAAAAATACATGAAAATATTCACTTTATGTGTGTCCAAGAAATCACTGTCAACTGTGTTACCCATTGATAAAACCCCTATAAATAAGCAATGGTTTGCTCCAAAGTCACATGACTCACATTGCTGGAAGGTACATCCTTTTTGGTGGGAACCTTGCAGACAATGTGGTAAATTTCAACTCCTCCTTGTCAATAATTCATCCAAATTATTGTCTACACATGGAGTGGATTAATTGTTCGTCAACTGTGTTACCATAACATTTTCTTGCGTACTTATTTGAGATTTTTTTATGACAAAAATGTATTATAGCACACATAAATATGACTTGATCATGGTCATGTGGTGACATTTTCAACATCTTTAGCTTGCACAAAGGCCAAAAAGTTGAGGAAATGTCAACTGTGTTACATGCAGTTGTGCTACACATTCCTTATGTGTCCTGTCAACTGTGTTACTCCTGTCAACTGTTCTGAAATGTACCCCTAATTATAGAATCACTCATTACGTTACAACATGTTCTGTCCGCCATTGTTCCAATACTGTTCTGATAATGTGTAGCTTTCACAAGATGGAACAATATAAAATCACCCTGTGGCGGAAATGAGATACTACATAGGCCTGTGTAACGGTAAATGGAGCACAATGTTTACCAAATGAAACAAAACAAGAAGAATGACTAATAAACTAATTATGGCAAAAATAAGGACATCATATATATATGGTATGGGGGTGTACTTGTCTAACACTATTCTCACATCTCCAGCTATACTATAAATTCCTGGGGATCCACATCTCGGATTACCTGTCCTGGATTACCAACACCTCCGACCTGATCAAGAAGGCTCACCAGCGTCTCTTTTTCTTGAGAACACTGAGGAAACACCACCTGTCCTCAGCTGTCATGGTGAACTTCTACCGCTGTGCGATTGAGTGCATCCTGACCAACTGTGTTACAGTGTGGTATGGGAACTGCACAGTTGCAAGGCACTGCAGCGGGTGGTGAAAACCGTTTAACCAGCATCCATAAGTCATGACATTAGAATGAATGTTATACATCTTGGAAGGTGGGAGGGGATTTTACAGCAAAAGGGTCCACAAAGGGGGCAATCTTCAGGGGCCACAAGTCTCCCCAAGGGGTCCATAGTTAGCTGCCTGTGGTGGACTGCAGCTTTCCTTCCATATTTCCATACTGAGGGAAATACCTCTGAGGCTTAAAGCGAGGGGGTCAGTGAGTGTTGTCGTGAAGGGACGTGTGGGATGGGGGTGCAGAATCTAATCTGTCTCATACTACATAATCAACGTCACATGGTTTTTGAGCACGATGAAACATCATGGTGGACAGCCTGTGATTAACGAACCAACTCCCTTAATCTCATTCCCAACACGCGGGGTCTGCTGTAATGGTTGGTACCTTGCAGTTGAACAGCCTGGACCAAATAGACCTGTGCTTTTCGTTTCTTACGTTTACAGTATGTTTACATTTAGTCATTTATCAGACGCTCTTATCCAGAGCAACTTTCAGCAAGTACAGGGACTTGGTGCTGCCTGACCCAAGGTAAATGTCATGGTTTGACATGAGTGGAGCAGTGGCCACTGATTTGGATCCACATCTTGATCTTGGCCTCCTGTAAATGTACAGTCTACCTTTCTGGTTGAAGACTAATTCCAGTGTGCGCATCAGAAAACATTCCAAAAGAGTACTTGCAAGAGGAAATGCTGCCCAGTTGCAATGGCAGGGGTGTTAGTGTCCACAGTAACAGCCTCTATGTAAAGAGGAGTAGCACAGATGACTCCAGGATTCTCTTTGTGCAGATCGTTGAGGAGATCCCAGTCCCCTGTCCCACTAGGGTCATCATGATCATACCACTTGCTCCAGCTTTCATAAAATTACAGTAATGGAAAAGCTTTTTGGACAGGTCAACTGGTTACCATTTTCACAAAAGAAGGGAAAGGAGGGTAGCAACTGAAACGAACACGATAGTCCTGACAGAAGGTGTTAGGAGGTTTTTTGAGGTTGTTACAGATGAAGCCTGTTGTTGTACCAACCCTGAAAGAACCATAAGAATATACCTTAAGTGGCTCCCATGGGCCATTCACTGATAATCTGTAACAATCAATACCAACCTGATAGGCAGGTGGTAAACCATTCCACCACATTGGGACTAATATAGCATTACATTTGTAAAAATCAGCAAACCAATCCAGGTTGTACTTGCCCTTCAAATGTATTTCTTGTTGCAGTGTGACATCACTTCACTGAGTGGTGATCTGTACAGGACTGGGACAGATCTTTCCAGGGTTCTCAGCACGTAGATCCACCAGGGTCTCAAAGTATCCGGTCCCGCTGCGGTCATCCCGGTCAAATCAGTCTGTCCAGCACTCTGCAACAGTCACAAACCAAAATGTAGATGACAAGTTTCCCAGAGTACTTACGCATGTGAGTAGGGTAGTAGCAGGGGACGTCTGAACAGAGAAGACTGAACAAACTCAAGTTACACATTCAAATGCATAATTCATCTCAAATACAGTTCAGTCAAGACACTCACAAGATTGATTGATAATAATACAATATTTATTGATAACCATGACATGGAATATGTTTGACTTTGGCGGAGTGGAATGTCTAAAGGGGAAGCGCTCCCTAACGCCTCAAGCGACACATACGTGCATACATATATGATATGAGGCATGGAGCAATAGATATACAATCCCCCTGATAGGCAGAAGATGGATATACATATAGTCAGACAGACAGACAACCGGGGGAGAAAGGGGATGGTGGTGCAAGGCAACAGCACTGATCCTTAGCCGGTCTGTGTGAGTGTTAGATATCCGTGCAGCCTTTAAAGGCAGTCTTGCCATACGAGGCCATGGGCTTGCACTAGCCGAGTCAGGTGTGTTCATGATTGATTGCTTGCGCTGCCTGAGTGCTTGTGCTGCTAGTGCATGTGAGGGAGAGAATGATAACGTGTATTGAGGTGTGTGAATGAGTGATGACGTATACTGAAGTGTATAATTAGGTAATGTATACTGAGTTGTGTGAATGAAGGATATGTACTGATTGTATGACTGAGTGATGACGCGGGCAGCCCGAGTGTCATGCCAGAACCAGCTTCGCCCATTCAGTGTGCTAGTCATGCCAGAACCGGCTTTCCCCATTCAGTGTGCCAGTCTTACCCGTAGTCTGTGTCTACCATTGTCTATTCTCCTTATCAGGGGATAACTAAATAATAACAAAATGACTGAAGTCACAAAAAAAAAATGCCATTTGGAATTTTATAAACACTTAAGTTGTTAAGTTGTTTTGAATTAGCAATCAAAATTGCTGCCCCAGAGCTGAAGATTAGTCCAGCGATAACAGCAAAGCCCAGCTGAGAAAGAGCAACATGGACAATCAGTCACAGTCAGTTCAGGGATTGTTTCAAGCAACAGCAAAAACATGAAACCCAGTATTTAGTACCATTTGGATCATGTTGACTGGACAAGATGGGTGGTGCAGCTATAGGCCTGGAAGAAAAGTATTTCCAAACACTATAATTCTATTAATCTCCTTACAACATATAAATACTATCAAGATATCGGATGTCGATTTAAAGGGTGTTAAAAAAATCTTACCTACCAAAGTGAATATGCAACAGAAGCACTTGCTGGCACTCAGAAACTGAAAGGTCAACTGTATGTAGACGTGGTTGTCATGGGCTTAGTGCCTCTTCCCTCCTGTGAGTGTGCGTTCTTCCGCCCTTGTCCTTGTTTGGAGCTTCCTGGGCGTGACTCCGGTCCAAGCTGATTGGCACACCTGCATCTCATCCACCATTACCAGCTGCAGTTAAAACCATGGTTCATCCTCTCCATCTTTGCCAGTTAGTTCAGTCAACTTACGTGGTGAACACTTTGGCCTTTTTTGTACCTAGTTGTTTTTTCCTGTGGATTCTTGTCTTAGTAAGGACTCTCTTTGTTTTTTTTCTCAAGCCTCAGCTCCCCAGTCCAGTCTGCTCCAGCCCTGCTTTACTCACCTGTGCTCCTCGGTCCAGTCTGCTCCAGCCCTGCATTTTGTTAATAAACATTTCCATTTATTCCTCACCTTTGGTCTGCTTTCTGGGTCCCCCCTCTGGTTCACTCGTGACAGTGGTCCTCTGACACCTTTTAAGGTGACAGGGTGGAATTGATTAATCAGACACACCTGCAACAGGTTGGTAACTAGTGGGCATTAGCAGGGTGAAGGAAAATAAATTTGCTCTAGAAACAGTAATTAAATGGTATTGGGAGGTTGGAGGAGGTGCCTCATGGAGGTTTTGATGGTGAACCACACCCACTGCAACTCCACAACGCTGATGCATGTCTCTGCAGTGGTTCTCAATTCCTGTCCTCAGGGCCCACTGCATGTTTTAGATGTTTCCCACACTTGATTCAAATGAATGGGTCCTTATGAAGCTCAGCAGAAGCCTGATAATGACAATTTATTTGGATCAGGTGTGTTGGAAGGGGGAAACATCTAAAACAGGGGTCTCCAATCCTGGTCCTCGAGGGCCACTGTCCTGAAGGTTTTAGATGTTTCCCTGCTCCAGCACACCGGGGGTTCATGTCCCACAGGTAGACTACTGTCCGTCGTAGACTTATCTTAAATTTGATCTGAATGCTCTTATAGCTCTTCCCTTGGCACTTATTGGTTCTCACGATATTTGTTTCATAATCTATAAGCCTGCTATGTTTGGGGTCTATCACGTTGCTATGCTCAGTGACCGACGCTCTTTTGTAAAGCTCTCTCTTCAAATTAAATAAAATCAAAACATTTTATTTTATTTGCATAGCCCTTGTATAGGCAGTGTGGGCTAATGCAGCAATTTAAAAGACCAAAAAAGGGGCTATTGACGCAGGCTTAGACACCAAGACAGCACCCCTCAGTTGGAACATAAATCTGTTTCAACAAAGAAAATCTTTTAGATAGAAGCATCTGCTAAATGAATAAATGTAATGTAAATGTGTGTGTGTGTGTGTGTGTGTGTGTGTGTGTGTGTGTGTGTGTGTGTGTGTGTGTGTGTGCGACAGGGTCATGCTGTACTGTTCCAGATGGCTCTCTGACACTGCACACCAGCCTGTGACGTGGGGCAGGACAACCAGGGTGTGTCAAACTGTACCTGTTCTTCCCTCTGTGTCGGTACGGGGTCACTCCCTCGCTTGGCATGCTGGGAGGGGGAGGGCGGGGCTGTTCAGGGTGTTGAAGAAAGTGTTTTGCCCATCTCTTCATAAACAGAGTGACTAAATTGAGCTCTGGAATTTAAAAAGTATTTATCAATCTGCAGATTGGGAGAAAAAACCAGACTTCTGACAATAAATGAAGACAACACAAGGCTTAGGTCTCAATCTCTCTCTCTGAGAGCTGGAGGACCATTTTTTATAAGACACAGGAATGTAAACGCAGATAGTGACAGTCAGGCAATGATGTTATAACACTCTCAGAGAAAGATAATCACAGCTTCCAACTCATGACAACTCTCTGACTAGAGATCATCTTTCTCCTGACCCCAAACTTTTATTAACCCTGACATATAAGCACAATCTACTTCTTATTAATAGCAAGCTCACATGAGAAACATACCAACTAGTGTCCAATGGCTAGTTCTATTGATTAGTGATTAGACAAGTCTGACTTGCATCGCCAGGGGAAACAGAGAAGACTGCAGCTCGCACCTTTCAGCTGGATGGGATATATGATCCTATAGAGGGACTTTCTGCCAACTGTACATTTCTCTTTCAGACCGCACCGAGATATCAGCCTATCAGAGGCACAAAACACACACAAAACACCCACAGGTCCTGTGCCAAGTCATTAAACTCTTGGCTGGCCTTTCGTGAGGTAACCACACCCGGGCAGGGCCAAACACTTAGCAGACGCCCCACAGGAATTCTCCAACACACACAGTTACACACACACTTAACATTCTGAACACATAAGGTGTTGTCCCAGTGACAGGAGAGAGGAGGGTATGTTTAGGTGTCATTTCATGTGTCTGTTTTTCTGAATGTTGTGATGACTCAGTTTGTCTAATACCACCAGGTCAGCCTGTATTTCCTGTTCCCCCTCAGCCCTCTCAGAAGAAAGACTCCTACACAGATCTAGGGGCCCTCAAACTCACCGCTGTTGATCTACTGTTAGACCATAAGTCAAACTGCTTTCTGCAGGCACTGCAATCCTGTTTGGTGTGCCTTCCTACATGTGTGTTTATGAGACTGAACATGAGACAAGCTTCACAGTCTGTTTGAGTGTGTGCGTGTTTGTATTTGTGTGTTTGCAGGGGGAAAAGGGGGGAGGGGAGGGGAGGGTGAGAGAGGGCAGAAATCCAATGTCACTCCCTGTGTGTATCTGTGTGTGATGCGTGTGTAATGTGCATATCTGTGTGTGTAACGTGTGAAAGAGAGGATGTGCTTCGACAGGTCATAGTGTGCCATGCGCTGAGGGTTTGGCCTCCACTAGCCTCATAAAACAGCTCCTTCTCTTCAGTCACACACATTTTCTCTCTCTCCCTCACACACACTTTCACACACTCCAGAGCACATCAGCTCCTAGCTCACCCTGCAGAGATGTCTTTCATGAAAGGAGCGTTGGATGGACAGGTGGATCAGGTCATCGACAAAGCCGGTAAGATACTTCAACTTTAATTCAGCTTCTTCACTGCAGCTCAAAGCCCACAGTTACAATTCTTTAGCATCGCCCGTAATGCTACACGATAATTTACAGACAAAATAATAAACAAACTGATGCCCACTGATGCTGAAATTCTTGGATTTTCTCTGTTTTTGTTGTGTTTGCGAAACACATAATCATATTATATTATTTATCATATTATAACATTTTTATTAATTATGTTATTTACATTTACATGCAGTCATTTAGCAGACACACTTATCCAAAGCGACTTACAGCAAATACACATCTTTTATAAAAAATTAAACAGATAGAAAACATGAAATTTGTGAGTGTTAACTTAGCTACATGATTTGTCTGACACATAACACTCCAGACACTAATTCAGCTTCTGTTCAAATGAAAGGTGAAGGTGTCTTCAAAAAGCAAAAAAAAATACAACTTATCTAATGAATTTTTTGGATGCTTTGCTGTTAAGGAAGTGTTGTAAATGTAGACAGAAGAAAGAACATGATGAGAAGAAACAGCGACCTGCCATTCTCCATGATCATTTTTCTACACTAATGCTGTGATTCCTGTTCCATATCACTTCCAGTTAAGATGTGATGGGGTGTTTTGAAACAATCAAAATGCTCTAGATTCCTAGGTGTGGTTGAGAGAGAGGGGAGAAAGACAGAGAAAAAGTGTGTGTGTTTGTGAGAGAGAGGGTGTGTGTTTACCGTTTCAGTCTTTGTGGTCTCACAGCAAAAGCGGCAAAGAACAAAGTGGGAGAGTTGTTGGGAGGAAAAGCCGAACCAGAGAAGAAAGGTAATTTATCTTCCGCAGCCTCCCAGTTCTAATACAGCTAACCAGCCTCTCCACAGTGTGTCCTGAGGCCCTGTTTGTGTCCTGTAGGTGTGGGGGACATGGTGACTGATGCTTTTGGGAAGGTGGCAGCAGGCGCAGCAGCAGACAACGCAGCAGACAAGGTCATGTCGTTTGGACAGAACCTCTTCAAATGAGCCACCATCACCTCCCTCCACTTATCCCTCCACCTTGCCTCCCTCCACCAGCACTCCACCCTCCCCTCCACAACTCCTCCCTCGTTCTCCATCCTAGTCCACAGACTCCCAGCTACTCTCTAAAGGAAATGCTTGGCCTAGCCTTGAATTTCTTTGAACCAGTCTACCCTCATCTCTTGGAGGCGATGGTGTTCTCATCCCATCCCAGAGTAGCCTGGGGCATTCTCATGCCAGCTCCTTGGCCCTGGTTCTCTCCTTGTCTGTATGGTGGACAGGCTCACAGTTTCTTTGCCTTTCAATGACAACTGTTGTTCATTACAAATAAAAACATTAACGTTATCCTTTTAAATTAATCTTGCTGTTCTACAGGTAATTCATCAATATAAAAAACCCCACCAAAGGCATTTTTTGTTGTTGTTTTATTGGTTTTCACAAAAAGAAAAAAAATAATGTCAATATAAATCTCTCAAAGAAATGTCCATATAAGGACTTATTGGACGGTTATTGGAGAGGGACATGTCCTTTGTGTCCTAATGCCAGCCGGGCCAGTATGAGGGATGAGGGGGACAAAGTTGATACAGGGAAAGACCAAAACACAGCAGAACTAGTTGAACCAGAACACACTAGAACCAAAACACAGTACAAGCCGGTGATCTTTAGGATTCAACGACCCAGCAAGATCAGCTCCCCAGTTGAACTAGTCTGAGCCCTGATACCTGGTCTCTCCAACACCTTCCCCAAACCGCACTGGGTGGGTCTGTGTCCGTGGCGCAAACTGAAGAACTATTTAATCTTTAATCTCTTTTAATATAGAGTTATATCAATGTTTGTCTATTCAAGTTCAAATGGGCGTGTCCCTTTTGTAAGGCATCTTCAGTGCTATGGGCTGAGAGCATGGCTCACCCGAGGGGGAAGGGAGGGGAGAGGAGAGAGGAGGGGGAGAGACAACAACGAAGGATGCACAGGAGGGGGTTAATCTCTACAAGCACACGTACCTGATAACAAAGTTTTTTTTGTGTTTTTTTTTACATTCATGATGAAGCTAAGCTGGGATGGTCTTGTGGTGTCATTTAGCATTGTGAAGATCGTGGATAGGCCACAAGACGAATCCCATCTCAGCCACAGCATGTTTTAGCCTAGTATATGTGTGTGTGAAAAGATATGTGTCATGGATTTTCTTTTGTAAACAGCTGATAACTGATTTTGGTGATGTGGCGGCGGAGAGATGAACAGGGGAGGGCAGGGGAGTTGAGAGCGCTAATTGAACGATTATGTGAAGGTGAGCCCAGCCTCGTTGTAGACTTTGAAGACCTTCTCGATGGCGTTGACATATGCTGCCGTCCGCAGGTCCAGCCCCAGGTTGTACTTGGAGGCGGTGCGCATGATTTGCTGTGAACAACACACACACACATGAAACCTCTGACCAACCATCCTGTCACAAAGACATGATTTACACTAAAGTCTATTGTTCATGACTCTTATTGTTCATGTCTCTACTGTACATGTCTCTACTGTTCATGTTGCGACTGTTCGTGTCTCTAATGTTCATCTCTACTGTTTAGGTCTTTACTGATCATGTCTCTACTTTTACATGACTCTATGTTCATGATTCTACAGTTCATGACTACTGTTCATGTTTTTACTGTTCATGTCTTTACTGTTCATTACTTTTCTGTTCATAACTCTACTGTACTACATGACTCTACTGTGCATTACTGTTCAGTCAGACCTGCACATACCTGTACCTAGCCTGGAGTGCAGGCAGGGAGCACATGCAAGTAATGATCATTATCCACTTAAAACAAACCTTGAACCATAAAACGCACACTCATTCACAAATGCACACAAACTTACTCTGGCAGATCTCTCCATAGTGTAAGCCAGCCCAGAGTGCACAATGTCCTTCTCAGATGCACCCTGGAGAGAGGACAGAGGACAGCAGGATGGTCATTATCATGGAGGACTAAGTAGTCCTACCTGCTACTCTGAGCAACAGTATGAGTGCATGCGTGTGTTATTGTATTCAGATACTTTATTAATCCCCTTGGGGAAAATGGTATGGTTGTGTGTCTATGTGTGTGTGCATGGATGTGTGTGTATGTGTGTGTGTGTGTGTGTGCGTGTGTGTGCATGTGTGTGCATGGGTGTGTGGGTATGTATGTGTGTGTGGAGGGGCACTCACAGCAACCCTAGCCTGGAAGTCAGCAGTTGGCACCACAGGGATTGGTCCTCCCTGCTTTCCAAACTTCCTTTCCAAGCTCTCCTGGACAGACACTGAGGAGGGGGAGACATGGTTAAATAGAAATCCACTGAGGAGGGGGAGACATGGTTAAATAGAAATCCACTGAGGAGGGGGAGACATGGTTAAATAGAAATCCACTGAGGAGGGGGAGACATGGTTAAATAGAAATCCACTGAGGAGGGGGAGACATGGTTAAATAGAAATCCACTGAGGAGGTGGAGACATGGTTATATAGAAATCCATGAAGCCTGACCATCCGTCCATGAACAGTATGTACCATCTACGAATCTATCTATGTATCTATCATGATAAATCAGCATACAGATTGAGGTTACTCTAACAATGTGAAGAATGATACTATTACTGCCCTTCTACTTTCCACCGTCACACACCCATTAAGAAGCGCTCCAGTACAGGCAGAGTTCTTTCAGCTTTTAATAGAGCCAGCTATGGTAACTAAGCAGGCTAAAATTGGACTCGCAGCAACACAGAGGAAGTGTGTTGAAGTTCAGGTTAAAGGTGAGGGGTCAGGGGTCAGGGGCTTACTCAGCAGGTGGTAGTTGGAGTCCCTCTCGTATTTAAAGGTCAGTCGTCCGTAGCTGACGTGGTTGAGGTTCTTGAGCCACTCAAAGTAGGACACGGTCACACCTCCAGCGTTCAGGTACATGTCCTGCAGAGGGACAGTTCAGCAGGGGTCAGCCCAGGGTCAGAACAGGGTCAGCACCATGTGGGAATTTGTTGGTGTTATCAACAACGTCAACGGCAAAACATTGTAAAGCAATATTTCGTAACAGTTTTTAACCCATTTTAAGGGCTTGCAATAATGTGATCCTTGTGGCTCTGTAGAGCTAGACTGTAACACTCCCGTATGCAGGCCAATAGAAGACAAGACGACACAGTGCTTATGAATATGTAGAAGTGCAAACAACACTGAACAAACAGTGTGAAAACCAGCCAGGACAGGGCTGCT
Organism: Neosalanx taihuensis; assembly: GCA_030340665.1. Lineage (NCBI taxonomy): Eukaryota > Metazoa > Chordata > Actinopteri > Osmeriformes > Salangidae > Neosalanx > Neosalanx taihuensis. The sequence goes on along the minus strand of CM059303.1, from coordinate 8,141,057 downwards.
AACACCAGGCCTGCTAACCGTGCCAGCAGGCTTGTGGGTTAGGAGGAGGAACCTGTGTAACCAGCAGGCCTGTGGGTTAGGAGGAGGAATCTATGGAACCAGCAGGCCTGTGGGTTAAGAGGAGGAACCTGTGTAACCAGCAGGCCTGTGGGTTAGGAGGAGGAACCTGTGGAACCAGCAGGCCTGTGGTTTAGAATGTGGAACCAGCAGGCCTGTGGGTTAGAATGTAAAACCAGCAGGCTTGTGGGTTAGAATGTGGAACCAGCAGGCCTGTGGTTTAGAATGTGGAACCAGCAGGCCTGTGGTTTAGAATGTGGAACCAGCAGGCCTGTGGTTTAGGATGTGGAACCAGTGGAACCAGCAGGCCTGTGGGTTAACATGTGGAACCAGCAGGCCTGTAGGTTAGGATATGGAACCTGTTGAACCAGCAGGCCTGTAGGTTAGGATATGGAACCTGTGGAACCAGCAGGCTGCTGTCACCATAGCAAAATGGCCAAAGACAGCGGTTAGTCAGTACTACGTGTATGACCATTTAATACCTATGTATGGGATGTATTTATAATGAAAATAACAATCCCAACATGATTGTAGCGAAGGAATAGTTTGCGTAGATGAAAGAGATCCAGCATTGGAGTCAGGACTTTTGATGACCTAAACACATGTGATTGCATGTGTTTTAGTGTGTGTGGGCGCGTGTGTGTGTACATCTGTGGTAGTGTGTGTGAGTCCTCACAGGGATAACCATGACGTTGTTCTCCAGGAAGATCTTGTCAGCGTCAGGTGTGGTAGGACCGTTGGCCCCCTCAGCGATGATCTGAAACCCAGCAGCATATTCTAATCAGAACAGCTTATCCCTCCTCCCCACTTCCTCTCTGACTTCCTGTCACCCTCTGAAACGCTTTGGTGGGACTCCAGCCACAGGAAGCCGCCATCACTGACTAACATGGTTAGTTGTCTGACTGGCTTCAGTCCCACGTGTCCCCTCCGTGTGTATAAGTGGGAGTGACTGTGTCTCTGTGTCTCTGTGTGTCTCTGTGTGTCTCTGTGTGTCTCTGTGTGTCTCTATGTGTCTCTACGTGTCTCTGTGTGTCTCTGTGTGTGTCGCTGAGAGTGAATGTGTCTCTGTGTGTCTCTACGTGTCTCTGTGTCTGTGTGTGTGTTGCTGGGGGTGACTGTGCCTCTGTGTGTGAATAAGTGTGTCTCTATGTGTCCCTTTGTGTCTATGTTTCTCTGTGTCTCTGAGTCTTTCTGTGTGTGTGTGTGTGTGTTGTCCTGGGTGACTGTACCTTGGCCTTGATCTTGTGGGCGTTGTTGCGTGTGAGCTGCTTCTCACTGGCTGCTGGGATCAGGATGTTACAGTCAGCTTCTAGAAGGCTCCCCTCATACGGCTGAGCTCCTGGAAAACCCACGATGGTGCCGTGTTGCTGCGAGTGCACACACGCACAAAAATGCACACACACGCATGCACGCACACACGTACGTACACACATTTACACGCATGCACACACGTACAGACCAACACAAAATACAGTCAGACAGGAAATGCAACCCTAACACTAACTGATAGATGTGAGCACGCAGGGAGCCATGCTGTTCAGAGAGGGTGAAGGAGGGCCACCAGGGAGTTGTAGTCCTACCAGCTTGTAGTCCTCTAGTTGTTTGGGGTCCATGCCTTCAGGGTTGTAGATACTGCCATCCACCTCTGCGATGCCCACACACTTGGCCCCGTTCCTGTGTAGGTACCTCATGGAGTGGAGACCCACATTTCCAAAGCCCTGAAAGACACACACCACAGATGTTCTTACATTTACATTTAGTCGTTTAGTCGACACTCTTATCCTGGGCGACTTACAGCACATACAGGGACATTCCCCCTGAGGCAAGTAGGGTGAAGTGCCTTGCCCAAGGACACAACGTCAGGGTACCGCAGCTGGGATCTAGCTCAAACTTGCAACCTTCCGATCACTAGCCCAACGTCTTAACTGCTCCAACCTGACTTTTTTACTTATAACCAGTATCATACAAACACACGGTGGCCACACACACACACACTAATCACACACACACACACATTGTGATTACACACACGTTGTAGCCACACACGTGTGGCCACATACAGCAGCCACACACACACTGCAGCCACACGCACACTGTGGCCATACCGACTACAAACTGTCACCATTGCAACAACGTAACTTTAACACCCCCCTGTGGTGAATCCTATACTTACACTTATTTATTTACGCTTTTATCCAAAGTGACTTCCAAGAGAGAGCTTTACAAAAGAGCATCGGTCACTGATGATAACAAACTGATAGTCCCCAAACATATTGCAGGTAGTCAGAGTATGAAAAATACATTGCGTGAAACCAAACAAGTGCCAAAGGGAAGAGCCCCAAAAGCAAATAATTTACAATTACATGGCATTCATCTCAAACGTGCAACAGTGTACCTGTAGGAAGGCAAGCAATTATAATAATATACCTCACTGCGAGTACAAAATCCTTGTTACGACCCAGTGTTAGTGTGGACACCTCAGACAAACGGTGGGGTGTCTGACCAAACACCATACTACTATGTTGACTGATTGTTGAAGACATATGTGCTGTGACACGGTCTGTGAGACATGAGACATCGGCTAGGAGTATGAAAACCAGCCTGTTTCTGTCTGTTACAACCAACAACCCTGAGGACAGGTCACTGCCCTGCCTGCTTACTGCCTGCAACAGTTGCTATGCTCAGTGACCGATGCTCTGTGTAAATGCTCTCTTGTAAGTCGCTTTGGATAAAAGCGTAGATAAATAAGTGTAAATATAGGATTCACCACAGGGGAGCAACGTTGTTGCAATGGTGACAGTTCATAGTCGGTATGGCCACAGTGTTTGTGTGGCTGCAGTGTGTGTGTGGCTGCAGTGTGTGTGTGGCTGCAGTGTGTGTGTAGCCACCATGTCGGTGTGGCCACGCGTGCGTTTGTGTGTGGCTACAATGTGTGTGTGATCACAATGTGTGTGTGTGTGTGTTTGTGATTAGAGTGTGTGTGTGTGTGTGGCCACCGTTTGTATGATACTGGTTATAAGAAAGAGTCAGGTTGGCTAAATGAATACATGTAAATGTAAACAGGAACTAGAACACAGCTATACTGAATCACGATTCCGGATACAAGCACGATTTGTCGCAGTGGTAGTAAAAATGCATCCCGGAATCAGTGACAGTGACAGGTATGCAATTTTAAACAGTCTCATTTGATACGTTCAGTTTGTAACTAGACGTTAGTCAGCGTCTGGTGTGATTAGTGATCTTGAATTATACGTGTCAAACTGCACGTGTGCAGCGTGCCTTAGTGGAAGCACAGCAGTCTGCACATAATTGGAAGCCTTGCACGTCACAGACCGGCCCTCCACTGCGTCTATGCACTCCGCAAATCTCATCACAGTGCAACTTAATCCCTGAATATCCACATGACCCCCTCCACCCCGCTCCCTGCCCCTGCGTCCCTGCTCCACGGCCCTGTCCCTGCACCCCTCCCCCTGCGCCCCTCCCTCTGCGCCCTGTCCCTGCGCCCCTCCCCTTGGGCCCTGTCCCTGCTCCCCTCCTCCTGCATCCCTTTCACTTCCAAGATGTTGAGTCATGCTGATGGGAGAAAGACTGATGGGTCTGTTAGAATGAGATAAGAATAGAACAAGAGGGTGGAGGGGACCCCCTCCCCTCCACCCTCTTGTGGGTGGAGGGGTACAGCAGGTCAGAGAAGGGGGCAAGGGTGTATGAGTGGTGGAGCCTGAAGGTGGAAAGGAGGGGCAGGGGCAGGAGGGGCAAGGGTGTACGGGGGTGCTGAGTGAAGGTATAGTGGAGGAAATTAGTGTATGGGGGAGTGTAGCGTGAAGGTGGAGGGGAGGAGGGAGGGTGGTGAGGGGGGAGGAGTGGGAGGGGTGAGGGCAGAGTGTAGAAGGGGGTATACATGAAGAAGAGCGTGTGCATTTAGGCACACAACTGTTTTGCACTTCTGGTTGGATGGTAACTGTATTTTGTTACCATGTACTTATACCTGTGTAATGACAATAAAGTTTAATCTAATCTCACTCATAAACCAGAAGAAGAATACCAGCTCTACAGCCTCAATCTGGCTGAGTTTGTTTCTGAACCCATCTCTACCATACACTGGCCTGGTTCTGATCATATCTCTACCGGACTGGCCTGGTATTGAACCCATCTTAACCAGACTTACCTGGCCTGGTACTGAACCCATCTCTCAGCTGTCTATCAGCCCTGGATGACGTCCTACTGATGTCCCTGGAGAAGCTTTACTGACACATCAATCCCACCAGATTAACAGGTCGTATGGAAAAGAAAGGAGTAACTCAGCCCCTGAAGTGTATTACCACTGACTGTGGTGCTTTTTAATGTAAGCCATGTGTACCAGTGGGTTGGCCAAAATGTCCGGCAACATATTGAAAACCACAACAGCTGAGTGAATATGGAGGCAGAAAACCAGGCACAGGTGTTTCACTAGCCCTGAAGAGAAGCATGTGGCAGCATGTGGCACAAAAACATGTGCAGGCCCAATCTGTTCACACAGATCCGCAAAAATCATAGTGAGAACGTAGCTGTTGCTAGAACGGGTAGAACTTAGCAATCATTTGAATGTAGCAATAGTTAGAACGTAGATGTTGTTAGAACACTTGTGTGTGTGTGATGTGTGTATGTGTGTGTCTGTGGTGTGTACGTGTGTGTGGTGTGTGTGTGAGGCATGTATGTGTGCGTGTGTTGTACCTGGATGATGAAGGTCTTGTCCTGGAAGCCTGGGGTCAATCCTAGCATGCTCATGTAGGAAGCCTCGTTGATGAAGTTCTCGATGCCGTGGAACACCCCTCGCCCAGTGGCTGAGATGCGACCATGGATCCCCCCCTGGCTGATGGGTTTACCTGTCACACATGCGTGGGCGTTGATATCCTGGGGAGGCAAACGCACAGGGACACCTTAGAGCTGCAGGACCTGAGTCACAACCACAGGCCAAACAATGAAATATCCCACAATGCCATGTGTATTTTATTCAAGGAATGTGGCACCCTGTCCATGTGTGACAGACAACGAGAGACAGACAGACAGACAGACTGAGGAGGACCCTGTCTCTGTACATGTCTGTGATCAAATCCCACCACACAAATTACCAGCAGGTGAAGCAGGGACATAAGTCCTGCTGGCTAGCTGACCAGAGAGACAGACAGGCCAGGTCTTCCTGATCAGAGAGACAGACAGGCCAGGTCTTCCTGATCAGAGACGGACAAGCCAGGTCTTCCTGATCAGAGAGACAGACAGGCCAGGTCTTCCTGATCAGAGAGACAGACAGGCCAGGTCTTCCTGATCAAAGAGACAGGCAGGCCAGGTCTTCCTGATCAGAGAGACAGACAGGCCAGGTCTTCCTAATCAGATACAGACAGGCCAGGTCTTCCTGATCAGTGAGACAGGCAGGCCAGGTCTTACACCAGGGGTGTCAAACACGTGCCATCGCGGGCCAAGAGGGTGCAGGTTTTCGCGTCAACCAAGCCCCTACAGCAGCTGATATCAATAACGAGTTTGATTTCACTAAGTGGAGAAACGCGTTGGTGAAATCAGCTGGTGTAGTGGCTTGGTTGACGCGAAAACCTGCACCCTCTTGGCCCGCGATGGCATGAGTTTGACACCCCTGTCTTACACTGTGTCCTGGCAGAAAGCAGATAAAGTCTGTTTAACTGCTACAGATATGAAACTCACTATCTTAATGTGTTCTGACACAAACCCTTCACTAATCTAACATGAACAGGTAGAAACACCACAATCTCCTCACAGTCAGTCAGATCAGCCCGGCAACGTTCTCCTAACGTGTGTGTGTGTCACTCACAGTGTGTGCGATGGTGTTTGCATATGTGTCGGCGATCCAGGACATCTCTCTCTCTCCTGTGCTCATGTCTGGAGCAGGCACATCAATGCCAGGTCCTGGGGGGAGAAACATTGTCATAGCATCAGAAGAACGGTAACTTGAGATCACACAGCAACAGAATACACACACATATACACACACACGCTTAAAATACACACAGCAGATAGGTATATGTTTGATTAGCGTGAGAATATGAGACATGACCTGGAAGGACATGCCAATCCCCGCCCCTCTCCCAAACAGGGGGGACATTGACAAGCCCCACCCCTCTCGCAAACAGGGAGGTGGCATGCCAAGCCCCACCCCCGCCGGGGGTACTGTGAGGGGGGCTGATCCAAAAACAGAACCAGAGAGGGGGATGGGAGTAGAGGAGTTGGCACCACTTCAGGGGGTTGTCCACTCACACACACACCCACATACAGACACACACACTTAGAGCAGGGGAGTGTGTGAGCTGTAAACTCCCTCTAGGGAAAGGAATATTCATTCTCAGTAGAGGGCATCACAATGCTGGCCTTTGGTTTATTGTAAACATACACACACACACACACACACACACACGATCTTCTCTTTGCTTGCAACAGAAACACAGCAACTATGAGTTCAGATTATCAACATTATGATGGGCAAGGCTAGGGAGGGGTTGACAAGCTTGTGAGACAGGTGCACTCATAGCCACCCTCTCACCCTACACACACACAGACCCACCAATGAAGCCCTTCTTAGCCAGCTCGATGGTGAATCGTCTGGTGATCTTCTCCAACTCATTATCCTGAGGGACAGAGAGAGAGGGAGCTAGTGAGGGATATACATTTAATCTGAAATTGTGTTACAAAGACAAAGGGAGGGAGGGAAAGAGAGAGGGGGGAGAGAGAGAAAGAGGGGGAGAGAGACAGTGAAGGGGGAGAGAGAAAAAGAAGGGGGGACTGAGGGGGGACAGTGGGAGGGGAGAGAGAGAGAGAGAGAGCTAGTGAGGGATATACATTTAATCTGAAATTGTGTTACAGAGAGAAAGGGAGGGAGGGAAAGAGAGAGGGGGGAGAGAGAGAAAGAGGGGGAGAGAGACAGTGAAGGGGGAGAGAGAAAAAGAAGGGGGGACTGAGGGGGGACAGTGGGAGGGAGAGAGAGAGAGCTAGTTAGGGAGAGAGACGTTTACTCTGAAATGGTGTTACAGAAAAAGAGAGAGAGAGGTGAGGGGGTTGGTGTGGCTAAAAAAAGAGAACCAATGACATTTCTTGCCCCACTCAGCAATTCTATTGCTCTCAGTGTCTTTTCAAGAACACAAAGGTGCGCCTACACATGCAGGGTTCCACGCCTATGTCCATGAAGGAATAAACAAGGCACAGCACAAACAAGCCTTGCTAGCCCAGAGCTGCTCTCCCTGCTCAGAGCACAGGAGACACTGAGAGGACTCCCAATAAACGTCCTCTCCCTGCAGCAGTGGAAATGCTTCACTGTGTGTGTGTCTGTGTGTGTGCATCTGTGTGTGTTTGAAATACATAATTACTGTGACACAAAGCTGAGGAGGTTTCAGTCCTGTGCACCAGAGTGTTACTGTCCGCTATAATCCAAAATTGTGTGTGTGTGTATTTGTGCACATGTATGCCCGTGTGTGTGTGGGAGTGTGTGTGTGTGTGTGTGTGTGTGTGTGTGTGTGTGTGTGTGTGTGTGTGTGTGTGTGTGTGTGTGTGTGTGTGTGTGTGTGTAGGAGGGGGTGTGTAACTCACAGAGTAATTCTTGGTGTTGATCTTCACTCCAGCTTTGGCCCCTCCGAACGGCACATCTGGAGACAGAGAATAAAGATTACAGACCACGGGATTATCCTCCCCGCGCACGCACACACAGACACGTACACACATGCACATACACACGCACACACATACACGCAGACAGACTAATTTGATTTCCCTGGAAACACACATCTCTGGGAAACGCAGAAACCTCATTAAGGCCAGTGTGTTTGTGTGTGGGCACTGAATGTAAAATACTGGTTTAGATGACAGGAAGAAGAAGGAGACAGAGGAGAGACAGGAAGTCAGAGAGAGGGGACAGTAGAGACAGGAAGTCAGAGAGAGGGTAGAGAAGACAACGGAAGTGGTGGGAGGTGTGCAGGTGATCCATTGAGAGTCTGCAGGTATACTCACCCACCACAGCACACTTGTAGGTCATGAGAGAGGCCAGGGCTTTCACCTCATCCACGGACACGTCCATGCTGTAGCGGATACCTGGCAGAGCAGCACACATCAGTACACGAACCATGTTTCACTTAGAAGGACTTTTCCAGATCTCTACACACACACATGCAGTAGCAGCTGAACTGTAGATCTGGTGCTAGATCAGCACTGGTTTCTGTGCTTCTTTTAGTAAGACACCAGGGCAGTCACAGTTTCTCTCTCTTGCTCATGGGAACAGTCCAGACCCCACACTAACCCTCAGAGCCAACACACTGGCCTCCATACATCAGTCTGGATCTGAACACCACTTCCTGCACACTGACAAGCACCACAGTGAGCTGGATCATCATCCAGTCCAAGAACTTCCCTGAGCAGGAACATCAGCCAGTCCTCGGATGATTTTCACCCAGGCAGGGGATGGCACTAAAAGGTCAGGTGTCACCCTTGATTATGGGGGCTGTTTTCCTTCCTCCCCTAGCTAGTACTCACTATGTACTCTCCTATGTAGTACACACTCATTACTCCACTATGTAGTACTCACTCTTTACTCTCCTATGTAGTACTCACTCTTTACTCTCCTATATATTACTCACTCTTTTATCTCCTATGTAGTACTCACTCTTTACTCTCCTATGTAGTACACATTCTTTACTTTCCTATGTAGTACACACTCTTTACTCTTAATGTAGTACACACTCTTTACTCTCCTATGTAGTACACATTCTTAACTTTCCTTTGTAGTACACACTCTTTACTCTCCTATGCAGTACACACTCTTTACTCTCCTATGTAGTACACATTCTTAACTTTCCTATGTAGTACACTCTTTACTCTCCTATGCAGTACACACTCTTTACTCTCCTATGCAGTACACACTCTTTACTCTCCTATGCAGTACATACGCTTTACTCTCCTATGTCGTACACACTAGTTTCTCGACCCTGCAAGGCTGTGTACAAGTCAGTTAATCGCCATGGCAACGTGTGGGCAGGCTAGCAGTAATGAATCCCAGGCACCATCAGAAGGGCTGAGTGACTCTCACGCTACCATGCCACACATTTGTGTGTCTGTGTGCCTGTGTGCGTGCACGTGTGTGCATGCATTTCAGCCATAAACCAAATATAGTTCCTCTAAAGTTAGCTTGCAGAAGAGCCAAGGGCACCTAGCACTGCTTTCAAAGGGTGGAAGACAGAGTGTGTGTGTGTGACAGCAGCCCACAGTTGAGCCAGACCGCAGCACAATGAACTGCACCACCCTAGCTCCTCCATAGTGACATCATCTTTCTGCACCATCAGCTGGAACTACCCAGGCTTCTCAAAAAACAAATATGCTCCTGGCCCCTGGTTCCATACTCCTGGCCCCATAGTCCTGGTCCCATACTCCTGGCTCCGGGCCCCATACTCCTGGTTCCATGCTCCTGGCTCCTAGCCCCATGCTCCTGGCTCCTAGCCACATGCTCCTGGCTCCTAGCCCCATGCTCCTAGCCCCATGCTCCTAGCCCCATGCTCCTAGCCCCATGCTCCTGGCCCCATGATCCTGGTCCCATGCTCCTAGCCCCATGCTCCTAGCCCCATGCTCCTAGCCCCATGCTCCTAGCCCCATGCTCCTAGCCCCATGCTCCTGGCTCCTAGCCCCATGCTCCTAGCCCCATGCTCCTGGTCCCATGCTCCTGGCCCCATGATCCTGGCTCCTGGCCCCATGATCCTGGCTCCTGACCCCATACTCCTGGTCCCATGCTCTTGGCCCCATGCTCTTGACCCTATGCTCCTGGCTCCATGCTCCACTGGTGGGGTCTCCCAGTGTAGATCTTCACGGGCAGGAAAGTGTCTCCACAGTGGTTTGGTGAAACTGCACGACTCCTCTAGACTGACGGCTCCACATGAATGTAGTCCTGCATCTCTGAACACTGAACAGCACCAGGGCCTGCCTAGTACTGTCTTCCTCCTCCCATACCCCCTCAGTCCTGCATCTAGCGCTGTCTTCCTCCTCCCCTCCCCCCTCAGTCCTGCATCTAGCGCTGTCTTCCTCATCCCCTCCCCCCTCAGTCCTGCATCTCTAAGCATTGAACAGGACCAGGGCCTGCTAATGCTGTCTTCCTTCCCCCATCCCCCCTCTAGCACAGCTCCAGTTTGTAAACACATTCCTTTCAGAGGCTAAATGGGTGGCTGGGAAACACACACACTCATACACCAGAAGACAGCTTCATTGTTTGATCTGACCTGTTTATTTATCATAGAAGATGACCATGATGAATGACAGGAAGCCTGCTGTAATGTGACACACACACTCTCATACAAAAACACACACACACAAACATCTTCATTTGAGTCAGACGCATGGGGAATAAAGGCTAGTTAGTAGGGTAGCTAGTAGAGCTCTGATCACTCTTGGAAAATTGGAACATTTCTACCTGTTCCAGAGCAGGTTCATCACTGTAATAAGCTATAATCGTATTATTAATGTATTATCTGCATTACCTTATCACATCAACATAATATAGCAATGGGACAGTCAATAAGAAGATATTAATGGATTAATGCCCTGTTTTTATAATGTTATTGAATCACATTGACTTCTGCAAGTATACGTGCTGTGCTTTGACAGTGAAAAAAGCTGTCAGGATACTCCCAGCCTCAACAACAACCCAACACAGCCTTGAACTCTGGACTTTGCCCTGAACCAAACTGAATCAGGGTCAAAGAGTCTATTACTGATTAAGCCCAACGGGTTGAACCCTGGCCCTCTAGCCTGGCACTCCAGCACCTCTCCTGGAGTTGGGAGGGCACTAAGCTGGGAGGGCCCTGAGCAGAGCTGTGAGGGAGGGCCCTGAGTGGAGCTGTGAGAGAGGGCCCTGAGCGGAGCTGCAAGGGAGGGCCCTGAGTGGAGCTGTGAGGGACGGCCCTGAGCGGAGCTGTAAGGGAGTGCCCTGAGTGGAGCTGTGAGGGACGGCCCTGAGCGGAGCTGTAAGGGAGTGCCCTGAGTGGAGCTGTGAGGGACGGCCCTGAGTGGAGCTTGGAGGCCCCTGAGCAGAGCAGGGAGGGCCCTGAGTGGAGTCCGAAGGCCCCTGAGCGAAGCTGGGAGGGCCCTGAGCGGACCTGGGAGGATCCTGAGCGGAGCTCATGGGAGGGCCCTGAGCGGAGGTGCCCCTTGGCCGAACAGCTGACAGCTGGCAGTGTTTGGTGTTCAGAATGTGAGTGTTCCCATTACAACCAATCCATGATAGATATATAGCACAGCACCAGGCCTGGTCCTGCACTGTTCTTAATGTGATCTAAGACTTCATTATGAAAGGATGAGAGCTCAAGACCAGGCCAGAGGAGAGACCAGGACAAGGCCAGAGGAGAGAGCAGAGGAAATATCAGAGAGGCTCGAGGAGAGACCAGGACAAGGCCAGGGGAGAGATCAGAGGAAAAAAACAGGACGAGGCCAGAAGAGAGGCTTGAGGACCTGTACGAGGCCAGAGGAGAGCAGCATGTCTTCATGTCTGTGTCAGTCTGGACCCTCTGGGGCCCTCCCCTTCCCACCACCAAACTGACCAATCAGAGCCCAGCCTATGTTACCACCCTCTGACGTGTACCCCTCCTGCTTCAACTCTGGGGCCATCACATCCTGACCTTCCTGTCCCAGAATGCACTGCACAAACCCCTGCCTTGAACCTTGAACCACGTGTTCCCTCCCTGCCGCCATCTGGAAGCTTACACACACTGGCAGGGTCACGCCTCACCCTGACACCAGAGCTGTGTCTGTAGTGGAACGTGATGTTCCAGCAATGTCCTCCTGTACTTCACCTGGAACTGGGGTGTGTGGTTAGGGTTTTAGTTCATAAAGAACTGCACCTGAGTCTTCAGACAACAGGCAGAGCACACCTGCGCACCCAGTCCAAAGCAGGTCACGCGTTTAAACTGACTGACGGTGACGTGTGTTAAGGATGTATGGGGACAGACTGGACCAGAGCGAGCAACACCCCTGTGACTATCTATGTCCCTAAGCAGCAAGTACACTGTAATGCTACCCTTCTGCTAAGAAGCCAGAGAAATAAGACCACAATGATCCTGCTGTCAAACTACATGCAAGCTCCAACCACAGGTGTGTGGGAAGGTCACTCAGGGCTGCTACAAGCTAGCACACACTCTCCACTTACAGTGTCTCCACTAAAACTTACATATTTAACAAGCTGCCGTTAGTTGTGGGTCTAAAGCATTGCCAACAGTGAAATATTTCCACTTTAGAAGCTAACATACACATTGCAAGCACTAAAGTCCAGTAAGTGACAGTCAGTGTGTCGCTAGCCACATCAAGCAAACTGTAGCTGTCAGACCACCCCGGCGGAGATCTTACCCCCCTTGCAGGGCGTCCGGTGCTGGCTATGCTGGGCACGGTATCCCTCAATCACCTCCCACTCTCCATTGTCTCTCTTGATGGGGAAAGACACGCTGAGGACGTGGTTGCAGGGCTTGATAATGCGCAGGATACCCCGCACACGGTGGCGTTTCTGGTCGGCTGTCTCCCTGGTCTTCAGATCCTCCACAAGCTTGTCCTCCACGATGGCGGCGCCACGGTCGAAGAAGCCCTCCACCATCCGGAAGAAATTCGGGTCGTCCGGCTTGTCAGCGGCATCCGCATAGTGGCGAACCCGCATCAGAGATGCAGAGGCAGGGAGAGCAGACTCCACACAACCCGAGGCCAGAGCACTACCAGCTCCACGGGAGAGCAGCTCTCCGAAATAACGGTACATGACTAATGTAAACTGTGAAAATGGCAATTACGAAAGAAAATGAAAGGGTGCAGGTAGGATAAGGGGACAGAATGAGCGACACAGCAGCTCCTTACTGTGTCCCGACCTCCGGATGAGTGCAGAACTGCATGCTGTGTCTGTTTGCTTTAAAAGGAAGCTGGAGCCAAAGCGACGGGAAGGAGGGTCATCAGGGGACGCGCAACTGTGGGTTGGAGAAACGATGCGCGTTCCTGAGGAAGTTTGAGACTTTGACAAGCCATTACTATTTATTTTATCTTTAACCCTGACCGCTGATAACAGAATTGCAGTTTGGTGGATTTCATTTGAATGTACTATAATGGGAATCATTGCGTATTTGTATTCCAAAATTAGGATATGGCATGATTAGGGATGTGAATAACAAAAGTAGTAGTAAAGTAATGTGAAATACTCCTACTGAGTCATTCAACAGCCTCATTGCAACATTAGTAAACGCTGCAATGAGTGCAGTTAGGTTCACTTCGAGACCATTGGTGTTATTTTTTCTTTCTTTTTTTACCATTGGTGTTCTAGTCTATATGCTAATTTTTGAACATGATTTGTGTGTATTGTGGAACTCTTTTGTTACGTTTTGTAACGTGCTGTAGACTGTTTTTGGTATGCCTGGGATAAAGAAATAAAGTAAAGTAGATGGAGGCTAAGGAAATTATTTACTAAGTAAATCACCAGAGCGAAAGTGAACCCGAGGCCTGTACAACGAATCAAGATTAGGTGTTAACTAGGTATCTTCACCCAGGGTTTTCTGTAGGTAGGTGGATCAATTGTTATCGGGTTTAGTCACCATAGTAACTCATGCTGAACCTGGTTGGGAGCAAGTTGGAGATCAGAGGTCAACCTGTAAAAAAGCACTCCCCATTTCCATTCATTCTTGATGATAATGGCGTCTTCGTTCCTAGAAGATCCTGCGAAGCTTGGTGCGCCTTTAGTGACAGGTGCACTCAAGAGCCAGAACATTTATAAACGGATAAAACCCTTTGGCAATCCCTGATGAGTCTCTTTATTAACGATATAGATTCTCAGCAAAGGAAATTACGTATCTTTGCCAACTTATTGTGTCGTTTGTCGCCAATGCTACACATCGAATTTGTGCGCTTAGTTCCCCAGACTACTATGCACAGCATTACGTTATTTCCCTACGAGTACTTTTATGTGTAGTGTGGGTGAGGCGGAGAACCTTAGCAATATGTCATTGTTCTGTCGGTCCTTTGTATACCAATATCCTATCAAAAGGACTGACTGTTTTCTGCCATTTTTTTGCCTTAGAATATGAGGAAATGGGCCTATCCTCTCTCTTGTAAGTCGCTTTGGATAAAAGCGTCTGCTAAATGAATGAATGTAAATCCTTAATTTATGTTTTTAAATATATGTTTTATTTGCTCCCACAATCGTTTGCCACTGCCAGGGTTGAAACTAAAATAATACAGCAAGTTTAACGTTATGGAAAGCCCAAGTGTAATCATGGTCACATCTTGTGTTTGGGACTGTGATATCAATAATGTTTGCCCCTCCTGCGTGAAACATGAGGCTCTCGTTTTCTCACGTTTCAATTAATGGACACATGGTGGAAACAATGGCCCTTTTATGTGAACTCACGCTATCCAGATTGGAAATACTTACAGTGCATGTTTGGGTTAGTGAATCGGGGTAACTGAAAGAAATCCAAGGCACGTTGATCTTGATTCGTGGTACAGGCCTTCAGGTAATTTACAACCAGACTGTAGACTTTGTCTTCCTAATATCCTATCCCAGGGTCACTCCCTTCTCTCTGCTTGGATCAGCGTTTCATTGAGAGGGAAGAATAGGAGAAGGGGACTTCAAACATTATATGGCAGTTTAATCATTTATTGCCCTCAATTGCTGTGTTAGTGAAAATAAATATATTTTACCACCTGTTTGAGACATCCGATTGTGAAAACAGAGATAAGAGTGAGTCTAATCAGGGTAATGTTCACCAGGTACCATGGTACAACCTGCAATAAACTGGTTTACATACTGTACAAGGATACAAAGTTCTGTGTGTCAGGGTAGTCCAGTGTTGTCTGGTCTAGTGACTGGGCTAGTCCAGTGTTGTCTGGTCAAGTGACTGGGGTAGTCCAGTTTTGTCTGGTCTAGTGACTGGGCTAGTCCAGTGTTGTCTGGTCTAGTGACAAGGCTAGTCCAGTGTTGTCTGGTCTAGTGACCGGGGTAGTCCAGTGAGTGTGTGTAAGTGCACGTGTGTGTTCTTGAGTGTGTGTAAGAGTGTGTTAGGGTCTATGTGAATTACAGTAGTGCATGCTTGTGTTTATATGGGACAGACGTGTGTAAGGGTGTGTAAATGTGTGTATAAGGGTTTGTGTATATGTCTTTGGGTGAGTGTGAATGTGTTTGTGAGCGTGTGAGGTTGTGTGAATGTGTGTAAGGGTGTTTGTGAATGTGAGTGTGTGTGCAAGTGAGTGTGTGTGCGCATGTGTGTGTCTGTATATGTGTGTGTGCATTTTCGAGTGTGTGTTTGAGCATGTGGGTGTGAGAGTGTGGTGTGTGGTTGTGTGTTTCTCTGTGTGGTTGTGTTTGTGCATGTGTGTGTGTGTGAGAGTGTTGAGTGTGTGAATGTGTATGTATGGTTGTGTTTTGCTGTGTGTGCTGAGCGTGTGTGATTTGAGGCCCTGACCCGAGCCTGTGCTGTGGACTCTGCACAGGAGATAAGATTAGATTCAAACCCCTCTGGGCCCTGGAACAAAACAACACACCAACACACTGCTATACACAGACCCTTGCACAACCAGAGAACCACATCTTGAGACAGTCTTCTGACTGCAAAAGGAAACAAAATGACAGTTTCCTATTACACTGACACATACACACAGACAATAAAATGCTTTCCTTCTTCGAAAGTATGAGTGCGTCTGTTGTCTCAGGTCCAGTGTGCCAGACTCAACACCTGTCTCCAGCTCTGCAGTAACAGCAAGCCAGACTCAGCACCTGTCTCCAGCTCTGCAGTAACAGCGAGCCAGACTCAGCACGTGTCTCCAGCTCTGCAGTAACAGTGAGCCAGACTCAGCACCTGTCTCCAGCTCTGCAGTAACAGTGAGCCAGACTCAGCAACTGTCTCCAGCTCTGCAGTAACAGCAAGCCAGACTCAGCACGTGTCTCCAGCTCTGCAGTAACAGTGAGCCAGACTCAGCACCTGTCTCCAGTTCTGCAGTAACAGTGAGCCAGACTCAGCACCTGTCTCCAGCTCTGCAGTAACAGCGAGCCAGACTCAGCACCTGTCTCCAGTTCTGCAGTAACAGTGAGCCATACTCAGCACCCTACATCCCTGTACACTGGAAAGAAAACACTCACACAGTTTAAAACACCCCTGTTTGTCCATATCTCAAAAGGTCGTTTGTATTCAGTACAATCAGATCTCCGGCGAAAGCCTTGAATGAAACATTTAGCTCATGGTCCAAGATGGTTGTAAAATAAAGAAATAGGTTGGTTTGGTGAAACCATGTTCTCACAAGTTGGGACAACTAAGAATGACTTCATGTGTTTTCCGAGCAACATACATTAAAGAACCCAGTCAAATGCTCTACCACCAAACTATACCTATCTCTGCCTACCCTGACCTTGTCACAAATTGGGTAAAAACCTGATCTGCATATATTCGCTTAGTAAATGGATCACAAGAAAACTTTTTTTTCTAAAGTTCCTTTTTTGAAACCAAAATTGTCTTTTATCACAGCAGGAGTTAATCCTAGTTACCTTCTTTTCTAAGGATAATTCTACAAAATAAACTCAGTAGGGCTTATGCACAGTGAATCATATGATTATAACTTGTTCATGACGTGTGTAGACTGGGTTAATAGCGAGGAAAGAATATCCAGATTTTTCATATTAAATTGTTGTTACTGCTTGAATTTACTTCAGTGAAAGTATGTTTGTTTGACTTGGTGTTTCCCATCTGTGAAAGTCTGCTGTCATCACCTCATATGAGGGAGCTTCGAACATGAAGGATGAAGGAAGACAGCCGTTTGAAGGGTAAAGTCGCACATTTACATCTAGTTATTTAGCAGATGCCATTGTCATGTTAGCAGCCGGGGTTGATTACTAGCCTGACACCCTAACCACTCAGCCACATGACTCCCGTGGGACAAGACAGTGCAAAGACAAACTCTCCTGTCCTGTTCTTAAACCCTCCCTCCCTCCCTGTGTCTCTGTATTCCAACCCTTTCTTCCTTCCTTCCTACCTCCCTCCCTCCTTCTATGCTCCTCCTTCACTGTCCTCCTTGTTTTACCTCGTCCTCTCTCCCTGCCAATGTTTGTACGACATTCATGAAAGATCAGTCAATGCACATGAGCAATTGAGAATGACCTGATAAACATTTGGCCTGTGAAGTCAATCATTAACTAGGACTAATCTCTTGTATCTATCCTGTCTCTATCCTCTTTCAATGTCCGATGA
Organism: Neosalanx taihuensis; assembly: GCA_030340665.1. Taxonomy (NCBI): domain Eukaryota; kingdom Metazoa; phylum Chordata; class Actinopteri; order Osmeriformes; family Salangidae; genus Neosalanx; species Neosalanx taihuensis. The sequence continues at coordinate 8,123,772 of CM059303.1, read as the reverse complement.
GCTACCTTTCAACCCCTCTTCCACTCCCCCACTGCCTGTCCAAAAGCAGAAACACACTCTCTCTCTCTCCCTTTCTCCCCCCCTCTCTCTCTCTCTATCCCTCTCTTTCTCGCTCTCTCCCACTCTCTCTCGCTCTGTCACACACATGCCCTATCGCTCATTCTCTCTCCCTCGCTTGTTTTTCATTCAGCTGTGGCGCACATTGATTTATCATGGTCAAGTGTCACCGGGTGAGCATCTGGCTTGCCATTGGCTGTCGTAGAGACAACACCCACCGAGCGTGGGGGGGAGGAGTGAGGAGAGGGGAGGAGGAGGAGGTAGGGCTCATAAACAGAAACCGGTTTGAGTAGGGTTAAACCCATCAGCATGTTGAAGAGAGTGTGTTAGCTGCTGGTGTTGCTGAAGATCCTATCTTGCTGCAGGATCTACAGGCCCACGCAGGGACAAGAGCTGCTGGTAGACAGGGCTTCAGTTGAGGATATTCTGGATTGAACAGACACACAGATCTATGTCTCTCACTCTGTCTCTCACTGTCTCTCATGCACACAATTCTGATCTCCTGTTTTCAAAGCCTTGAGGGGAGAATAACACATTCTCAACAATTAACTCATAAAGTCACAAAGGACACATTTCTTCACACTCTGAAGTAACAGCGAGCCAGCGTGCTGGTTGTCACGGTGACCTTTCCATGAATGAGCAGTGGCTTGCTGCAGCTCCAGAAGCCTGCTGCTTTCTGTTGCAGATCAAAACTGGGATACAGGAGTAAATAGACGTTAAGAACCAAATACCAAGTTACCAATGATGTTTAATGAAGAGATAATTATGCATTCACAATAAACAGACACACCGAATAATCAAAGAAAGCTTTCAACGGAGAATGTAGCCTGGTAGCAACCAACTAAGCTCTGCCCAGTCTCAATTCTCAACTCTCTGTCCTTAGTTTTGCGCTTAGTTTTGTATCTCCTAAGACAAAGGAGGTGTTTGTTGGGTGATTGGTCAGAGACACAGGGGAGTAAAAGTAAAAATGTCCAATGGATGAGTCTTTTTGAGGGTGCATCAGGGCTGGTCTGGGGTGATGAAGTGCAACAGGGGAAGAGAGAAAGAGAGAAGACAGATTGGAATTAAGGGATGAGAGGGTATCCTTCAAAGTTAGATGGTTCTGTGGGTTTGGGACAGGCCCAAGAAAGAGTCCATTTGGGGTTTGGGCAGTTTGGGCAGGCCAAAGATCAGAATGTCCATTTGGTTGTCTTAGGGGAGATTGGGCAGAATGGCTATGACATTGTCCTGTGGGAGGAAAAGATACGTCTGTGTGCAAGAGAGAATTATGATAGAATTCACCCTGCATGTTGTAAAATGCTTCCAGTCCTCTCTGCCTACCACATTTCTCTCTTCAGATTATCAACCTTTCTCAGACACTCAACTTACATGCTGTATTAGGACAGAGTGAATACATGAAATCCAGTGACATTTCCATTAGAAATAATAGTGTATAAGCAATAATAGTGTTAATAGAACCTGGTTGCTGTTCCTTACTTCCACGTACAGGTTTGAATGAGATAATACAAACCTGGCTATTTCAACCTTTGACATCTCTCATGGTACAGAGTTGCATAGAATAATACACTCTGGTAGTTATGACCTTCAACGTCAGCAAATCAGGCCTGCAATAGTGTTAATGAAGACTGGCACTATGGTGCTTTATTTAGTGTTAGTAATTCATGATACATTAGTGGTTGACCAATATTTACTAGTATAGCAACATTGTCAGTATGGTTTTAAATCCTCCACATTTCCTGGAAAACCTCCCTAGCTTCAGCTTTCTTTCGTGGGGCCAAGAAACAGGAAACACAGAGGCATGGTTGGGGCAGGGAAGTTATAGACTGCATGAAAGCGGTTTTGAACACTGGATAGTGTAGTGTCAGACAGACAGTGGCTGTGTCCGAAATCACTCACTCATTCCCTACTCCCTACTCCCTACATAGGGAAATAAATGTAGTGGACTATATAGTGAGCTCAACAGAAAAAAACGCTTGGACACTTCTCTTGGTGCCGGTAATTACGTCCTCGCTGTCACACAACTAAACCGTACCAACGCAAATGTACCAACGCAATGCATGATGGGATATCTTGCTTCGGTTAGTGACCATCGGATGTTCACTACTTTTCGAGGTGAATTGTGGGATACATGCAGTGCACTATATAGTGGACACTAAATATTCAGACACACTACAAAATGGAGTGGTCACTATATAGTGCACTGTATAGTGGTTAGGGAGTCATTTCGGACACAGCCAGTGTTTTCTTCATTGAAAGCGAAAACAAATGGCTCTGTCAATCAACACTGACCTCTGCTGGCATTTGCCAGTACTGCATCCATCCCCTATTCCTGTGAATCAGGTCCGGTGACGGCAACATGTTTACATTTATTCATTTAGCAGACGCTTTTATCCAAAGCGACTTACAGTAAGTGCAGACACATTTTCCCAGAGGCAAGTAGGGTGAAGTGCCTTGCCCAAGGACACATGTTGATGGGGTCCCCCTCTCTTCTGCATTTGCCTGCACTTTCACTATGAAAGTGTATGTGTGTGAGCGTGTGTGTGAGTGAGAGCGAAAGAGTGTGAGCATCTGGGTGAATGAGAGAGGAAGCGTGTGAGTGGGTGTGTGCGAGTGTGTATGTGAGCGAAAAAGAGCATGAGCGTGTGTGAGAGAGAGAATGTGTGTGTGTGGTGAGGATTCGAGAGGTAAAGAGTTGAACAAGTTCCCACGAGAATGTTCGCGTTATACACCTCTGAACAGGAAGCTGTGGTCACCACGGCTGACACTCAAATGTCTCACACTACAATATCCATACGTGTGTGAGTGTGTGTACATGAGTGTGTGTACTTGAGTGTGTGTGTGTGTGTGTATGTGAGTGTGTGAGACAGACATACAGTATCTGCCCATGGTAAGAAACCTCACAGGAAGTGAAGTGTGAAAGGTCAGAGGGAGGGCATGCAGCGGCAGCGCTGTGTGTGGTGTGTGAAGCAGCTCTGAACACCACCACCTCAACCCTGCCCACCTCCCTCCAGCAGGATAGAAAACACTAGATGCACTCTGGTTAACACGGTTTATTATCTTATAACATTTCAAGTATATCTAGTCTTTAACGTCCTGTTTTGTGCGTGGCGTATGTCTGCACGCAAAAAAGTGTATGTGTGTATGCACTGTACGTGTGCGATTGTATGTGTGTGTGTGGTTCTCTTGTCAGCTCACATGCCCACAGCGAGCCTGGTCCAGAGACAGCAACAAGGATGGCTCCTCCACGCCACTGTAACACACACAAACACACACACACTACATTCAGATTTAGTCATTTAGCAAAAGCTCCTATCCAGATCGACTTACAGTAAGTACAGGGACATTCCCCCGAAGCAAGTACGGTGAAGTGCCTTTCCCAAGGACACAACGTCATGTTGCCACAGCCGGTATTCGAACCAAGAAACTTCTGATAACTAGCCTGACTCCCTAACCAATCAGCCACCTGACTCCCACATCCACACACAAACATGCATGAATACACACACATGCACACAAACCCCTACCCCCCCCCCCCCACACACACACACACACACACACACACACACACACAAACACACTCTCTCACACACACACATATGAGCGTCACCCCTTAAGACTAACCCTAACCCAGCAGGTTCATCTATACAGCAGGATGGTTGACCCCAGAGTAGCTGCCCAGCCAGCCCCTCTTACCTGAGGACATAGGTGACCGATAGGACACAGGGGGGCTGATGGGAAATGGAGTTTGTTCTGGAAAGGCGAGGACTGGAGATAACAGAACTGTGGCTCTCCGCCCATACATACCCTCCCCTCTTCACCAGCAGTCTGTACAGACCACTGACTGACTGGCCTTTAGAACACACTGGAGATGGAAGAAAGCAAAGAGAGAGAGGAGGAGAGAGAGGGAGAAAGAGAGAAGAGGGGGGATGCATGGGTAGAAAGAAAGACGGATACATAGACAAGGATCCAATCCAATACAAATGTATTTATATTGCACTTTAAAACAGCACGGGATATTGATTAATGAAGATAAAAGAACAAATAAAAGATTGACTCCATGTTGGATGTGCATGTGTGTGTGTGCGTATTTGTGTGTGATCTCACAGTTCATGTGGCTCCTGCTCATACAGTGTCGATCCATAGTATGACACAGCTCATACACTGAGTGACCCAAAAGCTCTTCTGGACAATAACCCAACAGCTTCCCAACCCTGCAACACACACATGCACACACACATACACACACACACACACACACACACAGGTAAACCACAACACTACCTGCATGTGTCAGTGTTTGTGTGTGTGTATGTGTGTGTGTCTGTGTGTGTGTGTGTGTATGTGTGTGTGTGTGTGTGTGTGTGTGTGTGTGTGTGTGTGTGTGTGTGTGTGTGTGTGTGTGTGTGTGTGTGTGTGTGTGTATTTGTGTGTGTGTGTGTGTGTGTGTGTGTGTATGCTACCTCTGGTCACAGTGGAGGAATCTCAAGTCCATGCTGTGCTGGCTGGTGAAAGAGTGTGTGTGGACAAGTGTGTGTGAGAGAGGCAGAGGCTGGCAGAGGATGAGCAGGCAGGTTAGTGGGGAAGGGAACACACACACCTTCACACACCCCTGACAGTGAAGAACCTGGCATCAGAATGGAGAACACATACACAAGTCTGAGGCATGAGACGACCATCTGACAGTAGCTGTCTCCTGCTAAACGTTACCATGACTGCCTGACCCTCACCCTCACCTTCCAGCACGCTGACCACCCTAACCCTGACCCTCACCCTCACCTTCCAGAATGCTGACCACCCTAACCTTGACCCTCACCCTCACCTTCCAGAATGCTGACCACCCTAACCCTGACCCTCACCCTCACCTTCCAGTACGCTGACCACCCTAACCCTGACCCTCACCCTCACCCTGACCCTCACCCTCACCTTCCAGCACGCTGACCACCCTAACCCTGACCCTCACCCTCACCTTCCAGCTCGCTGACCACCCTAACCCTAACCCTCACCTTCCAGAACGCTGACCACCCTGACCCTGACCCTCACCTTCCAGCACGCTGACCACCCTAACCCTGACCCTCACCTTCCAGCTTGCTGACCACCCTAACCCTCACCTTCCAGCACGCTGACCACCCTAACCCTGACCCTCACCTTCCAGCTTGCTGACCACCCTAACCCTCACCTTCCAGCTCGCTGACCACCCTAACCTTAACCCTCACCTTCCAGCATGCTGACTTGAGGTTGGTCATCCTCCCACTGTGTGTGATCGTGCTCTTCATGCTCATGAGGAAGTTCGACTGTCTGCCTGGCCACCTTTCATCTGAAAACACACAGCATGCACACGCACTGTCACACACGTGCTGTCACACACAAGCACTGTCACACACACACTGTCACAGACACGGACTGTAACACACACACTCTCACACACATGCACTGTCTCACACACTATATGCTAAAGTACGCACACCACATACGCCACACAAGCATTTCAGATGCACAAAGAACTCACCGCATAGAATGTTTTGTGTTTTCACTAGAGTACCATGTTTAGCTGTGTTTCACTGCCTGTCACAGAGAGAAGTGCACACACACCTGAAGCTAAAGAAAGACTGTCTTTGATGTCCTTGTGGTCACATGGGTGGCTGAACTCAAAAATGCTGTGTCCCATCAGCTCAACCTGAGAAACACACAACATTCGAGATATCCTTTACGATGTGTGTGTGTCTGTGTATGAGTGTGTATGAGAACATTTGTGTACAAACATGTGTGTACACGTATGTGTGTGTGTAGATGCATGTGTGTGTTTATGAGTGTGTGTACATGTATTTGTAGATGTGTGTGCTTGTGCGTGTGTGTGTACACATACGTGTCGATGTACTATGTCGATGTACTGTATGTGTGTGTACCTGTGTCAGGCCCACGTGTTGGCTGACGTTTTCAGACAGGTAGATCATGTGTCCCTCGTTCGTCACTACGATGAAGAAGCCTCCCAGGGTCTGCAGATAGAGATCTGTCTCCCTCCAGCTCTGGCCAGGTGGGCTAGTCCAGGACCCCCCTGTCAGTCTGTCACCTGTGAACTCTCCTGGCCCTGCTCTCTGCTGCTCCTCTCCGCTCTGGCTCACCTGGGACACACCACTGCCTGAAGAATACACACACACATACACAGCTGCATAGGAACGAGTAGGGATGTGTGTGTGTGAGGGTTACCTGTCAGTAAGGTGTGTGTGTGTGTGTGTGTGTGTGTGTGTGTGTGTGTGTGTGTGTGTGTGTGTGTGTGTGTGTGTGTGTGTGTGTGTGTGTGAGGGCTTCCTGTCAGTAAAGTGTGTGTGTGTTTGAGGGCTTCCTGCCAGTAAAGTGTGTGTGTGTGTGTATGTGTGTGAGGGCTACCTGTCAGTAAAGTGCGTGTGCGTAGGTAGCTGATAGTGAGCCGTATAACTGACGGTTTGTCCAGAGAGGTGCGGACCATGGCAGGGAGAGGTAGGAGGCGCTTGAGGTCACAAAACACGTCAGACTCCGCCCTGCGCCGGACCCTTGCCGCCTCCTTACACAGCGCCCTGCAGGGAGGGGAGGGGGGCGACGTCTGTCTGATCACGCTTCAACACCTACAACACGTCCCTGTGTGCTCCTACAGCTAGCTTTCAGCTGTTAACCCACAGGTCTAAGCAATGACATCATCCACCAGGAAGTGAATGTACACTCCTCACTGACAGCAGCCAATGAGCTGATAAATACCAGCTCTGTGGTGGATGACCTGTGTCCTGACCCACTAAATTAACAATTTTCAATCTGAATTCCATTTAGAGAGCGCTGTCCAACATTAAGGCAATTCAAAGAGCTTAACACATAAAATTCAGAGTCACCCAAACGAATTATAAAGGCGAAATATAGGTAAAACATACATTTTCCATTTACGTATATTTAGAAAAAGCTTCACAAATAATCTGAAATAGAATGAGAGATGAAATAGGGGAGTGAACGTTTCATTACGGTACAATATACTGTATACAAAAGCTTCAAAATACAATATATTCGACTGACCTTGACCGTCTCCCCACCTTCAAGAAAAGGCTCAAGATGCACTTGTTCCGGGAGTACAATGGTACTTAGGAATGACTGCTGGACCTTATGTCCGTTTCCCCCAGGATCGTAATGATTCTTGTTGAGGGCCTTGTTTTTGCCAGTTCTAACCCGATTTGCAATTGTGTACTCGCAGTTAGGTATTTTATTATTAGGCCTATTACTTGCTTTTCTACAGGTACAGTATGGCACGTTTGAGATGCATGCCATGTAATTGTAACTTGAACTGACTGAATGCTCATGTGGCTCTTCCCTTTGGCACTAGTTTGGTTTCATACGATGTATACAGGGGTGGACTGAGACCATGTTTGGGGACTATCACGTTGTCATGATCAGTGACCGATGGTCTTTTGTAAAGCTCCCTTTCGCATTGGATGTAAAGCGTCTGCTAAATGAATAAACGTAAATGGTTAATAAAAGACAGCGGCCAACAGAAACGTCTTTCTTGATTTAAAAGAACAGAAAGCTGAAGCAGACCTGCAGTTTTTTAGGAGTTTGGTCCAGATATAGACTGACTGAAAACTGCTCCGTGTTAACTTTTAACTGGGGATAAAAGCAGACCTGTTCCAGAGGATAGGAGAGGTCTGGACGGCTCATATCATCCAGGAAGACCTTCAAACCTTAGAGCCTTTTAAACCAACAGCATCGCTTTCAAATCAATGATCTGAGAGACAGGCAGGCCTTGTGAAGACCACAGAACTGGATGATGTGATTTTCAGCTGACATTTACATGTATTCATTTAGCAGACGCTTTCATCCAGTTTCATTTTCAATATTAAATTTTTACTCAGGGCAGGTCTAAAATGTTTCGAAATTATACCAAAAATTATGAATAAACAGTCAAAAGGTTGACCATTTGAAATTAACAGGTCCTACTATGCCATATAATTCTAAAAATATGATCTTCGAATGTCCAGGTATGGACTTGAGAAAACGCATACTGCGTAAAGGCTTTGAAATGTAATAATTTGTCATTTGTCAATTAATTCTAGAATTTGCGAAAGAACCTTACCTCCTTTTATCTTTGTCCGCGGTCATAGTTGTCAAAGTTCGTTTCAGCGAGTTTCGCTGGCATTCAGTGCCCTAATTCGTTTAATCTCAGTCCAGGTGACACTATCACATGTATTTGTCGTTAACACCAGTCGTTCCTCTGCTGTTTTATGCTTCGTAAGCATCCAACTGGTGGTGACGGTGAATGCGCTAAGGGGCGCATCTGTCCTGATGGTTCCCCCTTCAAGTGTCACACCTCCCAGCACGCCTGCCGCTAGGCTGTTCACGTTGGGCAGACGAGCCCTCCTTCCCCCTTCACACCCCAACAGCCCTCCTCCCCCTTCACCCCCTTACCGCAGACACGGAGAACCCCAGGCTCTGATCCGTAGGGCTTAGGTTAGGGATTGGTCACAAAGTTGGGAAAAAAGCCACAATTGTCCTCACCAATATTTAGATAATTTTGGAAGAAAATACATATTTTTCGCAAACTCATTCGTATCATTATCTACTATGTTCGTCGCCCACAAAAGTGAGAAATACAAATCCAAGTTAACCAATGCCCCATCGAGCCTGCGAGACAAGATAATGTCATTTAATTGGCTGAAGTGACAGTCAGAAACACTTCGGGAATCGGGACTTGCAGTAAGAGAGCAGTAGTCTGGCACGGTAAACTACTAAATACGCCAGGAAATAATAAAGCCTAATATTAGTATTTCGTTTGGTCTCAACTTTGATCTTTTTTACCCTTTCTTGCTTTGTAGATAGGAAAATGTCATCCAAAAAGAAAAGAGCTATTAGAAGTTTGTCCCACCAAAGCGGAGACCAAACCTACGTCGATAGAGAAGTCAACTGATCTGAACATCTTGGTCTTAGACTAACTTATACTAACGTTCTAACGTGTCTGAGATTTGATGATTTATATAGGATATCACACAGGCACGTTAAGCCAGAGAGACAGACCGATGAGGAGTTCTGTAGACAGCTCACTGTTTATTAGGAAGCAGACCACACAGGACAGCCCTGCTGTTACACTACATTTTGGCACAGAGTAAAATAGTGTGAGCAGAAACAGAATTACTCCGGGTGCTCGAAGCGTTACTACAGTCTGACTACTGCACACAAGAGCCAAGCAGCTCTGCTCCCAAACACTGGACACAATAAAGCGCAAACAGTCTTAGCGTGTGAGTGTGTGTGTGTGTTTGAAAGATAAAATAGGAGGTAGGCCTAATTCTGCTGCTGGTTTTTTTCACATGACCTCTGACTAAATGATCACAGCTACAGTGTAGTGTAGGAAAGTAAAGTATTGTCTTGAACACAACATATATATCCAGATACTTGTCACAATAAAAAAGAGCAAAGAAAGATAAATATTCTTTAAAAAGCAGGTTAGAAAAGCAAACACTAAGAGATTTTGGCTGCTAGATCCTGAGGAGGACCCTTGCTCTGAACACGAGGGTGCTACAGGAAGTGACACGGGCGTCTGACATGGAGACATCTGACACGGACCAGAAATGAAACGGACAAGATACATTCAAAACTTGACACACACAGCACAAGATAGACACACCACAGCATACGGAACTGATCAGACCCCAGAACCAAGTCTATGAATGGTCGCGTCCTGGGGAGATATTTCACAGCTACGCCTTTCAGCAAGGCTCCCTGGAAGCTGGCCCAGGTAATTAGATAGCCTGTACGTGTTAGAAGTTGGGAGGGAGCTTTACACCAGATGAGAACTGTGATTCAGTCATGGCCAGCAGTCACCGCAGAAAAAAATGTCACATAAGAAAGGAACTGTACACAGTCAATCGAACCAATAGGATACAGCCTTGGTAATACAAGAAACCAATAAAATACATTGCCGGTCAAAAAAAGAAAAACATTCAAATATACTATATATATATATATATAAAATATATATATTAATATATATATTCAGGTATTGCACAAGGGTATTTGGCCCTAACTGGTACACAGTTACCAGAAGAGTACCAGAGTTACAGGGCTTCTCCATAGTCCACACAGCATCACAAACAAACAATATCAACACAATACAGACCAACATGGACTATATGGAGCTGTAACCTTAACTGCCAGGGTCCTGGTGCCTCGGGCCATGAAGCAGTGTGTGTGTGTGTGTGTGTGTGTGTGTGTGTGTGTGTGTGTGTGCACGAGTATATGACTGCTACAAGGGTGCATGTGTGTATTCATAATAAAGCCAGGCAACACAAAACACCAATAATGCAGTAAATAATATTTTAAAAGCTACAGCTACAACCAATAGCTCTAAAGTAAAGGAGTAACTTGGTGTGTGTTTGTGTGTGTGTGTGTCTGTGCTAGGTTTGCGTGTCCTCGGCGCAGTAGGAGAAGTCTTTAAACTCATCCTGGTTGATCTGCCTCACTATGGCCTCCTCAGTAGGGGTTAACACAGGGTCTTCTTTGGTGAAGTCCTGGTCAAAGTTATTCACATCCCGCTTTGTCTTCTACACAGGTGAAAAAACATGGGGAGAGAGGGAGAAAAAAAAGAGAGAGTGAGAAGACAGAGAGAGCAAGGAGGAGAGGAAGAGAGTGAGTGAAAGAGGTGAGAACAGTAAGACCGTGGTCCAGAAGACATATTACAGCTTTCTCACGGTGGGAAAGAGGAAACTGGTTTGTTTCCGTTTCAGTCAGCCCTACACACAGACACACACGCACGCGCGCGCACACACACACACACACACAGGCACAGGCACGTGCACACACACAGGCACATGCACACAGACACGTAACACCCACAAAGTGTGTTTCACTTACTATGCGTGGTTTGAAGGGGGGTTTAACCCTTCGCTGTTCCAGAAGCACCCAGTCGATCTCTTTGAAGAAGGCATGAGCCTTGATGGCTTCTTCACACCCCTGGGTCACCACACAGCCCAGTCGCTTGGCTGGGTTCTTCGTCATAAACTACACACACATTCACAACCACGCGCGCATACACACATGCATACAAAATATGATTAGGGACAAAGTGGGATTGCAGGATGCACAGACAATGTGTATGTGTGGTGTACGTATGTCCAGGTGCTGTGTGTGACTGCAGATGTGTATCCAGGTGTTGTGTGTGTGACTGCAGGTGTGTGTCCAGGTGTTGTGTGTGTGACTGCAGGTGTGTGTCCAGGTTCTGTGTGTGACTGCAGGTGTGTGTCCAGGTGATGTGTGCGTGTGACTGCAGGTGTGTGTCCAGGTGCTGTGTTTGTGACTGCAGGTGTGTGTCCAGGTGTTGTGTGTGTGACTGCAGGTGTGTATCCAGCTGTTGTGTGTGTGACTGCAGGTGTGTGTCCAGGTGTTGTGTGTGTGACTGCAGGTGTGTGTCCAGGTGTTGTGTGTGTGACTGCAGGTGTGTGTCCAGGTGTTGTGTGTGTGACTGCAGGTGTGTGTCCAGGTGTTGTGTGTGTGACTGCAGGTGTGTGTCTAGGTGTTGTGTGTGTGACTGCAGGTGTGTGTCCAGGTTCTGTGTGTGACTGCAGGTGTGTGTCCAGGTGATGTGTGCGTGTGACTGCAGGTGTGTATCCAGGTGCTGTGTGTGACTGCAGGTGTGTCCAGGTGCTGTGTGTGTGACTGCAGGTGTGTCCAAGTGCTGTGTATGACTGCAGGTGTGTCCAGGTGCTGTGTGTGTGACTGCAGGTGTGTCCAGGTGCTGTGTATGACTGCAGGTGTGAGCACTCACAGCTCGGAGGAGGGACACGGCCTCCTTGCTCAGCCACACGGGGTACAGCACGTCATCATGGAGGATAGACTCAAACAGGTCATCCTCATTGTCCGCCTCGAAGGGGGGCTGTCCTGCCATCATCTCATACATCAGTACACCCAGAGCCCACCAGTCCACCGAGGGGCCGTACTCCAGCTCCTGCAGGATCTACACACACACACACTCCACTCAGGAAACACCCAAAGGGTGCAGGCATTACCTAGGTAGGGGACAGGAAGGGTGCGATGGAGAGGGGCAGTCTTGCGGCCCAGGGCTGGGGAGGGGGTTACCTCAGGGGCGATGTAGTCGGGCGTGCCACAGAAGGTGGTGGTAGTGACCCCGTTCATGATGCCCTCCTTACACATCCCAAAGTCAGCCAGTTTACAGTGGCCCTCAGCATCCAGCAGGATGTTATCTAGCTTTAGGTCTCTGTAGGGAGAGGGGGAGGGAGAGTGAGAGTGATGGGAAGAGGGAGGGGACACAGAGAGTAAGGGGGAAGGAGAAAAAGAGAAACAGAGTGAGGGAGAGAGATAGAGAGAGGCAAACATGAGAAAGTGAGAAAGTAAGTAAGGATCACATCTAACACTATCAGCAGTATACAACACAAAAATAAAGCTCTCCTACATATAACAGTACATTTTATGAGACCAGTACATGTACATTTTTAAGAACAGTCTAAAACCCATTTGATTTGAGTAAAAGGGTTTGAGGTGAGAATTCAGGGTTAGAGGTTTTGAGATTACAAAAAGTTCAGGTTTAGGGTTGAGATCAGGGGTCACGGGTTTAGAGGTCAGATTTCAGGGTCAGGGGTTTACCTGTAGATGACGCCATTGCGGTGCAGGAACATGAGTGCAGAAGTGACCTCGGCAGCGTAGAAGCGTGAGCGCGGCTCGTCAAATTTCCTGGAGCGCTGGATTTGAAACATGAGGTCTCCCCCATTCACGTACTCCATCACAAAAAACAAGCGGTCCTGAAAACCAAGAGATAGATGAGAAAACAGAGAGAGGAAAGAAAGAGAGAGAGAGAGCAGAGAAAGGGAGAAACAGGAGAGGGGAGAGAGAGAGCGAGAGCGAGCGAGGAAGGGAGCGAGGGAGGAAGGGAGCGAGGGAGGGGAGCGAGGGAGGAAGACAGAGAGCACGCAAAAGAACATGAGCCTGTCTGTCATGTGCGCGTTAATAAGCAGAGCGTGTCCATTAGTGTGTGCGTCCATACTCGTGTCTGGAAGCAGCAGTACAGCTGGGTGAGGTAGGGGTGTCTCCGAGCCAGGGCCAGTATACGCTTCTCTGTCAGGGTGCAGTCCACATCATCATCCTGCAAGATCACGTCCTTCTTCAGCACCTTCACAGCGTACACCTCCTCCGAGCCCTTCAGCTCTGCCAGCATCACCTGCAGGCCCAGAAAGACATGACCACTCTACCCTGACACCCTGACCCCGACTCTGGGCGGCCCTTCTCCTATCCTCCCTCCTTCTCCTATCCTCCCTCCTTCCCTCTTCTCTCACCTTCCCGAAGCTGCCCTTGCCCAGGACCTTAATGAAGAGGAAGTCCTTGAGGCTCCTCCTCTGGCCCTGGCCATTCTCCCGCCCCGCAGAGGTAGAGGAGGAGGAGGACGAGTGATCTGGTCCCTGCTGGTCTAGTGACAACACTTGGTGCAGACGAGCCAACTCTGCCAGCTCTGCAGCCAGCACACACACACACAAAACAGAGAGAGAACATTATACAAGCGCGTCCGTGAGTGTGTGTGTAGGTGTGCACCTGTGTGCTTAAGCGTATGCGTGTGTATTACCGTGCTGTGAGGGCGAGGTGGGAGGGACTTGACTGAAGCTGTCTTCCTCTGACTGGGAGAGGTCTGGAGGAGACTGGGGAGGATCCTGTCCTGGAGCCAGCTGCAGAGAGATCACCACACCATCAGTATCACCAATATCATCACCATCAATATCATCACCATCAATATCATCACCATCAGTAGCACCACCATCAATATCATCACCATCAGTATCACCACCATCAATATCGTCACCATCATCACCATCAGTATCACCTCTATCAATACCACCACCATCAATATAATCACCATCAGTATCACCACCATCAATATCATCACCATCGATACCACCACACCATCAGTATCACCAATATCATCACCATCAGTATCACCACCATCAATATCATCACCATCGATACCACCACACCATCAGTATCACCAATATCATCACCATCAATATCATCACCATCACCACACCATCAGTATCCCCAATATCATCTCCATCGATATATCACCACACCATCAGTATCACCAATATCATCACCACCATCAATATCACCACATAATCAATACCACCAATATCATCAATATATAAATCTCATCACCACCAGCAATATCGCCACACCATCAATATCACCATTAATATCATCACCATCAATATCATCACCACCATCAATATAACCAATATCATCCCCATCAATGTCACCATCATCACCACCATCAATATCATCATCGCCATCACCATCAATATCACTATCAATATAATCATCACTATCACAACTACCATCAACATCATAATCCATCACCACACCATCACCATCACTATCAATATCATCACCAGCATCATTACCACCATCATTTAATGTCTTGTAATAAGCGCATGTGTGTGTGTTTGTGTGTGCATGTGCTTGTGTGTATGCTTGTGTGTGTGTGTGTGTGTGTGTGTGTGTGTGTGTGTGTGTGTGTGTGTGTGTGTGTGTGTGTGTGTATGTGTATGCTTGTGTGTGTATGCGTGTCTGTGCCAGACATACCTTTCTCCTGCGCTGTGCAGTGTTGGAGATCTTGTCAGGAGTCACTCCCATGTCGGCCAAGACCTTGGCGATCCCCCTGGCGTCCACACCACAGTTTGGAGCCACGTTGGCCTCACAGCGCCGGTGCACGTTCATCTTACACACTAGAAAAGACGCAGACTTCAGCCACGCACACACTAGGAGAGACACACACTTCAGACCCACACACACACTTCAGATTCACACACACACTTCAGACCCACACACACGCTTCAGATTCACACACACTACAGGCCCACACACACTAGGAGAGACACACCCTTCAGGCCCACACACACACTTCAGATTCACACACACACACTTCAGACCCACACACACACTTCAGATTCACACACACACTTCAGATTCACACACACACCCTTCAGACCCCCACACACACACTTCAGATTCACACACACACTTCAGACTCACACACAATCACCATCAGGTGCAAACAAGTGTAATATGAGGAAAACAGAAACACACACTGATTCCATCTCCATGAACACACACACACAAGGGGTGTCCACACACTCCCACAGGGGCTCTCACCCTTGCACTGCAGGCCTTGCTTCATGAGCCCCCAGAGCAGAGAGCCACAGTGGTCACAGAAGGTGGGAACCTTGTAGTTGTGGATGCTGAACTTGTGGGGCATGTTCACACTGAACCTCTGAGAACCAACCTGCATACAGACAAATCAGCTGTTTGAGTCTAACAAGCACCTCACCACCTGACACTGCACTGGATCAGTGTGCAGAAGTGTGTGTGTGTGTGTGTGTGTGTGGGGGGGGGGGGGGTGTATGAGTGTGTGTATGTGTGATTGTGTGTGGGGGGAGTGTGTATGAGTCTGTGTGTTTTTTATGAGTGTGTGTGTCAATGGGAGGGGGGAGTGTGTGTGTGTGTGTGTGTGTGTGTGTGTGTGGACCTCATCTGGGGTCTCCTCCTGCTTCTTCATCCCAGCACACTTGGTGATGATGAGCTCATGGCAGCGCTTGTGGACTACACAGGTGCACACTGAGGAGAGATGACACAGGCTGACACAGGCTCACAAAGGCTCCCATGGCTGTTTGACCTTGTGGAAATAGTCTAGGCTACTACAGAATATACAATATGAAGAGATAAACTGACTCACCCTGGCACTGGTAGCCTTGCTTTCCCAAAACTCCCCTGAGGAAGCACACAGTGCACACACACAGCGCGCGCATACACACACACACACACACACACAGAACAAAGTTTACATCTTTACGACTGAGTGAGTTTTCTTAGGTTTAGTTCAGTGGAAAGTGGAATTTCATGTTGATTTAACAACAGCCACCAGAGGGAGCTGTAGGCTAAGCTCTGTGTGTGTGTGTGCGTGTGTGTGAGAGAGAGTTTCTGTGTATGTGTGTCGTACCAGATGAAGTCCCTGCAGTGAGAGCAGTAGGTAGGCTGTCGTAGGTAGGTCGCCATGAACTTGTGTCCATTCACCTGGTGGACACGCCTTCGGACCGCACCTTGTCGCCTCCGAGGACCAATCCGCTCGCGGAACACTCGCTCCTCATTCTCACTGGCTGCTGAGGCTAACCGTCAAACAAGAGAAGAGTGACAGAGTGAGTGAGTGTGAGTATGCAAGTGTGTGTGTGTGTTATTTGTTTCACAAAAAAGGCAAGTGTGTGTAGGAGCTATTGGGGGAATTAATGAGTCAGGTGGCAGAGTGGCTAAGGCGTCAGGCTTGCGATCAGAAGGTTTCAAGTTTGATTCCCGGCTGTGACAACGTGACATTTACGTGTCTGCTAAATTACCAAAAAATGTTAGAATGTTTATGTGAGAGCGTGTATGTGAGTGTGTATGTGTGTTAAGAGTGTATGTGAGTGAAAGAGTGTGTGTTAGTGTGTACTGCTTGTATGCTCATGCTATTTTTACAGGTGTGTGTGGGCACCGTGACGGAAGACAGAATATGAAGATGTTCTTGCTGCCTCCACACAGGGAACCTTCCGGTTCTTGGAACAATGAAGCGCTTGGCCAGGACACCTTGAGACAAGGCAGCCCCCTCCATTCTCCCTCCCACACACACTCTCTCTCTCCCCCCTCCTTCCCTTCCTCTCTTCTCTCCTCTTTTCTGCCCTACTTTCTGTAGCTCCTTCCTCTCCCTCCTTCCTTCCTCTTTCTAGTCTGAGCTGCATGGTGCTTCCAACTTAGCTTCCCACAGTTCCATCTGAGAGTCAGTCTAGAAGGGCTGTGTGTGTGTGTGTGTGTGTGTTTGTGTGTGTGTGTGTGTGTGTTTGTGTGTGTGTGTGTGAGAGCGAGAGACAGACAGAGGATAGCAAAGCAGCTAAACAGTCCATTACTGGGATCACTGTGTTTTACATAATACATTATCCATCTGTTCAGTACACACACACACCCTGAGGGGTGGGCTCATATGAGGCATGACGGCAGGTAAGAATGATTGCCCTGGAAACCATCGTACTCTGGACTCATGGAACACTTCCTGTCCAATCACAGAACAGCAATTTAATGAGGACACAAGCACCCCCCCCCCCCCCCCCCCCCACACACACACACACACACACACACACACACACACACACACACACACACACACACACACACACACACACACACACACACACACACACACACACACACACACACACACACACACACACACACACACACACACACACACACGCACATCCAAGCTTTCCACAAACATATATGACAAGCAAGAGGAGAATGGAAAAAGAGGTAGCCAAGGAGATCCGAGATATTGAGTGACAATGCGTCAGAAAACCATCTCAGTTCCAGATAGGACCAATGACTGAAGGCGCAGTATGGTAGAGGAGAGGAAAGGGAGAGGAAAAAGAGGAGAATGGAGAGAAGAAATGACACTAAAGAGAGAGAAGAGAGGAGAGGGGGGAGGAGAGGAAGGCGCAGGAGAGAAGAGTGAGCGAGGCGAACGGGAGGATAGAGAAGAGGAAATGAACACCAGTGGTTGCCTCCTCTACTAGCGTTCCCTGCTGCAGTGCCTTTCAACAATGTTTCCCTCCCTGTTTAGTTTGTCCATGTTCCCATTGTGAACAGCCCTTCACCTCCCTGTTTTGTTTTGTCCACGCTCCCACTGTGAGCAGATATAAATATAACTTGAGGATATCCCAGGTCTTTTCTAAATGAAGCGTACCTGCGGATATCTAACATGAAACGAACTTCACCTCGGTCCTGTGATAATGGCTAGATTGGACAAGTAACATCTGAGCACTTAGGGGCTGCACATAATTGATAAATATACTTTATAAATATATGCTGAAAGTATATAGTGCACCTAAATGCTCAGGTGTTTCATCTAGACATGACCATAAAACCAAGGTAAAGTTGAGGGTGCATCCCTCAAACATGGGGATATGAATCAAATGTGATTTGACAGAAAAGTGAGATGGGTGTACTAAAGAGTAAGAGGAGAGATCAGAGGAGGGATGAGAGGAGAAAGAAGAGGAGAGTGAAAGAAGAGAGGAAAGAAAGAGAGAAGGAGGAGAGGAGAGTGACTGAGTGGAGGAAAGAGGAGAGGAGAGATGAGAGAGAAGGAGAAGAGAAATGAGAGGAGAGTGAGAGAGGTGAGGAGAGGAGAGAGAAGAGGAGGCAGCAGCCCCTGAGCTGCTCAGAACAGATTGCACCAGGAACAAACCTGCTAAAAATACCTCCTTCCCCCCCTCTCTGTATCCTCTTTCTCCTTCCTTCTGACGCCCCCTTCACTTGCTAGCCGCATACACAAACACGCTCGCATGTATCCGCATATATCAGCATACATTAACATGAATGTGAGCCCCGTGAGTTCAAGAGGGGGCTGAGAGATCGCCACTCTACAGCCAATCAGCTTGAAAAGGGGGCGGCCAGGAAGGAAGGTGTGTGTGATGTAATCCACGGCTCTATCGCACCTTCTATTTTGAGACTATAATGCCTACAGTCCTCTCCCTCTGGCATCATATCTCTCTCCACCTCTCTTTCTCTCTGACCCCATCTTTCCTTTGTCTCTCCACTTTTTCTGTCCAAATCTCTCCACACCCCCTCCTCATGTCCTTATGTACAGTATGTGTATATGAATGCATGTGCATGTTAGTGTGTGTGTGTGTATGGGGGGGTGTAGAATATATGTACACATTATTGATAGAGCTGCTATGAACAAAACTGACACTTTTAAAGAGTTTCCCCCCCAGGGATTAATAAAGTATTTCTGATTATGATTAATCGTGGCGAGCCTTGTGAATGCAGGTAGGAGTCACCTGTGCAGACAAAGTCCACATGCTTACCTTCTGTAGACGACCCCGACATGTCGATGACCACATAGACCTTTCCTTCTGGCTCCAGGTCGACCTAGAGACACAGCACATGTACCTTACTCACTTCTCCCAGGAGTGTTTTAAATGACCATATATAATGAACACAATATCTAATAATAGAATGTGCAATAAATAACACAGATTTATATGTATGTTTACCGACATAGAAATAAATCTATGTGCTGTAATTGATTGCTTGACAATACTTGAAATGCATCTTGCATGCCAATAAAGCATCACACATTGGTGACTGAAAGTGAGTGAGAGAATTCATTGCTGTGTTCCTTGTTAATTCAATATTCATCATATTTATTGTATTACAAGTGTATGCAGCTCAGTAACCAACCCATGACATGACAGACTTAATCAATAGATAATATTTCCCAAGACCTACACGACCAGACTAGCACTGGGGAACAGACTAGCCTGCTGACAGTGAAAGCAAATGCATTTGTCGACGCAGAATTAAACCATGTATTTTCTTCTGAAACCTTTTTTTCGGGGGATTTATCCACGGTTTGCTACGCGTCTAATGAAATATCTCCACCGGCAATGGAGAAAGACAGCAACAGACTTGGGACAGGATGGGACGCATTGTTTGGTTTACAAGATATTAAAATGCTTTTAAAAATTATATCAGCCATCATTCACCCCCAATATTGAGGGGTTCCGTTTCAAAGACAAACCGGCAGGGAGCCACTGCAGAAGGGTTAAAGAGCCGCATGTAGCTCCAGAGCCACGGGTTGCCGACCCCTGGGTTAGGCGCTGGGACCAGCCTAGCAAGATTGGGTTAGCTCTGGGACCAGGCTAACAATCTGGGGTTAGCCCTGGGGATCAACAAGCAGGCGCAGGATAGCCCTGGGGACCATGGTAGCAGGCAGGGGTCAGGCAGGGCCCATGCTAGCAGGCTGGGGTCGGGCAGGACCAGGGCTGGCTGGTGACAGCTTGCCGCTAGCTGAGTCCCAGAGCAATCTGCAGGAGAGGACTCAATCTAGGAGACACCCGAGGATGGGGCTGCCTAATCCAGCAACAGCTGTAATCTCAGCCCTCATTCTGGTGCGTGACAGCAACCGATACAGAAACACACACACTCTCTCTCTTTCTGTCTTTCTCTCTCTCACACACACACGCACATGCACACACACACACACGCACACACATATATATACATAATATATGTATATTATACATACATACATATTCATGAATTAATAGCTGTACTAGATAGATATTCCCATCTTTCCGTCACTCCCCTGTCATCAATGCAATTAAAGAGAGATGATCAAAAAGAGAAAGATGGAGGAGGATGGAGAACGAGAAACAGGAATAGGAAGAGAGAGAAGGGGTAAGAGAGATGAAGGGAGAGGGGGTAAGAGAGATGAAGGGAGAGGGGGTAAGAGAGATGAAGGGAGAGGGGGTAAGAGAGATGAAGGGAGAGGGGGTAAGAGAGATGAAGGGAGAGGGGGTAAGAGAGATGAAGGGAGAGGGGGTAAAAGAGATAAAGGGAGAGGGGGTAAGAGAGATGAAGGGAGAGAGGGTAAGAGAGATGAAGGGAGAGGGGGTAAAAGAGATAAAGGGAGAGGGGGTAAGAGAGGGGTAAACAAAAGGACAGTGAGTTAGAGAGACAGGGGAGAGAGAAAGAGAGAGAGAAAGAGAAGAGGGGGAGAGAGAGAAAGAGAGATTTAAATCCTTGACTAAGCTCTGGGATGGGAGCAGATCCTCTTATGCAACACTGGCTCAGACTCCCTTCCATTACACACACACTCCCTAACCATACACACTACCACACACACTCTCCAACCATGTACGCTAACTATACACACACACATTAACCATACACATTCTAACCATACACACATACACACTGTAACCATACACACTGTAACCATACACACTAACCATACACACACAGAGACATACTAACCATATGCACAAACAAACCATAAACATGCACACATACACTCTAACCACACAAACTCACCAAATAAGCCCCCCACCCCCCCACCCCCCCACCCCTCCTCTAGGAGGGGCAGTGCAGTCAGGTGAGTCACAGGCAAGGTCGCGTGGACACAGGGTTGCCAGGTAACCTGCATTGTGCAATTACTAATGGCAGCTTGTGGAAGAACATATCAGGACTATCATGGGTCTCTCTGCATCTTTCCTTTCAAATATCACCCAAGCAGCTTTACACACACACACACACACACACACACACATGATGACAGGTATGTCCAGGCTGGAAGCAACCTGTGTGTCCAACCTGTTTCAGCACGAGGAAGAAAAGGCCTCTCAAATCTAGTTCACCTCCTTAATCTGGCTAGTCCAATTAGAACACTGATACAGGCTGAGACGTATAGAGACAGATCACCTCTCTCTATCCCTCTCTCTCTCACTCACACACGTTATCTGTGAGTGTCGGGTGTCTAGGGAGCCTAAAGTAGGATTCAGTCTGAGGTCATCTTTACCCACACATCAGAACTCACCCCTGTCCTCCTCCTGCTCTCTCTCTGAGACACACACACACCGTCATACACACACACACACACACACAGTCATACACAATATGTGTATGTGTATGCAACTATTCTACTTTGTACACATACCTAATTTACCCCTCCCAATCCCTGTACATTCAGTTGTCTTTCTCCTATCAAACTCCACCCTTTATCTCTCTCTCCCTCTTTCTGCCACCCCTTTCTCTCTCCATCCACAACCTCTCTCTAGCCCCCCCATCTCTGACTCCCCCTTTCTCTCTCACTCCCCCATCTCTCTTACCTCCTCTCTCCCCCCCGCCTCTCTCTTTATCTCGCTGCCCCCCCTTTTTTCTCTGTCCCCAACCTCTCTCTGCCCCCCATCTGTATCCCCCTCTCTCTCTCTCTCTCTCTCTCTCTCTCTCTCTCTCTCTCTCTCTCTCTCTCTCTCTCTCTCTCTCACTCTCTCAGTGACAGCCTCCCACATCCATCTGTCAAAAGACTAATTTGAGCACAGAGATAACTCAGTGTCTCTCTTTCACTCATCAGCCAGACATTTGCACACACTCACACACACTCACACTCACACGCAGACAGAGGTCGTGCTGAGTGAGACAGTGTAAGAGTCATGCATCTTTAATATAACATCACAGACGGCTAATCATGGAAGTGGAGTTGGGTTGGGTCAGCCCTCGGAGCCTCTGATTGGAGCTCTCCTGAGGAAACCCTACTGCTGCGTGATAACCCTGTGTGACAGGCCTGTGGGCCAGTAGTGACACAGAAGGAAACACGCTAAGAATACAGAATGGGAGAAAGCAATACTTTCTTTTGAAATTGATCTGAGGTTAACAGTTAAAAGAGAGCGAGAGGAGGGAGGGAGGGCAGGAGGGAGGGAGGGAAAGATGGAGGGAGGGACCGTGAGGGAGAGAAAGACAGTGTATGTTTCACCTGCTGAATACGTTCTCAAATGTCACCCTTCTTTCGTTTCACTAGAGCCATGCATGACACACCGTACAGCAACACACACACACACACACTGGACCAAGATACCCAATCAGGTCATCATTCCTGTGTGTGTGTGTTGCTGTACGGTGTGTCATGCAAGGCTCTAGTGTGTGTGTGTGTGTGAGTGTTACTCGTCTCCGCGGTGATAATGTACCAAGGCATCTTAAGCCCAGTCTGCCCTACTTCTACACTGAGGGGCGGAGCTAATGATGTCACTCCCCGGCATCCTGCCACGGTAACGAGCCAGAGGCAGCCTCTGATTGTGGTGCTCTGGGTAATACTTCAGGCTAGTGTGTGTGTGTGTGTGTGTGCATGTGTATGTGCATGTGTGAGTGTTTGTGAGTGTGTGTGTGTGCATGCGTGCGTGTGTGTGTGCATGTGCGCGCATGTGTGTGTGCGAGTGTGCATGGGCGTGAGTGTGTGTGTGTGTGTGTGTGTGAGTGTGTGTGCCTGCGTGGGTTCAATCCTCAGTATTGTTTCATTATTGAGTTACAGGAGAGCCCTTGAGCATTCATCTCATTATGACCTTACTGTACCATCACATGCAAACAATCAACATTGCTTTTGCTCCCCACTCTCTATTTCCTGACCGCCCCTCTCTATCTCTCTCCATCCCCCTTTTTTTAATTCCTTGCACAGCCTTCTCTCTCTCTATTTCCTTACGACCCCTTTCTCTCTCTCTCTCTCTCTCTCTCTTTATCCCCCCTCCTCTGTATTTCCAGCACCCCCCTAAATCTCACTATTCCCTGCCCCCCCTCTCTGTGGTGAAGGAGGAGAGTGGCTATGGTGTCACCATGGGGACCAGCTCCAGACAGCATCTCAATTACAGACTGAAACAATGAATAAGCATCATACCCCGATTAATCATTTAACCCCTGCTAGTCCACAGGCTGGACACGCAGCAGGGAGACAGACAGGAAGAGGGAGCTACGACACGTAGTAGAGAGAAACAGAGAGAGTTACAGAGACAGAGAGAGAAACAGAGAGAGAAAGAGAGAGAGGGAGAGGAGAGCACCGTGGGACAGATGTGTTGACCTAACCAGCTGGATAATCAATGTTGTGGTCAATCAGTGGAGTGATCTATACAAACTGACCTCACACTGGGACCCTGCCTGGAAGAGCAGAATGCCCCTAGGCGTGTGTGTGTGCGTGTGTGTATGTGTGTATTTATGTGTTACATAATTACAATCATTAGACCAGACCCTAGGTCCCAGGGACACCAGGCACAAGTCAGCCAGGACACTGAGAGGAGGCCAAAAGAGGAGAGGAAATGAGAGGCCAGAAGAGGAGAGGCCAGGAGAGAGAATGAGAGGAGAGGCCAGGAGAGGAGAGAATGGGAGGAGAGGCCAGGAGAGGAGAAGAAAGGGGAGGGGAGGTCAGGAGAGAATATGAGAGGCCAGGAGAGGAGAGGCCAATAGGAGAGGAGAGGGGAAGAGAGGCCAGGAGATGAAAGGTGAGGAGGGGAGAGGCCAGGAGAGGCCTAGAGAGGACAGAAGAGGGGAGTAGAGGCCAGGAGAGGAGAAGCCAGGAGAGGACAGGACAGGAAAGGAGGAGAGGCCAGCAGGAGGAGAGGCCAGCAGAGGAGAGGCCAGTAGAAGAGATGAGGCCAGCAGAGGAGGAGAAGCCAGCAGAGGAGGATAGGCCAGGAGAGGAGAGGCCAAGAGAAGATAGGCCTGCCAGACCCTGGCCTGTCCCACCCCCTGCTCTGCCACAGATAAGAGAGGACATGCACACATCTCTGCTGGGGTTCAGCTGCCTACCAGTTCTAATACAGTGCATTTCATCCTGGTCTGGATATAGGATAGAAAATGACTACCTAGTAATGCAGCTCAGGTTACCTTAAGACACAACACACACACACATACCCAGTCCTCATAGTGTCTGGTCCCATTCTGCAACAGGTCCTCCAGCTGAATAGTACAGTTGGCTACAAAGTCGTCGTATCCGATCGGCGCATCGTGGAAGACCGACAGCTCTAGACTCCTCCCCTCACGGACCTCCGTACAGAACTCCTGGTGCCAGGCTGGGCTGTTGGTCTTGGTCCTGGTGGCGGTCTGGCCTAGTCGGGCCTGGTCCAGGTTAAGGGCCAGGTAGGGGTCCAGCAGGAAGGAGCCAGTTTTCCCCACAGCATGACGCAGCGCCCAGGGAGTGGGCTTCAGGTCCACAGCCTCACATACACGCACCTTCAACAGACCGCTGAACACAGGCATGGTCCGGGGGGGTGGGGGTTATGCTGGTGAAGGGGGGTGGTGTTTGTGAGTGTGTGTGTCACTGCGTGTGTCACTGCGTGTGTCACTGCGTGTGTCACTGCGTGTGTCACTGCGTGTGTCACTGCGTGTGTGTGTGTGTGTGTGTGTGTGTGTGTGTGTGTGTGTGTGTGTGTGTGTGTGTGTGTGTGTGTGTGTGTGTGTGGTTTGTAGGCGGTGCGTGTCCTGCTATGTGGAGGGAAAGTCTGGTGGCTGTTTGTCTGGTGGAGCAGTCACTGCATCAGACGAACATACATCCTCCTGCTACACTCCTGTGTTCAAGCCGGTGGTCTGGACTCACAGTCATCCTATAGTCATGTTAGACAATACTCATCTGTGAACAATATTAGGGGAAGATGTGTACATGAACCACAACACAAACCGGGTCATTTACTTCCAAACCTTCTCGCGCCAACCGGGATGGAGCTCCGCTCGTTTGTTTACAGTCCGTCCGGTGCGCGAGACAGGATCCCAGTTAAACGTAAATAGCTATCGCGTGAAAGAGATTGCAGTGGCTGAAAAAAAACCTTGCGGGGGGGGGGGGGGAACACGGTTAGCGGGGCATTTCTGGTTGTCTGACCACCGGAGACTACCTCAACAGAGCAGCCGTGTCTCCTCGGTCAGGGTGGAAGAAAGCGCGAGCAGCCGCGCCTAGCCATCCGGGATCCGTGCTCTTGTGCCGCAGCTCAAACCCGCTAATCTCTTCGGTTGATTTGAAAGGTAATGCGGTGTTGGTCTGCCAGTGCTACGTTTTTCTGTGCGGTCTTGCAGCTAACAAACTGAACCAAAAATGAGTGCAGCTCCCCGTTCGTTCTCTCTGTTCCTGCGCGTGTCCTCCTGTTTCCCGTCCCTCTCCTGAATCCGTGTGTGAGCGCGAGCTTCAGGAAATGCGCAAAACGCGTCAGCCGCGCCGCCTGCCCCTTCTGTCGAATAGGATAGTGTGTGACTGTGTGCAGATGGGGGAGAGGTGTGTTTGTGCGCAAGGGACAGGGATGGGAGGGGGGAGGATGGAATTCACCCGCGGGCCATAGAGGGTGTGTGTGTGTGTGTGTGTGTGTGTGTGTGTGTGTGTGTGTGTGTGTGTGTGTGTGTGTGTGTGTGTGTGTGTGTGTGTGTGTGTGTGTGTGTGTGTGTGTGTGTGTGCGTGCGTGCGTGCGTGTGTGTGCGTGTGTGTGTGTCAGAGAGAGCGAGAAAAAGAGAGTGAGTGAGGGGGAGAGGAACTAGCAGACAATTCAATTCCAAATAGTCAATCAGTCGGTCTCTGGCCTATGCATGGCCCCGGTCACACAAACACACTAACACAATACGATTCGATAACTGACCCTCTAGCAGTCACAGGTGTCAAACTCCAGTCCTCGAGGGCCTCTGTCCTGATGGTTTTAGATGTTTCCCTGCCCCAGCACACCTCCACAGAGCTTGATAACGACACTTTATTAGACTCAGGTGTGCTTGAGCAGGGAAACATCTAAAACTGTCAGGACAGCGGCTCTCGAAGACTGGAGTTTGACATCCCTTCTAACTGCATCCATGTGTTCATACATATCACACCAACTTTGGCCTGACCACGCCTGTTGCCATCTGTAGGTTTAGGCATGTGTGTGTCTGAGAGAGAGAGAGAGAGAGAGAGAGAGAGAGAGAGAGAGAGAGAGAGAGAGAGAGAGAGAGAGAGAGAGAGAGAGAGAGAGAGAGAGAGAGACAGACAGACAGACAGACAGACAGAGACAGCTCGGTGCAGGATAACCACGGCGATGCTGGTGAACAAGGCAGACTCTGCATCTGGAGAGGCTGGAACTGACAGGCAACACAGAGGCCTTCTACAAGAACATCTGGTAATATCTAAAGGTTGTAGACTTGAGGCACTGCCTGTTAGTGATAAATGACCGAACATGAAAAATGATGACTTCATCTTACATAATGTGAAACTTCTGGATTCGCGAGATCATGGCCATGAATCTACCACGCTCCAACTCATCTGTTTGTATCCAAACCGCAGTGGTTACGTAGACCAGTCCTCTAAGAATTGATTGGCAGCTCCAGGTGAGGTTGACATTAGCTCATGATGGTGATGGACAGATGATTCTTTCAATCACCTCAAGTATTTATTTGAAGTGCCTGCCCTTGTACAAACAATTTCCAAGCAAAATCAAGATTTGGCTTTAATGAGGTAACCAGGTTTAACCAAGCTGTTTCTGTATTGGGTTGAACCTGAAATTATCTTGTTAACGCCAAATATTGATTCGTAGTATAGGCCCCAGGTGTAATCCAATGATATGTAAACAAACGGCACAACTAACCAGGTGGCATGTTGCTGTGGGTTCACTGATGACCTGTGGGTTCAGTCTAGCGATGCCAAACTAAAAGAAATGCATTAATGTAGCCGATTATCTAATGATTTTGTGCTCATTAATGCCTCTGTGGTCATATGATCATACCTGTTCACATGTTGTTGCTGTGAATGTTTTTACTGTTCAGAAGAGATTCTAGACCAGGGGTTGGCATTTCGGGTCCTCTGGGGCCACTGTCCAGACATGTTTAGGTGTTTCCCTGCTACGGAACACCTGATTCAGGCTTCCACAGAGCTTGATAAAGACCCATTTGCCCAATTTAAGGACAGTGGCCCTCGAGGACCAGGATTGCCCACCCCTGGTCTAGAACAGGGGTGTGCAATTCTGGTCCACAAGGGCCACTCTCCTGAAGGTTTTAGATGTTTCCCTGCTCTAGCACACCTGATAATAATGATCAGGCTTCCACAGAGCTTGATAACGACCTGTTGATTTGAATCAGGTATGCTAGAGCATGGAAACATCTAAAACCTTCAGGACAGCGGCTCTCAAGGACCAGGATTGCCCACCCCTGTTCTAGACCATTTTAACTGGGGGTGGGGGGAGCAAGCTGGGGTCTGCTGTACCATACAAACCCACTCCACACTGTGCTGGCCGGACAAAGGAGTACTTTCAGCGGGAGACTCATCCTCCCGAAATGCACCACGTAGCGCCACAGGAAGTCATTCCTACCTATGGCCATCAAACTTTACAATTCTTCACACCATTAGTATGTAAGCCAACTGTATATTCTATGACATGGCATAACATCCGGTGATATAATAATGGACATTAGGCAATAGTCGGACACAACTTTCTGTAACATAACAATGCATATTTGGCAAACTGTAATATACAGTAACTAGGTATATTCTGCTAAAAACCTGTAAATCCTGTATATCCTGACATAACACTGTATATTCAGCAAGACCAATACTTGCATAATTGTAATTGAATTGTATAGACTATAACTGTATAGTCTGTAACCTGCACCTTATCCTGTGTATCCTGTATATTCCGCTGTATATCCTGCAAAAAACTGTAAATCCTGTACATCCTGATATAACACTGTATATTCTACAAGACCAATACTTGTATAATTGTAATCAGATAGTCTGTACATAATCATTTATCCAAGCCTGGACTGTGTGCCGTTGATACGAAGGAGTTTCCCTTGGGATAAATAAAGTATTCTGAATCTGAATTATAGGGACCAGTATTGTTGTCTTCAAGTTTTCTTCGTAGTTTTCACAGCCATGAACAGGCAAAAGTGTTCATAATAATTCAGACTACATTTAGCAGGGCCACAAAGGGGTCCATGCTTGCTGTTAGAACTGCACCTGCCTCTATTGTGAAAACACTAACCCTGCAGCATTGGCTCCATGGATGTGACCCAGATGGCTAAATCTGATCTACTGCCACCATCCTGTGTTCAAAATCAGTATGGCATCACACAGACTGAAGTCATGACAAAAGCCCTTTAGATAGACGCTATCTTACAACTTGCCACTAAGCGGCGCTATAAATACACGGATTGCACATGCACCACTTGGACTCTGCTCGTTACTTCATCGCACTGGAAGTCTACCGTTTGAAACGTTTTTAAACAATTTCAGGAGGTTAGTCAATACCTAATTAATTCCTTAATTGCGCATTATAGGCCACGTAGACTGTATGCAGATTCAGCATGATGGATGTTATTGTAGCCTAAAGAAAGACGGAACACACATACTCATATATTAA
The DNA here is from genome assembly GCA_030340665.1 of Neosalanx taihuensis. Lineage (NCBI taxonomy): Eukaryota > Metazoa > Chordata > Actinopteri > Osmeriformes > Salangidae > Neosalanx > Neosalanx taihuensis. Next base: position 8,095,012 of record CM059303.1, on the reverse strand, counting down.
ATGTTTTTATTTACATAAAATGAAAACTTAAAAAAACACAATTCGGGGCAAAGACAAAACAGGGCATTTCACACATACAGGTTTTATACTGTAGTCTATTGTACTGTAATCTGCTGCAATCACTCCTGATCAATTTAAAACAACGACAAACAGCCAGACCACAAACGTGAGGCGTGCACGTCATATTGCTTATTAATCTTTTAGACAAAACAGTGTATTGTATTCGGGAGGTATTGAGGATGCGGATCGAGCTTTTATACGGAGCCTAAAAGAGCTTTTTATTCAGAAGTAAAACGTGCGTTTCCGTGGTAGAGAGTTCAGTGTGTCCTGAATGCATGGGAACTATTTCTCTTGGACTCTGTGGCGGAGATTGTGTTTACGTCTCCAGACAACTGGCTGACGACAGTCAGATCATCCGCGTCCGGACGCGGTAAAGCTTGTCCGTTTTTTATCAAGTCAAATGTCGAAGTCCGAGTCACTGTCCGTTACCGAGAGATGTGTGTCTCCCTCCCCATGCTCCGCGTTGTCCATGGGGCTGCATTCGGTTCCCGTGAGAGTGCGCATGCCGTTGGAGCCTATCCCGTGATTTTGCAATCTGAAAGAAATGGAGAAGGTTGGAGAATTTGAAAGAAAATCAAAAGTAGTCTATATTAACAAAAATACAAGATTCCCAGTGGAGAATTCTCGTTGAATTACAAGCACATTGACACTCAATCATGCATGTACGTGGGTCTAATGGGGCGTGTAAGCAATTAACTTTCCACCCAAACATCCACCCTGTAAGAAAAAGACAGGAGAAAGAGAAATGTCTAGTTTGGACCGAGTTAAAGATATAGTAATCTAACTTCTGATGGAGCAAAATCCGACTTGTGCTCGTCATGAGGAAACCACATATCTCCTATTCTCAGACGGAATTCATCATTTCTAAATTAAAATGATTCTTAAAGATTAATGTAGGCCTGTACGCTTTTAATATAGTGAGCACATATTAAGTGGGTTTATATCTAATTGTAAAGTTCAGTTTTTTTCCACATTAATGTTAAGTTGAATAAACAATTTCGTTTTAGTTGGCCTAACATCCTATCAACAACCTCCAATGAAACTCTTGTTATTGACCGAATATGCTTGTGCTTTTTTAACAGGCTCCTTGCTCATGGACACCAAGGTGGTAACAGAAAGATTCCTCACCTATTTTTGGCAGCGGCAGCGCGATCCCTTTGTCTCCGGTTTTTAAACCAGTTTCCAACCTGGGTTGGTGTCAGCCCGGTTGCTTGCGCCAGCTCCCGTTTCTTCCCGGGGTTTGGGTACGGATCCTGCAAGTACCACTCTCTCAGAAGCCCGCGCGTGCGCTCCTTAAAGCAGTGCGTCTTCTGCTCGCCATCCCAGATGGTCCTTGGTAACGGGAACTTCTTCCGTACTCGGTATTTGTCCACTGGCCCGAGTGGCCGTCCACGTAGCTTCTCCGCCTCCCGGTAATGTGCCTCGAGCCACATAGCTTGCAATTTGCCGTGGGACACTCGCGTGAAGCGGTGCGTCTCCAAGATGTGATAAAGTTCACGAAAACTTCCAGTGTGATACGCGACCACAGCGCGAGCTCGCTGCACGGATTCGTGGTCTGTGACGGAGTCGCACGTCCCGTGAGCAACCGGTAGAGACCAAAGAAAACGTGCAAGCCGTTCAATGTCTCCCGTTTCCTCCAGAGTCTCACACACACTGGCCACCTGTGCGGCAGAGAAGCACAGCCCCGGGAGAGCCACCGGAGTGCAGGCTGGGGTCTCCTCCGGTGACCCCGCACGAGGTAGGATCGTTGGCCGGTCGGTGAAGTGGGGAAGGAGGAGACGAGAGGCGGACAACAGCTCAAGCGGCGATCTGAAGACCATTGGTGCACCGGAGAAAAACCGGAACTAAGAAATGAGAGCGTAAGATGCGAGTCACGTCTTTCTCCTGTCTGACTGGTGATGAGGATTCTCTCTATCTCTTTAGCTCACCTGAAAGGCGGGCTGCGACACAGGGTCTCTCTCCATTGGTCGCGCTGCCACTGGGCGCGGTTGTTATGGCAGCACTGCCAATCACTGACACGCACCGCCGCTTGTGCAAGGGCTCTTAGTTTGGTTAGGATGCCACTGTTATTGAGTTATTGGTCTAGCCTTAGTCCAGCAGCGCATACACAGAGAAAACGGCCAGCAGATGAGAATGACAACAGAAAAGATGAGGCTGGCGGTGGAGGGATCTTTGCCCTGGTAACTAAAGCTTAAGAGTCAAGATTAATAAACGATGGAAGGCAGAAAAAGTTGTTTACAGTCCTTTGTTAAAGTGTACCAGACCACACTGACTTTTATTGACACCTTTCATGGACCTGGTATAAATCCACAAAAAACTGTGAGGACAGCCACTAACACAATAACTGAAATTCATACCTACAGAATACCCCCCACCCACCCACCCCCCCCCCCCCCCACACACACACACACACACACATACAAAGGGTAGGGGTTCAGAGCACATGGCTTAGAGTAGAGTGTGTTAATGCTGATTGAATATGCTGCTCTATTAGTCTAATGTTAGGTGTAGACCTCTGATAATCCCAATGTGATAGAATAGAGAACGGCTTAACACCAAATTCGATTTGAAACGAGAAAAGTGATTATAATAACGGCGGACCACTTAGAGAAACATACGCTGGAGCCGACCTGATGTTTGACGTTAGCCGTTCCGACCCGGTCAAGCGGCTTAGCACAAACACCCCCTGCTGAGAGGCTGGGTGAGAGGCAGGGTGTGAGGCTGGGCTGGAGTCGATTGCTGTTATTTGGTGACACAGTAAAAGTTTTTTTGTTTGTGTGTGTTTGTCTGCCTTTGTCTCTGTCTGTAAATGTGTTGAGGACTGAGTGGCATCTATGGAAGGTAACTCTATTGAAGGTAAATTGCACTTACAGTAGCAGAGATTTCAACATTATACAATATACCAACGTTTTTGTGGGTATACTGTACGTGTGTTTTAGGTTGGAAGGGGACTGTTTTAAACACACATTGTATGGCGTAAAGGTAGTGCATGGTATTGAAGAGGATGGCTGAGCTCAAAGGGTTAATGCCAATTACTCCCCCAGACAGATGTCCCAGTCTGATCACTGGACCACTGTGTGTGTGTCTGTGTGTGTGTCTGCGTGTGTGTCTGTGTGTGTCTGTGTGCACTTGCCTTTGTTGCTGGGTGAGTAGCCGTTTTTGTGTTTAAAATGCGTTTTTATTGTTTGTTTATTTACTGAAACAGACCACCTGGAGCCTGTTGTATCAACATTCAACTACTATACACACTTTTCACTCTGCCTATTCACTGTGTATATACGTCTGTGCCAAGGCTACACTCTTACACATTCCTTATCCTGTCTCTCTCTCTTTCAGTGTATGTGTGTTTGCAACCTTGGAGATGCTACTGATGGGGAGGGGCAGGGAAGGAGAAAGGGGAGGAGGGGCAGGAGAAGAGGAGGCTGACAATCAACACAACCAAAACAAGCAGAGGAGCAAAGTGGAAACTTAGTGGATTCCCCTTTCTCTCCCCTCCTTGTTCCTCGAGACAATGCTCCCAGGTCCTAATGAAGCCTTTAACTAACCCTCGTGACCTAACACTTCACTAAGTGGGCCTCTTAAGCCCTTCAACTTTAACCCCTGATCGCTTCCAATGAGGGTTTTCCCCCTCAGCCTGCTCACATTCCCCTCATTAAGACACTCTCACTTCCTGTGTGTGCTGCTGTGCTTTTGTGCTCGTACAAGATGCCGGACGGGTTTTTTGTTAGGAGAGGAATGGAAAGAGAGAGAGAGAGAATGAAAAGTCTGCGAAGCCTGAAAGCAGAGAGGAGAGGGAGCAGGGTGAGAGGGTGAGCAGTGAGGTGAGAGTCCCACCATCACCCCAACACCCCCCCCCCCACTAACACCCCCCCCCCCCTCCCCCCACCCAGACACACACACCACACAAACACAAACATCTCTCAGCAACAACAAAAAACACAACATTGGCAAGTATCTCCTGATGTACAGTCATGGCCAAAAGTTTTGAGAATGACACAAATATCACATTTTCACAAAGTCTGCTATTTCAGGGTTTTTTTATGTTTTTTTGTCAGATGTTTCTATGGTATAATGAAATACAATTATAAGCATTTCATAAGTATCAGAATTAGAATTGTGAATTACACAGACTTGCAATAAGTCAATATTTGCAGTGTTGACCCTTCTTTTTCAAGACCTCTGAAATTCTCCCTGGCATGCTGTCAATCAACTTCTGGACCAAATTCTGACTGATGGTAGTCCATTCTTGCATAATCAATACTTGGAGTTTCTCAGAATTTGTGGGTTTTTGATTTTCCACCGGCCTCTTGAGGATTGACCACAAGTTCTCAATGGAATTACGATCTGGGGAGTTTCCTGGCCAAGGGCCCAAAGAAGTTTTGTTCCCCAAGCCATTTTGTTATGAATTTTGCTTTATGGCAATGTGCTCCATCATGTTGGAAAAGGCATTCTTCATCCCCAAACTGCCCTTGGATGGTTGGGAGAAGTTGCTCTTGGATGACGTTCTGGTACCATTCTTTATTCATGGCTGTGCTTTTAGGCAAGATTGTGAGAGAGCCCACTCCCTTGACTGAAAAGCAGCCCCACACATGAATGGTCTCAGGACTCTTCACTGTTGTTATGAGACAGGACTGATGGTAGCGCTCACCTCGTCTTCTCTGAACCTGCCTTCTTCCAGATGTCCCAAACAATCGGAAAGGGGATTCATCTGAGAAAATGACAGTCCTCAGCAGTCCAGTCCCTGTACATTCTGCAAAATATCAGTCTGTCCCTGATGTTTTTACTGGAGAGAAGTGGTTTCTTTGCTGCCCTCCTTGACACCAGGCCTTCCTCCAACAGTCTTTGCCTCGCTGTGCATGCACCTGCCTGCTGCCATTCATGAGCAAGCTCTGCACTGGTGGCGGCTCGATCCTGCAGCTGAAACACCTTCAGGAGACGGTCCTGGCGCTTCCTGAACTTTCTTGGGTGCCCTGGAGCCTGTTTGGCAACAACAGAACCGCTCTCCTTGAAGTTCTTCATAATTCGATAGACGGTTGACTGAGGTGCAATCTTACTCGCTGCTGTAAACTTCCCTATTACGGCCTTTTTGTGCAATGCAATGATGGCTGCACGTGTTTCCTTGCAGGTGACCATGGCTAACAGATGAGGAACAATGGTGTGAAAGTGTCCAGTCACTCAATCATGACAGATTGATTTTCCGCCTTGTCCTCATCAACACCCACACCTGTGTTAATCGGCGTGACACCTGTGTGTCATTGAAATTATGTTAGCTGGTCCTTTTGTGGCAGGGCTGAAATGCAGTGGAAATGTGTTTTTGTTGGTAAAGTTCATTTTCAAGGCAAAGAGGAACTTTGCAATTAATTGCAGTTGAGCTGATCACTCCTTATAACATTCTGGATTAAATGCAAATTGCCATTATAAAAACTGAAACAGCAGACTTTGTGAAAATGAATAGTTATGTCATTCTCAAAACTTTTGGCCATGACTGTACTGCTTGACCGTTGTTGGCTGTGTGTGTATGACACCTCAATGGGACAAGATGAAGCAGGTGAGGAGGTCAGGTAGCTGGACCTTACCCACAGCTCTGATTGGAGTGGAAACTGAAACAGCCTTTCATCCCTCAATTTGGGTGGAATGACAGCCCAGCTGTAGGTCTGCTGGTTAGACAGAGCTGCTGGTTGCATAGAGCAGCTGGTCAGATAAAGCTGCTGGTTAGACAGAACATCTTCTGGTTAGACAGAACCATCTTCTGGTTAGACAGAGCTGATGATAGGATATATCTGCTGGTTAAATAGAGCTTCTGGTCAAATGGAGCTGCTAATTAGATAGAGCTGCTGGTTAGATATTGCTGCTGATTAGATGGAGCTGCTGGTCAGATAAAGCATCTGGTTAGATTGAGCTTCTGATTTGATACGTATAATAATTATGGAGATGTATAATAATCCTAAATATAATCATTATGGATAGGTTTATGAATTATGTTTGCACGAATGGGAACTGCTGTGTCTGTGTAGATGAGAGAAGCAAAGAGCATGCACACAAGATACATTTAGTTTTTCACAATTTATGCTTCATGCTTTGGCTATGCTTTGGGTATGTTTGGGACTATCTTTTTGTTATCAGTGACCTATGCTCTCTCTTTGAAAACTCTCTCTTGGAAGTCACTTCAGATAGAAGCGTCTGCTAAATGAATAAATGTTGCCAACAGTAAAAACAATTGTGGAAATTTCCTCCCACGCCTGTTTATCTGAAGATAATTTCAGTGGGTTTCTCCCAACCCCAAACAGATAGCAACCTCTCAAGGCACATCTGATTGGTCGTGACATCTCTTTCTTTCTTTGCGCCTGATTAATCAGCCGTTATATTAGCAACCTGCCGTGGAACAAGTGCTCCTGCTTTTAAAGTGAATGTGAGCTGACACTTATGACTAATATCCACTTCAGACAGACCAACCCGTTTTACTTTTGCACCAGACCTAGCACTGGAGTCTTGCCCACAAAGCTACTTGCACTTCGCGCTTGACACACGTTTCAGGTTGTGGAAATAGGGCCCTTAATTTTAAATGTGAATTCACTGATTACAGTATATCAATTTCTCAGATATCTCACAAGAACATTCTCATCGAATTTCTTTATTTACCATTAGTAATGGATGCAAGTTACAATCTCGTCTGGTAGTTGCTCACAGCTTAATCAGAACAACATCTCTCCACCACACAAAAGCAGCATACAAACACACAAAATATGTACTGTACCTGTAAACAAAAAACATCCAGATTATAATAATGAGATATTCAATTCTAATACATTAGCATCGCATCCTATTGGACATGGTGGTAGGTTAGAATGTGTGGACCAGATGTTGACGCTGTAATTAAATCATTATCCTGTGATCTGCAGATATCACTTCATCGCTGGGGTTGTTTTTAATTACTGTGTGTATGAGACAAACATAACTGACCTAACAACCAAACAAACCCACAGTCAAAAATACTAACAGCTGGACAACAACACAGGCACGCACACAGACACACATACACACATACAGATGTTTAGCTGAAGGTAGGTTGTAGAGAAAGACGATGAAAGCAGGAGTGAAAAAATGTGGAAAGGTGATTTACAAAGTGGGGCTGAGAAACAAACATGACCCCCATGGAGATTAGTACGGCAACAACTATGGCATTTTATACATGCACATGCTCCATATGTCAAGAGGTTGAGATTTGAAGATTTGCTTAATCCTATTTCTTGGGGCAGCATCTGTTAGTTTGGGGTGACTAGTGTAGGGGGAAAAGGAAGATGTAAAACTGGTGAGAGGGATGAAAAGAGAGTCATGAGGTGAGAGTGATGAGGAGAGAGGTGAGAGTGATGAGGAGAGAGGTGAGAATGATGAGGAGAGGTGAGAATGATGAGGAGAGGAGGGAATGATGAGGAGAGGTGAGAGTGATGAGGAGAAAGTCATGAGGAGAGAGTGATGAGGAGAAAGTGATGAGGAGAGAGGTGAGAGTGATGAGGAGAAAGTGATGAGGAGAGAGGTGAGAGTGATGAGGAGAAAGTGATGAGGTAAGAGTGATGAGTAGGTCACACAGCGCTCACACAGCACAGGTGACACAGTACAGGTCAGACAATGCTCACACAGCACATAGGTCAGACTGCACAGGTCAGACAGCACAGGTCACACAGCACAGGTCAGACAGAGCTTACTCAGCACAGATCACACATCGCTCACACAGCACAGGTCAAACTGTGCTCACACAGCACAGGTCAGACAGTACAGGTCAGACAGCACGTCACACAACACAGGTCAAACAGCACAGATCAGACAGCACAGGTCAGATAGCACCGGCCACACAGCACAGGTGAGACAGCACAGGTCAAACAGCACAGGTCAGATAGCACAGGTCACACAGCACAGGTCACGCAGCACAGGTCACGCAGCACAGGTCACACAGCACAGTGGGCTGGAGAGAGGAGATGGCATTGATCAGTGAAATTGGAGGTGAATGTTGAGTGTCCTGTCTGGTGTGGGTCTGCATAATCCGGTCTAATCTGCTGCGTGTTAACCCATCTGAGCAGCGAGAGCTGGATTATCCCTCTAACAATGGCCTCTCGCTCATCTGCTAAATTATACTTCACTCAAAATCATATGCTGCTCCTGACACACACAAAAACACACACACACACACACACACATATATACACCCTCAGTTGATCTCTTGTGTATTCAAACTTAATTTTCTGTCCCGAAGTTTTTATCAGAGGAAGCAGAATAATTGTTTGAAGGTATTCGCAGAAGCATGTAAACATGCGCTTGTTCTTCCTGAAGGACCACGACCAAACAAACAACAAACTTGTAGTAGTTTAGTAGCAGGTTCTAGTTTTAGGTGTGTGACCCCGGGATGAAAAATTCAGGGGACAATGAGTTCCAGCATTTTCTTCTATTTCTAAGAATGAAGAGCAGCCATGACAGCGGTGCCTGCAGCTAAATAATGCCCGTGTCGATGGCAGCATGAATGCAGCAAGTATGTATGCTGCATATCTCTGTACAAAAGGCTCTGCACATTCGCTCCCGTCATGACTCACGAGGCACCCGAAGTGCTGGCAGTCCTGGCTGCTGAACGGAGATGGGATAAATGGTTTCAAGGTTGTGGAAAGACTTCAAGCTAACCGTCTATTCAGGACATTCAAGGAATAAGGGGCTGAGAGGAAGGAAAAGACGAGAAAGTTGCAGGGAAATGAGGGAGAACAGGGCAGATGTTACAGTAACCACCATCTTATTCCATTGTCCCACTCCCCCTTTCTCCAGATGAACGTATTTCTCGGTGGGCCCCCAAAATGTTTTGTTTGTTTCTTTGACATTTACCGTCCTTCCAAGAGCTGCTTTGCCAGGATGGACTGAAATGTGATAGAGAGGAGGGGAGGAGTAACCCATCATTAAATCAAGTCCCACTGTCCCCACCAAACACACACACACACACTGCCTATAATCCCCTAATCCCCATGCAGATTGAGAACACCTTCAAGATATATGATTGCAAAGGGAGATTATGATCAAATTATGTTGAGGGTGGATTAGAAGGGGAAGATCCTCTCTGGTCCACCACTGAGACAGGCAGCAGACACCAGACCCCAGCGGAGGTCTCTCCCTCACCCCTGATGTGAGCACACTACCTCCCTTAACAGCCCTGGGGGGGGCGGCTGTGGGTGACTATTCTGATCTGCTTTCTGACAGTCTCCAAACACACAGTCATTGACAGACACTCTGACCACTGGTCCTTGGCAGGTATTTTATTTCATATATAGACGCTTTCTGTAATCAAATGTGAGTGCAATCAAACAACAGCAAATACAAACATTACCAATGCAGTCTGAGAACCAGGAAACACGGGGTTAAACTGGAAGCCTGTGGCAGGGGCCCAGGGGCCCCTTGGCCCCCTGATGTTGGTGGGTGGGGAGTAGCCGGGGGGGAGGTGGGGGCTGGGTAGGGGTCAAGAGGGCTTGAGGCTGTTAACCATGACAAAATAATTCCATCAAGTCCCCCCTTGCTCTCATAGTCCAAAAGGTTACTTCCCATTCAGTTGACAAAGTAGAGAATATTAGACACCCTTTCTTAGAAGGCTCTTCCCATAGGTCAGTCCAGACAGGGCTCTCTCACAGCCTAACTCTTCTCTCTCCATCCCAGCTCTGTGCCAAGAGCCTTCATTCCCCTTCTCTACTTTCCCTCCTCGTTACCATCATCAAACAGAAAAATAGACATTTCATCAAAATTTCAATCAACAGCAGGTGCCAATCAGAGTCCAGAGATCTGCGGATGAGATCCGTTGAGGCTTGTGGCGCCAAGCGGAGGGGGAGGGGGGGGGGGGCGTTGGTGTGGGCTGGTGAGGGGTAGGGGGGAAAGATCTATGAACATGTAGAACCCAAGTCCGTGTGTGCCCCGGGAGATGGAACAACACATGCGTGTGCAGGGTGCAGGTGGTGTGTAAGGTTGTAAAGTGTGTGTGTGTGTGTGTGTGTGTGGTGAACGGTGGAGCAAGAGGGCTGGTGTGTCAGGCAGCACAGTCCTGTAGCTGAACGAGGAGCAGAACCACAAAGTTACCAACCCCCCCTCCCCCCACCCTCCGACCTGCTCCTGCAAGCACATGTAGCACGCACACGCACGCACACACACACGCTCGCACACAGAGTCACTCTGCACGGCTTGTGAAGTCAGGTGATCACTGTCAACAACATCCACAAAAAAGGGAGAAAAAAAAACACAAAAAATTAACTCAATGGTAAAAATCATCTCTACCATTACGATGTTTGAGTTCTTTAAATTTTTAACATTTCCGAAAAGAGATTCCTCCTGGTTTAAGCAGAGTGGGTGTGTGTGTGTGTGCATGAAGTCCCCTGCCACACACATACGCACACATACACACACACACTCCAACACAACGTCCCCATGTGGAGACGGAACATTGCCCAATGGAGACACTCCTCCTCTGGGTGGCTGCACCAATCGAAGGAGGAGACGGGGGTCGTTACCATGGCTACCAGGGGTCCTCTAAGTCAGCAGCGCTCTGAAAGAGAGAGAGAGAGGGAGAGGGATGGATGGATGGGGAGAGTGGGAGAAAGAGGAAGCCAGAGAGGATGACAGAAAGAGGGAGAGAGAGATCAAAGTTTAATTGTGCGTACTGGTCCACAATGTTCAAATGTAAAGGTGTCCCATGGCATTGTGTGTTCAAGTTGAGCGGAAATTAAGTTGGGATGGCTCTGTTCTACTCTACCCTGCCCCAGTAGCCCCGCCCCACAATCCCCACCCCACCAGAAAGACTGCCAAGGCTCCGCCTCCCACTCACCTGGCAGAGACATACAGCTGTGCAAACTAGAAGAGGGAGCGCATCTCAATAGTTTATGGAGCTGTCCTGGCCTAGGCTCCTCTCCTCCACAGGCACGCAGTAGAACTGGACGGGTGGAAATACAGCCCTCAATCAGCCGTCTGTCTGCGCTGGCTCACCGAGCTCTAACAGCTGCCCTCCTGTACCACAGGCTCTCTGCTGGGGTCTACAGCTAGGGGCTACACAGGGGCAGGACCAGGACCACATGGCTACAGCTCTAACCAGTTGTGCTCATCACCTACAGGAGAACATGACTGGTTCTATACTGGTGTTTACTACTCTGTACACCACTAAAAACAAAAAATAAGTCCATAAGCAGAACCTCTTCATGGCTGACGAATAAAAAATGTTAGTTATTTTTTTTCAAAGACTTCTATCCACTACAACATCTATCAAGATGCACTACCTACCTACGACAAAACCATCCACCTAGCAAGGAAATAATTCCTGTGTTCTTTTTTTCCCACCATTGACCAGCTGCTAAACGCTGTCCCTGCCCCCCTGCCTGCCCCCCCCCCCCCTCTCTACCCTCAGCAGATGAACCTAAAGCGCTTGCTCTGTTCTTCAACAGCTAAAGTAACCTTGATCAGAGCTGGTATCATGACTAGTGGAGGTGAAGCTGACATCAGTAGATCCTGCGACGTTAACCATGAGCACATATCACGCCAGTGAGCTCTCGACACAGTCGTCAGCTAACGTAACTCCACCACCTTTGAGCGACTGTTTGATGATGTCTCAGGTCTCAGAAGCGACAGATGATAAAGATTCGATTTGAATAAACTGCCTATTCCCCAGATGCCTTCAAAACAGCTGCGGTAAAGCCCCTATTAAAGAAACCCCAACTGAATAACAGCATACTTGTTAAGTTACACATCAATATTAAAATTTCCAATTATTTGTAAAGTATTGGAAAATATAGTATTAGTCCAATTCCTTTCTTGAAGAAAATAACATCTCGGAAGTCCCTCAGGTTTTGGAAACTATCCTATTACTGAAACTGCTCTTAAAATAATTAGTGACCTTAGCCTAAACTGTAAATATGGTCTGTATCATTATCTTGTTAGATCTCAAAGCAGCATTTACATTTATTCATTGAGCAGACGCTTTTATCCAAAGCGACTTACAGCAAGTAGTGACATTCCCCCTGAGGCAAGTAGGATGGGATGGAAGGGCCTTTCCTAAGAACACGTCATGTTGGCACAGCCAGGAACCGAACTCACAACCTTCCAGTCAGGAGTCCAATGCCTTAACCGCTATGCCACCTGACTCCCTTTGATACCTTTGATCACCACATCCTAATTAACAGACTGGAAAAGATGACTGGGTTCATGGATGGTGTATTAAACTGGATGAAAACATATTAGACCAGACGCTTAATAAACAGAACTGCTCCTGAAAGTTTTAGATGTTTCCCTGCTCCAGCACACCTGATTCTAATGAAGGGTCATTATGAGGCTTCCACAGAGCTTGATAACAACCCTTCATTAGGATCAGGTGTGCTGGAGCAGGGTAACATCTAAAACTTTCAGTATGGGGGCTCTCGAGGACCAGGATTGGACAACCCTGCTCAAGACAGGAACCTACTTAACTCTCTTACTAACTAAACAGAAGCTAAAACACTGATCATCAGACGCTGGCCTATTCCAGCTCACCAGAAGCAGTCAGAAGATCGGTGATGGGGGGGCTTGCCACGCCATGGGGCTTTCATCAACTACGCCCCAAAACTATGGAACACATCATTCATAAATATGAGGGAAGCAAACACACTAAACATGTTCAAAAGACAGCTTAACTTATCTTTTTACCAAAGCATTTGATCTCAAAGGGGGTTTATTGTTTATTATTAGGTGTGTCATTGTTTTTATTGATTTTATTTAAAGCACCTTGAACTGCAATTCTTTGTATGAAATGTGCTATATGAAGTCTTATTATTCTTCTCTTCCATGAACCACTCTGGTCATAACCTCACCTAACTCCCTTCAGTTCCAAACAACTACCCAGTGACCACAACACAACCGTAACGCGCATGACCAGGGAGAGGGTTGCCATGGTGTTATGCACCCCAGTGGACACGACAGATAAGACATGTGACCCAATCACTTATACATCAAGGTTCTGGAGCACCAATGCTTTATTTGAGGGTTGGTTGCTTACATTGAACTGCTTACACATACACCATCACCTTAGCATGACCTCATTATCATATGAACCACATGTGATAGAAGCAGGTACAATGCATGTACTGGGATTAGAAAAGGAAGCAGAAACTCGTCTCAGACACACACACACACACCTTACAGTTTAATGGCCAGTTCCTGTCAAGCCGAGACAACACAGTTGGGTAGTGAATAGTTTTGCGCCTTTGAGAGCAACTGCAACTAACATTTGATAGCATTTCTTTTTTTTGTAAACAACTCATTTGATGGAAGGAGTCATTTGGAAATGTTCTAGATACATTGTCTGAGGCAGGACAGGTTTTCCAAGAAATATCTTCGCTAGTGCTCCATAGCAACACTCCGAGCTGTCTGAGAAATGTGTGACGGATGGAACAGGAATCCTACTGGGATGGCTGCAGACTGGTGTTACACAGCACAGATGACAAGCCCCCCCCCTCCACTCCCCTCCCCCATCTAAAGCCATCTGTACACGTCACTCTGGGATATCTTTCCAAACACACAAAGAACGAGCCAGGAATAACCCAACCCAACCCACTCACAACTCCCCCCCCCCTCCATGACTACAAAGCCCAGAATGCACTAAAAACACTTCACTGGGAAACACTTTGGGGGAAAGATACGCTGAGCTCTCAATTACGGACAGTGTCATTTCCTTAGACAACACACAGACACACAAAGACACACACACATGCTCGCACACACACAGAGGGGGTGGTGGTCTATGTTTGTGCGGGCTGGGTTAGAGACAGAGCTTGTGTCCATGTGGTCTCCAGATCCAGATTCTACAAGGTCTTCACCAGGGATGGGCTTACTGTCCTGTGGGGTCCCTAAATGGAGGCTGGGGGGTGAGGCTTGGAGAAGAGGCTGGGGGGAAGAGGCTGGGGGGAAGAGGCTGGGGGGGGAGAGGCGGGAGCGGGCTGGTCTGCGACTGTGGGGTGGGTAAGTCTTCGCCAGTTAGGGCGTCGGTATCGGGCGAGGGCGGGGGTGAGGGGGGCGAGGCGGGGCATTCCTGGTCCAAGCTAGGGGGGCTCTCCTGGGGGCCGGGCAGGCGGTAGGAGCTCAGAGCGTCCTCCAGCACAGAGCGGTACTGGCCCCGGTGGTGCAGACGGAACTGACGCAGGGCCTCCAGCAGGTGACCCGCCGAGCCGCCCTCCTCCTCCTCCTCCTCGCCCGCACTGCCTCCCCCCGTGCAGGCCTGGGGCGACACGCCACCGTCAGACACACACACACAGCCATGCACACACACAAAAACACACACACCCACAGAGACAAGCACAAGACTAACCCTGGCCAGATTTGGGATATTTCTGAAGAAGTGACTTGCCCAGAGACACGCAATACACCCAGGGATGACACACACACAGACACACACACACCCCCACTACACTACACTCAGACCCAGCTAAACCAAACATTCTACATGTAAACTACACACATAAACACACACACACACTCTGGTAAACTAGACAAACAGCATGTTTTGGTGAGGTCAGGTGCATGGTTGTTCCAGTAGCAGTAAGAGGGCAGTTGTTGAGAGGCTCAAGAGGCTGTCCAGTTGTTCAGACACGCAGACAAGACGGCCGCTCAACCCCTCAGGCTGCCATGGGGTTAAGGCCATGGATGGAAAACATACTTAGTGTTGGTGCTACAGTCGCCATTTCCTTCGCTCCATGTCAACATGACAATGTCCAGACCGACAGACACCGTAACAGACATAGACAGACAGATGGACAGGCAGACAAACAGACAGACTCGTCTCACAGCCTTGTGTGGGCTGCAGCAGGCTGCTAGGCTGAAGCTGATGGTGATGGAGGGGGGTGGGGCAGGGCAGGACGGGGCGGGGCGGGATGGGCGGGGGGCGGTGGGGGTGTGAGAGGTCACAGGGATCAACTCACCCCTTCCTCTTCTCTATGGGGGTTCAGCTTGTTGTACACAGCCTCGATTACACTGCGCCTGGGAGGACACACACACACACACGTCAGCCAATACACTGCTGCTGAGGAGGAAAACCCCAGGTACAGCATGCTTGAGTCATGACGTCATGGGAGTCTGATTGGCAAAAAAATAAAGGGATGTGAGAGCGTGCGTGAGTGTGTTTGTGTATTTACTTGCTGGCCAGGCCTCCTCCTGGGGGGAGGTTGCTGATGTTCTCAGTGGCGATGTTCCTCAGGACAGACACCAGGTCAGGGAGCCCCTCTTCCCCACAGCCACCCAGCAGCTCTACGGAGACACACACGCACACGCACACACACCGTCACCCAGTGTGTGTGTGTCTGTCACCTCCGTGTCTCCCGAGCCAGCTTTGGGAGGGGAGGGGCAGGCCAGACTGGGGGGAAGTTTTGCTTAAAGGGAGCATAGTGGGTCAAGGCATGGAGAATTGTCGACAGGGAAAGAGTTTTTTAGGTGGTCAATTGGAATCTGGCAGTGCGAGAATACAGAGAAAGAATGTCTATGGGTTTAGTGTGTTTATGAGTGTGTGTATGCGTGGGGGTGTGCGAGAATGAATGACATGCATGGGTTTGGAGAGAGAGCATGTGTGTGAATGAATTACATGCATGGGTTTGGAGAGAGAGCATGTGTGAATGACTGACGTGCAGGGGTTGGAGAAAGTGTAGGTGTGTGTGTGTGTGTGTGTGTGTGTGTGTGTGTGTGTGTGAATGACATGCAGGGGTTTGGAGTGTGTGTGTTCTCACCCTCCACGCGAGACTCCAGGTACTTGTCCAGGTCCTCCTCCTTCTTCACAGCCTCTTCAGACACCTTGGGGGCGCCGGGCAAACACACCAGCACCACGCTCATGTTGTCCCGGCTCCCCTGGACACCACACAGACACACAACGGACACACAACAGCCTGTTAGCCCTTCTCTCCACTGCACTTCCGCACACTCTCTCATTATAGTTATAGTTATTATAGTTATACCCCCCCCCCATCTGTACAGCTAGTGCCCACTTTTGTACTTATGTTATTTGTATCTAATTTGTATTGTATTTTACATTATATTTTTTGTATCCCGTTTTATTATTATGTTCCATATATGTTCTATGTTTGCTCCTTTCTGCCATAGTGAATTCTTTGTTTGTAAATCTTGCATAGTGATTGAAATAGATTCTGATTCTGATTATCTAGGCCTGATCTGAGTGTGAGTATGTGTGTGTGTGCGTGTACGTACCTTGTGCAGGCAGGTGTCCACCACGGCGTTGCACACCTTCTCCAGGTCGTCGCACACCTGTAGCCGCGAGCGCACGAACTCGCACAGCTCCTCGTTGGACATCACGTCCCATATGCCGTCGCAGGCCAGGACCACAAACTCGTCTCCCTGCGCGGCGCGCTCCATCACACACACCTCGGGCTCCGGGCTCACCAGCTGCTCCGTGGGGCCCTTCCCGTCCACGCACTTGTAGTCGTAGTCGCCCAGGGCGCGGGACACGGCCAGTGAGCCGTTGACCCTCTGGATCATGACGGAGCCGCCGGCGTTCTGGATGCGCTCCTTCTCACGTGGGTTGCAGGGCTTGTGGTCCTGCGTGGAGAAGCCCACCCGGCCGTCGCGGCTCAGCACGGCCCTCGAGTCGCCGCAGTTAATGAAGTAGAGGTGGGTGGGGCTGAGCAGCACGCCCACCGCCGTGGAACCGCTGCGGTCCAGGCCCTGCCGCAGGTCCGAGAAGCTGCGCATGTACTCGTCGATCTTCAGGAAGCCCGAGCGGATGCCGTCCTTCACCCCCTCCACCGCGCCCGCCCCAGGCCCGAACTGCGCCCCCCCGGTCAGAATGTGCTCCAGCAGGTGGCCCGAGCAGTAGTTGGCCACGCGCGAGCCGGCGTGCCCGTCGTACACGGCGAAGAAGGACCAATCGGTGAGTCCGTGGGGGAGCCCCACCACGGCCGTGTGGGCGTCCTCCATCTCCACCCGCCAGCCCTGCATGGAGCTCAGGCCATAGCGGAGACCGTTGCCCTCGCCATGGGCGCTGTGCTTCTCTGTCTTGGGTTTGTCCAGGAAGGCGCCCATGGCTGCCTATACTTGGGGAGGCTTGAGGGGGGGAAAGACAAGACAGAAGGAGCGGAGGAAGATGTTAGCTCAATCCTCTAGTCTATTTGATACGTTCCACTATATGCATATACTATATCCCTGTATTCTCTGTGGATATACCACCTCCACCAAGGTCAGTAGTGAACGACACACTATCCCTGCCCATCCAATTATCTCAGATATACACCCCTATCTGTCCAATAATCTCAGATCAACACTCCTGCCCATTCAATGGTTTCATACCTACACCCGTGCCCATCCAATAATCTCAGATCTACACCCCTTGACCATCCAATAATCTTAGACCTATACCCCCGACCCCAATGATCTCAGGTCTACACCCTTACCCATCCAATGATCTCAGATCTACACACCTGCCTGTCCAATGATCTTAGATCTACACCCTTGACCCAAATGATCTCAGCTCTACACTCCTGCTCCTGTCGGCTAGGATCCTCAAGAGACAGTGACAGTGTTCTAGTGACCAAATCACTGCTTTGAAGAGAGGACATAAGGTCTGCTATGAGACCAGGAGTACGGGATGACATGAGAGCACACGAGGGCTTGTTTGTGTGACCAGCTGATGCCAAGCGAGTGATGCTGACAGCACCATGGGGCATAAGGGCTGGGTGACAGGAAACATCTACACAGAGCTGTGCTTCACAGCAGCTGACAGCCTCACAGAGGCACACCTTGACTGGAACATTGATTATTCAAACACACACACAGTTCCTTGAAGTAACCTACACCCTTTCTGGGCTCTAGGGTTACTGTGTGGGCCACACAAAGCATGCTGCCTGCTGGCCAGCCCTCTCCTGAGGTGCCAGTCCTCTCCTGAGGTGGCAGCCCGCACTTGAGGTCCCAGCCCTCACCTGAGGTCCCAGTCCTCTCCTGAGGTCCCAACTGGAGAGAGCAGTTGGGACCTCAGTCACGCACAAACACACGCACACAGACACACACACACACAATGACAAACATGTGCCCAAAAAAGGCTGGTAAACGCGAGTAGTGACTCCAGCTGGCCTTATTGGAATGAGAGTGTGGGTGTGTGTGTACGCGAGTGCGCAGTGTCACTTGTGCAGTCCTGTGTCTCTGAGAAACACACACGGGTCTATTAATACCCTTGCGGTTTGGATTTCCAGCCTAGGGTGAGAAGGGTCACCCCATTCATACCTCCACCATGCTGCCACGCTCGCCGGTGTCAGACCCGACAACGCTAGCCTCTCCCTCCCACTATCCCTCCCTCTCGGCCCCTGACGCTCTAACCTTCCCTCCAGCCCTCCTTCAAGGAGTGAGCGTGCATGCTGAGGTGTGTGTGTGTGTGTATGTCATCTGTTGTGTTCGGCAGCAGTGATCCTCTCTAAAAATAAAACAAACATACGGGTGTTGCCTAGCAACCTTCTGCTGCAAACACCCAGGTTGAGATTCATTCAGCAACATCCTTCGTCTGACGCGCCTGCTCATGCACGCACACACAGTTCTACTGACAGAAAAGGATAGTTGCATCACCCAGCCTTTACAACACAGCAAAAGACTGTAGGGACACACTCAAACACAAGGAATTGCTGGTGGAATCTACCAGAAACCTATTAACAGCCACTTCTAACTAACATGGGTTCTCGTAATCCAATGAGCAGAGTATCCTAGTTTCACTGAAATATTATGTTTATGTCTAAAATATGAACTTTCGACCACTCAACCACTGAAACAGCCGTCATTCATCGCTCAACTGCTGGCCGAAACCAGACATCGCCCCCCCCCCCCCCCACACACACGCCATGAACCACTAGCGCTGAAGAGGGAAGTGGAGGTCAGCGATTGCGTAACGCTTCTGGGTTCAGCTCTGTGGTCACACACACACCCTGAATATGCCCTCAAACACATCAAGCCCTGGGGCTCCAAAGAAGCCAAGCAGCACCTGGCTCACACGCCCACCTCCCGCCATCATGTGACCCGGGATGGCAAACAGATAAAATGCGTCTAGGTTGGCCTGCGAGCCAACAGTCGACACACCCACCTGCAGCAGACACGGCCGTGTGAGCCAGCCTAGCCGTCACATACACACACTGTCACTTCACAGCTGTCTCTCCAGTAGAACTGTTATGTAGACCCCCCCCCTTCTCAACTCACATTAAACCCCCTCAGCACCAGCCGAACTGGGGGTCAAAATCCATGCTGTCACACTGCAGGTCACCTGTTTAGTTTTCCCCTTAATCTCGCAGGGGTCACAATTCAAAATATTCGAGCTAGCCTTGCGTTAGCGTTGCTTAATCCCACATTTAAACATACAGAAAATAAATTGTCCTGTGTCCTGAAGTTTCACTGACTTGGTGTGAACAACATGGTGTCGAGCAAAAGGTTTCTTGTCGTTACAACTTGAGATCTATGCATTATATTTTACGTTTACAAATTAGATTTAAACAGACGAGTCTATTAAATGAGCATGTGATCTTGCTAACAATATCAGAAGTAGACTTTAAGCAAGTTTAATGCTGCTCTATTTGCGGATGAAGATCGACGTCAGAACCAGTGAATGGCAAAAGAGTTACTGTTGTTACTTAGCCAGTGTGATTTGGGAGGGGGTAGCCTAGGTTCCAGATGACATAATCCCATGAACCATGCTAATATTACGCTTTATCCGATGGGATTATTTCTGACGCATACTTGTTTGTTGACTGCGCTACACTGCAGACAGACAAACGCAATAAACGCTCTGATAATGTCAGTCTGTGCCTCTATAAAACCACTTAACCAACTAGCTGGATTGAAATAGCACTAGTGCAGTGAGCTAGCGACACAATTCTTCCAGATACATTTCCAAGATGTAAGCCGTCTACCTAATAGCAACAATAATAGCCACTAGCTAGCAACCCCGACGTCCGGGTTTGTCTAATCCCTGGAAGAAGAAAAAAACACATTACATGAAGTTTTCTAAACGTTAAAACCATGTAGGTAGTTTTAGTAAAACCCAGAGAGATGAGGGCAGTGTGTTACGGATCAACTGGCCAGTTAGCCAGAGCGTACATTCCTAATGCGTGAACATTCTAATTCAGTACGTTTTACTGTTCTATAGAACAAACTGTTCCATTGCATTTCCAGACATTAGCCTGGTCCTGCCTTACATTAGCCTTGTCCTGCCTTACATTAGCCTGGTCTTGGCCTTACATTAGCCTGGTCCAGCCCTTACATTAGCCTGGTCCAGCCCTTACATTAGCCTGGTCCTTGCCTTAAATTAGCCTGGTCCTTGCCTTGCATTAGCCTGGTCCAGCCTTACGACTAGGCCTTACTCACTAGCCACTTTAGCAAGCTAGTTCCATCCAACAGTACTGTTAGCTACATAGACACCTAATGTAACGTTAGCCATCTGGCTAAGAGTACGAACGTCAAATAGGTTTCGCATCAATACTTACGTTTTCTGGATGTAAATACAAATATAGTTTCAATTCGGTCCCTGGGTATTATTTTTCGTCTATATGTAGCTAATGTTAGCCACCTAGCTAGCAAGCTCGTTATGTTTCCTTATTTGACAAAAATAAGCGAGATTGGCCTCAGATGAGCGGCGATAATTCCTTTCTCGGCGGTTCCCTGCTTGGATGGCGTTGGTTTTTACGCATGTTTGACACCAATTATGTTTCTCACAACAATCTAAAACAATTCTATGTATTCGAAATTATTGCTGACGGTCCGAATTAGTTATTTTAGATAACACAAATAAATATCGCACTTTCGTCCATTGAAAGGCCAGCTATCCTTCGACTTTGGGTACTGAACAAGGGGAGGTGCTGATTTAGGTATTTTCTCGGTGGTTGGATAGACCGTCGTACCATCATCTACATCGATTGGACATCGTTACTGTCAATCAGCTCTACCCCTGGTCGTAATAAGCACTTCATTGGTTAATGTCCTCCCTCTAACCTTCTGACGTTGGGCAAGGGTCCACTCGTTTTGCTGTGCTGTTTGAGAGAGCGGCGTACAAGAAAGGAAAGTTAGTGAAAACAGATTCTGTAAGCAGCACACCTTGCTGTTCTGGATTTAAATTTAATATCTACGAATATGACCCATGTTGAATTGAACCAAAGAAACTCAGTTATTTATACTGGTTACCAATCTGGTGATGGTAGGGGGTCATTTTGTCTTTGGGAAGATTACGTTGAATCTCATTAATGAATAACTCATCACATATCCGAACAGATTCCGCGATAGCCAACATGAGTTATGAGACTGGTCGGATTAAGTCTTTTTAAACACCCAAGTACGCGTGTTTTTGTACGTACGTGTAGGATTGTGTGTGTGTTAAATTATATTTTCAGTGAAGGAGGATTAGAATCAGAAGAATTTGATCATTCTTCTCTGACGGGATGTTCAATCCCAGTTTATCCTGAGTCTGTACTCTCTCTGGACTTGGGTAAAGTGGCCCGCTGACCCTTCGGGTGGGGTATGTGTATGATTGCTCAGCCCCTGGCAGATGAAGTTGGTGGGGGGGCGGGGCGGAGAACGGGTTACGGGGGGACGGGACAAGCAGCTTTGTGTCTTGTAAGCAGCTCAGGAGAGAAAATTAAAAACTGTTATGTCTAATCTGCAGCACCAAGAACAAGTGGCACACGCTCCCGAATATGAGGTTTGATCCTCTGTGTTTACATGGCTCACACACACACACACACACACACACACACACACACACACACACACACACACACACACACACACACACACAGCCTAGCCCAGACTCCTGCTGATAAAAGCCCACAGATTGTGTCCTGGCCCAGATGCATGGGGGAGGGGAGGAGAGGGAGAGGTGCTGGGTATTGAGCTGCACTCTCATTTTTTCAGCCCAGAGATCAGCACTGGGACATCTAGGTCACATCATTACAGCAATCTTCTGCTTGTTCATTCCCAGCTTACTGAGCTCAGGGGGACAGATCCCCTTCATTCACACACATACACACACACACACATTAATACATCACCCACAAGGAATGCAAAATATGCATTTACAAGATTAGATTCATCTTCAATCAATCTGGCATTTTGGAGATAGTATTTTCCGTGCAGGCAATAGGCTTTGTCTAACAACACAGGGAGGACATTCCAGGCATTGGGCAGTTGTATTAATTCTATTGTCCATTTGACCATTTCTATTGCCTGTCCATTAGCACGTTTATCAACAAAAAACAATTTTTACATTCACTTTTAATCATTTAGCAGACACTCTTATCCAGAGTGACTTACAGCAAGCACAGGGACAAGGACGCAACGTTTGTTCAAACTGGGTACCTTCTGATTACTAGCCCATTCCCTAACCGCTCAGCCACAGGACTCCCCACAGAATAATTTTTTTCTGAGCTTCAGTCTGTCAAATTATTTGAATGATTTGTGTTTAACATTTTTGTCTTACAATGTTTAATTTGACTCGATATGTCATGAAGTAAAACTCAAACAATTCAGTAGTTTCACTTTTTTGTCAATTGACCTTTCAAGTCACAGGGTTTTCCTCAGCCCAGGTTGACGAGACTGTGTATAGTGAGGAATCAGTGCCCTCTGCTGGTTCCAATTTGACATGTTATGAAACAATCGACATCATATTAACCTGCAGGCGGTGCTGTGCAACAATGTTTCACCATGTCTGATACAGTGTTTGAAGGAGAACTGAAAAGAACTCCGATGGTACAGAAAGTGTCTTTCTAAAAGAAATCACGTCGACAGTCGATCTACAGTCTTCTTTGTTCTGGTTCAGATGGTTTTATCTGTACGAACAGATCCATACCTGTATATAAGGTCAGACCTAGAGTATTAGGATAAACTTGATTCGTCGAGATTAAAAATTCCATGCTCCAGGTGAGGCTCGAACTCACATCCTCGGCATTGCTCTGCTGGACACTGTTATATAAGTACCGCGCGCTAACCGATTGCGCCACTGGAGCTACAATGTGCACAACTATTAAAAAGGTCGATAGGTTAATTTGAAGAAACGTTCTTTTGGCCTGTTTTTTGTATTTATTATTATTTTATTTCTATTCTATTCTGGGCAGTGTTGGGTAGTAACGCGTTATTAGTAACGCCGTTACGTAACGCCGTTACTTTTTTCAGTAACTAATAACGTAACGCGTTGTTTTTTAAAATTCAGTAACTCCGTTAACGTTACCATACGCTGCGTTACTCCGTTCCTTTTGGATAAAAAAAGAGGGTTTGGTTGTACAACGGCACACAGTTCCAATAACATAGTGATCAATAAAGTTTAATTGAATTGAAAAACAAAGCATTTGTCGCATTTGTCCCACACATAATCAAACACGCATCATGAAGAGGACTGGACAGGTCAGGGGCGGGCACGGTATGATGGCGAGCAAGAAGGGGGAGATAAGTTTCTACTCGTGGAGGTTTTCACATTATTTTAAACTGTTTTTGAATACCAAATAAGAAAGATAGGCTTGCAGTTTATAGCCTATGGAAGACTTTATGGGCTGACTGAAATAAATAGGCATTGAAAAAATACTTTGGTGTTTGTGTCAAGGTTTGTGTTGGTGCACAACGGATCATATTGCTTGGATGATTACATCCAGTGATATGGATGCAAATGAATTGAAACAGTTGTTTTAATCAACAGTCTGTATTACTCAGTATCAGTACAGAACTGAAATGACGGCTAGAGGGGAACTCAATCAATCAACCTTTATTTAATGGGGACATTGGAAAAACGTTGTACAGTAACTAAAAAGTTACTTTCTCAGTAACGCATTACTTTTTGGTTTAAGTAACTGAGTTACTAACTGAGTTACTTTTTACAAAGTATCTAGTAACTGTAACTAGTTACTATTTTTCAGTAACTAGCACAACACTGATCCTGGGGTTATGACTGGGATTAGACCTAGGCTCCCCGTATCCGCAAGTGAACCACCAGAGAATGTTTGACAATGTCTCGACAAAATAGATGTGGTGATTCTAAATACTTAATTAATATGCTCACTGAAGCTATTTAGAGTACATTTGAATGAACTTGGTATATACATGGCAAGATGGTTTGAGGTCTTATGTCAAACTTGTGATCCAGCAGGGGCAGGATCCACCCCTCACACGCACCTCAGCCTTATTGCTCCAACAGGTCAGCAGCACCTAGATTTTAATTCACAGTTCCGCCCTTTTGTTTAATTATTTCTATTTTGTACTCTTCTAATATTACACACACACCCCGCCCCCACCTTATATGAATTGTATGGTTCGTCTAGCAGTAAAAAAAAAAAAACAATTAACAAAATTATTAAACTTCAGGATGCCACTGGTAAGGCAGTGGTTCTCAATTCCAGTCCTCAGGGACCACTCTCCTGCATGTTTTAGATGATTCCCTGCTTCAACACACCTGATTCAAATGAATGGGTCCTTATGAATCTCAGCAGAAGCCTGACAATGACATTGAATGTGTTGGTGTGTTGGAAGGGGGAAACATCGAAAACATGAAGGACAGTGGACTCTGAGGTAACATCAAATGTTTAAACGTAACATGTTTTCTATGTTCTTTTTGCAACAGAAGGATGTGGGAAAAGTTTTGAGACTTTGGTATAACTTTTTCCTTTGAATTCATAGGTCTACCAGTTACATATTTTAAAAAGCCTGTCTCTTCTTCTATGATATAATACACTATATTATATCATATTGACTTTATATCAGCTGCATTGCTATTTATGTTTGCTTGATGGGTTATTTAAACCAATGATGCTCACTAATTACTCCCTTACCACTCCTTTTTCATCCCATTACATTTCTCAACGATCTGTTCTCATCCATGCATTCATCTTTCATCCTCCACACAGCAAACACACATGCTCTTCACAACAACATTTATATCAGGCTCCGATTAATGACCTGTCTAACTCTCTCTCTCAGCCACTTTCGTGCACATTGTGTTGTGTTGTTTTAGGATTTGTGTGACGTGATTAAAGAGTCATCCTTAATAAGCTGCAGTGTGGTCTTGTAGATATTTGTTTCTGTAGCAATAATGTTCATAGAAGACTTTCCATTCCAGGCAGGACTATCCGTCACAGACCCTGACAGAGCAACAGAAGGAGACGGCTTGGTTACAAACAACAGTATTACACGCTATGAAAAATACATTCCATTCTGGCGGTACGTGCATACCATCACAATCAGTGTAGCATTGGTTTTTATTCAGCGGAATCTCTGTTCAACACATGACATAGAGGAAACACCAAAGAAACATTCTTAACAAAGAGAGACCGTTCATTGGCCAGCAGAGGCTAGCCTCAAACACATGCGGCAGCGCCGGTGAAAGAAGTAAGAGATGGTACTGTGGCCTTTACTGCATAAGTGTTGTCAGCTAATGACCAGGCTAGGAGGATAGAAAGAGAATGGGTGGAATATACAAGGAGTTTGCTATACACAAGCTTCTGAATCAGGCCTACGTGGGGTGAGATATGTCTTTGCTTGCTGTCTGCTTTGCTATCTCGGACATCTTATTCTATCTGGGCAGATTAACTGCAGTCTGAAAAGGTAGAAGAGAAGAGCTTGATAATGTTGATGATCATCATGGGGTCATTTTCTCAGTAATCTGGTTTCTATGAATCCAGCACAGTTACAGGTCAGTACTCTGCCTACTTAATAATGCCGTTTAAATGCAGTTGGGTCAATCTGATTGGTTGTTTCCATGACAGTGGCCTGTCAGAAATCAACACAATGGCAACACCATGGCAACCATTCCACAGTCAGATGCCCCACCTGCTTCATACAAACTGAGACAGTCGCACGACTCAAGGCCATTTAGCATGGATGAAGGTAAAAAAAATCAAAACAACCCTTCATCGTGTCTGTTCTCATAAAGCAGAGGGGCAAACACAGAGACAAGCACAATCATACAAGTGCAACCCATCCCCCCAGTCAATAGAAAGTTAGAAGTGGGCACCATCAGTAGTTTGTTCTAGCTGGTGAATCCTCTTGATACCAGGGTGGTTGGTGGGTGATTCTAGAGGGGATGGGTGTGGGGAGACGTGCCCCTCAAGCGACTGCAGCGAGTCAGTCATGGATGACGATGGGGCCCCTCATCCTCAAGCTGGGGTGCGGGGGTGGGGGTGCGAGGACAGGTCCCTGCGGCGGGGCCTGGGAGACCCTGCGGAGGGTGATCTGCTCACAGGGCTGCCGACAGGCATGTCTCAGCTGGGACCTGGACAGCAGGCGTCTGGCCCTCCTGTGGAACACACGGCCTGCAGAGTCAGCACCCCCAACCAGGAACCATCACATTAAGATTCAGATTCAGAATACTAATTTATCCCGAGGGAAACTCCTTCGTATCAACGGCACACAGTCTTGCAAAGCACACAAGGGTAAGGGTGTGAGGTAAAAGATTAGAAAGTGTACACATGGATAGGGGGTAAGGGTGTGAGGTAAAAGATTAAAAAGTGTACACAGGGATGGGGGGGTGGGGGCAATAACAATAAGTAAAAACGGTAGGTGAGGTGAGGTGACTCCACACAGGGAGAGGGGGTGGGGGTGGGCAGAGGCTTGGATAAATGATTATGTACATACTATCCGATTACAATTATACAAGTATTGGTCTTGTAGAATATACAGTATTATATCAGGATGTACAGGATTTACAGTTTTTTGCAGAACAACAACAAAAACAACCTCTCTGTCTCTCTCCCCCTCTCTATGGCTTTGTCTCTCTCTCTCTGGCTCTCTCACTCCCTCTGTCTCTCCCCTCGCTCTCTCTCTCTCTCTCCCTCTGTCTCTCTTCCCCTCTCTCTGGCTTTGTCTCTCTCTCTCTCTCTTTCTCTCTCTCTCCCTCTGTCTCTCTCCGTCTCTCTCTCGCTTTGTCTTTCTCTGTCTCTCTCTCCCTCTGTCTCTCCCCTCACTCTCCCCTCACTCTCCCTTTCTCTTCCTCTCTCTCTGTCTCTCTCTCCCTCTGTCTCTCCCCCCACTCTCTCTCTCCCTCTCTCTCTCTTGCTTTCTCTCTCCCTCCCTCTCTTTGGCTTTTTCTCTGTCTCTCCCCCTTTCCCTCTGTCTCTCCCCTCCCTCTCTCTCGCTTTCTCTCCCTTCTGCCTTCTCTGGCTTTGTCTGTATTTCTCTGTAACCCACAGAACAAGCACTTTCAAAGCACTCATCTCGAGCTGTTTTTCTCACTCTGTTTTGCTCTCTCCCTCTCTAGCATTCTGTCTCTCGCCATCTCCAACTCTCTCCCTCCCTCCCACCCTTTTTAGCTTTGTGTTTGCCTCTCTGCCTCACTCCCCCCCCCCCCCCCCCGAGCTCTAACAGGTTTGTTGTTCAGTTCTCCAAATAGAAAAACCCAGAAGAAAATCTGCTTGTGAGTGTGAATGGGGTTCAGTAATTAGAACAACCTTATCAGGGACAGTGCATGGTTGACCAGCAGTCCTAATGCAGGTGACCTAATGCAGTCCAGTGGTTGCTGATTTAGAGAGTCCAGATTAGTCACGCCATATCTCTGATGAGATGATATCAAACTCAAATCAATAAAAATCCCTCCTCCAAAAGATGTGAAACGATGTCAGGAGAAATAAAAGGCGTTTGGAGGTGTAGCACACGGCGTTCATGTCATCTGCAGCTCTATCTGCCTTAATCGTTCAGACATCAAACTCTGCACAACTCCCCCCCCTTCCCTCCCCCGCTTTCCCTCTCAGCTCTGTCCTGTCTTCCTCCTCCAATCTTTCACTTGACCCCCCTTTTGTCAGAGCGTGGTTCCTGCTCACCACAGGAAGGAAGCCAGAGGGACATCTCTATCTTCTGTTGTTAGCGCTAGCCTTTCAGATGTAAACGATTAGCAAAGTAGACCTAATGAATGAGTTCCTCTGGGAAACGTAGGCTTGGGTTGCTGACCCTGGTTGGTTCTGTCTCAAGCCTCAGCTAACTGTACCTGTACATATTCTGTATATTCCTGTTCATATTCTGTATATTCCTGTAAATATTATGTATATTCTGCTTAAAACTGATATATTTTGCTTACACTAACGGTTTTGCACTTCTGGTTGGATGCTAACTGTATTTCGTTACCCTGTACTTGTACCTGTGTGACGACAATAAAGTTGTATCTAATCTAATCAAATTTAAAACACTGTTTTCTTTTTCTGTCTCTAGTCGGAAATATTGTAACACCACCCAAAGAGTCATATCAAACACACATATGCAGACACACACACTAACTTAGTGTCAGTAGGCACCCATAGACATGCACATGCAATAACAGATATGCACACCAATCCTATATACAGTTGTGGTCAAAAGTTTACATACACTAGTGAAGATCATGTATGCCATGGCAATATAGGGTTTTCAATAAACTCTACAACTCTTATTTTTCTGTGATGGAATGATAAGGAGCACATATTTCTTTGTCACAAAAAACATTCATGAAAATTTTTTCTTTTATGAATTTATTATGGGTCTTTTGAAAATGTGACAAAATCTGCTGGGTCAAAAATATACATACAGCAATGTTAATATTTGGTTAAATGTCCCTTGGCCATTTTCACCTCAATTAGGCGCTTTCGGTAGACATCCACAAGCTTCTGGCAAGCTTCTGGTTGAATCTTTGACCACTCCTCCTGACAGAATCGGTGCAGTTCAACTAAATTTGTTGGTTTTCTGAGTCGGACTTGTCTCTTCAGCACAGTCCACATATTCTCTATGGGGTTTAAGTCAGGACTTTGGGAAGGCCACTCTAAGACCTTAATTCTAGCTTGATTTAGCCATTCCTTCACCACTTTTGATGTATGTTTGGGGTCATTGTCCTGTTGGAACACCCAACTACGTCCAAGACCCAACTTTCTGGCTGATGATTTTAGGTTTTCCTGCAGAATTTGGAGGTAGTCTTCCTTCTTCATTATTCCATTTACTTTCTGTAAAGCACCAGTTCCACTGCCAGCAAAACAGGCCCACAGCATAATACTACCACCACCATGTTTGACGGTAGGTATGGTGTTCTTGGGGTGAAAGGCCTCACCTTTTCTCCTCCAAACATATTTCTGGTCATTGTGGCCAAAAAGCTCAATTTTAGTTTCGTCTGACCACAGAACTTTCCTCCAGAAGGCCTTGTCTTTGTCCATGTGATCAGCAGCAAACTTCAGTCGAGCCGTAAGGTGCCGCTTCTGGAGTAATGGCTTCCTTCTTGCACGGCAGCCTCTCAGCCCATGGCGATGTAGAACACGCTTGACTGTGGACACTGACACATGTGTTCCAGCAGCCTCCAACTCATTGCAGACTTGCTTTTTGGTGGTTCTTGGTTGACTCTTGACCAACCTGACCAATTTTCTCTCAGCAGCAAGTGATAGCTTGCGTTTTCTTCCTGATCGTGGCAATGATACAACTGTGCCATGCACTTTATACTTACAAACAATTGTTTGCACAGTTGATCTTGGGACCTGCAACTGCTTTGAAATGGCTCCAAGGGACTTTCCTGACTTGTTCAAGTCAACGATGCGCTTTTTCAGATCCGTGCTGAGCTCCTTAGACTTTCCCATTGTAGTATTTCTGGCTGAGTCTAGTGAATGTGTCAAACAAGCCCTATTTACATGGACTGAAAGAAGTCACCAGCTGGAGTCAATCATAATCACTCGTAAGAAGTTAGGAGGCCATGCCAAAAAGCAAATTGGATTGAAACAACTTTTTCTACATCACCAAATTGGTAATTCAAGGTGCTGTATGTATATTTTTGACCCAGAAGATTTTGACACATTTTCAAAAGACCCATAATAAATTCGTAAAAGGACCATTTTTTATGAATGTTTTCTGTGACAAAGAAATATGTGCTCCTTATCATTCCATCACAGAAAAATAAGAGTTGTAGAGTTTATTGAAAACCCTATATTGCCATGGCATACATGATCTTCACTAGTGTATGTAAACTTTTGACCACAACTGTACATTCACACACACGCTTGATGGATGCTTGAGGAGAAGGAGATAGGCTGGACGGAGGCTGGATGGAGGCTAGACGGCGGCTGGTGGAGAGAGGCTGGACAGAGGCTGGGGGAAAGGGAGAGAGGCTGGACAGATGCTGAGGGAGAGGGAGAGAGGCTGGGGGTAGGGACATGGTGTCAGGATCCAAATGGACACACTCCTAGTCACAACCTACAAGGCCAAATTCTTCTTCTTTCATTTCCCAAACAACAATTCATTCATACACTCAGTACATATGACTCAACTAAAGTGTGTCCCTAAAAACTCCTTTACAAATACCTCGCAACTGAGTCCCAGTTACAACATCCCAGCTGAACAGTGTGTAAGGTGTTTGTATTACGTGATACATCCATTAAGATAACACTGTAACTACTACTTTCAGAATCTGAAAGGTGAATACACTGCGAGACTCCACAGGTTACCAGGGTCAACTTGTGCTCCTGAATGTGTATTGGGTGTGTGTGTGTGAGTATGCGTGCGTGTGTGTATGCGTGTGTGTGTATGCGTGTGTGTGCGTGCGTGCAGGATAGAGGGCTTACCGTGAGAAGGTGTCTAACGGCTGCAGCACTGAAATGAGACAAGCAGCCAGTCACTCACAGGCAGGGCAAACACGCGCTCACCCCAAGACAGGGCACACGAGAGGTCAGAAGTCAGGGGTCAGGCCAGGATGTCTACATGTGGGTCTGTCTGGTGTCTGTGTGTGTTTGTACCTAGCATGAGTGGAAAGACAGAGTATCTAAGCTGTGGAGAGAGTATCAGTGGAAACCTGTGGAGTCTCTTTCTTCACCATAACAGAGCCCTCTTGAGATCTATTCTCAGCTTGCTTGCTTGCTTGCTACAGTGAAATTCTTGCCAGTTTGCCAGTGCTGTCTGCTTTGTTCACTGTTTGATAAACGCATCTTCCCTCTGCAGCTGTTTCTGTCGCTTCAGACACGCAGTTTGTCTGCTGTCAGTTAGACACCAGCCATCCGCCTCTCATCCACTCACACAGAGACAAGCCAGCGTCCAATAACAGGGCATGGAGAAAGCTAGGCCACACCTACCTTGTCTCCCTGGTGACCAGGAAGAAGCTGTCGTCGGGGGCGTCGATCCAGTTCGGGCGTCTTTTCCGCATCATCACTCCGCCCCTAGAGCTACTCCCACTACTGCTGCGCCCGTTGTGCTGGTGACAGCCAATCAAAAGGACACACACAAGACATGGTGTCGTGTCAGCGAATCACAGTCGACGAGAAGCGTTTATTGATTATTGATAATGAGGAGGCTACCCACCAGGACTGAAGCCGAGCCTGGGCCTGGGGGGGGGCCTGGCAGGGGGGCAGGCTGGGGGCCGGGCGTGGGGCCCTGGATGTCTGCAGGAGACGGAAGGAACAGTGAGAAAAAGAGTCATGT
The DNA here is from genome assembly GCA_030340665.1 of Neosalanx taihuensis. Taxonomy (NCBI): domain Eukaryota; kingdom Metazoa; phylum Chordata; class Actinopteri; order Osmeriformes; family Salangidae; genus Neosalanx; species Neosalanx taihuensis. Next base: position 8,063,572 of record CM059303.1, on the reverse strand, counting down.
TTATCACAGGGGGTGTTTGTGTAAGTGAGCTGAATTGGTGACACACTCCTCAGTATAAATACCACCCAACTGTACCATCCAACAGCTTGCTTTCTAAGGCATAGCAGGTAAAAATTTGTTGGTGGCGGTCATGCTTGTTAGTCAGACGACCTAAGTTTGAATCCCATCATGGGCAGGATCGGAAGCCACACGACTATACCAGGTCCATGTGTATGAAACTGTCACCTGAGCCTTTCTCCTGCTCCATCCTGCTGTGGTGGTGGTAGCCCCTCTTTCCCAGCATGCCGTGAGGTCCATGAGGGAGGGAGAAGAGCAGGCGGCGGGGGGGAGGGGCCTGCAAGCCGGGCGTGCGGTACGAGCGCAGCGCCGGAGTGGCCGGGCGAGACTCTGAAACAACAACATGGACTGTTCCAGAGACCACATGGTACTGACACGACTAACCTCAGTGTGTGTGTGTGTGTGTGTTACCTAGGAACTGCACGACGCTGGTGAGGGTGCTTCTCGGAACAGTCCGGATCCTGGGCGGTCTGCCCCCTTGACCCTCCGACACTCGCAACATATCTGGACACATAAACACACACGCACGGAATCACCTCTCCAAACCAGCACAAGCCTAGATGGAGTCTGTTCCCCCTCTACCTCACAGAGAGGATTAGATCCTCATGTTCCAGAAGTTCTATTAGATTTAGAATACTAACTTCTCATATCCACTGTTGTGTCTGTGGTTCAGTAGAACCCATGGCTTTTTGCCACACAGGTTATACACCTCCTTCTTTCCATATTCCTTTTATGAATAACCGTTAGTGATACATCTACAGCGTATCAAGTTTGAATCCAGTTACTTCAGGTGAGGACTTCTGACAAAACCACATTGAACTTTATGTTTAGCCACATTATTCAGTCTTGCTCAAACAAGAATGAATTTCACGTTTCGTTTCCATCCTCTGGTGAACGAGCCGGCTGCTCTGGTGTACAGTCGACACGCAGAGAGAAGAGACACCACCCATGCACATGCAAACACGCTGGCTCCTTACCTGGTTCTCCACACACATGCGGGCATGCACAGGTACTCACACAGCCCACAGCACACAAGCACAGAGGATGGGAGGGGGTGGTGGAGGTGGAATGGCGACAGGCAGGTACAGCCCATGCTGTCGTAGGGGGGCGGGCCCTTCGTGCTCCTCTGGACGTAACGGCCAATAGGTGAGTGCGGCAACGTGATGGACAGATACACAGACACATGAAGCACAAGGACTCGGAGAGGATGGTTTCAGCTGTGACTTTATTAGAAGACTACTCTCACATTCACACAGAGAGAGCGACAGAGACAGACGAGAGAAGAGAGAGAGAGGTGAAGGTATTGCACGCCCGGTTAAGGAGAGTAGAAACAGAAGAGAGCTGAGAGGTGACAGTCAGCCTATTGGATGAAACCCATCATGTGACAGGCAAGGGTTCTTACATGTACAGAGGCACGGAGGGAGGGAGTTATTATGGCAACAGATCAGGAAGAACACAAACGTCAAACTCAGGAGGGGATGAATGGATGGTGTGGAGGTGTTGTCTGTGAGGAGGAGGTGTGTGTGGCTGAAGGGGCCACTTCTGTCTCACCATACTAATCTGACTGACGCACCCCAGCGCTGCTTAAGCTACTGCACTGCAAGAGGTAGGAACTCAACTGGCCTCAATCCATTTTCCCTCTTCCTCTCACACACACACACACACACACACACACACACACACACACACACACACACAAGCACTAATGTGTGCACTGAGGACCATCCCCCCCACACACACACAGCAACAGAACTGATTGCTAGGCTAGGGTATCCTTCTGAACAGGTTGAACGTTCCCCAGCATAAACAGGTGATTCAGCCTCCAACAGCAGAGACTGGGCTAGCCACCTCCAGGGGGCGCTGTGCAAAATAGAGCATCTCTTAGTAAAATATGCCTCCTCCGTGTGGCCTGGGGAAATATACTGCTCAAACTACTATATGGAAGTCACTATCATCTACAGACTGTAATAGGAAGAGCACAGATTATGTTTGTGTCATGTTATATAACTAAGACTGAAATAATGCTTTTATTTACACTTTAGTCCCAAGGACACAAACAGTTGGATGGGTTTAAGGTTTCAAGCTTTAAGTGCTCTAATCACTGAGCTTTCCTGAACTAAGGCAACTATTTAAGGTTTTCCACAACCGTCAGTGATGGAAACTTGGAGCTCACAGTGATCTACGACCGTCATGAGAAAAAACAAAACAAAAAACAGGAAAACAGACAAATGAAAATATGATCAGAACTCAAATACTTATGAGGACAGGCAGTCTTTATTGGAAACAGGGGGAGGGGGGGAGAATACAAAAACAATAATAATAATTATATAACAATAATAATAAAAACAGAAAGAGAGACGGGGGGGAGGGGGGTGAATGGAGCAGCAGTGGGGAGTGGGGAAGGGCGCCAGGGTGAACAGGGGCCTGGTGTGAGTTGAAGTGTGTGTCTGTATGAACGTGTGTGTGACAGAGCAGAAGTTAGGAATTGAAAGAGCTCTTACACTCTGCCTTTATGGCCCCACAGTTAATGGGCACAAAGGGGCGTCGTGCGGCCCGGCGCAGCCGGATGAGGTCACGGCACATGTGCCTGGCCAGCTTGGTGAGGCGCGTGGCCTGCAGCAGGAACGCCTGCTTGGTCTTCATGGAGGACTTGGGGCTGCCACTGTTACGCACTGGAACCATGTGACTGGACTGGCGGGGCCCGTGACCTCGCGAACGAGGCTCCTGGAGGGAGGGGTAGAGACAGGCAGAAAGGGGGGGAGAGAAGAACAGAGAGACAGACAAACAGCGAGAGAGACAGAGAGAGAAGAAAATGTAATACATTAGTTGAAAGACATAAACACTGGAAGAGCAATACAACTGTAAAGAAACTGTCGGCCGGTCAACCAGGGCTGAGGAGACAGAGGGACAGGGTTGAGGAGATGGGGCTGGGGAGACAAGGTGACAGGGGGAAAGGGCTGGGGAGACAAGGATAAGAAGACAGGGAAGGTGGGGAGACAGGCAAGGGGGACAGGTAAGACAGGAGACAGGGCAGGGGTGACAGGGAAGACAGGGCTGGAGAGACAAGGGGACAGGGCTGGGGAGACAGGGAAGATGGGGCTGAGGAGACAGGGCAGGGGAGGCAAGGGGATAGGGCTGGGGAGAGGATCTTACGTTGGTGGTTGGGGTGGGGGATGTCCTTTCCTCTGGCCCCTCAGCTCTGCTTGGCATCTTCAGGCCACCATACTTCTTCCAATACATCCAGCAGGACACACACAGGCGACACTGCATGTTAGGAGGGCCCCACGAGTACCACTGGGCTGACTGCATGGCTGGGAACCACACACACACACACACACAGGAAAAAAGTAGAATTAGCATAGTGTGTCTGAGTGGATGTGGCCACATAGTGATCACTGCAGAGTGGTAGGTTTTGGTGATGACTAGTTTAGACAGTCTTGGTGAACCAGCACACACGGGAAAGGGGGAGGGGCTGTGCTGATAGGGGGAGATGTCAGAGCTGATTAAAGGATGATCTACCATACTTCCTCCATTAACAGATCTGATCTCATTTCCTGGCACTAGGTCCTCCGACCACTATCTGTTACCTATTGCTCCTTCTCTCTCTCTCTCTCTGCCTTTGTTTTTCCTCATCCCTCTCACACACACACTCACAGAAGCACGTTTCACAGGCTCTGCCTCCTCCTGTTCCTGCTCCTCCTCCAATTCCTCCTCCCACTGCTCCTCCTCCTCCGCCTCCTGCTGTGTGGTAGGCCCCATGCCCCGCCCCGTTTACTGTTGCCATCTTCCCATTGGTCACAGAGATCTGATTGGGGTTGGGCTTGTTACTGTGGACACACAAAAGCAGCATGTTACACACCTGCAGCTGTCCTCCCGCTGCTTAAGGTAACATAACCAAGGTAACATCAGAGACGCGCGTGTCGTTTTGTCACTCACTATGTGGGGATGTACACCTGCTTGAGTTTGCTCTCTGCTTCTGCTGCTTTCAGCCTCTTCTGCTCAGAGAGAAGCACATACATACACAACACACACACAGAAGAGATCAGACACAGGTTTCTAATAATTAAGGTTGGGTCACCTGGAGAGCCATGCCTCTTTGAGCAAGAAGATGGGCTGTGTTAGCCTGGTGGTGTTAGGCAGGAGGTGTTAGCCAGGCTGTGTTAGCCTGGTGGTGTTAGCCTGGTGGTGTTAGCCTGGCGGTATTAGCCTGGTGTTGTTAGCATGGCTGTGTTAGCCTGGCTGTGTTAGCCTGGTGTTGTTAGCATGGCTTTGTTAGCCTGGCTATGTTAGTCATTTTACATTTTACATTTATTCATTTAGCAGACGCTTTTATCCAAAGCGACTTACAAGAGAGAGCTTTTACAAAGAGCATCAGTCATTGAGCATAGCAACGTGATAGACCCCGAACACAGTCGTTTTTTTAGATCGTGAATCATACATCATGAGAACCAATAAGTGCCAAGGGAAGAACTATAAATGCATAACACAACAATTGTGAACATAAAGCAAGAGATACAACAAACAACACTGGAAAGTCACCATATGGGGGCCAACAGATTGTTCTAAAGCACATTAGATTATGTGAAGTACCATACTATTCCTAAGTGCCATTAAATTCAGGCTGTGTTAGCCTGGCTGGGTTAGCCTACTGCCCCTATCCTCGTGGACTCACCTGCTGGACATATCTGTCTGTTGTCTTCCACATGTAGTAGTACTCTATGATGCTGGTCAGAGACTTCCAGGGCAGCTGTGAGACACACAACAGAGGAGGGAAGGAGGGAAAGAAAGGAGGGAGGGAGGGACCAGGAGGGAGAGACCAGGAGTAGGGAGAGGTGAAGAGACCAGGAGGAAGGAGAGAGAGGTGGCAGAACAGGGGGAGAGATGAAGAGAAATACAACCAAAAAAATGAGCCAGGGAGAAGGAGACAGGGAGAGAGATAAAGAGAGGGACACAGAGAAAATATGGATGTTATTCTTAACGGCAGAGTGGGTGCAATACAGCTTCCGGACCACTCACACACCACCAATGCCTTGACACACACACACACACACACACTTACGAAGTCTTGTCGGATGTCGTTGAAGTCTTTGCCGTATTTCTCCAGCGCCTCTTCGAACATGCTGGCCTCGGACGCGCTCCACTCCTCCATCTCGTCCCGGCACAACACCGGCCCCCCCGCCGGAACCAGCACGCTTAGGGCGCTGGACAGGTCGTAACCATGGCGATGCAGTGTGTCCATTGCGTGGAACTACACGGGTGTATAGGGGCATGGTTTAGGGTTAAAGTAACCAATCAGTTGTCAGGGGGTCTAGCTGGAGGCCATGCTACATGGCTCAGTCTGTGTGCATGTGTGCAGGCATGGGTGTGTGTGTGTTTGGGTGTCTGTATGTGTGTGAGTGTGTGTGTGTGTCTGCATATGTGTTTGTGTCTGTGTGTGTTTGTGTCTGTGTGTGTTTGTATGGGTGTGTGTCTCATCAGTGTAATGTCTGCATGTATGTGTCTGTGTCACCATTGTGATGTCTGCATGTGTGTGTCTGTGTCTCACCAGTGTGATGTCTGCATGTGTGTGTGTCTCACTAGTGTGATGTCTGTATGTGTGTCTCTCACCAGTGTGATGGCTGTGTGTGTGTGTGTGTCTCAACAGTGTGATTCGTGTGTCCGTCTCACCAGTCGGATGTCTGCATATGTGTGTGTCTCACCAGTGTGATGTCTCGTGATGCTGCTGCAGCACTCATGTGTAAGCTAGGCTGTCTGACAGAACTGCTGCAGTCCAAAGCTCGCGCAAATGTACCCACCGCCCTGTAAACACACACACGCACGCAGGCAGTCACACACACAGCAAGGTGAGCCAACCGCAGGAGGCAGATGTGGTGGTCAGGGTTTGAGGATGGGAGTGAAGGTAGAGGGCAATGGTAGAGACATCCTACCGTGCCACCACCAGGAACTGGTCGATTTGTCTGCTGCTCAGAGGACACTGTGGATCCCACAACTTCTCCTCCAGCTTGGACTGGTCTCTTTCATCTGCCTCGTCTAGGACACCATGGGAAGGAGTGTGAGAGAGAGTGTGAGAGTGTGAGAGAGTGAGTGACAGAGAGAGACAGAGAGAGTGTATAGCTCACCCTCCTGTAACATCTCTGGTACGTCAGCCTGGAAGCGTGGGCCCACCCTGATCTCTCCCTTATCTGCCAGCAGGGTCTTCTGTGTGGGGTCGTACACTAGAGAGTAGAAGAAAGTATCCTGCAGACAGAAGAGACACACACTCAGTCAGAACACAGGCAGGCCAAGCGCACAGGCAGGCCAAGTGCACAGGCAGCGGACAATCAGTGATATAATCTAATGTTGTTCAGAACTACTTGTCGGTCCCCATATGGTGACTCGCCAGTGTTTGCTTTATTGTTTGCAATCGTTGTGTTATGCTTTTATAGCTCTTACCTTGGCACTTATTGGTTCTCACGATGTATGTTTCACGATCTAAAAGCCCACTGTGTTCGGGGTCTATCACGTTGCTATGCTCAGTGACCGATGCTCTTTGTAAAAGCTCTCTTTTGTAAGTCGCTTTGGATAAAAGCGTCTGCTAAATGAATAAATGTAAATGTAGTGAGAACGGGTTTCACGTGCGACTCACTTCTTTGTCAAGGTAGGAGAGGACAGCTTCGGTTTCGTTCAACAACGCCACACTGCATTTCCCCCTGGAAGCAGATTGGTAAGAGGAGTTTGGTAGGAGAAGGGTGGCAGGAGAAGAAGGGCAGGGTGGCAGGAGAGGAGGGGCAGGGTGGTAGGAGAGGAGGGGCAGGGTGGTAAAAGTGGAGGGGCGGGGTGGTAGAAGAGGAGGGGCAGGGTGGTAGGAGAGGAGGGGCAGGGTGGTAGGAGAGGAGGGGCAGGGTGGTAGGAGAGGAGGGGCAGGGTGGTAGGCGAGGAGGGGTGAGGTGGCAGGAACAGGGTGGAGACACAAGAGTGGAGGGAAAGGGCAAGACAGAGGTGAAGATGAGAGGAGAGCAGTGCTTGACTAGAGTCTTCATAGCCATCTGACTGCGAGTGTGTATTCATGTGCAGTGCCTGCATCTCAGCTGGAGGTTAGAGTCTTTGTGTGTGTCCCTTATGTGCTTCCTGCATAAAAATTTAGGTTTGGCCACAGGATACTTTTCTCCACCATAAACAATAAGAAATTGTGTGCAAAATAATGGAATTTAATAATTGTCTATGCATTTATTTCTGCTAGTAAACAGCCTGCTAGGCTATCTTGTAATACACGCAACTGAAATTTAAATAGGTGATTATTCGTGTCCACTGGCAGATCATGGACAAGACAAAAGGCAAGACTGTGAATTATTTAAATTTGTATGAACAAGGAATACAAGTGTATACCTGATGTGTGTATACCTGATGTGTGTGTACCTGATGTGTGTGTGGGTACCTGATGTGTATGTATGTGTGTCTGATATGTGTGTGTGTGCCTTATGTGTGTGTATGCGCCTGATGTGTGTGTGCCTGATGTTTGTGTACCTGATGTGTGTGTGTACCTGTTGTGTGTGTGTGTGTGTATACACCTGATGTGCGTGTGTACCTGATGTGCATGGGTATGTGTGTTTGTACCTGATGTGTGTGGCTGGTAGACTCTCATACTGACGAGACAAGAACAGTTCTCTGTGGCGGAGCTGGTGCTTCTGTTTGTCTGTTAGCTCCAACTCCGACGGACACTCCTTCTCCTCCTCCAGGTCTTCTGTTGAAACACACACACACATGCGTTACAGCCAGCTTCCCACTGACACACACAGGTAGGACACACACAGGTGGGACAAACACAGAGCCACTAACTTGCATGCTTGTCTGCCAGCTGGATGAGGCTGTGGGAGATGTCCCGTCTCCTGTAGAAACACACAACCTTGGCTTCAACATTCCCACTGGCTGTCTGAAAGAAACACACACACAGTGAGACAGAGCAGGGCATTTCAGAAACACACACACACACACACACAGTGAGACAGAGCAGGGCATTTCAGAAACACACACACAGTGAGACAGAGCAGGGCATTTCAGAAACACACACAGTGAGGAAGAGCAGGGAATTTCAGAAACACACACACAGTGAGACAGAGCAAGGCACTTCAGAAACACACACACAGTGAGGAAGAGAAGGGCATTTCAGAAGCACACACACAGTGAGACTTCAGAGATTTCAGAAGGTCCCCTCTGACCGGCAACCTTGCATTCCTCCCTGCGTGTGATGCTCCTTGCCATGGCGGCCTGAGTGCTCTGTCAAATACTCTTTGACTGATTGGCCGCTTAATTAACCAGACAAGTAATTGAGTAGTATGATATTAAAAGCAGACACTGGTGAGAGGACTGGAGAGAAGAGGGAGAGATTCACCACCAGCCCCCCCCCACACACACACAGTCAACATCTGCCTCCTTGTCTCATATTACAGGCAAACACACATATAGGCAGCACTGGTGGGTGTCACCTCCACTTAACAGGCAGGTATTTAAGATATTCTGCCGTGAGCAGCACTTAAAATTGCTACATCTTTGCTTTCTAGATGTTAAACGTTTGTACACACCCAGCTTTTGACTGGTAGTGTATGTCCTAACATTCCCTTGTGCTCTTTCTCACTCTCTCACACACACACACACACACACACACACACACACACACACACACACAGCCTTGGGTACTACCTTGTTGAGCTCTTCTATTCTGCGGATCAGGTAAGGGTTACTGGAGGAGTTCTCGAAGAACACGTAGTCTGTGTTGAAACAGAAGGTGAAATCAGTCCAAATGTCATCAGTGAAACACGGCCTTCACAGCTAAAAGGTAAACATCCTGAACAAAATAAGTTGGATGCTTCCTAATTCTATCTAGGCAGACTTTCACAGCGGAATTTCAACAAACACATGTGAATGGGCAAATTGCGATGAAAGCGCCTATCATAGATGAAACATTACTTATATTTACATTTAACAAGACGATCTTATCCAGAGCGACTTACAGCAACATTCCCCCTGACACAACCGGGGTTCGAACCAGGGACCTTCTGATTACTAACCCGCCACCTTAACCGACAGCGCCACATACAGTTGTGGTCAAAAGTTTACATACACTAGTGAAGATCATGTATGCCATGGCAATATAGGGTTTTCAATAAACTCTACAACTCTTATTTTTCTGTGATGGAATGATAAGGAGCACATATTTCTTTGTCACAAAAAACATTCATGAAAATTTTTTATTTTATGAATTTATTATGGGTCTTTTGAAAATGTGACAAAATCTGCTGGGTCAAAAATATACATACAGCAATGTTAATATTTGGTTAAATGTCCCTTGGCCATTTTCACCTCAATTAGGCGCTTTCGGTAGACATCCACAAGCTTCTGGCAAGCTTCTGGTTGAATCTTTGACCACTCCTGACAGAATCGGTGCAGTTCAACTAAATTTGTTGGTTTTCTGAGTCGGACTTGTCTCTTCAGCACAGTCCACATATTCTCTATGGGGTTTAAGTCAGGACTTTGGGAAGGCCACTCTAAGACCTTAATTCTAGCTTGATTTAGCCATTCCTTCACCACTTTTGATGTATGTTTGGGGTCATTGTCCTGTTGGAACACCCAACTACGTCCAAGACCCAACTTTCTGGCTGATGATTTTAGGTTTTCCTGCAGAATTTGGAGGTAGTCTTCCTTCTTCATTATTCCATTTACTTTCTGTAAAGCACCAGTTCCACTGCCAGCAAAACAGGCCCACAGCATAATACTACCACCACCATGTTTGACGGTAGGTATGGTGTTCTTGGGGTGAAAGGCCTCACCTTTTCTCCTCCAAACATATTTCTGGTCATTGTGGCCAAAAAGCTCAATTTTAGTTTCGTCTGACCACAGAACTTTCCTCCAGAAGGCCTTGTCTTTGTCCATGTGATCAGCAGCAAACTTCAGTCGAGCCGTAAGGTGCCGCTTCTGGAGTAATGGCTTCCTTCTTGCACGGCAGCCTCTCAGCCCATGGCGATGTAGAACACGCTTGACTGTGGACACTGACACATGTGTTCCAGCAGCCTCCAACTCATTGCAGACTTGCTTTTTGGTGGTTCTTGGTTGACTCTTGACCAACCTGACCAATTTTCTCTCAGCAGCAAGTGATAGCTTGCGTTTTCTTCCTGATCGTGGCAATGATACAACTGTGCCATGCACTTTATACTTACAAACAATTGTTTGCACAGTTGATCTTGGGACCTGCAACTGCTTTGAAATGGCTCCAAGGGACTTTCCTGACTTGTTCAAGTCAATGATGCGCTTTTTCAGATCCGTGCTGAGCTCCTTAGACTTTCCCATTGTAGTATTTCTGGCTGAGTCTAGTGAATGTGTCAAACAAGCCCTATTTACATGGACTGAAAGAAGTCACCAGCTGGAGTCAATCATAATCACTCGTAAGAAGTTAGGAGGCCATGCCAAAAAGCAAATTGGATTGAAACAACTTTTTCTACATCACCAAATTGGTAATTCAAGGTGCTGTATGTATATTTTTGACCCAGAAGATTTTGACACATTTTCAAAAGACCCATAATAAATTCGTAAAAGGACCATTTTTCATGAATGTTTTCTGTGACAAAGAAATATGTGCTCCTTATCATTCCATCACAGAAAAATAAGAGTTGTAGAGTTTATTGAAAACCCTATATTGCCATGGCATACATGATCTTCACTAGTGTATGTAAACTTTTGACCACAACTGTAACTCCATTCACACAGCGGTTTCCGGTAAGGTTAGTGTAGTAATCAAAGCTAATGTCATATAATCACTCTAACTGTGATGACATCTGTGATGACAACCTGCTGACAGACTTAATCAAGCTTTTTTGGTTCTTCATCCAGGGTTAGTGCACTCGGGTGACCGAGGAACGACTGACCAGCCTTACCCATGCTCCCTGGGTACCTGGTCATGCTAAACTGCTACATTTATATCCTGCAGGAACATAAAACTGCGCAGTCAAAGCTAAAAATAAAAAAACAACAATAGCATCTTGAGATCAAACATTCAGATGCTTCCTAGAAGAGCCATCATTGGAAATGCTTCATTGTTGCCAATATAACAACAACTTTCCAACCGGAACCACGCGCTGGAAACTAGATGTACTGAGCGCTGTGTGCTGTGACTGCTGTGGCAGACTATGCAGATTTCCCTATGGCGATTATCGCGTAGGGGGTCAGACGGCTCAACAGTTAAGGCGTCGGCCTCATGATCGGAAGGTTGTGAGATCGAGCCCCGGCTGTGGCTATGTGACGTTGTGTACTTGGGCAAGGCACTTCATCCTACTTGCCTCAGGGAGAATGTCCGTAGACTTGTAAGTCGCTTTGGATAAAAGCGTCTGCTAAATGAATAAATGTAAATGTATTAGTAATGCAACTTTGCCGATAGAATACAACTTAAACCGTTAAGTCATCATTCAGCCACTACAACGACCCTGTCTCTGAAAGTATCCGATGGTGTCCAGGTCCATGTGAGCTAACACAGGTGGATCTAACACCAGCATTATCGCCATACTTCCTTCTTAACATCTAATGATTGTTGCATCCTATTTGCAGTGCACCCGGTCTGCAAAAAGGTGAATTCCAAAGGTGAATTCATTGCTAACCAGTAAAAACCTTATAATACATGGAAGCATGCCAGCAAGCAGGCAGATCTGAAGGCAGCTCACTAACAACATAGATGAAGACATGCAGAGACACACAGGGTGATCCGACTAATGTTACCACTGGATATCACATCAGATCAGGGAATATGCACTAGAACACGGGCCAGTGGGTTTTGGGGAAAGCTGGGTTTGTTTCTGGATGGGTTAGCATGTTAGCTTGTTAGCTGCTTGGCCACGACAGACGTGAGGCCTGACCCATATTTGAATCCAATAAAAACACAAAATACAAACATGGCTGCAAACTACTACACAAGAATGTACCTCTGTTTTGTGGGCAATACCACCACATCTAAACACGAGCAAAAACGCCATCAGGGACTGGCTGCGAGAGACAAAATGGATTGTGTTTCGCCTTCATAAAAAAGAAACACTGACATACCTCCGACCCGGTACATGTTGGCCGCCATTTCTGCCCTCCCGGAGTGTTGAAACGCGAACCATAAACTAACAAAAACATGCAAAATGATCACACCGTTTATATTAAAATACTGCGATTATTTCACAATGTGCTGGTATTGAAAACAAATGTGATCGCGGGACTTAAAAGTGGAGTTCGGCGGGATGTTTTGGTTGCCTAATGTAGGTAGGCTCCCCTTCCTATGTCTCCACAGTACAATAGCCTACAGTAAACTCATTCGCCAAAAGGACTCGGATCAACCCGAAAAACCACTAGTGACGAGGGAGGGGGAGGGAACCAGCGAATGCGGAGTACAAACACATACACATACACATACACACACACACACACACACACACACACACACACACACACACACACACACACAGAATATATGTAACCTATTAAAAGTAAGCGGAGTACAAACACATACACACACAGAATATATGTAACCTATTAAAAGTCAACTTTATGTCATTTTATAAATTGTGTTATAAAATGTCTGTATAGGCAATTTTTTTTCTTCTGTTCGTTTGTAGAAAATAGTCGATGGATTTTTTATCAAGTGAACAGTTTTGGGACATTGTAGGTTACAAAGGGATGCGCTCTCCGGTGCGTAAAACCTGTGCTCACTCGGGGTCCTCTGTGTGTGTTTGTGTGAGAGAGAGAGAGAGAGAGAGAGAGAGAGAGAGAGAGAGAGAGAGAGAGAGAGAGAGAGAGAGAGAGAGAGAGAGAGAGAGAGAGAGAGAGAGAGAGAGAGAGAGAGAGAGAGAGAGAGAGAGAGAGAGAGAGAGAGAGAGAGAGAGAGAGAGAGAGAGAGAGAAAGTGGCATATCAAGATGATGCTGATTATGAAATGATAGGGAGAAAGAGATAAAGCGCGTGTTTCTACGAGAGAAAGAGAGAGAGATTGGGTGCGCGTGAGCGAGAGAGAAAGAGGCGTGTGACATCAGATTGGCTCTGAGGGGTGGAGAGTTGAGGTCTGCTCAGAGAGCGTTTATCCTGCGCGCCGCGAACAGCGTTGTATCATGAGCCACTTACGCAGCAGCACCAGGTAAAAAAAAACGTCAAAGGTGACACTCTCTCCTTGGCCCGGATCACCATCCACAGCTTTCAACTCAAACAGATGGCGTAACGACTAGGGAAAGGGACTATCGAGGTGACATGAAGTTCGGTAAGAGCATTTGTGTGCTCAACGTTGGGGGGACCCGGTATGCGTTCCCCAGTGAAGTGATCAGGGATTTCCCTCTGAAGCGCGTCAGCCGGTTGCACGCGTGCGCCTCTGAGAAAGAGGTCCTCGAGCTTTGCGATGACTACGACCGGGATCTGAACGAGTTCTTTTTTGACCGACACGCGCAGGCTTTTGTATTCATCATGCTGTACGTTCGCTCCGGTAAGCTGCGCTTCCTCCCCGGGTTGTGCGAGCTGTCTTTCTACACCGAGATGGCCTATTGGGGACTCGAGAGCGCGCACCTGGAGTTCTGCTGCCAGAAACGTCTGGACGACCGTTTGACCGAAATTGGTGTATCTAGTCTGTCAGAGGAGGACCTGCGATCCCTGGGAGACGGGTCCCGGGGCACAACCGGACAAGGGTGCGAAACGGACACAGGGCGCGCCAAGTGGCTCGAGCGGATGCGCAGAACGTTCGAGGAGCCCAATTCATCCATCACAGCGCAGGTTTTGGCATCGGTCTCGGTCGTGTTTGTGATTCTATCCATGGTCATGTTGTGTGCCAGCACCCTTCCCGACTGGGACACGGCCAAACACAACACCGTGGAAGAACACAGGTAGATATAGCGGCAGCATTTTCCAACCAATCTTTCTACTGATTTCGTACAAAGTTTATGTAAACATTACAGTTTAGGCTATCGTCTTTTTCCAAATCGTAATGTATTTCTAGCGCATCATAGCATCCTTAAAAGTGACTTTGTACGGCTCAGGCGCCGCGCGTAATTTAGGTTACATTGTTGCTTGTACGGAGACATAGCTGTTCATACTGCGGGGTCGTCATTGTTCCAATCCCATCTCCTCTGATCCCTATCAAATGTGCCAACTCACTCGTTTTCCGACACACACAACATGAGAAAAGTAAGCAGCAGAAAAATAAACAATCCTCAATGTGCAATTAACTATACAACATTTATTTGAATATCATATATATAATAATTTATTATAAATTCTTTTTTGTTTTTTACCTCTCTTTTTATTTTTGAATACTCATAAGAGTTTGGCTGACATTGTGTGCTCTCTCCAGTCTGGTAAATGGCATCTTGAGCATAGTCCTTCTTCACTTCTTTCATCCTTCATTTCCATTTCTCTGCCTCTTGTTCCCTCCCTCCCTCCCTCCCTCCCTCCCTCCCTCCCTCCCTCCCTCCCTCCCTCCCTCCCTCCCTCCCTCCCTCCCTCCCTCCCTCCCTCCCTCCCTCCCTCCCTCCCTCCCTCCCTCCCTCCCTCCCTCCCTCCCTCCCTCCCTCCCTCCCTCCCTCCCTCCCTCCCTCTTCAAGTCATACATCTTGATCCTGTTCTCTTCTGTGCCCTGCAGGATTGTGGAAGCAGTGTGTATTGGCTGGTTCACTGCAGAGTGTGGTGTACGTTTTCTTGTGGCCAGGGATAAGTGGGACTTTCTGCGGCAGCCGTTAAACATCATAGACGTGGTGGCCATCTCTCCCTACTACATCGCCATGGTGTTAGCTGGGGCGGGGTTGCCGGGGGCAGGGCTAGGAGTTGCCGGGGTGGTGCTGCGGGTGTTGAGGATGATGCGGGTGTTCTGGCTGATGAAGCTGGCTCGTCACTTCCTGGGTCTGCAGACTCTGGGCCTGACACTGCGCCGATGCTACCGGGAGATGCTCATGCTGCTGGTGTTTGTCTGCGTTGCCATGGCGATCTACAGCGCTTTGGCCCAGCTGCTGGAGCACGGCCTGGACCTCGGGGGCCGTAACCCTGACTATGCCAGCATCCCGGCGGCTGCGTGGTGGGTCATCATCTCCATGACGACTGTGGGGTACGGAGATGTCTACCCGGTGACGATGGGGGGGCGTGTGCTGGGAGGAGTGTGTGTGGTGAGTGGGATTGTCCTCCTGGCTCTGCCCATCACCTTCATCTACCACAGCTTCGTACAGTGCTACCAGGAAGTCAAACTGCGCTCGGAGAGATACACACGTAGCCTGTCGGGCCAGGCACCGCACTGACCCGAACCCTCTCATGACCTACTGGAGCACAGACACCTACATCTGCCTGTGGGCTAACAAGCCAGGAGACTCCCTCTTTCTAACAGCTGTAGGTATCATGGGGAAAACACTGACATTCTTTGGGAATGGATGTCCATCACTATTAGCTTCCTGGAGACACGTTTACAACCCTTGGATCGTCTTTATTCTAAGGTTTCCATCCTGTTGTCATTGGTTTTGATGTTTCCACCCATCACATACCACCATCTGGACAGGAAGTTTACATACATAAACATTGTCATATTTCAAGCTGTTGGGTACCAGATCCTGTTTGCATTGCAGTTTTGTGGTAAATAAATTGACGACCAATGTGTGCGCATGTGTGTGTCGTCAAGAGGCCTGTGTCCAGATGGTGACGTCCATGTGACCCAGATGCTCCCCGTTACTATGGTACCCCACCTACCTTTGAAGAGGAAAGGGGGTCGGGGAGAAGAAGGGAAAGATAGAGTCATGGAAAGATAGGTGTTAGACAAGCAGGCTCAAAGAAACAGACAGACAGCAAACTGTGAGATGAACAGAGATAGGAAGATAATGAAAGAGATCCTGACAGCCAGCATGTCCAAAGAGAGGCGGCATGTTCTCAGCACAAAGAATCACCAGAGAGGGAGAAAACACCAGATAAACAATATCTCCAAGGCAACCGCTTTCCCTGCATTTCATGTAGGCTGTCAGTCACATACTGGAGCACTCAGTCAAGGATCAGGTGTTCAGCCCAACGTAAAGCATCCTGAACACGTCACGTACTGTACTCAGCAAACATGCGGACGCCCCCTCAGACAGACACTCACATATCCACACGCTCAGACCAGCGAACATCAGCATATCATCTGAGCAGAGCCACCTGTCTGGTGCTCCGTCACAGAGGGAGGATTGGCTGAGGAGAGACGCGCAGTCTAAACAGATGAGCTGACACCTCTCCCACACAACACTCCCTCCTCGCCTCCTCCCCTCCTCCTGGTCTCTTCCTCCTTCTGCCATCTCTGCGTCTGGTAGCATCAAACTGGGGCTCCAGGCTGTGTTCTTAGAGATATGTGAGAACTTGTTCTTTGTCTTGATGTTTTAACCCTGTCCTGTTCAATCTGTTTGACATTGCCTGAGTCAAATATTGACTTAAGAAAGTTTGTCTACGACAGAAGCTTACTTAATTCATCTGTTGTAAAAAAAACTGTAGTATGTGTTTTGACGTATGGTGAAGGATTCAAGGGAACTTCACTTTTGATACATGTCATTTGTAGCCCCTTGTTAACAACTTGTAATAATTTATTTTAATTATTTGAAATAGCATAAAAGTTGCATTCCCTGTAAGATTAGCCAAACATTTTTTATTGTATTTTACAACGTTCAGTTAACGAAATAAATAATGTAAACTAAATGACCTCTTCAGTGCTTGTACCGACAGAAGGAACAAACAATTGGCAGCTTCTGTCCTCTCCGGGGGAGGGACTTATTGTTTGCGTCATCATTAATCGACACCGAGGCTCTTTTGCCGGTGTTTGTTGGGTGCTGTAACATCTCATGTCTCCCTCTGTCCTTTAACCAACCATGTATTACAAATTCAGCGGCTTTACCCAGAGACTGACGGGGTCTTCACCCGCCACTGCATACACTCCCCAGGTAAGACTGGAGATGGACTTGATCGTGCGTTAAGGACTTCTTGTAACCGGCTTAATGATCTGATGACCTTCATAGCTAACGTTGCTATCAAGCTACCATCAACATCATGTCACCTTACGATGTTACATTTTTCTTCTGGAAATCGAATGTATTAGACACGTGTAAATCGACTCATTAGATAGATTCGGAAGAAAGCTTTTCTGTCAAGAAATGTAAATGTCAGACAGCAGCTAATAGGCTCCCATCTAGGTCACCCCCTGGGTCACCTAACTAGCGGCCAGACTCGACAGAGATCCGTTATGTAGCCTACATAAGTGTCACCTACATAATCACAAAGTCATCTGAAGGGTCGCCGTTGTTGATCATCGTTCCTGGTGTTGGCTTGTGGAGAGCAGTGGTGTGAGTGATGTGTGTGTGTGTTTTCAGGGTCTGAAACCTGGTCTTCCCTCTGAAGCCCCGCCCATGATGTTTGCCTCTCCTACCAAGCTTGTGTCAGAGGCTGGAGCAGCGGTGGACTACCTGGGAGGAAACAAGGTGCCAGATTTCCAGAGGCTCTTCCAGGTACAGACACATTACATTTACATTTACAGTCAGGTCCATAAATATTTGGACATTGACACAATTTTCATCATTTTGGCTCTGTATACCACTACAATGGATTTGAAATAAAACAATCAATATGTGCTTTAAGTGCAGACTTTCAGCTTTAATCACAGGGTATTTACATCTTCAGGTGAACGGTGTAGGAATTACAACACATTTTATATGTGCCGCCCCCCTATTTAAGGGACCAAAAGTAATTGGACAATTGGCTGCTCAGCTCTTCCATGGCCAGGTGTATGTTATTCCTTCATAAAGGGAGTTCGTTATTTCATTGACAAGGAGCAGATAAAAGGTCTAGAGTTAATTTCAAGTATGGTATTTGTGTTTGGAATCTGTTGCTGTCAACTCTCAATATGAAGTCCAAAGAGCTGTCACCATCAGTGAAGCAAGCCATCGTTAGGCTGAAAAATCAAAACAAACCTATCAGAGAGATAGAAAAAACATTAGGTGTGGCCAAATCAACTGTTTGGTACGTTCTTAAAAAGAAAGAAAGCACTGGTGGGATCAGTAACTCCAAAAGACCCGGAAGTGCTTCACAGTGCAGATGGACAATGACCCGAAGCATACTGCGAAAGCAACCAAAGAGTTTCTTAAGGCAAAGAAGTGGAATGTTCTGCAATGGTCAAGTCAATCACCTGACCTAATTCCAATTGAGCATGCATTTCACTTGCTAAAGACAAAACTGAAGGGAAAATGCCCCAAGAACAAGCAGGAACTGAAGACAGTTGTAGTAGAGGCCTGGCAGAGCATCACCAGGGATGAAACCCAGCATCTGGTGATGTCTATGGGTTCCAGACTTCAGGCTGTCATTGACTGCAAAGGATTTGCAACCAGGTATTAAAAGTGACAATTAGATTTATGATTATGTTAGTTTGTCCAATTATTTTTGGTCCCTTAAAAAGGGGGGGGGGGCACATATAAAATGTGTTGTAATTCCTACACCGTTCACCTGATTTGGATGTAAATACCCTGAAATTAAAGCTGAAAGTCTGCACTTAAAGCACATCTTGTTTCATTTCAAATCCATTGTGGTGGTATACAGAGCCAAAATGATGAAAATTGTGTCACTGTCCAAATATTTATGGACCTGACTGACTGTAGCTCTCCACACTCTTATCCAGAGCGACTTGTAGCAAATACAGGGACATACCCCCTGAGGCAAGTAGGGTGTAGTGCCTTGCCCAAGAACACAACGGCATGTTGGCACAGCTGGGGTTCGAACCAGGTACCTTCCGATTACCAGCCCGACAGCCTAACCGCTCAGCCACGACTCCCCAAACCTGGTCTTACCCACAGCACACAGGATACCCACAGCACCAGCTCTGCCTCTCTTTGGCTTTTTAATGACCCTTCCTCTCCTGGCTCTCTCTCCTTCTCCCCCAGACTTCGGATGGGATCCCTGTTCATCTGAAACGTGGGATTCCTGACAGGCTCCTGTACCGCACCACTATGGCCCTCACTGTAGGGGGCGCTCTGTACTGTCTCATGGCCCTCTACATCGCTGCCCAACCCAGCAACAAGTAAACATTCCCAGCCCTGAACTAGGCAGGCTGAGGCTGTCTTCTCCTCCCTCAGGCTTCTCTGTGTGGCGTCGCTCCATCAAACCCTCCCACTCCTTCAAGCTGTCTGATTGCCAAGCACCAAGGCACAATAACCAATGTAATTTACAGTTCAAATCCTAACTTGTACATGATCTTTATTTATAAAATATATATTTATATTTGTGCCAATAAATCGGAAACTGATCGTAAAAGGACTGTGGGTTTGATTTACATTTACGTTTAGTAGACTTCCAGCACATACAGGGACATTCTTACTGAGGAAAGTAGGGTGAAGTGCCTTGTCCAAGGACACAATGTCATGTTGCCTTAGCCGGGAATGGAAGTGACAACATTTTGATCACTCAGCCACATGACTCCCTCTCTACCCACTCAGTGCTGGACTGGTCGCTGCCCCAGACTGTGTGGGAGCCCTGCCAGGATGTGTGTGAACAGGAGAGCTCCTGTCTGCTGCTCACTTCACTCCTGATGTCTCCACTGGTATGTGTGTGGGTGGGCTCAGTGTGATGTCAGATGCTCTGTGTGTGTGTCATTACCAAGACATGCTGCGTTTCCACATTCAGATGAAAGAAGAGAAATTAAGGTGGCACTCCTTAATAATACCTCATTTAGCAGACGCTTTTATCCAAAGCGACTTACATTAAGTACAGGGACATTATCCTTGAGGCAAGTAGGGTGACTCCTTAACCTAATGCTTCGCTTACATGAGCTTACTCATCCTTTGAACTATGTTAAATTCAAAATTACTTTGAGGAGTATCTACTTCAATCAAGCTATGAGTCAAGGAAATCACTTTACTGGGTTGTACATCGGGTCAAACCTGGGTGAGGTCTCTAGAATCTTCACCAGGCTACTGGATCTGAATGGGATTTCTGTTGGAATTCCAAACTTGAAAGTAATCTGTAAATAACAGACTCGCAGCAGGATACACAATGGGAAACATCTTGATGAATGACAGAACATACTGTATAATAACTGAACTGGACCAATACAACATCAGATAAAACATAAAACAATGCGACATGAAATCCTGCTCTTCTCTAGTGGAGTCATGACAGTCTACTTAAGGTCCCTCATTTCTCATAGCGTGTTCCGGTCTGACTAAGTGTTCTCAGAGACGCCATCACTACCTCCATCCATTTCAACTCACATGATCATGTTTTTCTCCTGGTAAAATGGCCTCTTCACTGGCCCCAACAACCAGTACAAACCAGTCTACAAAGGGAGGAGGAGAAATCAGAATGAAAAAGGAAGTGGGTGTTCTCCGAATAAGAACAAGCCTGAATATGTTTCAATATCGTCTATACAATATGTTTGCCTAACCTTGGTGGTGGCAAAATCTGAATCGTAGAAATAATTGCCCAGGAGCGTCTTCTGTTGATCGTCATGGAATCCACCAAAACAAATGAATGCATTTTTTTACAAAAATAATAGAGAGCAATCTTTCTGTGCTACACTCCCCAACCTTCCCCTCTCTCACCCCCCATCTATCTGGGGGGGAAACAAAGGGAAAGACTGAGTGGTTCTTTTACCACTCCATGCACAGCCACTTTTGCCTTGTGGGGAAGAGGGATGGAAGAGGGGAGGACAAATTACCTTTCAAAACACAGCACTGCCACAATAGGCTTGCCAAAATGCGAATAATTAAATAATTGACGTGGTCGTTTATTGAATGTGGGGAGAAATGCATAATTTTCTGTGATTGTTGTGTATGTAAATATTCCTGTTTTCAAGCTTTGGTCACAAGAAACAGCACCAGATAACAAAGGCTTTGAATTTCATAATTCTTTCTTCTTCACTCGTCATTTTCACTCTCTTTGGGTTGTCTTCTTCTATATATCTCTCATCCTCCGTGATCTGAACAGTGTCAGCAGGGTCCTCTGGGTTGTTTCTTATGGTCACTGCAGGTTCTTTCAGGTAGTCAGAACAGCATTACCTCATCATGCAGGCTGGGGGTGACCGGGATTAATGTTCTTCATCTGTAGCTTCATCATCCCGACTGCCTGAGGGGCTGTGTGTGGTGGCAGCAGAGGGGGAAATAACGACTTTAAATGAAGCTGGAGAAAGAGATGAATAGTGGTTAAAAGTGACCCAGCATCATTAAGATTCAGCTCTAGGGCAGGTACTAGAAGCAGTCTAGGTTTCCACCTCACATGCTTCAAGACGGCCACTGCAATGCATCTTTTTCATTCTTTATGGCCAACAGTTTTGGCACCCCGGAAGTCTCACAGAATAGTATTGCGAATACACATGTTTATTTCCTTTGTGTGGACTGGAACAACACAAAAAAAACAGAGAAAAAAGCACAAAAATGGACCAGACAAAATTGTTGGCAGCTTTACCATATTTGTTTGCACACCCTTTGGAAAAAAATTACTGAAATCAATCGCTTCCTATAACCATCAATAAGATTCTTACTCCTCTCAACCAGAATTTTTGACCATTCTTCCTTTGCTCCAGGTCTCTGTTATTGTAAGGGCACCTTTTCCCAACAGCAATTTTAATATCTCTCAATAGGTGTTCAATGGGATTTTGATCTAGACTGATTGCTGGTTTAAGAACACTCCAGCACTTTGTTGCCCTCCATTTCTGGGTGCTTTTGAAATATGTTGGGGTCATTGTCACAACTAATGTGGTCACAACTAATGTACTGTATTTATTTAGTAAATTCATCAATAAATAAATCGTTCAAATATTTTAATGCAGGACATGTATCTCTAAGAATTAAAACTGCATATGTACGTGTCTTATTGCAAAAAAAAAAACTACATATGCTCAGAACTTCCGTGGTGATAACCCACAAAACTATTCAAAAAACAAAACAACCTTAAACCTCAACCACCTACCTTGGACCAAAAGATCCAAAGATGTTGGAGAAAGACTGTGGACTGGAGGTCTTTTATTTTGAAAGTCTTCTGTTACCCAGCAAAGTCAACACACTGCAAATATTGAAATAGATGATTTGGGATGTGAGAGTATGAATAACTTCTGCATGAAACACCTCTGCCCCCCTCCTCCACAATAGTTCTCTCCACCATAGAAGAAACCAGCCACCCCCACTTCCACCACAGTAGAACAATGGTTGATTAACTTCTGGCAGAAAAGAGATCCTGTCTCACCATATACCAAATGAAACAAATACTTTAGTTGTGTAAGGGACAAAACTCTCTTTATTGTATTTAATTATAAAATCATATATATCATAACAGAAGAACTGACGGTATAATACATGTTTTGTTAAGTTAAAGTAATGTTGCAGGACAATAAATGCATGCCCTGTAGTAGCAGGCTTTAGGCTGTATCAAAACCATCCAGTCACACAATCGAACCACACACACTTTTCTATCACTTGCTCTTATATGTTAGGTGTTTGCGATGCCAGTGTATCCAGCTAGGAGCAGCGACCAAACCGGTCAGAAAACCAATCACAGCACCCAGACTGCAGGAAACTGGCCACACCTACAGGATAGAGAAAACTGTTCATAAACTGATCCCATGACCCCCCATTCCTTTGTGTGTACTGTGTGTGTGTACAGTGTATGTACTGTGTGTGTCCTGTGTATATACTGTGTCTGTACTGTGTACTCTGTGTGTACACTGTGTGTGCATGTACTGTGTATCCTGTCTGTTTGTGTACAGTGTGTGTACCGTATGTTTTTACTGTGTGTGTAAATGTGTACTTAATGTGTGTCTACTGTGTCCCTGGAAACATTTACATTTGTTAATTTAGCATATATATACAGTGCCCTCCATTATTATTGGCACCCTTGGTTAAGATGTTTTTTAGCTTCTAATAAAATATTTTTTCTTTCTAAATATTATAGGACCACAATGAACCACAATCTTTCTAAATCATACAGCGACCTGGGTCCTCTCCTCTGCACTCTCCTCTTCAGCTCACCCCACAGGTTTTCAATGGGGTTGAGGTCTGGGGACTGATATGGCCAAGGGAGGACCTTGACTTTGTGTCCGGTGAACCATTTCTGGGTAGATTTGGCCATATGTTTAGGGTCATTATCTTGCTGAAAGACCCAGTGACGACCCATCTTCAGCTTTTGGGCAGAGACCCCCAGATTTTGATTTAAAATGTCCTGGTATTTCAAAGCATTCGTGATGCCATGCACCCTAACAAGGTTCCCAGGGCCTTTGGAAGAGAAACAGCCCCACAGCATCACAGTAGGTATGAGGTGCTTCTCTGCATACTCATCTTTTGTGTTCCGCCACACCCACTTAGAGTGTTTGTTGCCAAAAAGCTCTATCTTTGTCTCATCTGACCAAAGCACACGGTCCCAGTTGAAGGTCATGTACCGCTTAGCGAACTCCAGACGTTTGCGTTTGTGATATTGAGTGAGAAAAGGTTTTTTCCTTGCATGCCTCCCAAACAGCCTGTTGGCATGTAGATAGCGCCTGATGGTTGTTTTGGAGACTTTGTGACCCCAAAATGCTACCATTCCTTGCATTTCTGTGACAGTGAGCTTTGGAGATTTTTGTATTTCTCCCACCATCCTCCTTACTGTGCGTAGTGGCAAAATGAACTTGCGTCCTCATCCAGGCTTGTTTACCACTGTTCCAGTAGTTTTAAACTTCTTGACGATTCCTCTGACTGTAGATATGGGCAGATGTAGGCGAGTGGCTATTTTCTTGTAGCCATTGCCTGATTTGTGAAGGTCGACACACATCTGCCTTACTTGAATGGCATGTTCCTTTGTCTTTCCCATGTTGAAGAGAAATGGCCTCTGTGTCATGTCATATTTATACCCCAGAGAAACAGGAAGTTATGAATTACTAATTAAATGTTCCTACATACTCTGATCAACTTTGTAAACTACTGTAGAAATGAGAGAAATACTTTAATCACATTCGAATGTGAGGAATTGTTAGGGGTGCCAATAATTGTGGAACAGGTGATTTTATGAAGTATAATTATTTCTTAGTCAGGGATTTTTTTTTTCACGTAAAATTCACTTGAGTTGAAGGTTACATTTTTCACATCTTAACACATCTTAAACAGGGGTGCCAATAATTATAGAGGGCGCTGTATATATATATAGAGCATATAGATCTGGACGCCAGTTGGACGTCGGTCTCCTTGATGGACAATTAATGAGTTCCCGGTCCCTTTCATCATCCCTCTACCTGTGATGCTGCGCCAATCATGGGCCCAAGCCCTGTGGCTGACTATACCGACTTTGTGCTGCCTCAGACGCAAGTTGAGCATTGAGTTTTGATGTTTCAATGACCAATAAACTCTCTCTAGAGATATGACTGTTTAGCCTGTGTTCTGCTCCTCTCTTTCACCAACTGTCTCTGGAGGAGGGGATCCCTCACTGAATTGCTCCTCCCAAGATTTCTTCCATTTTTTTCTCCCTATTGAGCTTTTAAGGCAGTTTTTCCTTGTCTTCCTTGAGGGTTTAGGTAGGTTGAGGGGCTGTTCTATAGGCATATGTCAACCCCTTTTGAACCCCTTTGTGACATTGAAAGGGCTATACCAATACATTTTGATTTGTGTGTCCTATGCGTGTATACTGACCTGCCATGGCCTGTCCCAGTCCAGTGGTATGGGGAAAGCTCCTAGCCATGCTCCGACTACAGTACACGCCACTGTAATCTGCAGAGAAGTATCCCACACAGACATGGCCCTGTACACAAACAAACAAGCACACATTAGCATGTTAACACAGAGAGAGCAGAAGACACTGCTTTCAATGGGAGGATGGGTGAAGAGCTCTCACCCATGCCTGCTGAAGACGCGTATCCAGGCTTGGATGTTGGGACCAAGAACACAAAGACATCTCAGCGTGGTCAGAGTGGTCAGCAACACGGCCAGAGAGAATGTCTCTAAGGCAGACCTAAAACACACATAGACAGGAGTGTGTCAGACTTGAAACACACATGTACAGGAGTGTGTCAGACTTGAAACACACATGTATAGGTGTGTGTCAGACTTGAAAGTCTCAAAACTGGACTACTGCAATTCCCTGCTCGCGGGTCTCCGAGCATGCGCAACCTGCCCCATCCAGAGGATCCAGAATGCAGTAGGCATTTATCATGGTCTTCTATCTACCCAGATGCTCCCATATCATACCGCTCCTCATCTCCCTCCATTAGCTGCCCATCATGGCTTGTATCAGATTCAAGACTCTTGTATTGACCTTCCGAGCAGTGAACGAGACTGCACCCAACTACTATCAGGTCTCTCCTCCAGCCTTATATCCCCACCCACGGTTTTCTTCTGACAACCGTCTAGTGCCCCCCCCCCCCCCCCCCTCAATGCGCGCCTGGTCCCAACACAAGCTCTTCCCCTGTCCGACACCCCAATGGTGGAATCAACTGCCCACCTCCATCAGAGACACTGACTGTTTACCCACCTTCAAGAAAAGGCTCAAGATGCACTTTTTCCTGGAGTACAATAGTACTTAGAAATGACTGCTGGACCTAATGTTAGTTTCCCCCAGGACCGTAATGACTCTTTTTGCCCAGTTCTAGCCCCATTTTTAACTACTCGCTGTGAGGTATATTATTATTCGCATTGTTATTATTACTTACTTTCCTACAGGTACATTTTGCACGTTTGAGATGCATGCTATTTAGTTGTAACCTGTTGTAACCTGAATGCTCTTGTGACTCTTGTGGCACTGGTTTGATTTCACACAATGTATGTTTCATAATCTGACTACCTGCAATGTTTGGGACTATCACATTGTAATCAGTGACCAATGCTCTATTTGTAAAGCTCTCTTGGAAGTCGTTTCGGATAAAAGCTAAATGAATACATTTAAAATGTAAACATGTACAGGAGTGTGTATACACACAGCTACAAAAATACGAAATTCCCACTACTGAAAATCTTGTCTTGCCATTTCATGTCATGTTTCTTTCTCCCAGCCTCCCACAGCCTCCCACTCCCACAGCCTCCCACTCCCACAGCCTCCTACTCACACAATCACAAACAAAACTCACTCCAGGATCGGTGCTCCATACAGGACCACCACAGTGTGGAAGAACAAACAGGAGAGAAGGCAGTAGAGACAGGAACGCACCAATCTAGACATCTAAAAGAGACGAACGGGGAGAGTATTAGGTGGAACACGTGACATTATGGAATATCTCACTTACGGCAATATGGAAATGTAGATACTTTTTTTGGACCAAACCTTATAAGTCAGTGAGTGCTTCTTTGTGGGTTGACTGATTCCAAGCAACCAGAAGACGGCGATATTGACCACAGCAACAGCGCCAGCCACTGAGTACAACCATAGCAGATGTGTGGCATAGACCGAAAACCCCTGCACAAGCACCGCAGGTAATACAGTGGCCATAAACACCGCGGAGGCCACAATGGCATGCGAGGACGCCATGGCCCTAATCTCATGGTCCCACATGATGCCGATCAGAAATCAACCTGCATGACAAGCACAGCGGGGAGCACAGTGGTCAGTCCTTACCTTACCACCTAACCTAACTACATTGTTCTAACACGATCTGGTCCCGCATCGACAGAAATGCATGTTTGTTCAAATAAACAATACCAATTTGATATAAATACCCGTTTTACGATGCGTCAATCCGAGACAGACAGCTTTATTCATCCACACTCTTCCGTAAATATAGATTACAACCGTTTGCGCAAGGTCAGTATGCACAGTGATTGACGTCTTGGTGAACTAATGAAATATCGTCCGCGACAGAAAAATAACCAATCGGGTTGAGAAAAAGAAAAACCGGAAGAACGATACCGGAAGTTTACAAACGTTCAGAGACTGACGGCAAAGCGCTACACATAGAGCAGACAAGTGACAATCAACAACGAAGACATGGTTTGTGAAAAGTGTAAGAGAATGCTGATGTACTCTATACCTATATTCCCTGTTGTTGTAGAGTTTTATCAAAAGGAAATCATGATTTTGTTGATTTACTGATTTTGCAGCAAGCTGGTTAGCTTTTAGCATTAGCTAGCTGGCTAGTTGGATAAACAGATACTTCGTTATCTCCATATGGCACAACGTAGTGTTAACTTTCATGTAATTAAAAAGCGTCTGCTAAATGACTATTTCAAATCATTACGTCTTCCTTGAACTTCCTGTTTCAGGTGAGAAGAAACTAGGAAAGGTTATAACCCCTGACACCTGGAAGGATGGAGCCAGGAACACCACAGGTACAGTAGAGCTGTCGGTGGAGGTGTTGCAATCCCTTTTCAAACTTCTACCAAGGTTTTACAGTCATCAGGATATGAAGCACCCTAATGGCCATTTAAACTAAGGACTGGATTTTAACAAAGCATGACCATTCTGCAACAGTCTGTTACTCACATACACACACGACAAAGATTTAAATTAAATTGCAAAAATGAAATTAAGTATTAGAAAACTTGCTAGTTAGCAAAAATGGGTAATGGAGGTGTCAGACAGAATTCACTACGGCAGAAAGGACCAAACATAGAACATATATGTGACATAATAATAAAACATGATAAAAAAATCTAATGTAAGATACACTATTAAAAAACATAACAAGATAAGCTTTCTCTTGTAAGTCGCTTTGGATAAAAGCGTCTGCTAAATGAATACAGTAATCCCTCGCTATATCACGGTTCACTTTTCACGGTTTTGCTACTTCACGTTTTTTTATCGTGCATTGTGTTCTGCATTCTAATTGGCTGAACAGTCTCTGCTTCTTCTTTACCTGTGCGTCAATAACGTTGCGGTTTACTGTAATACTGTATGCACTGTACACGTGCAATAAAATACACGTAAATGTCTCTTGTACAAGCAAATTCCCTTAACCAATAATGTCGACAAA
Source organism: Neosalanx taihuensis (assembly GCA_030340665.1). Taxonomy (NCBI): domain Eukaryota; kingdom Metazoa; phylum Chordata; class Actinopteri; order Osmeriformes; family Salangidae; genus Neosalanx; species Neosalanx taihuensis. The sequence continues at coordinate 8,035,636 of CM059303.1, read as the reverse complement.
ACGTTCTGCACCGACAAAGGCACCTGCGTTCGGAGGAGGATGTTAACAGTCGCAGAAAAAGTTAAACTTCTGGACATGCTAAAGGAGGGTAAAAGCTGTGCGGCTGTAGGTCGGCATTACGGAATGCATGAATCTTTAATTTAAATTTAATTGTACAGTATAATAATTGTAAAAAAAAAATGGTTTCTACTTCACGGATTTCACTTATCACAGGTGCTTTTTGGAACGTAATCCTGTGAAAAACGAGGGATTACTGTACATGTAAATGTAGATAAAAGTAAAGTATGAGGTTAAGTGAGTGAGGTTTCTGTCTCGAATGAGAAGTGAGAGACATATAGACAAGTTATTGCACGTAAAGAATATTAGAGAGTATTGCACATAGTACATTTGAACAACAAGACCACCATGGGGGAATATTGCACGTTGACCGTAATAACGACTAGAACACCATGAGGAATATTGCACGTAAAGTAATATTGCATAATAGTATAATAATAATTGCACGTGGCAGTGGCTATGGATAGCAGTGTTCGTTGAACAATGACCATGAACATGTTTGTGTCATGTCAATTTTTTTACGGTTTGCAAGGCAGAGGAGAAACCCGCCTTTGATGCATGCAGCTATATTTATTCTTGTTTTTCCAGAGGGTGGTGGGAGGAAACTGAATGAGAACAAGGCTTTGACGTCCAAAAAGGCCAGGTGAGTCTATTGGTCTATGTCAGGGGTGGCCAACCCTGGTCCTTGAGAGCCACAGTCCTGAAGGTTTTAGATGTTTCCCTGCTCCAGCACACCTGATTCTAATTATAAAGCTTCCACATAGCTTGATAATGACCCATTCATTAGAATCAGTTGTGCTGTAGCAGGGAAACATTTAAAACCTTAAGGACTGTGGCTCTCGAGGACCAGGGTTGGTCACCCCTGGTCTATGTCATCACATGCATGAAGCATACTGTACTTTAAGCCACTGTCTGTTACATAAACAGGTGTTTTTTGTGCTATGGAACTATTATGCTGTGAGTGTTTTCATTACGTTTTCTCTTTAGATTTGACCCATATGGGAAAAAGTCAGGATTTGCAATCTGCCGGATCTGCAAGAGCTCTGTTCACCAGCTGGGTTCACACTATTGCCAAGGGTGTGCCTACAAGAAAGGTATGGCACTCTTGCAGCGGGCCTTCGATTTGTTTACAAATAGTAAACTGTTTTGCTGAGAAAATGACCTTTTTTTCTCCATCCCTTCCTTCTGCCATCAGGGATCTGTGCCATGTGTGGGAAAAAGGTTCTGGACACCAAAAACTACAAACAGACCTCTGTCTGAGACACGCTCCAACTGGGGACCAAGAGACAGAGGAAGATGGGCTGTGGGGGAGACACAGTCAGGCAGTTGATGCTTTATAAACAGTAGTAGCAGGTATCCAATAGTGACAGTAAAATCACCTGAAGGGATCCCCCCCCCCCCGTATGTGTTTGTTTGTGTGTGTGTGTGTGTGTGTGTGTGAGAGAGAGAGAGAGAGAGAGAGGTCTTTGCTGTATTCCCTGAGATGGGCAGTGCAATGCTGTGTTGACATGTTCCCCTTCTGTACTCTACGGCTTATGTAACCCTCAGCTTCACAACAGCAATACTCACAGGATCACTGTGGTCATGGAACACCCTTCAATTCACAAGTGAATATAGTAGATGCCTGCATCCATCCAGGATTTCAGACTGTTTTTTCTTTTACTAAATGTTTGTGAAATAATGTATATTGTTTAATATTTTGTGCAATAAACAATTTTATTTTGGTTGGGTGTTTATTTTACTTTTTTTGTTGCTATGAGGCATAACATTTGCTACTCTATGGTTATGGATTGTTCCATGGACTGGTGTCTGTCTTATGGGTCTACTGTTAGTAACTGGTGTACAGACTCTGACATCATCCTGTTTCAAAGCAGCATAATGTCACCTCTGGTGTGACCCTAAATTTATACGGGGTTGTAGTTCTAGGTCATGACTGTCTGACTGAATCAGCAACTGGCTTCAACTCTGACATTTGAAAAGGCCCAGCTCTCCCTGAGGCTCTGCCTGTACACAGATGCACTTTCCAGTGCACGTTGGCTGTGTGGGACGGATATGAATGCTGCGTACGTCACTGATAACGTTCTTCTTTTTAATGCTATTGTGGTGTTTTGCTTGATGTTCTGGTCATTCTCAGTGTTTCAGAGCAGTAAAGGCTGGACATCTAACGCTCTGCCTCCTCTGTGAAGCAACAGTTATCCTGGGAGACAACCCATGATGCATCTGTCTCTCTCGTCATGTCATGCATTATTGATATTTTGCATACAAATATACTTCATGCTGATATGAAACAAGCAGAGATCATTGATTTCCATGTATTTATTTAGTTGAGGCAACACACAATAGAGTATGGTGTTCACCAGAAGATTTGAAGTCCGGCTCCCAAAAAGACGATTTGCACAGACATGAGAGCAGTTTCCTTAGTTGATTATTCAGTCACTGAATAAGACCTCTGTAAGTGATAACTGACCACTCAACCGACAGAAAACCTCATCAATTTAATATCAAAATACTATACATGCAATATCAAAGCACCATATCTTTAATATGTATATTTACAGCATGTCATACCGAGGTCCTAGCTCTAACTAAAGGCACCAGCGTTTGGATGAATGGGTGTAGGTCTTAATCTCTGTCATCATCTCAGTCTTGTAGGAGAAATGGACCCATGGATGCGGTTCAGCAGCAGGATTACTAGCACCACAAAACATGAACATATTGGTTAAATGATAATGAAATCAATAAAAAAAGTGATATATGAACTACACGACCTGACCTGCTGTGGAGGTTTAGGCTACATGGTATGGAGGAGGTTTGAGGAGGGAGGTCATGTTTAAGGCTGGGTCTGGGAGGTGGTGAACTGACCCAGACCAGGAGCAGAGCTCCAAAGGGAAGGCAGGAGGAGGTGTTAGGCCTTCTTGGTGAGGGCCAGAAACTCCTCCCTGGTCTTAGGGTCTTCTCGGAAAACGCCCAGCATGGCGCTTGTCACCGTGCGGCTGTTCATCTTCTGGACTCCCCGCATCACCATGCACATGTGCCTGTCGCGCAAACCAGGGAGTCATGTGTCGCAGTCGGTTAGGGTGTTGGGTTAGTAATCAGAAAGTCCTTAGTCCCTAGTTCGAACCCCGGTTGTGTCAACATGATGTTGTGTACTTGGACAAGGCACTTCACCCTACTAGCCTCAGGGTGAATGTCCCTGTACTTTCTATAAGTCGCTCTTGAAAAGAATGTTTGCTAAATGTAAACCAAACACAGCCTACACACGTGCCTGTAAAATGTAAAGCATTGCCTGAACATCCTACTCAATGTACTCTCATGAACAGCATGTGATTTGTAAGTCTAGTAGCTTATAGTCCATTCCACGCCTGAGGGTGTGTGTGTTTGTGCGTGAGTGTTTGTGTGTGTACTCACGCAGCTTCTATGACTACGGCCACACCCACAGGCTGGAGAGCCTCTGATATCGCCATGGCGATCTGCTTGGTGAGACGTTCCTGGACTGAAGAGGCAGAAGGGGCTGTTTGAGATAGAAAGACAGAAAGACCAGGGCCAACACTACCACTGAAGGGCAAAGGGGGTAAACTCCCACAGGGAGCAGACAGGCTAGTAATAAGAAGGTACCCAGTTCAAATCCCGGCCGTGCCAACATGATGTTGTGTTCTTGGGCAAGGCATTTCACCCTACTTGCCTAGGGGGAATGTCAATTGTACTTTCTGTAAGTCGCTCTGGATAAGAGTGTCTGCTAAATGTAAATAATCTTAACCGCAACAGAAAAGCCCTTTTGGAGGCACTGGGGATCTAATGTTTCTGTCTCACCTTGAAGCCTCCTGCTGTAGATCTCAACAATCCTATAAAGGCAACAAGCAGGCAGAATTAGTGTGGTTCTAACAGGCCAAATAATGATTAATCATTCATTCAAATAATCTAAATCTACTGATCAATTATTGATGCAGTAGTGCATGTAAGGCCCCCAGTGTGGGTGGATGTGATCAGTTAGAGAGAGTCGTACACTCGAAGAGACATAGACAGGATGAAGGCAGGGGTAACAGAGAGAGACTGTGATAATATGGGTTGGATTCCCACAGGTCTGAAGGGATTTTCTCATGGGGTGAGAGCGGCTAGGTCTGAGTTATTGTATGTGTGTGTATGTATGTGTGTGTGTGTGTGTGTGTGTGTGTGTGTGACTGGAGTTGGGGCTGGATATTGGCCATGGGGCTTATACTCTAAGCCTCCAGGTCAATGCAGTAACATAACAGAAGAACTCAGCGAACAGGAACTAACATACACCCAGAGTTCATCTTTTATGTGCCAGCTGTATGTGTGTGTGTGTGTGTGTGCAGGCCTTACAGTTCACTTACCTTGCCAGCTTGCTCAGGCCGACCACCTTTTTGTTGGGCACGTACCCAATGTGAACCTGAGCACATCAACAGAGGTTAGCCAAACAAAATGTAAAGGTCGTAGATTAAGGCACACATGCCCAGATAGACTAATTTAGACTAAATTAGAATCTGAAATAGAGTATAACTCTTTCTCTCTTGCTCTCTCTCCTTCTCTTTCACCCACACGCACACACACTGACCTTGCCGAAAAAGGGCACTAGGTGATGTTCGCACAGGGAAAACACGTCTATTTCCTTCACGATCACCATCTCTTCATGGTCCTCATCAAATATGGCATCATTCAGGATGTCTGTGTACAAGCAATATGGAATATGTTTACCATATGACAGGTTACGAACAGGTTTACCTGGTCCGCCTTGCCATTTTGCATGACAGAAAAACTCAGAAACCCAACTTAGGCAATGAAACTGCCTTACAACACTGAAGGATAAAGTAGCTTACAATGTAATAACGTGCACACACTTCTAAAGATTAAATGTAGAGTGAGCTGTTGAATGTGCAGATTATCCATGTGCGGTTTATTACATAAACAGCTCCCAATAAAGGCTGGGTAGGCAATGTTGTCGAGAAGCACTATTTGTCTTATTTGCCCGAAAGCAACTTCACGTCTTGATAGCAACCAATATACATAAAGGTTTGACTGTGATGTCTGTTTATTCCAATCTGTCGGCGTCGCAATGCTATAATAACAACAATGGTGAACGAACACCAATAACAACTTGGTGAACGAATACCGCTGGTCAGGAGGTTGCATTCGAACTCACCATAAATTGTCTCGTGGTAGCCCTTGGTGAGGAACTGCATGGCTTTGGCGGCGCGTAAAGGTGTGCGCAGGAGCCCCTGGCGATTAGTGTCCTCCCCAAGACCACGCAGGATAGTTGTGTAGGCCGCCTCAATCGCCGGTAAGCGAGATTCATTTTCGGCATCGCTGTGTGACGTTTCATAATTGCTCTGCACAACAGCCTTCTTGGCTTCGACACTGTGCTCGTTGCAACCGTTCAAGTTGTGAAACTCTGTCCCCAGCTGAACGTTTCCGTTGATGTGGCCGTTCATCGCGGATGCTTTGTGGTATTCCGTTGACAAACCAGGGGATTTTGTAGTTGGGAGGTTTCTGGGAGCAGTATCGTCCTACAACGAGAAGGTTAAGCAGCTTGGTCATATTCCTGGATTGCGCGCTGCTTTTATACTTGCCACCTCGTGCGCACCGTGCCAAATCCGTTCCAAATTCGTCACGATGGTGACCACGTCAAAATCTTCACGTTCGTCATCACTGAATTAATTTGCTGACTTAGTTACCTACAGGCGCCGGTGTGCGCAAACTAGCAGTACAATTTGGTAATCGATGATCGATTAAACCTAGGCTCATCGCGTTTCTGTCACGAATAAAGAACCAGGTTTCCTGTTCAGTTCAGCAAACCACGTCCTTCATAGACCAACGTTTCCCCTTATTCCCTTGACCTATAGGCGTACCGATACACAGCTGAAAGTTTAGCACCACTTGGTTTACACAGATTTAAGAAACATCTTAGCGCATAGAGAATAAAGTATTGTGTATAAAGAAATTATAACAATCTGGATACACGATCAGCACTATGATTGTACCATATCCCCCCCCCCCCGGTTTCTATTTCGTTATCGGTTCGCTTTTGTTATAATTGTTTTTTTCTCGATATTTTGGTGCCCCCCTGATCACTTGGTGCGCTACGCGCCCAGCGCGTGTTGGGAGCGGCGGTACTGAATATATCAGAGGCAGTGATTATCCTTAAGTAGAATTAACAGTATATAACTGAATTCATGGTTTAATTTTAAAGCATTTATTGTAGCTTCTAAACCATTTAATTCCAACATAAATATTTGAGTTAGGTCTAAAATTATTTAGACAAACATCACGGGAGTGAGTTTTACGGGAGGTCTATTGGAGCATTGACCAAAAAGTGTCCAACATTGCCTGAATCCACCCTTCATTCCCTAATACCCAAGGCCCTAATACGGCTACAAAAGTCATCGTTATTACGCTATGTGACCTTGTGTCCTTGTGAGGCAGACACTTCACCCTACTTGCCTCAGGGAGAATGTCCCTGTACTTTGCACTACCTGTACATACATGCTACCCGGTAATTTCTGCTTGTATAATTTGTATCTGTACATACCCGGATTGAATCTGTACATACCCTGTATATTCTGTCTATACTGTTCATAATATGTATATTCTGAGTATATCCATATTATTATATTCTGTTGTTAATAACTGTTTTGCACTTCTGGTTGGATGCTAACTGTATTTCGTTGCCCTGGACTTGTACCTGTGTAATGACAATAAAGTTGAATCTAATCTAATCTAATCTACATACTGTAAATCGCTTTGGATAAAAGCGTCTGCTAAATGAATGAATGTAAGACTGAATTGCGTCTGTCCTTTTGGTACGATATTGGTATAATAATAAATGAATGAATAAATGATAAATGAATAGGCCTACATGTAAATGTAATCGAAAGGGAGTAGCGGTTTAAGAACTATTACAGAACAAGACGTTCGCTACCGTTCTGCCAGTATGGTCATGCTGTAACGTGACCCTTTTCGGTCAATCTAGTCGTCACACTGCAGTCGCCACGGTGCCAGATACATCACATCGTTCATCATGTGTGTGTCAGGCGCTGTTCAGGGTTGATGGGTATATGCAGCAGAACCAGAACTTTCTTAGAAGAACTTTCTTTCTTAGTCTCAAATACAGAAGGTGACAATTCCAACAAGAGCTAAAGATTGGGTTTCGATGGCCCCATAATTAGGCCCACATTATTTCACCATGTTCTACTTTTTATATTAAAGGTTATTAAACTGTATATTTGTCGCACCTTTCTGCTACAGTGAATATCTTTTCCAGTTTGCGGAAACATACTTGGTAAATAAAGCCCATTGTGAGTCTGATGACAAGGATTTTCTGTCTGTTTTTTTTCCAGTCACTATAGGGACACCAGTAGTCATTTTACGTGTCCAAATTCTTTCACGTCTTTATATATGGAGTGCAGCATCAGTGCCTAAAATAGACAGAATGTGAATAATACTAAATTTATATATTTAATATTCAAAATACTACTTTTAATTGACATATAGTCTTGAAAAAATGGTAAGTGGGTTTACTCACCATGGCAACTCATGCTGAACTCCTAACCTGGTTGGGAGCAGGTTAAGTTGGAGATCAGAGATCAACTGGTAAAGCACTCCCCATTTCCATTCATTCTTGATGATAATGGCGTAATCGTTTTTAGAATATCCTGTGGCACTTGGTGCGCCTTTAGTGAGAGGTGCGCTCATAAGAGCCAGATTATTATTATACTATGTTATACTATATTACGTTATTTCGCTACAGGTACGTATGTGTAGTGTGGGTGATGTGGAGAACCCGAGCAATGTAATTGTTCTACAGGCCCTTTGTATACCAATATCGTACCAAAAGGACAGACGCAATTCAGTCTTACATTCATTCATTTAGCAGACGCTATTATCCAAAGCGACTTACATAAATTTGCTCCCACAATTGTTTGCCACTGCCAGGTTTGCAACAAACGTTAACGTTGAAAAAGGAGTAAATGTTATGGTAAGTGTAATATTGTCACATCTTGTGCCTGAGGTAGGGATATCAGATTCGATATACTTTATTAATCCCACAACAGGAAATTCACTTGCCACAGCAGCAGAACAAAAGTAGAAAAGGCAAAACAAAAACAATAAAAATACAATAAAATATATACATATAAATGACATGGCATGAGTAGAGACTGCGACTAGCTGGCCCCAGTCCAGGGTGTACCCTGCCTACGGCCCGGAAGTAACTGGGTTAGGCTCCAGTCACCCGTGACCCCTAACGGGAATAAGCGGAAGAAAATGAATGAATGAATGAGCAGAGACTACAACATGATCAGGTGGTGCAGGTGTTATAGAGTCTGACAGCAGCTGGGATGAAGGACCTGCGGAACCTCTCCGTCCTACACCGTGGGTTAACAGTCTGCTGCTGAAGGAGCTGCTCAGGGACCCCACAGTGTCGTGTAGGGGGTGAGAGGTGTTGTCCATGACAGTTTATTGTTGAGGTGAACCCCCAGGAATTTGTAGCTCTCCACGTCACGTACGTCTGATCCCTGGATGTTCACCGGTGAGAAGTGAGATGTTTTCCTCCGGAAGTTGACGATCATCTCCTTCGTCTTGCTGGGGTTGATCTGAAGCTGGTTTAGCTCACTCCAGCTGACAAAGTCCCTGATGACCGTCCTGTACTCCAGGTTGTTCCCCTCAGAAACACATCCAACGACGGCTGTGTCGTCAGAGAACTTCTGGATGTGGCAGTGGGTGGTGTTATGGGTGAAGTCCGAGGTATAGAGGGTGAAGAGGAAGGGGAAAAGCACCGTACCCTGAGGGGCACCAGTGCTGCAGAGCACCACGTAAGACTCACAGTAATGGGGCCTCACAAACTGTGGTCTGTTGGTGAGGTAGTCTGTAATCCATGGAGCCAGGTGTTGGTCTACTTCCACACTTTCCATCTTCACTCTGAGCAGTGAAGGCTGGATTGTGTTAAAAGCACTGGAGAAGTCAAAGAACATGACCCTCACAGCGGTCCTGCTGTCCTCCATATCAATAAAAAACGTACACTTACTAAAAGTGTAAGTACGCCCAAAAGCCTAAAAGGGCGTATGCACCAAAAAAATCTGATTTATTTACATTTTTTCGTTTAGCAGATGCTTTTCTCCAAAGCGACTTATAAGAGAGAGCTTTACAAAACAGCATTGGTCACTAAGCATAGCAACATGATAGACCCCAAACATAGCAGGCTTATAGATTATGAAACATACATTGTGAGAACTATAAGAGCTTTTGACCGAACAAATTACAAGTTTAAGGTGAGTCTCCGACGGACAGTAGTCTACCTAAGGGATGCGAACAATAAAGCAACACGAACAATAAAGCAACAGGATTAACAAGTAATTCTAAATACCACCGACAGATGATATTAAGTGCCATTACATTCCCGGAATAAGTGAGCTTTGATTCCACCATTGGGAAGTCAGACAGGGGAAGAGCTTGTGTTGGGCTCTGGCGTTCTTGAGGGGGGGGACCACTAGACGGTTGTCAGAGGAGGACCGTAGGTGGCGGGCAGGGGTGTAAGGCCGGAGGAGAGAGTTGATATAGCTTGGGGCGGTCCTGTTCACTGCCAGGTCAGTACCAGGGTCTTGAATCTGGGCCATGATGGGAAGCCAGTGGAGGGCAATGAGGAGCGGGGTGACATGGTAGCGTCTAGGTAGGTTGAAAACCAGGCGAGCTGCTGCATTTTGGATTCTCTGGAGGGGGTGGATTGCATTTGCTGGAAGGCTGGCTAGTAGTGAGTTGCAGTAGTCCAGTTTTGAGAGGACAAGAGCTTGGACTAGCTGCTGGGTGGAATGTTCAGACAGGTATCTTCTGATTTTGCTGATGTTATAGAGCCCAGGTGTTAAGATCCAGTCCTCGGGGGCCGCTCTCCTGAAGGTTTTACCCTACGTTTACACGTAGCCGGGTATGTTGAGAAACAAATATTTCCCTTCCTCCGTTTTCCAAAAAGTTTTCGTTTACACCAACCTGCATAAATACGCCATTGAGCTCCATCATAACTATGCCAAGCTTATAGGCGGCAGTGTAGAAAGAAGGAGAACACTCACTCTTGATAACAAGCTTGATAACGACCCTTTATTAGAATCAGGTGTGCTGGAGCAGGGAAACATCTAAAGCCTTCAGGAGAGCGGACCTCGAGGACTGGAGTTTGACACCCCTGTTGTAGAGGGTGACTCTGAATGACCGGGAGACTGCCGCAATGGGTGCTGTACCCCCAGGTTCCTGGCAGAAAATGACGGGGTCACTGTCGCAGATCCCAGAGTAATGGAGAGATTGTGGGTGATTGAGGGTTTGGCCGAAATGATGAAAAGTTCTGTTTTGGCAAAGTTCAGCCGGAGGCGGTGTCTGGTTATCCAGGCCGAGATGTCGGTGAGGCAGGCCTTGATTCTAAAAACGTGCATACTCTCACTTCTAAGCAAAATTCCCTTTATGCAAGTGTGCAAGTGTGCGTATGTGAATTAGCTTTGTAGCCCGCCCTGAAAACACCCATTTTTTATGACCCTGGTATGTGATTGTTTGTCATGGTGAATCATGGCACAGAATTTGAAGTTCTTGTAGGCGAGGTGGAGGCCCGAAACCCACATTATTTGGTGGCCACAGTAGTGGAATCACAAATAATAATAAAAAAATATGCGAGTTGGCCGAAATATGCAGCCGTCAACTGTGCCAGTGAGACAGCACAGTGGCAGAACTTGAGAAAAAGTGGTAACAAGGACGTAGTGTAGCAATTACGCGGGAACCTAATGAATGTATTTCCAGTTTTTGACATATGATGATATATGCACAGTACTAAAGAAATATGTTTAGTTACACATAGTTTTGTGTTCTGCAGTTATCTAAAGGTATATGCTATGTTATCCTGTATTCCATGCAGTCGGGCTCTCCCCCTCCTCCTCCTGGATCAATTATCGCTCAGTACAAGCTCAAATAACAATTCTGGATTTAATCTTCATGATAATGATGAAATTGAGTGAAAAAATGTGAATGAGGTAAACAAAATACATAAATATTACGAGTAATCGTTCTTACCACATTCATTTTTTGCAGTATGACTCAAAATGATCACCTGCGTTGTCAATTCCTACTGTCTCCAAAATGTGCTTAGGTTTATAGGAGGGTCAGAGTTTGCAAGGAGGATCTCCCGTCAAGTTTTTTTTTTTTTTTATAAATCACAACCTTTGCCTGGAAACTGGCGTATGCACGTTTTCAGCCCTGTTTTGTGCATACGCAACAAAATATACATGAGACCCCTGGAGATTCAACAATTGACCAGGGCAAAGCCAAAGGCTGGGGCGTTTATCCCAAAACTTGGAGCCACAGATGATGTAGAAGCTTGCCTGTATGCCTTTGAGGCTACAGCCACACAGGAGGAGTGGCCGAAGGCGCAGTGGGCTGGACTATGACCAGCTAAAGGCAAAGATTCTGAGTCGACATGGCATTACCAAATTTAGCCTGGCATAATGTTTCCATAAGTGGACCTTCCAGATGGGGATAACCCAATGCATGACTTGATTTTGTAGCAGAATCTCCACACGGCCATTCCCTTGTCAGTGAGACACTGATGAAACCAGGGTAATGGATTCCCAAACCAGTGCTGAAAGGCCAGGCAGGCCTTGGAATAACTGGTTCACAAGTCTGAACAGAGGATTTATCCCCAAAACAGACATTTAATGGATTACAAACATCTCACAAAGACAATACTGCTCATTGGACACTAAAACTATTGGAACTGTGTGACGATTTAGAATTTCTCTTTAAATGCTGTGTTTGATGTAATGTGTTTTAATGTAACTCCCTCCCCCTCTGTTACAAATAACTCATTCTTAGATGATCGTGCAAAACTAACAATGACATTTCTGAATGTTACATTGTTAGTTACTGAAGTCAAGAGCTTCCACTGACATTTGAAATATACCCACTCAAGAGACCCTTTCACACCTACATGCCAATCCCAGCATGAGCTCATCTTCAGATAAGGGATGATCAAAACCCCCCTTACCTTACCTAGTATAAAAGCACCAAACCTAGAATTCTTCCCCCTCTTTCGTCCGGATTATTCTGAGGGAATTTATCTGGTATATTGAGCAAACAACCTTCTAACTGAGCCAAGAACTATCACGGAACTCAAGGAACACTTCCTTATATTTTTCCTTTTATTCACCTACCACAAGGAAGATCAACTCTACCTTTCTTCAACGGACAAAGTAACTGTGACTAGCTTATTTCTTACGCGTAGACATTGGCATAGTGTGGTGAAATGTAACTTGATTTAAGTGTAGTCTTCCTGTCGTTAGCCTAGCTTAGCATAACTGTCCTTTGTCTCCTAGGCCAATAAACACTGTATCGTTATACAACTAACCTACATAAATTCTGGTATTTGTTATCATCAATTCGGTTGCTTTAAATAAACCTTTGTGTATAAAATTCTCCGTTATCGGATCTGCGCTAATAAACACATGACTCCAGATCATTATGAGACTGATCAAGAGGCTATAATATACTTTATTCACCCACAAGGTTTTCCTCAATTCCTTTATTCGATATTCAACAAGATATGATATACATCCATTCCTTTCGTAGCATGTTTGTGGACCAGATTCATACAGAGTTACAATTTGAATAACCAAAAAGTGGCTGGAACCAGACAGGAGAGACTTGGCTGTCATTATAGAAATGCTGGTTGTGGATCGGTACTTGAGAGCTCTGCCATATGAAGCCAAAAGGATCTTGAACCCTGAGCCTTGCCAGTGCTTTCAATGTGGCAGGTTTGGCCATATTTCCTGGCAGTGTGGAAAGCCAGATGAGCCAATGCCCTCAGCCGAGGCCACCAGCAGCCCCCATGTACACTTTGCGGCCCTCCTGGGGAAAAGTAACGACCATAGACTAGAGCTGCATGATATATCGTAAAAAAAAACGTGATATCGATACACCCGATACACTTTTTGATGAGAGACGGTTTTTCGTTTTTTTTTCTTCTCCATTGAAGTTTCCCTTCAATCATGAATACATCTGCAAATCGTAGCAGCCGGCTTTCTCCCTAAACCAATCATAATGGACCAGCACATCACGTGGTTCAGCGGCGAGCAAGGCAAAAATACATACTTTTCGAAACACAACAGCATGAGTGAGTGAAGAGATAGATAATTATAGATAATAAACGGTACTCGATGCCTTCACGCAACTATTTTTCAAATGTTGCAATACCTGCCATGTACGACGAGAAGTGGGCAGCTGTCGAGGCCGAATTAAGAGAAGTAGAAACTTCTCAGCAACATCGGATCTGTGGTCCAGTCGGACCATGGAACCTTATATGAGTCTGACAGTCCATTTTATAGCGAATGACTTCACCATGAAAAGCAGATGCCTGCAATATTTATGTGTGCTGTTAACTATTTACGTATTCGAGTTGTATTGTTTATTGGGTCAGTGGTGAGAAGTTTAAGTGGGCCCCAAGTTGGAAAAGGTTCCTGTTCAATATCAAGCCTTTTGTGCGTTTTGTGAAAAACGCTTGTTTTGCACTTAATGAACAGCTAAGTTGCTCAATAGAAGTTCAATCATTTTGTTATGATAACTGAACATATGCAAATTTGGATTTAATTAAAGATTTTTTTTATGTGCAGAAAATTGTGATATCAATTTTTAACAAGAAAATCGCTATACGCATTTTTTCCAGAATCGTGCAGCCCTACCGTAGACCAACGTGCCCAGTAAGAGTAAATAAACAGAACCTAGAAGGAGGCCTCTTTCCCCGCTCGATGGGAACCAGTTTCAGTAGTCTGTGTCCATGGAGACACCCACAAGTGTGCGAGTACCGTGTTAAAACTAACAACCACTAAGGGAACGTTTACAGCGGAGGTGGGGGTTGTCAAAAACCTGTCAATTTCAGTCCTAATTGGACGAGACTGCCCGACCTTCTCACTGTTATGGGAGGAATCTCAAAGGAAGCGCAGTCGGGAACCTCAAAATCATAAGGAAAAACAAAACTTTAAAGGGAACACAACCTGGATCAATCTTGCTGAACCCCGCTCTGCTGTCCCTGTTGTAGCGGAAGCCTTTGCAGTAGACTCAAGTGACGCAGAAGCGGTAAGGGATGACTCGGGTAACTCGGTTTCAAATATTATTATTTTTATTGTGAAGCACACAGTAAATAAAATATACATCCACCTTGGGTTGTGCAATGCTTCCATTTTTTGTAATACAAGTAACAAAAGTGTCCTATGAGTAAGGAATAATGAAAAATTATAAATGGGAGAAAATTTGAAAAGTATACAAAAAAAAAATACACTTAATGAAATAAATACATAATAATAACTCCCTCCCTAATCCACCCCATCCCACCCAACCAGTGCTACTCAGGTCGTCTTATGTCTTGTTTCAAGAAAGAAATAATGGGTTGCCATATCCTTTTAAAGTCTTCCAACCTACGATTAATAGAGTAACAAATCATTTCAAGGTGTAACGTATCAGTCAGTGCCGTTAACCATTCTTTGAAAGTAGGTGCCTCCGTTTTTTTCCAGTGGAGGAGACCAAGTTTTTTCCCGCAGGAGACCATCGGATAGAAGGTGGCGCTGTACATTTTGCAGATTCCCAGTATTCCCTGAGGTCCCCTGTGCAGTCTGAGTTCATTCCATCTGTCAAAGCCTCCATTTATAATAGAAGGAGTGCATGATGGGCTTGCTGATATTGAGAGCGTAAAGGATAGTTTCCTGAGTCTGAATTGTTTTGATATTTGCCTCCAGATTTGAATAATGCTGTGTATAATTTGGTTGTAGCTACAGTGGGTATAGAAAAGAATCACCCCCCTTTAAAATAATCACATTTTGTTACTTTGCAGCCTGATATGAAGACAGACACAGTTTTTGTTTCATTCAGTGTATTTACTCAGTGTAACTTATATCATCCAAGTGAAAGATTTAACTCCAACATATAAACAAAATTTCAATAATAAAAAAACATAATCACTGAGTTGGAAAAAGAATCACCCCCTTGTTTCAGTATTTTGTTGAGCTACCTTTTGCTTTAATTACAGCCTTTAGTCTGCTGGGATATGTCTCTACTAACTTTGCACATCTGGACGTTGCAATATTTGACCACTCTTCTTTGCAGAACTGCTCCAGTTCAGTTCAATTTGATGGTGACCGTTTGTGGACTGCTGTCTTCAAGTCATTCCACAAATGTTCAATGGGGTTTAAGTCTGGGCTCTGACTAGGCCATGCAAGGACATTCACCTTTTTGTCCTTCAACCACTGTGTGGTCAGTTTTGCTGTGTGCTTTGGGTCATTGTCATGTTGGAAGGTAAATCTTCTTCCCATTGACAACTTTCTGGCAGAGAGCAGCAGATTTTCCTCAAGAATTTGACGGTATTTTGCCCCATCCATTTTTCCTTCTATCCTGACAAGTGCTTGAGTCCCTGCTGCAGAGAAACAACCCCATAACATGATATTACCACCTCCATGCTTTACTGTAGGGATGGTGTTATTTGGATGGTGAGCTGTATTGGATTTTCGCCAGACATATCGTTTGGCGTTGAGGCCAAATAATTCAATTTTAGTCTCATCTGACCATAACACCTTTTTCCACGTGGCCTTAGAATCTTCACGGTGCGTTTTGGCAAAGCTCAGTCGTGACTGCATGTGGCCTTTCTTGAGGAGTGGCTTTTTTCTTGCAACCCTCCCATACAAGCCACATTTGTGGAGAATTTGTGATATTGTTGTCACATGCACACAATGACCAGTCTTTGTCATGAATTCCTGCAACTGCTTCAGAGTTGCTGTAGGCCTCTTGGTAGCCTCTCTGACCAGTTTCCTCCTGGCTCTTTCATCCAGTTTGGAGCGACGTCCTGACCCAGGGAGGGTCTGTGTTGTACCAAATACCTTCCACTTCTTAATAATAGACTTCACTGTGCTTCTAGGCACTGATAAAGCCTTTGAGATGTTTTTGTATCCATCTCCTGACTTTCCAAGATCTCCAGAACTTTATCCCGGAGATCTTTTGACAATGCCTTGCCACCCATAGTTGATTGTTTTCTTCAGTTGCACTACCAAGAACTGAAATGCTTCAGGAAAAGCTTGTTTCATGCTGAGCTAATCAAAATGGCCACAGCTGATTACAGTTGAAAGTCAATTGGCTTTGTGTGCTATTGAGAAGGTGTTTAACTACACCTGGCTGAGTTTACAAGTCATTTTTAGGAGGGGGGTGATCCTTTTTCCAACTCAGTGATTTCTGTTTTTTATTTTGTATTTTTTTTCCTGACAAGTTGGTATTATATCTTTCACTTGGGTGTTATAAGTTGTAAATACAGCTGAATAAAACAAAAATCATTTTTGTCTGTTTTCAATTCAGGCTGCAAAGCAACAAAATGTGATTATTTTAAAGGGGGGTGATTCTTTTCTATACCCACTGTATATAATGATTTTTTAAGATGGATGGGGGACATTACAATAGCACCAATTGAATAGAGAAAACAGTCCTCTCGTTCTATGTCCAGCCAGCTGGCGAGTAAAACTGTCTCATCTAGCCAGTAGGAGATGCATTGGATATTTGCTGCCCAATAGTACCTGATAAAATCCGGGATGGCCAGCCCACCACTTGTTTTACTTTTGCACAATTGTCCCTTTCTGATCCTATCTGTTTTCCAAATAAATGAAATAATCATAGAATCTAGTTTTTTAAAGTAGGTTTTACTAAGGAAGATGGGTAAGTTTTGAAAGAGGTACAGTAATCCTATTCTATCCTAATAGGGAGGGTTTTCCAGAACTCCAGTTTGTTTTTGAATTTATTTAATATATCCAGATAATCAGCCTTAGTCATTATATTTCTTTGTAATCTCTAACCCCAAGTATGTGAATTTCTCCTGTGCCAATCTGAATGGGGTTTGTTCTAGTGCACCTGGGTCGCTGCATCGCACTGGCATCAGCTCACTCTTTGTCCAGTTCACTCTGTATCCAGAAAAGGAGCTAAATAAATCAATTGTCTCTAATAGAACAGGCATTGAAGTATTTGGCTCTGTGATTAAGGTCAAAATGTCATCCGCGTAAAGCGATATTTTATTTGTGGCGTAGTCTGTGTCATAACCATGAATCTCTTTGTTTGTACGAATGGTCGCCGCTAATGGCTCCAAGAGTGTAGAGAGACGTCGTACCTCAATCTTGCAAGATAGAAACAGGTAGGGGGAGGGGTAGCCCTGCACGGTACCAGGCACAGCCGTACAGGAATTTGGAGCCGAAAACATATACTCATGTCGTTGCTCGTAGAGTTAGTTTACACCCTATAAACAAGTCTCACTCAATGTCTCTCAAATGTCTCTCAAATGCCTCTCAATGTCTCTCAAATGTCTCTCAAATGTCTCTCAATGTCCCTCAATGTCTCTCACTCTTCCATTTTGTTGGTCAATACGTTCCTCTGTCCCCTGCAGAGCCATCGGTATCCTGCGATGCGCGTAAAGTCACACTTTGGCCACGAACAGACCTGCCCATCACATCAATCAAGTGGGGCAGCTTAAAGGGGCCGTTAACGGCTGCCTCAGTTTTTATAATTTGTTGATATCCCACGGCACGCTTAATCCAATCTGCAGAAGCCCGGCCATCATAAATCCCAATATGTAGAGATCCTCAAAGTCCTCGACGGAAGGTTCCCACAGGCACACGACATGCCTCTTATCCCACGCGTCCATCATGTATCCCGCTGGAGACGATCCCATGCGGGGACATGCTGGGTCCCCCCAGCCCCAAGATCTCTTTAAATATATGGTGTCAATAGTACTTGACCAGCTAATCAATTTCATGTTTCAGCTTAAAAGGGTGATGCAGTTAGTCTCTCAGCAGACAGGCAGACGATAGAGCAGGAAAAAGATAAGGGAGCGAAAAAGTTTGCGACCGCCTCCACGAGAGCAAGGACAAGAAGAGGATCTAATTTGCTATCCTCCAAGGATTTTGCATACATCCTGAGAAGAAATGGGTATCGTTTATTACCAAACTTTTTATAGAACTCGTTACATATCCCGTCTGATTGTCTGATTGTTGCGTTTCTTTTGTGAGAACTGATAAGAAATAATGCATCCTCTTAAATATGCTTTAAAAGATTCCCTCAAAAAAGATGTCATCCTTAGAGTTTGAGAATATTTCCCCACCAATCCCCACCAATGATGAGATTTGTGCTAGAGATATCTGGGATCATACTAACAGTCTTCCTAAAAAATTCTGGGTCATCCCAGTTTGGTCCATACACATTCAACAATGTAATTGATATGGAATGTATCTCCCCTACGACCATGATGAATCTCCCATCTTTGTCAGCTATGGTAGATTTGTGCAAAAAGGGAACATTTTTACGGATTACTATGGCTGTTCCCCTTGCTTTGGCATTCAATTTGGAGTGGTATACTTGGTTTATCCAACTGGCTCTAATTTTATTGTGTGCTTCATTTTTCAGATGTGTCTCCTGTAGGAAAATCACATCCGCTTGGGTCTGTCTCAAATGAGCTAGTACCTTCCCTCGTTTTACCGGTTCATTAATTCCGTTTACATTCCACAAGCAAAATGTTAGATTTCCTCCTGTTCTCGTGTCTCCCTGTCATGTCAGTATGTGTAGTCATAGTGACACATCCGCTCCATCTGTGATCTCCGACCTGGCATCTTTATTCCTGTGTATTTTGTTCTAAGTAGCACTTTTGCCCACCCTACCCTTATCCCGCTGCTCCCCTTAAAGATAAATCCCTGCAAAAAGAAAATGCCTGTCTCCCAACGAGTCATCCTACAGTCAAAAAACCTGGGAGTGAAACCCGGCCTCCTCCCCAAAGGTCCGGTCTCCCCAACTCTTGTAAAAAAAACCTGTTCTTAATCATCATCCTAAGCCTACATTGTGCTTGGGCAAGGCACTTCACCCTACTTGCCTCAGGGAGAATGTCCCTGTACTTACTGTAAGTCACTTTGGATAAAAGCGTCTGCTAAATGAATAAATGTAAATGTACATTAACTGCAGTGTTGGGCAAGCTACTTGGAAAGTGTAGTGAGCTAAGCTACCAGTTACTCTACATTAAATTTAGCTTCACTACACCGAAGCTACCCCCCAGAGAAATGTAGCAAGCTAAGCTACAGCAACATGGCAAAAGTAGTTTAACTACATCAAAGCTATTTTTTATTATTAGAAATGATCCCTTGTTATTATAATGGAACAACTTCATTCCAAGGCAAAGCTCTCAGTGATCAATCAAAAATCAGACAAATAAGCAGGCAGAAATGTTACGTTCAATTGTTTATTAAACAATTATTAAACTGTGCTCTCACAACAAAAAGCAGAAAGATTTTCATTTATTTTATTTTGAACTTTTTCAAAACTTTTTCTTTTGTGGAAGAGATCTATCTCTCAACGTAAACAAGTTTCTGCCACTGCATATCAAAGTGTCCTCCTCACTAGAGGATGAGGTGGCCAGCTGATCTTTTTCACAAGAGGTGTTTGTTCACACGACACAAAAGAAGCTTTTCAAAATTTGCATCGGAAAGACGGTTTCTCTTTGGTCGGAAAATGTCTTTTCCTACACTAAAGAGACGTTCACAAGCTGCACTAGCAGGGACTCCTGTGTTGTACTTCATGAAGATCATCTTCATCATCGGCAGGTTTTGGAATGCATTGACAAGTCTGGTTTCGGTTGACTGCAAGTAGCTGTCCACTTCATTCAGAACTGTTGTTTTCAGTGATGGGAAGTATCCAGTTACTTCATCACTGTCAACAGTTGGGTCCTCACCATCTGTCTGCATGTGATCATCTGGAGATTGCGTTTGAAGCTGGTTTACTTCTGCTTTCAGGTTTGACACAACATCATCCTTCTTTCCACAGGGGATATAGGCCAATCTGAACATAGGATGAACTGCAGAGGCTATGAGCAACCTTGCATCTTGAAAAATGTAACCAAACCTCTTCTTCACCCCATTGATGATGGCATCTACCAGTGGGTAACAGTGATGTAGGTTGGTCTCATGCTTCATCCGCTCCATCTTCTCGACAAGAATCGAGATTGTTGGCACCAACACTCCTGTGTAAGCCATTCTGTCGGACTGTAGTACGTCAAGGGCTTTGGCCAGGGGTGCCATAACCTAAAAGATTCACAGAAAAAAGACAAGGAAAAAATTTACAATTACTCAAACTTAGTAGTAATAATAATAATAATAATAATCAATACAAGTATTATTATTATTGTTATTCATAATCATCATCCTAATAGTAGTAGTAGTTTAACATTCAGTTAACAACCTGGGAGAATGTAATGTATTACCCTATTAAGCTCACTGAGAGGTGTGTAGTTTATGTTCTTTATGTTCAGACAGATACATGGATTACAGCATCTGAACACCCAATTAACTTAAGAACATCAAAATAAAGGTAATATTTACCTGAACATACTCCTGTATGAAGATGAGTTCTGCCGCTTTGAAGCGATTCACCTGAAGCTTCTCACAGGTTTCCTGGAGGTCTTGTTCTTTTGTCAGGATACAGATACTCAAGCGCTCCATGGCGTGGTAAGTGGAGTTCCACCTTGTTGGACTGGGAACTGTCAGCTGGCACCCTAACTTGTCTTTGATGATATCTGAAGCTTGTGTGCTCCTGTGTTGCTTGTTCCATAGTGCCTGGCATTTGCCCATAGTTGATCTTGATATTTTTTTAAAGGGCTCTGACTGGGTCAAAGCATCCTCAATATCTCTTGTGGCAACCAAGTTGAGGGTGTGGCAGGCACATCGCTGATGAGGTGGGAGACTGTAGTCTTCTTCTTCATGTAAGAGATCTGTGACATTTATGAAGACAGGGTGTCCCTCCTCTTCTTCCTCATACTCTTCTTCTCTGTCTTGAATGGTTCTTTGAACTTCTGCAAAGACATTGAAAGCCTTCACAAAATTTGAACCATTATCTGTGGTTGTAACTGTCACCTTGTCTTTTATGTTGAAATCTCTGTGCACGTCTTCCAACATCTCAGCCAAAACATCATATGTGTGGCGCCCTATGATCCTGCGACAGGCTAATACCCCAGAGCAGATGCTCATGGTTTCTTGGTTTATCCAGTGGATAGTCACCCCAAGGAAGCTTTTGTTGTTTGATGACCATGCATCTGTTGTGGTACATACATGGTTCTGTTTGGACAAAGTCTCAGTCAGTTTGCTTTTCATTAATAAATGCTCATCCTCAAGCATTCTTCCCAATGTTCTCCTTGAAATCAAATGCCTGGAAGGTAAAATCTCTCTGAATAAATTCCTGTACTCTGGTCTCTCCACAGTGTGAAGTGGATGCAGTCCTTGAATGATGAAGTTAAGGATCAACTTGTCAAATCGCTCTTGGGTTATGGTGGGGGTATCCCTGAAATACTGTTCTACACTGCCTTGTATGAGGTGTCCCTCCTCACTCTGGGTCGCGCTCCTTTTCCTGCCTTGCTCACGTTCCATTTCCATGGAGGCCATTTTAGTTGGGTGGACCCTCTACAAAAGAAATACAATTATACAATTTTGTATATTGTATTATTCAATATGGGATTAATAAAGTACTCTAACCATCTACCAGTATCCCAAATAACTGGCGGTTTCAAAAGTTTTATTTTTATTAGGCGCACTCTGTACTAGTAGCTATATCTACATATATTTTAAGGTAATAGTTTTGACTAACCACCATACTTTGATTTTGTTTCTCTGTCCCTAATTTTCCTACCTTTTACCTCCTATATGTACCATTACTATATTTGTTTATTATTTTTGTCTTTTGCTAGTTGTTAGCTGGTGTTTGCAGACTGCAATGACTTGGGATAATTAGCTTGGTTGGCGATGGTTGTGTTAGCTTATTCTGGAATCACCTGAATGTGTGTTCTTAAATTTGTGTTCGAAGTCTTGGACGTTGAGAGAAGCTTCTTCTTGGGGTTGCACAGCAAGCACCTAAACACATAATTTTTCTCTGTTGTTTCATTTAAACTCATATATTTCTCGAGGTAAGGCCACGGCGACTCCGTCGGGGTGAGTTTGTGTCCGTCCTCCTCACCCTCTGCCATCTTCCCACCAACTAACGTAACTCACTCAAGTAGCTAGCTTGTCTGTATTCGCCTGCATCAGAGACGTAGCCAGCCCAAGGATTGGTCCGTGATGTCACCGTCATACGGAAGTGCCTCTGTCGGCTCCACCTACATGGCCTTGTATGGCGGTAGCGTCACTGACTCCTGCTTTTATTTCAGACCACAGCAGAAAGCTCCGCTGCGCTGAGCTTCAGAGATGTTCGTAAAAATGTAGCTTATGTGGACGCTACCGCACTACTTGGTTAATAAAAGAGCTAAGCTACTGAAAAGCTATTTGATTAAAAAAACAGCGACGCTACCACCACGCTACTGAGAAATGTAGTTAAACTAGTAACGCCGCTACTTGTAGTGACGTTACTGCCCAACACAGATTAACTGTGTAGCTAAGCAGTTATGTAAACAACCAATAACCTGAATAAACTGTTTTTACATTGATTCTAACGATAACTGGGGAATACTCATGTTCAAATGGTGAACAGAGAATCTTAGGACACATTCTTTAGTTCCTCTCCTGATGCTGCCTCCTAATCCGGGTTAAAGCCACAATCAGCATTATTAGTCTTGGTGTGGTGTAAGACATCCCCTTCACATTTTGGTTTGATAAACTAAGACATAGCTCTCTTGTCGTAAATGTTTCATAAAACTTTTCATGTTCATGTGCCCATTTAACTGTAAACAAAACGCCGGCAAATGCCGTGATTTCTGGTCACCTGTTGGAGTCCTCAGATTCAGTTCATCTCAGGGAATGAGATTTACACATATCTGGACCACTGTTGTTGTCTCACCATCACCTCACTCTGATGACCCGAAATGGCAAGTTGCGTACTGGTGCGCTTCTTCTGGATCTGTGAAGAGCCTCTCTGACCCGTTGTGTGTCACCCGTAGCTTAGCAGGATACAGGAGTCCAAATCTGACCCCAGGTTTGTCGCGTAGTATCTTCCTGACTGGGGTAAAGGCAGCTCGGCGTCTTGCGACTTCATGTGGCAGGTCTCTGAAGATCTGTATCTGGTGGACATCGCCTTCTGCATTATATCTTCAAAAGCGTGGCAGTAATGCAGCCTTGCAATAAAGTGCCCAGGGGGTTTATCATTGTCAGATCGTTTCCTCAGGGCTCTGTGTGCTCGGTCTATAATTGGTGCATCTGCAAGATTTAACACTTCTTTTAACAGCTGAGCCACAAACTCTCTCGACTTTTGACCATCGAGGTTTCATGCAGGCCCGTCTCCTCGTCCAAATCTTGTTTTGCATATTTTTTTCTCTGCATTTTCGGCACGTCCGCTCTCGTATAAAGGTTCTCAAACTGTTCCCGTGTAAGTTTCCCAATGTTTCGGTTGTGTGGTTTTGTTGAAATGGAGTTTTAAACTTAAAATCTGCGGGAGCTACGGGAGAGTGCGTCCTACTCGTGCATCGCTCAACCGGAACCCCCCCCCCCCCTCCCGACTCAGGTAACTCTGAACCAGAATCTGAGCCAATGGAAGATGACGGTGGGGGCGCTAGAACCATGCCACAGCTCCGAGGTCGGTACGGAACAAATCAGCTACTCTTAGCAATGCCTTAAGAAATATTCAGGTCCTAGAAGTAACTCTAGTGGGAACCAGGTTGACTCCTTGCTACCCTCACTTTGTAATAAAAAATTAACTCTTGTACCAGGCCAAAAAAAGCAAGGAGAAAGTTATTGAACAGCACCTGGTGTCACAACCTCATTGTGCCATCGTCCTTCAATTATCCCATACTCACGTGCTTGGGAGCCACTTGGGCATGGAAAAGACTAAGGAACGAGTATTACAGAGGTGCTTTTGGCCAGGCGTTCACAAGGAGGTAGAAAACTACTGTTGCAGTTGCCTGGAATGCCAGGTCAAGGCGCCAAAGGTAACTTACAGGAAGCCCCTGGTCCCGTTACCCATCATAGAATCACCCTTTGAAAGGGTGGGGATGGATATTGTAGGGCCCTTACCCAAGAGTGCTCGGGGACACCAATACATCTTGGTCATCGTGGACTCGTTACCCAAGAAGACGTGCCCTTAAAAAAGTCGAATGCAAAACAGCTAGCAAAGGAGCTATTCCTTTTCTGAAGTCGGGTAGGGATTCCAAAAGAGATTCTCAATGATCAAGGGACCCCCTTTATGTCACCAGGGAGATGTGTACGCTTTTGCAAGTAAAACAGGTGAGGACATCGGTGTACCACCCCCAGACGGACAGTTTAGTGGAGGGATTTAATAAGACCCTCAAAGCCATGTTGAGAAAGGCCATTGACAAAGATGAAAGAAACTATAACCAGCTTCATCCCTACCTCCTGTTTGCGGTAAGAGTAAGTTCTGCAGTCTTCTACAGGCTTCTCACCGTTCAACTTGTTGTATTCCCACAAACCCAGGGGACTTCTGCACATTGCCAAGGATACCTGGGAGGAGTAACCCTGTCCTCATTGCACCATGATTGAAAATGTAGGGGCGATGCGGAAACGGATGGCTGCGGTAATACCAGGGGGGTTAAAGTAAGCCGGTACGGTCCGGTACTGCGTACCACTAAAAAATTCTGTAGCGGTACGCAGTACCAGGAGGAGGGGGGACAGCGGCTGCCTGCGGAAGCCCTCATTCAGAACCAGTCACGGCCGCACTTTGGGTCCGAAAATAAATCTGCTAGCAATATGCAGTCTTTTTTTTTTTTTTTAAACTGTCTTTTTATTTGTTTTTTCAGGTTTAGTGATAACAAACAAACAGACAAAGATACACGTTGGGCAAGCATGGGCGATACTAGAATATAAGTACAACAGGGTTCAAGAATAATACTTTTTTTTAAATGACAGGAAAATGTACAGTTAGAGTGGGTTACATTCCTCACAATGGTCAGACCATTTTTTCCAGGCCTCGATATAGCGGTCAAAGTGTAGCCTTAGGGAAAAGGTCAGTCTCTCCATACAGTTTATTTCGTTGACAATAGCGACCCATTCTTCTTTAGAGGGTGGCTCTTCCCTTAGCCACTTCCGGGTGATGGCTTTCTTACATGTGTAGCTTGTTTTATCCAATCTAAGATGGGAAAGCTACAAGTTCTTTAATTGATTCTAGTCATTCTTAGTCAATCAATCCCAACCTATTAATTACACTTTTTTATGAACTGTATTCATTCTAAACAGTGTCAGACACAAGCAGATGCAATCTTAAAGGTTTTAGTTATAAATGTATTTAAAAAGCAATCAGTTACTTTACTTCAATAACTCCAAGTACTTTAAAGTGCACTTAATAACATAAAGCCTAGTTTATGCTCCCGCGATGCGTCGCCCGCCGCACTGCACCGCCAGCGCCGCTCCTCCCGCACTGCCCCTCCGCGCACCTCCAAAAAATCCTGACTCCGCGTTGCGTTGTCGGCGGCACAAGCGCTGTGATTGGTCCGCTCAAAACGTCATTTCCGGCAGCTGCTTTTTCTGTTTTGGTCTTTCGTTCTACCGCGCCATTTTTAAAGTTCTTCTGGACCGGTAAAATCGATGGACCAAGGAGACGAGCGATTAATCGAGGAGGTCAGAAAATATGACCATCTATACAACTCCTCTATGAAAGATTACAAAGACTACCAAATGAGTACGAACTCATGGAGGGAGATTGCGCAAAACATGGGGCTGGAGGTCGCCGAGTGCATGAGTAGCAATATCAGAAGCCGAGTGCTACATCATCAGTCATGTGCGTGCTTAAATGTGTTAATTATTTAATACAGAAGAATAAAACACACAAGTTTGTTTTCAAAGAGTTGTTTTGATATTTATTTTCAGAACAACACAGTTTGCACACCATGTATAGTTCACAGTTAACCGATGAGCTCCCACTCCAAAAACAGCAGCTCCTGCTCGGTCTCCATTGCTTGCAGTTGTTTATTGTTGGTACCATAGACATTATAAAGTTAAATGTTATAAATAAATTGTAAAGTTAAATGTCTATGGTTGGTACCATATGGCATAGACATTATAAAGGAAATGACCGGAAGAAAGCAAGGATTGAAACCACACAGCCACACCCCCCTGGCGGCATGCCAGTGAATTGCAGAGTAAACGCGGACCCTCGACGCGGAACTTCGAATGCTCAACAACCGCGCCACGCCCCCGGCGTAGGGAATGGCGCGGGAGCATAAACTAGGCTTAAGCCGGCATCTATTTAACAAAAGGGAAAAAAACAAAACCCCGTTGCAGGCCTGTTGTAGTCCAGAAGATGAGGTCTTGGGTGAAACGATAGTTACTCACAGTTGGGTGATCTACTAATTGTCCCAGTCCCAGCTCCACGACAGATCCTCTGACGAGTCCAGATTTTACCACTCTTCCACAGTCTTTAGACAGAGACAGTCCTCGTAGTCCTCCCAGAAACCAGGGTCCACTCTTCCACTGCAGCCACCGCTGTGTTAGCAACCAGCCTCAACTTTCAGGCTAACTGAGGCTAGCTAGCTTAATTACAAACTCACAATCTGTAGAATGACACAGTCCAATCTTGTTAAGAGGCAATGACACTCCACAGTACTCCCACCGTCTTCTCAGTGCTATGTCATACACCGGCGGCAGTGAGAATAAACAAATAAAACCGTATGTCACGATTCTTTTACTATAATTATAACTTAACTCGCAGCTCTCTGTCGCGTGCTCCAAACCGTTTTTCTCTCTCCCTCGTGCTCTCGCTACCTGTCACATGACTCTCTCTCTCACTTCTGATTCGCTTTCTCCTTACTACAGCAAGCAAAGGGTACCAAAAATACATTACATCCCAAACTAAACAAAAACTCTAGGAACAGTGCAACACTTCTAATGTGTATAAACAATTTTTAAAGGTAGATCCAGGTTAAATATTATACATAAACATACCTACTTAACAAACTTAGCAAACTCTTCACATTATAATTCTTTAACATATTTCAGCATAAACAAACAAAAAATAAACCATTCTCAATAGTGGCTATTTATATTAACTCAAGATAATATACAGGGTTACACATGCAACAAGAAGGATTTTGTAGAGGTATTTGTCATGGGTCATAAGGTTGTCCGTCAGTTTGCCCAGGTAAAGTATAACAAAGGAGTTATCAACTTTAATTCCAAATATTGAACTTATTTCTTTGGAAATTCAGATTCAGATTCAGATTACTTTATTGATCCCGAGGGAAACTCCTTTGTATCAACGGCACACAGTCTCGCAAAGCACACAAGGGTAAGGGTGTGGGGTAAAAGATTAGAAAGTGTACACAGGGATAGGGGGTGGGGTCAATAACAATAAGTAAAAAGTAAAAAATGGATCAGAGCAGAGCAGTCCCAAAATATATGAAAATGATCAGCCATGGGTTTACTGCACCGCATCCAACATCCGCTCGGGCCCTGAGATCCCTGCTGCATGTATTTAATTTTCGGGGTCACAAAGAAACGTATTGTATTCTTCCAGGAAAATTCACGCCAAGATCTTGAGTAGGTAGTTTTAACCTGGTTTTCCCAAATATCACTCCATTCTTCTTCAGTTATCTCCAGGCCCGATTCCCTCTCCCATTTTTGTCTGACATGGTCAGTGGACTGGTCTTTGGAATTCTGTAGTTCCTTATATATCCGAGAGATCAAATGTTTGCTACCTTTGGCCTTGTATGCCTCAGTAAATATATTTATCAATTTAGAGTCACTTTCCGCTAGATGTTTAATTTCTCTATTAAAATAGTCCCTGACCTGGAGATACGTGAAGAAGTCACCTTTTTCAAGGCCAAATACATTTGAGAGATGATTAAATGACTCCAGAATACAACCATTGGTTATAGAACAATAAGCAGTTACACCTTTGTGGACCCACTGTTTAAATTGCTTATCGAGGCTAGATGGTAGAAAGCTAGAGTCATAAGCCACCCATTTCAATATTCTTAAATAGTAGAGTAGAGAGTAGTAGTAAGTAGTAAGTAGAGTTTTGAACCACACCCTAAGAGATTGTGTGATCCACTGATTAAGTTTACACAGGTAGGTGCCTCGGTTTTGATAGTCACCCAATATAGACTGTGCTGGTGATTCAAAAAGCTGAAATTCTAAGTCCTTCCATTTAGCTGAATACTCTGGGTTGCACCAGCAGACAAGTGGTCTTAGTTGCGCGGCAGTGTAATAATCCTCTAGGCAAGGGAGGGCAAAACCGCCCTTGTCTTTGGGAAGTTGTAGGGTTTTAAATTTAATCCGGGGTCTTTTGCTAATCTCTGTGTCAAATTATATGTCTCTGTGTTGTCTCTGTGTCAAATTATAACCATTGTATCATTGTGTCATTGTTTGTATTATTATTATTGTGTTATTGTTCTTTCGTCCCAATTAAAATCAGTAGGAGAGTAAACAGTTGTGTTTCATGTTATTATATTAAATTTCAACGACACAACAACTCGAAAAAAAACTGCTTATGAGCTAATGACTAGAGATTTCCCTCAGCAGTACATGAATAGGCATGCGTGTCTCTCCTAAATGTTTTTATTTGTTTGGGTTTTCATTTAGCTTTTTTTAACCCTCCTGTTGTGTTTGTTTCTTGTTCACTACTTTTGTGTTCTAGGTCCCGGTCATTGTAGCTGACTATAATTCCATAATTATACATATATTTTAAACTACTGTTTGCCCTTTATGGTCTCTAGGCCTAAGCAAATTTTCTTTTGAGTGAAAGCAGCAAATTTATGGATTATTTTAAATATAACTCTCCTTCTCTCCTCCAGCCCTACACCCCCACCCGTCACCTACGGTCATCTGCTGACAACCGTCTAGTGGTACCCCCCCCTCAAGAGCGCCCGAGTGCAACACAAACTCTTCCACTGCCTGGCTCCCCAATGGTGGAATCAACTCCCCACCTCCATCAGAAGCACAGACTGCCTTCTCACCTTCAAAAGAAGGCTTAAAACTCACCTATTTAGAGAATTTAATGGCACTTGGGAATGGGAATAGTATGGCACTTCACATAATCGAATGTGCTTTAGAACAATCTGTTGGTCCCCATATGGTGACTTGCCAGTGTTGTTTGATGTATCTCTTGCTTTATGTTCACAATCGTTGTGTTATGCATTTATAGTTCTTCCCTTGGCACTTATTGGTTCTCATTATGTATGATTCACGATCTAAAAAACCGACTGTGTTTGGGGTCTATCACGTTGCTATGCTCAATGACTGATGCTCTTTGTAAAAGCTCTCTCTTGTAAGTCGCTTTGGATAAAAGCGTCTGCTAAATGAATAAATGTAAATGTAAATAACAAAAATCCAGATGACAAATATTGTTCTATTTATGACAGACTACTTTGTATAAAGATCTTACAAGGAAATTGATTATCATTTCAATGGACTCTGAACAGTTCTAAGCAGGATTTGATGTCATCAACCCGGGAGATTACCTGTCTAATGGGTGTCCAATCCTGGTCCTCAAGGGCTGCTGTCCTGAAGGTTTTAGATGTTTTCCTGCTGAGCTAGTGGATGGCAATCAGGATGTCTTTTCAGTCAACGTAAAGGCGTATTGGGTGCCAGAGACCTGCAAGAAACTGATAGAGGAGGAAGTCAGAAAGATGTAGGATCTAAAGGTGATTGAGAAGTTGAAGAGTGCCTGGCAACACAGTACGATTCTGTAACGATTTCGGAAAAGTAAATTAAGTATCAAACATTGATGCCTACCACATGCGACCTACCACATGCGACGAGTCGACGATCTAATCAAAAGCCTGGGCCAGGCCCGGTTTATCACCAAGTGGACACGCGTAGATGTGTGAGCCACCTAATTAAATTAGGACTAGAAAGGGGGGGAGTGGAAAAAGCAAGGGGAGGAGACCAGGGAGACAAAGGGCACATGGCTGGTTAGTTTGCGAGCAGAGAGCAAGTGGAACGCTAAGCCCTGTTGGGTGAGTGATGAATGGCTTTGAAGGGGAAAGTCATTTTTGTTCGAATGTTTGTGGAGTTTTGTTGGACTGTGGAAGGAACCTGTCTGAGTTTGACTTTGTCTGCTCCGTGAAAATAAAGTGCCCTCTTCTTTTGGAACATGTTTTTGCGTGGTCTTTTCCCCCCTGTTGCACAGCCTCACTCTTGCCTGCCCTAGTCAGCGCCTTGTGTGACATGACAGTCCCTAAAATCATGTTGTGCATCATTAACTGTTTTGTCAACATCCCCTACCATACAACCTCCTTGCCAGACTTATTACATTAACTCAAACTCCACTGTAGAGGTACACACACGATTCACGTCTCACACACAACACACACAGACAGAATACCACATGTATTTGTAACATTTGTTACCCTGGTTACCAAAAGACAGTTTACCCGTTATCTCACTCATTAATAAATAAAAGAATGACCCTCTGTTGGTTAATCAAATGTATTTATCTCTATATACCCACAATAACTTCTTTGTAAAGGTTATTGTTAGGATTGATTCTTACGAATCAATGAATGAATGAATGGAAATGATGTCTGTAGCTTCTGACACAAATTGTCAGCTTTTCAGAGAGTACCAAAAGCCCTGCTCTTTTTAAAGATATGTTTCTGGTGGGAATACTGCCTTTATTACTTTCTATGAGACATAATGTATTTGTTGTCTATTTCATAAGTTATGCTTGCCTTTGGCAAGTACAACCTATTGTAAACTCACGTATTTTATTTTTGGTGTATGCTTGCCTTAAGCGAGCACAAACCTACAGTCAGGTCCATAAATATTAGAAAATTTAGTTCATCTCAAAGTTTTGCTTTGAAAGTTCAGCTTTAATTTGTGGGTATTTACATCAAATCAGGTGCTCTTTGCAAAAAAAATCTTTGTAAAAGCTCTCTCTTGTAAGTCGCTTTGGATAAAAGCGTCTGCTAAATGAATAAATGTAAATGTCATGTAAAATGTAAATCAGGTGAACTGTTTAGGAATTAAAACACAATATCATTGTCACTTTTAATACTTGGTTGCAAATGCTATACAGTCAGTGACAGCCTGAAGTCTGGAACCCACAGGACATCATCAGACACTGGGTTTTGTCCCTGGTGTGACATGGGGAACCGGTAGCGGAGGGACGTTACGTCCCTAGACCAGAGAGGTGGCAATGGCCCAATCTCCCAGAATTAGATAAACCTTTATTTGTCCTCCAGGGGGTGGAAATTTCAGTTCACAACAGCAGCAGGGTAAAGTACAGCACACAGAGTTGCAGGGTGATATAACAATAATGACAATAACAATAACAATAGGAATAGGCGGGCACGATAAAGTCCAATATAAAAAAATAAGAAAATAAGTAAGTTAAGTAGTCCAGTTAAGTAGTCCAGTATAAAAAAATAAGTAAGTTAAGTAGACATATAGACATATAGACAGTTATTGCACTTGAGGAGAGTTACAGAATTACAGTATTTGCAAAAATAAGTTAAGTAGACATAGACACACAGACAGTTATGGAGAATTACGGCATTACAGTTTTGCAAAAAAGTAAGTAAGTTAAGTAGAAATATTGCACTTAATACAGAATATGAATATAACACATGTATTGCACATGAGTGAAGTAAGTAATAAAAGTAATAAAAGTAAAAAAAAGTAATACTGCATGGTGGTGAGGTAGTGATGGTAATAGTTATAATAATGATAATGGTGTAGCACATGACAGTGGCTATGGACAGCAGTATTTAGTGATTATTAAACAGTCTGACAGCAGCAGGAAGGAAGGACCTGCGGAATCTCTCCTTCACACACTGAGGGTGAATCAGCCTATTGTTGAAGATGCTCTCCAGAGCGGACAGTGAGTCCAGCAGGGGGTGTGACTCATGGTCCAGCATAGTTGTCAGCTTTGCCAGGACTCGTCTGTCACCCACCACGTGAATTGAGTCTAGAGGGCAGCCCAGGACTGAGCTGGACTTCTTGATAACCTTGTCCAGCTTATTCCTTTCCCTCTCAGTGCACACCGTACATGATGGCTGAGGCCACCACTGAGTCATAGTAGGACTTTAGGGGTGCCCCCTGTACTCCTCAGGAAGTAGAGCCGGCTCTGACCTTTCCTGTACAGTGCGTCAGTGTGGTGAGTCCAGTCCAGTTTGTGGTTCAGGTGAACACCCAGGTACTTATAGGACTCCACTCTCTCAATGTCCATTCCCTGGATGTTCACCAGTGGGGGGGAAAGTCGGCGTCTGCGGAAATCCACCACCATCTCCTTGGTCTTGCCCGCGTTGATGAGGAGGTGGTTCGGCTGACACCAGTCTACGAAGTCCTGCGTCAGTTGCCTGTACTCCGTGTCATCGAATCCCTCACCAAGTGGACCAGAGTAGATGCGTGAGCCACCTAGAAAACGGGGGGAGTGGAAAGAGGAAGAGGAGGAAACCAGGGAGCAGTGTTGCCAATTTAGCAAACTATTTAGCGACTTTTCAGACCCCTGTAGCGGGGTTTTTTTTCTTAAAAAAAGTGACTAGCGACAAATCTAGCAACTTTTTCTGGCGTTAGTGGAGAGTTTTCTGGTGTTTTGGAGACGGACGTGAACGTATCGCCGCAAGCCCCTTCCCCCCTGTGCCAAAGCACTCACAGCCGGTGACGTCTTACAGCCTCGTCGTGCAGCAGTCCCAGCTGCAGGCAGAGCAGAGAGGAGACCCTCACCCCTCCGAGTCCAGATTGCAAATGAAATGGGCATGCGCAAAGCCGCTTTTGGCTTGCAGAGCGGGATCACTCATCGCTGCATTTCACTCACACGACACAGCCCACACAGCCTCAGTCACTTACTCACCTCAACTCGTCCACAGCGTGTCTGTTCAACAAGGAACCTGAATTAACGCCAGACCAGTTACCATCATTCTCTCACATTGCCATTGACAGTGTTTGTCTGTTGTCTCTTTTTGGTCCATTTAGATTGTTGTCAAGTTAAAACCGTCTATATACGAAAACCTAAGTAACTCTGCCAGAGTGTGTCTTTTTTTACTCACTTTTGTCTCTCCCACGATGTTGTTCCTCTCTCCTACAGCGTCCATTGCAATTCATGCAAATCACCAATTATGCAAAGTAGATGATGACGTCATTTAGCTACTTTTAGCAACTTTTGGGAAAGCCAATAGCTCCTTTCCTTACAGAGGAGTTGGCAACACTGCCAGGGAGACAAAGGGCACATGGCTGGTTAGTTTGCGAGCAGAGAGAAGCAGGTGGAACGCTAAGCCCTGTTAGGTGAGTGATGAATGGCTTTGAAGGGGAAAGACATTTTTTTGTTAGAGTTTTGTTGGACTGTGGAAGTTTTAAGAAGAAACCTGTCTGAGATTCATTTTGTTTGTCTGCTCCAGGAAAATAAAGTACCTTGTTCTTTTGGAACCTGTTTTTGCGTGGTCTTTCCCCCCTGTTGCACGGCCTCACTCTTGCCTGCCCTAGTCAGTGCCTTGCGTGACGTGATACTCTGCCATGCGTCTGCTCTAGCACACCTGACCTGGTTGTTAGCAAGCTCTGTGGAAGCCTGATAATGACCGATAAACATATTTTAATCAGTTGTGCTAAACTTTCAGGAGAGTGGCCCGTGAGGATGAGGATTTGACACCGATGGTCTAGGAGTACATCTCGGGTCGCTGTCTGAACTGCAATTTCAGTTTGGAGGAATTTGGTTGTATCTGAGCAGGTATAATAACATAATTAATTAATCCCATTTACATTTACCCATCCATTTTCTTCCGCCTATTCAGGGACGGATCGTGGTGGCAACAGTCTAAGCAGTGAGGCCCAGACTTCCTTCTCCAGACGCTCCTCCGGGGTGATCCTGACGCGTTCCCAGTCCCTCCAGCGTGTCCTGGGTCTTCCCGGGGCTGCCTCCTGCTAGGACATGCCCAAAAATACCTCCCAAGGCACCCAGGAGGCATCCGGAACAGATGCTCTATTCTGAGCTACTACCGTGTGACCGAGCTCCTCACCGATACTGAAACTGCATCACTGCAGATGCTGCACCGATCTGCCTGTCAATCTCATGCTCCATTCTTCCCTCACTCGTGAACAAGACCCTGAGGTACTTGAACTCATCCACTTGGTGCAAGGTCCCCCCACCCAGGGGAAAGACACCCTTCCGCTGATTCTCATCCCAGCTGTTTCAGACTCAGCTGCAAAATGCTCCAGTGCACTCTGCAGGTCCCGGTTCGATGAAGCCACCAGGACAACATCATCTGCAAACAGCAGAGATGAGATCCTGTTCTCCCTGAACCGGAAGGCCCTGGCCTACAAATTTTGTCTATAAAAATAATGAACAGAATTGGAGACAAAGGGCAGCCCTGGTGGAGACCAGCACTCACCAGGAATAGGTCTGACCGGCAATGCAAACACAGTTCCTGCTACGGTCTGGGAATAGACAGCCCCTAACAAAAGGCCCCAGACACCAAACTCTCCCCCCAAAAACCACAGGACACCATGAGGGATATGGTTGAATGCCTTCTCCAGATCCACAAAGCAAATGTGGACTGGTTAGGCAAATTCCCATGAACCCTTGAGCACCCGGTAGAGGGTATAGAGCTGATATAAGCAGGATGAAAAACACACAGTTTCTCCTAAATCCGAGGTTCAACTATCGGTTGGACTCTGACCCTAGCGTGGACCTTACCGGGGAGGCTGAGGAGTGTGACCCCTCTGTAACTGGAACACATCCTCCGGTCCTCCTTCTTGAAAAGGGGGACCACCACCTCGGTCTGCCAATCCAGAGGTACTGTTCCAGACCGCCATGTGACGTTGCAGAGGCATGTCAGCTAAGGCAGTCGTACAACATCCGTAGACTTTAGATACTCCGGACAGCTCTCATCCACCCCGGTTTGCCCAAATATCTTTGGGGCCATCAAGTAGTCCTCCTCCATGGCCTCCCTGAACTCCTCCCAAACTCAAGTTTTTGCCTTTGCGACCAGTTCCCACTTACATTTAGTCCAGTTTAATGTCAATATTTTCACGGACCGGCCTTTAGGGTGTGGCGGTTAAATACAACAAAATGATACGACCAGCATAAAAATGGGTATTTTCTCAATATTAAAATAAATGTGGAAAACATGTGAAAAAAATCCTAATATGTTTGTTTTTTTGTTCATTTTGCTAGCCTGGGGGTTTCAATTTAGGGGTCACTTCACTTCTTGTCCTTGCTCTCGTGGAGGCAGTCGCAAACTTTTTCGCTCCCTTATCTTTTTCCTGCTCTATCGTCTGCCTGTCTGCTGGAGAGACTAACTGCATCACCCTTTTAAGCTGAAACATGGAATTGATTAGCTGGTCAAGTACTATTGACACCATATATTTTAAGAGATCTTGGGGCTGGGGGGACCCAGCATGTCCCCGCATGGGATCGTCTCCAGCGGGATACATGATGGACGCGTGGGATAGGAGGCGTGTCGTGTGCCTGTGGGAACCTTCCGTCGAGGACTTTGAGGATCTCTACATATTGGGATTTATGATGGCCGGGCTTCTGCTGATTGGATTAAGCGTGCCATGGGACATCGGCAAATTATAAAAACTGAGGCAGCCGCTAACGGCCCCTTTAAGCTGCCCCACTTGATTGATGTGATGGGCAGGGCTGTTGGTGGCCAAAGTGTGACTTTACGCGCATCGCGGGATACCGATGGCTCTGCAGGGGACAGAGGAACGTATTGACCAACAAAATGGAAGAGTGAGAGACATTGAGGGACATTGAGAGACATTTGAAAGACATTTGAGAGACATTGAGAGGCATTTGAGAGACATTTGAGAGACATTGAGTGAGACTTGTTTGTAGGGTGTAACCTAACTCTACGAGCAACGACATGAGTATATGTTTTCGGCTCCAAATTCCTGTACGGCTGTGCCTGGTACCGTGCAGGGCTACCCCTCCCCCTACCTGTTTCTGTCTTGCAAGATTGAGGTACGACGTCTCTCTACACCCCCTCCCCTACCCCAACCCCACACCCCCCACCCCATTCTGTGAGAGTTGTCTGGCTGGAACAAGATGTCCTGACCTCAAGGCCATGAGGCAGATTGTTCTGTGTTTTGGCTACGAACACAGACTCATCCAACGCCTCCACCTGCTTGTTGTTGTTGCTTATCTGTCTGCTGAGGTGTTTTTTTTGGTTACAGGCTCTGGCATGTATCCTTTTTTTCTCCTCGAAAATCTATTTGTGTTTTCCCAATTTCAGAAGGCTTGTGCGCCGATAATGTACTTTGTCGTGTTGCCACGGTGGGCACTGTCCTGCCAAAGAGTTTCCCCAAGGGGATTAATAAAGTATTCTGAATCTGAATCTGAATAATGTATTACGTGTTACTGGCAGGAGCTGCCTTATAAACGTAGCAGATGTAGGCAAGACGTGATCGAGGCAAGCATCTTGACAAACATCAACAGTGAGTCATAGAGAGATATGGCGGAGAGAATCTGTTTTACAAGTTTCCTAAATAAAACATTTAATGAATGAAACTAAATAACATCTTTTTTTCTGTGCAACCTGATACCAATCAACCCATGAACCAAACGTTCCCCCAAGGAATTTAAGGTGACCAATGACATAACATCCTGTTGGTCTAACACCCTCATCCAGGTTCACTTGCACTGCACTCTGCAGGTCTTGAACCCAGGTCTCTGCCATGGGAGCTTTAACAAGGAGGGTAAAGGCTGCAACGCCTAGCGTCAGTCGCTAGAGAATCCTTTGAGATCAGAGGAGTGAGGTGAGGTTTACGGTGGCCGGTAAGTGCAAAACACTTTTACAAACTCCGAAACAAATTTACAAACTCTGAAACACTTTTACAAACTCTGAAACAAATTTACAAGAACAACACCAAACGGAAAGGGAATGTACCAAAAGCCGGATCTGACGCGGAAGTGATTGAGTGAGTGGTGTTGTGTAGTTTATGTGGAGTTTTATGATGTTTTGCCCGTTTTGTGGAAACCATTTGAGTCAGTTACTGCGGTTTTGCATTTCGTGTGGACGGTCTCTGGAGTTTTTAAAGGACACGGACCAGACGGAAGGACCAAGCGCACAGGGGACAGCTAAACAGCCGGAAAATGCTAAACAAAGTAAGTGCAGCATAGCGCTAGCTATCTGAATCCATTGTCAGACATGCAGTGAATGAAAGTGCAGTTACTGT
This sequence comes from Neosalanx taihuensis, assembly GCA_030340665.1. Taxonomy (NCBI): domain Eukaryota; kingdom Metazoa; phylum Chordata; class Actinopteri; order Osmeriformes; family Salangidae; genus Neosalanx; species Neosalanx taihuensis. The sequence continues at coordinate 7,998,503 of CM059303.1, read as the reverse complement.
TTAGTTTATTTCGCTACACAGTCAATCTTATTGAAGCCATAACAGAATACCAACGTGTTACTGCTAGTTATTGACGATTGTTTGAGCTGCTGCTAACTTTCTACTTGAACTCTGTTCATTCCAGCAGAACAACCATGCCCATCATATAAACAGTTCATGGAGTACAGAAGCACCAAGTCCAAAGAACGACAGTCTTTTAACTGTGGGCCGAAAGAAAGACATAAACATAAAGAAAAGAAAAACGTCCAAGTAAGTTGCACATATATATATATAACTACACAACACTACTCTATGTATATGTGAGATTAATTACGTCTTTCTGTTGTCTTACTAGATAAACATAGGATTGATGGTGCCACACGGAACTGATTTAAAACCTTTAAGAGGGAAAACACTCCCATTATTTACAGACCCAGAAGTAGCAGCACCTGATCTGCTGAAACAAGCTGTGCAGAAAATTACAACATTTAATAAGGACATGGATGAAGGACCATACGTCCTTTTGTATCCTGACTGCTCGGAGGTGGTCCATGTGCCTGGGACAGAAAGGCCATTCAAATTGACTGAATATAAAAAGGAAATTGGGAAGGCATATTCCAGGATCACTTTTTTCCTTTGCCTAGAAACACACTTTAAAGGAGGTTTGTGGATCTCATAGTTCAATATTTTACATATTTACATGCTCTACTGTAGCATACATAATAATAATAATAATAATAATGTGAATTTATGTTTTTACCACAGTGGATGATACCCCAGACTCTAATACCCCAGACTCTAATACCCCAGACTCTGATACCTCAGATTCTGAAATTGTGATCACATCCAGGAGCACAGCTCGATTCAATCAGGCTGACACTGTGGTATGTTACTTTTTTCCCCATTTTTATTGATTTATCATTTATTTATTTATTTATTTATTTATTGAATATCTATTTGAACATTAAAGCATTAAATCCATGTTCTGGTCAATATTTTAGAAGAACCAAGTTTTGTTTTGATTATTTCTAAGTTAGCATTACAGAAACACTCACAATCTTTCACCATTGATATATACTGTATGTGGTAAGGGAACAATAATGGAAGCTGTTTAAAATTGTAGATAATTGTATGCTTTCCCTCTCAGGTGTTTGAACCACAAAACCAAAGTACACCCAAACGCAAACCTGAAGATGAAGGGTAAGTACTAATCTTTACAAAAGAAGTCATTTATCTTTATGTTTTGTGTGATGTGATGAGCTGAGAGTATTTGTTCTGGTGAACAAGAACATATCATACATGTAATGTGATTGATAACACACACACACACACATATATATATGAAGGCAATAATTGTATCAATTGTATTGTGTTTCAGAGATGCTCCTGGAAATCCAGGCACAGTTCAACCTGGAAAGGTATTAAGGCAGACTGTAACAGCCTTTGTTTCTTGCTCTCAGTGTTGTTGTTGTTTTAGACATTTAAATTTGTTTTTCAGATAGTAATATCTGATAGTGAGGATCTGGAGCCACATGAAACAAGTCCAGTCAGGACTACTTGCTACAGGTAAATAAAAAATGATGGTGACTCAGTTAATTTTAATTCATTGATTACACAGAAAAGAAAAATGTTTTGTTATGTTACGATGTTTTAACATGCAAATGTTAATTTTTCAACAGTAAATACACAGACCTGTATGCACCATGTGTTGAGGAAGAGGATGAGGAGTTGGTTGCAGACAATATGAAGAGTTTACAACACACACCAATGTAAACTGAGCCATTGCCTGTGCCATGTTTTTCTCTGTACAATATTTCTGGGCTTTAAATAATTTTTGTAAAAGTGGAAAATTCACTAATTAGGTCATTTTTTTGTCATTACAGCGAGGAGATGAACATTACACTACCTGACATTATCGCCAACCTATCACATCCCATTGATCATGGAAGAGTCAGCAGGTTCAACATCTCAAGGGCTAATGTTTGGGATGGAGCAGTCAGAGGTTTCAAGCGTACAACATACTCTGAAACCTGTGACATGCTTGTCAAATTTACTGATGATGCTGGTGTTTTGGAAGAAGGAATTGACACAGGTGGACCAAGGCGAGAGTTTTTAACTCTGCTAATGAAACATCTGAAAGACCGGCCCATTTTTGATGGACCAGAAGGACATGGGTTCTTGGTCTACAATGCAAATGGTATGCATAGGGTTAGATGTGTACTATACTAATGGTTAATGATCAATAACCATATATATCACGTGACATATACTTTGTTGCTTGAGTTGCATCTTAATACATTATAGTGTACATAATACATTACATGTTTTGATTTTGCTATATGACTTAATTCACAGCTGTTAGGGAGGATGAGTACTACCTGGCAGGAAAGATGATTGCAGTGTCAATTGTGCATGGAGGTCCAGGACCCCATTTCCTGTCAGAAGATGTTGTACATTATCTTGCTGGCCAGCCTTTATTTAAAGCAACAGTTAATTCAATAACTGATCAAGAAATAGTGAAAGCTTTGCAAGAGGTGAGAATAGAATAAGGATGCAGTGTGGTATAGCAGAGTATTACATAGTCTCAGCAGTGTTTTAAAACAATGTTTCCTTTCTTAATCAAATACACAGAATTATCTTAATTTATTGTTTTGTGATAGTGCAACATTACTATGCTATGTGCTATGTACAGTAACAATCAAAAATTCAGACACACTTTACCATATACTTAAATGAGAAAGTCTGTCCAAACTTTTGACTGTAATTGTATAATAATAAAAACAGGCAAGGAGATACAGTACATACAGTTATTGACTTGAGTGTTTATATTTCTATTTATGTTATTCAGATTGAGAATGCTGCTTCAGTTGATGCTCTACGAGAATGTACCATAAGACACAGCACAATGTTACAGACAGCAGGTTGTCTGAGACATGTGGCTTCTGTTGAAGCTAAGAAAGAGATTGTGTCTGACTACCTCCATTGGTATATTATTGACCGCAACTCATCTGTAATTGACAGGTAAGATCATATTTGTAATGATGGGATTTTTGTGGAATTTATGTAAGAATGCCTCATGGTCTAAAAGTGCTCAAGCCACCCTGCTCTCTGTGTCATTCCAGTCTTGCCATGTGCAAAACAAGACATGGGATTCTTTAGATCAGTTATGAGCAACACACAACCAACCTTCAAATGTATATTTGTTAAGGTGGATAGTCATTTTAGAGAATATTTAATAGTTTTCTTTGGGTAATTTAAATGTGATTGTCACTACACAAAAATGAATTGTTTGTGTTCACTCTTTAGATTCAAAGATGGTCTTTCAGCCCTTCAGTTTTTCACTGCACTACAGCTACACCCTGCTTTGCTGTCCCCTGTCCTGACCCACTCGGAAAAGGGGCTAACTGCTCTTCAGCTTGAGAGACTGTTCAAACCTGACCTCAGTCCACCAGGGAGTAACAGGAGATGTAAAGAAAGTGAAACTTTGGGCTACTGGGCGGACTATCTCCTTGACTGTGAAGGTTTGTAAATCACTCATATTTTAGTTGAGAAAGCAAATTTCCAAGGTGCTGAACATTTTGTCTTTGCAGAAGGTCAGGCTGCTGTGTCTGTGGAAGATGTTTTCATGTTTGCAACTGGACTGACTTCACTTCCCCCATCTGGATTGGAACCATCACCAAAAATCGAGTTCCTGGATGACTCTCCATTCCCAATGGCAAATACATGTTCAAACACATTGAAATTACCACTCCTAGACACTTACACTGTGTTTAAGACACAAATGGACTTTGGACTTCAAAATTCCCCAGGATTTGGATGTTTTTAAGCCACAAGTTCCCTAGGGACTCTGAAAAGGTTGTTATTAAAGGTTGTTAAGAATCTTTAGAATGTGAAGATATGTGAGCGTGTTTTTTCTCACAGTTAACATTATGGCCATTATATTTTAGACAAAATAAACAAGTTTTAGTTTTTGTACTTACAAAAATTTAATAAATATGCATTACTTTGCTAGCACTTGATTCATTTATTCATTAAAAAAAACATCTTAATCACTCTGAAATAAATAGCAGGAAGAAAAGAAAAAGCCTCAAAGACTATTAACTTTTTGATTGTTTTATAGCTGAGCAATTTGTTTTAGCTTCATGTACAGTCCTGTTGCAGACTCCCAGTTTTCTGGCTTCTGTAGTTGATGGTGCTCCATAGCAAAGTCCAAGTACTCCTGCATGTTTGGGTCCCCACATGTAGCTATAGATAGGCTTGCCTCAGGAAAGCCATCCAATTCAGTGTGTTCAATTTCAAATCCACAGTCTCTGGAGCCAAATCTATAGAAGACATAACAGCATTTACTTACATTTAAGTTAAAAAAAAATAAGACAGGAACAAGGAAGTCTCAATCTAGTCTCAAAGTTTTACCTGTGTGGTAAGTAGTACAATTCATTGGGCACTCCTCCTGGACATGACGCTGTTCTGGAAGTGCGAATCCTGTGACTGTTCCACAGTCTCACACACTCATCCAAGTCCTTCTGAAGAACATCACCATAGCAAAATCTCAATAGGCACTGATGCTCATGACTCCCGTTGAAGTATCCTGCATCTCGGAGGTCTCCAAATAACTCCAATACTTTTTAAAGTCCGCAAGCTGATCTTAATACCATGTAAACTTGACATCATGTCCACGATCACATCGTAAGAGTGTCCCTCATTAAAATATTGTGTGCAATAATGTAGCCTATCTGGTCCTTCCGTCTGGTCCGTGTCCTTTAAAAACTCCAGAGACCGTCCACACGAAATGCAAAACCGCAGTAACTGACTCAAATGGTTTCCACAAAACGGGCAAAACATCATAAAACTCCACATAAACTACACAACACCACTCACTCAATCACTTCCGCGTCAGATCCGGCTTTTGGTACATTCCCTTTCCGTTTGGTGTTGTTCTTGTAAATTTGTTTCAGAGTTTGTAAAAGTGTTTCAGAGTTTGTAAATTTGTTTCGGAGTTTGTAAAAGTGTTTTGCACTTACCGGCCACCGTAGTGGTTTATTCGCACAGCTACCACCAGCTGGCATTTGTTACATTGGCACAGGCAGGATTTGAACTCACAAACTTCTGATTACCAGTCCAATTCTTTTACCGCTCAGCCAGTTTCAGTCACACAAGGCTACCGTATTTTTCGGTTTGGCCGGGGGTGCGACTTATTACCCGGAGCGACTTATGTGTGAAATTATTCGCACATTCGATTTATGTGTATAATTATTAACACATTATTATATAATTCAGTGTTGGGCAGTAGCGTCGCTACAATTAGCGGCATTACTAGTTTAACTACAAACTTTATTTTATCAGACTTTATCGTGCCCGCCTATTGCTATTGTGATGTTATTGTCATTAATGTATATTACCCTGCAACTCTGTGTGCTGTACTTTACCCTACTGCTGTTGTGAACTGCAGGCATGTACCAGGCATGTTCTCAGTTCGTTGTTTATGCATCATGTAATGTTAGTATACCGTACACTTCACCCTGTTGTTCGCTATTTTATTTTAAATTACCTTTAAAGATGACATGTCTGTTTTTGGTGTCGGATTTTATCAAATACATTTCCCCCCAAAATGCGATTTATTTATGTATTTTTCCTTCTTGATTATGCATTTTATGGCTGGTGCGATTTATAATCCGGAGCGATTTATATTCCGGAAAATACGGTAAGTACTGTCAGTAGGACACCATACCCAGGCCTTAAACTGCACCACACAGCCAGAGCCTAACACTAACTCAAACACACTTGCTCTTATTCCTGCTCCTGTTCTCCTTTATTACAGCTTTTCTTTAGCAAAATACTTTCATGTCTGACCCTAATGTTGCCACCTGAGCCACGCAACCACTGTAACCTCTGAGCCACGTGACTCCCCAACTCATCATATTCCTTGTACCTTATCAATAGGTATGTCCAATTGTCTACCTAGTAATAAACCTATTCATTTCTGAAAACCTATTCATTTTGACTGGTTTCCAAAAGATTCTGATTCTGACTTCAAGGAATTCTTCCAAAATGATATAAATCTCTGAAGATTGATCATCCTGATCCAGTATGACTGGAACGTCTTCTTCATGGCCCAGTGACTGAATGAAGGGAACCTTGCAGAATGTAGATGCTATAGATAAGGATTTGGCGATGTATCACTATGTCCTGAACCACATCACATGCCATACATTTAAGCTTACATGCCCAGGATGACACTAAAAAGACACCCACCTCTCCACACACCCACACACACGCACATGCACACACATGCTAGAAGAATGATCTTTAATCCATTCTCTTAGATAGGTATGATTTCTTATAGGTTGAAGTTTGTGCATAGACATTTTTATTTTGATACGACACAACGAAGCTTACATTAAAGTGCACGCTACTGGGATGTGTAAAATCTGCTACTATGAATGAACCTGTCCATTCAGGAGAAATGACAAGGCCATTAGACATTAGACAAGCCCAACTCTGGGAACAGCAGAACTAAAAACGTGTTACACTGACCAGTCACATGCACTCACACGCTTACACACACGTATCACATGTTCACCATCAATATTGTTTTACTAAGAAAACGGATTATTTATTTCGGTCAATCTTTTACTTGCGAAACTAAAAGACGACAGTATCATCATAGCGCCACCTGCTGGTCAAAGTGTTACTACTTTTTGTCCCTTTTTTCAACATTGTAGGTAGGTGAATACATAAAAAGTAGGCTATCGTTTGGCATATGGAATCATGTAGCAGGGAGTAAAAAAATGCATTGTCAAATGTGTGATAAGTATAACTTAAATAGCCACCCTTTGCCTTAAATATAAATAAATATTCATTTACCAGACGCTTTTATCCAAAGCTAAATAAGTACAAGGACATCCACCCTGAGACATGTAGGGTGAAGTGCCTTGCCCAAGGACACAACGTTACATTTCCACAGCCTGGAATCGAACGCACAATCTTCCGATCATGAAGCCAATATCTTAACCCGCTGAGCCACCTGACTCCCTAGGTCTGCCTTAATTTAAGTTTTCACACCACCTGTCAACCAGTTTCATGAGTTAAATATATAATACATTGCAACAGTCTAAATGATATTGTAATTAAACTGGTTGGCTGTCTCACATCCACATAAACAGTAGGGAGTCCATGACGTCATTTCCGGTGCGTGGCCGGTGGCGGGAGACAGCAGCATGGCGGTGCAACCCAAGCAGAACCTGTCTATGGACAGTGTGTCCGAACAAGGCTTTCTTAAATTCTTTTTCTCCTTGCCCAACAAACCAGACACTACATTTCGGATATTCGACCGGAATGACTACTACACAGTGCACGGGAAAGACGCTTTATTTGCTGCAAAAGAAGTTTTTAAGACGAATAGTGTCATCAAAAATCTGGGTTCTGGTAGGTCACTAGCTGGCAGCAGTTTAGAAAGACAACTTGATGACAGGCTAACTAGATAGTTGATAGTATAGTTGGTAGTATAGAATGTTGAGAAATGTTGACATCACTCACCTGCACTGTATTGGAGATAAATGTAGACGTCAAGTAATCTAAAGCACTATATGTATGGCTAAATGCAGTTTGGTTTTATTGGGTGGTCTTGCGCGTCAACCTGTTTAAGTCTATAATCGCATTTTGTATGGCAAGTTGAAGAATACACTGCTGGTGAATTCATTAAAGGTGCGAGGCCCTAGGTAACGACATATGACCGCGTGTTTGTGTTTGGGGTGTTGCAGGAAGCCGCAAGTTGGAGAGTGTTGTGCTGAGCAAGCTGAATTTCGAGGCCTTCACGAGAGACTTGCTGCTTGTTCGACAGTACAGAGTGGAGGTTTACAAAAACAGTGGCAAGACCAATAGAGACCACGATTGGAAAATCGAGTTCAAGGTAGCTAGCTTGTGTATACCAACTTCTATTGATCTTCCAACCCATTCCACACTGCAGCTCTGCTTAGATTAGGTTGCAGATTCAAGATAAACTTTAAATATGTCACAAATGAGACACTAGACCAGCACTGTTCTGTTTAAACTGTTAAGTTTTAGTCTTCTGTCCTTCTTTCAGTTCATTGAGTTCTGTCTCTGTCAGGCATCCCCAGGGAACCTGACCCAGTTTGAAGAGATCTTGTTCGGAGGAGGGGCCGGGGGACAAGGTTGTGCTGGAGTGGTGGGCATACGGTTGGCCGTCGGGGGGGATGGGCAGCGCGTGGTGGGGGTGGGCTATGTGGACGCAGCCTTGAGGACCATGGGAGTGTGTGAGTTTACTGACAACGAGACATTCTCCAACCTGGAGTCCCTCCTGGTCCAGATCAGCCCCAAGGAGTGTCTGCTACCTCAGGGAGACAACAGCAGTGACATGGCCAAGCTGCGCGAGGTCTGCGTCTCTCTCTCTCTCTCTATCTCTCTCTCTCTCTCTCTCTCTCTCTCTCTCTCTCTCTCTCTCTCTCTCTGTCTGTCTCTCTTCTGTCTACATATGATGGGCTTCCATGAGGGGAAGCATGCTGGACGTGTGTGTGTTTGTTAGTGACAGAGATGGGGTGTGTGTATGTTGCAGGTGGTGCAGCGTGGAGGGGTGCTGCTGTCAGACAGGAAGCGAGCAGAGTTCAACAGCAAGGACATGGTACAGGATCTCAACAGGCTGCTCCGAGCCAAGAGAGGAGAGACCGTTGCTAGCAACACACTCCCGGAGATGGACAAACAGGTACACCCACACCCACACGCTTTCCCGCAGGCCCTGTCTGCGGAGGAGGACTCATATAGCCATGTGTGTCCAGGTGGCCATGTCGTGCCTGGCAGCTGTTGTGCGCTACCTGGAACTGCTGTCAGATGAATCCAACTTTAACTCGTTCAGTCTGAGCCCGCTGGAGCTGGGCCAGTACATGAGGCTGGACAATGCTGCCATCCAAGCCCTCAGCCTCTTCCAGGTCAGCTTTGCTCACACGCGCCCACCCTCTCGCATTGCCTTGGCATCCACTCGTTTCCCTTAATGTCTCCCCTCTGACCTCTACTCCCCAGGGTTCGCCTGACGACACCAGTGGCGCTCATTCGTTGGCTGGGTTGCTGAATAAGTGCCGCACCCCCCAGGGCCAGCGATTGGTTAACCAGTGGATCAAGCAGCCACTTAAGGATAAGAAGAGGATAGAAGAGAGGTGAGTGATGGGGGAGGGACAGGGAGAGGGTCAGAGATCTGCTGTCACACGATTGGAGGCTTCTGGGTTGTCTTCAAGGATGTGTGTGTGTGTGTGTGTCTGTCTATCTATCTCTGTGTGTATGTGTGTGGGTGTGTGTAGACTCGACCTGGTGGAGAGTTTTGTGTGTGATGCAGAGCTCAGGCAGACCTGTCAGAATGACCTGCTCCGCCGTTTCCCTGACCTCCACCGACTGGCCAAGAAGTTCCACCGCCGCTCTGCTACCCTGCAGGACTGTTACCGCGGTTACCAAACTGTCAACCAGATCTCTCCCCTGCTATTGGCCCTGGAGCGTTACTCTGGTGAGACAGTGCTTAATTGGTTCAGGACTCAAGTTTTATGGTGTGCTGCAAACATCATTATAACCAGGTCCAAACTGTATTACTGACGGACTGAAATGGATGTAAACACGCTTTCCAGACTACAGTGAGTGTGTTTATTGACAGGAAGTCACCAGGTGCTTCTGGAGGCGGTCTTTTTATCCCCGCTCCGAGATCTGGAGGCAGACTTCACCAAGTACCAGGAGATGATTGAGACTACGCTGGACATGAATCAGGTGTGTGGTGGAGCATAGCGACCAAGCGCGCAGCTTGTAGACTACAAAGTGTAAAAAGAGTGTGTCGCTTCCATGTAATCCCATGGACTTGTGGATAAACAGGTGGACAACCATGAGTTTCTTGTGAAAGCGTCGTTTGACCCGGTGCTGAGTGAACTGAGGGAGACCATGGACACTTTGGAGAAGAGCATGCAGGCTGTCCTGTCCAGCGCTGCCAGAGACCTGGGTACGCAGACTCAGACAGACCGACAGAGGCTGACACAGAGACATAGAACGACACAGAGACCGACACAGACCAACACAGAAAAATGTCAATTCATTTGTTACATAGAATAAGATTTGATGCGTGGGTGACAGGGGTGTCAATCTCAAATATACAGTGTCGCAGGGCAAAATGTACATTTATAGAAAACATGTACCCAAAGTTCAAACAATATGGAGCAAGCAAAGCTTGATATAACTTTATATTATATCAACATGCAAAATTGAATTTCAAATACCGTATTTTTCAGACTATAGGGCGCACTTAAAAGCCTTTAATTTTCTCAAAAAACAACAGTGTGCCTTATAATCTGAAGCGCCTTATATATGGATTCATTCTGGTTTTACATTTAACATTTCAGGGTTTTTTACACTTTTATCCAAAGCGACTTGGTTTTGCTTACTGACCCCAGCATTACGGCTACCGTAGCCAGGTGCGTCGCGGATTAATACATACTGTGCTTCACCATAATATTACAGTGTGTGTATAAGGATCCCAAAGTGGCACCTGTCAAAAGACACGCTTACGACGTGGATTTATTGGACTGTTTTTTTCCCGCTTAATGCGCCTTATAGTCTGGTGCGTTTTATATATGAAAAAAGATCGAAAATAGACCATTCATTCACAGTGCGCCTTATAATCCAGTGCGCCCTATAGTGCAAAAAATACGGTAATAATAAAAAAAATACATTTTTAGTTGTATTTAGCGGTACATGGGGAGTCAGGTAGCTGAGTGGTTAGGGCGTCGGACTAGTGATCAGAAGGTCGTCAGTTGATTCCTGGCTGAGGCAACATGACATTGTGTCCTTGGGTAACTTGGGACACTTCACCTTGCTTGCCTCAGGAGGAATGTCCCTGTACTTGCTATAAGTTGCTCTGGATAAGAGCGTCTCCAAAATTACTAAATGTACATGCGCTGTATGATACTGGTGAGCAAGCTCCGGTAGTCATTTGGTATTTCCTCGTGGGCCACAGTTTGACACCTATGGTCTATAAGTAGTTATGATTTCCTATAAGTTGAAGTTTACACACAGACATTTTAGTTTTTTTACATGGTACAGTGAATGATGAGCATGATGTTCCTGTGCCATCTGTGTGTGATAGGTTTAGATGCAGGGAAGACTGTGAAGTTGGAGAGTAGCTCTGCGCTGGGCTTCTACCTGAGGGTCACTTGCAAAGAAGAGAAGAGTCTGAGGAACAACAAGAAGTTCATCACTTTGGATGTTCAGAAGAACGGAGTTCGATTCACCAACAGGTGTGTGTGTCTGAGTGTAATTTAATAGTATTGGTAGTGAATCAGACATGGTGAGGTATGGAATATTACATTGTTTTTGACCGTTTTTGTCAGCAGACCGGTGTGGCTTGTTTCTGAGGAGGGAGGGATTGTCTACAGACAGGAGGCTAGAACAGACAGGAAACAGAACTGTCATGGAGAACCCAGAATGCTAATGTCACTCCATAGATGTTTAGAAACCTTTCTCCTGCTAGCCTGGGCTGAGTTAGTGGTGCTGTCCTGATCCAGGATGACTGAGTTAGTGGTGCTGTCCTGATCCAGGATGATCTTAAATGAGTTCCATGTTTTTGTGTGCCTGCGCAGTAAGCTGAGCAGCTTGAACGAGGAGTACACCAAGAACAGACAAGAGTACGAGGAGGCTCAGAATGCCATCGTCAAAGAAATTATCAGCATTGCCTCAGGTGACACACCTACACACACACTCTTGATGACCTCAGTTGACCCTGTTAAGCAATAGGTGATGGACCCCCTCCCCTCCCCCAGGTTACGTGGACCCCCTGCAGGGTCTGAGTGATGTCATAGCCCTGCTGGATGCCGTGGTCAGCTTTGCCACAGCGACGGTGTCCGCCCCGGTGCCCTATGTACGGCCCCGCCTCCTGGAGGGGGCGGGCAGGCTGGTGCTGAAGCAGTCCAGACACCCCTGTATGGAGAACGACGCAGACACAGCGTTCATACCCAACGACATCACCTTCGTCAAGGGGGAGAAGAGTTTCTACATCATCACAGGTACAAACACACTAGGGCTGGGCGATTCTGGAAAAAATACGTATCACAATATTCTTGATAAGAATTGATATCGTGGTTTTCGGCACAATTTTTTTTAACAAAGTTAAATTTTTATTGAAATCCTACATTTGCATATTTGCAGTTAGCATTGCTTAATATTGAACAGGAACCTTTTCCAACTTCTCACAAATGTTCGGGACCACTGACCCAATAAACAATACAACTCGAATACGTCAATAGTTAACAGCAAACATAAATCTTGCAGGCATCTGCTTTTCATGGTGAAGTCATTCAGATGGCCTGTCAGACTCATATAAGGTTCCATGGTCTGATGTTGCTGAGAAGTTTCTACTTCTCTTAATTCAGACAGCTGTCCGCTTCTCGTCGTACATGGCAGGGTTAGGTATTGCAGGTATTGCAACATTTGAAAAATAGTTGCGTGAAGGCATCGAGTACCGGTTATCCAATGTTTTGATCATTTTCTTAAATCCGTCATGCTCTACCGTGTAAACGGGGACCAGATCTTTAGCGATATTCATGATTGGCAGGAGAGGGAAACTAAAGCGTGACGCGGCTCACGATGAAAAAACAAACAAAAAAAAAAACTGAAAAACCGTCTCTCATCAAAAAGCGTATCGTGTGTAGGGGTGTATTGATATCGCGTTTTTTTACGATATATCGCCCAGCTCTAACACACACACACACAGACAGATTTGGATGAGTTTCTGTTTGTGTGTTCTAACCTTCCCCTCCTCTGCTCCAGGGCCAAATATGGGTGGTAAGTCAACCTTCATTCGCCAAGTGGGCGTCATTGCCCTGATGGCCCAGATTGGCTGCTTCGTGCCATGTGACAAGGCAGAGCTGAGTGTGATTGACGGTGTGCTGGCCCGCGTGGGGGCTGGGGACAGCCAGGTGAAGGGAGTGTCAACCTTCATGGCTGAGATGCTGGAAACCGCCGCCATCCTCCGGTGAGAGCGCACACTCTTGCAATCACAAGATCCAACATGGGATGACAGCCCCCAAATGGTTTTGCCCTAGAAAGAAAGGATGAGAGGTCATCCGGCTGATTTACTTGTGAACAATGTGTGGGTTAGAGCAGGGGTGTCCAATCCTGGTCTTCTAGGGCCGCTGTCCTGACAATTTTAGATGTTTTCCTGCTCTAGCACACCTGATTCAAATGAATAGGTCATTATAAAGCTCTTTGGAAGCCTGATAATGACCAATCATGAGAATCAGGTGTGCTAGAGCAGGAAAACATCTAAAAGCTTCAGAGACCGTTGTTTCTCTTTATTCTGATCCCCCTGTACTTGCCACAAACAAGGTACCATGGAACAGTTAGATAAATAGGAATCATTCTGCAGATCATAAAATAAGCCAATCATCAGATATCCTCTTCAAATGTAGACACCTGATTCATCTTCACTGATCTCTCTCTCTAGTTCGGCCACGGAGAACTCTCTGATCATCATTGATGAACTTGGTCGAGGCACATCTACGTACGATGGCTTTGGTCTGGCCTGGGCCATCAGTGAACACATAGCATCCAAGATCAACTGCTTCTGCCTGTTTGCCACTCACTTCCACGAGCTGACGGCGTTAGCTACACACTACCCCAGCGTGCACAACCTGCACGTGACTGCTCTCACCTCCCACAACACACTCACCATGCTGTACCAGGTCAAACCAGGTGAGTACACACAAAACACACCATGCTGTACAGGGTCAAAACAGGTGAACACACACACACACACAAACACCATACTGTACAGGGTCAAACAGGTGAATACACACACACACACACACAAAAACACAACACATGCTGTACAGGGTCAAAACAGGTGAACACAATCAATACCGACTAGTCTCTCACCAAACCTTTTTGTTCAGGCGTGTGCGATCAGAGTTTTGGGATTCACGTGGCGGAGATGGCAAACTTCCCTGCTGCCGTGGTTGCCATGGCAAAGGAGAAAGCTGCAGAGCTGGAGGAGTTCCAGGAACCGGCAGGCGGTGAGGGGGAGGGGCCTGAGGCCAAGAGACGTCGCATAGATAAACAGGTAGAGGCGGGGGCAAAGATGAGGGCAGAGATGGGGGCAGGCTTGATCACTGAGCAGCGATGTTTTAGTTAGATAAACCTTTATTTGTTTAGATTAGATTAGATAAACCTAATACAAATAAGTAAGTACAGCACACAGAGTTGCAGGGTAATATAATAATATCAATAAGGGGGCACGATATAGTACAGTATAAAAAATAAAAATAAGTAAGTTAAGTACGTGGTTAAGTGAGTGGTTCCTGTCTCGAATGTGAATCAGATATAGATAGACATGTAGACAGTTATTGCACTTAAGGAGAATTGCAGGGTATTGCACGTAATGTACGTATGAACAACAAGACCACCACCGGGAATGTTGCACGTTGTGCGCAAGAACAACAAGACCACCATGGGGGAATATTGAACAACAGGACACTTGAAATATTGCACTTAATATAGAATATTGAATGTAACACTTGAATATTGCACGTAAGTAAAGTAATACTGCATGGTGGTGAGGTAGTGATAATAGTTATAATAATAATAATAATAATAATGGTGTAGTTGTGTCCTTGTCTGGTATGGTGGGCCCTCTTTAAAAGGAAACTAGAAATGTATTTACAAAAGAATGGAAAGGTAGACAATTGATCTAGTATAGTATTGCATTAATGTTAATATTGGAATCGGCTTAGATGGGTATATCAGAGTTGTTGTTTTTTAGGACGTTGGTTGTGTCATAAATGACCCTAACCACCCCAAAATGGGCCCTTTCTTCCATAATCACGTTGATATTGACTAGTTATCTTAATAATACCTCATTTAGCAGACGCTTTTATCCAAAGCAACTTGCATTAAGTACAGGGAAAATCCCCCTGAGGCAAGTAGGGTGAAGTGCCTTGCCCAAGGACATAGTCATAGCTGGGAATCAAACTCACAACTTTCCGATTATGAGGCCAACGCCTTAACCCACTGAGCCATCTGACTCCTCCATGTCCCCATGACTTAACCAGCTTGTTGATACACTGACTTCAGGCGGGTCCTGTGTTGATGTGTCGTCTACAGAAGGGCGAGAGTCTGATTCAGGATTTCCTGGACAAGGTGAAGTCTCTGCCGGCCGCCTCCATGACGGACCAGGAAGTGAAGGCCCAGCTCAAGAAGATGAAGGCGGAGCTTGTTGCCCATAACAACAGCTATATAACAGACATCCTAGGCTCTAAGAGCTAGGAGCAGTTCGCTATCCTGTCCAAATTGTCCGTGTGCATGCTGGGACTGGAGATGATGTGTACGGTTTATATGCATATTAGTTACTGGTTTTTAGTTTAGTTATTGGTTTCATTGTCATAAGGCTTCTTCAATAAAATTGAAATAGATGTCTTGGACTGAGTTTCCACATTGTTACTTTTGCCTAACCTTGATGAAAATCTATAATAGTAACATACTTCATCACATTAGCATAGGGTCTATAGTAGTGGCAGACTACACTACAATCGCAGTAGGGTCTATAGTAGTAGCAAACTTCGCTACGATCACAGAAGGGTCTGTAGCGGTAACAACTTCATTATGATCACAATAGGGTCTATGGCAGGAACAGCCTGGCTACAATCACAGTATTGGATTTATAGTAGATTTCTCTATGATCATAAGAGTCAATAATGTTAACAGACTTCAATATAATCTATAGCAGTAATAGACAAACATGCTGTGGGAGAACAGACTGATGGAAAGAAATCAGACAAAGACCGTTGATCTAATAAAGTTTTATTTTCTTAGAAATGACCAGTTTCCTGTTTTTCTTTTTCTTTCTAGGAAATTAAACCCCTTTTTGAACTCCAACTAGCATCTACATAATGGTTATTGAATACTTCACAATATATTAAGTCTAGATGTTATGGTACATGCATACGATTCAGGCTGCATGAGGAGCCACAGTCAGCACAATACAAGGGGGAGAGAGGGAGGGAGGGGGGGGGGGAGACACTGCAGACACACCCGTCCAGTCCAGCTTCAGAGGCCCAGAACCCTCTGATAACAACCCTGCCCAGCAACACTGACTGCATCATCTGACACTGATACTCACACCCATACCACACACAACATTCACTACACAGGTACGCCACAAGCACGCACACATACACCTTTATACAACTGGAAGTCCTCCTGCCTTTAGCTGATCAACTGGAGAGGGTTCTTAGTGTTAAACGAGTTTCTCTTTCACAGAAAGAACTATTACCACTGGGACAGCGAGTTAACTGCAGTACGCTGGGGTGGGGGTGGGGGAGGAGGGATGGGGTGCTAACCAAAGAAAATTAATAATTATAATTATCATAGTATATAATAAAATAAAAGACATTCAAATACAGTCAGATTTTTGCTTGAAAATACAAAACTACATGAGAAAGCATTAAAATCATATCTTGATCGGAATAACATATTACAAAAAAATCCAAATAACAGATGAAGTGCTCCATCACAGTCTCACTCTTCTTTAGCCACGCCCAACAGCCTGCCCAGCCGGCACCTAGTTACACCTGCCATGGCAACCTCGGGGGCTACAGGCCTTGGGGGAGGGGCCAGGACTACACATTTCCTGTCTAGAGAGGAAGCAGCTTCTCATTGGCTGCTCCCCTGATGGTGTAATAAGTGGTGAGGCCCCTCCGTTGCTCAGCTCGTTTGCTCCAGCTTGCATTTAGCAGTCTCCCTCTGCCAAGACTGAGTTAAGAAATGCTCGAGTGAGGAATCTCATGTGGCCATTTTCTGGGAGTCCATTGAGTCTGGGGCCCCTAGTGGGAGCTGCAGGCCTGTCTGTCTGCAGGCCTGTCTGTCACAGCCACGTACACAAGGTCTCTCTGGCTCCTTGTGGCTGTAATTCTGCAGAGTGTGAGTCTGTGTGCTGCCGTGTGTGTGTGTGCGTAATATATGTGTGAAAAGCTTGTATGTATGTCGGGTGTCAGAAATGGGAGAACATGGCCGATATTCCATTGCAGGACCATAATTTCCAGAGGTAAGAGCCACCATCTTAGATGTCGTCCATGTCGGGTACTCAAAGACGTTATGCTAAGACCACCTAATCTCTTAAGAGTCTGGAGACGTGACCCAGTCGAAAGCTTGTTGGTGAATGTGCAAGGTTATGCATTTACTGGGAACCAGTGACTGAACATCCGTACGAGAACCCCAAACCCAAACACAGGCTATGTCTTCAGCATGTTAGAGGTGACAGCCCCTACAAGCTCTCGGGAGAGTCACTCCAAGGGACCATTTCCTTCACCAAGTGTGATGCGTGCGTGTGTCTGTGTGTATATATGCGTGTGTGTGGGCACTTCACTCTGTTCAGTTGTGTTGCAGCGTGTTGGACTCTATGGGTGGGGCAGAGTCGTACAGAGTGTCCGTATCGTGTGTGGGCTCCCCGGCCAGAGTGCAGGGATTGGATAGCGTTCCAGCTCCGCAGTCGCAGAAAAACCTGGACGACACACAGAAAGTGACGCGTTAGGAAATGCTCATTGCGGCGATAGTCCTGAAGAGGAGAGAGAGAGACAGAGACAAAGAGACACAGAGCGAGAGAGAGAGACAGAGAGAGAGAGAGAGAGAGAAGAGAGGCTGACCTGTCGTGTCGTATAAACTCCACATCGTGGCCTTGGTGGCATTTCTTGATGCAGTTCACACAGATGGCGTTCCTGTCTGTTGTGTTACAGGTATGACATCTGAAAACAAGGATCAGGCATGTGTTAGGCACAGCTCAACACCTGGGAGGAAGAGCCCTGAGTGTTTGCACTACTATGTATATATAGATTCTATGTGTGTGTTTGTGTAGTACCTGTAGAAGTCATGCATGGGGTAGCTGGTGTAGCTGGAGATCTTGTAGAGACACTGCCCTCTGCTCACAGCTTTCTCTATAGCATCCTGGTTATTCATGATCTTATTGTCTGAAAGGAGAGAAACAGGAGGGAGGAGGAAAAACCGGAAGAGAAGAAACAGGGAGAGAAGGAGAAACAGGAGGGAGAGGAGCAGAAATGGATAGACAGAGAACAGAAAGTTTATAAGATTACTCTACAAATACAGTTTTGTATACTAAAACTAAAACTTCCAGACTAGTACACCCAAGTGTACACTTAGAAGCACAAGGATGGGATTTAACCATTTTTGAAGACGTATATAAACATATAATTCAAGGCTCAGAGTCGGAGGTAGCTAGGAGGGGGAGGGCTTGGTACCTTTCATGGTGACGTTGACCCCAGATGCCAGGAACAGCCCCCCAAAGCGATTGTTGAAGATCTGGTTTCCCTCTAGCGTAGCCGTGGCGTGGTTTGTGATCTCGATACCTGACACAGGAAGGGAGGTTTGCTGATGCTGGGGACAGTACGTGTGTGTGTGCGTGTGTATGTGTGTACAGGGAAGCCAGCTAGTTCACCTGCAGCAAAGCCATCGAAGATGCGGTTCTTGCGGAGGACTGGGTGGCTGTTGGTGCTGATCAGAACTCCAGCCTGGGCGTTCCTGAAGATGTCGTTCTCCTCTAGCAAGCCTGCAACACACACGCACCGCTAATATCTACAATATGCAGCTTTCGATGTGTCCATTTAACCGTTCCATATCCATGTTTGTTTATGTATATGTGTGTACATGTATGCGTCTGTGTGTGTATGTGTGTGTGGGTATGTGTGTGTTTGTATGTGTGTGTGAGCTACCTCTCCCTCCATTGAAGATGCAGATGCCCCCGTCTCTGCCGTCATGGATCTTGTTCCTCCTCAGCGTGGGGTTGCTGTCTGTCTTGATCCACACTCCTGCCATGGCGTTGTCAAAGATCTCGTTGTCTTCGATGAAGCCCAGTCCAGAGTTGTAGACCAGGATGCCCCCATTCTGCCCCCCCCAGATCTTGTTCCGCTTGATCTTGGGATTGCTGCCCGTCCTGGTGGGGGGGAAGGGGAGAGGAGGGGGAGGGTTAGGTGAAGGCAGGGACAGGATGTGACAACACTGTGCGTGTGTGTGTGGCTCTTACCTGATCTGTACGCCAGAGTACATGTGGTTGTAGATGTCGTTGTCCTCCAGAACACCATGGCCGTTGTCGTAGAAGTACACGCCCACCTGGGAGAGAGAGAGGGGGGGGAAGAGGGCCACCGGATATATCTTTGTCGGACCTGCCCAGATGTGACAATCTGAAGGGTGTGTCCGAGTGTGTGTGTGTGTGTTACCTGTTTGCCGCTGTGGATGCGGTTCCGGCGCAGGACTGGGGTGCTTCCGGTGGTGACCCACACTCCTGCCAGTGTGTTACTGTAGACCTCGTTCTCCTCAATCACCCCCTGGCCCTTCTCGTGCTGAGCCACACACACAAACACACATCTGTACCAACAGTCCACTCCTCCCATGTTCTGAGTGTTTGTGTGCACGTGTGTGCTTACCACGTAAATGCCTCCATGCTGGCCGTCGTGGATCTTGTTGTGTCGAACGATGGGACAGCTGTTGGTTCGGATCTGGATTCCCGCCAGCGCGTTGCCGTAGATATCATTGCTCTCGATCAAGCCCCGCCCATCGCCGAAGATGTACACACCTCCTTGGTTACCGTTAAAGATGGCGTTGCCCCTGGTGACAAGCACAGAAATAGTAGTCATGGGAGGGAGGGAGGAGCAGGCACAGATGGACAGAACTACTGCTCCCCGGAATGTATATGTGTGCGTGTCCTGTACCGTATCGTGGGGTCGCTGTTGGAGGTGATCCATACGCCAGCGAAGTTGTTGGCGTAGATCTTGTTCTCTATGAACTGGCCCCGCCCCTTCTCATGCACATAGATGCCCCCGGTCTGGCCGTGGTGGATCTCACAGCGCACCACCGTGGGGTTGGCGTACGCCTTCACCTCAAAGCCTGCGATGCGGTTCCTGTGGATATTACAGCTCTCAAAGTAGCCCTGGGGAGGAGGAGGAGCAGGAGAGGAGAACCAGGAAGAGCAGGGAGAGGAGGAGGAGCAGCAGAAAGAGGAAGAAGAGCAGGGAGAGAAGGATCAGGGAGAGGAGAAGAGAAAGCAGTGATGAGTGGTGAAGAATTAACATCTAGTTTTGGAGTTGATCAAGTCCGAGGTAAGGCAGATGAGAAGATCTAGGTTGTGTTGGGGAGGTGTTACCATTCCATGATCGAAGGTGAACACCCCCACATCTCGTCCGTGGTGGATGTGGTTGCGCCGGATGATGGGGTTGCCGTGGTTTTTCACCCATATGCCGGCAAGCGCATTGTTACTGATCTCGTTATCTTCATAGATACCCTAGAGCAAACACAAAGCAAGACCCCCACCAACATGAGTGTGTTAGCCTATGTAGGCTCCGGGAAGTGTGTGTTTAGGAGAAACCATGTTTCATTTTGCACATCTGCATATAGTACCATTTTGCACCATCTGTTCATACAACATCTGTACTAAAGATGTACCTGCGCGTGGTCTGTGATGTACAGCCCTACGTTCTCACAGTCACTGATGTTGCAGTGTTTGATGGTAGGACACGCCCCCTGGCCGCTCACACACACAGCGGAGCCCACTGCAGACAGAGACAAAACACTGAGCGCGCTCCTCAACAGCAAGGCCAGCAACTCTACCTTGTGCAGGTGGAGTGATGAGAGGAGGAGTTTACCTGTGTGTGTGTGCAAGTGGAGTGATGAGAGGCGGAGTCTACCTGTGTGTGTGTGTGTGTGTGTGTGTGTGTGTGTGCGCGTGTGTGCAGGTGGAGTGCTGGGAGGAGGTGGAGTTTAGCTGTGTGTGTGTGTGTGTGTGTGTGTGTGTGTGTGTGTGTGTGTGTGTGTGTTGTGTGTGTGTGTAGGTGGAGCAGTGGGAGGAGTTTACCTGTGCAGGTGGAGCGGATAATGCAGTGATCGATGTTGGGGCTGCAGTTGACTGTGATCTCCAGGCAATGGTGGGCATTGTGGTGCTGGGCAGACTTGTCATCAGGGTTGAACTGAGGATTACACATCATATGGCATGTTGTGACATCACAACATTACATCGTATGACATCCTGTGGCATCACATGACATCACGGGTATTCATGCAAGCTGGAGAGGGCTTTACATCAGCCCAGAGCAGCTCACCATTCAAGGAAGACAAGGAAATACTCCCAGTAGAACGTATTGAGAAAAACAGATAACACACAGACCAATTAAGAGGGACTGTGTGTGTGTTTACCCGGATGGTCATGTATCCGACATAGGCGTCCTCTGATCCTTCCATGAAAACAAAGGTAGAGTCTCGGGTGTTCTCGATGACGACCTTATCAGCAACCTTCCCTGGAGCTGTGAGGAAGACCAGTCTGGTTACACACACGCAGACACATGCAGACACACGCAGACAAACACACACACACAAAACCTCTGATGGTGTGGCAGCCCCACTGTACCTGCTCCCATCATGGTGATGGGCGATTCGATGTAGATCCACTCGTCTGTGTAGACGCCAGAGTGGACGAAGATGAGGCCGTCAAAGTGAGCCTCCTGCACACCGCCTAGTGCATCCTCGATGGTGTCATAGTACTGTGCACACACACACACACACACACACACACACACACACACACACACACACACACACACACACACACACACACACACACACACACACACACACACACACACACACACACACACACACACACACACACACACACACACACACACACACACACACACACACACACACACACACACACACACACACACACACACACACACACACACACACACACAACTTTTGCTTAGAATTCTTCTCATGGTCATGCTAAATTGATTGTAGAGAATGATGTGATGCGACTCTTACCAGCATGTTCTCTCTTCCTTTATATCTGGCTGGGTTACTGTAGAAATGCTCTGCAAAGCCTGGCTTTACATGGGCTCCTTTATACTGCACAACAACACACACACACACACACACACACAAACACAAGGACCATTTACTACACTCAGATAATCACAGCCATATACGCACTCACAAAACACTGGTACGCCACACACAAACAGAACTACAATCAACTATAGTAATCCCTCGTTTATCGCGGTTAATGGGTACCGGAACCCCCTGCAATAAGTGAAAATCTGTATGTATTTTTCGTGATTTCGTGACACTTCCTGGAGCCTTCATAGGCTATTTTGTGATTCACAAATGTAACACGATCCACAAATAAATGACCCTGTTACATTTGTTTGCAACCTGACAAACACAAGTTACAAATCGGACAACACGAGTTACAAACCCCTGCATTTGTGCGTGTGGATTTTTGTATCTTTCCTGACGCGCTTTATTATGAATTATGAAACTAATCTAACTCCATAGTTGACAGCGTCAACAAGAGTCGCGAGATACAAGGGAAGGAGCTGGGAGAGGATGCGCAGCCAATCAGCTCACGGGATACATCCACTTGTGCTCTCATTCGTCGATCTCACGCCAAGAACCAATCACGTGTTTTGTCTGAGTGCCCGTGGGTATGTACAAAGCCTCTAAAAGAGCTTCACTCTGTCTGACATCCTGAAAAACCATTTCACTTGCGCATCACGATGAAACAATGCAGCTTTCTGCAACATATGACAGATACAGAGTTAATTTTAATTTTTCGATTAATATTTTCTAAAAATATGCGATGCACTGAGACCGCGAAACTTGAACCGCAAAGTGGCGCAAGATTACTGTACATCTATACTACATCAACACACATCCTAAACACACATACAAACACACTGACCAGTTGTTGGAAACTCTCCTTCCAGGGGTTGGGGTGTTCATGCTCCTCCGGGCTGACCTGGTAGAACTTTCCAGGTTCAGGGTGCATCATGGGACGTGTATACTCAAACACCTCCATGTACAAACGCTTCCTGGATGACAAACACACAAACAGATTCCCCATTAACCTTCAAGTCGTATTTCTAGCTGAAATGTAGGGAAACATTCAAGATGATCTAGAATTCCTCTGGGTAAGAGCCCGACTGACCAGAGGATGGGGTCGTTGGCAAGCTGGCTGAAGCGTTTGCAGACACAAGCTGCCTGGCAGAGGTCCTGCTCCAGCAGGTAAGAGAATATCTTCAACACCACCTCATCTGGAAGCTTCTGCTGCAGATATTGCTCTGCTGGTGCTGCTATTCAGACAGACACATGCTTCAATGCAAGTCTACACAACGCGTGTTAGGCACATATCCACAAATGGATAATTAGCTTCTGGCCAACTAGTCTTTGTAACATGCTGTTGTCATTTAGAAATTGACCAGTTTCAAAGGAAATGATTAATGTTCCTGTGGGAATGTTCCGGAACACCCACCTGGTGGGTCGTGGCTTTTGCCGGACACCCGTGCTCGCTTGGCTCTGTGGCCGAAGGGTTCTGTGGTCGAGGTGGAGGCTCCCTGCTGGAGGAGGTCAAAAGTTAGGCTCACGTCAACACACACACAGACACACACAGAAATAACCTGGTCCACACACTCTCGGACTATCACACAAACAGTCAGTAAGGTTTGTAAAGAACGACCTCCATGGGGCTTTTGCTGGGGCAGGCGGAGGCAGTGGCAGCAGAGGCAGTTCTCTTTGGCAGCAGAGACTTGCGGCGGAGCTGATAGGGGCTGTTCTGGGCTCCTGGTCCAGACTCCTCCACAGCCATCTCTGCTGGTGGAGCTTCACCATCTGAAGAGACGAGAAGACACGTTATAACACCCCCCTTGTTCAGCTCAGTCACCACATGTACGGCAAACACACACACGCAGGGCAAACACACAGACATACATAACTGAACTATCACATGGACAGACTTTGGTAACTTGCTAAATTGCATACCAGGCCGGACTTTGCTGCAACATTGCATTCAAATCATTGCTTGTGCGACTTTCCACACATGGATTTGACTTGGATTGGTGGAAGTGTGCTGACTGTCCACAATTTACAGTTTAAAATCCCTTTTTCCTCCCCATTTCAATCGTCAAGAAAGAAAGTTGTATCCTATGATGTATGTATCCTATTGAAATTTTGTACTTGATGACAGTATTAGAGAAAGGCTGGTATTGCCTTGCCTGAGACAAAGGTTGGTGATTGATCATGACAGATGCCTCCCCGCAACCAGACCAGGGCCCGGCCGTCCACTTAACCAGCCTACATACCCTCTCCAAGCCCAGAGCCGGTCTGGACCAGACACGGAACACTGGCCACCCAAACCAATGTATTCTACCCTGCAATACATTTATGGACAGGGGTCATTAAAGTAGACGGGCTATGGACGCCTAACCTTCGGTATACAGCCCAGCCTTTTACTGAACTGCGTAGTTTGTAAATCCGCGGTGTAAACAAACAGCATTAACGGAGCCAGATGGTTCGACCTGCCGGGGCAGAGCAATGGGCTCTAGCTCTGCTTGGCTAACAAAAGCAGGGTGTCTCATTACTAAAACACAGACTTCCCATTCCACAAGAATGCATAAGCAATACTGCAGTGCTGTCTGTACGAGCTGGTCAGCCTCGGAATATACCAACTAACCGGAGCAACCTAGCTAGCTGACCCTAAAAATGGCAGTCAGCAGACAACGCAGATTTATGCCGTCAGACGCAATAGTGACAGCTGAGAATACAATGCTACAATAAACAGGGTAATTCCCAGTCTTGGACTCACACCTTTGATTAACGGTTCCAATGTTGGACTGTGGGCTAGGGAGCGGTGTGCGCAGTAAGCTAATGTAACTAATGCGCTCCCCCAAGGCTAGAAGCAAGAAGCTGGCGTTAGCCACCATCACTGGAGCCAAACAAAGCGCGGCCTGGCCTGAGCAATACAGCAGGAAGCCTCGGCTTTTCCTGGGTCTGAACACTGTCACTCAATGTCCATTAATAACACGGTTTAAATACACGGAGCGATTGTTATTGGACTACGGTACACGTTTACACAGTGAACGGTGTGCCGACCGCGGCCTGCCTCACCTCGCTCCCCGTTGTTCCGTTCGGGTTGCACCGGGCGCGGCCTGGACACTCGCCTGGGTCTCCTGTTGGTGGCTCTGACGGAGTTCATTTGGGGAGTTG
The DNA here is from genome assembly GCA_030340665.1 of Neosalanx taihuensis. Classification (NCBI taxonomy): domain Eukaryota; kingdom Metazoa; phylum Chordata; class Actinopteri; order Osmeriformes; family Salangidae; genus Neosalanx; species Neosalanx taihuensis. The sequence goes on along the minus strand of CM059303.1, from coordinate 7,973,450 downwards.
GTTGGTAAAAAATAGAACGCTTTCCTCGACCTCCACACTTCTAGTTTGACACTATGCCCCAACTAAAACCCCGTCCGCCTATTTTTAAAATAACATCCAACAAACTACAACCGAAAACAGCAAAATTCAGGCAATAATTGTGTTTTTCCGACTGCTACCCCGTCTTGCTACTCGCTGCCAGCTCCGTGTCTCTCAGTAGCAGGAGGAGCCATTAACCCACACGGGGACACGATCGACAAAAAAAGATCTAGCAAGAAGTACTGCCTATTAATCCCCACTAGATGGCGCTACAGGAGGAGCCATTAACCCACACAGGGACGTCACTATTCATAGTGCTGCTGCCCACCAATCCCCACTACGAGAATCTCGATGATTGCCCGCGGCTACCATAGACATGCGCTGTGTCCGAAATCACTCACTCATTCCCTACTCCCTACTCCCTATATAGAGAAATACATGTAGTGGACTGTATAGTGAGCTCAACAGAAAAAAACGTTGGCGCCCGTAAATACGTCATCACTGTCGCACAATTAAAATGTACCACATTAATGTCGTCTCACATTATACTTGTCCATTTACTACCGCATTTTTATTAAATTCGAGTATTTTGATTACTGTCCTGTACGTTTAGTTTTCGTATTTAATTTTCTATTTAAGCATTACAAAAAATGTATATTTAATTAATTCAACCAACTATCCTCCGTCAAACTACACCACCTGATGACTCCCAGCTGGAGCCAATTGGTTTTCTTTCTGTGCCCGGAGAACTTCTGGCAATGCATGATGGGTTATCTTGCTTCATGTAGTGACCATCATAGACATTAGAAATTATTTTAATGTCTATGGTGACCATCAGACGTTCACTACTTTTCCCGGTGAATTGTGGGCTACATTCAGGGCACCATATAGTGATCACCTGGTGATCCCTAACGTTTCGGACACCACTACGAAATGCCGTGATCCCTATATAGTGCCCTATATAGGGGTTAGGGAGTGGTTTCGGACACAGATCTATTATAATAACTACGGCTACGATCACATTCCCCACCAACAGATCGGTCTGAACCAAGTTTATAGTGGGTTCCCCCTGAGGTCAGGCTTAAGTAACACAAGTATACTTAGGCTATTCAGCCTGGAACGATGATGTATGATGAAAACTACAATTAATAATAAACTAAACTAATAATTAATTAATTGTCCTAGGGTGCAGAATCATGGAGAGGCACCTGCCTGCAGTCCTCTGTCGGGAGGCCGCTCCGCTGGGAGGCCGCTCGGCTGGGAGGCCGGAAGTACATTTCAAAATAAAAGCGCAAGATTTCAGAATAAAAGCGCAAATTTATATAAAAGCGCATTTCCTCCCAAATGCATTAATTAGTAAACACATTAGATTACGTTAAATCAATGAATTCCTTGTCTATAGTTTCAATCGTTATATCATATTTATATAGTAAACTTTAGACAAGAAGCCAGACTAATATACACTGCACTGCGTAACTTTGTCATTACGAAAAATAAAGGGTGGGTGATATGACTCGGGGCTCAATAATGTATTTGTAGCCTACTACAAAGCTGAGGATCGTGACAAGATAAGGTCAAAATGTTGATAACTGAAAACAATGGAGGTTAGGACTCCTATTCATCAGCCTGCATTTCGTGAGACGTCATAAGCCTATACATTTTATTGTGTACTATACAATACTTCACTGCCTTTTCATTATATTAATAATAAATTGTCATTGAACCTTATTGCACTGATGTTTTTCATGTTTGGCTCTATATCTATGCCAATTATGTTTTTGTGCTGATATGTACAGTATAATCCAAGCGAATTATTCAATGATCAATGATAACATGTAAAACACACCAAGTCACAATATGATTTGACTTTATTCTGGCAGACAGAAACTCATTTAGCTGTTTGATATTCAGATTAGGCCAAATATTTTCTTTGGTCCATTATTTCTGCACAGAATTTCCACATCTTCTGTGTTGTGAAATGTGAACTTGAAGGGCTCCAGGATTGTTTCCTTTTCAAGGTCATTCCACACCCTCCCATACTACCTTAGCCTGGTTCTCTTCCCCCATGCACAGGATTTCAGGCAGGTCCACTTTGGCAGAGAACAGTTATTAAAATCAACCCACTCATGATCAGAATCAGAATCTGTTTTAATGGCTATGCAAGTTTAACAAACACAGAATTTACATTAACATGGAAGAGCAAGATAGAACATATATGTAACATGATAAGAACATAATATAATACAATAAAAATATGGTGTAAAAAGGTCAGGGGGGTATATATACAGCATTGCAAAACAGTGGTACAACAGTAAGTAATTTTAAGGTGTCAAAAGGGGTTTTGAGTGCAAAAGTGGCTTGTGCAGTGGGATGCTGGATGGGGGTGTTTGTGGCAAAGTCATTCCGAGTCCTTGGCCCTATTGAAGAGTGCAATGGCCGAGGGTAGAAGCTGTTCTTATGGCGAGCGGTTTTGGTCCTGGTGGACCGCGAGGGGAGCAGCTGAAGCAGAGGGTGTCCTGGGTGGGAGGCAAGTCTGACTGAGACAAATTATATATAGATAAGCAAAATGGTTAGTTGTAATATACATAACACAGGCTCCAAAAAGAAAAGATCTCATCAGTGCCCTCCTTTAATATGTCCATCTAGACATTGTTAAAATTAAATAAATAAGGAAATGAAAATGCTGGTTTCTGACCTGAAACGGATGGAACCCAAACAAATGTACAATTTTACCTCATTAATGTTATCCACCTTCCTTTTCATCAGCCTAAACACTGGCGGCACTTCACCTCGCAAGAGGGCTTTAGATGAGAGATGACCTGTGATTGCGGATTTTGCTCAATAGCTTAAAGCACGCATTTCCTCAAAGCAAAAAGTTGTCAATTACATATAAACATAATAGGCTCACAATTACATAGGTTCAAATGTTAACTCACGGTTGATTCCATTTCTTGGTTCAATCCAAGCCCCCTGAAGTCAGAGCGTCAGGCAACTTTTTCCTGTTCTGACAATGAGCTCGCCCGCTGGGTTGTCAGTGTCCAATATGTATCTGAGCTGATTATTGTTGAAGAGAAGTAAATACAATCATAACAAGCATAATATTATTAATTATGATATAGGAACATGGGTGGTAGAGCTTCAAGATGAGAAGCACATATGTCTGTCTTATATATCTTTCCTTTAAGAATACATACCAGCTGCTCATGGGCAGGATGAAGGCCCACCCTTTGAAGAGTGTGGTCTTCAGGGGGTGGGGGCACACCTTTTAGTGGTCAAAGCACTGTTAGAAGATTGTGATCTGCAGGGGGAGGGGGCACACAGTATCTACAGGATTTAGGAGACAGACAGGAATCAACATTTACATCTGGAGGTCAGAGGGCCCTTCTAAACGTGAAATTCCTTCCTCAGTATCCAAAAGTAAAAGTACTGATGATGCAAAAGCTATTCATATTTGTTTCGTTTATATACTGTAGTATACAACATAGGTAGAAAAATAAAAAAGTAAAAATGAGCCATGTACTCTGCCACATTCTGTACCCTGTATATTCTGATTATACTGTTCATACTGTGTATATTCTAAGTATACTTATATTTATTATACTCTGTTGTAATAACTGTTTTGCACTTCTGGTTGGATGCTAACTGTATTTCGTTACCCTGTACTTGTACCTGTGTAATGACATTAAAATTGAATCTAATCTAATTTTGTGACGATGCCCAGCTAATGCAAGGAGTTTACAAAACTGTATTATAACGTTACATACAAACAAATGCGAACAGTTACTTTACGTTATGCACTATACATTTAATTATCCGTGATAACAGCTATTGCAAGGATAGTTTACAAAAATGTTTTGTAACGTTACATACAAACAAATGCGAACAGTTACTTTACGTTATGCACTATACATTTAATTATCCGTGATAACAGCTATTGCAAGGATAGTTTACAAAAATGTTTTGTAACGTTACATACAAACAAATGCGATCAATTAGTTTACGTTATGCACTATACATTTAATAATCCCTGATAATTTGTTGATGCTAACCGCCATCGGTGAAAGTAAACTTTGACGTTATCAAATTTAGCTTCATAACAACTACCCAAGTAGACTTGTAACATTCGTAAATATTCGGTAAATCATTAATGACTTCTATAACGTTATTGTTTTACGGCACTTATATTGACAATAAATCATGCATTTACTTACTGTGGAAAATATGCAACTTACCGCAACTAGGAAGAGATGTGATCTGTGTCGTGAAATCCAGGTGAAATCCAGGTTTAAATGTCCTCACTTCCCCCCGCCGCCCCCCGAAAATAAATTAAAATAAAATAAAATAAATGCGTCACTTCCGGCCCTGGAGCAGAGCGGCCTCCCAGCCGAGCGGCCTCCCAGCCGAGGACTGCAGGCAGGTACTCTTAGGAGAATGCAACAGTCAAGTCACGCAACATATGCTTTATGACAAGTTTGCAACTTCCAACTTCGTGACCCTTTCTCCCAACCTCTACGTTTTAAACTTCACGAAGCGAAGTGGACTAAATATCTATTCGTTAATCACTGAATCAACTCATTGGATTTGGAAAGCAATTCACAAATCCTGTAATCATGATTTATGTCATGTCAGACAATTGGAACACTAACCAATTACAGAGACCATTCTGACGAGGGTCCTTTCAGCTGTACCCTGGTTCAACACTGGGATTTAATTTAAAACCTTCATGGCTGAATGATACGACGATGACAAAACCCTGGTTTCTAATCTGTCGAAATTCAACCCACCCTGTGTAGGTCTTTCTGTTGCTGTTCATGATCCACCTACTCCACTAGGTGTCATTGTTTGACAAAAGCCGCTCACTGTTCATAATCTTTTTCTTTCTTTCTTTTTTATTCGCTTTGGCGATTCAATTTACTTTAGCAGGACAGAGAAAACCTAGAAAATATATGTAACATAATAATAAGGGTAAAACTGAATACAAAATATAATGAAAAAAATATTAGATAAGATAAGAGTAAGTGGGCACTAGCTGTACAGACAATATACAGTGCCTATAGAAAGTCATCATAACCTGTGGTAATTCTTACCTTTTGTCACATTAGACCCTGGAAATTGAAATAAATCAAATCTAACTTTTTTGACCTGTATGTATGTATGTATGTATGTATGTATGTATGTATGTATGTATGTATGTATGTATGTATGTATGTATAATAACCATCATCATCATAAAAGCGAAAAAAAACACTTGAAAAAATTCAGAAAATGAATAAAAAACTTAAAACTAGAATAACAGGGCTGGAAAAGTAATTAGTCCCCTGATTTAATACTAGTATATGTGTCTATATCTGTGTTTATCTTTTCACACCTAGATTTGGGAATATTTGCCAATTTTTCCTTGCAGAAATGTTTAAGTTCAGTCAAATTCAGGGTGGGTGGCGATGGACTGCTCTCTTCAAGTTCATCCACAGATGTTCTATTGGATTTAAGTCAGGGCTCTGACTTGGCCACCCAAGGACATTCACCTTCCTATCCGTAGGCCACTGTGTTGTTCTTTTGGTGGTATTTCCTCAATAATTTGGGTGTACATCGCAGCATCCATTTTTCCTTCCATTCTGACCAAGTGCCCAGTCCCCACTGAAGAGAAACATGCCCCAAAAATAATGTTGCCACCACCATGCTTCACAGTAGGCAAGGTGTGTTTTGGGTGGTGTGCTGTGTTTGATTCACGCCAAACATATATTGCTTGGAGTTCAGTCCAAAAAGTTAAATCTTAGTCCCATCTGACCACATTTTTCCACATGGCAACATACCAGGTTTCTTTTTGCAAGGCACAACCAAGACTGAGTGTGGCACCTTTTCAGAAAAGGCTTCTTTTTTTGCCACCCTGCCATATATAGGCCAGCATTGTGTAAAGCTTGTGAGATTGTTGTCACATGCACAGATGGTTCAGTCCCAACACTTGTAAGTCCTTCAAAGTCGCCTTTGGCCTCTTGGTAGCTTCTCTGATCAATGTCCTCTTTGCTTGGTCATCCAGTTTGGTCGGACGGCCTGATCTAAGCAAAGTGTTGGTGGTGGTGGTGCCATACACTGTCCACTTCTTAATGATGCTCTGAACAGTGCGCAGACGGATAGCTAAAGCCTTCAAAATATTTTTGTATCTTTCACCTAACTTGTGCCTCCCTACAACTTTATCCCGGAAGCCTTTTGAAAGCACTTTTCCAACCATGGTGAAAACCTTTTGTAGTACCATGCTCTACTGGTAGTTTAATCCTCAAGACACCGCTGGTTTTATTCTGAAGTAATCAAAATAACTACAGTTGATGTCAGGTTGGGGTCAATTAGCCTGGTGCTTGATCAGGAAGTTGATTGGTTGTACCTGAGCAAGTTTAGAATGGTATACTCTTAGGGGCTGATCACTTAACCAAACCAGGTATGTCACTAATTATTTTTTTAATAATTGTCCAGAATTTCTAAAAATGTTATTTTCACTTTGTTTTTTTTTATATTATTATTTAATTTATTTCAATTTACAGGGTTTAATGTGACAAAAGGTAAAGATCTTCACAGGGTATGATGACTTTCTATAGGTACTGTAACTATAGGCCTAGTAATAGAGTAGAGAAGAATATATAGTATGGGGGGGGGGGGGGGTGGACACAGTAGCGCAAACAGTAGTGCAAAATTACAGTGGTAAGTTTTTAAGGTGTCATGTGCTAAACTGGCAGAGTGCAGTGGGATTCTGGATGGGGGTGTGGGTTTTTGATAGTTATGTCTTACAAAAACCCAGGGGCGTCGTTAGCCCTGTCAAATGTTCTTCAGCCCCCCTAAATAATTATCGGGATTATTATCGGGCCGCCGAAGAAATACGATAATTAATAACAATATTTTATTTGGAAAAATTACCGGATGCTCTCGGTTAAATGTCTGTCACTTGAGCGTCAAAAATGTAACCCACAAGTTCGAAAAACGAATAAAAAACGGAAGTCTTTGGGAATCGCTGGCTAGCCCTGTGTACACATGATGCCCCCTTCACATTTCTGACTGCCCCCTCATATATGCCTGTCTAGAACCGGCCCTGATGTGAGATCTAGGGAAACTACTCATTTTGTCAAGAGTTATGGTTACTTGGCGATAAAAAAGTTTGGTTGGACATAAAAACATGCATGTGATAGGTTCATTGGACATTATGTAAATATTGCCCTTAGTGTATGACTGTGAGAGTTAATGGTTGTCTCTATGTGGGGTGTACCCCACCCTAACGGGAATCACTGATAAGCGGTAGATAATGAATGAATTAAAGTTTGTTTGAGTGGTGGGGTACACCTTTTTCTGTGGTGTGACAAACTCAAAACATATATTTTATTGTCACTTTACAGGAACTTTAAATACTTATAGTCAAGTGTCAGATAAGTGTTATATAAAACTATTATATTGTACAGAATTCCATACAATTTTTTTTCTGATTCACAAGAGGGTTCATAACCAGAAAAAGATGACAAACAATACAAGAGGCAATCCATGAGGGGTGACGTAGAGTACCACAGCTCTTGTACTTTCAATTACCGGTAATCATGTATCCCTCCAGCCTGTGCTCTGTGATGTGTCATAAACATTATCACCCTTACTAGAGTTTACAAATTTACTAGTGTTGATGGGTTCATAGCCCACTTTTATGAAACCTTTTCTGATATTATCGCCCCCTTGCATAAGGGTTTTTTATAGACAGTATAGAAAAAAACCCATTAGTCTTAAATAACTGGAGATTCTTTTGATAAAACAATAGGATCCTGGGCTATTCTAAATTCTTTGGCAAGAAAAAAAAACACATTCAATTATGAACTCTATGGTGCCGGTGCCGAAGAACTCCAGCCCGTCGTGCCTGAACGACTATCGCCCTGTGGCACTGACACCCATTGTCATGAAGTGTTTCGAGCGACTGGTCCTGGCACACCTGAAGACCAACCTTCCACCCACACTTGACCCTCACCAGTTTGCCTACCGCAGCAATAGGAGCACAGACGATGCAGTTTTCTCAGCGCTGCACTCTGTGCTCACACACCTAGACAATAATAACACTTATGCCCGTATGTTGTTTGTAGACTTCAGCTCTGCTTTCAACTATTTGCACTAACTGTACATACATGCAACCCTGTAATTTCTGTTTAATACTTTAGCATCTTGTACTATACAGTCTACAGTCTAGTCTACTGTACATTTGTCTAAAATCACTTTAATCTGTACATTCTGTATTCATGTATATTCTGATTGTACTGTTCATACGGTGTATATTCTGAGTATACCCATATTTATTATTATATTCTGTTGTCATAACTGTTTTGCACTTCTGGTTGGATGCCAACTGTATTTCGTAACCCTGTACTTGTACCTGTGTAATGACAATAAAGTTTAATCTAATCTAATCTAATAATTATGAATACTTATGAATCAGGTGGATTTTAAACTAATTTCAAGTTGTATTACATTTTGTTCCGGAAATCCATCTGAAACCCACCCTTCTACCAGGATAAGAATAATTTAGATCTTCTAGATAAAAGGTATTCCGATCCTATTCAGGAGTGTTAAACAACACATATTGAAGGTTTGATCCAGATCAAAACCAAGACTGGACTACGTGAGGTAATCCAATTTCAGAATCCTTTTTTAATTTTGCCCAGGTCCTGTTGTTCAGAAGTGATATGATCAGATTTCAGCTTTCTGATTGGATCAGATCTTGCAAGTGGGTTGTTTAAAATTATGTGTACAAAGAAGTACAAAGCTGTGTGCAGGAACATTTTAGTGAATGACATTTAGAAGAATTCAGTGCAGTTGCAGAACTATTTGGGTTAGTAGAGAAAAAGTCATAATCAGTTGTAATATTAATTTACAATAATAATAGTTTCATTACCATTAACTAATAAACAATGCTTGCACAATTGTTGTGTGAAAAGAAGTTCAATCACAGACTTTGTAAGGTTTTGATTATCTCCATGCATGTCACCCACAGATGTCCTCTGCTTCTCTCTAGTGGTGGCTGAAAAGTATAGCTACTGGTCTCAGACCATTCAGTACAACATACAAGTAACGTAGGCTTCTTGGAATGTTTGGCAAATCCACTGACAATTTTAAACTCTCCATGTTGGGGTGGGGTCAGATGGCTCAATGGTTAAGGCGTTGGCCTCATGATCGGAAGGTTGTGAGATTGAGCCCCGGCTGTGGCTATATGATGTTGTGTCCTTGGGCAAGGTACTTCACCCTACTTTCCTCAGGGAAAAATGTACCTGTACTTACTGTAAGTCGCTTTGGATAAAAGCGTCTGATAAATGTAAATGTTAATCAGCTCCCTCCATGTGTTCATTTACAGATATAACTGTAATTATATCATTCAGTTGCTTATGGTTGACATTAATGACTAACAATCATTAAATCAAAAAATTACCTCTAATTAAGGAATACATTTACATGTATTCATTTAGCAGACGCTTTTATCCAAAGCGAATTACAAGAGAGAGCTTTACAAGAGAATGCATACAGTACTTTAGTAAATAGTTAATAAAACCTTCATTATACAGCTAAGTATTGTAGGAATTGGAGTTGAAGGCTGTTTTATTAATACTTTACTAAAGCCATTTGCAATCTGACCTTAAAGAGCTCTGAGGTCAAACAGCCATGATCAGATCAGGACTGACAAGATCATAGAAACTAATGTGTCCTTCATGGCTTCCAGCAGCTGGACAGACACACTGAGGAAAAGGTCACACCTAATTATAAAATATCTTTATTATTACTGGTGTGTGAGTGTGTGAGTGCGCTTGTGTGTCAGTGTGTGTGTGTCCATGTGGCTTGTGACTGGTTGATTTATACTGCTCAGTGAGACATTGTTTGAATCGGGCCATGAGTGGACAATGCACTGCCCCTACCCAGAAGGCCCACCATGCCAGCTGGCTACAGCTAACACTGTTGCCTCTTTACGATCCCTCCCTCCCCCAATACACCACGCACACACAGGAACGCACGCATTGAGCACACACACACAAATACTCCACCTCTTGGCTGCCCGAAACCCTAACCCTACATTGCATTAAGCAGCTAAACACACACATGTTGTGTGATTGTTTTGTGGAATGTGCTGTGTGAGTGGGGGCTGTGTAGCAGAACAGCGATAGGGACAAGGTGAAGAGGAGGGAAGCAAGAGGGAAAAGAGATGTGAAGAGAGAGGGCAGAGAGAGGGAGAGAGAGGGAAGCCCACATGAACATTGACTTTGCTATCTCAAGTACACAGAGGAGCTACACAGGGGTATGGTAAAGCCAGACAATGGACACACACACATACATAAAGAATCACATACACACACACAATCAGACACACACACACTGACATACAAACACAGACAAATACAGATTCCCCCCACATACACACACACACACACACACACACACACATACAGAGACACAGTTTCACTTACAGACCTACACACTCACATACAGACATATACATTCACATATAGACACACACAGTTCCAGGCGCATATACAGTCCCATGCACATACATACAGAGATACTGAGACAAACACACATACAAGGATGATGCTCTGAAAATATATCTGTCCATATTTGTGTCCTTCTTGTTGTTTTCTTGTTTTCTATATCAGATTGAAGCAGTTTAGGAAGTTTGGTTGTCTGATGGAATTTGTACAAATAAACACTTATCAAGTCAATTTAAATGTAATTATTTCAACCTTTATACACAATTTTCGGATTTCTGCCATAAACTCAAACTATGGCAGGGATGTAACCTAGCCCACTTTATAGTCTATCACACATACACTTCCAGATAACTCGCAAAAGTGACGGACAGCAACAATTGTTGTCGAACAGGTGTACGTGCCTATGCATTATAGGCCAACTTGTCTTTTGTGTGTGTAAGTTTGTGCGTCCGTATAGGTTGTGTCTGCGTATATGTTTGTATCTCGGGCACACGCCTACCGCCCCAATGTGACTGACGCGCAGCGCGTTCCAGTTCCGACTCGTGCAAACTATCATATGATAAGTGCGAGCCTGCCGCGGAACACACTCACACTTGGACGGACAATTTAAGCAATAGATATGTGTCACCTATAATGTGCGTGAACCGTGCGTGAACTGGAGATTCTAAGAACTGTTGAGCGGAGTTTTTTTATTTGACTTTTTTATTTCAGATTTGTCAGGAGAAAAACACAAGGATCATTTGCATGTGAGTGTAGAGACGCAGATAATAAGAGTCTGAATAACTAACAGTTGACAGCATTTTATCCTTTAAACTTTGTTCTAGCTCTGTCCTTGAACAATTTCCGCATGACTGCGGGACAGTCGGTCCAGAGAGGCGGCTGAAGAACTCATCTCGCTAGCGGAGGCAGAGTGGTCGAGGTCGGCATCATTGTTGGAGTGGGGAGCACGGACTGTCAATAACAACCCGCAGACTTTCATTAGATTTACTTTGACTTTATTTGCACGTTTACACATCAATACAACTTTTTAAGAAATCGGTGAACATTCAAAGCCCAAGAAGTTGACTTTACTTTAGTGAACACTGTTTGCCATGGTGGGTGAGACGGAATTAAGGGACAGACCCAAGGCCAGCCCGGACTACCTCATGCAGCTCATGAACGACAGGAAGGTGATGAGCTCGCTGCCCAACTTCACAGGCATTTTCACACACCTGGAGCGCCTACTGGATGAAGGTACTGAAGAGCTGCACCGCAAACTAGTGGTTCAGCAGTTGAGAACATATTTTAAAGCCTTTTATGTATAACTAATTTGAAGGTTAGAGTGGGCCGAGTTGGAGGACAGAATAACTGTTGTGCGGCAGAGGGCTGAACACAGTGGGCGCTGGAACAAACAAGCCAGTTGTTTTTCCCAGTGACCTCATGCAAAAGCTAGTGTGGACGTAACAAGCCGTCCTCGGCCTGGCACGAGGACAGTCAGACTGAGCATGTCGGAGCTGGAACGTGTTGCACTGTGCAGCTTTACAGTTCATTGTTTGATTAAATGTTTTTGCTTTCCACAGCTCACAGCTGTCTTTAAAAGTGAGTGAGTTTTGCATATCTATGGTCCAGTGTATCTATGTGTGGCAGCTACGTTGAAGTGTTTAGATAAGGCCTGTCATTAATTCAAACCCCCACCCCACCCCTGTGCGTGTGTGTCAGTAATGGTCACCTCTGGGTCTGAGGTCAGCTTGTTATTAGGAGATCATAGTTGTGGTTGTAGCTGTGGGTGTAATTATAGTCCAACTGTAGTTATTATGCTTGGAATTATCACTTGGAGAGCTGAGACATGTCTGCAGTCTTACTGAGGTCAAAATATATTTTTGCTTTAGGCCAGTTACCGTGTCTATATGTGTTAGCAACCACTTACAAAATGAATTAGTGGAAAAATTGGACACCAGAGTCAGCTATAAAACACAAATAAGGCTTGGTTTCCTTTGGGCTAATTACATGAATGATAATGGTGTTATTGTTCTGGAACAGTTTCTTTGTGTGGTTCACAGTGGTCTCCCAACCATACATCCAGTGTTGTTCCCAGGAATGTCGTTTGGTCATACTTTGTCCCAGACTGTCGCTAGCTTGGTGCTTTGTGTAGCCTTTTGCTTCCCAGTGAGCCAAATATATCCTTCCTGTCCACAATACGGCACCTGTGTGTGTGTGTGTGTGTGTGTGTGTGTGTGTGTGTGTGTGTGTGTCCGAGACAGTCTCAGGTGGGATGTAACTTTAACAAGCATCAGTCAAAAGTGATCTGTTATTGGGCTTAGTTGGTTCCTAGCTCTACACATGAAGTGACACATATTTCCCTTATTAATAGAGGCAGCACATTAATGAAGGTGTTTGTGTTTTCACCCCCTTCTTCAGAGATCGGAAGAGTGCGCAAGGACATGTACAATGACACCATGAATGGCGGTGTCAGTGAGGGGCGGGACTCTGAGGAGCTGCCTGATGCTATTGGTCCAGTTGCTCAGCTACAAGAGAAACTCTACGTGCCTGTCAAGGAGTACCCTGATGTGAGTGGGTAAACCTGTCCCCTGCTGGTCAGGATGCTTTGGGTTACCCATGTGTCCCTGTGCTGTTAACAGGGTCATACATGCAAAATACGTAGGTACTAGGAAGACCTCAAAGGACAGACCGTTAATAAAAACAAATGTTTTTAAAAAGAAGGCCCAGACTGTTCAGGTGGTTGACAAAGTCTTTCCATTCACATATATTAGCAATGTTTCCACATGTGATACACACACAGTGGAACAGATTAGGTCAGGGTATTATATATAGTATCTCGTCACTGTCGCTGTATGTTAAGGGTTGCCTTCAGGAATGTAAAGAATGTGTTGCAACCTTCACAGATAGAAGAGGTTAAGAAAACAGCAACAGTTAGTATGGAGTGACAAGTTGGGGGGTACTAGGTAGACAAACATTGAGAAAGAGTTGAAAGAAAGAAAGACAAAAATAGATGGAAGTATGTTGTGTGATGAAAGAGAATAGGAGAATGAAAATAAAGAGAGACTCAAGAAGGTAGAAAGACAAATGGATATAGAAAAACTGAGTAACAGCAAGGTAGAGCCAGGCAGTAGGACAGAGGAAAAGACAGAGGCAGCTGTCTAGTTAATCACTCAGCTTCAGTGACAGATAAGGTTAAGAGAGTGGATCTGTCCTACCATACCAGCAGCGAACACATAATGAGCTATTCCTGTCCCCCTGCCCCTCCCCTGCACCCAAATACAAACACACACACAAATACACGCTCACACACACTAAATTTTACTGAATGTTCCTTTCCACAATGACTGTTTCACTTTGTACTGTTGTCTAGTTTAACTTTGTGGGGAGAATCCTGGGTCCAAGGGGACTGACAGCCAAACAGCTGGAGGCAGAGACAGGCTGCAAGATCATGGTGCGAGGAAAAGGATCCATGAGGGACAAGAAGAAGGTACAAACACACACACACCAACACACAAAGAGAATGTTCTGGTCCAAAATCAGTACTGAACCCTCTTTGGAGGTAACCAGACAAACACCAGGTGGAGCAAGTCCAGCATTCCTTCAATCTCCAGAACATTCCCAATGTTTTCCAGGGGAAATAGAGAATGGGAGAGGGGAAAGAGAGGGGGACAGTGGAACAAATATTAAAACATTCTCACACAAATGCACACTTAACCTAATAATATGTGTTTTTGCGTGCTGCAGGAGGAATTGAACAGAGGGAAGCCCAACTGGGAGCATCTAAGTGAAGACCTTCATGTGTTAATTACTGTTGAGGACACACACAACCGAGCTCAGATCAAACTGCAGCGAGCCACAGCGGAGGTCAACAAACTGCTCATCCCTGCTGTGAGTCACAAATTACTGGATGTATGAGAGAGATAGAGAAGAGAAATAGACAGCAAAAGACACTGGGGGCCCTATCTACACAATCTGAAACGCAAGCGCAAAGCGCAAGTAGCTTCGTGGGCAGGACTCGGGAGATGTTTCTATAATACGGCGGGATAAATTACTCTTGCGCCTGGCGCAAATCTAAAGTGGGTTGGTCTAAAGTGGTTAAATGAGTCATAGGTGTGCTGCTTACAGCCGGGGAGGAGTTATAAACAGCTCAGAAAGTCGGACATCCCTGCTTCTCGCGGTTTGCGGGAATCAGAATCAGAATGGGGGTTTATTCGCTATGCAAGATTAACAAACATAGAATTCACTTTGGCAGGAATGAGCAAACATAGAACATATATGTGGCATACTAATAAAAGAAAAAAAAATGAATACAATGTAAAATACACTACAGATATGGATACAAATAATACAAGTGATGCAATAGTACAAATGATACAGGTAACGTGGAAGTACAAATAACATAGGTACAGAGTGGAATGGGTATATAAAGTACGTGGGGGGGAGGGGGGGATATATACACAGTAGTGTAAACAGTGGTGCAAAATTCACAGTAGTAAGTTTTAAAGTGTTGTGTGCTAAAGTGGCAGAGTGCAGTGGGATTCTGGAGGGGGGGGTGTGTGGTGTTGGTGGATGTCTCAAACTGAGTCCTTGGCCCTGTTGAAGAGGGCAATAGCAGAGGGGTAGAAGCTATTCTTGTGGTGAGAGGTTTTGGTCCTGGTGGCGTCAGTCATTGCCGACCAAGCGCTGTTTACTTACTTTGTCACTGACAAACTGCATGGTCGCAAATTGTTTTGGTATTAGAACCAGTGCACTGAAATTTGTCATTTTATTTATTGGGCCAAATTAAACTCTCTCTCTCTCTCTCAAGTTAAACTCTATCTGAAGTTTGATAAGACTCACTCAACCAGAACTCACATAAAATTTAGTGTGCTTTAATTCCGTTAGATAAGACGCGCACACTTTCTCCAACAATACTAGTCTATTGCAGTGCAGTGTAAATGTGTACACTAGATTTGTGCATTGTAAAGTTGTAAAAAATACACAAATCTAGCATTCACCTTTACTGAAATTATAGGTAAGGTTTATAATACATTTTTTCACACTAATTTCCCTTGTTTGGTATTATTTTTCCTTGTAATTATGTTTTCAAGAATGGGAACTGCTTGGTCTGTGTAGATGAATGAAAGTGCTTGCGCGTTGTGCAAAAAGTACATTATGGCCAAGCCTGCGCCCTTAAAATACCATTTGATTAACGCATCACTGACTTTTAACCACCCTTTTCTTGGTCAGTGGCAGAATGGTTTGGTCAACGCCTCAGTTGGCGTTTGAATGGTTTGGTTCACGCCTCAGTTTTTCACCGAACAGGCGCCTGAAGCGTAAATTGATACAAAATAGGAATGATACATGCGTCCGTGTACATAGTTAATTGTGCAGGGTGCCAGAGAGGGCGCAGTGTTTCTCTGTGTGTGTGAGTGTGTGTGTGTGTGTGTGTGTGGGGGGGGGGGGGGGTGGTGGTGTCACCATGGTAACCTATGGTTGTGTGAAAGGCTATGGGGATGAATTGAAAGTCTGTTCACTCTTTCTCCTCATTCAAGATTTCACTCTTGTACATTTACATCTATACTACACAGGCTACAGTATATCACTCTTGTACATTTACATTTATACTACACACACTACTCTATTTCATTCTTGTACATTTACATCTATACTACACAAACTACAGTAGTTCATGTTATCTTGTACATTTACATCTATACTACAGAGACTACAGTATTTCACTCTTGTACATATAGAATTCATGCTAAACAAGCTACAGTATTTTATGATATCCTGTCCTCCACACAGTTTTTGTCTGTGAACCCTTTACTCTTAACTTAACACATTTGACCAAAAACTGTGTTTTCTCCTTTTTCAATGTCTTTCACAATTTTTCATTATATTTACATGTCATTTCACCTGTCTCTAAAGCCTGCTTGAAAGTTAATGATAGCTATTGGGTTAACTTAGATGACCCAACATGTTTTTCAAACCTTCATTTGGGTTACGTACTGTAACCCAAGCTTAAAGAAATGCCAACTTGATTGATACTGTTTTGTGTGTGTGTGCGGTAGACAGGCTTAAATTACATTATATAAGATTTGTGTGTGTAGGCTGAGGGAGAAGACAGTCTGAAGAAAATGCAGCTGATGGAACTGGCGATTCTTAATGGAACCTATAGAGATGCTAACATCAAGACTGGTAAGTATGACATTGTTATCAAACTGGCATTGTGTTTGAACTGGAGGATCTCCGTAAGAGGTTAGGTGACGTGTGGAGGGGGGCATTTGAGTTTAGGGGATGTGTGGAGGGAGCAGCCGAGGTTAGGGGATGGTGAAGTGGGGTAGCTGAGATTAGGGGATGTGTGGAGGGGGAAAGCTGAGGTTAGGGGATAGGAAGAGGTGGAAAGCTGAGGTTAGGGGATGAATGGAGGGAGGCAGCTGAGGTCAGGGGATGTGTGGAGGGGCAGCTGAGGTTAGGGGATTTGTAGAGGTAGGCAGCTGGGGTTAGGGGATGTGTGGAGGGGCAGCTGAGGTTAGGGGATGTGTGGAGGGGGGCAGCTGAGGTTAGGGGATGTGTGGATGAGGGCATTGGAGGTTAGGGGATGTGTGGAGGGGGCAGCTGAGGTTAGGGGATGTGTGGAGGGGGGCAGCTGAGTTTAGGGGATGTGTGGAGGGGGCAGCTGATGTTAGGTATGTGTGGAGGGAGGCAGCTGAGGTTAGGTATGTATGGAGGGAAGCAGCTGAGGTTAGGGATGTGTGGAGGGGGGCAGCTGAGTTTAGGGGATGTATGGAGGGGGCAGCTGATGTTAGGTATGTGTGGAGGGGGGCAGCTGAGGTTAGGTATGTATGGAGGGAAGCAGCTGAGGTTAGGGATGTGTGGAGGGGGGCAGGTGAGTTTAGGGGATGTGTCGAGGGGGCAGCTGATGTTAGGTATGTGTGAAGGGCTCAGATGAGGTTAGGGGATGTATGGGTAGGCAGTTGGCAGCTGAGGTTAGGTTCACAATGAGTAATGGATGTAGACATCTTCTAGTAATGGATGTCTGTGTGCTTTGGTTCTGTGTTGTGTTTCTCCAGCTACTATGGGCTTCTCTCTAGCCTCCCATCAGGCCCCTCGCATCCTCTCTGGCCCATCTCCTATGTTGCCTTCCACGCTGAGAAACCCCACCCCCCTCAGCACGCCAACCATCATGCCCCATCTGATTCGTCAGATCCAGAGCTCAGCTTTAATGCAAGGAGCCAATCCCCATGCAGCACTGATGCAGCAAGCTCCAGAATCAGGAATTATATACGCACCATATGAGTACCCCTACACACTCACCCCGTCAATACTGGAATATCCAATCGACTCTACTGGAGTAATAGGTAAACACATGCAAACACACTCTCTCAAAAAACCAACAACATGGCACATTTTGAAAGTCACTACATATAATGTATGATATGTATGAGAATTAATGAATTACTTCCAAACTGTGAAGGCCTTGGGTTCAGCTTTGTTTCTCCCCCACTGCAGGTATGGCTTACCCAACCAAGGGCTAAGATGCTACACACCTGCTGCACCAGTTGGCTCTCTGATACATCCCCCTAGATAAACCATCACAGTCATTTCAGGGTTCACATTTCAAATAATCTCACTTTGGAAACAATAAGTTGGAATAGAAAATGCCTGTGCTATCTGTGCATTTACTTTAAAGGTTGCTGTTAATTTTCATAGAAAGGTAGCTTGAAAAACCCAAATTTGGACACTAGCAGTTTCCTGTTTGTATGTGAGCATTTTACTAACATGTTGTGTTTTGTTGTGGTTATTGTAATTGCACTATGAGCAGGTGCGATGACTGCTAAGGTACGCCGCCACGACATGAGACTTCATCCTTACCAAAGGGTAGTGACCCCAGACAGAGGTCAGTTAGTTCATCAGTTGTGTGTGTGTGTGTTTGGACTATTTATCTGTGGTATGGACCAATTGGTTTCTATTTAGTGGTTAAGTTTGTGTCATGCAAAGAAGGGCTGGTGAAACGTTTTGAGGTGGTGACACACTTGAAGATTAGGTTAGAGTGGCACAAAGGAATAAGGAGACAGTTCTTCACATATTTAGTGGGCAAAGGGGGTTGACCCCCACCATTACAACGGATTGGCCCATTTACAAATATAAACGCTTATTTAAGTCAGTCCATTACAACCCAACCTAAGAGATCAACTATTTTTATAAACCTAATTTATTGTTTGAATTAGATAACTTTCTTTTGTTGTTGTTTTATATATCATAATTTTTTATTCTAGATTGTGGGCAACCCTTAACCCCACTGAGCTAACTTTGAGAATGGTTATAGGCAGTTTGGTCATGGTAAGATAGTGTGGTCCAAAAGGGTCCTAGATGACTTCAAGATGGTGTCTGACACCTTATTAACATGTTATTAGCGCAGGTGTAAACTTTTCTTTTTTCTGGATATTCGCTGATAAGCTATAGTCTTTACAGTCAGAAGGACTTTATTCCTTTTCAGCAACTGTCTTAACTGTTATGGGAGAAATATGATATTGGCAAATATGTAAGAATTGCAAAATTAAAAGTAGTGTTTACTTTTGTGGAAATGATTGTATTTAGACACAATACATTGCCAATACATTGCATGTCTTTACTGTCTGAGATAAGTCATTCTCAAAAAAAGAAACTAAAGACTGCTTGTGATTAGATGTTTCCTTGCTTTTGCATCTGTTTGAATATAGCTCTTATATCATAGTCTGAAAACCATAATTAAACTATAATCTCATTATGGTCTCTGATGGCCCTCTCTACCCAGACTGATGCGAAACACTACAAAGTCATCATGTTCCAGTGCCTCCTTACATTTATCATTGTTTAGCAGATAATGTTATTCAAAGCAATTTACAAGAAGCATGTTTCTCAATAGTAGGGCGTCAGATGGCGTCAGATGGCTCAACGGTTAAGGCGTTGGCCTCATGATCGGAAGGTTGTGAGATCGAGCCCCGGCTGTAGCTATGTGATGTTGTGTCCTTGGGCAAGACCCTTCACCCTACTTGCCTCAGGGAGAATGTCTCTGTACTTACTGTAAGTTGCTTTGGATAAAAGCATCTGCTAAATGAGTAAATGTAAATAGTAAAGGAAGCTACTGCATTTTCACCCTCAATAAAGCTTCTATAAGTGACCAGCAGTCCCAGCTCTATGTCACAGACATGAGGAGCTCAGTGGGGTGTAGAGAGAGTTTGACCCACTGGATAGATTAGGGGAAGGTGGGGCTGTAATGTTTAAATTTACTGTTGTTTTATTGTTTGGATTATTCTGTTTCATAGTCATACGTGTAACTAATGCTGCAGATAAAAGTGTTTGATGGGAAACCTTTGGGGTCACTTCCACTGTGAAGAAGCTTTTGGAGGACCCCTGGTGGATCCAGGCCCCACAGTGAGGCTGTCAGTGGATCCACGTTTCAGGCTGTGCTAAGTGGATCATCAGTAACAAGTAGCAGAAACAACAACTCTGAGAGTCTATTTTGCAAATGTAATACCTTCAGTAGCTCTGCTGTGAACAAGTGTGGTGTCTGGTGTTTATGTAAGGAGGCCAGCTAGAAGTTGCTGTGCGAATACACCTCACTTTGATCTCAAAGGATGCTCTAGCGACTGATGCTGCAGTCTTTAAGCTCCTTGTTAGAGCATCTGACTCCCACGCCGGAAGACCAAGTTTCGAAGCCAGCGCAGTGCAGTGCAGGTGGACCTGGGTAGGGGTTACATTGGTGCCGTGACCTGGATGGGAGTGAGGTTTAGGGAGGTGAGTGTAACGGAAGCCAGCTAGTAGTTGCTGTGTGAGTTAACCTTACTCCTCTGATCTCAAAGGATGCTCTAGCGACTGATACTAGGGGTTGCAGCCTTCAGCCTCCTTGTCAGAGCGTCATACTCCCACAATGGAAGACCCAGGCAGGGTCCGGGCAGTGCGGTGCGAGGGGACCTGAGTAGAGGGGTTACATGTAGTGCAATTGAAATAGCTGTCCTGACTGTGATATTGACGTAATTGTTCAGGCCATGGTTATGAGCTCATATGCTGCTAATGAAGACATTCTTCATGGTTCTGTTGTCTGCCTCACTGCAGTAAATCTGTTGTCATCCCTCCGCCACTAGTTGACACTAATATCTTTTCTATCTTTTTTCTTTGTCTTCTTTGTTTCTCCTCATACCCTTCTTTCTCTCTGTCATCTAACTCTCCAGCTGCCACAGCAACTAATCCATGACTTCTGACCTTCTGACCTTTCCGCCCACTGATGACCCATCCACCTCACTTTGGCTCTCGGCTTCACCCATGCCCCAGCCCAATCCACCAGAAACCAGCACTGCGTGAACAACCTCTGTCTCTGCCTAACCAGCCAACCAAGGGACATGATAGGAATCCCTTCAGAGGACTCACCCATGGCCACCTCTCCTTACCAGGTGTCCCCACCCACCCCAAGTCCAAAGTACTTCTATGTAGTTAGTATCCGCTAACATGGTATGAGTCCAGGTGAAGCATTTATAAAGATAATAAAGAATCAACTATACACACACACACACACACACACGTTCAGGATCAACATTGCAGTCCTCTCACTGTCCTCTCACTGCAGTAAATAAGGAGATATGTTCTTACTTAATCATGTTGCCTTTGTATCAACATAGCGTTTTATACATTTGTTGCCTTTAATTATACAATACGAAAAAGATGTTACAAATCCTGGCGTTCCTAATGAAATACAAAGTGTCTCAGTCAAGTATTTGTTCCCATAATCCTGTCGGAAAAAATGACTATTTATAAAAACATCTTGAAGCACATTTGTACTGAACCTGTATTTGGGTATTACAGTTAGACCCTAACTATGCATTGCTATTGGGAGAGTCATGTTTGGTTACCGAGTCTGTGGTAGTCTTCTACCAGTACGACGGGGCCATCATATCAGTGTTACCATTGGTGTTTGTTACTTTTTTAACAACTGTAACAAGGTTATAATATATTTTTCTATTATATTTTGTAAGTAAAAATAACATTAAAGGAAAATGTCAGATAAGAACAGTATGCCTTATCATGAATACTAATTTCACATTTTCAGCTATTATAATGAAAAAGCAGTTTTATCACACACTGTCGTGTCAAGTGTTTTTAAAGACTGATGACCTGATGTAGTGATTTTTTGTTGGTCTATGTTGCTTCTCTCTGTGCCTTTTTATATATAGATGTGACTGTTAATGGTGTCGTATCACTGTTACTCTCCAGTGCCAAGTATTACTAACTGACCAACCCAGTGATCTTTAACAGCTTTACTGATATCTGTCTATGCTTGGGTTTCATTTAGAAAACTCCTTTCTGGAAATCAAATGTGTTCAACAGTGAATGTTTAACTTTTTAAACATTATTTGGAAAAATAATAACTCATTGTACTGGAGACAGCAAACGATTAAATTATTAAAACTAACAAACTTGGTTGCTTTTACTCTTTCACATAATATTGCCAGTGAGCTTTTTCCTACTAATTGTAGACCGTGGATTTTGCAAAAACTGTCTGGAAATGCTAGTAAACTAAATGACTACAGACCAAAAACTACGCAAATAGTAATCAATCAAGACATTTGTTTTTGGAAGGTTGTGAAGAAGTTGAATGCAACAATCTTCCCTTTCTCTCTTTCATACTTTCTGTTCAGCTTATTAATAATTTCTTGACATACATGTGTATATTTAACAGTTACAGTCACCGAATGAGGACACACCTTCACTAAGCCAGTTCTCGTGAATTGGGAGTAAAAAGCATGATCTGGAAAACCTAGAATGAACTTTAATTAACTAGAACAGTGGTCCCCAACCCTGGTCCTCAGGGCCCACTGTCCTGCATGTTTTAGATGTTTCCCTGCTCCAACACACCTGATTCAAATGAATGGGTCGTTACCTAGCTCATAAGAATCCTGGTAATGAGAAGAATCAGGTGTGTGGGAAGGAGGGAAACATCTAAAACATGCAGGACAGTGGGCCCTGAGGACCAGGGTTGGGGACCACTAAACTAGAAAGCTTATAATATACTTGAATTAATGAACCTGAATTAGATCTTTTTAGAAGTAGTAAGCCTCTTTAGAACATGTTGGTAATCTCCTTCCTGTAGTTCTCCCATCCATTTAATAAAAGTCCCAAAGTTCCTACCACTCACAACTGAAACCCTGATCTGTAGGTGTGTGTGTGTGAGTAATATAACATCCTCAACCTGCCATATGTGACATCCCACTTGACTCCTTAAGTTTCGGACCATGTGAAGAGTTGACATGATGGTCTATCAAGTAATCTCACATCAAGGTCAATCCCAGTTGTTTTTGTGCCAGTTCTCTGCACAGTTATGTGAGGACTCCAAATGACCCGGTCGTTTGTGCATGCAATTAGACACAGCATGGTGGCTGATGTAGTCATCATTTAGCAGCAGAATAGGATTACTAAACACAGTGCTCATCCTCGTAGGTGTGCTCTGAAATGTAGCCTGATCCTCGCTATCAGTCCAGACTGGACTGACAGTCAACAGTTTGTGTCAGCATAAGGTCACACTCTCAACCAGGTCAGTATGATATGAAAGAAAGATGTGCGCACACATGCACTTACAGTCTGGGACGACACATGGAACCATCGCTGGCACACCAATAATAAACGGAACAGAGATTAATATGTTGATGTACCTAGTTGGTATTTCAATGTACAACAAACTAAGGATAGTATTAATTTGGAGTGCCCAGTTCTCGAGACTAGCTGCAGACCATGACAGTACCACCGCTCCCCCACCGGGGGCTTCACACGCTGCACGTAGGGCACCAAGTGCAGACAAGGGCACCAAAGGGGGCACCGATCAGAAGACAAGACAATGAAGTCGAGTCGGGGGGGGCGTTCTTCTCAATCACCCCTCTCCAGATGTTACTTTTGTTGACCATGTGAACGTTAAAGTCCCCCCGCAGAACAACATTTGGTGCACTGGTCAGTACCCCTCCCAGGGATTCCAAGAAGGCTGGGTACTCTGCACTGCGGTTTGGAGAGACCCGTCCCCGGCTTGAAGGTGCAGGGACGTGACCCTCTCGTTCACTGGGCTAAACTCCAACATGTGGCAACTGAGCAGTGGGGCTATAAGCAAACCCATGCCAGCTTCCTGCCTCTCCCCATCGGCAAAGCCATATAAATCAGAGTAATCAGAAGGTACCCGGTTTCAACCCTGGCACTTCACCTCAGGGGGAATGCCCCTCTATTTGCTGTAATTTACTCTGGATAAGAGCATCTACTAAATGACTAAACATGTAAATGTACCACTTCTCTCTAAATAAGGAGATACATAAACAGGATACAATCTTCTCCTTGGCCAAAAGTTTAGGGCATCTAGACAATCAAGAGTTCCCTAGCCACAAATTTTCTGGTTTCTTAATTGGTATCATAAAAAAACAACATAAACAATTCCTTAAGACAATACAACTTGGTTTCCTTCCTTCAGTCAGTTCAGTCTTCAGTTTAAGTTTAATGTCCCCCAAAGGAGGAAACTTGACTTGCAGCAGGTAAAAAAAACATACAGATAGCACAACAGTTAAAAAGGCACATCCAGATACACATAACACAGACTAGTTAAAAAAAAACTTCTATGATAGTTTTCTGAGGCGCTCTTAGTCTGGCTAGTCACCTAGGACCTGTTTGCCTTGGGAGACCCTACCTGGGGTATAATACCCCAGACAACACAGCGCCTAGGATCATCCGAGCACTCAAACCCCCCTTAATAAATACCCATGTTAACAAACACTGTAAGATTGTATTTACTTTCATTTGTAGATTTTTCTTAAACTTTCAACATGTTTTACTTCTTTATATTATATTAGATTCAACCTTCATGTCATTACACACGTACAAGTACAGGGTAACGAAATGAAGTTAGCATCCAACCAGAAGTGCAAAACAGGTAGCATAAGCGGAATATACAGAGTATGTACAGGGTATGAAAAGTGCTTTGGAAGTACAAATATACAGTTGTATTGTACAAAATTTTACAGTATTTTCTACAGTATTTACAGTGTTATGTACAGATAGTGCAAAATTGTACCATATAAGGGGTGGGGGTTAGCGCGGGTTGGCGTTCAAAAGTGACACAGTTCTGGGGAAGAAGTTGTTCCTCCTCTACCTTTTAGATGGCCTGACAGCCTGTGTTTGAGTCAATTTGTTAGGATTGTTATTTTTATTTATGCACGTTCATTGGTGGATAACTTTAATTTGACACATCACAGGATGTACAATCAATATACTAGTGACATCTGCTCATAGATATTGAGAGTGCAAACAGTTTGAAATAAGTTGCAGTTTGAGATGAAGAAACTGGAGAAGAATATATGAATTCATTCAAAAAACTGCAAGTCCTCAGTCGTTTTGACTTCTTTTGTCTTTACAGATTGATCGTCACAAATCAAATCCAATCAAACGTTTGTTTGTACATCCTGTTGAACGAGCAATGTTACAAAGGCCTTCACATACACACATCTCATTTGTGTACGGTGTCCTTGAGTGTCTAGAAAGGCGCCTTCCAATTAATGTGTATTATTATTATTATTATTATATATGTGCATGGTATTGTACCCAAATCACCTTAAACCAGGGGTGTCCAAACTACGGCCCATGGGCCAATTGCGGCCGGCAGTCCATTTTTTATTGTCCGGCAAGAAATTTTATAAATAGAATAAAATATGGCCTGCACTTCAACTTTTGCCTGAGTGTATTGCACTTCTTAGTTTTAACACCAGGGGAAGCTACTGTTGGTAGATGCACACCACTTATATGCGTTTTTCTTGTTAACACCCAGAGTACACACCGCTGTGCACAGCGCGCACACTGCACACGCAAAAAACATATAATCTAATCTGATGCAGATTTTCTTCTTGAACAAGAGACATTTGTCCCGATTTTTGGTACGAGTGGCATAGGATCAGCACCGCAGCTGGATGGCCCGATAACATACCCAGCGCAGAATATATACTCACCAGAATAATTTACTAAAATGATACGCTCTCCTGTTATTAAGCTCAGTTCAGTCTGTTAATGTTGATAACCATTTAAAACTAACATTAATACGTGTGTTGCTAAGCCTAATAACTTAAATGACAAGCTTGAAGTGTAAATCTTCTAAGAAATCTGAGGCTGCTGTTCTGAGAATGAGCTACCAAAGTTTTTTCTGAGTAAATCAATTTAGATCCATTAGTGGAAAGCTGTGATGAAGGCAGTTTTGTCTTTAATTATATTCAACATATTCAACAATTCAACATAACATATTTGACCACCTTTCATTTATCTTTCTAACTTTAATACAGTAAAGGGGCACAGCTCCTCCTATATTTCTGTGTATGTGGCCCTCAGTGAAAAAGGTTTGGACACCCTTGACTTAAACCCTCAAGGAAGAAAAGGAAACACTCTGTTTATGCTCCAAAATGACAGGGTGACACAAAAAAAAACGGTCATCACCAAAAAACGAATAACTTCCAAAGTTTTATTTTGATAAAATCCTACCATTGGGTCCTCCAGTGGTTCCAGCAGGATGGTGCCACCCCCAAAACACCTCACGAATCGAACGACGAATCATTGGCATGGCTACAGCAGCGTTTCCCTGACTGACTGATAAGCCGCAGGTGCCTGAAGGCAGCAATCACAGCAGCAATAAGAGTGATCCCAGGGGAGGAATGCGGGAGGGTCATCGAGAACTTTGCCCGCCAGATCCAAATCTGCCTGCAGCGCCGGGGAGCTCATTTGGCGCACATGAAACAAAAAGATTTGGTTGTACAGGCTTGGAACTTTGGAGATGTCTGCTACACAGGTTTGACCTAATGTAGCTAAAGTTATTCGTTTTTTGGTGATGACCGTTTTTTTGTGTCACCCTGTACTTAACTGAAATGGTGAGTTTGGGAAATAAATGATTAACTCAAACAAAGGTGATTGTGCCTGAATTAGAATCAGTTTTAATCGCTATGCAAGATTTACAAACATAAAATTTACTTTGGCAGAAGTTTGTTAGATCGTGAAACAAACATTATGAGAACCAATAAGTGCCAAGGGAAGAGCTATAAAAGCATAACACAATGATTGCGAACAATAAAGCAAGAAAACAACAACACTGGCGAGTCACCATATGGGAACTGACAAGTAATTCTGAACAACATTAGATTATGTTAAGTACCATACTATTCCTAAATGTCATTAAATTATCTAAATAAGTGAGTTTTAAGCCTTCTTTTGAAGGTGAGAAAGCAGTCTGTGCTTCTGATGGAGGTGGGGAGTTGATTCCACTATTGGGGAGCCAGGCAGTGGAAGAGTTTGTGTTGGGCTCTGGCGCTCTTGAGGAGGTACCACTGGACGGTTGTCAGCAGACGACAGTAGGCGGCGACTTCTCTGAGAACACCACCACACCAACTGGTGAACATATTATTTCAGCGTGTTTCAGCGGCATGCCTTCCTTCGTGTCCTGTTTGTTGAGCTGGCTGTGTTCTGCCTTCTTGCAGCGTTGCTGTACAGTGTATTTGGTGTGGCCATTGAGAAGGCCAGAGGAGCAGAGGATGACATCAACACTGTGGCGGCTGGAACACTCACAGGGATGCTCTTCAAATCCACAGGTGTGAGCTTCGGAAGACTTAATTTAGACTTTAACAAAGGGTTAATACTCAGAACACTGTTTGTTTCCCAAGCTAAGGCTGTAATTAGCTGACAGAATAATACAAATACAAATCCATGCACAGTGTGCTGTTTCAAAGATTGAAGATTAAGATTCTCCTTGATACTATGAGAATCTTGAATGAATATTACATTTATTCATTTAGCAGACGCTTTCATCCAAAGCGCCTTACAGTAAGTACAGGGACATTTTCCCTTAGGCAAGTAGAGTGAAGTGCCTTGCCCAAGGACACAACATCATATAGCCAGAGCCGGGGCTGGGGTATAGGGCCGGAGGAGAGAGTTAATATAGCTCGGGTCAGTCCCGTTTACAGCCCGGAAGGTCAGCACCAGGGTCTTGAATCTGATACGGGCCATGATGGGAAGCCAGTGGAAGGCGATGAGGAGCGGGGTGACATGGCAGCGTCTGGGTAGGTTGAAAACCAGGCAAGACGGCCAGCTGCATTTTGAATCCTCTGAAGGGGACGGATTGAACTTGCAGGAAGGCCAGCTAGTAGCGAGTTGCAGTAGTCCAGCTTTGAGAGGACAAGGGCTTGGACTAGCAGTTTGGTGGAATGTTGAGACAGGTATTTTCTGATTTGCCTGATGTTGTAGAGGGTGAATCTACATGACCGAGAGACTGCGGCAATGTGTGCTGTGAGGGAGAGCTCTTCGTCCAAAGTGACCCCAAGGTTTTTGGCAGAAGATGAAGGGGTCACTGTTGCAGATCCCATAGTGATAGAAAGATCGTGGGTGATTGAGGGTTTGGCAGGGATAATGAGGAGTTCTGTTTTGGTGAGGTTCAGCTGGAGGTGATGTCTGGTCATCCAGGCCAAAATGTCAGAGAGGCAGGCCTCAATTCTAGTCGAGATCCCTTGATCGGTCAGGGGAAAGGATAGAACATGAATAATATCAGTCTGTGTGTGATTAATTAATATAATATCCATGTTTCACTTTTTGAATGTAATTACTGAAATATATCAACTTTTTGATGATATGACCAGCACCTGTATGTGTACAGCTAGTTGCAAGTGTGCAGGACTCTCGGAGCTTGGAGCAAGGCTCCATCCGTCCACTGGAAACATGGCACGGTCTGTTTCACCCTCTCGCTTGCCTCACTGCGCCACTGAGCAGGCTTGTTGTGTCTACAGTATATAAATCTATAGGGCTGTGTCCGAAATCACTCCCTAACCCCTATATAGGGCACTATATAGGGATCACGCCATTTTGTAGTGGTATCCGAATTGTTAGGGATCACCAGGTGATCACTATATAGTGCCCTGAATGTATCCCACAATTCACCACGAAAAGTAGTGAACATTCGATGGTCACTCACCAAAGCAAAATATCCCATAATGCATTGCCAGAAGTTCTCTCGGCACGGAAAGAAAACCGATTGGCTCCAGCAAGGAGACAACAGGTGGTGTAGTTTGACGTAGGATAGTTTGTTGAATTCATTAAATAGAAGAAAAAAATTATGCTTTAACAGAAAACAAAATACGAAAACTAAACGTACAGGACAGTAATAAACATATTCAAATTTAATAAAAATGCAGTAGTAAATGGCCAAGTATTATGTGAGACGACATTACGTTGTCAAGCTCCTGAAGTTTGCAGATGATACCACCCTGATCGGGCTCATTTCTGATGGGGACGAGTCTGACTTCAGGTGGGAAGTGGACAACCTGGTGACTTGGTATAGCCAGAACAACCTGGAGCTCAACACTCTTAAGACAGTGGAGATGGTTGTGGACTTTAGAAAGGACCCAGCCCCACTCCCCCCCATCACACTGCGCGACTCCCAGGTCAACAGTGTGGAGTCCCTTCGTTTCCTGGGCACCACCCTCTCCCAGGACCTTAAGTGGGAGCTGAACATCAGCTCACTCATAAAGAAAGCCCAGCAGAGGATGTACTTCCTGCGGCAACTGAAGAAATTCAGCCTGCCAAAGACAGGTACGCTGCTGCCACTGCCAAGGACAAGGGCAGACTGCAGCATATCATACGTGCCGCTGAGAAGGTGATAGGCTGCAACCTGCCATCCCTTGAGGACCTGCACACGGCAAGGTCTCTAAAACGGGTGAGGAAGATTGCGGCCGACTCCTCCCACCCTGGACATTCTGTGCTTCAGCTGCTCCCTTCTGGCAGGAGGCTGTGGCCAAGGACTCAGTTTGAGACATCCACCAACACCCCACACCCCCCTCCAGAATCCCACTGCACTCTGCCACTTTAGCACACAACACTTTAAACTTTAAAAACTTACTACTGTGAATTCTGCACCACTGTTTACACTACTGTGTATATACCCCCCCCCCCCCCACGTACTATATACCCATTCCACTCTGTACCCATGTTATTTGTACTTCCACGTTACCTGTATCATTTGTACTATTGCATCACTTGTATTATTTGTATCCATATCTGTAGTGTATTTTACATTGTATTCATTTTTATTTTTATTTTATTAGTATGCCACATATATGTTCTATGTTTGCTCATTCCTGCCAAAGTGACATCTATGTTTGTTAATCTTGCATAGCGAATAAACCCCCATTCTGATTCAGATTCTGATTCTTAACGCCACAAAGACCAAGGACTTTATCGTGGACTTCAGGAAGAAGAGGGGGACACGCACAACCCCATTCAAATCAACAGGATGGCCGTTGAGCGTGTCTCCAGCTATAAATTCCTGGGGATCCACATCTGGGATGACCTGTCCTGGATTACAAACACCTCCGGCCTGATCAAGAAGGCTCACCAGCGTCTCTTTTTCTTGAGAACACTGAGGAAACACCACCTGTCCTCAGCTATCATGGTGAACTTCTACCGCTGTGCGATCGAGTGCATCCTGACAAACTGTGTTACAGTGTGGTAACTGCGTACTGCGTACAGTCGCAGCGCGCAAGGCACTGCAGCGGGTGGTGAAAACCGCCCAACGCATCACTGGGACTATTCTTCCATCCATCGAGGACATCCAGAGGAAGCGCTGTCTGCGTAGAGCTCACAGCATCCGAAAAGATTCCCCACACCCGCCTACAAACTGTTTGCCTCAGGAGTCTCCGGTCCAAGACCAGCAGACTGAGTAACAGCTTCTTCCCCAGAACTGTGACACTCCTGAACTCCACCCGCACTAGACCCCGCCCCCCTACATAAACAACCCCCCCCCCCCCCCCCCCGCCACACTATATTTGCACTATCATTTTTGTATTTTTGTTTGTTCATCTTGCATCATCTGCATCATTTCGGTTGTTATCTGTTCATTTTGCACATCTGCACACCTGTTACTGCACTATCTGTTCATTATGCACATCTGCACATTGCATCATTTGCACTAACTGTACATACATGCAACTCTGTAAATTCTGTTAAATACTGTAGCATCTGTACTATACAGCTGTACATTTGTTTCAAATAACTTTAATCTGTACATACCATGTATATTTTGATTATACTGTTCATACTGTGTATATTCTGAGTATACTTATATTTATTATATTCTGTTGTAATAACTGTTTTGCACTTCTGGTTGGATGCTAACTGTATTTCGTTACCCTGTACTTGTACCTGTGTAATGACATTAAAGTAAAGACATTAAAGACATTAAATCTACTCCGAGCTCCTCCCGTGTGACCGAGCTCCTCATCCTTTCTGTAAGGGAGCGCCTGGCCACCCTGCGGATGAATTTGTTTTTGGAAGGTCATGAAGAAGTTAAATTCAACAATCTTCCCTTTCTCCCCTTCATACTTTCTGTTCAGCGTATTAATAATTTGTTGACATACATGTGTATATTTAACAGTTACAGTCACCGAATGAGGACACACCCTCACTAAACCAGTTCTCGTGAATTGGGAGTAAAAAGCATGATCTGGAAAACAACTTTCTGTTTCCTAGAATGAACTTGAACTAGAAAAAAATTCCTAAAGAAATTTTGAGTGTGCGTGACACTGGCCCGGGATTCTCCCCATATATCAATGACACTGTTGAGTCATTTTCTGAATATGACTTCTACCATTGCTTAGGTATGTGACAGATCAAGCTTTCAACAGGTGTTCATATGCTGATGCACTAGTAGTAGCGTTAACACTAATTTCAGCAGGATTAAAGACAGCTCCACTTGAGCACACTGCCACAGTTTAGGTTTAAGTAGTAAGCAAGCAGTAAACAATTGGTCACTCTGTGTCAGGTAGCACTTTACATTACAGTTCAGTAGCATAGTAATAGTCAGGATTCAGCAATAAGCTAGCATCAAAATTCACAAAAAGCACTAGGTCACACGTCACACAGTTCTGATATCACACTAACAAAAACAGTGCTTTTTATCCAACATTAATTGAGAAAAACACACACGCACATACACATACACACACGCACATACACACGTACACACACACACACACATATATATATATAGGTATATAGATATATATATATCTATCTATATATCTATAGATAGATACATATATGTGCATACACACAGGCAGTCTGTACATTAATGACTTAATGATGAACTGTCAATCAAACCATTCAGTGCAATGAATCACTTAGTAGCAGACACACAGGTTCAATCATCTATAAACTACAGGACTACAGGACTCCCCATACAACACTAGCCAATAGTTTGCAAGGTCAACCAGTATCCAGACGATTATGAATGTTTTACAGCAAGCCCCCCCCAACAATTTAAATAGCAATTCCTAAAAGACCTGTATTTAATCCCCACTGTTTCTCTATGGAACTGCCGATCCCAACCACCCACACACCTCCCCAATACCTGGTTCGATTCGTCTGGACTCCACCACATTAACTCTGGCCTCAAACCCCTCCGAAATCGCCCCCCCCGAGCCCCCCGCAACGTTACAATCTCCGCTTGAAAGTGTCACGAATGAACCAGAGGGGGGGGACCCAGAAAGCAGACCAGAGGTGAGGAATAAAGGGAACTGTTTATTAACAAAAAAGCAGGGCTGGTGCCGAACTGGACCGAGGAGCACAGGTGAGTAAAGCAGGGCTGGAGCAGACTGGACCGAGGAGCACAGGTGAGTAAGCAGGGCTGGAGCAGACTGGACTGAGGAGCACAGGTGAGTAAGCAGGGCTGGAGCAGACTGGACTGAGGAGCAGAGGCTTGAGGAAAAAAATCAAAGAGTCAGTACTAGACAGAAATCCACAGGGAAAATATATCTATGTACAAAAGCCAAAGTGTTCACCACGTAAGTTGACTGAACGAACTGGCAAAGAAGGAGAGGATGAACCATGGTTTTAACTGCAGCTGACGATGGTGGATGAGATGCAGGTGTGCCACTCAGCTCTGGACAGGAGTCACGCCCAGGAAGCTCCAAACAAGGACAGGGGTGGAGGAACACGCACACACACAGGAGGGAGGAGGCACTGAGCCCATGACAGTACCTCCCCCTCAACGGATGCCTCCTGGCGGACCGCCAGGCTTGTCAGGGTGAGCCCGATGAAAGTCCCTGATCAACTCCGGGTCCAGAATCAAGGCCCGCGACACCCAGGAGCGCTCCTCTGGGCCATACCCTTCCCAGTCCACCAGGTACTGCAACCCACGGCCACGCCGACGAACATCCAGGAGGCGACTGACCGTAAAGGCAGGGTGACCATCGATAATCCGGGTGGAAGGAGGGGGTTCGGACGGAGGAGAAAGTGCACTGGAAGATACTGGTTTGATTTGAGATACATGAAACGAGGGATGGATACGGAGAGAGCGGGGCAATTTCAGTTGTACTACCACAGGATTAATGATCTTGGAGATCTTGAACGGTCCAATGAATCGGGGTGACAGTTTCTTAGATTCAGTTCTAAGAGGGATATCCTTGGAAGAAAGCCAAACAGACTGACCTGGGACATAGGACGGAGCAGCAGTCCGGTGGCGGTCGGCGTAGAACTTATTCTGTGCAGATGTTCGACGTAGAGCCTTACGAGTGTCCAACCAGATCTTCCGACACCGCCTTATGTGAGACAGGACAGAGGGCACAGCAATCTCCATCTCCTCAGTAGGAAAAAGCGGGGGCTGGAAGCCTAGAGTACATTCAAAGGGGGAGCGACCTGTAGCAGAGGAGACTAGAGAATTATGGGAATACTCCACCCAAGTCAAGTGCTTGCTCCAGGTTGTAGGATTGCTGCCTATTATGCACCGCAAGGCCACCTCCAGATCTTGGTTAGTCCTCTCTGTCTGACCATTAGTTTGAGGATGGAAGCCTGAGGACAGGCTGACTGTGGCCCCTAATGCCTCACAAAAGTTCTTCCAGACATGTGAAGTGAACTGCGGTCCCCTGTCCGAAACTATGTCCTTAGGAATGCCATGGATTCTGAATACATGCTGGACGAGAAGGTTAGCAGTCTCGAA
Organism: Neosalanx taihuensis; assembly: GCA_030340665.1. Lineage (NCBI taxonomy): Eukaryota > Metazoa > Chordata > Actinopteri > Osmeriformes > Salangidae > Neosalanx > Neosalanx taihuensis. The sequence goes on along the minus strand of CM059303.1, from coordinate 7,939,964 downwards.
GGCAGAGGGCAATTTAGGAAGAGCGACAAAATGAGCAGATTTAGAAAAACGGTCAACAATGGTCAGAATAACTGTGTTACCGTTAGAGGGAGGTAGACCAGTGACGAAGTTGACGGCTATATGGGACCAGGGTCTTGGCGGTATGGGCAGAGGACGGAGTTGACCCGCTGGAGGTTGATTTGAAGTCTTGTTCCTTGCACAGATCGTGCATGCAGCAACATATTCACGGACGTCAGCCTCCCTAGTTGGCCACCAGAAGCGACGGCGCACCTGGCCAAGGGTTCGCCCTACGCCGGGATGACAGGACAATTTAGAATCATGAGCCCATTGAAGTACCTGGGAGCGGACGGCTTGGGGCACAAACAGCTTGCCGGGGGGGCCAAGACCAGGATCAGGTTCAGCTGACTGAGCTGCACGAACCGTAGACTCCACCTCCCAAACAAGGGTCCCGAGAATGCAGGAAGGATGGTTTCAGGTGAGCATATGGAGTCGTCAGAAGAAAACTGCCGGGAGAGAGCGTCAGGTTTAGTATTTTTTGAACCCGGGCGATATGTCAGAGTGAAATTAAAGCGACCAAAAAACAGAGCCCAGCGAGCTTGGCGAGAGTTCAGCCTCTTAGCTGATTGAATGTAGGACAGGTTCTTGTGGTCGGTCCAGGCAACAAAAGGTAGCTCCGCCCCCTCCAGCCAATGTCTCCACTCTTCTAGTGCTAGCTTGACAGCCAGTAACTCCCGGTTACCAACATCATACTTCTGCTCAGCTGGGGAGAGGCGTCTGGAAAAAAAAAGCACATGGATGAAGTATGTCCTCCGTCGCTGACCTTTGAGAGAGAACAGCCCCCACTCCGATGTCCGAGGCATCCACCTCTACTATAAATTGTTTAGCTGGATCAGGCAGGGCAAGAACAGGGGCTGTGGTAAAGCGACGCTTGAGATCAGCAAAGGCTGAAGAGGCTTCAGGCGACCAGGTGAAAGGTATGCAGGTGGAGGTGAGTTTTGTCAGAGGTGCCGCAATCCGACTGTAATCTTTGATAAAGCGTCGATAGAAGTTAGCGAAGCCCAAAAACCGTTGCAACTGTTTGCGAGACGTTGGTTCCGGCCATTCCGCAACAGCTTGAATCTTGCTGGGATCTGCCTTCACCTGACCAGCTTCAATGATATAGCCCAGGAACGAGACAGAAGTAGAGTGGAACTCACACTTCTCAGCTTTTACAAACAATTTATTCTCTAGGAGACGCCGAAGAACTAGCCGGACATGAGTTTGGTGTTCTTCCAGATTCCGAGAGAATACGAGAATGTCATCAAGGTAAACAAAGACAAAACGATTCAGAAAATCCCTGAGGACATCATTGATGAGAGCCTGGAAGACCGCTGGCGCATTAGTTAATCCAAAAGGCATCACCAGGTATTCGAAATGGCCCATAGGTGTGTTGAATGCCGTCTTCCATTCATCACCCTCCTTGATCCTAACCAGGTGATAAGCATTCCGCAAGTCCAGTTTAGTAAAGATGGTCGCACCCTGGAGCGGTTCGAACGCTGTAGACATGAGAGGCAAGGGATACTTGTTCTTTACAGTGATGTTATTTAACCCTCGATAGTCTATACATGGTCTCAAAGTCTTATCTTTCTTGTCCACAAAAAAGAATCCAGCGCCAACCGGAGAAGATGATGGACGAATGATACCAGCAGCAAGAGAGTCCTTGAGGTAAGTTTCCATGGCCTCCCTTTCAGGTCGGGAAAGATTGTACAGACGTCCAGTTGGAAGTGGCGCCCCAAGTAACAGGTCGATGGAGCAATCATAAGGACGATGTGGGGGCAGAGAGAGAGCCTTTGTCTTACTGAAGACTTCAGCCAAGTCATGGTATTTTGTAGGGACAGTAGACAAATCAGTAGGCTTAGATTCAAGTTCTCTGGCTCTCTCAGTTGGTGGCATAGCAGAACGGAGACAAGAAGCATGACAAAATGTACTCCAACTCACAACCTTGCCTGCAGACCAGTCAATGATGGGGTTATGTAGTTTTAGCCAGGGAAATCCCAGGACCAATGGGCATTGTGGTGAATCAAACACAAAGAAACGAATGGACTCATGGTGATTGCCGGAAAGAATTAAATCAATTGGTTCAGTTTGGTGACTGACAAAGGCTAAGTGTTTTCCGTTGAGGGCACTCACCCGGCTTCTTTCTGGTAGTGGTTCGGTGGCAATTCCTGCTTGACGAATCAGGTTAGAGTCCAGAAAGCTCTGTTCAGCCCCGGAGTCGATGAGCGCTTGCAGCGAGAGAGTCTGTTGATGGTTGTTGAGAAAAGCAGGAATCAGAAGTCGTGGGAATTGAAGTTCAGAAACGATGGAGTCGCTCACCAGTACTCCCACTCCTACTGATGAGCTGGGCCTTTTGGGCGAACAGGACATGATCGTAGGAAATGGCCAAGCTGGCCACAATAGATACAAGCCCCTGCAGTCATTCGCCTTTGACGTTCTCCAGTGGTCAAGCGAGTTCGCCCCAGTTGCATTGGTTCTTCTTGGGGCGGAGCTGGAAGTGCCGGCATCAATGGAGTGTGTCCAAGAGTTCTGCCCGGTGGGGGTATAGATGTTGCGGGGTACCGCTGAATCTTTGGGTCTCTTTCTCGCTTTCGTTCCCTCATTCGATTGTCCAGTCTAATAGAGAGAGAGAGAGAGATTAAACCATCCAAAGCGTCTGAATCATCGCGTACCGCCAACTCATCTTTCATAGATTCGGATAGACCATACAAAAAGACCCCTTTTAAGGCCCTGTCGTCCCAGCCTGACTCTGCGGCTAGAATCCTGAACTCTACAGAGTAATCTGCAACGCTTCGTTGGCCTTGACGGAGATTGAGTAAACGTTTTGCAGCATCTGCAGCTTCATTAGGATGGGCAAAGACTTTCTTAAATTCCTTAACGAAATGATGGTAGGTTGTAGAACTTGCCCCTGTGCTGCCTAGGAAAGCCTCTGCCCAATCCAAAGCTCTGCTTCGTAATAGCCCAGTCATGTACGATACCTTGGCACAGTCTGAAGCAAAGGTTTGAAATTGGCGGTCAAATACCAGCGAACATTGCAGAAGGAATCCTTTGGATTTGGCCAGGTCACCTCCATAAGGTTCTGGTGCAGGAACGGGAGATTCGGAGGCTGGACTGGATGACTGAGTAACGGCAGTTATAGGCTGGCTTTGTGTGGGAGCTGATGAGGGGGACAGGTGGTTAGCAATATGCTCAATGAGCGACCCGATCTGAGTTACCTTGGCAGATAATGTTTGTTGTCCGTCCTCAAGCGTTTGGAGTGTTTGGTGGTGTTGTCCAAGTAGAGTTCCATGATTAGATAAGGCTCGTTTGACTGCATCGGTGTCTGCTGGGTCCATCTTGGCCAGTTCGTTATGTCACGAATGAACCAGAGGGGGGGGACCCAGAAAGCAGACCAGAGGTGAGGAATAAAGGGAACTGTTTATTAACAAAAAAGCTGGTTCGGCTGGTGCCGAACTGGACCGAGGAGCACAGGTGAGTAAAGCAGGGCTGGAGCAGACTGGACCGAGGAGCACAGGTGAGTAAGCAGGGCTGGAGCAGACTGGACCGAGGAGCACAGGTGAGTAAGCAGGGCTGGAGCAGACTGGACTGAGGAGCACAGGTGAGTAAGCAGGGCTGGAGCAGACTGGACTGAGGAGCTGAGGCTTGAGGAAAAAAATCAAAGAGTCAGTACTAGACAGAAATCCACAGGGAAAATATATCTATGTACAAAAGCCAAAGTGTTCACCACGTAAGTTGACTGAACGAACTGGCAAAGAAGGAGAGGATGAACCATGGTTTTAACTGCAGCTGACGATGGTGGATGAGATGCAGGTGTGCCACTCAGCTCTGGACAGGAGTCACGCCCAGGAAGCTCCAAACAAGGACAGGGGTGGAGGAACACGCACACACACAGGAGGGAGGAGGCACTGAGCCCATGACAGAAAGTGAAACTAAATCATTCGCGATTGTCAAACCTCTCCCCCAAATAGGCTCATAGCTCATCAACCCGACCTCCCACACACCTCCCCAATATCTCGTTAGATTCCTATGGACCCCACCACATGAACCCTGCCCTCAAACCCCCCCGCACGAGCCCCCCCGCCCCCCGCGAACGCCGAACGCCCCCCCACCTCCGAAAACGACCCTAAACGGTCAAAATGCACACAATTACCCCCCCCCCCCACTACCCTCCTTACAACCCTCCACCACCGTCCTGACTGATAAGCACATGAATACATATAAGCCCAAATGTTAAAGAAGTCAAAAACCCACATCTTATATAGCATGCTAGCAAAACATATGCTGATGCACTAGCAATTAGCTTAAGCGCTACTTTCAGAATTGGTCGCTAATGTTAGCAAACAGCATATCTTTACAGCTAGTTGGAATGTCAGTTGTAAATCCTGACTGATAAGCACATGAATACCTATGAGCCCAAATGTTAAAGAAGTTAAAAACCTACATTTTAGATAGCATGCTAGCGAAAGAGTTGAAAAAGATGTTTGCTTACCTTAGAGACTTAGAGCCAGAGAGGAAGAGTTGAGTTGGAGTACAGTTTATAAATACACCCGAAACAAAAAGAGCCAATTTGATTCCTCCAGTAAATATCCTCCAATTAAAGTTATTAAATGTGAAATGAATTACTGTTCGTAAAATAGCCACCGTCATTCGTGGCCACCGTCTCTCCTCTTTCAAGCACGTTGCTAAGTAACGAACTTCGCAACTGTTGCAACTGTCATGGCAGTTGGACAGAGAGAAAAGGCTTACAGCACCCCTCGAACAGGAAGGATTTCTGGCCAAACCGTGTTTCCAATCATAAAACCAGGTTAACGTGAAGCCGGCTGAGCCCTTCCTGAACGTCTACACAGGCATTTTGTGTTGACAAGTGAAGAAATGTGCTCTTGGGAGCAATTCTAAAAAGTGTTAGTTTTGTTTTCCTACTGAAATTTTCCTGACACTTTTAACATGGGAGTCTATGAGGGTGTTCATGGGTGCTGCGGCCGAATTTTCGCATGTCAAGCTAAAACAATAAATCTGACAGATAAAGTAAAGCAAGTGTGAGCTAGAGGACACATTTTCCTACGTTTCTATGCATAAATTGTGTCTGTAGTGGTGCATTTGAGGCCATGGTAGTCAAATACGTTTTATTTTTTTTTACACAATTCTCTCTCTTATCCACACTCTAGCGATGACATCACCACTCTACCTCTCAAACATTCTCTCCATTAACACCCATTCATTTTTTTGGTGTGGTTTTTGGCTATTTTTGGGCAAAATTGTTCGCCAAAAGTCTTCATGGCATCACATCATAGCACACGTCGGGGCCGAGCCGCACATTTTGATATAACTTTTGTGTATATGCGTCAAAAACTCTGGTAGGTGTTTTGAGCCAAAAAACGGCGTAAGAATAAGTATAATGAACGCTAGTAATAACATAGTGTGCGCCTTGCAGCACGCACACAATAATAAACGCTAGTAATAACATAGTGTGCGCCTTGCAGCACGCACACAATAATAAACGCTAGTAATAACATAGTGTGCGCCTTGCAGCACGCACACAATAATAAACGCTAGTAATAACATAGTGTGCGCCTTGCAGCACGCACACAATTAACTAGAACAGTGGTCCACAACCCTGGTCCTCAGTTGTGCATGTTTTAGATGTTTCCCTGCTCCAACACACCTGATTCAAATGAATGGGTCTTTACCTAGCTCAGAAGAATCCTGGAAATAAACCAGCATAAGAGTCAGGTGTGTGGGAAGGAGGGAAACATCTAGAACAGGGGTCTCAAACTTGCGGCCCGCGGGACAATTGCGGCCCGCAGGACGATAGTTTGCGGCCCCCGCCTTATTATGATAGTTTATTGTTAGTGCGGCCCGCGAGTTTGATATGTACGGCATTCTGCAGTGTTGTGTGCGGAGCGGAACGAACCTACCAATCACGGTGCGGTATATGGCTCGCGGAGGCGGGATATCGGCCGGGCTTGTAAGCAGAGAAACATTTCTCAGTGAAAGATACAACAGCGTTGCCATGGAGTTTTTTCTTCTGTGCCTGGCCGATGTCCCGCCCCCGCGAGCCATATACCGCACCGTGATTGGTAGGTTCGTTCATTTCTGGGATTTAATCCGCCAATCGCGGTGCTACAGTTACAATAACAAGAAGCTGGAGTGACGTTCTCCGTGTAGTGATACATTCAGTGTCCTCCGGCTAAAAGCTTGATTTAAACGTCAATGTGACAGTGACAACAAGTTGAATTATATAACACAGCCCCAAACATGTCTTTTTTAAAGCCTGCAGTAAAGAGAAAGGTTGGTGATGAGCACAGACAGTTTCAGGAAAAGTGGGAAATACAATATTTCTTTGTTGAGCATAGGGACACCCCAACATGTCTTATTTGCACTGAGAAAGTTTCTGTGCACAAGGAATACAACTTGAAACGACATTACACAGCTAAACATGCTGAGGAGTATGAGAAGTACCAGGGAGATGACAGAGCCAACCGGATTGCCAATCTCAAAACATGTTTACTGAGGCAACAAGGTTTATTCAAGAAAGCAACTAATGAGAGTAATGCAGCAGTCGAAGCTAGCTACATAGTTAGTGAGATGATTGCTACAGCAGGAAAGCCATTCACAGAAGGAGAATTTGTGAAAAAGTGCATATTACAGGCTGCAAGTATAATCTGTCCAGAAAAAAAAGGTCAGTTTAGCAACATCAGTCTTTCTGCCAACACCGTGGCAGAGCGCATTTCTGACCTGTCAAATGACATTTATGACCAACTTTGTGAGCAAGCCAAATGTTTCAGTGTATACTCTGTCGCTCTTGATGAGACCACAGACATCACAGACACTGCCCAGCTCGCAATGTATGTCCGTGGTGTTAATGACAATTTTGAAGTGATGGAGGAGTTGCTCAGAGTAATTCCAATGCATGGCCAGACCACTGCTCAGGAGATATTTTGCCAGTTGTGTGATGCCATTAAGAATGCCGGTTTGCCATGGAAGAGGTTTGTTGGGATAACAACCGATGGAGCGCCATCAATGACAGGGAGGAAAAACGGACTGGTGGCACTTGTTCAAAAAAAACTGGAAGAGGAGGGTGTGGAGGAGGCCATTGCGCTGCACTGCATTATCCATCAGCAGGCCCTTTGCAGCAAATGCCTGAAGTTTGACAATGTGATGTCTGTCGTTGTGAAGTGCATTAACCAGATCAAATCCAGGGGCTTAAAGCACCGGAGGTTCCGTGCTTTTTTAGAGGAAATGGAGTCAGAATATGGGGATGTGCTCTACTTCACCGAGGTACGTTGGCTCAGCAGGGGAAACGTATTGAAGAGATTTTTTGAGTTGAGAGCAGAAGTGAAAGCCTTCATGGAGAAGGATGGAGTGGCTGTTCCTGTGCTAAGTGATCCCAAATGGCTCATGGACTTAGCTTTTCTTGTTGACATCACACATGAGCTTAATGTACTCAACAAGAAGTTACAAGGCCAGGGGCAACTTGTCAGTGCTGCCTATGACAACGTGAGAGCATTCTCCACAAAACTAATGTTATGGAAAGCCCAGCTCTCTCAGACAAACCTTTTCCATTTCCCAACATGCAAGGCACTGGCGGATGCAGGCACACCATTCAGTGGTGAGAAGTATGTTGACGCCATTTTGAAGCTACAGGAGGAATTTGATCACAGATTTGCAGACTTCAAGACGCACAGAGCCACATTTCAAATTTTTGCTGACCCCTTCTCCTTTGATGTGCAAGATGCCCCTCCTGTGCTTCAAATGGAGCTCATTGACTTGCAGTTCAACTCTGAACTCAAAGCGAAGTTCAGGGAGGTGGATGGAAAAGTAGACAAGCTTGGGCAATTTTTGAGAGAATTGCCCCCCGGCTTCCCTGAGCTTTCCCGAATGTTCAAGCGGACCATGTGCCTTTTTGGGAGCACATACGTGTGTGAAAAGCTCTTCTCTACCTTGAACTTCAATAAGTCCAAGTATAGGTCCAGACTTACAGATGATCATCTTCAAGCCATACTGAGGGTCTCAACTGCTTCCTCCCTCAAGCCAAATGTGGCTCGGCTATGCGAGAGGAGGCGCTGCCAGGTCTCTGGGAGCAAGAAGTAGGCAAGAGAAGCCATGTTCAGAAGAACAGTTCAAGTTCTTCAATGTTCTGTCATGATCCGTCCCTGCTGCTCCTCCCTCCTCCCCGGTTTTTGTCTTTTTTTACAACAATTCATGTTCAGAAGAAGGTTAAAGAACTGTTAGTACAGACATTTGAATCTAGTCACTAACTAGATAAATCTAATTATTATTATTTTTGCACTATTATTATAATAGTATTGTATTTATTTGTGATTTATTTATTTTCTTATTGTTTCTTAATTTCTTTATTATTTTTTTTTCATAGATTATTTTTTTATTTTTTCAACTAATTTTGTGTTAATAAATAAAGATATTTGACAAAAAAAATTATTGTGGAAAACCTTATGTGGCCCAGCCTCACCCAGACTCTGCCTCCAGCGGCCCCCAGGTAAATTGAGTTTGAGACCCCTGATCTAGAACATCCAGGACAGTGGGCCCTGAGGACCAGTGCTGGGGTCTGTGCTGGGGTCTGTGCTGGGGTCTGTGCTGGGGTCTGTGCTGGGGTCTGTGCTGGGGTCTGTGCTGGGGTCTGTGCTGGGGTCTGTGCTGGGGTCTGTGCTGGAACGTGGTGGAGGTTACCGAGATGAGGTAATTACGGGTGCCAAGAGAGTGTCCGAACGTTTTTTCTGTTGAGAGTAGTCCACTACATTTATTTCCATATGTTGGGAGTAGGGAATGTGTGAGTGATTTCGGACACAGTGTACATCGAATACACCATTTGGTTAGGTTTAATCATAGAGGTCTCTGCAGATGATGTTCACTTTTCGGTTAGCGTACAAAAGTACGTCATCAGTATTCCAGTTACAGTAACCTATCGTATTCGTGGTCAACTGTCGCAAAGTCGCTTTACGGTAACGCATGTTGGAGGTCAAGAGTAAGACGGCGAAATGAAAAAGCAATAACCACTTAACTATGAAAATATGAATGCTTTATTTTCGGATACGATCTAGTTTTAAGATACATTGACAATTATCGTAGTCATACGTACCGATTTTTACTCATGTGTTTAATCAGTAATTGTCTGAATGTCGTCTTGGGATAGCAACCTTATGAGACTGGATAGTTAGGCTAGCTATTCCATCTGGCTACCTGTCTGCCACATCTTCCCTCAACGATTGTGACTGGAAAATATTCAAGTCGCTCTGGATATGGACAACAACGCTCCGGGATCGGGTGGTTTTAAAGGCGGACTCGGAAATCTCTTTGGAGGCAGTGCGCCTGAATATTCCAACACAGAGCTAGCTGGTGTACCATGTAAGTTACATTACTTTGTCGTTCATTGTATTGCTCTAGCATTGAGAGGACAAACCAGTTTGGGCGACTGGACATCAGATTATCAGAATGAGGTTTATTCGCTATGCAAGATTAACAAACAGAATTAACTGTGGCAGAAATGAGCAAACATAGAACATATTGTTGATACATTGTTGTCTCAAAAACTACTTAAAACCAGTCTCTTCAAAGTCGCCGTTAGTTTGCTAATAAGCTAGGCTAGTTAGCTAAAACCTTTTTCTTTAGTTGACCTGTCAGGGTAACAGATTTTAACATCTTGATTTCCCCACTTATACTGTACTAATGGTGCTGTTGGTACTTTTCCTCAGTGACTGGAATGAGCCCTCTCTCTCCTTACCTTAATGTCGACCCGCGTTACCTGGTTCAGGTGTGTATGCACTGCTGAGAAGCCAGACCAACATTAACAAATCCTGTACTGAAGATTGTATGTCAGTCAGTGTTTTGAACTACTCCTTTATTGTGTTTCCACAGGATACAGATGAGTTCATCCTGCCAACAGGAGCAAGTAAGACTAGAGGAAGATTTGAACTGGCCTTCTTTACCATTGGTGGCTGCTGCATCACAGGTGAGGCCTCAATCCTGAGACATCCATGCAGAGACTGTCAGTATCTCTTCAGTGAGTGTCAGTGAGCTTCCTCATCCCTCGCTGACTCTGCAGGTGCTGCATTCGGCACAGTGAATGGTCTTAGACTGGGCCTGAAGGACACACGGGACTTGGGCTGGTCCAAACCCCGTAATGTCCAGTAAGCAACCTCTCATTACCTTCCAGGACTGCCTAATGGTAGTGTCAAACAGGTCACAACAACCTGGTTTGATGTTATGTTTCTTCCTTAGGATTCTGAACATGGTGACTCGTCAGGGTGCGTCATGGGCCAACACGCTGGGCTCAGTGGGTAAGCTTCTCTGAGAACACCACCACACCAACTGGTGAACATATTATTTCAACGCGTTTCAGCGGCATGCCTTCCTTCGTGTCCTTTTTGTTGAGCTGGCTGTGTTCTGCCTTCTTGCAGCGTTGCTGTACAGTGTATTTGGTGTGGCCATTGAGAAGGCCAGAGGAGCAGAGGATGACATCAACACTGTGGCGGCTGGAACACTCACAGGGATGCTCTTCAAATCCACAGGTGTGAGCTTCGGAAGACTTAATTTAGACTTTAACAAAGGGTTAATACTCAGAACACTGTTTGTTTCCCAAGCTAAGGCTGTAATTAGCTGACAGAATAATACAAATACAAATCCATGCACAGTGTGCTGTTTCAAAGATTGAAGATTAAGATTCTCCTTGATACTATGAGAATGTTGAATGAATATTACATTTATTCATTTAGCAGACGCTTTCATCCAAAGCGACTTACAGTAAGTACAGGGACATTTTCCCTGAGGCAAGTAGGGTGAAGTGCCTTGCCCAAGGACACAACATCATATAGCCAGAGCCGGGGCTCAATCTCACAACCTTCCGATCATGAGGCCAACGCCTTAACCATTGAGCCATCTGACCCCCTCAGAATATGCTGAGAAATATCAGTGGTGTTTCTTTATATGGGTACAGGTTAGACCCGGTACTCTGTAGGATTGTAGCTGCCAAACTTCAGGTGTGGTAAGGTAACGGAATTTGAGTACCGACTTGGTAAAGCAGTACCTGTTTCTGTGACTAGTACTGACAGTACACTACACTGGAAGTAAAAAATGCACATTTGCAAATGATGGTGTAAATACACAGGTCAATTCCCAACTGTTCCATTCCCTGTGTGTGGTTGTGAACAGGAGGCCTGAAGGGTGTTGCTCGCGGTGGTCTCGCTGGATTGGCCATTTCTAGTGCCTACGCTCTCTATAACAACTGGGATCATCTCACCGGATCATCGTCCTCCTCTTCAAGTCTGTACTGAACTCACCACCAGGTGTCCTCAGTTACCTTTCCGCTCTCAGAATCACTGTCCACTTCTGCTGAGAGCTGTGTTTTGGAATGCTGTTGGAAGCAAGTTGTTAAACCATGGAGTAAGTCTCTGACAAGTTTCCACCCACTCAAGGAGTTCCCCTATCCCACACAGACAAAAATGGATATTATGTGTATTTTCATGGGAGTTATTTGTGAAAGGTTATTTGGTGGACTTATGAATCTACTGTTTTTCTTTTCTGATATTACATTAAGTTGTTGTTTCAACTCGACTAATGTAAAGTTAAAATCGGTCAAGGTTACATGTCCTGCAGTCTGAGTACATTATATTTCTGATGTCGTGGTTTTTAATGTTTGCTCTTCAAAGAAAGCTCGTAGTTTCCTCATAACTGCAACAGTCTTCCAGATAATACTGTTATCTAATGAATCTTCAGTGAGTACTATTTAAGTGACGGTTAGACATGGAATCCTGGAGTGAGTAAACTTGACCTCTCTAAGGTATGGTATGGTGTGCGTTGTCTTTATCCATGTTTAATATACAGTCAGGGCCAATATTGTTGGTGTCCCTGATATTTTACGTTTATTTCATAGAATAGTATTGCATTTACACATGTTTTGCTATGCACATTTATTTCCTTTGTGGGTACTGGAACAACATTAAAAAAAACTGAAAACAGCAAATTTGACAGTTTCACAGAAAACTCCAAAAATTAGCTGGCCAAAATGGTTGGCATCCTTTCAAATTTAGTTCCAAGCATGTGATGTGCACCTGGGTCAAGTAAAAATAATGCATGCAGGTGGATAAAAAGTAGAGAAGTTTAGAATCAGTTTCAAACAGATTTTTTTGTGTAGGTTTTTGTGTTTAGTTTCAAAGAAATTCAAGGTGTCCTACAGGCTCAGGGTACATCAATTTCAGCATAAACTATGTCAATATTTGAATAAAATTAAACGCTATTGAAGAAGACCCAGGAGGACTCTACTGACACAGACATTAAAAAGTCAGACTACAGTTTATGAATATGTCAAAGCCCTGGGAAAACAGCTTGTGGACAGGTGAGACCAAGACCACCTGACTGCAATGTCAGGATTGCCACAGAATTTTGGGTCATGATGTAGGGCCCAATGTCAGAAAGATGGGTTTTAATCTGAGTTCATGGGTCTTCCAGCAGGTCAATGACCCCAAACACATCATAAAGCACCCGAGCATGAATGGCAACAAAGTGCTGGAGAGTTCTGAAGCTAGCAATGAGTCCAGATCTAAATCCCATTGAACACCTGTAGAGAGTTATTAAAATTGCTCTTGGGAAAAGGCACCCTTTTAATAATAAAATATTTGTGTTTTATTTCATTTTTTGTTCCAGTACACATAAAGGAAGTAAACAGGTGTATAGCAAAACGTGTAATCACAATACTATTCTGTGAGAAATGTTTCAGCGATGCCAACATTTTTGGCCATGACTGTACCACGCTACCAGACAGCCCAGAAGAATAGATACCACCAGTGTTTTGCTTTTATAAACTTTATTTGCAAACAAAGTATTGTCTCAATTAACCTGTGAGTGTGTCATATATGCTGATATTCTAACCACAGACAATGAACACAGGTGAGGAAATCCTGAAAGTCTAGTATCCGGGTCTTCAGACATGATGTTGGGTGAGGTACGAGGTGTTGGTTGAGGTACGGGGTGTTGGGTGAGGTATGAGGTGTTGGGTGAGGTATGGAGTGTTGGGTGAGGTATGGGATGATTAAAGAGACTTAGTGAAGGAAGAAGTCTCTGATGCGTGTGGCCTCAATCCAGGGAATGTAGGCTGCTGTGCGCGTAAACACACTGGGCTTGTTCTCCACTGTGCAGCCAATGGGTCCAAAGCTTACCACCCCATGCACCTCCCACCTGTCATGTCCCACCTGGCACAGCAGAGGACCGCCTGAGTCTCCCTGAAGGAAAGGTGGAGGAGGGAGTCAAACATACTGAAGTTTGGGAAAGCAACAGTTGAGACCAGTTTTAGGTGTATTGTATTTCTTTCACCTATAGAATCAGTAAATATTAGGTGTTTGGATTCCAGTGTCGGTCAGGCATGGAGGGGAAGCCTTTGGAGACTGTTTGAAGTCTTACCTGACAAGCTGCTGGTGGACCTTCAGTGTCCCTGAAGCCAGCACAGATCATGGAGTCTCTGACTCGCTCACCCCAGAACTTTTTCTGCCGGCAGGTTTTGAAGTCAATGATGGGCAGTCGAGCCTGGTTCAGAGCCTCAGCTAAAGACACATTCTCCTTCCCACCTTAGACCCAGGGAACAGAACGTCACATCATCACATCTCCTGCTCATTCTCAACCTTCCACGCATACCTCTTCACCTCGACCCTGTTCTCCCACCCCCTCCTCAACCTTCTGGTTTCCTCTACCTCCCTCTCTCCTTAGTCTTGCTCCTCCTACCTCTGTCTCGTCTCAAACCTTCCTGTCTCAATCTCTAATCCCCCTTCTTTGCTTACCTCTTGTGTCCCCCCAGCCAGTGACCCAGCAGTAATGTCCTGGTTTGAGACTGGTCTGTTTGCGCGGCAGGCAGGCGTAGCGAATGAAGTTGGATGGCACGATGTCTGTGCCAGCTTTCACCAAGGCAATGTCATAGTCCAGCTCACTGTGGGTTGGGTAACGGAAGTGCTCATGTCGGTAGATGCGTTTCACTGGGAAAATCCTTTCAGGTTTCTCAGACCGCTTTAGCTGGTGTTTCCCCAGGACAATCCTCCAGCTCCCAGCATCCTCTGCTTTCCCCCTGAGAGAAACAGACAGTAGGGACTGACTTGTAGGGATTCTTTACATATTTTGTTTATGGGTTCTTTCAAATCATTCAGTAATGTGTGTTTTAGAGAGAAACCATTCTTGTTACTTCTGGAAGCAGTGTGCAGCGGTAAGGATCCAGTTCTTGTGAATGAGTGTTCCTCCACACACATGGATGTAGTGCTTACTGCCCCGAGGACGGACCTGACAGGGACGGAAAACACATCATGTCTCCCAGTCACATACCGTATTTTTTGGACTATTAAGTCACACTTTTGTTCATGGTTTGGCTGGTCCTGCGACTTATGTATTAAATATAATATACCATTTCACATTTTATTTTCACCGACACTAACAGAACAACACCAAGGATTTGGAGTGAGATCGAGAGTTTGGTAAACTTGTGTTGTTTATGCTAGTGCTAATTCTTGCAAATGCTAGTTATCTGAACAACTGTTAATCTGTTACGTTAACATATCAGACACCTATTCAGCCTGTTCTCTTTACTATAACTTGCCTTTCAAGATGAAATGCTGTTCTTGGTCTCTGATTTTACATAATACATTTTCCCCCCAAAATGCAGAGGTCCATTGTCCAGTGTTAATTGTATATGTTTCTTTCTTCTTCATTATGCATTTTTTGGCTGGTGCAATTATACTCAGGAGCGACTTATAGTCCAGAAAATATGGTAAACACACAGCTGGTATAGCAATGTCCATTTCTTGGTTGAATGTTCATGTTCTTGGAAGATGATCTGTTACCTGCAAGGACACCTGCCACGGCCATGAGTGAGGCCGGGCCTCATTACCCGAGACAATCCGTTCAGCCATGTTGGGTTTGAAGTGGGACATGCCACAGTCCTTTGGCCAGTCTGAAAAGAGAGGCCATCCATGAAGCACAGGGATGCTGATCACAGACCAGACATGAAACAGTCCCAGACACTCATAAACAGCTACTTCTTTATTTCTAACCAATCTCAGGTCAGCAAAAAAACTGATTAGCTTTCAAAGACTGAGACACTAGGAACTCAAAATAATGTTGGAATTTACTTGTGTATTTCTGAATTTTGGAATTTTGTTTTCTGTATGTGTGTTTCTCACCCAAGTGCAAGACTTTGTGCTGGGGCTGACTTCCGGGACTGAGGGTGTGTGCGGCGGCTGGTGGGGGAGCCGGTCCCAGCAGCAGCAGCAGTAGCAGCAGCAGGAAAGGGTTCCCAGGAACAGCCTTCATCCTCCAAATGATCACCACCCTGTCCCCAGAACCCACTATTTATACTGCCGCCCCAGGACTCTCCCACATACACACACACAATCACACAAATACAATACAAACATACAAACCGCCCCTCTCTCAGCCCCCTCCCCCCCACCCCCACACGCACGTACAAACAAGCAAATCACAACCCAAAAAATACCAACAAACTACCTGTGTCCTTCAAATGCACACCCACACATACAAATATACAAGCATAACTTTCTTACAAGTAAACACAAAGATACAGATGTTGATCAAAACACATTTCCACAACGCACACACAGACTCATTCAAGACACATGCATGCTTACAGGCTCAAACTCCCCCAAAACATGAATACACACACGTATACGCGCCTCCAGGGACAAAGACATGTTCACAAAGCCCCAACACTGGATTGTTCTTCTGCAGCCTGGGCTTTCCACGGCTGCTGGGATTCTGGGAGTCCCTTCAGCGATTTCAAAAATGCACACAAGCACACAGAGAATACATGACCTTACTGTATACGTTCACTTACACACAAACAAACAACAGCATTCTCTCCCCATCTTCTGGTTACATGGTGTCATGTCACATGACACTGCCCTGCAGATGAACCTCTGTCTAAACTCGGTTCTAACTAATCTCTTCCCCCTGTCCAAACTAGGACACCCTGTGCCAACTGGAACAAGGTCTTTAAAGGTATACTCAAACAACTAGTGGTATGCAAGAAACATGACTGGAGAGATGAATGGTTAATGGAGAACTCAAACTCAAGCTTATGTTAATCAACATGGTATGACACATGCACCTGCTGTTTGTTTCTGAGTAAAATATGACAACAATAACTCCAATAGAAGCAGCCAGAGGGAAGCATTTTAGTACAGTGAATGACGGAATGTGCCGGCTCATCTGAACAGAGACCACCTGAATGGCCTCACAGAGAACCGCTCATCGCTCTCACCAGCATGGTTCACCAAGCTCACATGCCCAGTGCGTGTGTGTGTGTGCCAGTGGGTGAGCCCAATGAAATGTGTGTGAATGTGAATATGCATCATATTTTTTAATATACAATAAGTGTATATTATAGATGAGTGAATGATGACTAACAATTTACCCCAACTTTTATTTATTTATTCAATCATGGTCCAAATAGTAGATTATATTATTTGCCGTTTGCCCAGCATTCTTCTTTCATTCCTTCCATTCCTCTCATTTCTCCACACATGGTATACTGTATACAAGTTAAACCCTGGACATGCTCTCATTTCTCCACACATGGTATACTGTATACAAGTTAAACCCTGGACATGCATGTACCTGTGGAGAGAAGGAACTGGAAATAAACCTGGACAGCAACTAGTTTGTACAGATGAGTTATGATAATTGTCTACTGTAATTCAGTGTTAATTCCCTTGTAATCTGTCTGAAATTAATCTGTTCTAGGTATGTTTACATACACATTATGAAAATGCATTGATCCTTTTTTGAGACGATTGTGTATTTGTTCACAGTAAATATAATGTGTCTGTGATTGATGGACAATCAGAATTATTTAGCACAACCGAAGGAAACACATACAGAGTGAAAAGCTCCATGTGCTTCCTTTTCCAGCCACAGTGTGTTAGGACAGCACTGTTGGACGGCATCAGTCGCAGGCTTTGCTGGAGCGAACACAGCAGCCAGGCTTCTTCAGTGACCTCATCACACTCCTGCGCCTTCTCTGAATTCGCTTTCTCTCAAGAGAGGGGGACCTGCTGTTTGATGTTTGGGTTCCTCCCTCCTCCCTCTCGTTTGCACTGTCATGTTCCTCCAGTACCCCTCTGTCTTTATCTCCTTCTCCTCCCTCTACCTTAGATTCCTTTCGTTCTACAACTCCCCTTCTTTCCAAACTATATTTTACTGCTGGCCCTGCTTCAGTCTCTACTGAAGTAAAGTGCTCAGCTGGTGCAGAAATTTCTGGGATTGTGGGCGGAGTCTCGGTTACTGTGGCAGGACTCATGATCTTGGTGTTTTTGGTTTTCTTCCTGATCTTTTTCTCTCTGGCCTTGTTGGTTTTCATCTGCAGGTGCTTCTGTATGGCAGAGCTCAGTTCCTCTGGGTCTAGAGAAGCTCCATGTACGTCCCACGTCATCCCATCCTCATCCCACTGCACCTGCTTCATACTGCTCCTCCTCCGTGTGTAATCCCTTCCCCCGCTCCTCTTCCCCTCCTCTGTCTGGACCTTCAGACAGGATCTTCTCCTCCCTCCAGGTGCCGGGGGGGGAGTGCTGACCTTCCACACCACCTCATCTTCCCCTGCCCCTTTTCCCTCCTCATCTCCAGAGCTGTCCATTCGGAACATGCTGGAGGAGGGAGACACCAGGTTAGAGTGGGAGCCTACTGATGACCTCAGGTTGAGTCTCGACCCTGGGGGAGAGCCCAGGATGGAGTGGGAACCCATGTAGGAGCCTAGGTGTCTCCCAAGGTTCCCCGTGGATCCAAAAGGAGAGCCCACCTGGACTGCCATGTCTTTCAGCTCCATTTGAGACGTCATCGTCCCCTTCTCTTTGCATGTGCTGCTCTCCTGACCCTGACACAGCTGTGGGGATGTCAGCAATGACATCCCAGGTTTTGCATGGGCATACTTGAAAACGCCACCATCCACTTGTGAGTCGCTGAGCGATGACGTGAATTCAGACTCTTGATACTGGGTGGAAGAGGAGGTAGACAGACAGTTTGTTGATAACCATGTCATATCTGTATGATGCCAGGAGATTCGGCCTCTCTTCTGCAGTTTTTCAAAGGGTACATGAGTCTTGCAGTCCTGTGCTTCAACTAGACTTCCTGAAAGTCCACCTTGGAAATGTGTGTCGCTGGGACTAGCAAACAGGCTGGTGGTTCTCTCTCCGTTTATCTTTTCCTCAATGTACTCAGCGTCCAGCAAGCTCGTCCCAGAGCAGACAGAGGTAGACATGGGTAAGATGGTTGTGTGTTTCTGTTGTGGTAGTAGCAGTGGGGAAGAGACACAAATTTGTTTATGTGAGGAGGATGCCACTGGGGTCTGAAGTGGTGAGATGAATGGGGGAGGGTTAAGAGGGGCGTAAGCTTGTCTAGAGAAGGGAGATCCAGGAGAGCACAGGGCTGGCTCAGTATGACTACAAGCCTGTGAAGTCCCCTCCTTCCATATAACTGTGTCTGGAGTGCTGCTTGCACTACATACACTCCCACTACACACGTTACAATTCTCACATTGTGCGTGTCCTTGTTGGGATAACTTTGTTGGTAGGAATGAGTTTGTGTGTTGTAGTTTCTGTTTGTGTTGGGGTGTCTGGATGAACACTTGCTGCAGGGCCTGTATGTTTGGGGCTATAGGACTTGTATGGGAATGATGGCTGGCGCTTCGTCTCAGATCCAGCCTTTCCCAGGCAGGATCTCGTAAGATAGGCATCCCTCTTGACATGACTATGTCCATGGAGCTCTTTGACAGAGAGAGAATGGGCCCACTCTCCTCCTCCTCCTCCTCTTCACCCAGCTGAGTTTCATGAGAGGATCTAACATGGTCACTGCCAGAGGGAAGGTTCTCAGAGAGTGGACGCCTCGCCATGGCAACAAGAATACAATCTGTAAGAAAGAGAGAAAAGTTTCAAAATAATCAATGCTCCAACCTGACAATTTACTATCTCTTGAAACCTGCTTCAGAGGATGTACAAAATGTGGTATCATGTTACCACTGGGTGTGGCCCTAGGAAGCAAAACAAATGAGTTTAGGCCAGTAACTGTTGATTTTTTTTTACTTTATTAAGTGATTCCTTTTTGGGAGATCCTTTGTTTGACACATGATAACTCAGGGAATCAGGTGGCTGAGTGGTAAGGGAAACGGGCTTGTCGGTTTGAGTCCCGGCCGTGCAAAATTACATTGTGTCCTTGGGCAAGGCACTTCACCCTACTTGCCTTGGGAGAATGTTCCTGTACTTGCTGTAAGTTGCTTTGGATAACAGCGTCTGCTAAATTACTAAATGTAAATGTAACTTAACAGCCAAAATCATGTGGCCGCAATTTGGCATTCATGAAATACAATTTCTTAGCTACTCCTTCTATAAAAGATGCATGATCTTCACCAAATGTAGCACAAATAATCTTCAAACTAATACTCACAAAAGATATCACGTTTTTTTGCATGTGCTAAAAAATATGCTAAACAGGAGGTTGGGTCGTTTCTTTCTTTCTTCTTTCTTTCTTTCTTAGCTTGTCTTTGATATATTGAAACCAAATTTGCTGCAAATTTGCACAGCATCCTGTTCTGAGTATGTCTAAAGTTTTCTTTGACTTATTTGACCTGTTTGGCCACCTCATTGCTACTTGAAGCTGTATTTATTATAATAATTAATTGATATTGTTTACATCTTGAGTAAGACATCTTGTTATTTAACTGTGATATTTGACATGTATACAGTATGTCACAAAAGTGAGTACACCCCTCACATTTCTGCAGAGATTTCATTATAATGTTTAATTGAACAACACTGAAGAAACATCGCTTTGATACAATGAAAAGTAGTCTGTGTAAAGCTGATATAGCAGTGTAAATTAGTTTTTTCGAAATATAGCCATTAATAGCTAAACCCCTGGCAACAAAAGTGAGTACACCCCAAAGACACTACACCCCTAAATGTCCAAACAAAGCACTGCTTGTCATTTTCCCTCCAAAATACCATGTGACTCGCTACTCTTACTAGGTCTCAGGTGTGAATAGGGAGCAGCAGGGCCGGTTCTAGACAGGCATATATGAGGGGGCAGTCAGAAATGTGAAGGGGGCATCATGTGTACACATCATGCTCTCTTTCTGTGCTTATAGTAACAGTGTTTCTTCATTGAATTGGGTTGTTAGCTATGTGTCTAACCCCAACCTGGAGAAGTGGATTGCACTTTGTCAGGCCTCTACCTTCAGACCTGTCCAACTTGGGTGTCCCACCTGAAGACTAAGCTCCTGCTGGTATACCTCTTAAGGTCACTGAGGCACGCAAACCCCCTGACCACAATAAGGTGGCAATCCCTCAGGGGGGGAACTGAAAAAAAAATCTTTTCTAAAACATTTTTCTTAACTGGATGGCTATTTCTCAAATAAATCTTAACCTAAAGTTGGACTTCACACACTATAGTCAATATTTACAAAACTGAAAGGCAGTCTTTTGAATGATAAAAAAATGTATCCTTAAAGTAATTTATATAACACAACAGATATTTATTTTTTTTTGCTTGTTTTTAGATTTTTTGTTGGCAACTTAACAGCTAGAAAAACTCTCCTTTCTCTCCACTCCTGTTTTTTTCTCTCCACTCTACAACAAAAACATGCTGTGCAGAACTACGGCCTGGGGCAGGGCTTTACGTAGGGGTCTGTCAGATACGTGTCATTTGTCTTAAGTTTGTCACATGCGATGAACGTGGGCACGCATCTCCATAGACAGTAGAATGTAATGAATTTCTAATGTCTGTAACGCTGTTGCTTGTTCAAAGTTTTACCGCTCCATGGTGAAACTTGACACCACACTGTCAGGCTACGTCTTGGATCATTTGCATACTGCAACAGCGATATAAGAGGGAAGCTGTGTGTCCCTTTTTCGGCTGACTTTTTCTGCTACTGCAGATCGTTTTGTCAACTTGTAATATGTTAATTTTGTGAGCGTATTAAAATGTGTTTTCTCAACTTCTAAATTTTTGATTTGAGGGGGCTAGACATTTGTTTGAGGGGGCGCTGCCCCCTCTTGCCCCTGCGTAGAGCCGGCCTCGGGGAGCAGGTGTGTTCAATTTGTAGTACAGCTCTCACACTCATACTGGTCACTAAAACTCCCAAGATGGCACACCATGGCAAGGAACTCTCTGGGGACCTTAAAAAAATAATTGTGGCACTACATAAGGCTGGCCAAGGCTACAAGAATATTGCCAACACCCTAAAGTTGAGCTGCAGTACAGTGGCCAAGATTACAGCAGGGCTCGTGTTGGACGTCCAAAGAAGCTGAGTGAACGTGCACAGCGTCACATCCAAAAGCTATCTAAGAAAGATAGGCGCAGGAGTGCTGTCAGCATTGCTGCAGAGATTGAAGAGGTGGGGGGTCAGCCTGTAAGTACTCAGACCATACGCCGCACACTTCATCAAATTGGTCTGTATGGCTGTCGCCCCAGAAAGAAGCCTCTTCTGATGGCTGTCCACAAGAAAGCCCGCCAAAAGTTTGCTGAGGATATGTCAACAAAGGCCATGGCTTACTGGAAAAATATCCTCTGGTCTGATGAGACAAAGATTAATTTATTTGGCTCAGATGGTGTGAAGCATGTGTGGCGGCAACCAGGTGAGGAGTACAAAGATGTTTGTGTTGTGCCTACAAGCATGGTCAAGCATGGTGGTGGGAATGTCATGGTTTGGGGCTGCATGAGTGCAGCTGGAGTTGGGGAGTTGCATTTAATTGAGGGAAACATGAACTCAAGCATGTACTGTAAAATACTGGAGCAGAGAATGATTCCCTCCCTCCGGAAACTGGGTCGCAGGGCAGTGTTCCAGCATGACAATGACCCCAAACACACCTCTAAGATGACCACGGCTTTTCTAAAGGGGCTAAGGGTAAAGGTGATGGACTGGCCAAGCATGTCTCCAGATCTAAACCCAATAGAACATCTTTGGGGCATCCTCAAGCGGAAGGTGGAGAAGCACAAGATCGCGAATATCCCCCAGCTCAGTCATGTTGTCATGGAGGAGTGGAAGAGCATTCCAGTGGCAACCTGTGAGGCTCTAGTGAAATCCATGCCCAGGAGGATTAAGGTGGTTCTGCAAAATCATGGTGGCCACACAAAATATTGACACTTCAGGAACTTTCACTTTAAGCCTAGTTTATGCTCCCGCGTCACTCCCTACGCCGGGGGCGTGGCGCGGTTGTTGAGCATTCGAAGTTCCGCGTCGAGGGTCCGCGTTTACTCTGCAATTCACTGGCATGCCGCCAGGGGGGTGTGGCTGTGTGGTTTCAATCCTTGCTCTTTCTTCCGGTCATTTCGTTTATAATGTCTATGCCATATGGTACCAACCATAGACATTTAACTTTATAATTTATTTATAACATTTAACTTTATAATGTTTATGGTACCAACAATAAACAACTGCAAGCAATGGAGACCGAGCAGGAGCTGCTGTTTTTGGAGTGGGAGCTCATCGGTTAACTGTGAACTATACATGGTGTGCAAACTGTGTTGTTCTGAAAATAAATATCAAAACAACTCTTTGAAAACAAACTTGTGTGTTTTATTCTTCTGTATTAAATAATTAACACATTTAAGCACGCACATGACTGATGATGTAGCACTCGGCTTCTGATATTGCTACTCATGCACTCGGCGACCTCCAGCCCCATGTTTTGCGCAATCTCCCTCCATGAGTTCGTACTCATTTGGTAGTCTTTGTAATCTTTCATAGAGGAGTTGTATAGATGGTCATATTTTCTGACCTCCTCGATTAACCGCTCGTCTCCTTGGTCCATCGATTTTACCGGTCCAGAAGAACTTTAAAAAATGGCGCGGTAGAACGAAAGACCAAAACAGAAAAAGCAGCTGCCGGAAATGACGTTCTGAGCGGACCAATCACAGCGCTTGTGCCGCCGACAACGCAACGCGGAGTCAGGATTTTTTGGAGGTGCGCGGAGGGGCAGTGCGGGAGGAGCGGCGCATGCGGCGCATGCGGCGGGCGACGCATCGCGGAAGCATAAACTAGGCTTTAGGGTGTACTCACTTTTGTTACCAGGGGTAAAACAAGTTTTTTTTTTTAGGGCAAAAACAAATTTACACTGCTATATAAGCTTTACACAGACTACTTTTCATTGTGTCAAAGCGATGTTTCTTCAGTGTTGTTCAATTCAACATTATAATGAAATCTCTGCAGAAATGTGAGGGGTGTACTCACTTTTGTGACATACTGTATATAAATATATATTTTTTATGTATGCCATCTTTAACTTGATTTGATTCTTGGTCTAATGATAGGTCTGTTGTTTCATCGTCAAATTTGGGTTTCAAGTAATTTCAAGCAATCTCAATGATTGGACCAGATATTTGCATATTACATATTGATTATTATTATCAATAGTCCCACAAATTAGATTCCAATTTGTATGCTTTGAATTTGTACTGTTGGAAAACAATCATGACCATTTTTTTAAATTCTAAAATAAGAGTATTGAAATTGTCCTTTTAACACTATAAATTGGGAAGGCTTTGAGTAATTTAATTTGGCTATAATTAAGGCTGTGCCGGTGGTTAGTGGTAATAAATCAGCCATAAGGATTTTCAAATTAAAGGTCAAACAGTTACTTCACCAGTCCTAAAGTCCTAAATCCTACATCCTACATATTTTTCTTCACTTTAGAAACTTGGGTTTTGAAGACACTATAAAATTAGATGTGATAGTCGGTATGAAAGAAACTTCTGAAGGGGCAGAAGAGGAGACACATGATTCAAGGAAGTGTAATGGTAAATTGATTGAGTCCCGTACTGACTGTGTGTAGCTTTGTTGCAGATGGCTTTTCAGCTTAACATGGAGAGCTCATTCAGACACTCACAAACACGAACATGCATGGGCATACAGGCACACTCACGCACACCCAGGTACATGCTCATTTTATTTTCTTCATCGAGGGGCAGATCTATGAGAATATGTGAAGCCCTCTGTGACATTGACATGAACGGATATCCAATTACGTATACCCAGTACAAACATCTGCCACATACTTTCAAAGAAAGTACATTTGTGTATGAAGTTTATCCACAAAAACATGCTCATAACTTTGAATGGCCCATAGACAAACACACATGACATGTAGAAACTTCTTACCTTTGTAAAAGACAACTGTGGAGTTGTTTCCGTTTTATTCACCAGTTGAGTTCAGACACCTGAATTCCGTCTGTGAGTGTTAAATTAACTGTTCTTTACCTCACAAACCTCTCAGTATGTCCTTTCTTCTCTACCTTTCTCTCTCACTCACACATTTCTGTACTAACCTGCCGTCTTTTGCAACAAATCATTTAATTAAAACATTTAAATGTTCTCTATCCAATTCCTTTTTTGTTGGTATCGTTCTCTGCCTCTTTGTTTTAAGCTCTTACATAGTGCTAATGTAGCTGTGTGGGTCTTTGACTGTGTGTGTGCGTGTTTATGTGTGATAGCAGTGCGTTAGCATTAACGCCGAGGATTAACGTCCTTTCATCTCATTAGCTGTGGTTCGAGCCGACCAATCTCTACAAGGGGATTGTGTGTATATTCTTGTGTGTATGTCTGTGTGTGTGTATAGATGGTAAAGGTTACCCAGGTTGTAGTTCATCTGGCCAGGATAGGATCAGCCCCAAATCTGTGTAATCGTATATACTCAACCTACAGGGCAGTAAGATCAGATGTGTGCATGGTCGAAATATACAGTAGAAACATAATACTGGGATGAGAATAGTAGGGACTGATGACATTGTAAACTGCCTTGAGGGTAATTAAATTATAATTTCAGAATCAGTGAAGAAGATCAATTAAAGTTTTCAGAAAATGTTTCTGAATAGTGGTGGATTGTAAACATACCAGACAAAAATATACTATAGGTATCTTAGAGGCCCAAAGACTGCATGCAATTTCACCCTTTGTTCACCAACAGAAGATAAGATAGATCAAGATAGTTGATCTATCTTACAAATCAAATGGTTCCTTGTTAAAATACACCAAAATACATATTGTGTCAATACAAATCAATCATTAACAAACTATATATTACTGGGGTAACACACTTGTGCTCTTGTTAAGTACAAATAGCCTGCAAACTGGCACTTGAATGAATTACAACACTGAGACACTGTTGGTCTGCCAGCCAGCCAGGCAGCTGTCTCAGTCTCACTTCCCCAAGAGCTTGCTATGTTACAGCCAGAGCGCTACCGCTCTGGTGGTGGTGGGGGGGGGGGGGGGGGGGGGGGGGGGGGATGTGTAATGTTCGGCCAAAAACATTTGGACTCATTGGGGGCTGCGGATATCCATTGTTTCAGACAGTTCATGAATTGGTTCAATCAGAAAGAGTGTGATTTGTATGAAAACATACAAACCAGAAACGCACTCACATATGTAGCATGTTAGAAATAACTTGTCCATGTGTAAAACAATAGTAAACAAAAAATCCCAATAATTATTTGGGGGGGCTGAAGAACATTTTAGGGGGGCTTCAGCCCCCCTAAAACAGGGCTAAGGATGCCCCTGTCCCTCACCAATTCGCGGTTCAAGATTCAAGGTCTCAGTGCATTGCGGATTTTCTGAAAAATGTAAATAAAAAAACACTGCCATATCGGCAGCCGTATTGCAGAAAGCAGCGTTGTGTCATAGTGCTAACGTGAAAGCGTTGTTTTCATAGTGCTAACGTAGCTTGCGTGCGTAGCGTGCGTGAGAGAAACGTTTTTTCTGGATGCCAGACAGAGAAGCTCTCTCAGACATAGACGTATATAAAGAATAGACGCCTCATCGACCGCTGCTGCCTATTAGCGCTGACGAGCCGTGTGGCCACCATCTTGGAGTGGTCCCCCGCTCTACTCAGTTTAATCTGTTTGACAGGAGAAATGAAGCGTCATCACATTTAATCCATCTGAAGTCGCTAAATTGACCCTTTGCACGTGTCGTCACGCTCGTCTGAGGAACGCCCACTCTGCCATGACGTAAAGGTATAGAAAGTATCCCTTGTTAAGCAAAATTTCATTGATTATTTATCAATTTAAAATGGTGATATCATGTTGTGCGGTTGGCTGCATTCACAGGCAAGGCTGTAAACCCAAATTTGCTTTTTTATCATTATTGTATAGCTTTTTATCGTATACCAGCTGATGAATACAGAAGACGGCGATGGGTAGCAACAATAAATCGTAAGAATTGGAAACCCTCAAAGTACGCAGAGATTTGCAGGGAGCACTTTTTACAAGGTAAGTCAAATGACATTTTACATAACGCAAATTTTTTCGTTGTGTTTTTATGCGTGTCACGTCTTTGGCGATCTATTTACAGGGTGCCAAGTGACTGAAAATATGTACTTACATTAAAGTTGCATTCACAAACTTATTGCACATATTAGTTATTGTGTGCGTGCTGCAAGGCGCACAATATGTTATTACTAGCGTTTATTATTCTGCTTATTCTTACGCCGTTTTTTGGCTCAAAACACCTACCAGAGTTTTTGACGCATATACACAAAAGTTATATCAAAACGTGCGGCTCGGCCCCGACATGTGTGCTATGAATTTTCTAAGACTTTTGGCGAACAATTTTGCCCAAAAATTGCCAAAAACCACACCAAAAAAATGAATGGGTGTTAATGGAGAGAATGTTTGAGAGGTAGAGTGATGATGTCATCGCTAGAGTGTGGAGAAGAGAGAGAATTGAGTAAAAAAAATAAAACGTATTTGACTACCATGGCCTCAAATGCACCACTACAGACACAATTTATGCATAGAAACGTAGGAAAATGTGTCCTCTAGCTCACACTTGCTTTACTTTATCTGTCAGATTTATTGTTTTAGCTTGACATGCGAAAATTTGGCCGCAGCACCCATGAACACCCTCATAGACTCCCATGTTAAAAGTGTCAGGAAAATTTCAGGAGGAAAACAAAACTAACACTTTTTAGAATTGCTCCCAAGAGCACATTTCTTCACTTGTCAACACAAAATGCCTATGTAGACGTTCAGGAAGGGCTCAGCCGGCTTCACGTTAACCTGGTTTTATGATTGGAAACACGGTTTGGCCAGAAATCCTTCCTGTTCGAGGGGTGCTGTAAGCCTTTTCTCTCTGTCTGTTCAACTGACATGACAGTTGCAACTGTCAGCTTTAGTTCGTTGCTTAGCAACGTGCTTGAAAGAGGAGAGGGGAAGACGGTGGCCATTTTATGAAAAGTAATTCATTTCACATTTAATAACTTTAATTGGAGGATATTTACTGGAGGAATCAAATTGGCTCTTTTTGTTTCGGGTGTATTTATAAACTGTACTCCAGCTCAACTCTTCCTCTCCGACTCTAAGTCTCTAAGGTAATCGAACATCTTTTTCAACTCTTTCGCTAGCATGCTATCTAAAATGTAGGTTTTTAACTTCTTTAACATTTGGGCTCATAGGTATTCATGTGCTTATCAGTCAGGATTTACAACTGACATTCCAACTAGCTGTAAAGATATGCTGTTTGCTAACATTAGCGACCAATGCTGAAATTAGCGCTTAAGCTAATTGCTAGCGCATCAGCATATGTTTCGCTAGCATGCTATATAAGATGTGGGTTTTTGACTTCTTTAACATTTGGGCTTATATGTATTCATGTGCTTATCAGTCAGGACGGTGGTGGAGGGTTGTAAGGAGGGTAGTGGGGGGGGGGGGTATTTGTGTGCATTTTGACCGTTTAGGGTCGTTTTCGGAGGTGGGGGGGGCGTTCGGCGTTCGCGGGGGGCCGGGGGCGGGGGGGCTCGTGCGGGGGGGTTTGAGGGCAGGGTTCATGTGGTGGGGTCCATAGGAATCTAACGAGATATTGGGGAGGTGTGTGGGAGGTCGGGTTGATGAGCTATGAGCCTATTTGGGGGAGAGGTTTGACAATCGCGAATGATTTAGTTTCACTTTCAAGCGGAGATTGTAACGTTGCGGGGGGCTCGGGGGGGGGCGATTTCGGAGGGGTTTGAGGCCAGAGTTAATGTGGTGGAGTCCAGACGAATCGAACCAGGTATTGGGGAGGTGTGTGGGTGGTTGGGATCGGCAGTTCCATAGAGAAACAGTGGGGATATACAGGTCTTTTAGGAATTGCTATTGAAATTGTTGGGTGGGGGCTTGCTGTAAAACATTCATAATCGTCTGGATACTGGTTGACCTTGCAAACTATTGGCTAGTGTTGTATGAGGAGTCCTGTAGTCCTGTAGTTTATAGATGATTTAACCTGTGTGTCTGCTACTAAGTGATTCATTGCAATGAATGGTTTGATTGACAGTTCATCATTAAGTCATTAATGTACAGACTGCCTGTGTGTATGCACATATATGTATATATCTAGAAGAACTCTATGTAATGGAGAAATTGACACACCGCTTAAGACTACAACAAGCACAGTTTGAAGAAAAGTGGGAGAAATGGACAATATTCAGAACCAAAACCGGCGACGAGGAATATGGACAGGAACAAATTATTTAGATGAAGACATGAAGAGAAAAGAAGTACTGTGAGAAATGTAACTCCCAAGCCAAATTTTCTGTTTGGTTTCTGTCTTGTTTTTTGTTTACAATATTGTCTTTGAATGTGAACTGTCTATGTGAACTTTGAAATAAAAATTTAAGTAAAAAAAAAAAAATGTACAGACTGCCTGTGTGTATGCATGCACATATATGTATCTATCTATATATATATATATATATGTGTGTGTGTGTGTGCGTGTGTGTATGTGTATGTGCTTGTGTGTTTTTCTCAATTAATGTTGGATAAAAAGCACTGTTTTTGTTAGTGTGATATCAGAACTGTGTGACCTAGTGCTTTTTGTGAATTTTGATGCTAGCTTATTGCTGAATCCTGACTATTACTATGCTACTGAACTGTAATGTAAAGTGCTACCTGACACAGAGTGACCAATTGTTTACTGCTTGCTTACTACTTAAACCTAAACTGTGGCAGTGTGCTCAAGTGGAGCTGTCTTTAATCCTGCTGAAATTAGTGTTAACGCTACTACTAGTGCATCAGCATATGAACACCTGTTGAAAGCTTGATCTGTCACATACCTAAGCAATGGTAGAAGTCATATTCAGAAAATGACTCAACAGTGTCATTGATATATGGGGGAGAGGAATTTCTTCTAGTTCATAAATAAAACTCGGGTAGAAAATTTTTGTAGTATCCCACACCTGCCTCACATAAGAATTTAGGAGAGTAGGCCTACTACTAGTATTACTAAGTATCTGATTGTCTGACTGAATGGTTTGTTTTAGATATAATTTATAAAAGGCATTCATTTATTTTTCCAGGAGAGAAGAGTGATGACCCCTTATCACCTGATTATGTGCCTAGTGGTTGCGAGAAGGATACCTCCCATCTGATGGGAGTCACAATTAAAAACTGAGCCCTGAAAAGTTTGCGTGATTAGCAACAATACGTTTGCTTTCAAATGTTTTCAGTTTGATTATTTCTGAATGTAATTATATGCTGTATGTTTTATGAAGATATAACTTTATTTTTTGATAATGTGATTGATTGAATAAGCTCATGAGCGAAAAGTCGACTTGTATTGTACATCAACAGTTTAGGATTAAATACAATTTTTTATCCATGGCAGGGAGTTAAACTGGGAGTTGGTACAAATCGTGGGGGGTGAATTCGGGTAAATTTGGCGATTTGATTAAATCGGTGAATATAGACGGAGGGAGAAGGTACGAGGCAGTTTTTAAGCTATCGATCTCGACTTTTTCCAAATATCGCGCTTTGTGAACAACTAAAAGATGATTTACTTCCACTGACAACCGAACTGAACATGGCCTAGAAGAAGTCATGCTTGCTGACAAAAAATAATTGTGATCGCTTAAGTTTAGAGACTAAACTTCGCTCCCTGCAATGCTTCGTTCACTCACTCTTGCCGTCCAGCATGGCGCACCCACGTGATCATGTGGCGTAGGTGCAAAGGGTCAATACTTAACTGATTTTCACGGGATTGTTTTCTGCAAACGTCATACATGTAGGCATGATACCGGACACATGATTCGGCATATTTTAATGTTCATAGTAGGCATAACAGTAATAGAATTCTGGTATGTGATATATGTTATGTATTATAGGTATTTTGCATTAGACACACGATATATAACACACAAACACTAATATATAATAGAGAAGCAGAATGTGTACTACTCAGCTATTTTAATACGTTGAAAATCAAAGAAATAATAATACATTATACATCCATATACTGTATAAATCAATCACAATAGTTAAACATCAGAATATATCTATCAAGTTTGATTCAAATTGGCTTTATTGGCATGAATGAAAAAAAAATGAAGACAGATGATTTTTAAAAATGCACATTTTTAAGTTTAACACATATTTACATATTTAAGTTGCTCATGGGAGTTGAAATGAGCTCTGAATAAGGACTGTTTTGCAGAGCTTCTTTCTTGTGCTCCCTTTCTGCAGGTCAAGAGAGGTGAGTTTGGCAATGTGGTGTAGCCTTATTTTCAGAAAGACAGACAAATTGGAATAATGATTGTCGATTCCAAACTGTGTCTCCTCAATGTGTTCTCCAAGATGAAAAACATCCTCCGTTCCAATCTCCTCCCGGACGATGTAGGTGACTGTCGACACCTTTGGAGTTTGCCTTGCTGAAGCTTGGCGAATCACCCTCTGCAGCTCTCAGCACCTTCACTGTGCCTTGTGATGGAATCTCTAGGCCACCATTGTTTTTCAGGGCTAGAAGGTGGTAGCTCTCATCAAATGATGAAGGTACAGAAGGTACACACCTATACAGCCTGTTGTTCTCTATTCTATAGTTATTAATATAACTTGCCTTTCAATATGAACGGCATATCTTGGTCTTTTATTTTATCAAATTAATTCTTCTTCATTATGCATTTTCTGTCTGGTGCGATTCATACGCCAGAGCGACTTATAGTCCAGAAAACATGTTTTTTCTTCTGTTCATCATGAGTCTGTGAGAGACTGTGTTGACACAACGTAGGGAGTCAGGAGGCTGAGTGGTTAAGGTGTCGGACTATGGATCAGAAGGTTATCAGTTTGATTCCCTGCTAAGGCAGCATGACGTTGTGTCCTTGGGCAAGGACCTTCACCCTACTTGTCTCGGTGTATGTCCCTGTAAGTGCTGTAAGTCACTCTGGATAACAGCGTCTGCTAAATGACTAAATGTAAATGTAAACTGCATCTGTAGGTTCCTCTGCAGCTGGTCTAGACGGTGACTCCACCTGCACCCTGCTGCAGCTGGTCTAAACAGTGACTCAACCTGCACTCTGCTACAGTTGGTCTAGACTGTGACTCCACCTGCACCCTGCACACTTCTGCAGCTTCTGCATAACATAGAAGTCAAATATCTTATTAATTTATAAATAATAAACCTCAAAAGGTAGTGATATATTGTCAAACAACTCATGAGTTGTGCTAGTCATAGGCACGAGGTGCAGCCAATTTGTAGAATATGCCAAAACAATGGTGATTGTTGAAATCTGGTACTCTGCAGTGGACAAGCTGACCAGTCAGGTGGCTCAGCAGGTTAAGGTTTTGGCCTCATGATTGGAAGGTTGTGAGTTTGATTCCTGGCTGTGGCTATGTGAAGTTGTGCCCTTGGGCAAGGCACTTCACCCTACTTGCCTCAGGGGGATTGTCCCTGTACTTGCCGAAAGTCGCTTTGGATAAAAGCGTACGCTAAATGAATATATTTATTTATTCCACAATTATTTCTGTCTTTCTTGGGACTAATGATAAAATACTGATTGTTACGCTTGAGATGAGATGATCAAATCAACCTTACACACTGTACAGAACAAAGCTTTATCAGTCAGACTTACCCTGCCTTAGGATGACTTAACTACTGTTGGAATAGGAATAGGAAGGAATTCTCATTATAGTTGACGTTTGGCAGTGCAATATGTTATTATGACTTGTAGTTTGTTTGGATCACTTTTGTGAATTTTGTTTGATCTTTCATAGCATAATTTATTACTGAACTGATCGTTCTGCTTAACATTCTATGTGATTTCCCAGTCCCAACCAACCAGTTGTGGTCTTCTCTTGATTATACATACATTCGCTGACTCGATAAACATACTCTCCTACCTTAAGAATGGTTCGATCGATATTGTTGATATTATCGTTTGTATTACATTTACATTTATTCATTTAGCAGACGCTTTTATCCAAAGCAACTTACAAGAGATAGCTTTACAAAAGAGCATCGGTCATTGAGCATTGCGTAATACTGAGTATTATTTATCATACAAGGTTAAATTGCTTTACAAAACACAGACAGACGGTGGAGGTCTGACAGGTTAAAAATAAGGCTTTACCTCATTGAAACATTTATCGTTTCATAGCACCACATCAAATACATCACGATCAATTTTACGATTCGACACAGGTCTCACTAGTAATGATTCCAGACCAGGAGGTGGCGCAATGCCCGCTTAGCTGGCTGGATAAGCTTCTACCAGGATCAGTAGACCAAACCAACGAAGCAAACAAACAAGGAAGTGAGTCAAACAGTACTTATAAAGGTAAGTAAATGGAACAGCAAATCATAGAGCGCAATGTTGGGACGCAAATAAACAGTTACTTCGCTGCCCGTTGTATAATAGGTGGCATACCATGAGAATAAACGAAGATACGTTACTGGAGGGGAAGAATGTTGTGTTGGTGCCTTACAACGCAGATCATGTACCCAGGTATTTTATACTAAAGATTTTGCCTAGATTTCTCTCTAGACCTCGGCCTTAAGTCTTTGCTGCTAAGGGACCTGGAACCACGTCCTCACCCACGTGTGTACAGTGCACGCACACTACCTCACCACACACATTTCAGACCCTATAGCTGTTTGTTTACTCTCAGCTAATTGTTTTAACTGTCTCCTCTATGTTATTGAAGTTGCTAGGTATCATCTGTATGTCCCTGTGGTTGCTGGGTATCATCTGTATGTCACTGTGATTGCTAGGTACCACCAGTGGATGGAGTCGTCTGAGCTACAGCAGTTGACTGCTTCAGAACCGCTGACCCTGGAACAGGAGTATGACATGCAGAGCAGCTGGCGAGAGGATGATGATAGTGAGCACGCGTATACACACATAAAACATTAACATCTACATTTATTTATTTAGCAGACGCTTTTATCCAAAGCAACTTGCAAGAGAGAGGATTACAAAAGAGCATCGGCCACTGAGCATTCCAACATGCTAGACCCCAAAACTTAGCGGGCTTGTAGTTTATGAAACATACATTGTAAGAAACCAACGAGTGCCAAGGGAAGAGCTATAAAATTATCCAGACGAACAGATTACAAATTAAGGTAGGCCCCTCAGACGGGGAGTAGTCT
Source organism: Neosalanx taihuensis (assembly GCA_030340665.1). Taxonomy (NCBI): domain Eukaryota; kingdom Metazoa; phylum Chordata; class Actinopteri; order Osmeriformes; family Salangidae; genus Neosalanx; species Neosalanx taihuensis. Next base: position 7,906,552 of record CM059303.1, on the reverse strand, counting down.
ACTTGTAGGATGCAAATGATAACAAAGCAACAAAAACAACAGCTGATATTATAGCCTATATTACTCCAGCGGCCTTTTTTTGTCTTCAGGAGATATGTCTTTCTATATTCATCCATCATTCATTCATTCGTCTCCCAGAGTGCACGTTTATCATCCTGGACAAGCAGCGTTGGGCTGACCCAGCAGTGCAGGAAGAGCAGTGCATGGTGGGAGATGTCAACATCTTCCTCACAGATCCTAGTGACCCCTCTCTGGCTGAGCTCGAGATCATGATCGCAGGTAAAAGGCAACAAAATTTGAATGAGTTCTTAATTGGCTGATCTGATTTGTATAATATAAAATCCAGTAACGCTTCTTCTTATGTTGTTCCAGAGCCTTGCTACAGGGGAAAGGGCCTGGGGAAAGAGGTTACATGGATGATGATCTGCTATGGTACTGTGTGTAACTGTCAATCATAGACTCCTCCTCCTCCTGGATTAGAAGATGTGCTTTAAATAGAGAAGCATGTTTGTGCTAAAGCAATGTATTGCATCTATTGAATGTCTATTTACCCCACTTCTGTGGTGACAATTGTGTTGTTCTCTAGGGGTGACTAAACTGGGAATACAGAAGTTTGAGGCAAAAATCGGACTGGACAACAAAGTCAGCATTGCCATGTTCAAAAAGTTTCACTTCCATGAGGTATGATCATGTATAATTGGAAGGAGGGACATGTCAGTGATAAAGTACTCGCTCTGAGGTGTATTATTGTTACTTGCTTTGCTACAGGTACACTATTGCCTGTTGAAGGTTCATGTTATCTAATTGTAACTTGTTTAACTGAATGCTGTTATGGTTCCTCCCTTTGGCAATTGTTTGGTTTCCCACAATGTATTCTTCATAATCTGACTACCCGTTATGTTAATGTTATGATCAGTGACCGATGGGCTTTTGTGAAGCCTTCTCTTGGAAGTCGCTTTTGAAAAAAGTGTCTGCTAAATGAATAAGTGTAAATAGTAGCAATGTGTAGTCATCCTGCTCCAACTCTTGTCCTCCAGTTGTCTGTGAGCGAGGTGTTCAAGGAGGTGACTTTGGGGCTGACCGTGGACAAGGCCATGCAGACGAAGCTCATGGGCGACATGGCCTTCATGAAGGAGCAGGAGTACAGGAAAGCCCGTGAGAGCCGGCAGGAAGGGACCTTACCAAACACATCACATGCCTCCCTGTGAACACTGCCCCACAACATCCTGTTTTCAAACTGGTGACTATGGTCAAATGTTCCCAAGCATACAGCTGCTTTAGGCTACCATTGACCTGAACTGGAAACTCTTGTTGTTCTTACTAACTATATGTCCAGGAACTGTACATACACAGGTATGTAGGGTCCACCTCCTTCTGTAGTCCTACATGTTTGCTGTGATGCTGCCCTGCTCAAAGTCAGGAGAGAAGAGGAACATGAGTAGATATACTAGACCCAAATATACACTTAGACCTAATTATACTCTTCAAACAAGTCTCAGATTGAGTCTGAGAACTACAAAGTTCTGGGACTCATTTTTAGAGGCAAGCCTTTCAACATTTGTAAGAAATATACATGTGCCACAGGTATGAGGAGTACTTTTCAGTACTTATGTATTAGTTTACTGTGTCTATTCACCAAGACAGAATAAGAGCCCATCTAGGGATGGATACTGTCCAGATCTGTACTCAACTTGGTAGATGATTTTCTGAGGTTCATGGGTATCTAAATTATGTTTTCCACAAATATATTGGAAACTAAACGATTGGGCTTGGGCAATAAATGTTTACTATATAATGCTCCTATTAGATAAGTATTTTTTTCTTTATTACTTTGGGTTTCTGTTTATCTTTACTTCCCATTGTATTGCAGCTCTCCTACTACTGCTACAGTGGAAGAATGTTTTATTGCTGGGCTGTAAGCTTCAATACCAACACACCTGGTGAAGGTTAGTCATAGAAAACAACTGAAATTGTTGCACAGCACACATTTATTCATGTTGATATACACTATATTACCAAAAGTATTTGGTAATATATTGTATCTTGAGCATAGCTGAAACATAATTGAATATCAGAAAGGACGAATGCACTGCTATAGCCTTGGATTTTATTAAGTATTACAGCCATTGCAAAATTTGGAAGCACGATCAGAATTGATAGAACTGTCTGAAACAAAGTAGGCTAGATTTGAACAAGTTAATAATATGACAACTAAACATTAACCTAGTATTGGAAATGCTCATGAATGCCCAACACATCAATGTCCTGATGGGTTTGAGGACCTCAATGCAGACAAGGCCACTTGTTTGGCTGGACTTCTCTGATGCCAAGCCCTGTACTGTACATTACGGAGTACTACATAACCACAAAAGGCTGTAGGTACATGCCTTATACAGAGGAGAGATGGTCATTTAGGACTAGGCCATGATTTAAAAACAAAGACCTTGTACTGAAGAACCAGGACAAAGAATTCCACAGGAATTTAAGATGATCATCCAATTCATCATCACCCCCCCCCCCCCCCCCCCTTCTCCCAACCCACACATCACAGTCCAGTGAGTTAAACAATACAAGGCTCCCACTGTAATGAAATCCAATATCCCAATATCCTGTCAAGTTCAGCTGTAAGCTTTGGACTCATCCATCTTTGAGCATAGTAGACGCCAGTGGGAGCCATGGGCTGGTAAAGAGGGAGACATGGAGGCAGAGAGACTATTAGTTTTGAGACGGAGCCTGGCGTTGGAGTAGCTCCTGACCCAGAGTGGACAGCTTGTGCACCAGCTGTCTGACCACATTCTCCTGCGCCCATGACAGGCTGTCACCCACAGCTATATTGATTGGCACACAAACAGATTCCTTCTGTAGCTCTGTCAGCTGACAAGCACCGATGGTTCCGGCCAATCCCAGCAGTATCAGGAAGAAGATCTTGAACAGCAGGCCACTGAGAGGCCACTGAGAGCATTTGGCTTTTGGTAATGAGTCCACCACTGCTTGTTTTTCTTGAGATATGAATGAAATAAAAAACACATGAATGAATGATGAGGTGACCAGCAAGTTTACATGGATTGACCAACAGTATATTGCAGCTTTCCTACCAGCAGCCTGTCCATTTCTCTTCTCTTCCTTGTTCTTCTGTCGCTCCCGAGCAGCCACGGAGGCCATCTGAGCATTGTACTCTTTCCTCCTCCTCTCCTTCTCTTCTGCTTTCTCTCTTTTACGAGCCTCTCTCTCTTTCGCCTCCCTCGCTCTCTGCTGTGCTTCCTTCTTTTTCTCTAGTTCTTGTTTTGATTGTGGAGAGAAAGAGGAAATAAGGCAGGATTATCAGACGGAATATCATTATTCCCATCTGGAAAAACATAATTTGTTGCAATATGACACTAGACTGGTGGATGAATATCTTGTCTCAGAAACTGAACTCTAATGCTGCATTCACACGACGTGAAATAAGCGAATTGGGCAAGTGATCTACAGGAACACACTTTTTGAACAAGTTTGAACACACTTTTAGTGCCATAATTTGTGTCTGGTATGAACACAGCATTATAGGTTTGCAAGTTAGATTTAATAAGCCAATAGCCAACAATCTCTGGGGAAAAATACTAGTGTTGATATTATCAGCTGATTTCAGGCATTTTCCAAACAGTATCAGCATTTAAAATGGACATGACATTTATATTTAAAAATGTATAAATGGATGGACGAAACACCCTTCAACCATGTAATGGGTGTTAGTGTTGCATATTTGACCAACAGAGGGCACTCTACATGTCCCTGTTGGCACCACTCATGTTTAGAACACCACAAACCCTACAACCAGCTGATCCAGCCAGTCAGGCAGAGTGATCAAGTTACCCATGACTGAGATCATCAGTGAACGTTGTTCATGGTAAGTTGGAAACAAGACATACTGTACATTGCTTGAATAACAATAAAAATAACATCACAATTCTTTCATATATATTTCATTTGAATTGAATGATACTTGCAGTATCCACCTTTCTCCTTGAACAAGCGTTGCTCTCTCTCTTGATCCACCTGCTCCTGAAGGGACCTCATGTGCTGGAGAACCTGGTGAAAAATACAGCCTTCTCACCACAAACCAGTAACACTGTTTTCAACAAAGATACTCCACGCTTCTATACCCTCTGTCTTCTGTCCAACACATCTCTCTCTTCTTACCTTAGAGGCACACTGCTTGCATTGTTTCTCGTCCAGACAGTCACCTGCAGCCATTGCTAGCTGTGCTTCTAGAGGGTTATCCTTCAGATCCAGCCACTTTAAATTCTACACACCCACAACCGAGCCACAAGGAACATTTGTCTGTTATCAATCCAGTAATTAATTCCAGCTTGCACAGTCTCTGTTTGTGTACATACCCTGAGCTCTGAGAAGCTAACAGGCAGGATGCTCAGCTTGTTGTCATACAGGTCCAGATGTTGCAGGTTGCTTAGGCGACCCAGGTCCTCTGGTAGACTGCTCAGCTGGTTCTTGCTCAGGTCTATCTTGACCAGGTGAGTCAGGTTGCAGATCTCTGGCTGCACACATTCAGAACCACAGATCATCCTATCTTCCATTACTAATCATGTAATGACAAACAAAGTGTGTTAGGATGCAAGTGTTACTCACAGGTAGTAAGGTGATGTTGTTGCAGGACAGGTCCAAAACTGTGGCTTTGGGAAATGCAGCCTGTGGTGGTACATATAGGCTAAGTCAATTTAACATATGGGTCTGTTAAATTAATTGTGAATTTAGTCTTTCTGGTTGTAAAACGCACTTACCAGTTCTTTGACAGGTACCTCTGTTAAGTTACAGAGACTTAGGTCCATTTCTTTGCCATTGATTTTGTCTTTCAGATTGACCACCTTGCTTTTAGTCATTGTGGCCTTGGCTTGAAAGTTATATAAGAAAAATCGTATTTTACAAAAGATTGTTAACTGATGGACATAGTTGGTTTGTTTGCATAATGTTAATTCATCGTAAAAATAGGCCTAGTGTATCCGTCTTCATGCCAGTTAATAATGACATCGTTTCTGTCTACCTGACTATGTAGCTAGCTAATCCGGCTAAAGGTATTGAGCTACGTGACAGCCACATTGTCTCTACTCACCTGTTTTAAGTTGACAGTTTGAGAACCAGCAAAAGTAAAGGACAGACCTCTTTGTAAATATAAATCTATATAGGTCTAGCAGGTCTTCAATTTTGCAGTCTGTAGTTACAATGAAAGTCCACGTCAGTTATTTAACTCGTGTGTTTCAGTTCTCAGCATCGAGTCAACAACAATGCCACATCGACATTGTCGCATGCATTGCCCTCTACAGCATTGGAGAAAAGTTTTTTTTTTTTTTTTTAAACAATGTGAAAAATATTTGAGTTTACAAGATACACAGTTACCGTAGAACACAAACTTTACATTAAGAGTAAACACGTAATGTAAAAAATACACAGAAATATATTAAACGTTTTACAGATTGTTAATGTTTTAATTCCCTTTTGATTAAGAGATTTTTCCCATGAATTCGAATCTATGAATTTGATAATTGGCTATGATAATAAGAAGATTGATTATTCGTTTACAGGGGGTGCACGGTGGAAGTACGGTTAGCGCTCTCGCCGAGTACGAATCTCCGGCCCGACCATGATCTACCTGCGTGGAGTCTGCATGTCCTTCCCGTGTTACCGTGCGTTCTCTCCGGGCGCTCCAGCTTCCTCCCACCGTCTAAAGACGTGCATGTGGCAGGTTAATTGGACCTTGTGAGAAATTGCCCCAACTGTATAACTGTATACATGTGGGAGTTAATGGTTGTCTGTCACTGTCAATGTGATAGCCCTATGACTAGCTGTCCCCCGCAGGAAAGTAACTGCTATAGCAGGGGTCACCAATCCTGGTCCTCGAGGGCCACTGTCCTGACAGTTTTCGATGTATCCCTGCTCCAGCACATCTGATTCTAATGAAGGGTTGTTATCAAGCTCTGTGGAAGCCTCATAATGACCCTTCATTAGAATCAGGTGTGCTGGATCAAGGAAACCTGCAGAACAGCGGCCCTTGAGGACCAGGATTGGTGACCCCTGTGCTATAGGCTATAGGTAGATAATGAATACACACAAATGTTTTCCCCATAATGGTTTGAAAGCCCAAACAGTACATCCTTTCAAATCAAACACATTAAATACCAATATTTTCAGTAACAAATTTACAAAGCCTCAGGAAGGGGAAGCAGTGCTTCACCAACACTGTTTACGGTGCGGGTGGGAAGCTGTTGACCTCGACTGGGGATGTTGTCGAACGGTGGAAGGAATACTTTGAGGATCTCCTCAATCCTGCCGTCACGTCTTCCGAGGAGGAAGCAGAGACTGGGGACTCCGGGGTGGACCCGCCTATCACCCGAGCTGAAGTCACTGAGGTAGTCGATGGGCTCCTTGGTGGTAAGGCTTCGGGGGTGGACGAGATTCGTCTTGAGTACCTAAAGTTTCTGGATGTTGTAGGACTGTCCTGGTTGACACGCCTCTGCAGCATCGTGTGACGGTCTGCAACAGTACCTATGAATTGGCAGACTGGGGTGGTGGTTCCCCTATTTAAGAAGGATCCCCCCCCCGGAGGATGTGTTCCAATTACAGAGGAATCACACTCCTCAGCCTCCCCGGTAAGGGAGGAGCAGTGTGGTTTTCGTCCTGGCCGCGGAACACTGGACCAGCTCTACATTCTCTACCGGGTGTTTGAGGGTTCATGGGAGTTTGCCCAACCAGTCCACATGTGTTTTGTGGATCTGGAGAAGGCATTTGACTGTGTCCCTCGTGGTATCCTGTGGGGGGTACTTCGGGAGTACGGGGTCCGGGGCCCTTTGTTAGGGGCCGTCCGTTCCATGTACGACCAAAGTAGGAGCTGTGTTCACATTGCCGGTAATAAGTCAGACATGTTCCGGGTGCATGCTGGACTCCGCCAGGGTAGCCCTTTGTCACCGGTTCTGTTCATTGTTTATATGGACAGAATTTCTAGGCGCGCCCAGGGGGCGTAAGGTTTCCGGTTCGGGGAGCACGGGATCTCATCTCTGCTGTTTGCGGATGATGTTGTCCTCTTTGCTTCTTCGAGCTGGGGCCTCCAGCATGCTCTGGAGCGGTTTGCTGCCGAGTGTGAAGCGGCTGGGATGAGGATCAGCACCTCCAAATCCGAGGCCATGGTACTTGACCGGAAAAAGTGGTTTGCCCCTCTGGGTGGGGAGACTTTGACTCAAGTGGAGGAGTTCAAGTATCTCGGGGTCTTGTTCACGAGTGACGGAAGGACGGAACGTGAGATTGACAGGCGGATCGGTGCAGCGTCTGCAGTGATGCAGTCTCTGTATCGGACTGTCGTGGTGAAGGAGCTGAGCCGCAAGGCAAAGCTCTCGATTTACCGGTCAATCTACATTCCTACTCACTTATGGTCATGAGCTTTGGGTAATGACCAAAAGGACAAGATCGCGAATACAGCGCTCCCTTAGAGATAGGGTGAGGAGCTCGGTCACACAGGAGGAGCTCGGAGTAGAACCGCTGTTCCTTCACGTCGAGAGGAGCCAGCTGAGGTGGCTCAGGCATCTCTTTTGGATGCCTTCTGGATGCCTCCCTCGGGAGGTGTTCCAGGCATGTCCCACCGGGAGGCGGCCCCGGGGAAGACCTAGGACACACTGGAGGGACTATGTCTTTCGGCTGGCCTGGGAACGCCTCGGGATCCCCCCGGAAGAGCTGGAAGAGATGTGTGCGGTGAGGGAAGTCTGGGCCTCCCTGCTCAGACTGCTGCCACCGCAACCCGACCCTGGATAAGCAGAAGAAAATGGATGGATGGAAATTTACAAAGATCTTGCAAAATTATTTTACAACCGGACAATGCCAGAATAAATCTATATGTTTCTTCACATTTATTACAAAAAGCAATATCAAAGTTGTTCTTAATTCTTTAATGAATATAGCTTTTTGCTGGCTAACATTAGTGGATGAATTGAAATTCTCTTCACTTCATTAGTGACTAAATATACATTTTTACAAAGCCAGACCTTCTTCTGTAGAATATCATGGACAAAACAATTCCAATAAAATAAATAAATATAAATATTCCTTTAGCAGACACTTTTATGCAAAGCGACGTACAGTAAGGGAAAATCCCCCTGAAGTAGAGTGAAGTGCCTTGCCCAAGAACACAACATCACACAGTCAAGGAAGGCCAGGAAGGTCAGGTTTTAGTTTTAGTATGTGTTTTCTGTTCTTAGTGCAATAATTAGATTTTATAGATTATTTGTGTGATCAAGAATTCGTGCAATTTTAGAATATTCATTCATTTTCTACCGCTTATTCCCGTTAGGGGTCACGGCTGACTGGAGCCAAGGTGGGCTAGGGATCCGGGAGGCACAGGGAAAAAACACAAGGTAAGTAAAACGTCAAAGAGCATGTCTAGTAGACTAGATTAAAATCTCTGACTGACCGTACAATTACCATGGGAGACTAAACTATAATCCAGGTGTGAAGACAGGTAGTGTGAGTGGGTAATTGAGAAACGGAAGTTAAACTGAAAAAAAAACATGGTTGATCGGTATGAAATTGTGAAGATTGGCTTTCCATAGCTGGGGTTGGTACCATAATAAACAAATGGCTGCACACACTGCACACACAAGAGTTTTGGCATATCATGCTGAAAATGGAAGTGTCTCACAAGATTTTTTTTTTTTTTTTTGTGGTGTGCTTTAACCCCATCCAATGGGCTATTTTCAGGAACAGCATGATCAAGAGGCTGCTTGACCTAGTGAAGCAGCGGCTGAGCAATGAATAATTGAATACAGAAATAAATGTGTGAATTAAATTTGTTCATACATTTATTTATCCTTTTTTTGTATAAATGTATTTATACATTCATTTATTTATTTTTATCATGGCAGGTTTGGTCCTCCATAAACTGAAAGGGACATGGACAGTGATGTTTGCAAATTGGTTTCTTGTGATCGTCAATGTTCTTATTGTCATCTGCCTCACACCTCCAGTATTTCCATATGTGGCTTTTCAATTTTTTTGAGCTCCTGCAGCATTTGCTGCTTGTCCAATGTACAAGAAGTAATCAAAAGGCCGTATTTACAGCAGAAACAGGCATTTTGCAACACATAATTCTGCATTCTGGTCGGTAGTTAACCTCAAAAGTTTATTTGTTGACCACTGTTGTGTGCTGCACCTCGTACAAATGACTGCAGCACAACCCATGGGTTGTTTGATGATAAACCACTCCCTTTCAAGGTTAATTTTCTTACCTCCCAACTGTCAATCTACATGGCTGGTGAAATCCTCTTGACGCAGATGGTCATACACAACAGACATTTTGCACCAAATTGCTCAATCTACTCAACCACTGTTAGAATTATATTAGTAATCTCATATTTGCTGTTATAATCTTTATATGGTTGTACTGTTGTTAGGCCATGTATGTGCTTAAGATTTGTGTTGCAGAGGAAGTGCTTGGAAGATAATTACATGATGGCTGAGCATCTGCCTGATACATGCCCGGGGGGCTGCCTCTCAGCAGACATGCCAATTTCCCCAGTGGTCACTCATGGTATTGCAACAAACAATCCCCATGGGGCCCAGAAAGCATTTTTCCCATAGACCGTAATAGTAAAAGAGAAGCCTGTAAAAAGGTTCTCAGGACACCTCCAGCTGTAACCACTATTAATTGCTAATCTTTTTATTCCATATTTTTAAGTCATGGACTTTTAAACCGTCAAAAAGTTTTCTAAAGGCCAGAAAAGCCCCCCAAAGTCTCATTTTCTATGGTGACGTCACAGCTGTGTGAGTACACTGGTGGAAGCGATGGCGCGATCATTGGCTGGTAGAGCGAACGGAAATGTGCGGAAGAGCATGGGAAATTCAAATCTTGTGGTTCGACCGGTGGTTGTGCACAACTGTTCCGTGAGTGGGTCAGGACGTGGCAGTTGGGGTGATCTTCTTGAGTTAGGGGAAGAGGATGAGAGCAGTATGGAGCAAAGTGAAGTGAATAGTGACAGCAAAACGCATGGGCGCAACAAAAGAGTGAGGAATGACAGCAGCGGAAATGAAATTGATTTATTTTCACCAGTAGACAGGCAAAGAGTAAAGTCTTTGATTGTTGTGCTGAGATTTGATGGGAAAACAGGCTAGTATTAAGAAACTTAGTTGATTGATTTTCAGGAAGAAACTTTTCAGAGAAAAGTTTTTCTTGGATTTATTAGTTTCTCTGTTAGAGCGTATGTGCCAAAGCCACTGAGGTGCTACAACTGTCAACGTTTTGGTCACTTGGCAAAAAACTGCAATGAGAAGAGAAGATGTGCTCGGTGTGGTTGGGACCATGAGTATGGGAAATGTGGCTCGGGGGTGTAACCGCCCATTGATCGATTGCGAGACTCCCGTTCTTGATACTGATGTTTATTCAATTTTACACCGTAGAACTTAAAGTTCAGAAAGACAAATAAAAACAACATCAGGTATCATCAGGAAAATCACATGTGCCCCATGTCATGTGGGCAGAGGCTTGGATAAATGATTATGTACAGACTATCTGATTACAATTATACAAGTATTGGTCCTTGTAGAATATACAGTATTATATCAGGATGTACAGGATTTACAGTTTTTTTGCAGGATATACAACAGAATATACAGGATATACAGGATAAGGTGCAGGTTACAGACTATACAGTTATAGTCTATACAATGCAAGTATTGGTCTTGCTGAATATACAGTGTTATGTCAGGATATACAGGATTTACAGGTTTTTAGCAGAATATACCGAGTTATATTACAGTTGTACCAGAATATTGCCAAATATGCATTGTTATGTTACAGAAAGTTGTGTCCGACTATTGCCTAATGTCCATTATTATATCACCGAATGTTATGCTATGTCACAGAATATACAGTTGGCTTACTTACTAATGGTGTGAGGAATTGTAAAGTTTGATGGCCACAGGTAGGGTTGACTTCCTGTGGCGCTCCGTGGTGCATTTCAGGAGGATGAGTCTCCCGCTGAAATTACTCCTTTGTCCGGCCAGCACGTTGTGCAGTGGGTGGGAGGTATTGTCCAGGATGGAGTGAAGTTTGGCCAGCATCCTCCTCTCTGACACCGCCGCCAGAGAGTCCAGCTCCACCCCCACAATGTTAAGAAAAACAGAAAAAAGGCTAATCATACGCACTCTCTCAATCTCTCTCGCACTCGCGCTCACAAACAGAAGTGTCCTGGGACAAAGCAACAGTGGTATAACGACGGTGTCTATCATAGACATGTCTATGGTGTCAATAGCCAGTGCGAGCGATCCTCCATTGGCATTTCCTCCTGGAGCAGCTGTGGAAGAAATTAGATTTCCTGTGTACTTATATTAATCACTACTGAACACCAGGCCCGGATTAAGGTGGGTCTGGGCTCCGGGGCAGGGAGTTTGCAAGGGCCCCCCCCAAACCGCCCCCCCCCCCCCCCGCCCTGAGCCCAACCACCCAAGCCCCCCCCCAGATTATCTCTAATCTCTAAAAAAATTGCTAGCACTGCCCTTTTGCATTATGAACTATGCATGCTTGTTTTCTAGACATTAGCGTTGTGTGTGACGTTTTGATGTCATATTTCACGTCATGACGTCATCTGGCGACTTCTAGCAACTTTTCAGAGAGCCAATAGTGACTTTCTGTGATTTTTTTAGCAACACTGAGTCCACAGGAAAATCCATATTGGACATCCAAATTTGTTCATATGGACATATGGAAGCAAAATCTGCAAAGTGAAGTAGTACAAAACCTTGTGTCCATAAGGTGAATATCTACTGGTGTATTACGGTACATTCACATGACAGGCGAAATTCGCGTCGCCCTCATTGAGTTTGAATAGGGAGGCGAAATTTGCCTGTTTGGGCGAAATTCGCCTGTTTGGGCGAAATTCACGCTGAAGGTCCCATTAGAATACATAGTAGCTAGCTAGCTGCTAGGTTACGTATAACTTCAGCACGCCAATATAAATGATATATATTTCTTTATAACATGAATTATTGTCAACATAAAAACGGATTGTTGTTTTCATGCCACATGAACATGTTTGGGGTAAAACTGACTACTTAGCTTCGAGCCACCGGCTGCCTGGCACTATTCTAACTGACCACGCCCCCCGGGCGAAATTTCGCCAGGCGAAATTCGCGTGGTGATATGTTGTGTGTGAATGTACCGTTACTCCCCCCCCAAGAGAACTAATAGGTTATAATGACAATTGAATCATGTGAATCACCATGTCGTTTTGTGTGCAAACAATATTGTGCAGGAGCTAACTCATTTCCCAGGGGCCCTCTGATTGCCGTCCCCTGTGGCCCAGGGGCCCTTTCATTGCCGTGGACCAGAGGCCCTCTAGTCACTGTACCGTATGGCCCAGAAGCCCTTTGATTGCCGTTTCCCGTGGCCCAGGGTCCCTCTGGTTGCCATATCCTGTGGCTCAGGGGCCCTTTGATTGTCATCCCCCGTGGCCCAGGGGCCATCTGATAGCTGTCCCCCCTCTGGTTGCTGTACCACATGACCCTGAGGCCCTCTGGCTCCTATGTCCTGTGGCTGAGGGCCCTCTGACTGTTGTCACTGCCCCCCCTCCCATTTCAGTTCAACCTTCTCTCTCGGTTCTCTCTTCACTTATGCCATGTAACATAGACTACAGAGGTACAACTAAAGAAGATCCTAAAGAATATAGGCCTCTGATATCGCAATCGGCATCGACATCGGCATCTGCATTGTTGTTGGGGCCCCCCGGGCCCCCTGGAGCCATGGGCCCCGGGGCGCCCGCCCAACTTGCCCGGTCGGTAATACGGCCATGCTGAACACACCTTCTATGTAGACTGTTGTAACGTCATTACCGCCTGACTGTCACTATCTATGTTTACATTCTTGTGCCCTATAAAAGAATGCTCTCTTGCCTTCGTCCGAGAGAGAGCCATGATTGAGACCTAAGTTTTGTACTGTCTTCATTTTGTTGCCAGAGGTCTGGTCATTACTCTCCCAATCTGCAGGTTGTTAAATACTTATTTAATCCAGAACTCAACTGAACTGTCACTCCGTCTATGAAGAGACAGACAAAACACTTTCTTCAACACAGCCAATCCGCGAATCACTCTCTCTCTGCCACAGCCGGGATGCGGAACCAATTAGGTGTGGGCCACACGATCCTGTGTAAAGAGAATGTTCACGAAACACATACACATACGAATAACGGCGCAAGCTGTAACAATCTGTTGTAGTGTTTCCGCCCTAGTTGGAATAAAAAGAGGAGCCAGAGGGATGGACTTTGGATCAGTTTTGAGATTGCCATAAGCATTTCTCTGCTGGTCTCCTCATGAGTAGAAATAACCTTGGTTGTCCTTTGTCTTTCTTCTTTGCTGATCCAGATTTAGATTTGAACCCAACAACCACAAAGGTCGTCAGTTTTTAGAAATTCCCAACTTTGGAAAACAAACGATCTGGCATTGCTTACAGGCAAAGTGAGATATTGTGACTTGCTGAAAAGTGGGGACTCCTGGCTTTATACTTCTCTAGTAAAAACAACATTGCCTGAGGTTATGTTTACTCTTGTACTAGAACCAGCATTTGACTTCAGACACAACTCAGAGGGCTGTGTCCTGCTCAAGTTCTCCAATGACTCCGCCATCATCGGCCTGACCAGCGATGACGATGACGGGGAGTACTGAAGACTTAGGCAGGACTTTGTGGATGGTTTTAGCCAAACCACCTCCTCATCAACGCAAGACCAAGGAGATGATGGTGGCTTTCTGCAGACACCGGACTGCCACCTCCCCGGTGAACATCCAGTTAATGGACATTGAGAAAGTGTCCTTTAAGTCCTATATGTACCTGGGTATTCACCTGAACCACAGACTGAACTGGACCCACCACACTGACCTCCTGAGAAGACTCTTTTGGAGTGCAGGGGGCACTTAGTCGTGGCCTCAGCCATCCTGTACGGTGTGGTCTGCTGGAGCAGCAGCATCACTGAGAAGGAAAGGAAGAAGCTGGACAAGCTTATCAAGAATTCCAGCTTAGTCTTGGGATGTCCTCTGGACTCGGTGCAAGAGGTGGGCGACAGACAGGTCCTGGCAAAGCTGGCACCTATGCTGGACCACGAGTCGCACCCCCTGCGGGACTCTTTGTCCTCTCTGGAGAGTAGCTTCAGTGAGAGGCTGATTTACCCTCGGTGTGTGGAGAGGTCCTTCCTTCCTGCTGCTGTCCAACTATTCAACGAAGACTTACAACAGTACTACCGAACCACATCCGCAACTACTACTACGTGCAGTATTATTATTATGCAATATTATGCAGTTGTTTGCAACCGTTATGTGCAATATTCTTCATTTATGTTCTACCACTACCACATGCAATTAATCTTAACGTGCAATACCTTATCTTGTACTTCATATTTAGTATTTTTATTGTACTTTTGACTGTATATTATCGTATGTTTATACTTTAACTTGGTACTCTGAGTGCTATACTATACCCTGCTGCTGTTGTGAACTGCAAATTGTCCCACTGTGGGAAAAATAAAGGATTATCTTATTTTATATTTATTTCCTGAAGTTCTGTCTACACCTCAGTAGAACCAGAATTACGTGAGGTTCTGTCCACTCCATTTGTAGAACCAGCATTTCCGAAGATGAATGCAGTGGAACCAGCATTAAAGGAGGTGATTAATTGTAGTGGAACCAGCATTACTTGTGGGTTAGGTTTAGGCACCTTACAGGTTCTGCATAGTTTTGGTGTTTGCCTTGTAAAAAGTATATTGCATTGTACAATGTCAGTAGAAGGCAGTATAAATAAGGGTTTCTAACCTGGTCGATATGTAATGCCTAGTACACCCAGGTTTCCCTCACTAAAGAGGCACTGAGAATTAGTACAAAAATATATATTTTATAAGGCTCAGTAGTAGATCGGATTGTTAACAACAGCGTTTAATCGCTCCAGGAACCAGTGACAGACCACATCTACGAAACAAACCATTTGAAATAAAACAAGGCAACAATACAGCACATATAGCAACCATACCTAATTAAAGTCATTATAGGCGAACACATACCCAAAAAAGCCGATAAGACGACACCATCAGTTTCCTGACACTCGTTGTAATCACATTGGTGAGTGCAAACATTTGATTTGTCTTTTTAATAGGTTTTTGACATGTTTATTAGTTATCAAATCATTGGTAACAAAGTAAAATGTCAAAAATACTAAAAATAGTTAAATGCTCTGAAAAATAAGTGTTGCTTGATTAACCTATATTAAGGGTGATGCAATGTATATGTGTGGATTCTCAAGCCCTGGCGTCATACTGATGTTATTTTGAGGCGTATTATTTTAGGTAGGAATAAATATGACGTCACTGAAGGCCAAATGCATGCCCGCCACTGATAGAAGGTGTAATAAAGATGCAAACTCAATTTTGCTGTTCTGAATCTGTTTACCTACTACAATTTAGTATCATGCAAATGCCACGATTACAGCAAGAATACTGTCACAATCCTCATAAAGGTAATAAGCTACTTTATATTGTCATGCATTGGTGTATGCCAGTAAG
Organism: Neosalanx taihuensis; assembly: GCA_030340665.1. Taxonomy (NCBI): domain Eukaryota; kingdom Metazoa; phylum Chordata; class Actinopteri; order Osmeriformes; family Salangidae; genus Neosalanx; species Neosalanx taihuensis. The sequence continues at coordinate 7,890,983 of CM059303.1, read as the reverse complement.
TCAAATGTTTATTATGAAGTGCCTGGCTCATACACAACTATCTAAATTCCAATACCAGAATGGTGTCACTGTTAGAATATGGGCAAATAATGTGTTCTGATTGGAGACATCTGGGTATTTCCAATAAGCATTATTATTCGGTAAACCATGATCTGGTTGATGCTGCACTGCAATGCAGTGAACTGTTTCCACACTAGGGGAAGGTCACGTTGTAGCGAGCCATGAGCTGCTGTACAGTGTCTATGGATAGTAGCCTCTACTGCGCAAAACCTGTAGTCCGGATTTGTACCTGACGTCATGGGTCGCCATTAAAATCGCTCTTTGACAGGGCACAGAGTTAGAGGGAAAACCAATAGCTCTCAGCATCCACTGTGCTGCTGTCGAATTGAAGACGTTGCGAGAGATATTTCAGTGACATTTGTCAGTACACCGACACGTCATCCTCCTAGGGAAATTTTAAATTAGCTTCTTATAGTCACAGAAACGCATATAATTGTAGTGATGGCTGCGTCGAAAATTTTGAAATCTTTGTTTTTAACGGGACATATTTTATGATTCTAAATAAGCGATCAAAGTCTGTCCAGCGGGGTTTTGGATAAGCAACAAGAACTAATCCCTGGGACTGCACTACACACGATCGACACAAGCAGAACGAAGGATTAGGATACACAAATAATGGAAACAACAGGATGAACTGTTTAGGGAAAGAGCGTATAAATAACATTGCGAATGTGTAGGGTTATGCATATGATATTTTTTTTGACTGGAAATGGGAGCATTGACAAGTAGACAAAATGCAGGGGTTGAGGAGGTGGATATTCCGTCCAATTCAGTATACCGTTATCCACCGAAAACTGGTAAGTGCTGGTAACTGTATCCTATCAGTAAATTGTTACATCAGGCACCAGGATTACAATTATACTCATGCATTATATACCGATGTTGGTAGTTAAATGCATGTATTCAATTCAAATGTATAGATTTGTGATAAAGACTACATTGGCAAACGCCGAAACGCAACCTAGAGCTAAGAGGCAAAGCTATTGGGAAAAAGAAGCTCTATCTTGAACAGGCTGTGGCAAAAGATTCACAAAATATTGACTCGACCAAGCTGTTCAATTACATTAAATGTATATTTGGAGGTATTTATTGTACCAGGCGGCCAGTGGCAGCAGTCGGGCCTACACAAATGTTTTATTTCTAAATCAGTGGTGCATTTCGGGTGTGGTGGTGTCTCTGGAAGCAAGGTCTATGCTTATCTATCCAACTAAGGAAATACATTTTCGTACATCAGGAGAGTGTGGTATGGCCTTGGTGAAATGACACAGCGAGCTGGACATGTTGGGAGATTTCTTTCTCAAGCTGAAAATCTATGAATGTGGAAAGTTAATATTTTTAAATGTAGATAAAAATAACTTTTTTAATCAAAATGTACACATTGTTGCATACTGTTAGATTTCTACCCACAGCAGATGCCCACTGAAAAACAAAGCCTTTTGTTTTTGGATGTGATTACACACTAACACCTATGTGTAAAGATGTGCTTTGCAAATGAACAGTTGTTGAACAACAGCTAGTGGAGGAACAGTAAGTCAATATACTGTTTGAAAGGGGTGACTATTAATAACCCAGTTATATTTAGGGACCAGAAGTAGATACAGGAACACATCATTGTGTTACAGGGTATCAGCAAATCAGGAGTACATCATTATGATACAGGGTACCAGCCAAACATATACAGGGTATCAGCCAATCAGGAGCACATCATTGTTATACAGGGTATCAGCCAATCAGGAGCACATCAATGTTATACAGGGTATCAGCCAATCAGGAGAACATTATTGTGATACAGGGTGTCAGCCATTAGGAGCACATCATTGTGATACAGGGTATCAGCAAATCACAGTGATGAGGAGGCTCATTAATATTCGACTGATTTCCGTTGTCACAGTGGTCACAAAAAGTAATTACATTTACATTAAATCATTTAGCTAGGAATTGAACCACGCAACCTTCTGATGCCCAACGCCTTAACTGCTGAGGCACCTAACTACCTTATTATTTACAGCTTGTAACGAGTTAAATTGCAAAACTTCACTCACCAGACACACCCACACCATCACTTTGTGAGAGTCTAGCTGGCTCAAGTGATTTTAATAAAAGGTGGTTGTTATGTGCTTGAGTAAGAGGACCTTGGTTAGAAAGCCATGGTGGTACAATATTAGTGATTATCTTGATTTAAATGTTAATAGTGTACCCATCCATTATACAGTTGTGTTACATTTTTTGTTTGGATGGTCGCTCAAAAGCTGCCATTTTTTTTTATCTGCGTTAACCTTATGTGCATGTAGCTGCCAATAATTCCAGCTCTTGTCAGCTTATGGCCATATCAGTTGGAGAAGTGAATGAAGGAAAGCAAATTAGTTTAGCATGGCCCAGAGCCAATCCTGACCTCCCTGGGGCCCTAAGCAAAATTATGCTAAGGGCCATCCTACCTGACCTGTGAGCTATGTAAAACATTTGCAGTTGTTAATATCAAGAATTCAGGAAACACGGTATCCATGATATAAAAAATAGACATTGTTACAAGTAAAAATTCCATAACTAATATCAAGAGTTCACGTAGTAAATAGTGAACATTTAGTTATTGATATCAAACATGCATAAACTGTGAATGATTTAAAGCTAAAATGGCTTGCCATAGCATGCTGCCCTGTTTTATATTAGGCCCTATTTGATTCATGGTTATTATTTACTGAGGTATGTGCATCCAAATTGACCAGCATGTCCAGCTAATCAACATCAACATTCAATTAAATTTGGCCTCTAAATCAGTAGTCAGTAAATGTCAAATTGTCAATACATTGCATTCCATCTTGCACAATTTGTGCAGTAGTTTAGAGTTGTAACTAAACATTGACTAAGACTTATAATAATAATTGTCTTGTTTAATTTCGTTCATGTGCACATGAATGCATATGAACGGGCGATGCAGTTATATTTTCCGAGCTGCAGTAAGGAAAACACTGTTGTCCTTTGTCGTTTACCAAAAACATAATCAGTAATTGTATTTCTCTGGCACAAAGTCACAGACCACAGCCGTGAAAATATTAGGAAACTAGAGAGACCAAAAGATACATAGCCTGCCAGCCCAGCTAGCTTAGCAAGACAGAGTAGGACGTTGCACATCAACTCTTAACGGACATCAAACTTGGAGAGGAGAGAACACAATTTAGTGTTTTTTTTCACATTTCATGAGCAGAAGGATAGTTCTGCTTAATTTGATCATCGATGTTGTAAACATTGATTTGATGGGGGAGGTGGGGCCTTGAGTCATTTACGGGGCCTTCAGAGCCCTAAGCTCTGGCATACTCTATGAAGCAGTCTGAGGTGTCAGCCCTCCTAGGTTCTGATGTCAGAGTTGGCTGATGACAAGCTATATACTCGCTTGACACTTTCCTCTGCACCTTTATCTTCATGATCTCTGTAACTGCAAATGTATGTTGCATTTTTCTCACTATACTGAATTTCATAGGCACTAACAGAAACTGCTAAAAAGGGAGTCATTTTCATCTGTATCAAAATCTTAGGATGATTAAAAAGTCATACAGTGACACTAAAATGAGTATAGGCTTCATACAAATCAGCCTAATAGATACTCTTTTACTTGTCCTCAGTTGCAGTTGTAGATTCATCGAAAATTGGCTTGGATGTGGGTCTTTGAGAGCCTTACCCAGGGAAACAACCATCATGAGCTAGTATCTAGCCAGTGGATCTGATTTTGTGAAAAGTATTGTTGGAATGTCTTAAAAAACAGTTTCTCCTCTTATACCCACAGGAAGTTACTTTGCTAGTCATTTCATCATGGGCGGAGAGAAGTTTGACTCCACACATCCTGAGGGCTACCTCTTTGGGGAGAATACAGACCTCAACTTCCTGGGGACTCGACCAGTGGCAGTAGGTATTCTCAGGCTGGCATATAACAGCTACTACAGGGTTTGAGTGAAAAAATATATGTAAATACCTTCCTTAACCTAAAACTCTGATTCCTCAGGGTATAATTAACTTGAAGTTTCTAGGTGATTTATCTGGTCACTTCCGATCAGACTAAAGATGATTGGATAGGTGTGTGTGTGTCGCCAGAGTAATCAAAAATTTGAAGTGACAGGTGCCAGAGAGAGCAGAGAAGAAATACATAGCCCTTTTTACAAGCAATGTCACAAAGCGCTTCACATATGCCCATAGAACTGTCCGTCAACCAACCTAAACCCTCAAGTAAGAACACAGGCTAAACAGTCATATCTCTAGAGAGAGTTCATTGGTCATTGAACCATCAAAACTCAATGCATAATTTGGGTCTGAGGTAGCACAAGGCAGTTTAGGCAGCCACACGGCTTGGGCCCATGATTGGTGCAGCATCACTGGCAAGGGACGAGGAAAGGGCCTATTCATTTTCAGATCATTGTCCCCAGGCACCAGGTCCAACATTGGTTGACGACCACGCATGGACTGAGAGCTCAGTCCCCCCATTCCAAGGGGAGGTATGGAGGGTAGGACAGTGAGAGGGAAGAGAGGAGATGTTAGAGAGTGCCAAGAACAGCTAACAGTTACATCAATATTAAGAATGAGGTCTTAATATTGTATTATAATAATATAACCCACCAGTCAAGTGTGGGCTAGTGCAGCAATTTAGCAGACCAAACATGGATGATTTGACGCAGCCTTAGACACTAAGACAGCACCAGCCCCCCTAAGTTGGAACATAAAATATGTTCCAACCAAAAGAAACTCTAAGATACAGTTGTGGTCAAAAGTTTACATACACTAGTGAAGATCATGTATGCCATGGCAATATAGGGTTTTCAATAAACTCTACAACTCTTATTTTTCTGTGATGGAATGATAAGGAGCACATATTTCTTTGTCACAAAAAACATTCATGAAATTTTTTTCTTTTATGAATTTATTATGGGTCTTTTGAAAATGTGACAAAATCTGCTGGGTCAAAAATATACATACAGCAATGTTAATATTTGGTTAAATGTCCCTTGGCCATTTTCACCTCAATTAGGCGCTTTCGGTAGACATCCACAAGCTTCTGGCAAGCTTCTGGTTGAATCTTTGACCACTCCTCCTGACAGAATCGGTGCAGTTCAACTAAATTTGTTGGTTTTCTGAGTCGGACTTGTCTCTTCAGCACAGTCCACATATTCTCTATGGGGTTTAAGTCAGGACTTTGGGAAGGCCACTCTAAGACCTTAATTCTAGCTTGATTTAGCCATTCCTTCACCACTTTTGATGTATGTTTGGGGTCATTGTCCTGTTGGAACACCCAACTACGTCCAAGACCCAACTTTCTGGCTGATGATTTTAGGTTTTCCTGCAGAATTTGGAGGTAGTCTTCCTTCTTCATTATTCCATTTACTTTCTGTAAAGCACCAGTTCCACTGCCAGCAAAACAGGCCCACAGCATAATACTACCACCACCATGTTTGACGGTAGGTATGGTGTTCTTGGGGTGAAAGGCCTCACCTTTTCTCCTCCAAACATATTTCTGGTCATTGTGGCCAAAAAGCTCAATTTTAGTTTCGTCTGACCACAGAACTTTCCTCCAGAAGGCCTTGTCTTTGTCCATGTGATCAGCAGCAAACTTCAGTCGAGCCGTAAGGTGCCGCTTCTGGAGTAATGGCTTCCTTCTTGCACGGCAGCCTCTCAGCCCATGGCGATGTAGAACACGCTTGACTGTGGACACTGACACATGTGTTCCAGCAGCCTCCAACTCATTGCAGACTTGCTTTTTGGTGGTTCTTGGTTGACTCTTGACCAACCTGACCAATTTTCTCTCAGCAGCAAGTGATAGCTTGCGTTTTCTTCCTGATCGTGGCAATGATACAACTGTGCCATGCACTTTATACTTACAAACAATTGTTTGCACAGTTGATCTTGGGACCTGCAACTGCTTTGAAATGGCTCCAAGGGACTTTCCTGACTTGTTCAAGTCAATGATGCGCTTTTTCAGATCCGTGCTGAGCTCCTTAGACTTTCCCATTGTAGTATTTCTGGCTGAGTCTAGTGAATGTGTCAAACAAGCCCTATTTACATGGACTGAAAGAAGTCACCAGCTGGAGTCAATCATAATCACTCGTAAGAAGTTAGGAGGCCATGCCAAAAAGCAAATTGGATTGAAACAACTTTTTCTACATCACCAAATTGGTAATTCAAGGTGCTGTATGTATATTTTTGACCCAGAAGATTTTGACACATTTTCAAAAGACCCATAATAAATTCGTAAAAGGACCATTTTTCATGAATGTTTTCTGTGACAAAGAAATATGTGCTCCTTATCATTCCATCACAGAAAAATAAGAGTTGTAGAGTTTATTGAAAACCCTATATTGCCATGGCATACATGATCTTCACTAGTGTATGTAAACTTTTGACCACAACTGTAGTAATTTTTGAATGCCCTGTCCCCTGTCGGCTCCAGCTTGCAACAGCATCATTACATTTATATTACATTTTATATTTATTTAGCAGACGCTTTTATCCAAAGCGACTATATACAGTACAATGCAATAGCATACAGTAACAGGTTTACATTATTTGTAAAGGTCAGCTTTCCAAGGACATATTGAAACTTTATTTGTATTGTAAAAATGTAACCAGACAGATACCCAATCCAGGGTTACATTGCAAAACGAACAAATGTAAACTAAATATACAAATATTCACTCAGCCGACACTTTCACCCAAAGCAACATACAAAGTGGATATACTAAGTTAATTAAAACTGAAAACAAATGTTTTTTAGCGACTTAATTATTGTGTGCGTGTTGCAAGGCGCACAACATGTTATTACTAGCTTTACTTATTATTATTATTCTTACGCCGTTTTTTGGTTTGCGACTCCTACCAGAGCATTTGGCGCATATACACAAAAGTGGTATCAAAATGTGCGGCTCGGCCGCGACATGTGTGCTATATCTTTTCTAAGACTTTTGGCAAACTGTTTTGCCAAAACTTGCCAAAAACCACATCAAAAAATGAATGGGTGTCAATGGAGAGAATGTTTGAGAGCTAGAGTGCGTGATGTCATCGCTAGAGTGGAGAGGAGAGAGAAATATCGGTGAAAAAATAAAACCTATTCGACTACCGTGGCCTCAAATGCACCACTACAGACACAATATATACATAGACACGAAAATGTGTCCTCTAGCTCACACTTGCCTTACTTTATCTGTCAGATTTATTGTTTTAGCTTGACACGCGAAAATTCGGCCACAGCACCCATGAACAGCCTCATAGACTCCCATGTTAAAAGTGGCGGGAAAGTAACTAAGAAGAAAGAAAACTAACACTTTTTTGAATTGCTCCCAAGAGCACATTTTCTTCACAAAATGCCTATGTAGACGTTCAGGAAGGGCTCAGCCTGCTTCACGTTAACCTGGTTTTATGATTGGAAACACGCTTTGGCCAGAAATCCTTCCTGTTCGAGGGATGCTCTAAGCATTTTCTCTCTGTCCAACTGTCAGCTGCAACTCATTAGTTCGTTACTTAGCAACGTGCTTGAAAGAGGAGAGACGGTGGCCACGAATGACGGTGGCTATTTTACGAACAGTAATTCATTTCACATTTAATAACTTTAATTGGAGGATATTTACTGGAGGAATCAAATTGGCTCTTTTTGTTTCGGGTGTATTTAAAACTGTATTAAACTGTACTCCAACTCAACTCTTCCTCTCTGGCTCTAAGTCTCTAAGGTAAGCGAACATCTTTTTCAACTCTTTCGCTAGCATGCTATCAAAAATGTAGGTTTTTGACTTCTTTAACATTTGGGCTCATAGGTATTCATGTGCTTATCAGTCAGGATTTACAACTGACATTCCAACTAGCTGGAGGGTGGAGGGTTGTGGGGAGGGTAGTGGGTGTTGTGTGAATTTTGACCGTTTAGGGTTGTTTTCGGAGGGGGTGGGGGGGGGGGTGGCGATCGGTGTTCGCGGGGGGCGGGGGGCAGGGGGGCTTGTGCGGGGGGGTTTGAGGGCGGGGTTCATGTGGTGGGGTCCATAGGAATCTAACAAGATATTGGGGAGGTGTGTGGGAGGTCGGGTTGATGAGATATGAGCCTAAATTGGGGGAGAGGTTTGAGAATCGTGATCTATTTACTTTCACTTTCAAGCGGAGATTGTGACGTTGCGGGGGGCTCGGGGGGCCGATTTCGGACGGGTTTGAGGCCAGAGTTGATGTGGTGGGGTCCAGACGAATCGAACCAGGTATTGGGGAGGTGTGTGGGTGGTCGGGATCGGCAGCTATGAATGGAAGTTGCCGCTCTATAGAAAAACAGTGGGGATTAAATATAGGTATTTTTGGAATTGCTAATTTAATTGTTGGGGGGGCTTGCTGTAAAACATTCATAATTGTCTGGATACTGGTTGACCTTGCAAACTATTGGCTAGTGTTGTATGGGGAGTCCTGTAGTTTATAGATGATTGAACCTGTGTGTCTGCTACTAACTGATTCATTGCACTGAATGGGTTGATTGACAGTTCATCATTAAGTCATTAATGTACATACTGCCTGTGTGTATGCACATATCTGTATGTGTGTGTGTGTGTATGTGCGTGTGTGTTTTTCTTAATTAATGTTGCATAAAAAGCACTGTTGGTGTGATATTTGTGCAATTGTTAGTGTGATATCAGAACTGACTGTGTGCTTTTTGTGAATTTTGATGCTAGTTTATTGCTAAATCCTGATTTGTTAGATGTTTGATTGCATGTGGATTGATTTGACATTTAACACTGAAACAGCTGTATAAGTTTATAATGTTATCTGATATTTATACTGCGGTATCATTTTGATAATAGGTGTATTTCTAATACCAAAGTCATAGCCTTTAATGGCCTAATTCTGGCATTGGATGTATTTGGGTCATTTTAAACTCTAAGTTTTTGAAAGCATTTATCACTATTATCAAATTATAACCAAACTATTACTATGCTACTGAGCTGTAATGTAAAGTGCTACCTGACACAGTGGCCAGTTGTCTACTGCTTGCTTACTACTTAAATTTAAACTGTGGCAGTGTGCTCAAGTGGAGCTGTCTTTAATCCTGCTGAAATTAGTGTTTACGCTAATTGCTACTGCATCAGCATATGGGGCAGAACACCTGTTGAAAGCTTGATCTGTCACATACCTTAGCACCTGAAAATTACTCAACAGTGTCAATGATGTATGGGGGAGAGTCCCGGGCCAGAGTCACGCACACGCAAAACTTCTTTTGGAATTTCTTTCTAGTTATTATTATGGCTAGTATTTTAATTGTTGTTATGACCAACTTCTCCCTTAAAATCTAAAAAGTATACCCTGCCACAGTATGACATTGAAGGAGTCTCTATGGGCAATATGGGTGACTGTGGGCCGGTGAACCAGTCATCTGAAATAATCTGGTTAGAACCACTGGTGCTCAGTTTACCAGTATATGTTGTCTTTTTATTGTCTAGTTTTGACTTTATTTCAGGGGATGTTTATAGATGATCATTTCATGACAATTTTGTGTTAAATATTCTTCTTCTATTTGTATACTTTTTAAGTGACTCTAATGACACACCTGAAAATGTTTCTGACATGAGTGGAGTTGCGTTTAAATTAATTGAGTTGAGGGAGGATCGGTATTTGCTGGTAATTGCTTGTAGTGGTCTGTTTTTGTGCTGAACCAGAATCCTGCTGAGGATGTCTTGTTCCAATAAACAAACCCTTTGAAATCCGGTCTTTTATTGCTATTGACACTGAAATGGGCTGAATGAGAGGGGTTTCGTAACCTTCTTTCACTGTACCCAGAAAGCTCTGATGTCTGTGAGGCTGGATTATCATCTCCGAGCATTATGTCATTCATGTCAGACGCTAAGCAGATAGTCACTGTCAGAGCGGTAGATATATCAGAGTGGCGACACTCCCATAGGACACCATAGGAAAAAATGACGACTCGACTTCCGGGTAATGGAGCCCTCAATAGTTCCAAATAATCCGCTGGACTACGTGTTTCTATGGCTGCACAGCAAGGAACTTGTGAGGTAAGTTGATGAAATACCGGCCAATTTTAAAGAATCAAATGTGTTACTTATATCAGAGGTCCTTTATTATCTAGATATCTAAATTTCTCTGTATGTCCACAAAATAAATATGTTGTTTGGAGCAGGGAATTATGATCTATTTTCAGCTATAGCCTGCTAGTTTATTAGCTCGACTTGGTCAGCTGTGGAGGGTTATAGCCTTTAACATTGTGGTGTTCCTGTTTGAGTAAGTTGATGAAATACTGGCCAATTAATAATAATTAAGTATGTTTATTATATCGGAAATCCTTTATTCATCTAGATACCGAAATGTATTGGTATGTTCACAACATAATGATGTTTTTTTGAGCAAGGAATTATGATAGATTTTCAGCAAACGTTATTGCCTGCTATCTTATTAGCTCAACTTCATCAGCTGTGAAGGGTTTAACATTGTGGTGTTCCTGTGTTTTCTGCTTTCTTTTGTGCTTTTTCATGCAAAAGGATCCTTAAACAAAGGAGGCTTGCCCACAGCCTCACATTCTCTGCGCTTGAAGTGGAAGTTCTTCTGCTCCACCTTATTGAAAGATGTCTCAAGTGAAGTCTGTACCATGACAACCCGATGTCAGGCAGTGGAATTTGGAGTTCAATAGTTATGTACATAGTTGTGCCTGTAGTAAACCTGATGTTTTTTTCCAATTTAATTGCCCCAAATTGCAAATTTGAACAACAACTGAACAAATTCTGCTGTATGACATTAGACCCTTATGGCCTCAGCCATCATGTACGGTGTGGTCTGCTGTAGCAGCGGCATTACTGAGAGGGAAAGGAAGAAGCTGAACAAGGTCATCAAGAAGTCCAGCTCAGTCCTGGGCTGTCCTCTGGACTCAGTGCAGGAGGTGGGTGACAGATGAGTCCTGGCAAAGCTGACATCTATACTGGACCACGAGTTACACCCCCTGCAGGGAGAGGTTCCGCAGGGCTTTCCTTCCTGCCGCCAACAGACTGATCAAACAGGGCAAGGCGAAAGAAGAAGGAGAAAGATGGAGGACCAGCTTCAACAGAACAACACGAGGGACGTCTGGCGTGGCCTGAAGACCATCTCTGGGTTCAACGCACCCCTCCCCCAGGCTGAGAAGGATCTGCAGTGGGCAAACGACTTGAACTTGTATTACAATAGGTTTAATGACTCACCCAGAGATGGACCCGCTGCAGTTCGCTTACCGACCTGGAATCGGGGTAGACGATGCATTGATCTTCCTGCTTCATCGTGCTCTCACCCACCTCGAAAGGCCTGGCAGTGCTGTGAGGATTAATTTCTTTGACTTCTCCAGCGCGTTTAACACCATTCAGCCAGTGCTTCTGAGGGACAAGCTGGTGCAGGCTGGTGTGGATGTACCCCTGGCCGACTGGACCCTGGACTACCTCACAAATAGACCCCAGTTTGTTAGAACCAGGGATGGTGTGTCTGATCTCCTGACCTGCAGTGTGGGGGCCCCACAGGGGACGGTGCTTGCGCCCTTCCTCTTCACCCTCTACACTGCTGACTTCAGACACAACTCGGAGGGCTACGTCCTGCTCAAGTTTTCCGATGACTCCGCCATCGTCGGCCTGATCAGTGACGACGATGACACGGAGTACAAGCAACTGACGCAGGACTTCGTAGACTGGTGTCAGCCGAACCACGTCCTCATCAACGCGGGCAAGACCAAGGAGATGGTGGTGGTTTTCCGCAGATGCCGACCTTTCCCCCCACCCGTGAACATCCAGGGAATGGACATTGAGAGAGTGGAGTCCTATAAGTACCTGGGTGTTCACCTGAACTACAAACTGGACTGGACTCACCACACTTAACATTAATCACTAAATACTGCTGTCCATAGCCACTATCATGTGCTACACCATTACCATTATTATAACTATTACCATCACTGCCTCGCCACCGTGCAGTATTACCTTGTATTACTTTTTAATTGTATTTTTTTTTTTTTACTTTTATTACTTACCTCACTCACGTGCAATACTCGTGTTATATTCATATTCTGTACTAAGTGCAATATTTCTACTTAACTTGCTTACTTTTTTGCAATACTGTAATGCCGTAATTCTCCATAACTGTCTATATGTCTACATCATACTTTTAGCAAAATACTGTAATTCTGTAACTCCTCAAGTGCAATAACTGCCTACATGTCGACTTAACTTTTTTATTTCTTTTGCAATACTGTAATTCTGTAATTCTCCTCAAGTGCATTAACTGTCTATATGTCTACTCAACTTACCTATTTTATCAGACTTTATCGTGCCCGCCTATTGCTATTGTTATGTTATTGTCATTAATGTATATTACCCTGCAACTCTGTGTGCTATACTTTACCCTGCTGCTGTTGTGAACTGCAATTTCCACCCCCTGGAGGACAAATAAAGGTTCATCTAATCTAATCTAATCATTTAGTTTGACATTCTTATTTCTAATGATTTTTTATTTTACTATTATTTTGATTTTTTATTTGTATCTCTTGTATATTTTGTACTTGCAACTCTGTGTGCTTTGTTCTGATGTGGACAGTTTTATTAATTGTTTGAGCAGTCACTGTGTGTTGATTTTAGATCAGGTAGCCCCACTTAAATCCAACTTGCTGACACAGAAAAAAATGTGTCCTTGGTTTAACGAAGATTTACTAGACTTAAAGAGACAATGTCGAAAAACTGAGCACTTGTTAAATTCTTCTAAACTTGAGGTGCATAGGTAGGCTCATTTAATGAAAGGATGGAAAATGCCAGGTCTAAATATTTCTGTCAGTTGATTACATCAAATAAGAAAAACCCCAAAGTGTTGTTTAATACTATCAATTCTATTGTATGTCCTGCAGCTGCAGTTACTCCTGTTTTTTGCAAATATGACAGCAATGAATTTCTTAGATTTTTCACTGACAAGATCAAGATGATCAAAGACCAAATCCCGCCCCCTTTATGTGATAGCGCTGCTATTGTGGAGCCTGTTTTGTCAAATTGATCATTTTTTCAGCCTGTCACATTAGGGGACATCTCAGCTGTGGTGAACAAGATGAAACCCTCCTCTTGTTCGACTGACATTCTTCCTGGGAGACTTTTTAAAATGGTTTTTAATGAAATTGGCTCTGGTGTTACCAAGATGGTTAACCTCTCTCTCTCAACCGTCCAACATCTATGACCCTTATCAGTCTGGTTTCCGTAAACTCCACTCTACAGAAACAGCATTGTTAAAGGTGTCCAGTGACATCATGATGTCTGCTGATTCTGGAAAATGCACTGTTTTGATTCTTTTAGACCTATCTGCAGCCTTCGATACTGTTGACCATCATCTTACTTGTGTGTCATGGGGCATGGGGCAGTTCAGGTCCTCGGCCAGGCGGGAGTTGTTGGTGGTGGGTGGGGCTCTGGGCTTGTGGTTGGTGATTTGTCTGAGCCCCTTCCAGACAGAAGCAGAGTCGTTTGAGGAGAATTTTTCTTGTAGTCTCTTTGAGTAGAGTCGTTTCGCGTCTCTGACGCCCCTGCTGAAAAGCTTTTTTGCCTCCTTAAATCTGTAGCGGTCGCCAGACTTAAACGCCATCTCCTTCTTTGACCTCAGACTTCTGAGTTTTGCAGTAAACCAGGGTTTGTCGTTGTTGTAGCTAACCCTGGTTCTTGTTGGTATGTAGGAATCCTCACAGAAGCTGATGTATGATGTCACAGCCTCAGTGTACTCATCCAGTCCATTTGTCGCGGCAGCAAACATCTCCCAGTCAGTGCACTCCAGGTTAGCTCTGAGTTCCTCCACAGCCTCGCTGGTCCACTGTTTTGATGTCCTCACTGCAGGTTTGCAGACTTTTAGTTTCTGCTTGTATGCAGGAATCAGGTGGATCATGGCGTGGTCGGAGTGACCCAGTGCAGCATGGGACACAGCGTGGTACGCCTTGCTTGCTGTGGTGTAGCAATGATCCAGGGTATTATCCTCTCTAGTGGGGCAGTTAATGAATTGTGTGTATTTGGGGAGTTCTTGGCTGAGGTTTCCTTTGTTGAAGTCCCTAGAACAATGACTAGAGAGTCCGGGTTGGTTCGCTCCACCTTCAGGATCTGGTCTGCTAACATGCGCTGGGCTTCTTTAAACAGCGGGCCCGGTGGCAGATAGGCACCAACTAGAATGAAGGACGCGAACTCCCGGGACGAATAAAAAGGTCTACAGTTTATGAAAAAAGATTCCAGGTCGGGGGAACAATGTCTCATAATCACCGATACATCCTCGCACTGATAGTAATATCAGGCTGACATCAACCATGTCAGTGTGTCATCTACACTGTCTACCTTCACCCAGTATGTGAGTGGCCCAACTAGGGATGGGAGGACACTGGATCTGCTGTATGCCAATGTTAAGGAGGTTTATGACTCTTCCCCTCTCCCCCCCCTGGGTCGGTCAGACCACAATCTGGTCCACCTCAGACCCTGTTATGTGCCCCTAGTCAAGCGGCAGCCTGTGACCATTAAGACTGTGAGGAGATGGTCAGAGGAGGCCTATAGGGCACTGCAGGAATGTTATGAGGTAACAGACTGGGGTGTACTCTGTGAGCCGCATGGAGAGGATATTGATGGGCTCACAGGGTGCATTACGGATTACATCAACTTCTGCGTGGACTCCATTGTCCCTACCAAGACGGTCCAGTGTTATCCTAACAACAAACCGTGGGTAACAAAGGACGTCAAGGACCTTCTGAATGCCAAGAGGAGGGCCTTCAATGATGGAAATAGGGAGGAGGTTAAGGTAATCCAGGCTGACCTGAAGGTGAAGATCAAGGAGGCCAAGGATAAGTACAAAGGGAAGCTAGAACGGAAACTCCAGCAGAACAACACGAGGGAGGTGTGGAGCGGTATGAGGACTATAACTGGCTTCAGACCGACTGGCAACAGGGGGGTCGAGGGTGACCTGGACAGAGCCAACAAACTGAACCTGTTCTTCAACAGATTTAACGACCTGGTTCTTGCCCATCCCCCCTCTAGCCCTTCTCCTGACGACCCTCAAGCCAGCGACGCCCCTGGCCAAACTGCTTACAACTCTCTGGCACCTGTGAGTACCCCTTTTCCCCCTACCCCTCTCCGTCAGAACAATGCCCCCCCCCTCACCACAACGACCCCTATCCCCCCCCATGACCCCAGCTGTGTCTCTCACTGTGGAACAGGTTAGAGGACAACTGCTGAAACTCCATGCAAACAAGGCTGCTGGCCCTGACGACGTGAGCCCTAGGGTGCTAAAAGCGTGTGCCCCCCAGCTGTGTGGAGTGCTGAAGTACATTTTCAACCTGAGCCTGAGTCTCCAGAGAGTCCCTGTCCTGTGGAAGACATCTTGCCTCGTCCCTGTTCCGAAGACGCTGCGCCCCAGCGGCTCCAAGGATTACAGACCGGTGGCACTGACCTCCCACGTTATGAAGACCCTGGAGAGACTGGTGCTGGAACAGCTGCGGCCCATGGTCGGACCCTTCCTGGACGCCCTTCAGTTTGCCTACCAGCCCCGGCTGGGAGTAGAGGATGCCATCCTCTTCCTGCTCGACCGCTGTTATACTCATCTAGACCAGCCGGCAAGCACTGTGAGGATCCTGTTCCTAGACTTCTCCAGTGCCGTCAACACCATCCGGCCAACTCTGCTGGGTGAGAAGCTGGCAGCGATGCACGTGGATAACTCCCTGGTGTCCTGGATTGTTGACTACCTGACTGGCAGACCGCAACATGTGCGCTTACAGCACTGTGTGTCAGACAGTGTGGTCAGCAACACTGGGGCCCCCCAGGGAACCGTCCTCTCCCCCTTCCTCTTTAGCATCCATACCACGGATTTCAGCTACCACACAGAGTCCTGCCACCTTCAGAAGTTCTCTGATGACTCTGCTGTGGTGGGCTGTATCAGTGACGGGGAGGAGGCTGAGTACAGGACTGTGGTGGGAACTTTGTCGCATGGTGTGAGCGGAATCATCTGCAGCTTAATGCGGCTAACTGCAAGGAGCTGGTCATCGACCTGAGAAGGACCAGGACAACAGTGACCCCTGTCCACATTCAGGAGGTCAGTGTGGACACCGTGGAGGAAGTATCTTGGTGTTCACTTGGACAACAAACTGGACTGGGCAAAGAACACTCAAGCCGTCTACAAGAAGGGCCAAAGCCGCCTCTACTTTCTGAGGAGGCTGAGGTCCTTCGATGTCTGCCGGACAATGCTGAGGATGTTTTACGAGTCTGTGGTAGCCAGTGCTATCCTCTATGCTGTTGCCTGCTGGGGCAGCAGGCTGAGGGCAGCAGATGCCAACAGGCTCAACAAACTGATCCGGAAGGCCGGTGACATTGTGGGGGTGGAGCTGGACTCTCTGGCAGTGGTGTCGGAGAGGAGGATGCTGGCCAAACTCAACGCCATCCTGGACAGTACCTCCCACCCACTCCACAATGTGCTGGTCGGACAAAGGAGTACTTTCAGCGGGAGACTCATCCTCCCGAAATGCACCATGGAGCGCCACAGGAAGTCATTCCTGCCTGTGGCCATCAAACTTTACAATTCTCACACCAGTCGTTTGTAAGCCAACTGTATATCCTGTGAAATAGCATAACATCCAGGGATATAACAATGGACATTAGGCAATAGTCTGACACAACTTCTGTAACATAACTACATATTTGGCAATATTCTGGTACAACTGTAATATAACTATGTATATTCTGCTAATAACCTGTAAATCCTGTATATCCTGTATATGCTGCAAATAACTATAAATCCTGTACATCCCAATTACTTGCATAATTGTAATTGAATTGTATACATTATAAGGGTATAGTCTGTAACCTGCACTTTATCCTGGACATCCTGTATATTCTGCTGTACATTCTGCACATTCTGTACAAAAACTTAAAATCATGTACATTCTAATATAATACTGTATATTATACAAGACCAATACTGTATAATTGTAAATGTATAGCTTCTGTACATAATCATTATGCTCCCTGGGAGGATTCACCTCACCCACCGTTTTTTACTTATTGTTATTGACCCCACCCCCTATCCCTGTGTACACTTTCTAATCTTTTACCTCACACCCTTACCCTTGTGTGCTTTGCGAGACTCTGTGCCATTGATACAAAGGAGTTTCCCTCAGGATCAATAAAGTAATCTGAATCTGAATCCACATGGAAGGGGTTTTCAATAAATTGAAAATATCAACTTTAATCCTTTTATTTGTTTGAGGATCGCGTCCTTGTTGTCAAAGTCTGTGAACAGTATTTCTGCTGAAGCCAAAAAGCAGTCTTTTACTATTTCTGAGTCTGAGAACGGTGTTCTGGCCCGCGCCAAAATCCAAGCCATCTCAAAAAATGCCTCTGTTTAACGCTCCGTTAGTGAGCTAGCCAGCGATTCCCAAAGACGTCCGTTTTTTACTCCTTTTTCGAACTTGTGGGTTACATTTTTGACACTCAAGTGACCGACATTTAACCGAGAGCATCCGGTAATTTTTCAAAATAAAATATTGTTATTAATTATCGTATTTCTTCGGCGGCCCGATAATAATCCCGATAATTATTTAGGGGGGCTGAAGAACATTTTAGGGGGGCTTCAGCTTGCTCACAAAGTGAAGCAGTGAGCTTCGCTATTTTACTCTTTCTTATTTCACTGCCAGGCGGATAACTTGGAAATTTGGATGTGCAGTTTTTAAATGGTGCTCCAAGTTGCTTCGTTTGAAACAGGCGCGGGTTTGTTTGCATATTAAGCACAGAGGGTTCAGGCCATGAATAAATAAGAATAAATAAGAATAATAAATAAATAAATAAGAATTTGTCTGTCCTGCTCGCCCCCTCTCAGTCGTCTTCATGCTGATTTTCGTTTGGTGTTAGTGCTGGTTTTTGCCCTTTTTTACTTAAAAAACTACCCATTGTGCTCGCATCTCAAGCTGGCTTGCTCCATCCTCTGTCCGTCGTCCATACCCGCTTGGTGCGTAACGGCGCGTGGGTTTGCAGGCAGGCCGTATTCACGCGAGACCGCAGAAAATTACTTAATTTATTGTTATAAGTGTAATTATTAAGTATTATGCAGATGTTTGTGTTTGTGTTCACTGCATTTTTATGTAGCACATTGTTTTTTTGGCTGTGTTACCATATTGTTAAAAACTAGTATGCCAGTGCAAGCCACCAATTAAAGCTTGACGAGCCGCATGTGGCTCGCGAACCGCGCAATGAGTATCTCTGCCCTATACCATCAGAGATGCTGGCTTTTGAACTGAAAGCTGATAACACGATGGAAGGTCTCCCTCCTCTTTTGCCCGGAAGACATGGCGTCGGTGATTTCCAACAAGAAATCAGATGGGGGTCAGATGGCTAAGCGGGTTAAGGCGTTGGCCTCATGATCGGAAGGTTGTGAGATCGAACCCCGGCTGTGGCTATGTGACGTTGTATCCTTGAGCAAGGCTCGTCACCCTACTTGCCTCAGGGAGAATATCCCTGTACTTACTGTAAGTCGCTTTGGATAAAAGCGTCTGCTAAATGAATAAATGTAAAATGTAATGTAAACAAGAAAGTCAAATTTGGACTTGTCGGACCATAGAACACTTTTCCACTTTGAAATAGTCCATTTTAAATGAGCCTTGGCCCACAGGACACGACGGCGCTTCTGGACCATGTTCACATTCCTTTCACATTCACATTCCTTTTTGCATGATAGAGCTTTAGTTGGCATCTGCAGATGGCACGGTGGATTGTGTTTACCGACAGTGGTTTCCGGAAGTATTCCTGGGCCCATTTAGTAATGTAATTGACACAATCATGCCGATAAGTGATGCAGTGTCGTCTGAGGGCCTGAAGACCACGGGCATCCAATAAAGGTCTTCGGCCTTGTCCCTTACGCACGGTGATTTCTCCAGTTTCTCTGAATCTTTTGATGATGTTATGCACTGTAGATGATGGGATTTGCAAAGCTTTCGCAATTTGACGTTGACGAACATAAAGTATTCCACAATCTTTTTACGCACTCTTCCATAGATTGGAGAGCCTCTGCCCATCTTTACTTCTGAGAGACTCTGCATCTCTAAAACATCCCTTTTATAGCTAATCATGTTACAGACCTGATATCAATTAACTTAATTAGTTGCTAGATGTTCTCCCAGCGGAATCTTTTCCAAATTTCTTTTTTGTTTCCAACCATTTGTTGCCCCTGTTCCAACTTTTTTGAGACATGTAGCAGGCATCAAATTTGTTGATAAAAGTGTAACATTTCTCTGTTTAAACATTTGTTATGTTATCTATGTTTTATTGTGAATAACATATTGGCTCATGTGATTTGAAAGTCTTTTAGTTTTCATTTTATTCAACTTTAAAAAACATCCCAACTTTTCCGGAATTCGGGTTGTAGGTGCATTCCACTGACTGGGTCAAAAACTTTGATTGAGCATATGTTTACATCGATTCAGCATATCTAGATGATAACCGACACTGGTGAAGAGTACAGAACTGAAAGTGAGATTGATTCATACTAAACCTCACTGATCTCAATCAATGTACCCCACAATCGTCTATAAGGCTATTGTGTTTTGGGCAATACTTTTAACAAACTATGGGCAATAGCACCAATACAGTTTCAGAAAGATGGAATTGAATGAAACCGAAGCTGCAGTGCATGTGCTTCAGTGTTTTTGTGGCGTTAGTGTCTACAGTCACCTTTGTTTTTTATAAGCACATCAACCAGTAATTATGCATATCAAAACAATGGCTGACCACTGGAATTACCTTCTAGCTTTAAGGGGAGAGATCAGAGAGTGAGTGATTTTAATTCCTGGCCCACATTATGCACTCATCTGGTCAGTTTCTTATAAAAGAGTGTGTCCAAAGTAACTGTAGTCTTTGTGTGATTGTGTGTGTGTGTGTGTGTGTGTGTTTGTGTAGACAAACATAAAGAACAAACTATAGTATTTAAAATTGCCCTCTCAAGAACTGATTTTGTGAAATTATATACTGTAGCAGTATACATATTGAATACACAGAAGGTTGGACCCAACATATAAGCTAATCATGTTTTCTAAATCGTCTTAAAAGGTATGAGACGTTGGTTGTACCTACTGGAAGCAGCTCTGAAGCATCTTCTTTGTGTGTGTGTTTTACAGTAAAAAGCCTACACGTTGGAATACTGCTTACTTCTCTATAACACATGACACAGACACACATTCTAAAACACATGTATACACACAGACACACTCTAAAACACGTGTACACACACACTTCTGCTATATTACCCTGTCCAGGTCCAGATGAGAGCTACTATTGTGGAGTTGGGGAACCACATCCTCCCACAGACTGTTGATTCACTCTGCATCTGCTCACACACACATTACACAGCCAGCCAAGCTGAAAACTGAAAAGAAAAGTCCCTCTGTAAAGTATACTTGTGCCACTGCTTGAGCAACAGTTAATCTACAGTACCAGCTCTTCCTCTTGCAGTTTCCCTATGCTGCTCCACCCCCGCAAGAACCAGTGAAGACACTACGAAGTCTCATAAATATCCGCAAAGACACCCTGCGACTTGTAAGGTCAGTATTTTACTTCATAGAAATATTGTAATACCAAATAAATTGCATGTACACTATGCATTGCAGCTTAGTATATAATTATCAGGGTTTATATTTTCCACTAAAGTCTTTCTCTTTTTCTCTTTCTCTCTCTCTCTCTCTCTCTCACACACACACACACACACACACACACACACACACACACACACACACACACACACACACACACACACACACACACACACACACACACACAGGTGTAATGAGGATGTTAAGCTACCTGGTGAGGAAATGGGGGAAAAGAACAGAGCCTGCTACAACATTGAGTTTACGTTTGATGCAGACACACAGGTGGCCATCACCATCTTCTACCAGGCCATAGAGGAGTTCCACAGCGGGGTACCAGTGTATGTCTGGGACTGATATATGGCATGTTCTAGAACACGATTATGAGCCCCACTTCTGAGGAAGAAATGACTGAGGGAAGCACTACCATAGTTTGAGGAGCTCTGTTCTTCAGTGTGCTGTGTGTGTATTCTGATATAGTTCTCCTGGTCCCTCTAGTTACCTCCCCCAGGACAGCTCTCTGCAGTCAGAGACGGTGCACTTTAGGAGGGGTGTGAGCCAGCACTTCTGTCTGCCGTCACACTCTGTCAACCTGTCTGAATGGGCTGAGGATGAGGTACAGTAGACTGGATGTATCTGCAGCTGTTTCTGTGTCAGTTAACCCATGACTCTTTCCTCTGACTGCCTCTGCTGTAGCTGCTGTTTGACATGGACAGGGAGATCTTTCCTATGGTGGTGCAGGCAGTAGTAGATGAAGGGGAGGGTGAGTCATACAAACAAGCATCTGTTACTTCTAGTCTGACCAAAGTCCTAAATAAAAACACATTCATTCATTCATTAATAATCTCCTTTGTAGATCACTCGGGCCACTCGCATGTACTCTTGGCTACTTTTGAGAAGGTAAAGAACAGTATTTATTTTTAACTTCATTTCCAGACATAGCATCTGTTTAGTTCTTTGTGTTTAAATTGCATTATTCCAGTAACAGATGTTCAGCAATTCTTGGTTATATGAAGTAGGTTTCAAAAAGTCAACTGTTTTTACAGCACATGGATGGGAGCTTCTGTATCAAACCTTTAAAGCAGAAACAAGTGGTGAGTACCTACCTACCGGCTTACCGGATTACCTGGCTAACAGGTGATATTATTCTATATCCTATCCTCTAGTTCAGACCAGAAAAAAATTATTCTCATTCACGTTTCTTTCCTCAGGTTGATGGAGTGAGCTATCTCCTGCAGGAGATCTACGGCATCGAGAACAAATACAACAGCCAAGAGTCCAAGGTGATGCAGTTGTTCAACTGCTAAAGCTACGCTTCACAGGAAATCACAACTATGGTTGACTGGAACAACTGTTAATACCATCTGAATGCATATGACATACACCTTATCCAGACATACATTCTGTGTTTCGCAGGTGGCAGATGATGAAATTAGCGACAACAGTGCAGAATGTGTTGTGTGTTTGTCTGATGTGAGAGACACCCTCATCCTGCCTTGTCGACACCTCTGTCTCTGCAATGCCTGTGCTGACACACTCCGCTACCAGGCCAACTGTTGCCCCATCTGTAGACTGCGTGAGTCACAACCACTTGTATGTGTCCAAGCAAGAAGAAGTCATGTTGCACACGGTTTATTGTTGTTTAGTGTCTTCTCCTCCACTGTCATGCTTCTCTCTAGCCTTCAGAGCTCTTCTGCAGATCCGGGCCATGAGGAAGCGTCTGAGCCTGTCTCCAGCCGGGATGAACTCTGTCATCACTTCTCAGACCTCTGACTCAGAGGAGCATTCGGTAGGACCTCACACACAACACATCTACATGCACAGTTACCTGCTATTCTGTGCTGTCCAACACATTTCCTCTCCGAGGACCTTAGTTTAAGTCTACTGTGTAAGGGTGCACAAGGACATGTCTTTGGGAGATCAGAGTGAATCATCATGTAGTGATGTAATACAGTGTGTTTCTCCTTCTTTTCTGTCCCCCTCAGACGTCGGAGCACATCCCCCCAGGGTATGAAGCAGTGTCTCTCCTGGAGGCTCTGAACGGCCCCCTGAGCACGTCTCCCTCTGTGCCCCCTCTGCAAACCCTGTCTGGGGCTCATGTGTCTGGGCCCCTGCCCCCCTACAGCAGCGAGACTCACCTACCCCCAGCGCGCTCTCTCTCCCCACCAGACCACTACAACTCTAGCCAACTGAAACTCAAGAAAAGTGGCTCTAAGTAAGTTGGAGGTGGAGTTGATCCACAGTTTACAAAGCTGGAGCCATGCATACAGGAGTAAAAGAGCATTCTATTCTTGTAGTATTCGTAGAGAAGATGAGGTCTCTCACAGCTCAGTGTTTCACCAGGTCGCTCTCTCAGAACTCCTCCGTGCTCCCAGAGGAGGAAGATGAGAAGTCATGCAGTGAATCTGAGGTTCAAGCCACAGCCAGCCGCCGAAAACTAGCTGTGGAACAGCAGGAGGTGTGTGTGTGTGTACGTGCAGTATGTATGTGTGTGTACAGTATGTGTTATTGTGTACAGTGTGTGTATGTACAGTGTATGTCTCACTCTTCTTCTGTGTTTCAGTATGGTGTTACTCCAGAAAGTGAGAACTTGACTCTGTCCTCGTCTGGAGCCAATGACCAGTCGTCCTGTACTGGTACCCCCCTCTCCTCCACCATCACATCCCCTGAAGGTACACAATAGACCAACCTGTCTGAACTCTGCAGAGATCCGGACCAAAAATAAGCAACTGAAGCGAAACCTCAGTACCTACTGCTGTCTGTATTGCCATCTCTCTAGAGCCAGCAAGCAGCAGCCTGGCCCAGTCAGTCATGTCCATGGCCTCCTCCCACTCCCAGCACTCTCACATCAGCACCGACACCATGTCATCCATGTCTGGATCTTACCTGGCTGGAGTTGAGGGGGAGCACGAGGGGCCAGATGGAGGAGAGGCAGAGGGGGAGGAGAACCAGGATGCCCCCATGGAGAG
Organism: Neosalanx taihuensis; assembly: GCA_030340665.1. Taxonomy (NCBI): domain Eukaryota; kingdom Metazoa; phylum Chordata; class Actinopteri; order Osmeriformes; family Salangidae; genus Neosalanx; species Neosalanx taihuensis. Next base: position 7,867,367 of record CM059303.1, on the reverse strand, counting down.
CCGGGGCCCCTCACAGCAGGACGGAGTGAGTGTTCTAGAGAGGAGGGAGATCTAGTTGAACATCTTTGACTGGGATTGTACCTTGAGTTTAAGCCTAACATGCACTAAAGTATACAAAATTCAGGTATAATTAAATAAATGCAAGTACAAATAAAGAAATGCATGTATAAATAAATACATGTTACTTTTGTGACTGTTTTCATACATTGTGTATGAGTGTCAATTAGGCATAAAATTTTATAATTTGTCATTTATTTCGACTATATATTTTTAAATTTAATTTAAGTATTGAACCATTTCATTATTTATTTATCTATTTATTTAGTTAGTTTTGGCCCTTTATTCCTCCATACTAAAGAATTTGTTATATGTAGCAAAATTTAACAATAAACAGGTTTAATATGAATATTGATTGTCATTTTTAATTAATTGTAGAATATAAATGTAGGAAAATTATGTTTAAAAAAAAATATGCAACCTAAAGCTCTGAGTTGCATTTTTGGAAAGACCTGTAGCAGAGCAGCTGTCATTTACTGATTCTGACATTTTGTATACCAAGATCAAATAATTTCATATGAAAATTTTGATATTTCATGTCAGTAATATGTTATTTACTGTAATCTCTCTTTGTATCTCCCTTAACCTCAGGAGATTCCTAATGAGCCAAAGGAACAGAACCTTGTGGTGGCTGTGTCGGAAGACAGAGATTCTGAGGTTACTATACACATGCTCCATTTGGGCAGCCAGTATTGCCAGTGGAATTTAACGTAATTGTTAACATGGATATAAAATGCACAAAAGAAATGGGGGTTGCTAATTAGTGGGAATAAATGCTTTGGTAAGGATGTGTCATTCGGAATTCTCAAAATTAAGATTTTTCCGAAAAGTTTACTCCTGCCAGTTTTCATATACAGCCATAAACCATGAAACCACTGAGGATTGGACAGTTTCCATTACACACATAAAAAATAAGATTTAAGAATGGGTTGCATGTCCTTGAATATGTTTGTAAATGTACCTCCGAAAGTAATTACACTGTGTGGCTGCACAACAGCGAAGCTGACATGTTGTTTTATTTTTAAATTAATTTAAATCAAGGTCGCTTTCACACTTGTAGTGCTATTCTCTTGATCCGGACCACAACAGGAAATGTTACATTTAGACCAGGTTTAGTTTAAATGGACAGATTTGTTTATTAATTTCCACATGTTGAACAGATTGCAATGTATCCTTCTGTTTCTCAGGGAAATGATGTGACAGAGGAAGATTGCCCCTCCCCACCTCATGAGCATGGTAACTATGCAAACAGATATAATCGGATCACTTCTGTGCTTAAGCACAGTGAGCACCCTAACAACACCCTAACACTGTGGTATTAGTGAAGGCATATCACACAAGGCCCTCCAGAGATTGGACCACATGCTATCGCTTTTGTACAGCTAGCTGAAAACAGCCAGTGCAAGTTACTATAATTGTATTCATACATCTTTCCATATTGTATCTTCTCATCTGAGTGTGCTGGATTGCTTGGCTTTTTTGATCTTGTATGTTCTAGTATGAGTGTGTATTTCTCCTAGTATGAGTGCATATGTCTCATGCACCTGATTCTAATGGAGGGTAATTATAAAAAACTCAGGCTAAAGCGGAGATTCTGGAAAACTGCGGATTTGCGTTTGCATATATACGCCATCTAGCGCAATCATAACTACGCCAAGCCTGGGCGGTCTGGTCTAGATGCTCTTCAAGCCAATCAGAATCCTCATTTCGGGGCATCAGCTGCCGAAAACTCAGTTTTCTCAGTTTACACGCAAACGCAAATCCGCAGTTTTTCAGAATCTCTGCTTTAGCCGGAGTTTTCAGAAAGATTAGTTTTCAGAGGCGAAATCTCCGTTTGCGTGTAAACGATAGGTACAAATGAAGGGAAATGTCTCCGTTTAAAAAAATACCCGGCTACGTGTGCACAGGGGGGTAAAGGAAAACTTTTTGGAAAAAGGAGGGAGGGAAATATTAGTTTCTCAAAATACCCGGCTACGTGTGCACATAGGGTTAGTATGAGTGTGTATGTCTCCTAGCATGAGTGTGTATGTCTCTTAGAATGAGTGTGTATATCTCTTAGTATGAGTGTGTATGTCTTAGTTTGAGTGTGTATATTTCTTACTATAGGTATGTATATTTCCTAGTATGAGTGTGTATGTCTCTTAGTATGAGTGTGCATGTCTTAGTATGAGTGTGTATGTCTTAGTATGAGTGTGTGTGAGTGTGTTCTGGATGCTTGTGATGAATGGTGTTGAGCTCATTCTGTGTATTTGCTTACAATGTTCTGTATGGGGTGCTTAATTTCCTACTGCAGCCTGATATTAGAACATGTCAACCATCCACACATTCCACTCTGAATAAGTGATGTTGTAAGTTTGGGTAAGGGGACTGGTGTCACATCTCTTTTCTCTCCTGCTCTCCTTTTTTCAAGGTCAGATAGACTGGTGTGGATGCTGACATGATGATCTCTCCATAAGAGTTGTCTATGCCCAAAAGAGTTGTGTTACATATGTGCGATAGTGTGGGACTTGTGTGTGCACGTGTATAAGAATAACTGTAGTTGTACACAGATTATTTCAAACTGAAATGATGAATAAATGTCAGTAAACCTACTGCAACAATTTATGGCAAAATGTAAAGCTTGTTGTAAAGTGATGTGTCATACAGTGTTTATGTATGCTAAGCTTGTATGCACAGGCGTGTGTGTGCTTCAGGTCAGCTTTCCAGCCTCCACATGCACTATGTTATCCTGCTGAGCTGCCCTCATTTCTTCATTTGAGATCACCATACATATACGTACACACAGCAATGCATGCACTTCTGGTCATAACCTGGACATGCTAGAAATGGCACAATTGTGGAAACTGCTTACGACTGAAGCAATTTAACAAATAAACCAATTTAAAGCTGTTTCCGTAACCTAACCCTACCATAATGTGGTAATGAATGGGTCCTGTGATATAGTCCTCCATTCTAGCATTGCCAGTCAGTGACTGCTGACTTCAACCACGCTGGGCCTGGCTGCTCTTGTTTGACTTTTGCCCTCGCTTACAGGTGGGCGGAGCAGGTGTCCAGAGTTCACCAATAACAATCAGGTCGTCGCCCTCTGTGACACGGCCTCTTTGGGGCTGGATAATGAGCAAGCTCCCGACAGCCATTTCGCCGGTGAGTGGCAACCTACCGAACATGGACCAATGAGAGCTGAGAACTGGGCATGGGCCAAAGGAGGGGGATGGGGGGGGGGGGGCTGTATTAGGTGGAGGTGGATGGGAGGGAGAAAGGAAAAGGAGGGACACAACACATTTTTTATTAATAGTAAAGACAAGAGATATATAATAGGAACTTTAAAAGGTAAGGTTAACGTCTGAGAAGACTAATATCACCTCCACTCTTACACATCTCCCAGGTTGTAAAACAACAAATCAGACAGCTTTCTTTTCATCTCTACCCCTTTTTGTGTCTGTTTTGTCAGGGGTCGCTAGCGGAGCTAGCCTCCATATCTGTATGTTAGAGTATGTGAAAGATATTAGAGAGTATGTCTTGGCATGCCACTTGTGCGTTGGGTCTGAGTATGTGTGTGTGTTCAGGGTTCATGTTCAGTGTCTGTCAGCTCCAGGCTGCTTTGCCTCACATTTGCTACTACACCCTTCTTACACTCATTCCATTTCAGCTTTTCCTCTTCTCCCACATCAAACATGTGTTCATCTGCAAGGTTGGTTGGGTTACTGTGATGAAAATATAGGCTTTACTTATCAAACTTCGTTGGCTTCTTATTTGTTAGCTAATCAATTCCCCTATTATTGCATTGAACAACCACATAAATAATAGAATATAACATTATTAGTGCTTACTTAGGGAAATAAGTGACAAAAGTCGATTGTCAAATACACTGGACAAAGAAATCTCAGAAGCACCAACCAAGACTATCTTTCCATGACTAACTGTCTCTCCTTTAATCCCAACCATTTCTGTGGATGTTCTAAAGGATTATAATGGTGTGTGCCGTAACTGTGTTCTGCTCTCTCTCTGTGTCTATCTCCCGTTCCCACCATTTTGTATCATTGTCTGTCTCCTCTGAATGTTCTCCTCCCTTCTCTGTTCTTTTTCTTGTTTCCTCTGCTCTCTTTTGGATGTCCAGAGGAGGAATCGTGCCCTGTGCACATTGAGAAATAGGTATGACTCAAATTGACTGACAATGGAGATCAGATATAGTAGTGAATGGTCATCATGGCAGTATTGTCATATGAATACATGCCTGTGACTTTATATAGTAAATTAGTCTTAATAAATTAAATATTTTTACAATGTAAAAAAAGTTTATTTAGAAATAACAGGAGCACATACGTATATGAGTTATCAAAATGTTGTATTTGTAATTGTGGATCAATAAAAAACGAATTCGCAATCTGTGTCACAGAAGGTAGCATGCTCATGGGGATTTCCTATTTTCCTCTGGTCAATTTCTATGGCATCTGTCAATCTTTGTCTTTTTTTTACCTTGTAAGTGTTGTAATACTCTATTGGCTTTCAGATGTAGTTTGTAAGCATCCTCTAATTTGGCCGATGTGATTGTTGTATTCCCTTTGATGTGCTGCATATAAGCAGAGATCCCCACCTGCATTCTCAAGAAGGTTTCTGATCTGTTAAGATTTTCTTCACAATAACGCCATACAACTGCTCAAACATCATTCAATGAGTTTTTTTCTTTTCATGACTATTTAAATTGTAGATTCTCACTGAAGGCATCAAAACTATGAATGAACACGTGTAGTTATGCACTTGACAAAAAAAGGTGAAATAACTGAAAACTTGTTTTATTTTCTAGTCTCTTCAAAATAGCCACCCTTTGCTCTGATTACAGTCTTGGCATTCTCTCGATAAGCTTCAAGAGGTAGTCACCTGAAATGGTTTTCACTTCATAGGTGTGCCTTATCACGGGCAATTTGTAGAAATTCTTGCTTTATCAATGGGGTTGGGACCATCAGTTGGGTTGTGCAGAAGTCAGGTTACTACATTTACATGTATTCATTTAGCACAACGCTTTTATCCAAAGTGACTTACAGCAAGTACAGGGACATTCTCTCTGAGGCAAGTAGGGTGAAGTGCCTTACCCAAAGACACAATATCATGTAGCCACAGCCGGAAGTCAAACTAACAACCTTCTGGTCATGAGCCCAACGCTTTAACCTGTGGAGCCGACTCTCTGGTTACTACAGAGCTGACAGCCCTATTGAACAACTGTTAAAATAATTATTATGGCAAGAACCAATCAGCTAACTAAATAAAAACGAGTGGCTATCATTACTTTAAGACATGAAGGTCAGTCAGACCGGACAATTGTGAAAACTTTAAATGTGTCCCCAAGTGGAGTCGCAAAAACCATCAAACGCTAAAACGAAACTGGCACACATTAGGACCGACCCAGGAAAGGAAGACCAAGAGTCACCTCAGCTTCTGAGGACAAGTTAATCTGAGTCACCAGCTTCAGAAATCGCAAGTTAACAACATCTCAGATCAGAGACCAGATGAATGCCACACAGAGTTGTAGCAGCAGACCCATCTGTAGAACAACTGTTAAGAGGAGATTGCAAGAATCAGGCCTTCATGGTCAAATAGCTGCTAGGAAACCACTGTTAAGGAGAGCAGAAGAGATTTGTTTGGGCCAAGAAAAACAAGGAATAGACTATTGATACTTACTTAATTGATACTCCCTGACCAGTGGAAATCTGTGATTTGGTCTGATGAGTCCAAATTTGATATCTTTGATTCCAACCACCATGTCTTTGTGAGACGCAGAAAAGGTGAACGGATGGATTCCATATGCCTGATTACCACTTTGAAGCATGGAGGAGGAAGTGCGATGGTGTGGGGGTGTTTTTCTGGTGACACTGTTGGGGATTTATTCAAAATTGAAGGCACACTGAACCAGCATGGCTACCACAGTATCCTGCAGCGACATGCCATCCCATCCAGTTTGCGTTTAGTTGGACGATCATTTATTTTTCAACAGGACAAAGACCCCAAACACACCTCCATGCTGTCTGAGGACTATTTGACCAAGAAAGAGAGTGATGAAGTGCTGCAGCAAATGACCTGGCCTCCACAGTCACCGGACTTGAACCCAATCGAGATGGTTTGGGGTGAGCTGGCTCGCAGAGTGAAGGAAAAGGGGTCAACAAGTGCTAAATACCTTCAGGAACTCCTTCAAGACCATTTCAGGTGACTGCTTCTTGAAGCTCATCAAGAGAATGCCAAAAGTGTGCAAAGCAGTAATCGGAGCAAAGGGTGGCTATTTTAAAGAACATTTTTTTTAAACAAATTCAGTTATTTCACCATAATTTGTTAAGTACATATCTCCACGTGTTCATTCATAGTGTTGATGCCTTCAGTGAGAATCTACAATGTCAATATTCGTGAAAATAAAGAAAATGCATTGAATGAGAAGGTGTAGCCAAAATTTTGGCCTGTACTGTAGATGGCACCATTTAATATGTTTTATGACACCGATTAACTATAATTTACATACATAATGACAAATGCTTAACTATGACTAAATGTATACATTTATTCAGAAAATAAGACATTAGTTGTCTTCATTTAAACACATCAGTGGTTTCATTGTGCTTGGTATGCTATTACCTCAGACGAACATGAGGGAGGGCATGCTTGCACTGGTTTCTCTAACTGTGGAATATCATTATGGGAAAAGGGGTACAGTGTTTTTGAGAAGTGTGCACTTTTACGTAAACACCCCCAAGTGCTCTTCCACATACCCAGAGGGTGCTGCTCTGGTGGGACACTTTAGCAAAGGGGACATCTGGCTTCTGGTGGTCTCAGAAACAGGTGTAGTCTCTGGACTAGGGTTTGAATTTGAGTGTAATGTGTAATGTATGTTGTGTACAGTATGTATAGTACAGTATATTACACAAAAATTCAAAGGAACAGTGTGGGTATTTAAACCTGCAATCTTGATCTACTAGTACACCACCAACAAATGGTACTTAGTATAACTTTAATGTAAAGTGTAATTAAACCCAACCCTGGTGACTGATAAAAGTGAGATTCTAATGAAGGTGAGCGGAGGAACACCTAAATACCCTGGACTACAAGTGTTTCTATTCTCTCCTTCATTTCTTCTATGCTGGTTGAATTAGTGCTTATACCAGTGCTGATGTAGAATAGACTACAGATAATGATTTAATACCACCTCCCTGTCTCTTCCCCTCTCGCTGTCTCTCTCTTTCTTAGGTCGGATGTATCTGGGGGGTTACAGGCCTGTGTTGGAGCCCCTCCCCCACCATACTTCAACCAATAATATTAACCTTGAGGAGCAGGAAGCAGAGACGGGGGACAGCCGTAGTCCCCCCGAAAAAACATCCTGTCGCGGACCACTCTTTGTGTAACACACACTAGCCCACACACAGTGAAACTGCTGGAGTGTTTGGCTGATGGTTGCCACGCCTCAATCCCAAGAATTGAACCCTTCGTGGGCACCTCCTTATGTAACACACACCCACTCACGTTTGCCCATCCATACTCAGCCCCAACTGGTAGGATCTATTAGAAGTGTACTAAAACCAAATAACTTCCCAGTGGTTGTCTGACCCTTTTTCAATGCCATGTTTAATATATTTACCTGCTCACCACCATATTATTACAGCATCTCTTTGTGCTTTTGTTTTCTTGGGAATAATTTATCACATACGACTCTGTCCAACTACCTGACGTTATAATTTATCACAAGCTGCTCACTGCTTCCTTGCTACCAAGAACCAATCAACCAAACAATCAGGGATGACTGTGAGCTGTAAACTACTTTATAATAGGGTGTTTCTGTTCTGTGTTTGATACCTGTTTGAACACTGAAAACAAGTTACCATTGCTAGGCTACATGCACTGGATGAGACTAGACCAGACATCTCAATTCAACCTGGTGAGTCTGGTCCTGGTTTAGCATGCAGTCCTCTGAAGGTTTCCTCGTCATCCATATTGTTTTCGGCAGAATTACGTCCTGTTAAAACATGCTTTGTATATGAATTTGGCTATAGTAATAAACTAGACTTGGAAGATACCCTGAAATGTCTGATCTCTTCCATATCAGAGATACTTAACTGAAATGGGGACAGGGACTCCAAGTCTCTCCAATAATGTACGTGGAGGGACAGAATCCTTCTCCACACACACCTCCACCAGCTCCTCCGGTGGGATCCCCAGGCGTTCCCAGGCCAGCCGAGAGACATAGTCCCTCCAACGTCTCCTGGGTCTTCCCACGGGCCGCCTGAGGGAGGCGTCCAAGAGGCATCCGGAACAGATGCCCGAGCCACGTCAGATGGCTTCTCTCAATGTGGAGGAGCAGCAGCTCTACTCCAAGCTCCTCTGTGTAACCTAGGTCCTCACCCTAACTCAAAGGGAGTGCCCAGCCACCCTGCGGAGGAAACTAATTTTGACCGTTATCTTGTCCTATCAGTCATGACCCAAAGCTTAACATCAAAGGTGAGAGTAGGAACGTAGATTGACTGGTACATTTTAGAACTTTGCCTTACGGCTCAGCTCTAGTACACCCCAACAGTCCGATAGAAAGACACCATCACTGCAGATGCTGCACTGATCCGCCTGTCAATCTTAGTTTTAATCCTTCCCTCACTCATGAACTAGACCCCGAGATACTTGAGCTCCTCCACTTGGGGAAAGGTCTCCCAACCCACCCAGAGGAGGCAAGCCACCTTTTTCTGGTCAAATTTGGAGGTGCTGATACACTCGGCTGCAAACCGCTCCAGTGCATGCTGCAGGTCCTGATCCGAAATGAGATCCTATGCCATCTCAGATTTATGAACCCTCCTCAGACAACAGGGTAAAGAAATCCCAAACCAAGAAGTAACTGTCTCTTTCGTCCAGATGAACCTGAGGAACACGTGACCTTGGATTTCTCTGTCATACTGAGTAAACCAAGCAAAACAGCTCTACCGAACTGCGCCAGAACTTAAGGAAAGTTTCTATGCTTTTCTTGGACAACTACGGAAGACTTCTACGCTTATATCGAATGGACCAACCTGAGAACACGTGACCTCTAAGTCCTCCTGTCATATCAAGCCCATGCCCTTTCCTGGAAACATAGGAAGGCCCACGAAAGCACCAGGGCCTGTGATGACATACTGTGTGCTTCTCTTGGGCAACAGCCCCAACTTTCTACACAACGAACAAAGTAACTGTGACTGACTCATTTCTCACTAGTGAACATTGGCATTGTGTACATGAAATGTACGTTGATGTTAAGATGAGAATCCTCTTTTTAGCATAGCTTAGCTTCACATCTCACTGCATAGATCCAGCTTATCTCTTCTTTCCCCGTGTCCCTGTCTGTCCCTGTCTCACTTTCAATATAGAACCACTGTATTGTGATCTATATCAATTCTGGTATTTGTTCATCATCATTACATTTGCTTGAAATAAACTCTTTGTTTATAATTGAATACCTCATTTTTTTATAATTATCTTGTTATCTAAATGTGTACTACATCTAAGAACTTTATACCTGTAGTCGCACTGTAGTCTGATGCGAGCTAGCCAGCGATTCCCAAAGACATCCGTTTTTTACTCGTTTTTCGAACTTGTGGATTAAATTTTTGACACTCAAGTGACCGACATTTAACCGAGAGCATCCAGTCATTTTTCGAAAATAAATATTGTTATTAATTATCGTATTTCTTCGGCGGCCCGATAATAATCCCGATAATCATTTAGGGGGGCTGAAGAACATTTTAGGGGGCTTAGCCCCCCTAAAACAGGGCTAACGACGCCCATGGTTTGCCCTATTGCCCTCTGGCAGGCGCCTCAGGAGCCTCCGGTCTAAGACCAGCAGAACTCTGTCACTTTTGAACTCCACCTCGCGCCAACCCCTGCCCCCCTATATTTGTTTCATTTTACACATCTGCATATAGTACCATTTTGCAGGGGATACAAATTATATCAGGCAAAAAAGATGCAAACTTCGGTTTTGTCAAGTTCAACTCTCTCCACTCCACAAGTTTAATAATACAATCAGAACTCAGCTAAACTGTAGTTTGTTTTAGTTTCATTGATGAAGATGGTCACTAAATCACACTAGGCTATTACAGTCTGTTGTTCACAGGTCAAAAGTTTACATACACTAGTGAAGATCATGTATGCCATGGCAATATAGGGTTTTCAATAAACTCTACAACTCTTATTTTTCTGTGATGGAATGATAAGGAGCACATATTTCTTTGTCACAGAAAACATTCATGAAAAATGGTCCTTTTACGAATTTATTATGGGTCTTTTGAAAATGTGTCAAAATCTTCTGGGTCAAAAATATACATACAGCACCTTGAATTACCAATTTGGTGATGTAGAAAAAGTTGTTTCAATCCAATTTGCTTTTTGGCATGGCCTCCTAACTTCTTACGAGTGATTATGATTGACTCCAGCTGGTGACTTCTTTCAGTCCATGTAAATAGGGCTTGTTTGACACATTCACTAGACTCAGCCAGAAATACTACAATGGGAAAGTCTAAGGAGCTCAGCACGGATCTGAAAAAGCGCATCATTGACTTGAACAAGTCAGGAAAGTCCCTTGGAGCCATTTCAAAGCAGTTGCAGGTCCCAAGATCAACTGTGCAAACAATTGTTTGTAAGTATAAAGTGCATGGCACAGTTGTATCATTGCCACGATCAGGAAGAAAACGCAAGCTATCACTTGCTGCTGAGAGAAAATTGGTCAGGTTGGTCAAGAGTCAACCAAGAACCACCAAAAAGCAAGTCTGCAATGAGTTGGAGGCTGCTGGAACACATGTGTCAGTGTCCACAGTCAAGCGTGTTCTACATCGCCATGGGCTGAGAGGCTGCCGTGCAAGAAGGAAGCCATTACTCCAGAAGCGGCACCTTACGGCTTGACTGAAGTTTGCTGCTGATCACATGGACAAAGACAAGGCCTTCTGGAGGAAAGTTCTGTGGTCAGACGAAACTAAAATTGAGCTTTTTGGCCACAATGACCAGAAATATGTTTGGAGGAGAAAAGGTGAGGCCTTTCACCCCAAGAACACCATACCTACCGTCAAACATGGTGGTGGTAGTATTATGCTGTGGGCCTGTTTTGCTGGCAGTGGAACTGGTGCTTTACAGAAAGTAAATGGAATAATGAAGAAGGAAGACTACCTCCAAATTCTGCAGGAAAACCTAAAATCATCAGCCAGAAAGTTGGGTCTTGGACGTAGTTGGGTGTTCCAACAGGACAATGACCCCAAACATACATCAAAAGTGGTGAAGGAATGGCTAAATCAAGCTAGAATTAAGGTCTTAGAGTGGCCTTCCCAAAGTCCTGACTTAAACCCCATAGAGAATATGTGGACTGTGCTGAAGAGACAAGTCCGACTCAGAAAACCAACAAATTTAGTTGAACTGCACCGATTCTGTCAGGAGGAGTGGTCAAAGATTCAACCAGAAGCTTGCCAGAAGCTTGTGGATGTCTACCGAAAGCGCCTAATTGAGGTGAAAATGGCCAAGGGACATTTAACCAAATATTAACATTGCTGTATGTATATTTTTGACCCAGCAGATTTTGTCACATTTTTAAAAGACCCATAATAAATTCATAAAAGAAAAAATTTTCATGAATGTTTTTTGTGACAAAGAAATATGTGCTCCTTATCATTCCATCACAGAAAAATAAGAGTTGTAGAGTTTATTGAAAACCCTATATTGCCATGGCATACATGATCTTCACTAGTGTATGTAAACTTTTGACCACAACTGTATAAAGAAACCTTGAATATATATATACAGAAACCTTGAATATATATACAGAAACCTTGAATATATATACAGAAACCTTGAATATATATAAAGAAACAATGAATATATGGAATGAAACTTGACTGATGTCAGACTTCACCGCAGTGTCAACGCCAGACAGAGAGAAGCAGTCTTAACCCTGTGAGCCCGTACGTATCATATTTGATACATACATTTCTGGAGCTCATTGCATCACCATCAAACGTAAACTTTGCATGAAACCCTTTTGCATGAACTCTTTTACATGTATGCTTCCCCGTAGTGGACATACTTCGCTTTCCCAATGTTTGGATGTGTGCTTTTTCTGTCATTCAAAGTGGGTCGCATCGTGCGAGCGCACATCTGTGATACTCACCATCAAGAAACTTAGCCATTTCATAGTTTTATGGTCAGAATTTCTCTAAATTACTTAGCAATAATTTTAAATGGACAGTTAGTTTGTCCTTAAAACGTTGTATTACTCAGTTTTATAATTACAGTTTGTAGTTATATCGAGCAGAAAGTCGGGTATATCTGTCCAGTGTTTTACATGGATTATGTCTTCCATAGGCCATCATGCAGTGTTTGGATGAGTTAAATACACAATTTATAGATTGAAATGGGTTCAAGAATTTCACTTAGACTATTCATATTGGCTGATCACTGATCACCAGTAGTTTTTTTAATACCTGTTGTATCAAATGTGATACAAAAATATATTTTTTTTAGCATTTCTTTTTGTCAAATTTCTTTTTACATTTTGTCAAAGGGCCAAATAAATAGTTCATATCCAAAAAATTAGAATTTTCTGACCATTCTTTCATAGTTCAGGGCTTACAGGGTTAAAGAGTCTACTACAAGCACTCAGACAGGGCACGTGATTGGTTCCTGGCGCGAGATCTACGAATGAGAGCATATCCCGTGAGCTGATTGGCGGTGCATACTTGTTGTAGCTCACCACTCTCGTTGACGCTGGCAACTATGGAGTTTGTTAGACCTGTTTCATAATTCATAACAAAGCGTGTCAGGAAAGTTCCAAAAATCCACACACACAAATGCAGAGATATGTAACTTGTGTTTGTCAGGTAAAATAACTTTGTGAATTTCCTAACGTTTGTGTGTTTGAATTATGAAACTGAGCTAACTCCATAGTCAACTGTCTCCCGTATCTTAGTGTTGTATCAGAAATCAACTTTTCATTAAGCCCTTACAATGCCTCCTAAACACCGCGAGGGAATGTATAAAAGTTTTATAATTGAATAGATTTAAGTAAAATCTATATATAGAATATATATATATATATATATATATATATATATATATATATAAAGTAAATATACATATTACATATGTATACATATCGCGGAGGGTTCCGGTCCCGATAAACGAGGGATTACATTAAATCTTTGATAAAAATGAAAATGAAACCTCCTCCCTCCCCTTTAACCTCCATACCTCATCCCTCTCTCTCCTTCCATACTTCCTCCATCCCCCCTCCCTTTCTATTTTACTTAAATGTGCTTACCACTTCACACATGAGCTTCTCTTCTTACATTGTAAAATAAAAAAAATGTAAGTTGTCTAGAATCCAAAGGTGGCTCAATTTGCCCATTATACCCTACTGTGTTGCTTATGCAAATACTTTTGGCGTTTATTTACCTCTTGCCACCTGCCTCTGAAAAAAGCGCAAGAGGAAACTGAGACTTTAGAGTAGGAAGTGACGCACCATTTTGAGGCGTGACTTGAATTGATTAAGTTTATAGTCAGTGTCGTGGAAAACGATTGACGTTCTGAGTGTGAATGATGCACGAATGTTTGTTATAACTCATACCAGGAATCAGAACGTGGATTATTGTCAGCTGTTTCGTCAATTATGCTATATTAAATTATTCCCGTTATAGACGGTTAGCCTGCAACTGGAAAACAAAGGTTTGAGGACAACATAATTAGAAGTCTTAAGTCAACTCTAGACACAATCATGGATGTAACTTTTTTGTTGCCAGCCGCTGTATTCACGCTTCTGGCAATTATTTTGGCTTCAATGTTATTTCGTAACAGCAGCTCATCGACTGAACCAAATGCGGATAAAGCACAGTCGGTAAAAGGAAAGGTTAAAACGGGATTAGAGGAATCGGGACGGTTGCTAAATGTAAATGAAAAACTGGTTAAGACAAACAAAGGTTTAGCAGATGCTGATCAAATTACGTGCAAGGAACATGAATCCAAAGAAAAGATAAACAGTTGTCATGTTCCTGCGGATATTAGTACAGTTCCGGAGAAAAAGCGTACCGCCACGGAAGTTGAAGGAAAAGAAGAGACAGTGTCCTCGTGTTTTACGGTAGGAGCCCATGTAGAGCATTACAGTAGGCTAATAGTTCAGCGTTTATGTTGGTTTTCTTATTAACCGGGTTCATCTTAAATCGCAAAACTAAAGCTAAATACAAAATTAAAGATCTTTTATGTGATTTTTAACCTACTAGGAAAACTGCGTTTTCTTTCCTAAATATAGGAATTATATAGTTGTACCTATACAATTAAGACACGTACTGTTACGTAACATGCACAATTTAAATTATTGGGTCGTACCAGTCTAGCACAGCAGAAGCCGGAAAACGGCCAAAACTTGAATCGGGTGTATTGTAGCAGGCAAACATCTACGCTATATTACCAAAATTATTTGGTCACCCATCCACCAAATACTTTTGGTTATATAGTGTATAACATGCCTAATGGTTGTAATTTTAATGTACCACTTAAATGACACCTGCTATGTGATGCTAGGCAGAAAGTCATAGTGTGTTTTAGCCCATAAGTGTTTCTTAATAAAAATAGATTAAACACGCTACATATGCTGGTCACCAATTTGGAAAATGAGGCCATAACGCCACCTGGAACCAGGGAAAGCCTGGAGCTCTCCTCCAACACTCAGACGTCTCAGCTGGAACACAGTCGTCACATAAACACACAAGATTACCCCAACACCATGATCTTATGCTGTATTTTTAAAGCCCTTACAGTCTTGATAGACGTGGTACCAGTAAACTTGCCCTCCGGGCAGGAGGATTACTGGCCACCAATAGTGAAGATACAAACTTAAGCCTGTCTCTCACATCCTGGCCAGGCATTTTGACTAGGGCTGAAGTGGCCACTGTTTAAGGTAAATGTACTTAATACCCTAAGTATAGCCAACATGTCCAGACTTCAGAATGAGGCTGGTATTGTGCCAGATGGTGTAGTGCACTTAAAGAGAGATGATATGGCATCAACGGTAGTGGTGTCTACTCTGAAGGCTGTGGGATATACTCAGTTGGGACCCTCCTTGTCTTAGGGTTGTATTGACTATTCCAGCTAGTCTCTGTGAGATGACTTACAGTATTCCCCTGCACCCCTGCGGTGTAGTGGCCCCACAAAGCTGTAAGGGCCTCACCCAACATTTTACTTTTTTTAAAATTAATCATTACAATATTTCCCATTTATACAGAAAGCCTATATTAATTCATTCAATAATACAAAAACAAGCTTATTCTAGCAACAATTGACATCGGCAGAACCTCAAATAGAATCACTATTCAAACAATACCATCTGCTGACTGAAAATAGGAACCAAAAAACGTAAATAAGCTTGCCATTTATCTGGGGAAAATGGCTAATGGAAAACGGTTTTCTGGAAGCAATCATTGTCAATAACAATGCAAAATGCAACCCTTTGGTCGTGGTCTAGACCCCTGTGTACACACAGCAGTGCAAAATGGCAAGTTGTCGTGCTAAAGTGTCTTGTGCAGAGTGGGTGAAGTGCTGTACCAACAGTATCAAGGACTCATCCCATTGACAGTGTTGCTTCACTGGTTACTAGTTCAACAGGCTTCCCTTGTACGTGATTGAGAACATTTTGTGCTACAGCATCTCACCATCATCTTTATGTAGCTTAAAGACAATACATTTTTCATGCACTGTATGCTTCTTGTACAGTATGATAAGCATCTGTTTGTGATGTTTATGTAAGAATGTATGTATACAGTCATTATTTGGTCTTGTTTTGCAAGGATGCTTCGGTAACTGCTGTCACTGAAGAGATGAATGACCCTACTTCAAATCCAGAAAACGAACATGGAATTATGGGTTACTCCAGCTCAGTGTCTCTGTTGGGCACTTCCAGCTACTCTCACACGAGAACCAGAGAGAGCCTAGATGACTGGGGTATGTAATAAAAAAAACATTTCTAGACATGGGGCCTTTCCAATCCAATGTCGGTGTGGATGTCGATTCAAACTGAAAACAGAATCCACTTGACCACGTTTTACAAATAAAAGTTGAACTTTAGTCTTCGTTTTTACACATTACGAAAACACACATGAAATAACTAAATTAGCCACTAATAAATAAATAAAAAGTTCCAAAGTCTGCCGGAGATACAGTCAGGTAAGAAACGTTGTTTGCTTCCACGGCTGTTTACAAGCTGAAAAGAGGCGCGAGACCATTCCTAAGGAAGCCGAGTTGGCCAGTTCTTAAAGCGACAGTACACATTTCTAGTCTATGTATTACAGATAACCTATGCATATGAATTCTAATTCTAATCGTAATTAGAATTCCTACATAATATCAAACATTTTAACCATGAAATATCTTTCTATGAAATTATACATTTGAAATTATTAATATGAAGTTATGTATCATTTTAACATAAATTCTACTTCAAATCTATATAAATTCTACTTTGGCCGCTAAACCTTGTATTCTCCCACTAATGAATGGACAAGGTGCAGGATTTTAATAACTTAATGTTGACGGGTATGAATTTGCTTCCCTGTCCAGTGGAGTCCAAGGCAGAGGTCTGCACCAACTCCTTATTGCTCCTACAAAACAAAAACAATAGATTCTAAATCTAAATTTTACATTTGGCGAGACCTGAGCCCAACCTACCCCCTCCCCATCTCATACTTCTAAGTGGGAAACCTGCAGGAAGTCTGCCTACCTGTCAAACTAGATTCACGCTGCCAACTCCAACCAGGTAAATTAACCCACTGTCCCATGTAGTGACATTACTAGCATCAAGTGCAAATTAGTTCAATTTTGAATCTTGAAAGAGATTTGAATCTCAATGAATTTTACCTGGTTAAATAAAGGATATTGATTGATTGATTGATTATTTTTTATTTGTTTACTTTTAGGATTTCTTTGACTGCTAAGACCAGGGGTCTCCAATCCTGGTCCTCGAGGGCCACTGTCCTGACGGTTTTAGATGTTTCCCTGCTCCAGCCCTTTGTTAGAATCAGGTGTGCTGGAGCAGAGAAACAACTAAAACCTTCAGGACAGCGGCCCTCGAGGACCAGGATTGGAGACCCCTGGTTAAGACCCTTAAAGAGGCTTCTCTAACCCAGGGGTGTCTAATCCTGGCCCTTAAGTGCCACTGGCCTGACAGTTTTAGATCTTTCTCTGCTCTAGCACACCTGATTCCAATGAATGGTTATTATCAGGCTTCCACAGAGTTTGTGCAGGGAAACATCTAAAACTCTCAGGACAGTGGCCCTCAATGACAATTCATTACTGTCCACGGAAGTGAAATTGTGTCTGGAACATCCACAGATTTTGACAGCTTTCTTCTCAAGGCTGACTTTGTCGACCTTAACAACAAGGTGATGTCGAAAATGTTTGTTGTATGCTCAATATACGTATACATGCTGTATATTGGGTAATCTCGGGCCAGTCATCGCCTCCCATGGCTTCTCCTATCACTGCTACGCTGACGACACGCAGCTATATCTATCCTTTCCACCAACTGATCA
This sequence comes from Neosalanx taihuensis, assembly GCA_030340665.1. Taxonomy (NCBI): domain Eukaryota; kingdom Metazoa; phylum Chordata; class Actinopteri; order Osmeriformes; family Salangidae; genus Neosalanx; species Neosalanx taihuensis. The sequence goes on along the minus strand of CM059303.1, from coordinate 7,849,758 downwards.
AGGGATATCGACCAGAATCGAGGCCTGCCTCTCTGACATCTCAGCCTGGATGACCAGACATCACTTCCAGCTGAACCTCACCAAAACAAAACTCCTCATCATCCCTGCCAAACCCTCAATCACCCACGATCTCTCCATCACTATGGGATCTGCAACAGTGACCCCTTCATCCTCGGCCAGGAACCTGGGGGTCACCTTGGACGACAAGCTCTCCCTCACAGCTCACATTGCCGCAGTCTCTCGGTCATGTAGATTCACCCTCTACAACATCAGGAAAATCAGAAAATACGTCTCTCAACATTCCACCCAACTGCTAGTCCAAGCCCTTGTCCTCACAAAGATGGATTACTGCAACTCGCTACTAGCCGGCCTTCCTGCAAATGCAATCCGTCCCCTTCAGAGGATACAGAGGATGCAGCCGCTCGTCTGGTTTTCAACCGACCCAGACGCTGTCATGTCACCCCATTCCTCATCGCCCTCCACTGGCTTCCCATCATGGCCCGCATCAGATTCAAGACCCTGGTGCTGACCTTCCGGGCTGTAAACGGGACTGCCCCGACCTATATCAACTCTCTCCTCCAGCCCTACACCCCCACCCGTCACCTACGGTCATCTGCTGACAACCGTCTAGTGGTACCTCCCCTCAAGAGCGCCCGAGCGCAACACAAACTCTTCCACTGCCTGGCTCCCCAATGGTGGAATCAACTCCCCACCTCTATCAAAAGCACAGACTGCCTTCTCACCTTCAAGAGAAGGCTTAAAACTCACCTATTTAAAGAATTTAATGGCACTTAGGAATAGTATGGCACTTCACATAATCTAATGTGCTTTAGAACAATCTGTTGGTCCCCATATGGTGACTTTCCAGTGTTGTTTGTTGTATCTCTTGCTTTATGTTCACAATTGTTGTGTTATGCATTCATAGTTCTTCCCTTGGCACTTATTGGTTCTCATGATGTATGATTCACGATCTAAAAAACCGGCTGTGTTCGGGGTCTATCACGTTTCTATGCTCAATGACTGATGCTCTTTGTAAAAGCTCTCTCTTGTAAGTCGCTTTGGATAAAGGCGTCTGCTAAATGAATAAATGTAAATGTAAATTGTATATACGAATATATAGTTGCAATAAAAAATACTCAATCTCTTGAGTGGCTTATAGGTAAATTGTAAAAAGTTCCGCTGTTTGCAAAAAATAAAGTAGATGAGAACAGTTTAAGTTGTTGAGTGAAACTAATATTACTGTGGTTTTCAACCAAATTCAACAAGAAATGCTGCCTGTAGTCTTAAAGTTATTCAAGTGACACTGTCTTCAGTCTGTATTCATGACAAGCATCTTCAGTACTTAGTAGAGAACCCTTTGAAATTATTAAAATCCCTGTGTCAAGCAGACCTGGTGCAACAAAAAATTTGAATTGAATATTCATTTAGCAGATGCTTTTTTTCCAAAGCAACTTACAGCAAGTACAGGGACATTCCCCTTGAGGCAAGTAGGGTAAAGTGCCTTGCCCAAAAACACAACATCATATAGCCACAGCCGGGAATCAAACTCACAAATTTCCGATTGTGAGGCCAATGCCAGTGACTGCTGAGCCACCTGAATACCCAGCTACCTGAATACCCTAATCAAGGGCTTCATTCGTTCAGCTGTGCTTGAGATAGAACACCTAAATACCTTGTTAGAGTGATGTTTGACTGAAGTCAAAATAATTGTTCATAAAAGGTCAGAGAAGAGAAAATAGATAGATAGATGAACCTTTATTTGACCTCCAGGGGGTGGAAATTGCAGTTCACAACAGCAGCAGGGTAAAGTAGAGCACACAGAGTTGCAGGGTAATATACAATAATGACAATAACATAATAATAGCAATAGGCGGGCACGATAAAGTCCAATATAAAAAATAAGAAAATAAGTAAGTTAAGTAGTCCAGTTAAGTAGTCCAGTATAAAAAATAAGTTAGGTAGACATATAGACAGTTATTTCACTTGAGGAGAATTACGGCATTACAGTATTGCAAAAGTTAAGTAGAAATATTGCACTTAATACAGAATGTGAATATAACACGAGTATTGCATGTGAATGAGGTAAGTAATAAAAGTAAAAAAGCAATACTGCATGTTGGTGAAGTAGTGATGGTAATAGTTATAATAATGGTAATGGTGTAGCAGATTCAGATTCAGAATACTTTATTTATCCCGAGGGAAACTCCTTTGTATCAACGGCACACAGTCTCGCAAAAGCACACAAGGGTAAGGGTGTGAGGTAAAAGATTAGGAAGTGTACACAGGGATAGGGGGGTGGGGGCAATAACAATAAGTAAAAACGGTATGTGAGGCGAGGTGACTCCACACAGGGAGGGGGGGCGGGGGCAGAGGCTTGGATAAATGATTATGTACAGACTATCTGATTACAATTATACAAGTATTGGTCTTGTAGGATATACAGTATTATATCAGGATGTACAGGATTTCGTTTTTTTTGCAGGATATACAGCAGAATATACAGGATATACAGGATAAGGTGCAGGTTACAGACTATACAGTTATAGTCTATACAATTCAATTACAATTATGCAAGTATTGGTCTTGCTGAATATACAGTGTTATGTCAGGATATACAGGATTTACAGGTTTTTAGCAGAATATACCTAGTTATATTACAGTTGTACCAGAATATTGCCAAATATGCATTGTTATGTTACAGAAAGTGGTGTCCGACTATTGCCTAATGTCCATTATTATATCACCGGATGTTATGCTATGTCACAGAATATGCAGTTCAGATTCAGATTCAGATTACTTTATTGATCCCGAGGGAAACTCCTTTGTATCAACGGCACACAGTCTCGCAAAGCACACAAGGGTAAGGGTGTGAGGTAAAAGATTAGAAAGTGTACACAGGGGTAGGGGGTGGGGTCAATAACAATAAGTAAAAAAATGGTGGGTGAGGTGAATCCTCCCAGGGAGCATAATGATTATGTACAGAAGCTATACATTTACAATTATACAGTATTGGTCTTGTATAATATACAGTATTATATTAGAATGTACATGATTTCCAGTTTTTGTACAAACTCAGGCTCAGGCTACAAAACTACAGGCTCAAACTACAGACTCAGGCTCAGGTTGAAGATGTACTGCAGCACTCCACACAGCTGGGGGGCACATGCTTTCAGCACCCTAGGGATCACTTCGTCAGGGCCAGCAGCCTTGTTTCCGTGGAGTTTCAGCAGTTGTCCTCTAACCTGTTCCACAGCTGGGGTCATGGGGGGGGGGGGGGGGGGGGGGGTCGTTGTGAGGGCGGGGGGGCATTGTTCTGACGGAGAAGGGAGGGGGCAAAGGGGTACTCACGGGCACCAGAGAGTCGTCAGCAGTTGAGTCAGGGGCATCGCTGGCTTGAGGGTCGTCAGGAGAAGGGCTAGAGGGGAGGGGTGGGCAGGAACCAGGTCATCAGTTTGTTGGCCCTGTCCAGGCCGCCCTCGACCCCCCCCCCCTTGTTGATAGTGATACATGATAGTGGCTATGGACAGCAGTATTTAGTGATTATTGTTAAACAGTCTGACAGAAGCAGGAAGGAAGGACCTGCGGAATCTGTCCTTCACACACCGAGGGTGAATCAGCCTATTGCTGAAGCTGCTCTCCAGAGCGGACAGTGAGTCCTGCAGGGGGTGTGACTCGTGGTCCAGCATAGTTGTCAGCTTTGCCAGGACTCGTCTGTCACCCACCACTTGAATTGAGTCTAGAGGGCAGCCCAGGACTGAGCTGGACTTCTTGATGACCTTGTCCAGCTTCTTCCTTTCCCTCTCAGTGATGCCGCTGCTACAGCAGACCACATCGTACATGATGGCTGAGGCCACCACTGAGTCATAGAAAGACTTTAGGGCCCTGCACTCTGAAAGACCTCAGTCTCCTCAGGAAGTAGAGCCGGCTCTGACCTTTCCTGTACAGTGCATCAGTGTGGTGAGTCCAGTCCAGTTTGTGGTTCAGGTGAACACCCAGGTACTTACAGGACCCCTCTCTCTCAATGTCCATTCCCTGAATGTTCACTGGTGGGGGGGGAAGGTCGGCGTTTGCGGAAATCCACCACCATATCCTTGGTCTTGCCCGCGTTGATGAGGAGGTGGTTCGGCTGACACCAGTCTACGAAGTCCTGCGTCAGTTGTTTGTACTCTGTGTCATCGTCGTCACTGATCAGGCCATCAGAGAACTTGAGCAGGACGCAGCCCTTCGAGTTGTGTCTGAAGTCAGCAGTGTAGAGGTTGAAGAGGAAGGGCGCTAGCACCATCCCCTGTGGGGCCCCCACACTGCAGGTCAGGAGATCAGACACACCGTCCCTGGTTCTCACAAACTGGGGTCTATTAGTGAGGTAGTCCAGGGTCCAGTCGGTCAGGGGTACATCCACCCCAGCCCGCACCAGCTTGTCCCTCAGAAGCACTGGCTGAATGGTGTTGAACGCGCTGGAGAAGTCAAAGAATGTAATCCTCACAGCACTGCCAGGCCTCTCCAGGTGGGTGAGAGCACGATGAAGCAGGAAGATCAATGCGTCGTCCACCCCGATTCCAGGTCTGTAAGCGAACTGCAGCGGGTCCATCTCTGGGCTCACCTCAGCGGAGGTGGCCCAGAATCAGCCTCTCTAGTGTCTTCATCATGTGTGATGTGAGAGCCACTGGCCTGAAGCTGCTGAGGTCCCTAGCCCGCGGTGTCTTAGGCACTGGTACCAGAGCAGTGGTACCCTGTTCAGCTTGAGGCTGAGATTGAAGACCTGCCCCATGATCCCACACAGTTCGTCCGCGCAGGATTTCAGGAGCCTGGGACTAATTCCATCTGGACCAGCTGCTTTTCGTGCATTGATCTTTCTCAGCTCTCTCCTAACTTTGACTAGGTGTGAAAGCTAGGGGTGTGCTCGGGGGGTAGGTGACGGTGAGTCTATTGGGTGGTCTATTGTTGAAACGTGACTGTTAAGTTAGATCTTTTTTCCATTTCTATGCCTAGATAAGAAGAGTGGCGGTTTTTAATTCAACCAGCAGAGAGTGCTATTGCCTTGGACAAGCTTCTGTAGTATTGGCAAGGGAGATAGCTGACAAGGTATTACGTTTTTTGCTTGAATTGCTTGAATTGCTTCAATACTATAGACACATGCTTAGATCAAAGTAACATACTTTAAGCTTTTGTTACCACACCTTAAACACAGTGTAACCAGACCTTAAACAAAAGCGCTGCTTTGCACTTTGGTTGCAGTTCTGCAACACACATGCTCCTGCGCACTACACACTATTTCACACATAAGACGTTTCGTTTATAAATAAATGTCATTGGTACCATTGGGAAAACACATCTATTCAAAATACAAAACACATTGGGCGATTGAAAACACTTACCAAATTTTTACTATATGGCGCACTTAAAAGTTTTTAATTTTCTCAAAAAACGACAGTGTGCCTTATAATACGGAGCCCCTTATGTATGGATCGATTGGTTACCGTTTTCACCGGACTATAAGTCACTACTTTTTCCCCCTACTTTTAACCATGCGCTTGTATCCAAAGCGCCTTACAAGAGAGAGCATTACAAAAGACCATTGGTCACTGATCATAGCAGGGTTACACTTACAGTCCCCAAGCATAGTGGGTTTACAGATTATGAAACATATACCGTGAGAAAACAGTAAGAGAAAGAAAAAGTGACAGTGGTTTTGTGTTCAGTGGTTTCAGTACGCAGAAGGAAGGAGAATGAAGCAACTTGGCTTTAGTGCACAGGAGGAAGATGAATAAAACCATCAAAAAACGTTTCTGTTTTGTTCGATCAGCACTTATACTGCCGCGTTAAAGGCATTGTTCAGAAACAATCAGTTCAGGTATATGAATAAACACTTATAGTACAAAATACCGTATTTTCCGGACTATAGAGCGCACCTAAATATAAGCCGCACCACCTAAAATTGAAAATATATATATATTTTGTCATGTAAATATCTTATTTCTCAACCTGGGTATCGGCGGCTTATAGTCCGGTGCGGCTTATATGTGACAAAATATATATATATTTTCAATTTTAGGTGGCGCGGCTTATATTTAGGTGCGCTCTATAGTCCGGAAAATACGGTATGCTGCGTTCACACTGGGCACAAATTTGCTAATTGGGTGTCTGATACACATGTTAAGTCAATGTACACGTGGCTAGAGGTCCTGTGGCACAAATCTGGTAATAGTGTGAGCTAAGTTGTGAAGTTGGTAACCAATCAGGGACTCTGCTTTTGGTAGTGATGTATTGTGGCCTGTGACGTGACCTGATCAGTGTGACCAAGATGCAAAATGGATGACCCTAAACTAAGTTTTTAGTTCAGCCCAACGGTATGTAAATCGGCATCTGAATAAAAATGAGATGGTAAATGGGAAGTGTAGTCTCTGAAAATGTGCTTTTTGATGAAGCGCCTAATTTGTAACATAGCTCCAACATTTCTATCACCTAGTTGCAGTGCGATTAACCCATTTAGACACAAATTCACGTCTGAAGACACTTTGGTACAGTAGCAGTCTCCACACGACCATTTCCTTGTCAGTGAGACACTGACGAAACCTGGGTAATGGATTTCCAGACCAGTGCTGAAAGGCCAGGCAGGCCTTGGCATAACTGGTTCATCGTCTGAACAGACGTCCCAAAACAGACATTTAACGTATTACAAACATCTCACAAAGATAATACTGCTCATTGGACACAAAAACTATTGGAAATGTGTGACAATTTAGAATTTCTCTTTAAATGCTGTGTTTGATGAAATGTGTTTTAATGTAACTCCCTGCCCCTTTGTTACAAATAACTCATTCTTGGTATCCAGATGTTCGTGCAAAACTAACAATGACATTTCTGAATGTTACATTGTTAGTTATTGAAGTCAAGAGACCCTTTCACACCTACATGCCAATCTCAGCATGGACTCATCTTCAGATAAGGGGAGACCAAACCCCCCTTACTTTACCTAGTATAAAACCACTAAACCTAGAATTCTTCCCCCTCTTTCGTCCGGATTACTCTGAGGGATGCAACCTTGGAATTATCCTGGTATGTTGAGCAAACAACCTTTAAACTGAACCAAGAAACCATAACGGAACTTAAAGAACGCTTCCTTTTATTTCTTGGACATCTACCACCAGGAAGATCAACTCTACCCTTTCTTCAACGGACAAAGTAACTGTGACTAGCTAATTTCTGACGCGTAAATATTGGCATAGTGTGGTGAAATGTACTTTGATTTAAGTTTAGCCTTCCTGTCGTTAGCATAGCTTAGCATAACTGTCCTTTGTCTCCTAGGCCAATACTGAGTCCACTGTAGTCCGATTCGACGTTAGCTAACCAGCGATTCCAGCTAACCAGCGTTTTTCCAACTTGTGGGTTACATTTTTGACGCTCAAGTGACTGACATGTAACCGAGAGCATCCGGTAATTTTTTCAAAATAAAAGATTGTTCAGACTCGGATAATAAATACAACGGAATTAATTAATTATTTACATTTATTACATTTATTCATTTTGCAGACGCTTTTATCCAAAGTGACTTACAAGAGAGAGCTTTTACAAAGAGCATCAGTCATTGAGCATAGCAACGTGATAGACCCCGAACACAGTTTTTTTAGATCGTGAATCATACATGATGAGAACCAATAAGTGCCAAGGGAAGAACTATAAATGCATAACACAACAATTGTGAACATAAAGCAAGACATACATCAAACAACACTGGCAAATCACCATATGGGGACCAACAGATTGTTCTAAAGCACATTAGATTAATTATCGTATTTCTGCGGCCCGCGGCTCGGTACCAACTGATCCGCGGACCGGTACCGGGGGGTTGGGGACCACTGCCTTAAATGACACACCTTAAAACACTGACTTTCAAGACTGATCACAAATTAGCCAATCACATATAGGCCTCAATTGAGCCATTTTGAGAACTTTGTAAACATGAAAGCAATGAGAGTCAAGAGTAACAAAGAGAGAGAGGAGTTAGACATGGAAGAGGACAAGGGTCAGTGTGTGTATCAGATGACGTGAATACTCTGGTGGACCATGTGATCATGGCCTGTCCATGATGGAGGCTGGCCACCCCAACCTCAGTCGCTTCAAGGTAGCATCGACACACACTCTTCTTTTTTTTCAATAGCATAATGTAGTTTTTGCAAAAAAAAACTTGTTTGATTACTGCAGAATTTTTACTTTTGAGGTTTGAAAAAGACTGAGAAAATGACAATGAAAATAGAAACACAAAGACTGCAGTGTTTTATATAAAGTACACTAGTTTGGTAGTTTTCTGATATGATGCAAGTGTGTATCATTTTGTCTTCAAAGTGGAATTTTGACAAAGGATTGTTAAGTTTTGGTAACAGAGTTTGAATTTGGCATAGATGTGAATGGTTTATGTCCCACTGTTGTGTCTTGTGTGCGTGTGTGGAAAGGTTTGGAAAGTATTCAAGCAAAAGGCAAAAATGGTAATCAGCTTCCAAATGATAAATGATCCAAACCTGAGTCAACAAAATAAAGGTAGTTTATTTTCATTATGTCTCCACAAAAAAATAAAGTTAATGCCCACTTTTTGCTTTCACCCTCTCTAAGAAGATGTTGGTCCAAGTAGTGGATCCCTTAAATATGCCCCCGGAACACTGCGGACCAGTCCACTGGAGAAGATGATGACCAAAGAGGAGTTGGAGGAAGAGCAGAGGTCAGTGCTAAACTAAATGTCAAGATACTCTCCTCATTTGTTTACATCCTCTCTGACTGTTTCTTTTCCAAATTCTCCCCAAAAGTTTAGAGTGAACTAACAAACCGTAATTTTTCATATAATGGGTAGAAGTATAAAATAACTATACAGGATACAATTTCTGGGGATATTGTGAGGGTGTGCTTGCGGCTGCCCACAGAATACTGGGGTATCATTTATAAAGCTGTGCATAGGATTACATGGAGTGTAAGTACGCCCAAAAGCCAAAAATGATATACGCACCAAAAAAATCAGATTCATAAAACCGTGTGTAAGCACACCTCTGAGCAAAGTTGATCACAGATTACCCACAAGTGTGCGTACATTAATTAGCATTGTACCCTGCCTTGAACACGCCAATTTCTGGTCAACGCAAAACGCTTCATGTATGCTAATTTTGTATTTTATGACCCTGGCATGCGATTGTTCTTCACAGTGAATAATGGAAAACAAAAAAACAGAAAAGCGGACAAAGAAATTGAAGTTCTTCTAGGCAGGTGGAGGCCCGAAACCCACATTATTTGGTGGCCACAGCAGTGAAATTACAACTGATTAAAAATATATATATAAATGATCAGAAAGCTTGCAGTAAAAAATGTTTTTTTTTATATGCGAGTTGCCGCATATTGTGGCTGCCGTCAACTGTGACAGCGCGAACAGTGGCAGAACTTCAGAAAGGATGTAGTGTAGCCATTGCGCGGGAGCTTAACGACTGTATTTTCAGTTTTTGACATGATGATATATGCACCATATTAAAGAAGTATTTAGTGATACACTATGTTCTGCAGTTATATGCAATGTTATCCTGCATTCCATACAGTCGGGCATCTCCCCTCCTACACTCCCATAGTGAACAATCTGATGGTGAGACAGACCTCTCTGATTTTTGATTTGAAGTTTGAGTTGGATTGTACAAGATGTTTAGAGAGGCACCTGGCTGCAGTCCTGCACCGTGAGGCAGGACCGTTGCAGGCACCACCGTGAGGCAGCTGCACCGTCCGGCAAGAAGTGACGCAATACATTTCAAAATAAAAACGCTAAATTTCAGAATAAAAGCGCAAATGCATTTCCGGTTGAATCGTTTTCTTCACAAATGCATTAATTAGTGAACAATATGATGTTAAATCTATTAATTCCTTGTCTATAGTTTAAATCGTAATATCGTATTTATATAGTAAACTTTAGACAAGAAGCCAGACTAATATACACTGCATTGCGTAATTTTACAACTTAGTCGTTACGAAAAACAAACGGTGGGTGATATGACTCGGGGCTCAATAGTGTATTTGTAGCCTACTACAAAGCTGAGGATCTTGAAAAGAGAAGGTAAAAATGATGATAACTTTAGATAATACAGCTGTATAGGTTCATGATGTTTATTTCGTTGATTACATATGGTAATCAACAAAACAGATAATACAATTCAGACGTTGTAATTATTTTGTGTATTTGGACATGTGACATTTGTGTTATCACTAGAATTTTTCTAAGAACCTAGGGTGATTAATCATACCCTACCCAATTGTCTGACACGTCTCAGGTTGTCAAAATAATTAAAGTATAGTAATCTAAATTGAACTAAAATTCACTTATATGTTTAATATAAATATTTAACAGACTAACATGACATCAACACCAGTACACTTTTAAAAAGCACTGAACAACAACAGTGAATGTCCTGTAGTGAATGTAGTGAATGTCCTGTAGTCCTGTAGTCTTCCACTTAAATATGTTTGCTCATTCCCAAAAATTTCACTGGCAGCATTCATTGTCAGTAACAATGCAAAATGTGATGATTTGGTCTCATTTTACATGACTGCACGAAAGTAGTTTTCCACAACGAGGACTTTACTTTGTTGGGCAGATGCATACAGTAAACATATTTTTAAAGTGTGCATAGTCCTTAAATTTAAAAGTAAGAAATTGTAAGGGTGGCAGCAGTGTTCATTGTGGGACCAGTGATAGTAAAAATTATATATATATACACATACACATACATGCATACATACATACACTAGGGCTGGGCGATTCTGGAAAAGATGCGTATCACGATTTTCTTGATAAAAATTGATATCGCGATTTTCTGCACAATTTTTTAAAACAAAGTTAAATCTTTATTGAAATCCCAAATTTGCATATTTGCAGTTAGCATTACAAATGCTGATTGAACTTCTATTGAGCTACTTAGCTGTTCATTAAGCTTTGAAAACAAGCTTTTTCAACAAAAAAAAGCACAAAGGGCTTGATATTGAACAGGGACCTTTTCAACTTTTCCAACTTCTCACAAATGTTCGGGACCACTGACCCAATAAACAATACAACTCGAATACGTAAATAGTTAACAGCAAACATAAATATTGGAGGCATCTGCTTTTCATGGTGAAGTCATTCAGATGGCCTGTCAGACTCATATAAGGTTCCATGGTTCGATGTTGCTGATAAGTTTTTCTCTTAATTCAGACAGCTGCCCACTTCTCGTCGTACATGGCAGGGTTTAGGTATTGCAACATTTGAAAAATAGTTGCGTGAAGGCATCGAGTATCGGTTATCCAATGTTTTGATCATTTTCTTAAATCCGTCATGCTCTACCGTGTAAATGGGGGCCAGATCTTTAGCGATATTCATGATTGGCAGGAGAGGGAAACGTGACGCGGCTCACGATGGAAAATAAACCCCATCTCTCATCAAAAAGCATATCGTGTGTAGGGGTGTATGGATATTGTGTTTTTTTACGATATATCGCCCAGCTCTAACATACACACATACATATATATTTGTATTGTTTGGTTTCCCTTATGAACATTGAGCTTTATGATTAACTATGAGTGATTGTTTGTAGGCACCTCCTAAATACATCTCTATGTTGAGAAGGAATTGTTGGGACTACAGGTGCACCGTTTGATCTCTAATGCAGACCTTCTGCATGGGTCATCATTCAATAATCCAGTAAATTAGGTAGGGACTGCACAGTCTCTAATGAATATTTGTCCTCAACTCTTTGTTCAAGGGTGCAACGGGAGCAGCTAGCAGCCATTTTCCAGCTTCTAAAAGAAAACAAAGAAACGTTTGGTGATGTATCGGAAGGAGACGTGCAGGAGCAGCTCAAACTCTACTCTATCTGAGACATCAACTACAAGAAAGGCTTCGTAACAACAAGGCTACTATTAACAACAGCCGTCATACCCAAACACTGGAGATAAATAATGGCTATGACTACCAGAGTTTAGTTCCCCTGGCCAAATGTACAATTTTGTGAAATAGTATTCATACCCAATATAAACACAAAGACGAGACCTCCATCTTCCTCCATCTTTTGGTTCTCTAAAGATAGTTTCTCTTGTACAAATAAGCCATAGCCTACTGTTGCAGCACAAAGATTCATTGTATGCACAGTATTAAGCACCATAATCATGTATGTTGTTTTATTTTCATATGTAATAAACAGTTCTATTTATTACTGTAAATGTTGGCTTGTAATTTGATAATTGCTATGTTTATGTGTGGTTTGTGCAGTACAGACACTGCTTGTTTTATGCATATTAGGAGACTATGCATATTAGTAGACTCAGCTCTGACCATAAAAGGGACATCTGACAGTTGTAATAATCAATAATTGTGATCAACCTGTTAAAGCAACATGCACCAGTTAGTAGGCAAGCCTCGTTAGTGTGAACACTAAACCTTACTAAGGAAACCAAAACGGTCCCAAGATATGAAAACGTTGATCCATAAAATAGCAACAGACAAATATTGTTGTTGCTGTTGGATATATTTTATGTAATAGTGTGATCTTTGAAACAATCTATCTCTACTGTCTCTGGCCTATGCTTAAATGCTTCAGTGTGCAGTTAATTTAATGGAATGCATATCTTCATTACGGATAAAGTCTAAATGTATTTGTTAGCTGAGGCACGTCGGTTCCTGAATGCCAGACAGGCCCATATTTTGTAACCACTAACAGCTTCAGGGTCTAACTGTGGTCATGTGATAGATCCTGCCTGCAAAATGAATATGATTTTTCGATCCAAGTTGCTTTTGCCATTTTCCTGGTTGTCAGTGTGACAAATTGTACAATATAAGTAAAATAATTATTTATTTAGCTCATCGCTATAACAGGTTGATGACAATACAAGCATGTATTGTGAGAAAAGGAACAAAAACGAATAAGGCATTGATCCAAAAATTTATCGGGCTGAGCAACCTAGAAATTAAGCATTAATTTAGGGAGAAGCTGATCATCGCCCATGAATTGCTGAGTTTAAAAACACGTGAGGATTTGGTGTGTGTGACTGATGTCTCCAGGTCACCTGATCCAGCTTGGATGACCGCCGACCAGTGGCGGCGCATTAAGGGCCGTGGTGCTGCGCCCTTTCTGTCAATCAACTAATTTAGCTAAATTGTATTCAACAATTATTTTGTCTAAAACAATATAAATACAGTAAAAAACAGTTTAAATGTGTAATATTATACAGTATGTAATATATCTAATATATATAATACAAATGTATATAAATACATATATAAATGTAAATAAATAAATGCTAATATATATATATTAGCAGCAAAGGGAATTAAATGTTATTTTATTGATAATCCTATAGATGAAGAGGCTGTATTAATTCGTTGAGAGTTACATTTATATTGGGAGAGATTTTTGAGGCCCAGAGTGAATGTTTTTTTGTCACTTCCATCTCCATTTTTATCTGAGCGGTACCGTTTTTCTTTAGAGTCAATAAGATACATCCACAATCTTATCCATTCTTACTAGAAAATACCAGTAAGACTACAGTGTGCAGAGCGGTCAGGAAAGTGTGACTTGCACTGAAGTACTTTCTGACCATTTTGTGTTGTTTCCTGGGCACAAACCAGTGAGTCATCAAAGGAGTTCTACAGGATTGCAGGTAAGTGGTGTATAAATGGGTTTAAATAAGTTAAGAATATCTTGCTGCGACCCCTAGAAGTAACCTAATAATGGCACACATATTCCGATCGTTGCACCCTCTGAACATGAAGCAGATTATGTCAATAGGAGGTCCACCCACTGTAGTAATGTGCAGGTACACTGACAGCCTACTGTTTCTGATGGTCAAAGACATCACAATACTGTACATGTCTCATTCTTTGCACTGTCCACAGATCATATGTGATGCTGCACATATAATCATAAATGTGGAGGCCAAGTGGCGTGGCTCTCTTCATGAGAATTTATTGGGAGTCAACCTTGAGTAGAAGAGTGGAAAGGGGTAAGTAAAGTGTCACTTACAGACTTAAAGAATATTTGCATAAAAACACTAAAGTTTTCAGTTTGAACATTAAATATCATAGACAGACAGATTGCTTTGGTGCAACTAGCCAGGCGCACCATCCACCGCCAATGACCAGACCAAAGCCTCCAGTAAGACCAGAGGAGGGGGTCTCTGTGTTTATGCACTTGAGGACTGGTGTACGGACAGCAGAGTGGTCGGCACATTCTGCTCACCGGACCTAGAGGCAATGACTGTCCGGTGCTGGCCTTTCTACCTGCCGCGGGAGCTAACGGCAGTTGTTGTGACTGCTGTTTACATTCCTCCCGATGCTAACGCTAGCATGGCACTCGGCCAGCTCCAGCTCATGGTGACGAAAAAACAGAGGGCTCAACCGGATGGCGTGCACATCATTGCCGGGGAATTTAACAAAGCTAACCTCAAGACGGTCCTCCCCAAATTCTACCAACATGTCAAGTGTGCAACCAGAGGAGAAAACACACTAAATATCATATCAAAGCTGGACTACTGCAACTCACTACTAGCCGGTCTTCCAGCAAATGCAATCCGTTTCCTTCAGAGGATCCAAAATCCAGCAGCCCACCTGGTTTTAAATCTACCCAGACGCTGCCATGTCACTCCGCTCCTCATCGCCCTCCACTGGCTTCCCATCATGGCCCGTATCAGATTCAAGACCCTGGTACTGATTTTCCGAGCAGTGAACAGGACGGCCTCAAATTATATCAACGCTCTTCTCCGGCCCCTGCCTGCCACCTACGGTCTTCCTCTGACAATTGTTCAGTGGTCTCACCCCTTAAGAGCGCCAGGCCCAACACAAACTCTTTTCCTGTCTGGCTCCCCAATGGTGGTGGAAACAATGCCTCACCTCCATCAGAAACAGACTGTCTCCTGAGCTTCAAAAAAAAGGCTCAAGACTCACCTGTTCCGAGAATTTAATAGCACTTATATATCTGTTGCAATAGCACTAATATCAGCTGTTGTTGTTGTTGCTGTGTTCAGAATCAGAATCACTTTGTTAATCCCCGAGTGGAATCTTCATTGTAACATGCTTGCCTTGTAATGAATTTAATTGATATCTGTGTAGCCTTTAAAGGCCGTCTTGGACGTGGTTCAGTGGGCTTGGGCTAGCTACAGGTGTGGTCATGAGTGATGACGTGCACTGCCCGAGTCATAGAATGGTTTTATGCTTTCACACTGATCCTTAAGGTCTCATAATAAGGTATGTAACATTGGTTGGGCTCAAATGGCCTGGGTGCTGCTCTATGCACCTGCATGTAACTCTGGACTCTCTACGTAACTCTATGTAACTCTATAATATCCCTATAATGAAAACGTGAGGTTTTCTCCTTTATATGGTTTAGTTTTTTTTTGCTAATATTAAATCCCTACAGTTGTTGCTTCGGCTTATTTCAAGGGCTTGTTGTCAAAACACAATAAAGACAAACATAAAAAGAAAGAAGAAAAATATTACATTTTGATAAATGGCAGCTAAAATGTCAACATACTGCAAATAAAATGGGAGTCAAGTGGCTCAGTGGTTAAAATGTTCGCCTCATGATTGGAAGGTTGTCGACTATACAGTAGTTATATGATGTTCTGTCCTTGGGCAAGGCACTTACATTTACATTTATACATTTGGCATATGCTTTTATCCAAAGCAGTCACTGAGCAACGTGATAGACCCGAACACAATGGGCTTTTAGATCGTGAAACATACATCGTGATAACCAATAAGTGCCAAGGGAAGAGCTATAAAAGCATAACACAACGATTGCGAACAATACAACATTTCACAACACTTCACCGTACTTGCCTCATGGGAATTGTTCCTGTACTTGCTGTAAGTTGCTGGGGCGTCAGATGGCTGAATGGTTAAGGCGTTGGCCTCATGATCGGAAGGTTGTGACATTGAGCTCCGGCTGTGGCTATATGATGTTGTGTCCTTGGGCAAGGCACTTCACCCTACTTGCCTCAGGGAAAATGTCCCTGTACTTACTGTAAGTTGCTTTGGATAAAAGCACCTTATAAATGAATATTTATATTGAAATGAAATGCCCTGATATTCTTTGAATCGAACATGACTTTCATGTAATTAGGAAATTCCATGACTCATTAGAACCCTAGGTTCAGTCAAGACACTCACATCATTGATTGATTGATAATAATACAATATTTATTGATAACATGGACATGGAATATGTTTGACTTTGGTGGAGTGGAATGTCTAAAGGAAGAGCACTCCCTACTGCCTTGAGCGACACATACGTGCATACATATATGACATGAGGCATGGAGCAATAGATATATAATCCCCCTGATAGACGGAAGACAGATATACATATAGTCAAACAGACAGACAACCAGTGGAGAAAGGGGATGGTGGTGGGAGGCAACAGCACTGATCCTTAGCCGGTCTGTGTGAGTGTTAGATATCCGCGCAGCCTTTAAAGGCAGTCTTATCGGACGAGGCCCAATGGGCTTGCACTAGCCGAGTCAGGTGTGTTCATGATTGATTGCTTACGCTACCCGAGTGCTTGTGCTGCTAGTGCATGTGAGGGAGAGAGTGATAACATGTACTGAGATGTGTAAATGAGTGATGATGTATACTGAGGTGTGTGAATGAGTGATGATGTATAATGAGGTGTATAAATAGGTGAAGTGTGCCGAGTTGTGCGAATGAATGATATGTACTGATTGTATGACTGAGTGATGACGCGGGCAGCCCGAGTGTCATGCCAGAACCGGCTTCGCCCATGTTGTGTTACAAAGAACCCCTGAGTACACCGTGGATTTAAGGGCTTTATTTTGTTGTTTGTACATCTTATCAAATAATAACATTTTTAACTCCGCTTTTGTCGGTTACAGGATGGATACGTTAGGAAATACATAACATTACATATAACATTCAAATTCTCTCAATTTTATACATTTCCTCCGATGGTTAAAGAGATACTAAGTAAAACACCAACAACCTGTGATGCTTCTCCATATTTTCTCATGTACCTGTATTGCATGGAAAATCCCTTAACTTTTATGTTTTCCCTGTGTTTCCCTCACTTGCTTTGAGGTGCAACATGACATGTAAGTTAGCCATTAAATGGACTATGCAAAATAATTATTTAACTTTTCTCTGGAACAAAGAGAATATTGATTGAACAGATGACATTTTCAGCTCTTTCCTTAGTTATAGTTTCCAAATGTCAAACTACAATAGTTGTTATGGCTCTAGTTATAGTAGGTTATAAACTGTTAAATCATTTTAGATCAGAAACTACTTCATGGAATCAATTAGGATTTTCAAACAGCCACTCTGATTGTACAGACATATCTGGCCTGACAAATTTCATGAACCACCAAAAAACACATTCATTAGGATAAATTGGAAAACTATGAATATTATGTATTATATATTAAATTAACGTGCATTCCTGACACAATAACATAATTTGTTCGTTGAAACAGAACAGGCTCTTGTGACGGAAAATAATACAATACATACAGCTTTTACACGTTTAAGTGTAGAATCCCGAACCCAGAAGCCAGAACCTACCCAGTTAGAAAAAAAGGGGAAAACTATTATTGAAATGAATAAAAGCAGAATTATGATTTGCCTTTATTCATACTTACTTTTAATCCAACAGGTAGTTCCAACCTCAAAATTGGACCGATGTACAATATTCATGTTTAATTAACAGATAGACATTTGAGTGTTTGGGCTTGTATGGTTTCTTCAGTAGTTTTAACTTCACGGGTTAAACCACAGCACAGTTCCATTACAGTTATTACTGTGCCACACATTCAATAGCTTTGGTTACTCAGGCTCATTTTGTGTTGCTATGAAAATGGCTTTGCTCGCTAGATTGCACCAGATGACACAACCATTACCGTGCTAGCCCAATTGCATTCTCTCATTTCAAAGATAGAAAAGAATCGTCAAACATTTGTAATTGAAAATTATTTAATACAAAATAGTTGAGCACAATTTTAAAAATAATTGAAAGACGAACTATAGGCCTGTCCATAATCTTAGTGTCCTTACTGTCCATGAGCAATTTAACTCTTCATTAAGTCATATATATGGATATATAATATGGACATAAAAACAATATGAAGCCTTACATATGCAGTATATATTAGTGTAGATTATTTACATGTGACATTCATCATTCATGGTTTTAGTTTGTGATGGAATTCATCAGGTATTAGTTTCCAAGTGTTTAATAAATAGCCCTTAATTCAAAGGTCAATAACAAGGAACCTAGATAGTTTTAACATATTCTCTTAGCTTCTTCCATTCCTATGGTTATGTATGAAGAATTGGCAGTTGCAAAATCACAACCTGAGTAAGGTTTTTAACCAAAATTTGGCCAGACCTGCTCGCCAATGCCCAGACCTGTCAGATCTTGGAAGCTGAACAGGTCAGGGCCTGGTTAGTACTTAGATGGGAGACCACTGGAACCCCAGGTGCCACAGTGGGGTGACTAGAGGAAATGTAGTTGTGTCCATAGTCAACACACTTCACCCACATAGCCTAGTATTAGGTGGTGAGTGAATGAATGATTAGTGGTCGGAGGGCCGATGGCGCTTGTTGGCAGCTTTACTTCAGTCAGTCTGCCCCAGGGCAGGCTACACTAGTAGCTTACCACTGATTGTAAGTGTCTTTGAGTGTCATGAAAAGTGCTATATAAGTAGTATGCATAATTATTATTAAGTAATGAAACTCTAGGTGAGTGAGTAAGAAGAAAGTGTTCAAATATGAAAACAAGGCTTCACAAGACGCAATGCGGTGAGTAGGGTTTGTGTGTATAGCGCCTTTTACTGAATGGGTTTAGATTAATTTACATCAAATACACCCCTTCTTGTTAGTGTGTTGTCGTGTGTTCTTCCTCTATGTCCTCTATGACATTTTGTAGGGGGCAGTGCTGATGGGATCACCCAACCTATTACAGTGCAAGCGTGATGATGTTGAGACTGATGACACTGACACTGATGAAAAAACAGAAAGATAAGAAATATAGTTTGTGGTATAAATGTGTCTTGCTGATCCTTCAGTTAATGGAGTATGGCAAAAAAGCTAGAGGTTTCAGTGATTTGAAAAACTTGATAATAAATATATTATTTACAAATCCAGTTGCAATCACACAGAGAAGCTGATGCGATTTTCATGTTGCATCCAGTAAAAATAAAATGTTGGAATGGCTATAATATTTCAGTAACATTTTCTCAGCATTGGTGTTACAGGTGAAACTGTGGAAGTACTGTGGGAGTGGTGCTGTCACACTGCCGATGTGGCAGTAGGCCTTGTGAAATTGGGACTAAGGATCAAGCTCTGAGTGATGTCATCTCGGTTGATCTTGTGAAGAGCTGTGCAGAGTTTGTCCATGCTGGCACAATCCTGGCTCGACCAATCAGAAAGCAGCGCACGGACAGGATATTCCTCCTGGAGAAAGTCAGCAATGCGTTCTTTCTTGTAACCCAGAAGACTTGCTAGGTTGCACCAATCACTATCCTCTGAGTAATCCAACCCCACCCCTTCAGAGTCTTTGTACAAGAGCTTCTCCATCTCCTCCTGGGTGTGGAGAGGAAGGAGCAGGCAAGGTTCTTCATCTACAGAGACCACTGCAGGGAAAGAAACACACTGCATTAGGACTAGTAATTCTTACCTAGTAAAGGTAAGAATTCATTTTCAGGGAGAATTCCTTTTCATAAGGCAGAATTCAGATTTCAGGGAGGAAACCACCCTCTTCTGAGAGGTGGTTATGGGCCAGGCTTGAGAAGAATAGGGGTACGTGGTAGAGGACTTCCATGTACCAAGAGAAATGTTGTGAGAAATGTTAGATTTTTATTGTATTTCATCAATAACTTTCTAAATATTTCTCAATATCAAACCTTATAAAACCTTAATATTATACATTCACTCACAGCGCTTAGGAGGTATTGTAAGGGCTTAACAAAAGATACGCGAGAAACGGTTGAAAGCGTGACAGAGTTGCGAGATACAAGGGAAGAAGCTGGGAGAGGATGCGCAGCTGATCAGCTCACAGGACTTATATTACATTACATTTATTTATTTAGCAGACACCTTTATCCAAAGTGACTTACAAGAGAAAGCATTACAAAAGAGCATCGGTCACTGAGCATAGCAACGTGATAACATAGCGGACTTATGGAATATGACACATCCACTTGTGCTCTCATTCGTTGAACTTGTGCCAGGAACCAATCACGTGCCTTGTTTGAGTGCCCGTGGGTACGTACAAAGCCTCTGAGAGAGCTTCTCTCTTTGTCTAGCATCCTGGAAAACCGTTTTCCTCGCGCATCGGGATGAAACAACGCTGCTTTCTGCAATACGGCTGCCGGCGGTATAGAAAAAATAAATGCACTGAGGCCGCAAACCGCGAAGTGGCGAGGGGTTACTGTATGCCACTGTCGGTAGTATTCTCTCTTAGTCCATTTGAAGTGATGTCTTCTTATGATCTTATGAAACATGTATCACATATTTTGTAGTACAATATTCAAGGACTATACAAACATCTACATGGTGAAATGGTGGGTATTTTGAGCATGGATGATCTAAGTGAATGTTCCTATTTCATGATAAATGTTTTATTTGAACTAAGGATTCTGCATGCGCAAGATGTCTTTAAAGATATCAATATACAATGCTATGCTTTGAACATGCGACAGTCTGTGTGAGAAGTAATGACTGTTTCTAGTTTTTTATCTAGAGTTTTGAAAAAGGACATTAAGGCTCTAAATGAAATTAGTGTCAAATTGATTGTGAACATTTTTGTTAACCCAGCTAATAAAGTGATAGCCATCGAATAATGTAGTAGTTATTTGATGGCGGTTGGATGAGAAGATTGTAACATATACCATTCATGTTCAAACAACTTATTGATTTGTACACAACCCATTGCACCTGCAGATGACACGTCACAAGCCAGAAAGGAAATAGACGCATCTAGCTTAGTACGTAGATGTCCATGGCAGAGAATCAAGAGAACTCAACTCTGGGATATGCAAAAGTGATTCAGCCTCTACAACATCCGGAATATCAGAAGATACCTGTCTGAACATTCCACCCAGCGGGGTTTCAATCTGCCCAGACGCTGCCATGTCACCCCACTCCTCATCGCCCTCCACTGGCTTCCCATCATGGCTCGCATCAGATTCAAGACCCTGGTGCTGACCTTCCGAGCAGTGAATGGGGCTGCTCTGAATTTTATATCAACTCTCTCCTCTGGCCTTACACCCCTGCCCGCCACCTACGGTCCTTCTCTGACAACCGCCAGGTAGTCCCCCCTCTCAAGAGCGCCAGAGCCCAGCACAAACTCTTCCACTGTCTGGCTCCCCAATGGTGGAATCAACTCCCCACCTCCATCAGAAACACAGACTGCCTTCTCACCTTCAAGAGTGCTTCAAGCACTTAGAAACATTAGAAATAGTATGGCACTCAGAAAGATCACTTGTTGCTGTTGTTCAGAAACTCCTTATGTTGTGTTGTTGTTGCTTTATTACTCGCGTCACAGGTAGACTACTGTCTGGCGGAAGCTCACTTTAAAACTTGTAAAATGTTCAGCTGAATGTTCTTATAGTTCTTCGCTTGGCACTTATTGGTTCTCATGATGTATGTTTTTGTAATTCGCTTTGGATAAAAGCGAACAAATGTAAAATATAAATGTCTCAACCATGCACCAGCGAGGGAGTTGGTAGCCAGGATAGACAACCATACAAGAAGAATTGTTAATTTAAAAACAATGGTCTGGTATGAGAATCAGCACCTCCAAATCCAAGGCCATTGTTTTCAACCAGAAAAAGGGTCAGTGGGGATTCCTTGCCACAGGTGGAGGAGTTCAAATATCTCAGGGTCTTGTTTACAAGTGGGGGAAGGACAGTAAATTGACAGATGGATTGGTGCAGCGTCTGCAGTGATGGAGTCTCTGTATTCTACCATTGTGGTGAAAAAAGAGCTGAGCCGTAAGCAGGGGCGTTGCTAGCCCTGTTTTAAGGGGGCTGAAGCCCCCCTAAAATGTTCTTCAGCCCCCCTAAATAATTATCGGGATTATTATTGGGCCGCTGAAGAAATAATCGACAGAAAATGCCAGGGGCTAAGCCCCCCCTTTCTTTCAATCCTACGTCCCTGGCCGTAAGGCAAAGCTACATTCCTACTCTCACCTATGGTCATGAGTTTTCAGACATGACTGAAAGGACAAGATCAAAGATACAAGCGGTCAACGTAAGTTTTCTTGCAGGGGGGCCAGGTGCTCCTTAAGAGATAGGTGAGTTCGGTCACACGAGAGGAGCCAGCTGAGCTGATCTGTTCCAAATGCTTCCTGGACGCCTCCATCGGGAGGTGTTCCGGGCATATCCCACCGGGAGGAAAACTCTGGGAAGACCAAGGACATGCTGGAGGGACTACGTCTCTCGGTTAGTCTGGGATTGTCTTGGAATCCCCCTAAATTACTTTTATACTTTATACAAATCAGTACTTTTACACTTTTACTTAAGTAAAAAGCTTGAGGTGATACTACAAAAGTTTAGTTTCTATACTTTAATAATGAATGCAAATTACTAATGTGAATAATTTATGATTAAAAAAAAAAATTTTTAGTCAGTTTTACGACTGATAAAAGTGTGTGGGTGTGTTTTATTTCAATTTTTAGGGTATTTTGCAATGTAACCCTGGATTTTGTATCAGTCTGTTTAAATTTTTACAATACAATTAAAGCATCAATATGTCCCCGGCAACCTGACCTAAATTTACAAATAATGTAAACCTGTTACTGTGTGCGATTGTATTGTTTTGTATTAGTCGCTTTGGATAAAAGCGTCAGCTAAATTAATAAATATAAAATGTAAATGTATTGATTCTGTTGCTAGCTGGAAACGACAGGGGACAGGGTATTCTTAAAATACTAAAATATCTTAATTTATTTTCCTTGGAACAGATTTTATGTTCCAACTGAGGGGGGCTGGTGCTGTCTTGGTGTCTAAGGCTGGGTCAATCACCCTTTTTTGGTCTGCTAAATTGCTGCACTAGCCCAGACTTGACCGGTGGGGACCTCATTCTTCATATTGCTGTAACTTTTAGCTGCTCTTGGCACTCTGATATTTCCTCTCTCTCTCACTGTCCTTCCCTCCATACCTCCCTTTCGTATGGGAGGTCTGAGCTCTCAATACATGCGTGGTCGTCGGCCAATGTTGAATTTGGAGCCAAAGGACATCAATCTGAGACGGACTACCAATCCTGGATCTGATCGCCAGTTGGACATTGGTCCCCCTGATGGACAAGGAACGAGTTCCGGGTCCCTTTCTTCATCCCCCTGACTGTGATGCTGTGCCATTCATGGGCCCAAGCCCCGTGGCTGCCTAAACTGACTTTGTGCTACCTTAAAAGTTAAGCATTGAGTCTTGATGTTTCAACAACCCATTAACTGTCTCTAGAGATGACTGTTTAGCCTGTGCTCCTCCCTTTTACCAACCGTCTCTGGAGGACAAATCTGTCGTTTGGGTGCGTTTGAATATGATTCTATCATCACCATATGAAAGTAATATTATCATCCCAACACTGGTCCTGAAATCTGACAATGAATGATGACATTCAATGATATCACATTGTTAAAATGACGAGAAAATATGTTTTGTTTTATGTTTAATGTTTTATGTATTCATAAAAAAATTCAGTCATCCCTTTTAGTATATTCTGTATTATAATATGTTAATCTATTGACTAATTATTATTATTGTTAAATTGTAAAAAGTGTGCATAAGTGCAAGATCTGGGTGTTAGGAGCTAAGGAGTGAGGGAGAAGACCACTTGTATGGGTGCATCTTTTTTGCAAGCATAGATAGTGTACAGTTAAGGCCCTATGTTGTGTATTTTCTGCAAGGACAGCACTAACCCCAACTAGAGAGCAAATACTAGCTCCCTACTCTTAATCAACCAAATGTGTGACACAGGAAAATAGTAAAAGGTAAATACATAGTGTATAAGTGCATCTATGGAAAGTAAAAGACCAGTGTGATTTGAGAGTCAGCTCACCTTTGTTGGAATTTTTTGTAATCTGGAAGACCGGTAAACACTTCAACACTTTGAAGATTGATTGAAGACGTTAAAGGTTGATACATCACTACTGCGTTTTGGCAAAGAAAATCCTGTTAATGTTGCTATTGATGACTAGGCAAAGGTGACAAAAGAATTATGCGTCTCTACTCAAATGTACAGTTTTGCACATCCTAGGCAGTCGTTCCAAATCCTGGTCCTCACAGTTCACTGTCCTGCATGTTTTAGACGTGTTCCCCTTCCAACACGCCTGATTCAAATAAATGGTATTTATCATTCTGCTGGGCTTCATAATTAACAATTCATTTGAATCAGATATGTTGGAGCAGGGAAAAATCTAAAGCATGCAAAACAATGGGCCTAGAGGACCAGGATTGGGAACGACTGCCCTAGGCCAAACACTTTTAGAGACAGCACCCATTTTCTGAACAGGCAAAACAAGTCTAAATTGCCAGGGGCACGTGCCATTAGTGTGCAAAATTTAGCACTTTAGATTGAGAATTTGCCTGCAGCAAATTCCCAATGTACTGTGTTTCATGTTTAAGGTTGAATTTTCATGTTGGCTATTAACGTAAAAAATATGATTTTGCCTAGAATTTTATGCACTTTCAATGACATGCGAATCATGTTAGGAATGGTGGCATTGTGGTTTATACTGTCACCTCATAGAAAGAAGATTTCAGTCTTGTGCTCAGGTGTATCTCTGTGTGGTGTTTGCATGTTCTCTCTGTGCTCACATGAATTCTTCAGCAAGACACGCAGGACAGGCCAGGACATGGCTGAGTCCCCTGGCCCCTGGACTCTGCTGATATGCTGCCCAGGGAGGGAGGACACCAGGAGAGGTAAAAGCAGAGGATGTATACTCTGGTGGTGGAGTGTGTGTAGAACAATAACGATTTTTTTTTCTAAGGAATTCTGTTTTATTATTACAAAAAATGCCCTGGAGCTAGTTTATGTCTGTTTTAAATGTGTACACCTATTTGCTTTTCACAAGGTATGCTTCATGTTTTGGGTCTGTCTTGTTGTTTAAGATCCTTGAATGATGCTTTTTAGTTAAGCTCTTCTTGTAAGTGTATAAGGTTTTAGAAAGATGAGCTTTCCATAAGGAAGAAACCTATTGATATTGTTAGTATTATTAGGATTCCTCCGCTATTGTTATTGTTAGTATTGTTATTATTACACTTGTAGCATTGAAGTCAAAGGCAGCCCTTAGACCACAACAGTAAAAAGTTGAGATTTTTGGCACAGTGAAACAGCACAACATTATGAACTACCAAACCCAATCTGGTCTACTTGTGACCAAAGGGGGCGATACAGGCCACGCCCCAATGTACAAATTTTTGCCCTTTCTAAAAGCCATGCAATTTGTATCCCTTTAGTCCTAGAATCCTGAAATTCATTCCAGATGCCTTATTTGTTACGATTAACAAAAAGTCTCAAAAAGCTATAATGGCAAGCCCTACGATTTTTCTCTACAATATGGATTAATGAATCATGTTTTTTTGCTACTCCTCCTGCAATTATTGCACAATCTTGCACAATTATTGCACATCGAAAACATATCCATTTAGATGTTTGTGCTATGGAGCCTGGCCAGTGTAATATACTTTTGGCTGCATACATCATCATTTTAGGCCCCTACTGCTCTTTTGATTTATAATGACAGTGGTTTCATAGTATAATTACATTATTGAGATCCTTTGCAGAGTGCACGCTGAATCACATATCTATTTCATAAATTGTTGCAATATTGAGGAATTGCGTATTGCTACTTGCAGCTATATTATATGATTACTTGTGTCAGATGAATGTTTTTTAGATGAGTTTTAAAAACTGATGAGTTTTTCTTTCATTGACCGAAGGGTACCAACAATATTGTCCACGTCTGTACAAAATTGCCTGTGGCTCACAGAGGTCGTTCGCAAGGAGCCTTCCACCCTCCGAGCGGCTGAAAGGACAAGGCACAAGTCCAAGGCTGATCAAGGCCTTGACAAGTATCACTCCTTCCTCAAGTTCTTCTCCACCCATATAATGGAGGCAAAAAACGGACCACTTCTTGAAGCAGGTGAACAATGCTCCTAAACCCCATAAACAGGGTTTAGGAGGTTTATCTAAACTGTTCTCTACTTTTTCTTCCCTCCTCAACCCTCCTCCCCCACCCCCTCCTTCCACCTTGACAGCGGACGACTTCTCCCGCTTCTTTGGGGATAAAGTTGCCGACATCAGCAGTCAATTCCCTGAACCCCTCACTAGGTCTGACCCCTCTACTTGTCTTTCCTCCTTCTCCCTCCTACCCGAGGTGAACATAGCTGACCTCATCCTCTCCCACCAGCCCACCTCATGCCCTCTTGATCCAATCCCCTCCCCTCTATTCCAAACCATATCTCCTTCTATCACACTTTTCCTTCTTCATATCCTCAACTCCTCCCACACTTCTGGCACTTTTCCCTCTGCAAACAGACTATAGTTAGACGCTTACTCAAAAAACACTCTCTTGAACCAGTCATCCTCCAGAACTACAGACCTGTTTCACTGCTACCCTTCTTTTTCAAAAAAAATGAGTGCATTGTATCCAACCAACTGGCAAGCTTTCTCTCCCAGAACAACCTTCTGGACCCTAACCAAGTGGGCTTCAAGACCGGCCACTCCACCGAGACTGCCCTCCTGTCAGTTACCACTGCCCTCCAGTCTGCCAGAGCGGCCTCAAGGTCATCTGTTGTCATTCTGCTAGTCCTCTCTGCAGCATTTGACACAGTTAATCACCATATCCTCGCCACACTCTCCGAGATGGGCATCACTGGCACTGCACTTGAATGGATCTCATCCTTCTTGTCGGGAAGATCCTATCAGGTCTCCTGGAGAGGAAAAATGTCAGGTCCTCGCCATCTCTCCACTGGGGTCCCACAGGGTTCCATTCTTGGACAGCTCCTATTTTTGTCACCAAGATGGCGGCGCGTGCACAACGGGAGGCTCAGTGTCCGACTAGAATCTGCAAAATAGCAATAATCTTCCTGCTTATCTTGGGTCTGTTCATTCAGAACAGCTTGGCACTCACATCCTACACCCAGGAGGAGCTTTTGGATATTGGATTACACCACCAGGTCTACATTAAGACCAACTTTCGACTCGTGCCGGAGATCTCCAGAACAGTGGAGTCTTCGCAACACATCCTGCCGAGCAGAAGTTGACTCAGGCGGCGTCAGGACCGTAAACAAAGACGGGGGAAGCACGGAGGAAGGAGAGCTAGGCTAAACTCAACACCACACCGGCTCTCCATACCCAGCATTTTCCTCGCTAATGTGAATTTTGAGTGAGTTTATTCCTTGGTGAATAAAATGGATGATATACGAGTTCGCATTACCAACAGTAAGAGACTTCTGGACTGCAACAGCTTTATTTTCACTGAAACATGGCTAAACATCTGCATACCCGACGATGCTATCCAGCTAGCCGGGCGCTACACTCTCCGGGCAGATAGATCGGCTGAGGATTATGGAAAGACCAGAGGCGGAGGTCTGTGCATCTATATTAACAAAGTTTGGTGTACAGACTCTGTTATCATCGGAAAACACTGTTCAGCTAACCTTGAATTCATCATGGTTAGGTGTAGACCGTTTTATCTGCCCAAGGAGTTCACCTCCACCATTGTTACTGCAGCCTACATTCCACCAGATGCTAATGCCAAGCTGGCCATGAAAGAACTGTACTCAGCCATTAGCGATCAACAGACTGCTCACCCGGAGGCTGTTTTTATAGTTGCAGGGGATTTTAATCACTCAAACTTAAAGACAAAATTAAAATTCCACCAACATGTTCACTGCAATACTAGGGGTAACAAAACTCTGGATCATGTTTACACTAACATAACCGGAGCCTACACCGCGACCCCCCTCCCCCACCTAGGACAATCAGACCATGTTTCTTTGTTCCTGATGCCAAAGTACAAGGCACTCATCCATCGTGAGAAGCCATCAACAAGGACCATCAAGGTGTGGCCTGCAGGAGTTGACTCTGCGCTCCAGGACAGATTCCAACACACAGACTGGAGTTTGTTTGCTTCTCAGGCTACCTGTGGCTCTCATACGGACATTGATACCTTCACCTCCTCTGTATTAGATTATATAAATAACACCATTGACAGTGTCACTACCCAGAAATCAATCACCATGTACCCTAATCAAAAGCCATGGATGAACAGGGAGGTTCGGCTCCTGCTGAAGGCTCGCAATGCCGCTTTCAGATCAGATGACGAAATGGCCTACAGTGCATCCAGGGCTGGCTTGAAAAGGGGCATCAAGAAGGCCAAGCACTGCTACAAGCTGAGGATCGAGGAGCACTTTGACAACTCCGACCCCTGGCGCATGTGGCAGGGCATCCGGATCATCAGTGAATTCAAGTCGAACACCATCACCCCGCCATCCCGAGACGTCTCCTTCCTGAATGAGCTGAACAACTACTATGCTCGTTTTGACAGGAACAACAGAGAGACTGCCACCCCAATCACTCCATCTATAGACCACCAACCCCTAACACTCAACCCAACAGACGTCCTTACCGCACTGAGTCAGACCAAAGCGCACAAGGCTGCTGGCCCAGACGGCATCCCTGGCCGCGTGCTCAGAGCATGCACTGAGCAGCTTGCAGGAGTTTTTACGGACATTTTCAACCTGTCCCTTGCTCAAGCAGCTGTGCCGGCATGCTTCAAATCCACCTCCATCGTACTGGTGCTGAAGAACTTCAGCCCGTCGTGCCTGAACGACTATCGCCCTGTAGCACTCACACCCATTGTCATGAAGTGCTTCGAACGACTGGTCCTGGCACACCTGAAGACCAACCTTCCACCCGCACTTGACCCTCACCAGTTTGCCTACCGCAGCAATAGGAGCACAGACAACGCAGTTTCCTCAGCGCTGCATTCTGTGCTCACTCACCTAGACAATAATAACACTTATGCGCGTATGTTGTTTGTAGACTTCAGCTCTGCTTTCAACACTGTCATCCTCTCCAAGCTGATCACCAAACTTGGAGAGCTGGGCATCAACACCTCCCTCTGCCACTGGATTATGGACTTCCTGACCACCGACCACAGCATGTTAGGTCAGCCCACTCCTGCTCCTCCACCAACACACTCAACACAGGTGTACCACAGGGATGTGTGCTCAGTCCGTTTCTCTACTCTCTCTTCACCCATGACTGCAAGCCAATGTATGGATCCAACTCCATCATCAAGTTTGCTGATGACACCACGGTGATCGGCCTCATCACCAACAACGATGAGACAGCCTACAGAGAGGAAGTACAGCACCTGGCCATGTGGTGACAATAACCTGCTCCTTGACGCCACAAAGACCAAGGAGCTTATCGTGGACTTCAGGAAGAAGAGGGGAGACACGCACAACCCCATTCAAATCAACAGGATGGCCGTTGAGCGTGTCTCCAGCTATAAGTTCCTGGGGATCCACATCTCGGATGACCTGTCCTTGATTACAAACACCTCCAGCCTGATCAAGAAGGCTCACCAGCGTCTCTTTTTCTTGAGAACACTGAGGAAACACCACCTGTCCTCAGCTGTCATGGTGAACTTCTACCGCTGTGCGATCGAGTAAATCCTAACAAACTGTGTTACAGTGTGGTACGGGAACTGCACAGTCGCAGAGCGCAAGGCACTGCAGCGGGTGGTGAAAACCGCCCAACGCATCACTGGGACTATTCTTCCGTCCCTTGAGGACATCCAGAGGAAGCACTGTCTGCGTAGAGCTCACAGCATCCGAAAAGATTCCTCACACCCCGCCCATAAACTGTTTGCCTCCTGCCCTCCGGCAGGTGCCTTAGGAGTCTCCGGTCTAAAACCAGCAGACTGAGGAACAGCTTCTTCCCCAGAAGACACTCCTGAACTCCACCTGCACTTCTCACTGTTCACCTCACTTGGACCAATCATCTCCTCCCATGGCTTCTCCTATCACTGCTACGCTGATGACACGCAGCTATACCTATCTTTCCCCCCAACCGATCCAGGGATGTCACATAGAATCCAAGCCTGCCTCACCGACATCCCAGCCTGGATGACCAGACACCTCCTCCACCAAACTTCTCATCATTCCGGCCAAACCCTCAATCACCCACAATCTCTCCATTACTTTGCAACAGTGACCACTTCATTTTCTGCCAGGAACCTGGGGGTCACCTTGCCGCAGTCTCTTGGTCATGTAGATTCAACCTCTACAACATCCGGAAAATCAGAAGATACCTGTCTGAACATTCCACCCAGCTCTTAGTCCAAGCTCTTCTCCTTTCAAAAATGGACTACTGCAACTCACTACTAGCCGGCCTTCCAGCAAATGCAATCCGCCCCCTTCAGAGGATCCACAATGCAGCAGCTCACCTGGTTTTCAATCTACCCAGATACTGCCATGTCACCCCACTCTTCATCGTCCTCCACTGGCTTCCCATCATGGCCCATATAAGATTCATGACCCTGGTACTGACCTTTAAGGCAGTGAATGGTACTGTCCCGAGCTATATAAACTCTCTCCTCCGGGCTTACACCCCTGCCCGTCACCTACAGTCCTCCTCTGACACCCATCTAGTGATCCCCCCCTCAAGCCCAACACAAGCTCTTCCCCTGTCTGGCTCCGCAATGGTGGAATAAACTCCCCACCTCCATCAGAAACACAGACTGTGTCCTGACCTTCAAGAAAAAGCTAAAAACTCACTTATTCCGAGTATTTAAAGGCACTTAGAAATATCATCTGTTGTTGTTGTTGTTCAGAATTACTTTTTAATCCTTGTGCAAAAACTCGCTAGAGTTGTTGCTTTACATTTACATTTTACATGTATTCATTTAGCAGACGCTTTTACCCAAAGTGACTTACAAGAGAGAGCTTTTACAAACAGCATCAGTCATTGAGCATAGCAACGTGATAGACCCCGAACACAGTGGGTTTTTTAGATTGTGAATCATACATAATGAGAACCAATAAGTGCCAAGGGAAGAACTATAAATGCATAACACAACGATTGTGAACATAAAGCAAGAGATACAACAACAACACTGGCAAGTCACCATATGAGGACCAACAAATAGTTCTAAAGAACATTAGATTATGTGAAGTGCCATACTATTCCTAAGTGCCATTAATTTCTCTAAAGGAGTTAGTTTTAAGCCTTCTTTTGAAGGTGCTTTATTGTTCGCGTTGCTTTATTGTTCACGTCCCTTAGGTAGACTACTGAATCGGAGACTCACTCTAAATCTGTAATATTTTAAGATAAAAACTCTTATAGCTCTTCCCTTGACACTTATTTGTTCTCACGATGTATGTTTCATAATCTATAAACCTGCAATGTCTGGGGTCTATCACGTTGCTATGCTTAGGCTGGATTGCACCAACAAGGTTTAATTTAATCTAAGATTAGCTCTAATCAGAGATTAGTAAAACTAGTTTTAAAATGAGTTAATCCAGGTTTAAAATTAAGCAGAGCTCAGTTGCACCATTTAAAATTATTCTCAGTTTAGTAAAACTCACTTTAACTGCATTTAAATGTAGTTTAAACTGATTTAAATCAATAGGGATAATTGTGTAATTAAACATGCAATTAAATATATAGGCAACATTAAAAGCGTGCTGTCAGGACGACGGATTCATATTTTAAAAAGAGCGAGACTGTTTCAACCGGCGATAAAACGTTACATTGTTGCTAGATAGCAACAGATCGGCTGTTACAATGGCTCGGCAGAGAAGCTCAAACTTTTCCTCCTTTGAGAAAAACTTGCTGACCGAATTCATCCAAGTCATTGAAGACAAGAAAACGGACAACAGAACGGTGAAAAATAAAGATACTGCTTGGCAGCAACTGGCTGACAGTTTTAATGGATCGACCGGTGTGAAAGATAAAAGATCATTTTAAAAACAAAAGCCAAAAAAGATGCGGCGACTGTGAGACGAGACATGTTCATCACAGGAGGAAGTCCTCCGCCAAAGAAAAATGATCAACTGGCGGAGAAAATCAATTCCCTCATCCCGCAGCAGATGGAGCCATTACAAAATCCGTACGACGACGACAGCATCCTGGATCAGCTAGCTTCAGACTCACCCGGGGAAGATGGTTAGTAACGCTTTACAGACATCAGCCAATAATCAGTTATTATTTGGCCTATCCAATTAATTTGTTCTCTCGCCATATATTTTGGTTCATGTTTTGATAGAGATCGTTTTAACACTGCAGCCAGTGCAGCAAGAGGAGCATCTGCAAGACAGTGCTGCTTCCTCTTCTTTATGGTCATCATCCTCCTCATCAGATTTGAACAGCTGCAGGAGAAACAAGCGACCCTACGTGACACACCAGGACATTTTGGTTTTAGAGAAGGAGAAGATTGAAATGGCAATCGAAAATGCAATATTACAGAAGGAAGTATTAAAGCTGCAGAAGGAAGTGTTGCTGCTGAAAAAGAAGATGCTTACTGATAGTTTCATCCTTGATGCCACTTTTTAATCATAAAATGAGAATATTCTACAATGATTTAACATGTACCTCTATTGAAAAAAGAATGGGAATTAAAAAATATATAGCAATTTGCACTGAAATATTTAATGAATAATAAATACTGAATAAATAATATACAATTTCTATTTCTACTTTTCTTCAATGTGTATCTTCTCTATGCTTCACAGTTTGAAAAAGACACTTGTTGACAGGTCAAGATATTGCTTAAAGCAGTATTCACCCAGATATAGTTGTCAGTAATTCAATTATTATGTGGAAACAGACTTATCACTACAATGTCAGCAATTATTTACAAAAAGATGTATTAATATAATTATTCAGAAAAGTGGTTCTGTATTAAAGTTTGCCTCACAGCATTCCCACTTGGATTGGCATTGTGCTCCTGGTCATCCTCTCTGTCCTCTCTGTCTTCATGTAGGTCCTCATCGGCTTCAAAGTGTAGTTCATCTCCACGCCTTTTTCCAAAGTTGTAGAGAACTGCAACTGCGACAATGACGGTCAAGGTGGTGCCCATCTTTGTGCGCAGTCCATCTTTAATGCAGGGAAACCTTCTTTTCCATGCTCCAAAGAGTCGTTCTATCACTCCTCTGGCTGCAATGTGACAGGAGTTGTACCTTCTCTCTGCTGGTGTTTGAAGGTTCAGAAGTGTAGTCATGAGTATGAGCGGCATGGATAACCATTATCCCCAAGGAGATGGCCCTCATAAGCTTGATTCTCAAGGATGGCACAAAGCTGACTATTGTCAAAGATCCTGCTGTCATGAGTGGATCCTGGCCAACGTGCTACAGTGTTGGTTATTTCAGATTTTTGATCACACACCACTTGAACATTGATGGAGCAGTATCCCTTACGGTTGCGGAAAAGCTCTCCATTCACACCACCAGGATTCTGTATCGGGATATGTGTACATTACAATCAATAGCACCCAGCACCCCTGGAAATCCAGCTCGCCTGTAGAAGCCAGCAGCTGTTTCCACTGTTGAAGAGAATCGGATGTACTGGTTCTTCAGTGATGCAATGGACCGAGACACTCTGCTGACAATACGGCAAACTGTTGAATTGTGTAGACCAAACAGGTCTCCATCCACCCTCTGGAAACAGCCAGTAGCGTAGAACCTCAGGACAACCAGGAGTTGTAGCATTGGTGGTACAGCTGAATTTCTGTCACTGCCATGTTTGACAGTTGGTCCAGTCTTCCTGTTCAGCTCCAAAACTGTTTCCTTGGTAAACCGGTATCTCACCAAAAATTCCTCTTCATTATAAAAATCAAGAGGATTGAGCCTGTCTCTCAGTTTTCTTCGAGGAACTTCATTATTTTGCTCTATCCAACTCAAAAATGCAGCCATTGTTAAAGTTAAACCTACCCAACTGGCAGTTTAAAATAAATTATCGATCACAGTTTAAATTGGAGTTTAAAGTTCTGGTGCAACATAATTTAATTTAAACTTGGTTTAGAGTAAAAATTAAACAGACGTTTAAAGAGAGGTTTAAATTTAATCTGTCTTAATTTTGAACTAGGTTTAAAGTTTGGTGCAACAGAATTTAAACTTACACCATGATTTAATCTGATTTTAAAGTTAAACCTTGTTGGTGCAATCCAGCCTAGGTTTCATCCACGCACTGCAACGTCGTTAGAGAGAGAAACGTACCAGGTCGCTTTTCAGCCTCAGGAGATGCGGTAATCGGCCTGCACAGCCAAGTATTTTACTCTCTAACATGCGCTCACTGTACAATAAAATGGACTAACTAAACTCCTGTTAACCCATGTCATCCAGGAACTCCACAAATACAGACAATTCAACTGCCCCACCAGAGAGGGAAATACACCTCAGTCAGCAAAGCTTACAATGCTGTCTCTCGTGCAGCACTGGGTCACGCCGACCATGCCATGATCCACCTGATATCTGCATACAGGCAGAAGCTAAAACTCTGTAAACCTGCAGTGAAGACATCCAAACAGTGGACCAGTGAGGCTGTAGAGGACCTCCGAGCAAACCTGGACTACACTGACTGGGAAGTGTTTGCGACTGTTACAAGTGGCCTGGATTAGCTCACAGAGGCTGTGACCTCGTACATCAGCTTCTGTGAGGACTCCTGCATACCAACACGAACAGGGTGAGGTACAACGACAAACCCTAGTTTACAGCCAACCTAAGTCTGAGGTTTAAGAAAAAGGGAGGCTTTTAGGAGTCCAAAAAGTTGTTTAGCATGGCGGAGAGGGAATGCTAAACGACTGTACTCTGATGACTCTGCTTCTGTCTGGACAGGGCTCAGACAGATTACCAACTACAAGCCCAGAGCCATCCACCATTAACGACTCCCGACTGGCCAACGACCTGAATGAGTTTTACTGCAGATTTGAAAGACAATCGGACAGTTCTATAACACCCCCCATGCCACCGAAGGCCCCACCCCCAACACATCATCCATCAACACCAACACAAAGCTGATTCTCTCTATTCAGAAGAGGGAAGTCACCAAAGTGTTCAAGAAACAGAACCCCCACAAAGCAGCAGGGCTGGACGCTGTCTCCCCTAACACGCTGAAGCACTGCCCTGACCAGCTGTCTCCAGTGTTCACCAAGATCTTCAACACCTTCCTGGAGACATGCCATGTGCCAGCCTGCCTCAAATCCAGAAGCCCAGACCGACAGGACTACAGACCTCTGACATCTGACATCTGTGGTAATGAAGTCCTTCGAGCGCCTGGTGCTGTCGCACCTCAAAGACATCAAAGATCCCCTCCTGGACCCCCTGCAGTTTGCCTACAAAGCCAACAGGTCTGTGGATGCATCTGGACTGGGAAAGCAAGTCTCTAATTCCAGGTCCTACCATCATGTGTTTCTACCTGTATGCAAGGGTTTCTACCTGTGTGTTTTTGCCTGTATGTGTGTGTCTACTTAGTATGTGTTTCTACTTAGTACGTTAAGTACGTGTGTTCATGTTTCTACCTGTATGTTTATGTTTCTACCTGTGTGTGTCAGTGTTTCTAACTGTGTGTTTGTGTTTCTACCTGTGTGTGTTCATGTTTCTACTTGTGTGTGTCAGTGTTTCAGTGTTTCTAACTGTGTGTTTGTGTTTCTACCTGTGTGTGTATTTCTACCTGTGTGTGTGTTTCTACCTGTCTCTGTCAGTGTTTCAGTGTTTCTAACTGTGTGTTTGTGTTTCTACCTGTGTGTGTATTTCTACCTGTGCGTGTGTGTTTCTACCTGTGTGTGTGTGTGTGTGTGTTTCTACCTGTGTGTGTGTGGCTCGGGCCTTGTTGGTCCTGCAGGCTCTGACTGTCCACAGAGATGCCACTGTCACTGTGCAGTTTCTCTCCTTCTGCTGATGGGCTCGGAGTTTCATTGCTTGTGCAGTTGTTTGCCCCCTGCTTGTTCTGCTTGCAGTTATTCCACCTACAAAAGATTACATTTGGTTAAGTCCATTTAAATACTAGAATCAATATCACAGTAGTTACCTATTGCTTGCTAACACTACTATACTACTACTATATAGTTACCTATATTGCTAACACTTTTTGCAAACCTTCGGCTCATCTTTCTAAAACTTTACACACAAGCACACAAGACAAAACACTGGGACATAAACCATTCACATCTATGGAAAATTGAAACTCTAGTATCAAAATCTAACAATCCTTTGTCAAAATGCCACTTTGATGACAAAATGATACACAATTAGATCATATAAATACACTTTCAGATGAGCAGCACCACACTAATGTACACTGCAGTCTTGTGTTTTATTTTCATTGTCATTTTCTCAGTCAGTCTTCTGCAAACCTCAAAAATAAAATGTATGCAGTAATCAAACAAGCTTTTTTTGTGCAAAAAGAAACATTATTACTGAAGTAATAATAGAGAGGTGGCTTGTTAATGACCTACTTAGGTCCTTGATATAAATGTTTCCCACAAAATAATCAGATTATTAATTTGTTTTGGTTCTTATCTAATCCCATTCTACACAAAAATATACAATGCAAAAAGACTTTTTAAACAAATGCTATCTAATTTATGCTAGGTTTAAAGAAAGCTTTTTGAGATAAACTAGCAGTCACTCCATTGGAGGGGCTATAATTAGTCCTACGAATGACACAATACATCTCTACTGAATACTGCAGCTGCTGGGATAAACAACTGATGCAGTGTATCACCTTGAAATTATGACAATTTCCAAATTACACCAAAAAAAAATGTACACCTTGAAATATGGTATTATCCCCTAACCATCACTATCAGTTATGTACAAGGGACAAATTAAGATGTTTCAGTAAGGTCATTCCCCATTACACCCCCATTAGACCTTCTAGGGCTGTCTGTCTGACACCCACACAAAAACTGAAAAGATGCACATTTGCACCCACAGGCTGTGATAAAAAGTGCTTATCAGCTCCTACACTCAAAATAGAATGTTGGTGATTAAAATGGTTTAAATAATATTAATATAAAACATTTTGAAAAATATTCACAATGACTGCCACCCTTATTTTTTTGTGCAGCTGATGCTTGTCTCAAAATGTTTTTATGAGATTCAAGAACAAATACAAAAGTATTTGATACAATTCCACCTCCTTGAGCTGGTGTCCATGTGACTCCACAGGCTTTCTAAACAGCTGTGATTGCCTTATCTAAAGCTTGTTTCTTTGATAAGTAAAGCCTTTTCAGGTGTTTTCATGATTTGATCCATGCTTTGAATCATAGTCCTGCTGACCCATCAAAAATGACCCAATATCCTGGTATATATAGTGGTTTAGATGTAGTGGTTTAGACCTACAGATTCCTGGTAGTGGTTTAGACTTACAGCCTCCTGGTAGTGGTTTAGAATTACAACCTCTTGGTAGTGGTATAGACCTACAGCCTCCTGGTAGTGGTTTAGACCTACAACCCCTTGGTACTTGATGTTGGTCCAGGGCCTTTTCAAGTAAAACAGTTCTACAACATGACAGATCCACCGCTATACTTTCTACTGGGGATTAGGTTCTTTTCTCAACAATGACAAGGGTATACTATAACATAATGTGTCTTCCTACCAACATGAAACATGTTTCATCATAGAATATTTTACAATACTTAATTATTGTCCTAATATTGGGGGCATCCTGTAGCCATTTATAGCAATTTCTCGGGTTGTAAATGTAAAATGTATAAAATTGCTTTATTGTTTATTGTTATTTAAAAGGTGCAATCGTTTTTGACTTGACTGTATTCTTTAAACTATGAGAGCAAAATTTGAGCACCATGGATTTTACATGAACACTTATCGATGAATCGTATGTCTCTATAATTCTCATATTTAACCGTGTTTGAATGTCTTCTGTTAGGGATGATATTGCCCATATATGCCAACAAAAAAATCTTCAGTAAATAATCAACATATTGATTGAATTAAACATTTGTTTTGCTATTGGACCTAAAGCTATATGACACTTGCACTTCTCTACTAGTGTCCCCTCACCTTCCTCACCTCTTAAAAATAATGAACGCCAAGAGGCCAACAACAACAGCTGCCAGGATGGAGCAGTAGATAGGAATGAGGTGCTCATTCAGACCCTGGTAGATGAGTTTGGGGAAGTCCCCATTGGTGGTGGGGCTCTCCGTGGTGGTGTCTGGTAGGAGATCATCATCTGTGAAGGGGGGCATCGAGGACCCTGGAGAGAGAGAGTGCGAAATGGAGGACAAGCAAGGGTTTAGATGTGCAAGAGCAAGAGAGAAAAGAAAATAGGTTACTGTGTCCTTTTTTGAATATTTGAGATATAGTTATTCCACTTCAGATCAAATGATCAATTATCTCATTATATAAACATTGAAAAAGTTTTTGAGTTTGTTAGTAATTTAGAGGATTTTTTGTCAACAGGGTTCACCCCTACACTACAGCTTGAGGCTGCAATCTGTTGACAAGCTTCCTCCCTCACTGGAGGCAGATGGATGAGCATACTGTTCAGTCTTTGATACACTTCCCACTGGGAGATCTTGGGGCTTTGAGATATATTGGTATAGATTCACAGTTGTCTACTGTAATGTGTCAATTCAGAGGCTTAAGACCTAGGCCTGAAAAACATAATGTTAAACCACCCCTCCCTAAGCCCTACTCTGCGTGCTTCACTACTACCGCATCATCATTCAACTCTGTTCCACAAACACTTACTCCCTCTTTCCATCTACATAACTTGGTCATTTCCTACACCCCCAGGGAGTCATTTTCAGGGTAAGAGCTCGGACATCCATCCACTCTCACCCACTTTACCTCGCAATTATTGCACATCAGACATACTACTTTGTGCAAATGTAGAAACTTAAGTTTGTCATTTACTTACAGTAAGTGACAATCCTCTTTGAAATGGTGCCAACATGTTATTCCTGAAAAACACTCTTATGCATGTATACATTTTGCCAGTAACTTATTAATTAATGCCTTTCTGAAAGCTATTGGAAAGTAATCTCCCTTTCTCTTTCTCTCTCCCACTCTCCACTCTGTCTCTTCTTCATTAATTTATGTTATTGCTTCCAGTAAAACAAATCAGGTTTTACTTTTTCACCTGATACATTTGCACATCCATACTTACTGTCATGCAAATGCAAGATAAGCTGTCTGAACAGTCAGGAGACATCTAAACATCTAAACCCCCACCACCAGACATTTGAACCCCCACCACCAGATATCTAAATCCCCACCACCAGACTGTGATTCGATATAATTTCTGTTGCTATCTTGCACTATCTGTTCATTTTGCATCATCTGCATCATTTCGGTTGTTATTTTGCTATTTGCACTATCTGTTCATTTTGCACATCTGCACACTGCATCATTTGCACTAACTGTACATACATGCAACTCTGTAAATTATGTTAAATACTGTAGCATCTTGTAAAATACAGTTGTACATTTGTCTTAAATCACTTTAATCTGTACATACCCTGCATATTCTGATTATACTATACATACTGTGTATATTCTGAGTACACAATTACAATTATATTCTGTTGTAATAACTGTTTTGCACTTCTGGTTGGATGCTAACTGTATTTCATTACCTGTACTTGTACCTGTGTAATGACAATAAAGTTGAAGCTAATCTAATCTAAAAAGGGCCATACCAATAAAGTTTATTTGGTCCAATGTCTCCTGGAATATCATCCATCTACTCTTCATGGTATTTGGTAAAATGTCTTAAAATGTGATTCCAAACCAAAAATCAGAGCACTAATTACATTCAAGTGTCTGACAACCTCTTTCAACCACTGAGTAGCAAATATAGTCTTCTGTTAATCTAGCAGCCTAACATTTGTTTTTCCACATGTAATGCTACCATATTCCCCCTTTCATCTAATTGGCCTTTCACTCTCTCTTTTGACCCCTCCCCACGCACACATACACACATCCAGACACAACCCCCACCCCGTTAGAAAGGATACCAGACATCATACAATGACATAATCCTCCTTTGTGAGACACAATCCACCGTCTCTCCACTTAGCTTCTGCTTCTCGTTGACAGTGTTACATTTCAGGATTATACTTATTACAACTCTACTTTTAGCCTACATTTCTCTCTCTCTCTCTCTCTCTCTCTCTCTCTCTCTCTCTCTCTCTCTCTCTCTCTCTCTCTCTCTCTCTCTCTCTCTCTCTCTCTCTCTCTCTCTCTCTCTCTCTCTCTCTCTCTCTCTCTCTCTCTCTCTCTCTCTCTCTCTCTCTCTCTCTCTCTCTCTCTCTCTCTCTCTCTCTCTCTCTCTCTCTCTCTCTCTCTCTCTCTCTCTCTCTCTCTCTCTCTCTCTCTCTCTCTCTCTCTCTCTCTCTCTCTCTCTCTCTCTCTCTCTCTCTCTCTCCAACATACAGATCTGTCTTTTCCTAACTCTAAGAACAATGAATCAAGCATGGGATGTATGGGATATCTTAGAGGCAGTTTAAATGAATAGTAATGATTTCTCTCATACTATACCCTTAACTAGAGGATCTTTCCGTCCATGTGCCTGGATCTTTCCAGTATTATGATTTATTTAGACATTTCAACACTTTTGAACTTTTGTGTATTATAAATTACAGTTGACTGACCACAGTGCAGGACAGTAAATCAACCGAGGACACGTAAGTGTGCGTGCATGTGTGTCACTTTATTGCGCCAATGAGAATGATGAGAAATTCAATTTTGGGGAGGTTCAGCTGGAGGTGGTGCTTGGTCATCCATGCAGAGATGTCTGTGAGGCAGGCCTCAATCCATGCTAAGATCTCTGGATCAGTTGGGGGGAACGACAGGTACAACTATGCGTCATCAGCGTAACTGTGGTAGGAGAAGCAGTGGGGGCTGATGAATAGAAGTGAGGTGGGGAACAGGGAGAAGGACGGAGGGGTCCAATAATAGTTGACCGTATCAAATGCTGAAGAAAGGCCCAGCAGCATGATGATGGATGACCTTGAAGCCGCTCTGACAGACTGGAGGGCAGTGGTGACTGACAGGAGGGTTGTTTTTGTGGAGTGGCTGGTCCTGAAGCCCGATGGGTTGGGGTTGGTTGTTCTAGACATTTGGTTAGATACAGTGCGTTCAGTTGTTTTTGAGAAGAATTGTAGCAGTGAT
Source organism: Neosalanx taihuensis (assembly GCA_030340665.1). Lineage (NCBI taxonomy): Eukaryota > Metazoa > Chordata > Actinopteri > Osmeriformes > Salangidae > Neosalanx > Neosalanx taihuensis. Next base: position 7,808,604 of record CM059303.1, on the reverse strand, counting down.
ACTGGTATGTAGTTCTGGTATGTAGTTTTAGAAGAGAGCAGGGTTAAGGGACGATTTTATGAGTAGAGATCTAATTCTGGCCTGTTTGAACACAGAGGGGAAAGTGCCAGAAGTAAGGGAAGAGTTAAGGACATGAAGAAGAAAGATAATGATGGAGAGAGAGATGGTTTGAAAGAGAGGAAAAGAGACTGGATCAATGGGACAGAATTTGGGCCGATGAGAGAGAAGGAGGTCGAAGATTTCTGCCTCGGACAAGGGAGAGAAGGAGTTTAGACATGTAGTTGGGTCAGTCATAGTGGGTGAGTGAGTAAGAAAGATTGGTTCAAGGACGCGATTGCTAATGTCGGCAACTTTGTTCTCACAGAAGGAGGAGAAATCGTCCGGGTGGAGGGTGGGGGTGGGGTAGGTGGGTTAAGAAGGGTGGAAAGGGTAGAAAAAGGTTTGTGAGGGTTTGAGTTCATTTTGTTCAGGAAGTAGTGAGTTTTAGCCTAAATTATGCGAGCAGAGAAGGATTTAAGTTAATGTTATATTTGCAAATTGTCTCCTTAATTCTGCTGCAATGAATGTTGCTTGGAGTAAAGTGTATGCTAAATGAATCAAATGTGTGTTTGTGTGTGCTCTGCAGCTGAATCTGATCACCATCCGTAGAGGTCACCCAGTGAAACCCGAGAGGGGAAGAGTGTAACTCCATCGCTTTTATCGACCAGTACACTCTTCTAAGCATCTGCTCAGTCTGTCTCTGAGTCTTTCTTTGTCTCTGTTCCTGCACCACCCGTATCTCTGTGTGTGTGTTACTGCAACACTCGTATCTCTCTCTCTGTGTTACTTCATCACCTGTCTCTTTATGTTTCTGCACCACACTGTTCCACTCTTCTGTTACTGCACCACCTGTCTATCTCTCACTGTTCTTGTAATCTCTGTTCCTGCACCACCTGTCTATTTCTCTCTCTGTTCCTACATCTATCTCTACATGTTCCTGCATGACATAGAGTATCTCTCTCTGTATTCTTACCCCACCTCTCTTTCTCTTTGTGTGTTCCCGCACCAACTGTCTCTCTGTTACTGCACTACCTGTGTCAAAATCTCTCTGCATTTCACTCTCACTGTACTTTTTTTTGTTAACCATTGGCTCATTAAACTTCTTGATTATTCTAATTCTGAATGACCTGACTAAAGACAACACATAAAACCAACTCTGCACTTTAAATGGGACTTTGCACTATCGATTTAATTTCCCTGTATGGAAATTCCATGAGTTATGGCTATCCAAATATGCCCTTACATAACATGAAGCAATAAGAACGAGGACCAGACTCTAATTATCTGTGAATGTCAAGCCAACGCATACATCCTGCAAGGAAACACAATTAACCAATGCAAATAAGTCTCATTGATTTATATAAACCTGGGAAAGAAGGAGGACAAGTACACTGACACTGCCAAAAACCTATAGTTTTTTTTGGAATGTCCAAGTCTAAATTCTAAAATCTAGTCATTGCAACAAGGAAGTCATTCATTGTTTCTAGTTGGAGGGAATTTGAGATGTTAACTGCCTTCATCAGTATAATGCTCACATTGTACTGAAGGGGTTGAAAGGTCATAATCTGGCCATTGAACTTTAGTGAAAAGAAATGAGACCATGATTTGGTCTCAAGATTTGGTATTTGCAAGATTTGGTATTTGGAAGAATGTAGTAGCCACCAGATCGGAGTGATCGGAGGGTTGTAAGTTCCATTCCTGGCTGTTGCTACATAACGTTGTGTCCTAGGGCAAGGCACTTCAACCTACTTGCCTCAGGGGGAATGTCCCTGTACTTGCTGTATGTCACTCTGGATAAGAGTGTCTGCTAAATGTAAATGATAAAACCATTACCATGTCTCCCTTCCTCTCCTGGTTTCCACGCTGCCTGCTAATCTAATCTAATCTAATCTAATGTTTTTTCCTGTAAGTGACCAGTTTCTAAATAAACCATTTCAGCATATCTACATAGCAGGTATTTAAGTCTAACCACAACATAAAAGAAACAGCTGAACTCCCTTCCCACCACATGATAGCTCAAGCTGGATCAAGTGAACAGGAAGGCTTTCGAAATTGCTTTTGTTAAAGTGTGTGTCATGTCTGAGCCTCCCGTAAATAAGCATACAGCTGATCTGCAATGTAGGATTATCCAAATGACCATCACTACAGACACCTTGATGCTAATGCTGCGTTCACACTGGACGTGAATTTGCGGCAAAATCCTCAAAGTTGCGTCTCGTTGGCCGCTTGTACATTTTAAGGTGTTCCACAGAAATACCATGCATCCTTAAAATACCCCTCCAATTTCACTCCAACCTTCCATTAACTTTTGACTTTTTCAGTGATCTACAACAGGTTTAAAAACCTCCAGCACTTTCTTTATCTATGGTAAGAATCTGCAAGACTAACTGGGGATAAATGATTTCTGAGAAGAGGATGCAATGGTTACATCTGTCATCTCAGTAGCAACTTAAAAGTTAAACTTAAAAGGTGCAGTCTTTAAATAAAATACATCTAAAAGTCAGCAGAGTATACCTAAAAAAATGAATCTATTACAAAAACTCAGTAAGGAAAGAAACTTTTTCAGTGAAGGGACAGATGACTGACTAAATTAACAGGAGTAAAACTCCCCTAGAAAGACTTTACAATTTTTCAAACTACAACTTTTCGAACAACCTGAGGTGAGGAACAGGCAGCTGTGCACACAGTGCACACTTCTCCAGAATGGAATGTCACAGATATTTTCTCGAATGGCCGAACAATCTGCTCGGACTGCATTCTAACAAGACATTAAACACCACATCAAACTAGCCTGGAGGGAAGTACACACAAAGCACTTGTGTTTGGAGTAAGCAACCTGGGGTTATTTCCAAACAAGATAACTTGAAGTTTTTTTCTATCTTCTATTTAAGTTAGTCAAAATGACATTTAAGTGAAAAATACATACAGATTATAGTTTAATAATAATAATAACATGATGTAAATCTTTCTAACCAAATCAAATGGTTTTCCAGTTATTGTTTAGCAAACGTTATAGCATACAAGATCAAAACCGAGTGTTTCAAACACATTATCAACAAGTAGGTAGATGGTCAGTGAATGGTCGACCATTTAACCACTGATGCTCCCAAGTCCCCTTCTGTCCATCACAAAAATAAAGGACAAATAGAAGCCATCATGATGAAATTGCAATTGTGTATGGAACCAAGCCTTTCCAGTGCCACGATCAAATTAAGTAGTTAATATACAGTTAGGCCCAGAAATATTTGGACAGTGACAGAATCTTGATTTCATCATGATTTGGGCTCAACTCAACTACAACAGAACTGAAGTGCAGAGTTTAAGGTTTAATTCAAGGGGTTGAACAAAAATATAAATAAAAACAAAAATATTAAACATGTAGGAATCGTAGCTATTTTTATACAAACGCTCCTCATTTCAGTGGTGCAAAAGTAATTGGACAAAGAAACATAACCCTAAGTAAATAATTTTTCAATATTTTGTTGAGAATCCTTTGCAGGTAATGACTGCCTGAAGTCTGGAACCCATGGACATCACCAAATGCTGTTTTTTTTCCTTTGTGATACTTTGCCAGGCCTTTACTGCAGCTGTATCAGTTGTTGCTTGTTTGTGGGTCTTTCTGCCTTAAGTTTTGTCTTGAGCAAGTGAAATGCATGCTCGAATGGGTTGAGATCTGGTGATTGACTCGACCACTGCAGAATATTCCACTTCTTTGCTTTAAACAAATCCTGATTTGCTTTTGCAGTATGTTTTGGATCATTGTCCATCTGTACTATGAATCGCTGTCCAATCAACATTTCTGCATTTGGTTGAATCTTGGCAGAAAGTATATCCCTATACACTTCAGAATGAATCTGTCTGCTTCTGTCTTTTGTCACATCATCAATAAACACAAGTAACCCAGTGCCATTGAAAGCCATGCATGCCCATGCCATCACATTGCCTCCACCAGAAGATGTGGTGTGCTTTGGATCATGAGCTGTTCCAATTCTGCTTCAAACTTTCTTCTTCCCATCCCTCTGGTACAGGTTGAGCTTAGTCTCATCTGTCCAAAGTATCTGTTCCAGAAAGCTGTTCCAGAACTGGGTTGGTCAATGAGTACATTTTGGCTTTGTATTTACACTCATGAAGTCTTCTCTTTGTGGTAGACTTAGATACTGATACACCTACTTCCTGGAGAGTGTTCTTCACTTGAGCAGATGTTGCGAAGGTTTTTTTTCTTCACTATGGAAAGGATTATGTGATCATACACCACTGTTGTCTTCCGTGGACGTCCAGGCCTTCTTGAGTTCCCAAGCTCACCAGTGCGCTCTTTTTTTTCTCAGAATGTAACACATTGTTGATTTGGCCACTCATAACATTTCTGCTATCTCTCTGATGGATTTATTTTTTTTCAGCCTCAGGATGGGCTCAATGGGCCTCCATTGAGAACTCCTTTGACTGCATATTGTGTGTTCACAGCAACAGCTTCCAAATGCAAACGCCACACCTGTAATCAACTCCAGAACTTTTAACTGCTTAACTGATGACAGATTGATTAGGGAAGGGCCCACGCAGCCTTTTTTTTTGCAGACTCCTGAGTCAATTGTCCAATTACTTTTGGTCCCTTGAAAAAGAAGCAGGTACGTATTAAAGAACTGTAATTCCTAAACCCTTGCTCCAATTTGGATGTGAATACTCTCAAATAACAGCTGAGAGACAGCACTTAAAGCCCATATTGATTAAATAATTGTATCCTGAATATGAATACAATTGATACATGGATACAACTTTGTAAACAGCTAAAATAACAAAACTTGTGTCATTGTCCAAATACTTCTGGGCCTAACTGTATGTCAGAGATACTCATTGCGCGGCTCGCAAGCCACATGCGGCTCGCCAAGCTTTAATTGGTGGCTCGCACTGGCAAACTAGATTATAACAATATAGTAACACAGCCATTTTTTTTCAAATGTACTACATAAACATGCAGTGAACACAAACGCAAACATCTGCATAATAAGTAATAACTATAAATTAAGTAATTTTCTGCGGTCTCGCGTGAATACGGCCGGCCTGCAGACCCACGCGCCGTTACGCACCAAGCGGGTATTGACGACGGACAGAGGATGGAGCAAGCCAGTTTGAGATGCGGGCACAATGGGTCGTTTTTTAATTAAAAAAGGGCAAAAACCAGCACTAACACCAAACGAAAATCAGCATGAAGACGACGGAGAGGGGGCGAGCAGGACAGACAAATTCTTATTTATTCTTCATGGCATGAACCCTCTCTGCTTAATATGCAAACAAACCCACGCCTGTTTCAAACGAAGCAACTTGGAGCACCATTTCAAAACTGCACATCCACATTTCAATGAAAGTTATCCGCCTGGCAGTGAAATAAGAAAGAGTAAAATAGCGCAGCTCACTGCTTCACTTTCACGTTTAACAGAGGCATCTTTTGAGATGGCTGGGATTTTGGCGCGGGCCAAAACACTGTTCTCAGACTTTGACAACAAGGACACAATCCTCAAACAAATAAAAGGATTAAAGTTTATATTTTCAATTTATTGAAAACCCCTTCCATGTGGATGTGTCCTCCCTCACTCCAAACATCACACAGCTCTGCCCTGGTAATTGTGCCACTCTGGAGAGTGAACTAATAGAGCTGCAAACAAATACCATTCTCCAAGATGAACTCAGAGCAGGTGTTGGCCAATTCTGGAGTTTGGTTTCTGAAGCAGACTTTCCCAGTTTGAAACCACTTGCACAGAAAGTGATGTCTTTCTTCATGAGCACATCTCACACCTGTGAGTCAACATTTTCAACCGTGAACACTATCAAGAGGAAACAGAAAAACTGACTGATCCATGCTCATCTTGAATGCCTCACTGTGATTGCAACAACAAACTACAAATACAATGATGAACATGAAGAAAGTCAAGGACATGCATGCCAGTTTCCGCTCATCCCAGTATTAAGATAAATGTGGTCTTAATTGAAAATGTATTGGCTGTGTTGTTTCTTTTTTTACGTACGTAAACTACATACGTAGTTCAGTCCAATAGTAGCATTGACGTAATTTGCAAAAATGTCTAGCTCTGTTGAAGTTCTCTGTAGGTCCCTCAAATAGTCCATTTGCCCCATGAGCTGAGTACCCCGACACCAAAGGGGATCTTAGGAGAGCACAAAAGAGTCCTTTCTGCAAGGACTGCAAACTGTCAGCACCATCAAGATAAGAACTGACCGCCTACATCTCAGCAAATGGCTATTCAACAGACTCCCTTTATCGTTACCTCACAAAAGCGTTGATTTAATCGGGGTAGCATAGAACTTGGACTATGTGGTGACAGGGATGATGGGGAATTCATGTAATGCCCACAGGGTGAAATGACAGAAAAGGATCTCCCTGACTTTGACCTTCCTCCAGTCTTTAGAATACAGAGAGGGTGGTCTTTGTATGGGATGAGCATGTGACATTTACATCTATCAGAAAACAACCACCATAGTGTCAAGAGATGTGATACAATGATAGGATGCCATATGGTTTGAACAGCAGTGTTGAAGTAGGCATGTTACCTCAATTTGAGATACATTCGTGGATCTTTCTTCCTTTATGATTACACAGAACTGACAACCACATTAAACTCACTCAACCAGATAATTATGGAAATGTGCATGATATCCATCTGACATTCATTCATACACACGTCATTTAGAATTACACGTCTTACAAAACAGTGTTTGTTACGTTTCAAACATGATAAAATTTGTAGATCTTACCTTGGCAGACAGTATCACTGGAAGAGTTACAGGCTTTTAACTCCAGCTCTCCCTCATCACAAATGGTACAGGGTAGACAAGGCTCCCGGGAGCTCTCCTGGTCAGAGTAGGTGTCCCTGGTGCATTCTTCACACACCGTGTCACGATCATGTTCACAACCATACAACATACCCTGGCCCTCAGGGCATTTGGTGCAAAGCTCACACCTGTTAGACAACTCGTTCAGGTAGTAGCCGTAGTTACACACACAGATGGCATTGTTGGAATCAGTGCAAGGCGTCTGCATGCGAAGGAGGCCCGTGCAACGCGTACAAGGCTGGCATTTTTCTATGTGGCTGAAGTTTTCAGAAAATGTCTCACCTGGGGAAAAAACATAGAGTAAAATTACTTTTTAAAGGAACATACATTACATTTAGCAGGCACTCTTATCCAGAGCACATACAGTTGTGGTCAAAAGTTTACATACACTAGTGAAGATCATGTATGCCATGGCAATATAGGGTTTTCAATAAACTCTACAACTCTTATTTTTCTGTGATGGAATGATAAGGAGCACATATTTCTTTGTCACAGAAAACATTCATGAAAAATGGTCCTTTTACGAATTTATTATGGGTCTTTTGAAAATGTGTCAAAATCTTCTGGGTCAAAAATATACATACAGCACCTTGAATTACCAATTTGGTGATGTAGAAAAAGTTGTTTCAATCCAATTTGCTTTTTGGCATGGCCTCCTAACTTCTTACGAGTGATTATGATTGACTCCAGCTGGTGACTTCTTTCAGTCCATGTAAATAGGGCTTGTTTGACACATTCACTAGACTCAGCCAGAAATACTACAATGGGAAAGTCTAAGGAGCTCAGCACGGATCTGAAAAAGCGCATCATTGACTTGAACAAGTCAGGAAAGTCCCTTGGAGCCATTTCAAAGCAGTTGCAGGTCCCAAGATCAACTGTGCAAACAATTGTTTGTAAGTATAAAGTGCATGGCACAGTTGTATCATTGCCACGATCAGGAAGAAAACGCAAGCTATCACTTGCTGCTGAGAGAAAATTGGTCAGGTTGGTCAAGAGTCAACCAAGAACCACCAAAAAGCAAGTCTGCAATGAGTTGGAGGCTGCTGGAACACATGTGTCAGTGTCCACAGTCAAGCGTGTTCTACATCGCCATGGGCTGAGAGGCTGCCGTGCAAGAAGGAAGCCATTACTCCAGAAGCGGCACCTTACGGCTCGACTGAAGTTTGCTGCTGATCACATGGACAAAGACAAGGCCTTCTGGAGGAAAGTTCTGTGGTCAGACGAAACTAAAATTGAGCTTTTTGGCCACAATGACCAGAAATATGTTTGGAGGAGAAAAGGTGAGGCCTTTCACCCCAAGAACACCATACCTACCGTCAAACATGGTGGTGGTAGTATTATGCTGTGGGCCTGTTTTGCTGGCAGTGGAACTGGTGCTTTACAGAAAGTAAATGGAATAATGAAGAAGGAAGACTACCTCCAAATTCTGCAGGAAAACCTAAAATCATCAGCCAGAAAGTTGGGTCTTGGACGTAGTTGGGTGTTCCAACAGGACAATGACCCCAAACATACATCAAAAGTGGTGAAGGAATGGCTAAATCAAGCTAGAATTAAGGTCTTAGAGTGGCCTTCCCAAAGTCCTGACTTAAACCCCATAGAGAATATGTGGACTGTGCTGAAGAGACAAGTCCGACTCAAAAAACCAACAAATTTAGTTGAACTGCACCGATTCTGTCAGGAGGAGTGGTCAAAGATTCAACCAGAAGCTTGCCAGAAGCTTGTGGATGTCTACCGAAAGCGCCTAATTGAGGTGAAAATGGCCAAGGGACATTTAACCAAATATTAACATTGCTGTATGTATATTTTTGACCCAGCAGATTTTGTCACATTTTCAAAAGACCCATAATAAATTCATAAAAGAAAAAATTTTCATGAATGTTTTTTGTGACAAAGAAATATGTGCTCCTTATCATTCCATCACAGAAAAATAAGAGTTGTAGAGTTTATTGAAAACCCTATATTGCCATGGCATACATGATCTTCACTAGTGTATGTAAACTTTTGACCACAACTGTACATGGACATTCCCCCTGAGGCAAGTAGGGTGAAGTGCCTTGCCCAATGACACAAAGTCATGTTGCCTCAGCCAGGAATCGAACTGGCAACCTTCTTGTCACTAGCCCAACACCCTTACCACTCAGCCACCTGACTCCCATTCACAATACATTTTGATAAACGTTCTCAAATAAATTGGTGTGTCAGCTTGTTCAAAGTGCTACTGGACATGTTCACACTGTGGCCATCATTCACTATACTGCAGTGGACTCAAATTCTATGGATGTAATGTGATGGCACTCACTCCTGCTTTGTCCGACATGCAGAACATTGTTTGTTGTCTGTGTCTAAATCCGATTGCCACAAGTAGCTGAAGAGTATTTCCTTTTCAGTGCCAGTGTTGTATTATCTCAAAGACCCCATGAAGGATGATTAGCATCCAGACTGAATGGTGAGCTCATTTGGTGAGATAGTACTGGAGATCTCATTTTGGGCTGGGCTTTGTTGTTCTAAAATACTCACTAATTAAAAAAATACTTGATCACTTTGTTTCCAACCTCCCAAATGTGCAAAAATGATCTTGTGACTGTGTGTCACCTGTGTATGACAGGTGTGTGGTAGAAACAGTCTTCAGTGACAGGTGTGAGGCTGGGATTTAAGACATCTCTCTTGTAAGTCGCTTTGGATAAAAGCGTCTGCTAAATGAATAAATGTAATGTAAATGTAATGTAAATCTTTAACAATATACCGTAAAATCTGGACTATAAGCCGCTACGTTTTTCCCAGGTTTTGAACCTTGCGGCTCATACAGAGATGCGGCTTTCCTATGAATTTGACTTGACAGGAAGAAAAAGTGACAGTGGTTTCAGTACGCAGGACAAAGAAAAATAAAGCAACTTGGTTTTAGTGCACAAGAGGAAGATGAATGAAACCATCGATTACTTTTCTGTTTTGTTTGATCAGCACTTTTACTGCTGTGTAAAAGGCACTGTTCGGAAACAATTAGTCCAGGTATATGAATAAACACTTATGGTACAAAATATTTTTACGTAAATATCATATTTCATATTTCTCAGCCTGGATATCAGCGGTTTATAGTCCAGTGCGGCTTATATGTGACAAAATTATATATTTATTTTCAATTTTAGGTGGTGCGGCTTATATTTAGGTGCACTCTATAGTCCGGATTTTACGGTACGTAACTTTTGAGGAAGCCTGATGTCCGCTAGCTAACCCGCTCAAAGGGTTTTTGATGGGGACAACTAAGCAGTCGTCAGTCAACGTAGGATTCATGTGAATTTAAGTCCCCACAAAGTCTAACAACCAAAGTGGTAACAACTCCCTATGATCTTGGTAATAAATACAGCTCAGAAATGTATGTGGTGGTCGGAAATATATATGTGGCATTTAGAAATAAATGTCTCAATAAATACATAAATGTGGCATTAGGTGTTAAAAGTCCCATTAAATGAATAAACGTAATCTTTACAAAAATGTAATTTTGAAATTAGTAAATGTATGTATTTATTGATGTATGTAAAACTATTTGCAGCTATATACAGTACTTATATGAAGCTATATTTATATGTTCATTGCCATCTTTTTCATACGTTATTTCTTATTCACTAAATATTTGCCAGCCGGATGATTAGGCCGCACAACTGTCTGAGGTCCCAAACGATATAAAACCATCATGTTCATGCTGCATTCATGGTTCCCTGTTGCTTGAGGGCAAATGTTCCCTGACTAATTGTCCTATTGACCTCTACAGGAATATCAACAAGACAGACAACAGTTTTACATGTCTACTGGATTCTTGATTGCATTAATGTAATGAGGCTGTTCAATCTCAGTTTAAAAAGATCTAAGTTGAAGTAAGTTTGAATCTGAATCATCACCACTGGGATGTGAACATATGTGTGAGTTTCACATGATCCCATCCTAAAGTAAGATCCCTTAAATACTCTTTTAATTTCAGTGAAGTATGAAAATGTAATTTATAGTTAGTGTATCTACAAAAAAGCAGCTATGGTATTTAACCTTTACAATGTAACAGTTTATTAATGATAATATGTCAATATGTGTAACAAAGATGTATGAGTGTGTGTGTATGTGTCCAGTAATTTATCACAAATCTTATCCTTATTCCTCCAACTGTCCTCATCTACACTACTCTTTCCCATCCCCCACCCATGTGCCTTCAGATCCATTATAACGCCATGCATCAATAATGCAAGTCAATACAATAATAAAGGTAGCCTGCAGCTATAAGGGAGAGAGGGGGCATATTAACAGCATAGAAATAACAATCTGTTCTTTAGTTTTCCATCCCATGAAATTACTCCTGAATGAACTAACTGTAGCAGAGATTCCAGGAAAAATGTCTGAATGTGTGAACAGTGGATAGTGTGCCTACCAGTTGTCCTAATGTGAATTGGGCTCTGTGTGTGTTGCAGGTGCATGTGTCTGTAGGTATTGGTGCTATATTTTGGGAGTATGTGTGTGTGAGAGAGGAGATAGATAAAGAATTAAATGTCTTGACCAGGATGAGAAGTGTTCTATTCCCATTCAGGGTTAGACTGCCTTGCCAGCTTTCAGTCCTCCTCACTTACGCGTCTGAGAATCTAAACCCTTGACCATGTTTTTCATCTAAATTGTAAAGATGTTTACAGTTTTGATGTTGTTTTGATATACATTGAGGCAAACTTTAAGAAATTATGCAATTGCCCTATTTTCTTCTGTCCTTTAATCCCTTTTAGTCACAAGTAAACGTGTGTGGTCTTGTGATGCTTTGAAGATTTCATGTCCTAACAAGAAAGACCCAACATATTTGAACAAAGTAAATTTTACTTTACTGGCAGCTACTCAGACACAAAATAACAAAACTCCTGAGGTCAGGAAATGGCAACAGTATATATATTTTCATTTGAAGTGACAATGCGTATACTTCTGCAGTTTAGAGATTTTACAATAGCATTTTCATTTGTCATGTTTAAATGTAAAAAAAATATATATATAATTATGTTCAAATATAAAAATATTTGGGAGTGTGACATTCTTTTTTGTGTGAATTTGCAGCAAAATATGCAGCCACTAAATGAAATTAGGCTCATTAAAAACAGTACAGTGATAATCCAGTGATGTGAGCAGTGATAATAGCTGTTTTTGAGTTGTTGGCGAACAGACATCATTGAGACATTTATCTGGAATTCAGACTACTTATTGACGTTCCCACTACTATGTATGGTAAATTACAGAGGTTAACAGGATGTGGACAAGGGGCTTGTTTACTTGCACACATTGATGATTGATTGGATGCTAAATTCCATACCCCATTAGCAAGATAACAGAGCTTCAAACAGACAAACTTTGTGTGTGCATGTGTATATGATACTCACTGTCACGGCAGGGGGCACAAACCGTCTGAGTGACTCCACATTGCTTTAGAACTCCTTCTCCAGGCTGGCACTGCTTGCAGCATTCTTCACTGGTGGTGAACTGGCCTGAGGAACATGGTTCCTGATTGGCCAAAGTCCCAACCTGGATGAAACCGATAAATAAGCATTTACAAAACAATTAAGCATTTTGTTAGGGGGTGGGGGGGGGGGGGGGGGGGGGTATTCAAGTCAAATCTTTCAGTTCATGGTTCATGCCTGTCAAATCCTAATGTCAGAACTCAGGTCACAGATACAACATGTCACCTCAGGTATCCCTGTCAGCCTTCCAGCCGATGGAAGGTTTGAGTGTTTGTGCATGTTTCACACTCCAAACAACTCAAAACTACAGCCCTGTCTTTCATTTAAAATTCCTGTTTGTTTTTGAAAATGTGGAGTCATGTGGCTGAGGGTTTGGGATTGGGCTAGTATTGAGAAGGTACCCGGTTCAAACCCTGGCTGTGCCAACATGGCGTTGTGCATGGCACTTCAGGAGGAATGTCCCTGTACTTGTTGTAAGTCACTCTGGATAAGAGCGTCTGCTAAATGGATAAATGTCAAATGTGTCCATAATACTAACTACTCTTCTTGTGCCCATATGATTTGCCATATTCTTTTAAGACCGTACAACCACTTAAAGCCTCTAGAATTTAAGCCCATGTTTTACACTTTTAAAGAATGTCGTTGACAGTGTTTTAGCACTTTTTACTTCACAGTTTCAACAGTGCATGGCTACCTGAAAGGTCAGGAAAAAGAACTGTCTAAAATTGTGCTCTTATCTTGCCTGTAGTGTTTTCTTTTCTTTCACAAATATGTTTAGTTATCAAACAATCAATTAAGTCAAGAGGACAATATTGTAAGTCATCTGGTTTCTGGTTTATAAAAATGAATCGGGAAAGCCTGAATTATTGGACCCTGTTGTCTTTTGATTTAGTCAGTTATCCCTCTGGCTAAAATGATGGAGTCATCATGAGACTTCACAACACACTCACATGTGAACATTTAGACTGGATTACTTTAATGTTTCACGAAAGTACACAATAAAATGAAAATTAAATTTTATAGCGACATTTGATTTTAACATAACTTCGAATGTACATCAATAGGGATTAAATAAGTAACCTAATATATACACCTTTGTATGGTGGTAACAATGATAGTGATTTGTTAAAACACGACACAGCTACACTGACTGTAATTTTATTATATATAATATAGGATGTATATGAGTGATAATTTATTGTGATTGTTTTCCTCAATGATGCTACTAGGGACAAAGGATGCTCCAGTTTTTCAACAAACCACACTCTCCACCATGCAGACAACCTAGTCTACAAGGATAAACCGATTATAGCTTGAGACTAACTAATGTCCCAAGGGCCTTCTCCACACTGTTTGAAAGAATGGCCAACAAAGGACAAACAGTTTATCGATACATCTCACCTAACAACTGAAAGAAACATATTTTCATTTCAGTGATTTGTGCTAGATAGACAGGCAAAAAAATATTTCAGGAAGCTTACATTCTTGCTGGCCTTTCATCCGCTCCATTGTAAAATCTTATTGTTCACATGTAATTGAGAAGGGTGTAGCTGCAGACCCAGAACTTACTGCTTGTCAGATTGTGTAATTGTTGCTGCCATATGCATACTTATTTTGAATTAAACCAGAAATCAGATTGAGAACTACAGGTGGACAGGTGTATCGAACAACAACATAATTTGGGTTGAGGTTTACAAGTTTCACATTTAAAATACAATAGGTGGGTGTGGCTAGGCAGCACAAAATTTAAGAAAATGTGAATGAATGGAAGAGTCAGTGTGGACAGACTTCTAAAAATGCTAATTAAGATTCGACTGGTCGATTGTGTGCAATAGACACTTTATGGTCATCTTGATTTGACGGAACCATTCATTTAGTAATAGGCATGCAAAAGACGCATGAAACTCACCGCCAATAAAAGTAACAAGACTGAGCTCATTCCGTTTCCTTTCGCGCCGTCGATTACGTGAATAATCCAATTGGTCAACGGGTTGATGTAGTACCAAAAGTTAAAAACGAATTTAACCCATTTGGAGGAAAATGTACACTCATGAATCATCTCTGCAAAGGCTGGTATAGTAACGACGAACAGTGCAGCTTTGAAAACGTATTTTCCTTAATTTGAGACTTGAGTTCAGTCAAGTTAGTCGCCCAAAAAATGATGCAGTATTTCACCGGTCCGACCGTTTATAGCTTTTACTATAAGCGGTGCAACTGTGTGTTCCGCACTTGCTTTTGTAGGCTACGTGTCTCATATGACAGTTGGGTCAGGAGAACTACACAATTCCTCCACGCCCCCAAATGTAGGCCTATGTTTTACCATATAAACATCCCCAATAAATCGTTTTTTTTTCAACTCGAATGTTATTTTAGACGTTCTGTTATAATTTACATTTTAATTTGATAAGGCCTAGATAATAAAATCATACCATGTAGGCTACTCAGTACAGTCTAAAATTGCAATTAATAACCGATTTTTAAGACAGTCACCCACAATATGTATTCGAACATCATTTTTATATAATACAAGGAGTTTACATATGGGAAATGGGCCGTATCCACCATTATCTTGAGCTGTATGTCTTCAATAAAAGTAATTACAAAATTGCCTTAAAATAACACTTTAGTGCTGCAAAGATAACCAACCCTCAAGTGACTGCTTGCCTGAGCTGACAATGAAATTGATGAGGCCAGCAAACAGCAGCAGGTTTGGCTGTCTGTCAGATGGAGAGGGATACAGTGGGAGTGGAGTGACTGTTAAATAGAGAGAGGGAGACAGTGGGAGTGGGGTGACTGTCAGATGGAGAGAGGGAGACAGTGGGAGTGGAGTGACTGGAGAGAAGGAGACAGTGGGAGTGGGGTGACTGTCTGTCAGATGGAGAGAGAGAGAGACACATTGGAGTGGGGTGATTGTCTGTTAGATGGAGAGAGGGAGGCAGTGGGAGTGCGATCCAGCGCACCTGAACCACAGGTGAGGTCCAGGTAACTCAGTGTATTCTCACATCTAACTTGCCCTCTTGCTTCCCTGTCTTACTGATTAGTTTTTAATGCATATCTAATGTGCTAGAGGGTTACATTTTACATGCTGGCCAGAATCCTCATTCCCTTCGAATGTCTCTCACCTTGTTGTAACTGTGGCGACTGAACAAGAGATTGCTTAGAGAAAGCATTGCTTACATTGTATTTATCTTAAAAAGTAAACATGAATCGAAAAGGTGTATTTTGCACTAGATGTGACTAGAAGAGGTGCTGCGCTAGGAAGAGTGCGTGAGAACTGTGCTTCAAAGTGCATTGAAAAGGCTTGTTTGGCTGAAACTAAAAACTAGTGAGGTATTTTATCACGCAGTCCTAATTACGCCTGGCTAAGCATAACTACATGAGAGATAATAAAAAGGTGTGGTCTTGTGGTGTGGTCTTGTGGTTACACACATTGTGTGTAAGACAGGGCTGCAGGTCTTTTAACATGACTGAACGGTGTGGTGTATGTCCCACCTCATGCCCTCTTGATCAAATTCCCTCCCCTCTATTCCAAACCATATCTCCTTCTATCAGACCGTTCCTTCTTCATGTCCTGAACTCCTCCCTCACTTCTGGCACCTTTCCTTTGCATACAGACAGGCCATAGTTAGACCATTACTCAAAAAACCCTCTGTTAACCCAGTCATCCTCCAGAACTACAGACCTGTTTCACTGCTACCCTTCTTTTTTTACACTTGAGTGCGCTGTATCCAACCAACTGGCAAGCTTTCTCTTGGCGAGGCCAAGCCCTTGTCCTCTCAAAGCTGGACTACTGCAACTCACTACTAGCCGGCCTTCCAGGAAGTGCAATCCGCCCCCTTCAGAGGATCCAAAATGCAGCAGCTCGCCTGGTTTTCAATCTACCCAGACGCTGCCATGTCACCCGCTCCTCATCACCCTCCACTGGCTTCTCATCATGGCCCGTATCAGATTCAAGACCCTGGTGCTGACCTTCCGAGCAGTGAACGGGACTTCCTTGAGCTATATCAACTCTCTCCTCCGGCCTTAATAATAATACCTCATTTAGAGAACTCTCTCATCGGCCTTACACCCTTGCCCGCCACTTATGGTCCTCCTCTGACAACTGTCTAGGGGTCCCCCCCGTCAGAGCCCAACACAAACTCTTCCCCTGTCTGGCTCCCCAATGGTGGAATCAACTCCCCACCTCCATCATAAACTGTCTCCTCACCTTCAAGAAAGTCTCAAAACTCACTTACTCCGAACATCTTATCCCACGTAGGAAGGGACGTTCTTGGGACTTTGCATAACGTTCCCTAAAAGTTATCTAAATGTGACGAACGTCCCGAACCTTAACAGAACATTGGAGACGTTTTGAAAACGTTCTCATTTGGTTCTGAACATACCTTTTTTGTAAGTTTCCTGTATGACTTTATGGAAACGTTCCATGTTCATTATTTTGTGGTCACACTGCAAATATTACAAATATAACATTTGGGACTTTTAAAGAACGTCCTGTGAAAGTCACATGGGGATGTTCTGTGTACAACATTCAGGGAAAGTTGATTACATTTTTGCTACATTCACGTAAATAACAGGTAGACAGTGCTGTATTATTATATTTTCATTGTCTTTCATTATACCCAGCTAGAAATTGTACGTTCCCAGAATGTTCCCAGAACATCCCTGTGTTGGTGTATAGGACGTTGCCTTTTGATGTTTCCAGAACATTCCCAGAACGTCAGATTGTAGGGTTCTTTAAAGGGTAGGGGGACGTTATTCAGGACGTTCTGGGAATGTTCTTAGAACATCCCTGTGTTGGTGTATAGGACGTTGCCTTTTGATGTTCCCAGAACATTCTCAGAACGTCAGAACGTAGGGTTCTTTAAAGGGTAGGAGGACATTTTTCAGGACGTTCTGGGAATGTTCTTAGAACATCCCTGTTGGTGTATAGGATGTTGTCTTTTGACATTCCCAGAACATTTCCAGAATGTCAGAACATAGGGTTCTTTAAAGGGTAGGAGGACGTTATTCAGAACATTCCCAGAACGTTCCCAGAACATCCCTGTTGGTGTATAGGACGTTGTCTTTTAATGTTCCCAGAACATTCCCTGAACGTCAGAACATAAGGTTATTTAAAGGGTAGGAGGACGTTATTCAGGAAGTTCTGGGAACGTTCTTAGAACATCAAACATGTAATGTTAATGAAATATGTTCAAACATCAAAATGTTTAAACCATTATTTTATTTCATTTTGGTCAACTGGGTATTGACACAAGTACAATCAACTTAAAAATGTCTGTCAATTATTTGCTGAGAAAAGGTTTACAAACAACAAAACAAAAAATATATATCATATATATAAAAGTTAAACATTCTCATTGTTCTTTTTTTGCTTTTAGGCTACTGTGGGGGAGCATCATAATAAGCATTACATTTACATTACATTTATTGATTTAGCAGATGCTTTTATCCAGAACGACTTACAAGAGAGAGCTTTTAGAAAGAGCATTGGTCACTGAGCATAGCAACGTGATAGACTGCGAACAATAAAGCAATAAAACAACAACACTGGCGAGTCACCACACGGGGACCGACAAGTAGTTCTGAGCAACATTAGATTATATTAAGTACCATACTATTACTAAGTGCCATTGAATAATCAGAATATTCGATTATTGGGAGTTTGCATAACGTTCCTTAAAAGTTATTTAAGTGTGACGAACTTGCGGTCCAAGAGGGTGCAGGTTTTCAGATTCAGATTCAGATTCAGATTCAGATTACTTTATTGATCCCGAGGGAAACTCCTTTGTATCAACGGCACACAGTCTCGCAAAGCACACAAGGGTACGGGTGTGAGGTAAAAGATTAGAAAGTGTACACAGGGGTAGGGGGTGGGGTCAATAACAATAAGTAAAAAAAAAAATGGTGGGTGAGGTGAATCCTCCCAGGGAGCATAATGATTATGTACAGAAGCTATACATTTACAATTATACAGTAATGGTCTTGTATAATATACAGTATTATATTAGAATGTACATGATTTTCAGTTCTTGTACAGAATGTGCAGAATGTACAGCAGAATATACAGTATGTCCAGGATAAAGTGCAGGTTACAGACTATACCCTTATAATCTATACAATTCAATTACAATTATGCAAGTAATTGTGATGTACAGGATTTACAGTTATTTGCAGCATATACAGGATATACAGGATTTGCAAGTTATTAGCAGAATATACATGGTTATATACAGTTGTACCAGAATATTGCCAAATATGTAGTTATGTTACAGAAGTTGTGTCCGACTATTGTCTAATGTCCATTGTTATATCCCTGGATGTTATGCTATTTCACTAGGGGCATAATGCCCCTAATTCGTGTTAACCAAGCCACTAAAACCAGCTGATTTCACTAACGAGTTTCTCCACCAAGTGGAATCAAACTTGTTATTGAAATCAGCTGGTGTAGTGGCTTTTTTGATACGAAAACCTGCACCCTCTTGCCCGCGATTGCACGAGTTTGACACCACTGATCTAACCCCAAACTCCCCCTCACTTCCACTAGGGTGGACAGAACAAAAATTTCTTAAATGGTTTGAAAATATTTTTTTTGCTATTCATATGCAACATAAGCCAACTTAAACTAATCCGAAGTAAGATTTTTTTTATCTTTTGCCGTTTTCTCACAAAAAAAACAACATTTTTATGCGAGATTTTTGAAAAGTTCCACCGCTTTAATCTTGGATTTTGTGGCACCGAGAATTTGTCAGGTTCTGATCAGGCTCTGCATTGTTCTGTCACATCTCTGCTTCTATCCAGCGCGCGAGCTGCTCAGGCACTCCAATCCTAATGTTACAGGCTGGTAAAAAGTCTTATTCAAGAGGGGTTAAAACATAAAATGTATATCTTTCGATTTTTTTCCAAATTTGATAGATTGCGTATCATTGCAGGACCCAGCTATACAGAAAGTAAAAGCCCTGTCTGGGGCATTATGCCCCTAGTAGGGTCTCCCAAGGCAAACAGGTCCTAGGTGACTAGCCAGACCAAGAGCGGTTCAAAAAATGGGCGAAGCTAGTTCTGGCAACGGCACTCGGGCTGCCCGGTCATCACTCAGTCATCAAGTACATATCATCATTCATTCACATAACTCATCATACACTCAGCATACACTTCACTCATTCAGTACACTATTACTCATCACACACCGCAGTTCACGTACAGTAACAGTTCAAGCACACAGGTAGCGCAAACAATCAATCATGAACACACCTGACCTGGCTAGTGCAAGCCCATTGGGGCTCCGCCCGGTAAGACTGCCTTAAAAGGCTGCGCGGATATCCAACACTCACACAGAACGGTTAGGATCATTACTGTTGCCTCCCACCACCATCCCCTTTCTCCCCCGGTTGTCTGTCTGTCTGAATTTATGCATATCTGTATGTCTGTCTGTCTGAATTTATGCATATCTGTATGTCTGTCTGTCTGAATTTATGTATATCTGTCTATCAGGGGGATCATATATCTATTGCTCCATGCCTCATGTCATATATGTGTGCACGTATGTGTCGCTCGAGGCGGTAGGGAGCGCTTCCCCTTAGACATTCCACTCCGCCAAAGTCAAACATATTCCATGTATGGTTATCAATAAATATCTTTATATCAATCATCACGTGAGTGCCTTGACTGAAACCCCTATGATGACTACACGAACGAAATCCGTTACGTCGCCCGGATCCGCGAAACCAGGGCCCCACTTTGGAGCCAGGCCCAGAGTGGGAGCTCGCAGGCGAGCGCCATGGGACCCGGCCAGGCCCAGCCGGAAAATGCGCATGGGACCACCTTCCCGCAGGCCCACCACCCGCAGGAAGGACCGTAAGCGGCCGGTGCTGTATGATTTGGGTGGTGGTCAGGGGCAGGCGCCCGGACGACCAGGGCCACGCACACAGTCTCTAGCGTATTAGCGTAACTAGCGTAATTCTGTATTATTGTTTACACTACTGTGAATATACACCCCCCCCCCCCCCACGTACTATATATATCCATTCCAGTCTGTACCCATGTTGTTTGTACTTCCATGTTACCTTTATTATTTGTACTATTGCATCACTTGTATTATTTGTATTATTTGTTTATATGTATCATATATGTAGTGTATTTTACATTGTATTTATTTATATTTTATTAGTATGCCACATATATGTTCTATGTTTGCACATTATTGCCAGAGTGAATTCTATGTTTGTTAACCCTTGCATAGCGAATAAACCCCCATTCTGATTCTAAAACCGTACAGTTAGAGACGACAGGAGACTTGGCTTTCAAAAGATACTATCTTTCCAAAAAAAAAAAAAAATAAATAATATATATATATATATATATATATATAAATAATAATAATAATACTAATAATATACATATATTATATATATCTTAGAGTTTTCTCTCATGGAACAGATTTATGTTCCAATTGAGGGGGGCTGGTTCTGTCTTGATGTCTAAGGCTGTGCCAATAGCCCCTTTTTTTAAATTGCTGCATTAGCCCACATTGACCGGTGGGGACCTCATTCTGAATATTGCTATAACTGTTAGCTGTTCCTTGCACTCTCTAACATCTCCTCTACTCCGTCTCACTGTCCTCCCCTCCATACCTCCCTTTGGTATGGGGGGACTGAGCTCTCAGCACTTGCGTGGTCATCGGCCAATGTTGGACCTGGTGCCAGTGGACATTGATCCGAGATGGTCTTCCAACCCCGGATCTGGTCGCCAGTCGGACGTCAGTCTCCCTGATGGACAAGGAGAGAGTTCCCGGTCCTTTTCCTCATCCCCCTGCGTGTGATGCTGCGCCAATCATGGGCCCAAGCCCAGTGACTGCCTAAATTGACGCTGTGCAACCTAAGACCCACGTTGAGCATTGAGTATTGATGTTTCAGCAACTTGTTAACTCTCTCTAGAGTTATGACTGTTTTAGCCTGTGTTCCGCTCTTCACTTTCTCCAACCGTCCCTGGAGGAGGGGATCCCTCACTGAATTGCTCCTTCCAAGGTTTCTTCCATTTTTTCTACCTAGTGAGTTTTTCTGGGAGTTTTTCCTTGTCTTCCTTGAGGGTTTAGGTTGGTTGAGGGGCGGTTCTAGGGGCATATGTGAAGCCCTCTGTGACATTGCTTGTAAAAAGGGCTATACAAATAAATGTTGATTTGATTTGATTTGATTTAGCGCTGGGGACATGGAATGTCACCGCGCTGGCGGGGAAGGAGCCCGAGCTTGTGCGGGAGGTTGAGCGTTACTGGCTAGATATAGTCGGCCTCGCCTCCACGCACAGCTTGGGCTCTGGAACCATTATCCTTGAGAGAGGCTGGACTCTTCATTTCTCTGGCGTTCCCCGCGGGGAGAGGCGGCGGGCTGGCGTGGGTTTGCTTATAGCTCCACAGCTCAGTCCCCACGTGTTGGAGTTTACACCGGTGAACGAGAGGGTCGCGTCCCTGCGCCTTAAAGCCGGGGACAGGTCTCTCACTGTTGTGGCGGCCTACGGGCCGAACAGCAGTGCAGAGTACCCGGCCTTCTTGGAGTCTCTGGGAGGTACTTAACAGTGCGCCAACTGGGGACTCCGTTGTTCTACTGGGGGACTTCAACGCCCACGTGGGAAATGACAGTGACACCTGGAGAAGGGTGATTGGGAAGAACGGCCCCCCTGATCGGAACCCGAGTGGTGTTCTGTTATTAGACTTCTGTGCTAGTCACGGTTTGTCCACAACTAACACCATGCACCATGCACCAGGACACTCTAGGCCGGAGGTCGATGATTGACTTTGTTGTCGTGTCTTCTGACCTGCGGCCGTGTGTCTTGGGCACTCGGGTGAAGAGAGGGGCGGAGCTGTCAACCGATCACCACCTGGTTGGGAGTCAGATCTGCTGGCAGGGGGGGAAGTTAGACAGACTTGGCAGGCCCAAATCGTATCGTGAGGGTCTGCTGGGAACGCCTGGCGGATCCCTCTGTCAGAGGGGTCTTCAACTCACACCTCCGGGAGAGCTTCTCACAGATCCCGGGGGAGGCTGGGGACATTGAGTCTGAATGGACCATGTTCTCGACCTCCATTGTCAATGCGGCAGTCCGGAGTTGTGGTCGCAAGGTCTCTGGTGCTGGTCGCAGTGGCAATCCCAGAACCCGGTGGTGGACACCGGAAGTAAGGGATGCCGTCAAACTGAAGAAGGAGTCCTATCGAGCCGTTCTGGCTTGTGGGACTCCCGAAACAGTTGACCGGTACCGGCAGGCCAAGCGTGCCGTGGCTCGGGTAGTCACAGAGGCAAAAACTCGGGTCTGGGAGGAGTTCGGGGAGGCCATGGAGAAGGACTATCGGTCGGCCCCAAGGAAATTCTGGCGGAGGATGTGTT
This sequence comes from Neosalanx taihuensis, assembly GCA_030340665.1. Classification (NCBI taxonomy): domain Eukaryota; kingdom Metazoa; phylum Chordata; class Actinopteri; order Osmeriformes; family Salangidae; genus Neosalanx; species Neosalanx taihuensis. The sequence continues at coordinate 7,785,887 of CM059303.1, read as the reverse complement.
CCAATTACAGAGGACTCAAACTCCTCAGCCTCCCCGGTAAGGTCTACACCAGGAGAAGGAGAATCTGGCCGATAGTCGAACCTCGGATTCAGGAGGAGCAGTGTGGTTTTCGTCCTGGCCGCGGAACACCGGACCAGCTCTACACCCTCTACCGGGTGCTCGAGGGTTCATGGGAGTTTGCCCAACAAGTCTACATGTGTTTTGTGGATCTGGAGAAAGCATTCAACTGTGTCCCTCGTGGTGTCCTGTGGGAGGTACTTCGGGAGTACGGGGTCCGGGGCCCTTTGTTAGGGGCCATCCGTTCCCTGTACAACCAAAGTAGGAGCTGTGTTCGCATTGCCGGCAATAAGTCAGACCTGTTACGGGTGCATGCTGGACTTCGCCAGGGTTGCCCTTCCTCACCGGTTCTGTTCATTGTTTATAGGGACAGAATTTCTAGGCGCGCCCAGGGGGCGGAGGGTTTCTGGTCCGGGGAGCACGGGATCTCATCTCTGCTGTTTGCGGATGATGTTGTCCTGTTTGCTTCCTCAAGCCGGGGCCTCCAGCATGCTCTGGAGCGGTTTGATGCCGAATGTGAAGCGGCTGGGATGAGGATCAGCACTTCCAAATCCGAGGCCATGGTACTCAACCGGAAAAAGCTGGCTTGCCCCCTCTGGGTGGGTGGGGAGCCTTTGCCTCAAGTGGAGGAGTTCAAGTATCTCGGGGTCTTGTTCACGAGTGACGGAAGGACGGAACATGAGATTGACAGGCGGATCGGTGCAGCGTCTGCAGTGATGCAGTCTCTGTACCAGACTGTCATGGTGAAGAAGGAGCTGAGCCGCAAGGCAAAGCTCTTGATTTATCGGTCAATCTACATTCCTACTCTCACCTATGGTCATGAGCTTTGGGTGAGGAGCTCGGTCACACGGGAGGAGCTCTGAGTAGAACCGCTACTCCTCCACGTCGAGAGGAGCCAGTTGAGGTGGCTCGGGCATCTGTTTTGGATGCCTCCTGGACATCCCTCCTGCCTGTTCCAGGCATGTCCCACCGGGAGGCGGCCCCGGGGAAGACCTAGGACACGCTGGAGGGACTATGTCTCTCGGCTGGCCTGGGAACGCCTTGGGATCCCCCCGGAGGAGCTGGAGGAGGTGTGTGCGGTGAGGGAAGTCTGGGCTTCCCTGCTCAGACTGCTGCCCCCGCGACCCGGCCCCGGATTTAGATTAGATGAACCTTTATTTGTCCTCCAGGGGGTGGAAATTGCAGTTCACAACAGCAGCAGGGTAAAGTACAGCACACAGAGTAGCAGGGTAATATACATAATGACAATAACATAACAATAGCAATAACAATGGCAATATCAATAGGCGGGCACGATAAGGTCAGATATAAAAAAATAAGAAAATAAGTAATTGAAGTAGTCTGGTTAAGTAGTCCAGTGTACAAAATAAGTAAGTTAAGTCGACATGCAGGCAGTTATTGCACTTGAGGAGTTACAGAATTACAGTATTTTGCAAAGAGTATGATAAAAAAATAAGTTAAGTAGGCATATAGACAGTTATTGAAATGGACATTTACAGCATTACAGTATTTCCAAATGTAAGCAAGTTAAGTAGAAATATTACACTTACTACAGAATATTAATATAACATGAGTAATTGCACGTGGGTGAGGTAAGTAATAAAAGCAAAAATAATATATATATATAATACAGATAAAGATACTGCACTTATAAATATTGCACTTACTACAGAATATGAATATAACATGAGTATTGCACGTGAGTGAGGTAAGTAATAAAAGCAAACAAATATGATACAGATAAAGATACAATAAAAGAGTTGTTACATTATCTGTAAACATATGTATCTTTCAATAAAGTGAGTTAAAAAAATAAAAAAATAAAAGAGTAATAAACAGTAATACTGCACGGTGGTGAGGTAGTGAAGGTAATAGTTATAACTAGAAAAAAATTTCTAAAGAAATGTTGAGTGTGCATGACTCTGGCCCGGGACTCTCCCCATACATCACTGACACTGTTGAGTAATTTTCAGAATATGACTTCTACCATTGCTTAGGTATGTGACAGATCAAGCTTTCAACAGGTGTTCATATGCTGATGCACTAGCAATTAGCGTAAGCACTAGTTTCAGCAGGATTAAACACAGTTCCACTTGAGCACACTGCCATAGTTTAAGTTTAAGTAGTAAGCAAGCAGTAAACAATTGGCCACTCTGTGTCAGGTAGCACTTTACATTACAGCTCAGTAGCATAGTAATAGTTTGGTTATAATTTGATAATAGTGATAAATGCTTTCAAAAACTTAAGTGTCAAATTCCCAAATACATCCAATGCCAGAATTAGGCCATTAATGGCTATGACTTTGGTAATAGAAATACACTTATTATCAACATGATACCGCAGTATAAATATCAGATAACATTATAAACTTATACAGCTGTTTCCGTGTTAAATGTCAAATCAATCCGCATGCAATCAAACATCCTAACAAATCAAGACTTCGTCTTGATCCGGCTTAGTGCGGTGAGGACGTCTGTTGGGTTGAGTGTTAGGGGTTGGTGGTCTGTAGATGGTGTGATTGGGGTGGCAGTCTCTCAGTTGTTCCTGTCAAAACGAGCGTAGAAGTTGTTCAGCTCGTTCAGGAAGGAGACGTCTGTGGATGGCGGGGTGATGGTGTTCAACTTGAAGTCACTGATGATCCGGATGCCCTGCCACATGCGCCGGGGGTCGGAGTTGTCAAAGTGCTCCTAGATCCTTGTAGCAGTGCTTGGCCTTTTTGATGCCCCTCCTCAAGTCAGCCCTGGATGCACTGTAGGCCTGTTCGTCACCTGATCTGAAAGCGGCCTTGCGTGCCTTCAGCAGCACAGCAGCACACACCTCCCCCAATACCTTTTTCGATTCGTCTGGACCCCCCCCCACATGAACCCTGGCCTCAAACCCGGCCGAAATCGGCCCCCGAGCCTCCTGCAACGTCACAATCTCCGCTTGAAAGTGAAAGTAAATAGATTGCGATTCTCAAACCTCTCCCCCAACTTAGCCTCTTATCTCCCCAACCCGACCACCCACACACCTCCCCAATATCTTGTTCGATTCCTATGGACCCCACCACATGAACCCTGCCCTCAAACCCCCCCCGCACCAGCCCCCCCGCAAATGCAAAACGACCATAAACGGTCAAAATTCACACAAATAATCCCCCCACTACACTCCCCACAACCCTCCACCACCGTCCTGACTGATAAGCACATGAATACATACTGTATAAGCCCAAATGTTAAAGAAGTCAAAAACCCTCACTTTTGATAGCATGCTAGTGGAACATATGCTGATGCACTAGCAATTAGCGTAAGCGCTAATTTCAGCATTGGTCGCTAATGTTAGCAAACAGCATATCTTTACAGCTTTTGATTGCATGCTAGTGACACAGTTCAAAAAGATGTTCAATTAGCTCAGACGTAGAGCCAGAGAGGAGGAGTTGAGTTGGCGTATAGTTTATCCATCAACCCGAAACACAAAGAGCCAATTCAATTTGTCCAGTAAATATCCTCCAATCAAAGTTATTAAATGTCAAATTAATTACTTTCCATAAAATGGCCACTGTCTCCCTCTCTCCTCTTTCAAGCAAGCTGAGGTTGCTAAGCAACCAACTAATCAGCTGAACCTGGAACTGTCAATGGCAGTTGGAAAAAACAGAGAGAAAATACTTAGAGCACCCCTCGAACAGGAAGGATTTCTGGCCAAACCGTATTTCCAATCATAAAACCAGGTTAACGTGAAGCAGGCTGAGCCCTTCTTGAACGGCTACATAGGCATTTTGTGTTGATAAGTGAAGAAATGTGCTCTTGGGAGCAATTCAAAAAAGTGTTTGTTTGTTTTCCTCTAGAAACTTTCCCGCCACTTTTAACATGGGAGTCTATGAGGCTGTTCATGGGTTGCCGCGGCCGAATCTTCATGTGTCAAGCTAAAACAATTTCTTACGTTTCTATGTATAAATCGTGTCAGTAGTGGTGCATTTGAGGCCACGGTAGTTGAATAAGTTTTATTTTTTCACTCATCTTTCTCTCTCCTCTCCACTCTAGCGATAACATCATGCACTCTAGCTCTCAAACATTCTCTCCATTGACACCCATTCATTTTTTTGGTGTGGTTTTTGGCAATTTTTGGCAGAACTGTTTGCGAGCCAAAAAACGGCATAAGAATAATAAGTAAAACTGGGAATAACATATTGTGCGCCATGCAGCATGCACACACTGCCATGCTATTAGTTCAAAAACAACATATTTCAGCTGAACAAAAAAGAAAACCGCGAACAATAAATCAACAACACTAGTGAGTTTTCACACTGGCTTGTGTTGTTGCTTAATTTTTCGCATCCCACAGGTAGACTACTGACCGTCGGAGACTCACCTTAAATGTGTCATTTGTTCACCTGAATGCTCTTATATGAAACTCACCTGAATGCTCTGTCCCTTGCTCAAGCAGCTGTGCCGGCATGTTTCAAATCCACCTCCATCGTACTGGTGCCGAAGAACTCCAGCCCGTCCTGCCTGAACGACTATCGCCCTGAGCACTGACACCCATTGTCATGAAGTGCTTCGAACGACTGGTCCTGGCACACCTGAAGACCAACCTTCCACCCGCAGTTTCCTCAGCGCTGCATTCTGTGCTCACACACCTAGACAATAATAACACTTATGTGCATATGTTGTTTGTAGACTTCAGCTCTGCTTTCAACACTGTCATCCCCTCCAAGCTGATCACCAAACTTGGAGAGCTGGGCATCAACACCTCCCTCTGCCACTGGATTATGGACTTTCTGACCAACCGACCACAGCATGTTAGGTCAGCCCACTCCTGCTCCTCCACCATCACACTCAACACAGGTGTACCACAGGGATGTGTGCTCAGCCCATTCCTCTTGTCCCTCTTCACCCATGACTGCAAGCCAATGTATGGATCCAACTCCATCATTAAGTTTGCTGATGACACCACGGTGATTGGCCTCATCACCAACAACGATGAAACAGCCTACAGAGAGGAAGTACAGCACCTGGCCATGTGGTGTGGTGACAATAACCACTAAGACCAAGGAGCTTATCGTGGACTTCAGGAAGAAGAGGGGAGACACGCACGACCCCATTCAAATCAACGGGATGGCCGTTGAGCGTGTCTCCAGCTATAAGTTCCTGGGGATCCACATTTCGGATGACCTGTCCTGGATTACAAACACCTCCGGCCCAATCAAGAAGGCTCACCAGCGTCTCTTTGTCTTGAGAACACTGAGGAAACACCACTTGTCCTCAGCTGTCATGGTGAACTTCTACCGCTGTGCGATCGAGTGCATCCTGACAAACTGTGTTACAGTGTGGTACGGGAACTGCACAGTCGCAGAGCGCAAGGCACTGCAGCGGGTGGCGAAAACCGTCCAACGCCTCACTGGGACTATTTTTCTGTCCATCAAGGACATCCAGAGGAAGCGCTGTCTGCGTAGAGCTCACAGCATCCGAAAAGATTCCTCACACCCCGCCCACAAACTTTTTGCCCGTCTGCCCTCCGGCAGGCGCCTCAGGAGTCTTCGGTCTAAGACCAGCAGACAGAGGAACAGCTTCTTCCCCAGAACAGTGACACTCCTGAACTCCACCTGCACTAGACCCCGCCCCCTATATAACCCCCGTCCCCCTATATAACCCCCGCCCCCCATAGAACCCTTTCTGTTTGTTCATTTTGCACCATCTGCATCATTTCGGTTGTTATTTGCACATCTGCTCATTGCATCATTTGCTAACTGTACATACATGCAACTCTGTAAATTCTGTTAAATACTTACAGCTTTACATTTGTCTTAAATCACTTTAATCTGTACATACCCTGTATATTCAGATTATACTGTTCATACTGTGTATATTCTGTTTATACTTATTATATTCTGGCACTTATTGGTTTCTCACGATGTATGTTTCATAATCTATAAACCCGCTATGTTTGGGGTCTATCACCTTGCTATGACCAGTGACCGATGCTCTTTTGTAAAGCTCTCTCTTGTAAGTCGCTTTGGATAAAAGCCACATGCCACTCTCACTGACCATGTAATCAACCAGGGTCTTTCACAAAGAGAGGCTGGTGAAAGAGTGCAACCCAAGTTGAGGCGGTCAATGGTTGCCTCCATTATACGCATCTTTCAACAAACCAACAGTTAAGTATTCAATTTTACAAGGATTGTTTCTATTCTCACTTGACAGGTCATAGAGTAATGCATATGTTGAATTTATTTTGTCCCTCAAAAGAATGTAACTTCTTCCACCGTCTGGGGGGAAAAACGGATTTGCTTTTTACTGAAATGTGTTTGAATGTGAACATTATTGTACATGTGGACATACAGTTCCCAATCAAGACATTTAGTGTAAACGGTGGATTGCATGTTTTGCATGGAAATACCTGAAACATATGTCTATGCAGTTTTTATCATGTCAACAATAGCCAGTATTTTGAAACCTGATGTACTTTGATTGCCTGCATGTACCTTGTGGAGTGAAACCAAGTGTTATTCTTTGACATAATAATTTCATTTTGAGTCAGATTTCCAGTGTTTTGGTTAGTATATATTTAACAAAATGCATTTTTGAGAAGAAAATTATCAATTTGGCCAATTGTATTTTGTAGGTGTCAATCTGTGTTAAGAGTTTAGAAAAAGTATCCGAAGTATGGGTAAGCACTTGTTAGCGATTGAAAAAAACTGTAATATCATTGCAGAAGCAGATGGTTTTATACTGTATCTAAGGTTTGGATTTGGAAGGTTTGAATTGTTTTTGCTATTGTGGGATGTTGTGTGTTAACATTTGTAAATACTACACAAATTAGCATCATTTTGTTGGGAAGTATAGCTTATCTGCTAAGAAAATGTAAGCGTTGTGGAAATGTGTTCACTGACTGCATGTTGTGTGAAAAAGACATGAATTATGTGTATTGTATGGCCAAAAAAGACTGATGCTGTGCTAATTGTGTTTACAGTTTTGAAAATGTGACAACAGTTCGGTCAAATGCTTAGCGACTGAATAAAACTGCAAGAAACAGGACTCTTATCTGTCAGTCCTTTTGTCCATGCTCCATTGCAGGACGTGGAGACTTTCATTGGTGCATATGATCAATTGGGCCCCTTTAAGTAACTTAAATTGGCATGAAAAATGGCACACCGCATTTTGGCCCATTTCGTGTAAAAACTAAAGATGTAGTACATTAAAGCTAAACTGATCATGTGAAGAACCATTCTGCTACAACAGAATCTTGGAGTTCTTCATACTTACTGCACTTGCTTTGTAAAAATACATGTATCTGCATGCATGTAACCCCAACCATTTCTTTATCACATTACAGTTTTAGCCTATTGCTTGAACACTTCTTGAAAACCTTTGGCTTATCTTTTCAAAATTTTACACACAAGCACACAAGACACAACACTTGGACACGAACCATGAAACTGCTATCAACAACTAAAAATCATTTGTCCAAAAGTCACTTTGATGACAAAATGATATACACTTCATTTGAATGTACATATACATACATCATTTGAATACACTTTCAAAGTATCAGCACCATACCAGTGTACTTTATATAAAAACACTGCAGTCCGTGTGTCTATTTTCTCAGTCTTCTGCAAACCTCAAAATTTCTGCAGTAAGCAAACAATTATTTTCTGTTTTTCAAAACAAACAGAAATAAAGAAAAATAGAGTCACAAATCCTCATTTTCAGCGGCAAAATAAAAGTTACGGTTAAGTAAAAAAAAAGTAAATGGCAACTAGCTTGTTTTGTGTATCGATGCTACTGAGTAGCGACTGAGGTTAGTATGGTGTTATGGGTCATAACAATGGACTCTTTGCCCAGCCTCCCTCATGGACAGGCTATGATCACATGGTCCTCCAGATTAGCCCTGATGTCAGTGATATGCGTCTCCACACAAGTCCTTGTCTTTGTCCTCATCCTCTTCCATGTCTGACTCATCTCTGTCTCAATCCTACTTTTACTCTGACTCTTATTGCCTCCATGCTTGCAAAGTTCTCAAAATGGCTCAACTGAGGCCTATTTGTGATTGGCTGATTAGTTTTCTAAATCAGTGTTTTACAGTAAGGTGTATGTCAAAGTGTTTTGTATTTTGAAAATATGTGTTTTCCCAATGGTACCCATGAGATTTCATTCATGAACAAAGTGTTTTATGTATGAAGTACTTTGTAGAGTGCAGGAGAAGTGTGTTGCAAATTTGCAAAATAGTGCAATGCAGCGCGTTGGTTTAAGGTATGGTTACACTGGTACTACAAGGTATAGGAACAAAAGCTTCATTTTTTGGTGTTCATGTGTCTATAGTGTTCAAGCAATAGGCTAAAACTGTAACCTGGTCTTTGTCACACAGGTCACAGTTTGGGGAATCTTACTGCTATAAAATGTAAATGGAACAGGATGAGGAAGGAATGGAGGAGGACAACAGAGACACCTTCTTTAAAAGCTTCATCACTCAGGATCTTGAAGGTGAACATGTCTAGGAGCCCCTAGCCTTTGTTTATCCCAAACATGACCAATAAATATGATAAGATGGAGGTGGGATAATGGGACAGTATGTCTGGTCTGGAGTTATCAAGAACCCTATTTACTATCAATATTATGGGTGAGATTAGGAACACATGCCCTCTGTGTGTGTGTTTCATTCATTCTGTAAGTTGAAAATTACCCTCATTTATAAAGAGGAGGTGTGTATGAAGTTTGCTTCTGTTCTGAAAAGTAATTTCCCTACTCACTGTGGTTGGATTAGTGTGCAGGTAAGGACAAACTTTTACATAATTTTTGTTCTTATTAGTCTTATCATCATCTACTAACATAATAATATATCAGTAAAAATAAATTACAATACATGCCATATATAATGAATTAAATAATAAAACATTGTTGTGACATTGTGACAAGGAAACTTCCACAAAAATCTATGATTCATACTGAATGATGAAATATAAGAGTAGACACAAGCAATATTACAAACAATATTAAAGGGTATCGTTCAGAGTCAGTCAGTTAGAGGGGACTTATTATACAGCTGAATCATGTACTCATGTTTGTCCAGTATTTCTCCTAGTCTGTTGAAATTCTGAATTCACCTCTCCAACAGGTTATACTTTAATGTATATATGCAATAAGTTACAGTTGTAGGAGTTTGCTAGGAAATGAACAATATGAACAATATTGATAGGATGTATTTTGTTTTCAGATATAAATAATGTCACCACGTTTGGTTGCTGTTGTGTCCTTTAAAAAAGAGGTCAACTAATAAAAGATTACATTTTTGTTGGTTTAATTTGATTAATATTGATATTCTTACTTTAATATGAATTAGACACCTAGGATGCATGTATATGATGCATACATTAAAATGCGTAATTCTGATAATGTTGGAGCGGAAAATATGTTCAGTATTTAAGATGTGTTCATTTTTTATGGAAAGCATGCTTGATTTCAGTTAATGCACATAGTGAAATTAAAATCTAGCGTTCAAAAACATACTGAACAAATATTAATCAGAATTTACTTGAAACTTTTAGCCAAACAGAATTTCAATATTCAATGAAAAGAGAGGAGAGAATGTATGGTTTGCTTAAGCCATCTGGAGGGACACGCGGCTAGTGAAATTAGAGTATTTCCAAATATATGGGTGAGCCATAATATAATATATACAATATAATATATACAGTATATATAATATTATATATACATATAATATATAATAGTAAGCCATAATTTCACTGTTGCCCCAAAATTGGGAAGGTTGTTTTGTAGCTAGGTATTTTTGCTCGTACTGACTATCAGGCAAAAACATGATTCAATTATTTGGAGCATATGTTTATTTGTATTGTAAACACACAGCAAAGATAGAGAAACAATGAAACCATAAAATAAACCATGTCTGTCCAGGTAATAAAAGTGTTCTTCACAGTCTCGTCGGTCAGAACACAGTCTAGTCTAGGGATCACCAATCCTGGTCCCCGAGGTCTGCTGTCCTGACAGTTTTAGATGTTTCCCTGCTCCAGCACACCTGATTCAAATTATGTTATTATGAGGCTTCCACAGAGCTTGATAACGACCCATTCATTAGAATCAGGTGTGCTGGAGCAGGGAAACATCGAAAACTGTCAGGACAGCGGACCTCGAAGACCAGGATTGGTGATCCCATCTGTCACTTCTAACCTTGGCTTTGCTTTGTTTTGTGTTGTAAAAAAAAGTCACGCTGTTGTCAGATACAACAGAGAAGGATTTCTGGATGTAATGACATGCCATTTGAAAATGTATTAAACAAGGAGGACAAAATGTTGCAGACCAAACTATATCATCTGAATCGCTCCAAAAATGTACTCGTCTCAACATACTTTTTATCCATTTTAATGTATCCGAATATAGTGAAGATATTAGTTTCTATATTTCCTTCAGAACTTTTTTTTTCTATTCTACTGCACCCAATTTTAATGAAGATGATACTCCATCTTAAAAAAAAAAATTCTCTCTTCCTGTGTTACAGCTGCTCTCAACGTGAATACCAACGCCAATCCCAGAGGAGACTATCAGGTGAGGTTGTGATACATGGTAGCTTATTTGTTACAACTGGTGTGCCTATGGGAGGCTTGAAAAAGATACAAAAAGTGTCAGTAAATTGTATTGTTGTTTTGCGGTAGAACATAATACACTATCATACACATACACAAATATTATCTATACAAATACAGGGATTCAATTACACACGTGATAAACATTCACATTCCCAGTCAAACACTCCACTATTCTTTGAAGCCACAACATAACATACAGGCACACGTCGGATGTTTACAATGCAAACATACTCAGCAAGTCATCAGTCATCTCCATATCGGAAACTGGTGGAGCAACAGAGCATTGGATGCTAGTGACAAGCCTGGCGAAAAGTCACAATCATGCGTAAAGTCACCCTGCCACTATGTTTACATTATAGACATGATTGGCCATCATCGTTGTCATGACCACATGCAGAGCATGATGGTGCCTTGGTCAATTCACTGCTTTTTTTTATTCCTCTCTCCATATCTAAGGGACTGTGTCCATGCTGTGTTAAACACCATATCTATGGTGAAAGTTCTGAAGGAGATCGCTTGAGCGATCAGTCCCACATTATCTCATCCTAATTACACTGAAAATTACAGCTACTATTGATTCACCTAAAAGCATTTTCCTTTTTTGAGCCATATGTGGCAGTAATTCACAAGAAGAATGGATTGTATGTACTACTTGGCATATGTAGTAAATATGGATATATTTTTTTATTTGATTTAACATTTGATAAAGCCAGATACCCCCAGGCCAGATAGCCAGATAGCCAGGCCCCAGATAGATAGCAGTTGCTGAGAAGGAGTCGTCGTGGTGACCGGAATGGCAGAGGCGCTAATCAGCTGTGGTTGTCATCCTGGTAGACCTCCTTCTCCATGATGGTCAGGAACGCTTTGTCGTCTGTCGACAGCGCTGGTTTGTTGTCATCTCTGGAGCTCTCGAAGACGGTGTGCCCCAACCCATCTGTGCTCACTGCCTGGTCCGGGTCATCAGGCTGGGTGGAGGTGATGGTGATGGTGTGGCTTGCCACTGTAGTCCTCCTTCACCTGGATGTTGTTCGACAGGGATGGAGAAAAGATGCACGGCCGTTGGCTAGCACGCTTGCCATGTACACGTTGACCTCGGCTGGTTTGTGGACAGCTCCCAGGCAGGCCTCGTCCACGATGACCCAGCCTAGGTTGAGCATTTGCTCATAAGGAGCGTTGTGTGGCCCTTTGATCTGCTCACGTACGTTATGGACTCTCAGGATGTCCCTTCCTAAGAGCTGGATGATGGGTGTATTGGGGTCCACAGCAGGAATCTTGTGCTTGACGGGCTGGAGGTGTGGGTGGATGTATGCCACATCTGGCGACGGTATTTCTGTTCTATCATCCGGTACCATGTCGCACTCGATCAGCGTGGGCAGTGGGAGTTTTCTATCCATGGACTCGAAAACGAAATTTTTGGCACGCCTGCCGGGGTCTCTGTAGTCCCAAAGCAGGTTTTCAGCATGTATGGTGCTAGGCTGGCTTTGACACCGAAGAGATTGAAAAACTCTTTTAGCTTTTGCGAGAGACTTGTTACTCTGTTCGTCCAGCACTGCGTACATCTTGATTATTTTGTCTTTTTTCCCTGCAGGAAAGGCTTTGATCAGGCAGATCTTGGCACATAAGCGTGGGGTGTCTGCATTACCACAGACCTCGGTGCTGTAGTTGGACGCTGTGTGTCCTCGGGCAGCTACCCTCTTTCCTCTTTCTGAGTTTGGGCATTCTCTGCTGGTGGAGGAGGACCAGGGTGGAGAGCTGCTATGTGTTTTTTCACTATTGCACTCTGTGTATTTGATGGGCGCTTTGCAGTCTTTTGCAATGTGCTGAGTTGACCCACAACACTTGTAGCATATGTGGCTGTCCTTCAGGTGTGCCCTACGTTCATCAGTAGTCTTTAGTCTGAAAGCCCTACACTTTTTGAGTGGGTGTGGCTTCTTCTGTAGTGGACACTCACGATCTGATTCGCAGGTTTTTTTCTCCGTGGAACCGGGAGGACTGTCACTGGACTTGGATGAAGCATCCGTCTTGTGCATGGTGACTGTAGCTTTCTGGCTGGGCTTCATGGCCTTGTCCGGTTTGGACGGCATGGGGGTTGTGAAGGCTAAGCTGGGGTTGTTCCGGACTTTGGCCTGTTGGCGGGAAAACTCTGAGAAGAGTGCGAAGGGGGAGAAAGCTACCCTGTGTTCTTCTTTGAACCTGGACCCCTTGGCGATCCATTTGTCCTGAAGGCTGTAGGGCAGAGGTCACGAACTGGCGGACCGTGGTACGGGTCTGGACCCAGAAGCTGTCTCATACGGACCCGGACCTACAGCCCAAACAGAGGGTTACGATTTAAAATTGGACGGAGCGCTACTATTTTAAGGCGCAGCTTTTATCGTCTTTACGGAAGTTGGTTTGTGGATGGCAAAACGAACTGGCCAATCGCAGTTAAGCCATCCCACGTGAGTACATTCAGCCAGTCAAAACTTTGTATTCTAGGCGGTAAACAGTGAGAAGATGTACCGCAGTTAGATGAGTTTTCGGCGAGACACGAAAAGACGGTAGAAAGAAAAATAAACATAAACCACGGGAGAGACACGGACGAGTGAGACAGAGAAAGGGAGAGATGCGGACGACTGAGAGAGAGACACAGAGGAGCGAGACAGAAAGGGAGAGAAAAATATGAGGAAAATGGCTCTCAAAAAAAGAAAATTGGACAGCAAAAATAGGGCATTTAATCCAGACTGCACAGACTCCTTTCTGTTCTTACTACTTTTAAATGGGTAAATGTTGGGCATCTCCAAATGCAATTGGTTGATCTCCAAGCAGATGTAGCCCTGAAAGAGCAGTTTGTAAGAACTGACCCTTGTACTTTCTGGCTCCAAAAGGTCGCTGAGACAGCTTTCCCAGGTCTGAGGAAAGTAGCCCTATACCTCTTGACCATGTTGGGCTCCACATACAACTGTGAAGCAGCATCTTCCACTATGAACATAATCCAAACAATATATTGTTCCAGGCTCACCAATGAGCACCTCAATGTGTATGAGAATGGCCCTGACTCCATTTAAGCCCAGGTTTAAAATCCTGGCAGGACAAGCTAAAACTCAATTGACAACAACAACAAACTGAGCAAAAAAGTGGGGGAGTTAAATATAAGTTAAGTTAAATAGTTGTATGTATGTATGTATAAGATATGTTAAGATTTCATATTTGAATTGTTTCAATTAAGGGTATGCACATTTTTGAAATGCAAGCTTAAATGTTTTTGTTTTTTTTTAAGTCATGCGCTTTATTTTAATGTGCACATTATGCATATTTTTTAAATTCAGTTCTGTGTTACATGACAATAAATATTGTCAGAAAGTTTTGAATTGTCCTGAAATCATTTGATTTTGTAAATGCAGGTATGATTAGATGCAGATGTTCATAAAAGTACTAGGCCACTTAAATATATATCACATTAAGTTAGACATTATGATCTTCTGGGGTCTCATTTATAAAGCTTGCGTATGCACAAAACAGGGCTGAAAAAGTGTGTACGCCAGTTTTCACGCAAAGTCAGTGATTTATAAAAAACGTACTTGGCGGTAGAATGTGCGGTCCTCCACGCAAACTATGACCCTCCCGTAAACCTACGCACTTTTTGGAAACACTGGGAATTGGAGACACATACTGCAAAAAGTAAAAGTCGGAGAAGCGATTACTTGTAATATTTATGTATTTTGTTGTCCTCACACACATTGACTCAGTTTATGATTATAATGAAGATTAAATACATCAGTGTTATTTGAGCTTGAACTGCGTGATAATTGTTCCATACACATCTTGTACAATGCAACTCAAATTTTAAATCAATATTCAGCGCTGTCTGTCTCACAATCAGATTGTCCTTTTACCGCAGTGTAGGAGGCTGAAATGCATGTAACTACAGAACACAAAGTATAACTAAATATATTTCTTTAACACTGTGCATATATCATCATATGTCAAAAACTGGAAATACAGTTGTTAAGCTCCCGTGCAATTAAGACTATTTTACTGCTGTATACAAGTGGCAATCAAAAACTGATAGTCCGAATCAATCACAAGTTCATATGTAGACTCTTGACAATGTGTTGTATACAAATCTGAGAAAAAGTTGAATGTAAGATGAAAAGTTGATTAATGATGAATATTTGAAATGTGACTGCTTGGCTAAAGGCTAGGCTGTCTTGCAAATCCTCTCTCTGTCATGCCAGACCCAGTGGCTCCAAAAAAACTCACACGCACAAGAGTCTGTTGACACAGTGGGTTGAGTAAGCCCCCACCTTCACCCTGCTATTGGCTGCTGGATGGATCATGACACTGGTAGTTGTCTTGTATCTCGGCAAATCTTTGACATAGCCACACCAAACTTGGATGGTGCACTTTGAATTACACAGTTACATTGTTCTTGTAAAGTGGAAGTATATGGCAGCCCTTGGACCAAATGAGTAAAAAGTTTAGATTTATGGCACAATGTTCATACTTCTTCACTAATTGAAAATATAGCCTTTTTTCTCTCTTCATTCTTGTGTTCATATTGCCATTGTACTTTGCACCTTCTTTAAAACCACCTTATTTTGGGTATTTATTTAACTGTAATAAATGTTGTGTTTTCACTAAGTGAGCAACCCATTAAGAAGCCACAGACCACGCAAATATTTCTCATTCACATATTAAATCCTTTGTCGCTTGCAGCACAGGGGTCACTACAGTCTTGGATGTATTCACACCATTGCCTTGTTTTCCTTTCTTCATTCTTTTGTTCATTTGAATTACATATCAATTCCATTAACTGTTCCAGGAGGAATCCACCATCGCTGCTCGCAGCTATTTTTGTATTTGATTCTTGCTAGCATTATGTTAGGGGGAAATGCGGCAATTGCAGGGAAGTCAAAATTAAGGTGATTTGATAACAGATGATTAAAGAGATTTCATATTTAGTTTGACCAAGTTTGGTGGGCTGGATTAAAAAGCCTGACAGGCCGTACATGGCCTGCAGGCTGTAGTTTGCCCATGTCTGGTGTAGATCATTCTAGTAATGATTTTCTACATGCGCTATTTGTATACCAACTGGATGTCATACATGCTAACAGTGCACATGCTTCACCTGGTACGCAGAAGATATACGAGATGACAATATGTTGTGCTCACTGAATGCAAGTACACCTTATTACCAAAAAAGTATCAGACATGCCAATAAAAACATAATGAACATGCATGGTTATCTTGGAATAGGTTTTGAAAAAGCAGCTGCAATTTTGTGCTGTCTAAAATTAACAAAGTTGTTTGACGAAATGTAATGGCAAAATAAAAATAAAAAATTGGTCAAATTGATTTGAGGAAAGTCCTTAATTCCCTTACCCACTTCTCACCAATCTTTCTAATTATGCCAGGAATCTGTGTGTGCGTGTGTGTGTGTGTGTATTTTTATGGGATTCATAATTTAATGGGATTTTAGGGCAGCAAGTTCTCCATGATTATCTCGAGAACCAGGCACTGTGCAAAGTTTATGTTTTGCATGTGTCTTTTTTGGAACCCAAAGGAAGTGAAGTATCCCTTAGGTTGACGATTGGATAAACACAATGAGTCCTCAATGAAAGACAAGGTGTACACAAACCACTCAACTTGATTTCTATTGCTTCTGGCATCATCAAACGAGGACTTACTTGCTGGACAATCTTTCTATGTATAGTTTAGTATAGTTTACTAAAATCTAAGACCATTTTCAAAATAGTCCAAATCAGTGCTGAACCAGGAACTTTGTTTTTTGCTGCAAATGTCCAGAGTAGATGTGTTTGTCTCACATGTAAAAAACATGAGCCAAAGGTATGGTATCGTAAGCCATGTCAACAGAACACATAGGCTTCAACCTTGGTGTCAAATGCTGAAAAGAGTTAATTGTCTAAATCATACGAGTCCATCTTTGCACTTGCATTTTTGATCAGGCTTATGTGGAATTGAACGAGCTAATGAAGAACCAAGACCAGCAGGGCTACTGGCAGGAGACCAGCCGATGGGTGGGCTATGAAGAGAACTACAACCCTGATGTTGGAGGATGGGGACCCTCGCACATCTCATACTTGACATTCAAAAGCCTGATTCAGCTCCGACGCACCATGAACACAGGTGAGGATTCAACTGCCCTATAAACACTTTGTTTTACTGCTTTTTATCAGCTTGACACCATTTGCTGGACAGACCTCGCACTGGCCTTTAGAGGTCTAGGTGTTACAGAGCACTTCTTGTCTCCCTTGCATTCACAGCACATTTTACAAACATACAAACCCACCTACTCTGACATGATACTTGGTCTTACATACTAAAAAGTTGCATCTTGAGATTTCAGAACACAGTATTGTAAAGTACTTTTTAAAACACTGGAGGACAACACTGTCTCACCACTTAAGAAACAAACTATTCAGTGCAATTGTTGCACAAATTAGGAGTTCCAGAACTTTAAGTTCACAACTATGCATAAATTAATTAAATTGTTCCATTAATGTTAATAACGCACACCAGTAAGACATTTTGCACTCGTGCAGATTACAAACCTGTAGTCTAGGACCATTTTGAAGATAGTAGGTTCATTACTGCCAATGTGTATTTAGCAAATGTTTTAGATTAGGGGTGCTTACACATTTTCAGCATGTGATCTACTTATAAAATGACCAAGTCACAATGATCTACGCACTACAAAAATGCAACACACATATTTAAGTCGGTGTCGTATTTTCCATGAACAGTCAGAAAATGCCGCCCCACATTTCCCTTCTTTGGTATTGTGATGGAAGAGTGACAGATGAGGCAAAAGGTCCACCTCCCATTCTGTATGAAAGTGATACGTTTTTGTCTTCTTACATGATCCAGCAACCCCACTCATTTTCATGGTCATAAGTTTTCTTTAGTTTTAAATAAAAAAGGGAGGGATTAAAATTGGAGATAAGTCACAATTTTTTTTTCTGCAATAAGCACCAATTTTTGTGCGCGGTGACATACAGGGCAGACAGTTCAATTTTTTTATGTCATGCGATCTACCAGTATTACCTTTGCAATCGACTGGTAGATCGCGATCGACCTGTTGAGCAACCTTGATTTAGATGGTCTGGCAGTACACTCAAACACATTCATTTCAATTTTCAATCTGACTGATGATGTTTTCAGGTGTAGTGATGTTGGATCTCGAAGAGAACAGTCTATCCAGTATAGCTGAGATAATGGTGGATGCTCTAGTCACCAAGAAGGAGATCAGGTCTGGTGACCGGGACGGTGTCCTCCGAGCTCTACTGCAGAATCACAGGTCAAATATGATCATACAGGCAGAAGTACACTTAGCTAACCCAAAGTAACATTATGTTCCAATAGTTTTTCTCTCAGTATTGAATATAATGGATAGTTATGGCTAAGTTAATGTTGAATTATGTCTGCTTAGTCAATCAAGCACTTCAGAGAACCAAGCCTTGACAACCGGAACAGAGATGAAGACCTTCTCAGTGAAAGAGATGGTAAATTCACCTCACTCTCTTAGCTAGTCTGCTTGGTGACTTCCATAGTGTACTGTGGTAGCTCACTCTCTTAGCTAGTCTACAAACTAAAATTGCACATTTATTAAAAGTTTTTATAATAAATATTTTTTTCAGAGAGACATATCTGACAGTGTAGAAGCATCCATGGTTTTAGTAGGTAAGTAAACATGTGATGACATGATTTTATGAACAGTAGGCCAACTGCCTTCATTTATCAACTTTTGGTATAATACAGACTTCCTGTAGACCTGCTCTTCTTACCTGACTACATTGTGTGTGTTGTGTGTGTGTGTCTAGGAGCTCTGGACTTTCTGGAGCGTCCTACAATGGCATTTGTGCGTCTGAAAGAGGCGGTGGTCCTGGACTCTGCTCTGGAAGCCCCTGTGCCTGTTCGATTTGTTTTTGTCCTGGTGGGCCCAAGTGAGATTGACATGGACTATCATGAGACTGGGAGAGCTATGGCAGCACTAATGGCTGACAAAGTGAGTGCTTGAATGAAAGTATGCAAACAAGTAAGCAAGACAAGAGATAAATAGATTCGATTTTATTAAATATAATTTAGTTCAAATAAGTTCATATCATAATTTTACATTTGTATTATATATACAATAAGTATATACAAAACTATAGAACTGAGTTGACACAAAGTGGAATAAAGGCCCTATCTTGCAAGCAAAGCAACTGACTTTGTACACCGACACATGTATAATTCCTATTTTGCGCCCTATGCACAGCAGACTTTTCCGTACATAGACACACTTCGGTAAATCAGGGAATGAACTTGGGTTCCAGGGGGCTGTTCACCAGGAAACGCAGGCATGTTCCAGCGCAAACGTTCTCTGGTGCTATTTTGCAGCTTCAGAAAACAATTCATCCACAGAAATGTCAAAACTTAGTCTAAAGTCAGTGAGGCATTATTCAAATGGTGCAGGTGCATAATGTAGCTTGTGCACAATGAGCATGCACTTTGCTTCTCTCATCTACAGACACAGCAGTTCCCATTTTTGCACAAATAATTACAAGAAAAAATATTACCAAACAAGGGAAATCATTGTGGTGTCTATGAAGATGTAAAAAAGACGAGTGTAAATTTAGCGTACACATTCACCCAAATTATGCAGGCTAATCAAAAATGAAGGTAACATAAAGAAATATCCTAAAATAAAAGGACACTAATCAGTCAAGACAGCTCTTTGCATAATATCTTGGAACAACATTTCAAATTGTCTACGTTCTTTAAAATTCATTTTTAATATTTGCGACATTCCTTCAATCATCAAATAATCCCATCAGTTTATCCTGCTCTGAACATTTACATTATGTTGGTATTTGTACATTACATTTATTTATTTAGCCAAAGCGACTTTCAAAAGAGTGCTCTACAAAAGAGCATAGGTCACTGATCATAACAACGAGATAGCCCCAGAAATTGTGGGAGTGTATCTGTAGGAAAGCAAGTAATAATAATTTACCAGCGATTAACAGTCCGTCAATAAGAGTCATTGTGATCTTGGAGGATCCTAACACCAAGTCAAGCAAATCATTCCTAAGTATCAAAGTACTCCCTGAAGAAATTCATCTTGACCCTTCTCCATTTGGGGGCCAGAACATTGCAGAGGCTACGTAAAACAGGCAGACAGCATTTGCATTCTGATAGGTGTTTGGTCGTGTTATAAAAGTCAACCAACGTACATTAAAAGACCCCTGTTTTAACATTGACCCTGTCCCCATTTATAACTGTAATAGGCTAAAGTTAATTGAAAAAACTAGTGTAGAATCTATATTATTTATTTAAATACTAAATTATTTATTGTTTGGAAAAACACTCTTTTCTAATTATTTCTGTAATGGAATTATTATCCTTCCTTTACTTTACCCAAGGTGTTCAACCAAAGGGCATTTCAGGCACAGAGTAACCGTGAATTGACTGAGGCTGTAGTTGACTTCATGGACTGCAGCATCGTGATTCCACCTACAGAGATCCGAGATGAGGCAATGCTCTCCACCATCATCGGTTTCCAGAAGAAGCTGCTGCAGGACAGACTCCGTCCCTCAGACCTCACGCTTCGTCTGAACATCAAGCCTCGCAGATGTTAGTTTAGCAACACTTCTACCAACAGAACCTATTTTATTTGGTTTGGCTATTCCTATTCTAGGGCCATTAAATAGAGAAGAGAAGGAAGAACTTATTTGATCCCCTGCTTATTCTTTTTGTTGACTGACAAATAAATTATCAGTCTATCATTTTATTGGTAGGTAGGTTTATTTTAACAATGAGAGAGAATAACAACAATAAAATCCACAAAAACATGCAGAATTGCTATAAATTGATTTGCATTTTAATGAGTGGAATTAACATCAATCAGAAAGATTTCTTACACCCCAATCATGTTTTGCAGAATAAATATTTCACTCATTATAATACAAATCAATAAAATATAATTTTGACATGTCTTTTTTATTGTTTTTCCGTTTCTCACTGTTCAAATAAACCTACCATTACTTCTGTCAGTGGGCAAACGTACAAAATCAGCAGGGGATACAAATATTTTTCCATCACTGTAATCCATTACAACTAATTAATGAGAAATCTGATATACAATACTATTGTTTAAATATAAATAAATACATGTATATACATATAATATGTGAATTTTGTGTTTTCCCAGTATCCAAACGATCTGTGACACCGTCTGAGGATCCGCTTGCTCGTACTGGTCAGCCTTTTGGTGGAATGATACGAGATGTGAAACGACGTTACCAACACTACATGAGTGACATTACAGATGCACTCAATAGCCAAGTCCTTGCTGCTGTTATTTTTATCTACTTTGCTGCCTTGTCCCCTGCCATCACCTTTGGGGGACTCCTTGGTACTGCTGAAATCTCTTTCTTGTGTGTGCTTGCGTGAGATATATGTGTATACCATAAACATGTAGAGAATACTATTTTATTTGATACGAATACTGGTACATTCTATACATATTCACGCTGTTTGTAAGCATATTTCCACATTGTCACAATTTTTTATATACTCACAGATGCTATATTTAAATTCAATCTATGTATTTTTATCTATACTTTTTTATGCTGCTGTGTCAGTATTTTATTGTCAGTATGACGATAATGACAAAAGACGACAATATCTGAACTTTTGGGGCCGTATAACTCTGTTAGACCTGTAAGGCATGGATATTTCAAAGTTCCTGCACAGTAGGCTGTCTGCATGTGGTACATAAACAGTGAGCATACAGTAAACAAACACGCTGTAGGAAGGAGGTGGTGTAACCAGCCACATCCCCTCTCTCCACAGCTGATAAGGTCGACAACATGATGGGGGTCTCAGAGCTCCTCATTTCTACCAGCGTCCAGGGGATCATCTTCTGCCTTGTAGCTGCTCAGCCTGTCTTGGTCATTGGCTTCTCTGGTCCACTGCTTGTTTTTGAGGAAGCATTCTTTGCTGTGAGTAATGCCAAAAAAAAACAACTCATTTTGACTTTTAATTAACGATCCATGTACTACATGAAATACTTTACAGGTTGATTACATGTTTAGAAATGTAAGAATAAATACTTGCTCCATTTATGTAATTTGTTAATAATAACTATATTGGAGTGTTCATGATTTCAGTTCAGAAGTAATTCAACCACTGACTAACAAACTTTTCCCATCCAGTTCTGTAAATCACAGGAAGTAGAGTACATTGTGGGGCGCGTTTGGGTAGGTGTGTGGCTGGTGATCATTGTGACAATAATCGTGGCCTTTGAAGGAAGCTTTCTGGTCCGCTTTATCTCACGCTTCACCCAAGAGATCTTCTCCATCCTCATCTCCCTCATCTTTATCTATGAGACCTTCGCCAAGCTGGGCAGGGTAGGTTTTTATTGTACCTCAGTTCAATCATACCATATTCTCATTTATAGTTCATATATATATATAAAGTATTGGATCAAACTATTGCTGGTTTCAGATTATTTTGAAATGATTTCAAATATTCAATGACAAGTAAATTGACATGTAAGTATGCAGGAACTTACAATTTATTGTGAAACTGTAGAGCATTGTTGTGGGGGTCCCAAGGTATTCCTGCAGTCGAAAGGTCCTTGCACACTGAGTCCAAAATTTGTATCCAAATTTTTTCAGCGTAGGAAAATATATATGATGTCACATTGTGTCAATTATGCTTAGACCTATACACTGCCTCCAAAACTTTCATCCATTTGGATCAGGTTAGATTTTTTGCTTTTTTTCACATTCTTTTGTCAGCATTTTGAGAGTTTTTTTGGACCGTTCAGAACGACAACATAATCTGAGCCAGTTTGTATCTAAAGACAGGGCATAACAGTAATGTCTCGAACAAAGCTATGTACATTTTGTTTAAGATGTTGCGCATCCCTTAGATCCCACATCGGATCTAAAATAATTAGTTTAAAAAATATAGATCTTAGATTAGATTCTTAGATTAGATTAGATTCAACTTCATCTTCATCTTCTCCTAAAAGTGGTCATTTGGCTCAATTTAAGCCTGTTGAGGAGTAAATTGAGCCAGGGAGAGGGTAAATTGAGCCACATGGACTGTAGTTATGTTAAAGTAAAACTGAAGATGTTGCTTTACCAAAAGCAAGACACAATCAACATGAAATAACTCCTTAAAGGTTTCATTCATTCATTACCTACCACTGATTAGCAGTGTTGCTAATCCCTGTTGGGGGTCACAGATGACTGGAGTCTATCCCAGTTACTTTCGGGGTCTTAGGGGGAGTATACCCTGGACTGGGGCCAGCTAGTCGCAGGGCTATCACAGACAGTTACAGACAGCCATTCACTCTCACAGTCATTCACTAGGGGCAATTTCCAGTGTCCAATTAACCTACCACATGCATGTCTTTGTACGATGGGAGGAAGCCGGAGTACCCGGAGAGAAACCATGGTAACACAGGAAGGACAACACATGCAGTCTCCACCCAGAGAGATCATGGTCGGGCCCAAGATTCAAACTCATGATCTCCTTGTTGGGAGGCGAGGGCTCCAATGGCACTGCCACTGTGCACCTCTTCTTAAAGGTTTAATGTGAACAAAGTTAACAACTTTAGAGAACAATTTTCCACAACTAGGCCTGTTTGAAATGCGCAAAAGTAGTTAATTGATAAAAATGAAAATAAAAAAGTGTAGACTGAAGATGTAAATTCGATCGGCCCCCTCCCTAACCCCCCCTTCGCCTTCCCTACCTCCTCCCTCCCCTTCTCTCTTCATACCCCCTCCTTCCACTTCTTCCTCCATACCTCCTCCCTCCCTCTCCTTCTCTTTCCATATCTCCTCCCTCTCCTTCTCCCTCCTTAACCACTCCCTCCCTTTCCTTCTCTTTCCATACCTCCTCTCTCCTTTCCCTTCTCCCTACATACCTACTCCATCCCCCCTCCCTTTCCTCTCTTCCCTTCTGTTCCTCTATATTAGGCCTGCGCAACACCCCACTGCTCTACGTTGCAAGGGAATTTTAAACTGGCTCAAGTAGCCCCTACTCTTTTGGCTCAAATTACCCTGCACCTACCAGCTGAACAATCTTGCATCATCCAGTAGTTTAGAGCTAAAGTTATACAGTATAGCCTCATATTGTATTAAACTAAATCATGAACACATGGGTTACTCCTTGAGCACCAAAAAATATATTTGAAACTGCATGATTGTCTTTTTTTTAATTAAATGTGCTAACCACTTTATTACACATGAGCTGTTCTTTTCACAGTGTAGGTGGAATTTACATTGTACATTTATTAATTTAGCAGACGCTTTTATCCAAAGCGACTTACAAGAGAGAGCTTTTAAAAAGAGCAACGGTCACTGAGCATAACGTGATAGACCCTGAACACAGGGGGCTTTTAGATCGTGATACATACATCGTGGTAACCAATAAGTGCCAAGGGAGAAGCTATAAGAGCATAACACAACAATTGAGAACAATAAAGCAAGAAAACACTGGCGAGTCACCATATGGGGACCGAAAAGAAATGGAAGAGTCTTCAAAAATGTATGGCCCAAAATATGCTTTTTGTTGTCCAAGCATGGCTCAATTTACCCACTGGCTAAACTTACCCCTTTCTCCCCTATAATTTAGCCTTCAGCCATCATTTAAAAGCATATGTTGTAGTTCGCCAAATTGTGCCAATGAAAAAACTTGTATATATATATATCTAAAAATACAATACTGTATGTGTATTATTTTTAGATATTCAGTTCCCATCCACTGATCCTGAACTATGATCATCTAAATGAAACAGTCGAAAACCCTTGGCATCCTGTGATCATCGGTGACCAAATCTACGACAACAGAACTGGGAATACGACGACAGTTACCAAGATCCTCAGCAGACCCTATCCCAACACCGCCCTCCTTTCCATGTGCCTCATGTTAGGTTGCTTTCTCATTGCCTTTTTTTTGAGACAGTTCAAGAATGGAACTTTCTTGCCTGGAAAGGTCAGCAAAAATAATTTTTGAATTGCACTGGCATTTTAAAGTGAAGATGAACACGACATATAGTTAGTGTTGAAAAATTGCAAAGCATGTTTCTTTCTTTTTTAGGTCCGTCGCTTGATTGGGGACTTTGGTGTCCCCATTGCCATTTTCCTCATGATCATAGTGGATATAAACATAGACGACACATACACTCAGGTTAGTTCAGATGCCTTGCTTTTTTAACAATGCTATGCTGCAGAGTTGCTTCAGCAGTCATTGGCTGGAAAGTTTAAGACAATTAGGGGTGTCCAATCCTGGTCATCAAGGGCCGCTGTCCTGAAGATTCTAGATGTCTCCCTGCTCTGGCACACATGATTCTAATGAAGGGTTGTTATCAAGCTCTGTGGAGGTATGCTAGAGCAGGGACAAATTTAAAACCGTCAGGACAGTGGCCGATAGATATACAAATTACACTGCAGGGCGGTATATATACGGTAAAAAAGTGGTCACAACACTGTCAGAGGTAACGTTAGGTCAACTTGAATAAGAAACTGAATCTAAGGAAGTTTCAGTGTTTGCCAGCAAGGAGATATATACTAATTTAGCACACGTTTTCATCAAAGGGACTTCCAAAGAGCTTTACAAAAGAGCATTGGTCACTGATCATAGCAACGTGATAGTGATAGTCACCAAATATAGCGGGTTTATAGATTATGAAGCATACATTGTGAGAAACCAAACAAGTGCCAAATTTATACATGTAAAGGGAAGAGCCATAAGAGCATTCAGCCAAACAAGTTACAATTATATGACATGCATCTCCAACTGGCAACAGTGTACCAGTAGGAAACCAAGCAACAATAACAATGTACCTCACTGCAAGTACCAAACATTCAACACACATTAGGACTGGGCTAAAAGGGCAAACGGTCCCAGAGTAGGAGTAATTATGATCCTGGGGGAAAAAACTACCATTAGGTCCAGCCGTTCCTAAGTACCGTTGAACTTCTGGAACAAGTGCGTCTTGAGCCTTTTCCTGAAGGTGGAGAGACACTCAGCGTCTCTGATGGAGGTGGGAAGTTGATTCCACCTCTGAGGAGCCAGGAAGGGGAAGAGTTTGTGCTGGGACTGGCGCTCTTGAGGGGTGGGACCACTAGATGGTTGTCAGAGGAAGACCGGTACAGCTACTTGTCGTCAGCATAGCAGTGGTTGGAGAAGCCATGGGAGGTGATGATTTGTCTGAGTGAGGTGGTGTACAACAAGAATAGGAGAGGTCCAAGGGCAGAAGCCTGCTGGACACAAGTGGAGACCTGACATTGTTCCTCTCCCGAAGACCTGTTAGGATCCTCACGTCAGGGAGGATGAGAACCATTTAAGTGCAGTGCCCGTGATGCCCATCTCAGAGTCAGGATCTGATGATTAACTGTATCAAATGCTGCAGAGAGGTCCAGCAGAATGATTACAGATGACCTAGAGTCTGGATCATGGTTTCAAAGTTGTTTGACATTTTTTATGCTTTAGGGCACTGGACTAGTAATCAGAAAGTGTCCGGTTCGAACACCAGCTGTGGCAGTATGACCTTGGGTCCTTGGGCAAGGCACTTTACCATACTGTCCTCAGGGGGAATGCCGCTATAATTTCTGTAAGTCGCTCTGGATAAGAGCATCTGTTAATTGTAAATGAGTTATTGTTCAGGCAGGACTCATTTAGATTTTACATTCAATCATTTAGCAGATGCTTTTATCAAAAGTATTTATTTGATACAAATGTAGAACAACCTACAATACATTATTGTGAGACATGATTTTGGCATAATGGTTCTGCTGCATCAACTCCTTATCACTCACAACGAGACACTGTCTTGACATCCCAGCAGAGAGCAGCGACGCATTCCCCAACCAAATGCCAGAAGACAATGTATGAAAATGTAGAGTGTATGTGGAACCCTTGATGGGCTGGAAGATGATCCAGGGTGGGCCGTTGTGTAGCCATGCTTATCTTCTGCCTTAGTTGGCGGTGCCCTTGTTGTATCTGTTGCGAATGAACGTTGTGCACTCATGGTGACCTAAGCTCGTGTAGCTCAGAGCAGTGTAGCTCAGAGCAGAGAGTGTCATGTCAACCCAATTACAAAGCCTTTGATGCGCCGACCAAGGCTGTGGCTCCACTTGTGCAGTTTTCCCACTTAAGTTCTCCTTGGTCATGATATTCTGATGCGACCCGAAACATTTCTTCTCCTGTTGTTTTGTATGGCAACACCGTGCTAAATAGAAAGTGTTCTCTGATTGCGTCTCCATCAAAGAAAACGACATTGGCGAAGATTTGAGCATGCCCACTATTATCAGTACACTCGTCAAGTTGCAATGCAAATTTCTCACTGATATGGATCTTTTCCAAAACCACACTTTCGATGTCTGCAGAAATGTTATCAATACGTCTAGAAATGTAGTTATCTGAGACATTGGAGTCTTTCTTTGAGAGGGACTTTTAACAGCTTCAGGTCCGAGCATCTTTTTTACAATGGCTTTGCGGGTGGGTAATGTTAATGTCTCTGCTACAGTGAGAGCCATACTCAACAAGTTAAGTTACGTGGTAGATATATTTAAGGGCTCTAAAATTCACCTTGGTGTTTTTTTCTCATAAAAGCTGCCGGTTTCTTCATGTGTTCACGCAGAAGAACAAAATAGTCATTTTGAAGCGAAGGGTATTTTGTTTGGAGATGCCTTGAGCTCACCGTGTTTGGCTCCTTTTGACCTACACTAATACTAGGGCCTTTATCTGGGTCCGGATTTTGTTCAGCACTCAGTTTGGAGTTAGCATGTTTCCTTTTCAAAAACTTCTCCATCACTGTCATTTGAGTTTTGCTAGCCACAATGCTGTCGCCGCTCCATCACATTCATGCATACCTATTTCTCTTGTCTCAACGTACAATGCAATTCGCTACCTGCTGCCATCTATTGACATCAGAGTATTACACGATTACGCTGCCAATCACTACAAAGCACAGACACTCAACAATGGCCTAATGTTTTCAGATAATCATTAATTAGCTTTCCAAAAAAAGAAAATTGACCAATTTGTTGAAATTTGATAACTTCCCACGGCATACCTGATGGTCTCTCACAGCACACTACTGTGCCACGGCACAGTGGTTGAAAAACATTGCTATTGTGAATGTGTTGTTATCCATTTTGACCTAATCAAGTGTAGCTATGAGCAACAGTGTCCCTAAACTTTAATGTTGACCTTTGTATGTGTACTTTTTTCTCAAAGAAGGAGGAGAAGTTGTCTGTTGTCAGGGTGGTAAGTCAGGTGGGGGAGGTGGGCAACGAAGGGTGGAAAAGGTAGAGAAAAGTTTATGAGGGTTTAAGGCGGAGTTAGTTTTGTTCAGTGAGTTTTAGCCTCAGCTATGTGGGCAGAGAAGGATTTAAGGAGGGCTGACCATCTTTAGACTTGCGCCATCTCCTCTCAGCTGCTCGCAGGGTGGACCGTACTTCATAAATAACATCCGTGAGCCACAGGCAGGAGCGAGACCTTTGAGGTGGATGTTGAAGTCCCCAAGGATTATCAACGGTGTTCCATCAAGCGGGAGGACGCTGAGGAGCATACCCAGCTCTTCCACAAAGTCGGCTAGTGGTGGGCGATAGAGGACAACCAAGATTGCTTTGATATGATCAGTCCATCCATCCATCCATTTTCTACCGCTTATCCAAGGCCGGGTCGTGGGGGCAGCAGTCTGAGCAGAGAGGCCCAGACTTCCCTGATCGCACACACCTCCTCCAGCTCCTCCGGGGGGATCCCGAGGCGTTCCCAGGCCAGCTGAGAGACATAGTCCCTCCAGCATGTCCTAGGTCTTCCCTGGGGCCACCTCCCGGTGGGACATGGGACATTTTATATATAACTCAACCAACCACTAGAGGGCTCTGTTTAACTAGAAATTAAATAAACTACACTCCATCCCCTTAAACTAAAAACTCCCCAGAAATAATAACTCATATGTAACACAGAAATATGTGCTATGACCACTACTTTCAGAAAAGATCATGACGGCCAACACAATCTCTTAAATTCATCTTAAATCCACTTTTACATTTCAATCTCTGGAACTCTTTTTCACATTCTTATATGAACAGGAACATGAACAGGAACTCTTTTGTAGTCAAACAAAGTTCCTCAGGGACTGACTGATCAAAAGGTCAGTCGGTTGGGAGGTGCCCTCTCTCTCTGAGGGTACCTGCGCCCCAACACCTCAGGTGAAATGGCTGCTTGGTTGGCAGGTGTCACTGCCTTGTCACAGGCCACTGGGCCTGGTGAGGCAAGCGTCTCTGTAGTTTGCATCCGTGCGAACGGTGTCGCCTCCGGTGGGTACGGGCTAGCACCTACTGCTCCAGGTGTTCCTTTCCCCGTATGGACCACTGCAGGGTAGGTGTCTGTGACGTCCGCTTGCACCTCCTGGAACTCCAACGTCTCTGGACAAGACGGACGGTCATACAGCAGATGGTCAATGTGGACTGGGCGTTGGCTCACCCCGGTCCACACCAAGTAGGTGACTTATCCGAGTCTCTGCTTGACAGTACCTTTGGTCCACCTCTCCTTTCCCCCTCGAAAATTCCGGACCAAAACCGAGTCCCCCTCAGACAAGTTCCTTAGGTTGGAGGCGGTTTGATCATGGTAGTCTTTCTACTTTTGTTGTTTGCTCCCCACCACCCGAGCAAGATCTGGTTTCAGCAGGCTAAACCTGGTCCTGATCTGACGTTTTAGGAACAGGTCAGCCGGCGCGCAACCTGTGACGCTGTGTGGTGTGATCCTGTATGCCATCAGGAAGTTTATTAACCTGTGCTGCAGTGTGGTAGTGACATTCCGTTTCTTCTCATCAAGCACTTGTTTCAGCAGTGAGGCTTTCACTGTCTGGACTGCTCGCTCTGCGGCTCCATTTGAAGCGGGATGGTAGGCTGGTACTAAGGTCTGCTTTATGCCATTGCTCTGCAAGAAAGTCCTGTATTCCTGTGAAGTAAATTGAGGCCCGTTGTCGGACACAATCTCCTCTGGAAGACCGTAGGAGGAGAAGATGTTCCGCAGCACTTCAATCGTTGACATACAGTCCTTTGTGCGTATTTATTGTCAAAAACTTCTCTGAATCTTTCTCTAACTCAAGCTGTTGATATGCATGTGACAGATCTAATTTGCTAAAGAGAGTGCCCCCAGCCAATGTGGAAAAGAGATCTTCGGCGTTCGGTAGTGGATAACTCTCCTCCTCCACACTCTGATTTACCGTGACTTTGTAGTCACCACAGATTCAAATCGACTTGTCTGATTTGGGTACTACGACTATCGGGGCAGCGCACGGACTATGTTTTATCTTTGATATAATGACCGTTTTTTCCAACCGGTCTAGCTCTTTCTCGAATGCGTCTTTTAGCGCATATGGCACTGGTCTAGCCTTCCTAAAAGTGGGTTTGGTATTTGGCTTTACCGTGATCCTGGCTTTGAACTCCCGAACAGTGCCCATCTCCTCAGAAAACACTGCTTTGTGTCTCTGCAACACTGCCTCTACATCGGCCTCCTTACTGCTCCCTGCTGGCCTAACCGATAAAATGCTTGCCCAGTCCAACTTCAACTTTGTGAGCCAGTTACGGCCCAGGAGGGCTGGTCTGTCACCTTTCACAATCACAAGTGGTAAATCAACGCTCTGGTTTCCATATTTCGCCGTGACAGTCACTTGTCCCATCAAAGGGATGTTTTCACCAGAAAATGTTGACAGCCTGACTGTCCTTATCTTCAGTGGCAGATGGGAGAGGTGTTTCTTATACACTAACTCAGAAACTAGAGTTACCGCTGCTCCTGTGTCAAACTGCATGGCTACCGGGGTTCCTTCTAACTTAACAGTCACTATGTCCTTTTTGCCATCACCAACCGTGTTGGTAGAATATACAGTATTCATGAGATACGGACCAAACAGTTCATTGTCATCATTTCCCGCCAGGTCATCTTGACTGCTGCTGTCCTTAGCCACATACTGTGTCTGCCCATGTCTAGTTTTAGTTTTGCACATCTTTGCAATGTGTCCTACCTTTGAACACTTGTAGCATGTCTCTGTTCCGTACCTGCATGCTTGCGCTGCGTGGTTTGTACCACCACATCGATAACAGAACGGCTGCGTCTCAGGTTTCTGTGGTCTGGAACCGTCTCTTGTGGTTTTACCTTTCCACTCCCCCGTGGCTGGGTTGCTTTTCCACGCACCTTTGTTTAGTCTTTTCTTGTCTATCTTATTCACCGTAACAGGTCCTTTCGTTCTGTTGGCAAACTCCCACGTGTTCCTTGACGCCATTTCCATCGATAACGACAGTTCACATGCTTTTCCAAACGTCAGATGTTGTTCCGTAAGCAGCTTCCTCTGAATAGCCTCCACCCTCAACCTGCTAACGAATCTGTCCCTCAGAGCTTCATCTACATGAGGACCGAATTCACAATGTGTGGCCAAATGCTTTAACGCCACCACATAATCTGACACAGACGCGTTTTCTTGTTGGTTCCTTTTTTGAAATTTAAACCTTTCAGCGATAACTAGCGGCTTGGGTGTGTAATGAGACATTAACTTCCCACTCAGTACTGCATACGAGAGGCTACTTGGATTCTCCGGTATACAGAGGTTCTTTAATAGTCCATAGGCTTCCGACTTAGGTAAAGTTAGAAAGATATTCACAGATTCGGACTTCCGCGATCAATAAGTAAGAGACGAAACGTTCAAACACAAATTATGCCTCTTTCACATCATAATAGCATATACTACGTGCTACAAGAAAAAAAAAACGTTTTGTAACAGAACAAGCAATATTCCGCGCTGAATGCATAATTTTCATCTCTGCGAGCAGCCAGCGGCCAGACAGATTTGCAGGGAGCGTCTGCAAAGTTCTCTTCCAAGAGAGAGGCTGCAAACAAAAATCAATAACTCCATTGTTACACTGTATGTAGACACCAAAATCAATCCACACATCAACTGTCTCCTACTGGTCATACTACAACTGCTGTTTTGGTTAATTTTCATGAATTATTTAATCAAAACAGGTAAAGCTTCATTTTCATGAATGTGTTTTGAAATATTAATCAATAACTCCACTGTTATGCAATATTATCACTCCAAAATCACTCCATATATCAACAGTATCGCTATTGTCATACTACAACTGCTCTTTTGGAGAAAATATGTTTTTCTTAATTTTCATGAATTTTTTAACCAAAATAGGATTGGCTTAATTTCCATGAATGTGTTTGCATATATCAATCAATAGCTCCACTGTTATTCATTATTATCACTCCAAAATCACTCCACACATCAACTGTGTCCTCCTGGTCATACTACAACTGCTCTTTTGGAGAAGAATGGTTGTGCTTAATTTTCAGGAATTCTTGAAGCAAAACAGGTTTTGCTTCATTTTTATAAATGTGTTTGGAAATATCAATCAATAGCTCCACTGTTATTCATTATTATCACTCCAAAATCACTCCACACATCAACAGTCCCCTCGTGGTCATACTACTACTGCTGTTTTGGAGAAAATCGTTTTTGCTTAATTTTCAGAAATTTGTGAATCAAAACAGGATTGGTTTACTTGCCATGAATGTGTTTGCATATAGCAATCAATAGATCCACTATTATGCATTATAATCACTCCAAAATCACTCCACACATCAACAGTCCCCTCCTGGTCATACTACAACTGCTATTTAGGATAAAAATCAGTTGTGCTTTATTTTAAGGAATTCTTTCATCCAAACAGTTTTTCTTCATTTACATGAATGTGTTTGGCAATATTAATAAATAGCTCCACTGTTATGCAATATTATCATTCCAAAATCACTCCACACATCAACAGTCCCCTCCTGGTCATACTACAACTGCTATTTTGGAGAAGAATGGGTTGTGTTTAATTTTCAGGAATTTTTTAAGCAAAACAGGTCTTGCTTAATTGTCATCAATGTGTTTGTAAATATTGATCAATAGCTCCACTATTATTCATTATAACCACTCCAAAATTACTCCACACATCAACAGGCGCCCTATTGTCATACTACTACTGCTGTTTTGGAGAAAATGGGTTGTGCTTAATTTTCATGATCAAAAATAATAATAAATATATTTCAATAACACCACTGTTATGCATTACTATCACTCCAAAATCACTCCACATATCAACAGTCTGCTCCTAGTCATACTACAACTGCTATTTTGGAGGAAATAGGCTTGGCTTAATTTTCGTATTTTTTGGGAGTAAAATATTAAACAATAACATCCAAAAGATGTAGATATAAATCAATAGCTCTACTGTTATGCAATATTATCAATTATCAATCCAATAATACAAAACTAGAAATAGCTTTTGGTCAATATTGGTCATACACAGCAGGACGATTCTGTAAAACAACATTGCTATAACAATTCTCCTAAATAATTAAAAAGTACATTTTTTCAAAACCACTGTTGTAGCTCGACCATGAGGAACCTGTTGATGTGTGGAGTGATTTTGGAGTGATAATATTGCATAACAGTGGAGGTATTGATGAAAATTTCCAAACACATTCATGTCGATGAAGCAACAACCTGTTTTGATCAAAGAATTCCTGAAAATTAAGCACAACCATTTTTCTCCCAAATAGCAGTTGTAGTATGACCAGGAGGGGACTGTTGATGTGTGGAGTGATTTTGGAGTGATTATAATGCATAATAGTGGAGCTATTGATTGATATTTCCAACCTCATTCATGAAAATGAAGCAAAACATGTTTTGCTTAGAAAATTCCTGAAAATTAAGCAAAAACAATTTTATCCAAAACAGCAGTAGTAGTATGACCAGGAGCAGACTGCTGATATGTGGTGTGATTTTGGAGTGATTATAATGCATAATAGTGGAGCTATTGATTGATTTATGCAAACACATTAATGGCAATTAAGCCAATCCTGTTTTGCTTCACAAATTCCTGAAAATTAAGCAAAACCAATTATCTTTAAAATAGCAGTTGTAGTATGACCAGGAGGGGACTTGTGATGTGTGGAGTGATTTTGGAGTGATAATATTGCATAACAGTGGAACTATTGATTAATATTTACAAACACATTGATGAAAATTAAGCAAGACCTGTTTTGCTTAAAAAATTCATTAAAATTAAGCAAACACTATTTTCTTCAAAACAGCTGTTGTAGTATGACCAGGAGCAGACTGTTGATGCGTGGAGTGATTTTGGATTGATTATAATGCATAACAGTGGTGTTATTGAAATATATATATATATTTTTTTTTTACATTAAAATTAAGCACAACCCATTTTCTCCAAAATAGCAGTAGTAGGATGACAATAGGGCACCTGTTGATGTGTGGAGTGATTTTGGAGTGATTATGATGCATAACAGTGGAGCTATTGATTGATATATGCAAACACATTCATGACAATTAATCAAATCCCAATTTGCTTCAAGAATTCCTGAAAATTATGCAAAACCAATTTCTCCAAAATAGCAGTAGTAGTACGACCAGGAGCAGACTGCTGATATGTGGAGTGATTTTGGAGTGATTATAATGCATAACAGTGGAGCTATTGATTGATATTTGCAAACACATTCATGACTATTAATCAAATCCTGTTTTGCTTCAAGAATTCCTGAAAATTAAGCAAAACCTATTTTCTCCAAAACAGCAGTAGCAGTATGACCAGGAGTAGACTGTCTATATGTGGAGTGATTTTGGAGTGATAATAATGCATGACAGTGGAGCTATTGATTAAAATATTTCCAAACACATTAGCAAAACCTCTTTCGTTTAAAAATTCCTGAAAATTAGGCACAACCAATTTTCTCCAAAACAGCAGTAGTAGTATGACCAGGAGGGGACTGTTGATGTGTGGAGTGATTTTGGAGTGATAATATTGCATAACAGTGGAGCTATTGATTAATATTTCAAAACTCATTCATGAAAATGAAGCAAAACCTGTTTTATCCAAAACAGCAGTAGTAGTATGACCAGGAGCAGACTGTTGATATATGGAGTGATTTTGGAGTGATTATAATGCATAACAGTATAGCTATTGATTGATATATGCAAACACATTCATGACAATTAACCAAATACTATTTTGCTTCAAAATTTCCTGAAAATTAAGCAAAAACTATTTTCTTTAAAACAGCTGTTGTAGTATGACCAGGAGGAGACTGTTGATGTGTGGAGGTATTTAGGAGTGATAATAATGCATAACAGTGGAGCTATTGATTCATATTTCAAAACTCATTCATGAAAATGAAGCAAAACCTTATCCAAAACAGCAGTAGTAGTATGACCAGGAGCAGACTGTTGATATATGGAGTGATTTTGGAGTGATTATAATGCATAACAGTATAGCTATTGATTGATATATGCAAACACATTCATGACAATTAACCAAATACTATTTTGCTTCAAAATTTCCTGAAAATTAAGCAAAAACTATTTTCTTTAAAACAGCTGTTGTAGTATGACCAGGAGGAGACTGTTGATGTGTGGAGGTATTTAGGAGTGATAATAATGCATAACAGTGGAGCTATTGATTCATATTTCAAAACTCATTCATGAAAATGAAGCAAAACCTTATCCAAAACAGCAGTAGTAGTATGACCAGGAGCAGACTGTTGATATATGGAGTGATTTTGGAGTGATTATAATGCATAACAGTATAGCTATTGATTGATATATGCAAACACATTCATGACAATTAACCAAATACTATTTTGCTTCAAAAATTCCTGAAAATTAAGCAAAAACTATTTTCTTTAAAACAGCTGTTGTAGTATGACCAGGAGGAGACTGTTGATGTGTGGAGGTATTTAGGAGTGATAATAATGCATAACAGTGGAGCTATTGATTCATATTTCAAAATTATAATCATGAAAATTTCGCCAAACCAATTTTTTTCACATAAAAAGCAGTTGTAGTATGACCACGAGGACACAGTTGGTGTGTGGAGTGATTTCGGAGTGATAATATTGCATAAAAGCAAAACCTGTTTATCTTTAATAAATCTTAAAAAAATAAGCACAACCAACTTTCTCCAAAACAGCAGTTGTAGTACGACAATAGGGATACTGTTGATATGTGGAGTGATTTTGGAGTGATAATAATGCATAACAGTGGAGCTATTGATTAATATTTCCAAACACATTCATGACAATTAAGCAAAACCTGTTTATCTTTACACAATCATGACAATTAAGCACAACAAATGTTCTCCAAAAGAGAAGTTGTAGTATGACAGTAGGGATAATGTTGATATGTGGAGTTATTTTGGATTGATAATATTGCATAACAGTGGAGCTATTGATTAATATTTCCAAACACATTCATGTAAATGAAGAATACATGGTTTGATGAAATAATTCCTTAGAATTATCCAAATTTCTCCAAAACAGCAGTTGTAGTATGACAATAGGGACACTGTTGATGTGTGGAGTGATAATATTGTATAACAGTGGAGCTATTGATTAATATTTCAAAACACATTCATGACCATTAAGCAAACCCAGTTTTAAGTAAGAAATTTATGAAAACTAAGCACAACAAATTTTCTTTAAAACAGCAGTTGTAGTATGACCATGAGGACACAGTTGATGTGTGGAGTGATTTTGTAGTGATTATGATGCATAACAGTGGAGCTATTGATTGATATTTCCAAACACATTCATGATCATTAAGCAAAACCAGTTTTGAGTAAGAAATTCCTGAAAATTAAGTACAACCCATTTTCTTCAAAACAGCTGTTGTAGTATGACCAGGAAGAGACTGTTGATATGTGGAGTGATTTTGGAGTGATACAATTGCATCACAGTGGAGCTATTGATTAATATTTATAATATAACTATAATTTAATATATATAATATAACTATAACTATAATTTAACTAATTCATGAAAATGAAGCAAAACATGTTTTGCTTAAAAAATTCATGAAAATTAAGCACAACCCATTTTCTCCAAAAAAGCAGTTGTAGTATGACAATAAGGAGACTGTTGATGTGTGTAGTGATTTTTGACTCATACTAATGCATAACAGTGGAGCTATTGATTAATATTTCAAAATTATAATCATGAAAATTATGCAAAACCAATTTTATCCAAAACAGCTGTTGTAGTATGACCAGGAGGAGACTGTTGACGTGTGAAGTGGTTTTGGAGTGATAGTAATGCATAAGAGTGGAGCTATTGATAAATAAATAAATACAATTATCATGAAAATTAAGCAAAACCAATTTTAATCAAAACAGCTGTTGTAGTATGATCAGGAGGATACTGTTGTTGTGTGGAGTAATTTTGGAGTCTCCATATTTTATAACAGTGGAGTTATAGATTTTTGTTTGCACATCACTCTTGGAAGTGAACTTTGCAGACGCTCCCTGCGCACTCTTCGGTCGCTGGCTGCTCGTACAAATCAATGGTATGCATCGAGCACGAAGGACGGCTTATTGTTATACAAAACGGGTTTTTCTTTTTTGTAGTGCGTAGTATATGCTATTATGATGTGAAAGATGTATCATTTATGTTT
The DNA here is from genome assembly GCA_030340665.1 of Neosalanx taihuensis. Lineage (NCBI taxonomy): Eukaryota > Metazoa > Chordata > Actinopteri > Osmeriformes > Salangidae > Neosalanx > Neosalanx taihuensis. The sequence continues at coordinate 7,748,721 of CM059303.1, read as the reverse complement.
TAACAACGTTTCGTCTCTTACTTATTGATCGCGGAAGTCCGAATCTGTGAATATCTTTCTAGCTTTACCTAAGTAGGCTTCCGCACCTACCACAGCCAGAAAAGCGGGGAGCCGTTTACCGTCATCCACTTCATTAACGAGTGTCCATTGTTCAAACCTTTCAAGGTATGACTCAAAGTCTTCTTGACCTTTCTTGTACTCGCCAATGTTCCCGATGAGCGATGCCATTTTACACCGTTACACCGTTACACGTTGCACTAGAATCTCATCCTCGTCGCCACTGTAATATATCCGAACCCGTAACACGAACGGAGACCAGCTTACTCGCATCTGTCGTTTATTGCAACTCTCAGCACACACAACAGGTATAACATCCGGTCTTTTTATATATAACTCAACCAACCACTAGAGGGCTCTGTTTAACTAGAAATGAAATATACTACAAGTGACTTCAGCCCAGGTGACTGCTTCCTCCTCGGAAGACGTGACGGCAGGATTGAGGAAATCCTCAAAGTATTCCTTCCACCGTCCAACGACATCCCCAGTTGAGGTCAACAGCTCCCCACCCGCACCGTAAACAGTGTTGGTGAAGCACTGCTTCCCCCTCCTGAGGCGCCAAACGGTTTGCCAGAATTTCCTTGGGGCCAACCCATAGTCCTCCTCCATGGCCTCCCCGAACTCCTCCCAGACCCGAGTTTTTGCGTCTGTGATTACCCGAGCCGCGACACGCTTGGCCTGCCAGTACCGGTCATTTGTTTCGGGAGTCCCACAAGCCAAAAAGGCTCGATAGGACTCCTTCTTCAGTTTGACGGCATCCCTTACTTCCGGTGTTCACCACCGGGTTCTGGGATTGCTACCGCGACCAGCACCAGGGAACTTGCGACCACAACTCTGGACCGCCACATTGAAAATGGAGGTCGAGAACATGGTCCATTCGGACTCAATGTCCCCAGCCTACCCCGGGATCTGTGAGAAGCTCTCCCAGAAGTGCGAGTTGAAGACCCCGCTGACAGAGGGGTCCGCTGGACGTTCCCAGCAGACCTTCGCGATACGCTTGGTCCAGCCAAGTCTGTCCAACTTCCTCCCCCACCAGCCTGACTCACAACCAGGTGGTGATCGGTTGACAGCTCCGCCCCTCTTTTCACCCGAGTGTCCAAGACACATGGCCGTAGGTCAGAAGACACAACAACAAAATCGATCATCGACCTCCGGCCTAGAGTGACCTGGGTGGTATTGCACAAAAGTAGAATAAAGAAATCCAGGATAACTGAGCAAGCGCAGCTTGACCTAGTCTGGCCGTCATATTCTGGCTTAATTGGTTGCACGTTTGCCAAGCCAGGATGAAAAGGCGCGGCTATGTCAAGCCAGGGGGGTATTGCACAAAATTAAGATAAGGGATTAAGCCGGGATATGTTGGTTATCCTGGCTGAATTTAGCCTCAAGTCGGTTGCATGAAAGCAGATAACATTTAGCCTGGCCAAGTTACCATGGTGATTTATTCTCTGCAGCTAGCCTGCTCCGGACCAGGCTAACAGCCAGGCTAAGATTAATCCTAGTGATACACCTGTATTTCCACCGTCAATCCTGTGAGGAATTCACGTGTTTTACAGCATGTCCATGATCTTTTTAAATATGTTGCATCATTTTAATTATAATGCATTAAACATTTACATATATATAGTATATTGTCATTTGTCATTTCATTTAAATCTACAACAGTCTTTTTATATTGATTTAAGTGGTATTATTATTACTCTGGCCAAGTGTTATAATGATATGCTGATGAAGACTGCTTGTCAAACTGCCGTCGAGGTTTCATAAAGATGTGTTTTATTGCAGTACAGTGAACCATCGCTATATCACGGTTCAGTACAGTGAACCCTCGCGATATCATGGTTCAGTACAGTGAATCCTCGCGATATCACGGTTCACTTCACGGATTTGCCTCGTGCATTGTGTTCTGCATTCTGATTGGATAAACAGTCTCTCCGCGTCTTCTCTACCTGTGCATCAATAAAGTTGCTGTTTACTGTAATATGTACTGTCTGTACACCTACGTAACATTCGCAGAAAAAGTTAAACTTATGGACATGCTTAATTGTAGCCCAATTATGACAGCTCCAGAGGATTGTACACTTTTTGAATACTATTCTCTTTCTTTGATTATGGCTTGAGTATTGCCCCTTTTTAATAATATCCTTCTCCTCCTCATGAAACTCCATCAGGAGCTGTTGTTCTGTGGCCGTGAAATATGTTGCGCGACTCTTGTCCATGTTCTGATCGGTGATTCTGAACACGCATTTATCCTGACTACCTACATCTGGCTTGACATAGCCGCGCCTTTTCATCCTGGCTTGGCAAACGTGCAACCAATTAAGCCAGGATACGACGGCCAGACTAAGTCAAGCCGCGCTTGCTCAGTTATCCTGGATTTCTTTATTCTACTTTTGTGCAATACCCCCCAGGTGTAGGTAGTCAGGATAAAGGCGTGTTCACGGCATTCTTAAATAGACCTCGCGATCGCTCACAGAATCACCGATCAGTACATGAACAAGAGTCGCGCAACATATTTCACGGCCACAGAACAACAGCTCCTGATGGAGTTTTATGAGGAGGAGAAGGATATTATTAAAAAGGGCAATACTCAAGCCATAATCAAAGAAAGAGAATAAGCCTGGCAGACAATAGCGGACAGCCTTAATGCGTTAGTATTCAAAAAATGTACAATCCTCTGGAGCTGTCATAATTGGGCTACAATTAAGCATGCCCATAAGTTCAACTTTTTCTGTGAATATTACGTAGGTGTACAGTACATATTACAGTAAACCACAACTTTATTGATGCACAGGTAGAGAAGACCTGGAGAGACTGTTTAGCCAATCAGAAGGCAGAACACAATGCACGAGGCAAATCTGTTAAGTAGCGAAAAAAAAAGTGGACCATGATATCGCGAGGATTCACTTTACTGAACCATGATATCGCGAGGGTTCACTGTACTGAACCGTGATATCGCGATGGTTCACTGCACTGCAATAAAACACATCTTTATGAAACCTCTGACGGCAGTTCGACAAGCAGTCTTCATAAGCATATCAATATAACACTTGGCCAGAGTAATAGTAACACCACTTAAATCAATATAAAAAGACTGTTGTAGATTTAAATGAAATGAGAAATGACAGTATACTATATATATATATATGTTAATTTTTATTGCATTATAAATAAAAATATAGCTGCAAGCAGCAATGGTGGATTCCTCCTGGAACAGTTTATGGAATTGATATGTAATTCAAAGTGCAAAATGCAAGTTTGGTGTGAATACATCCAAAACTGTAGTGACCCCTGTGCTGCAAGGGACAAAGGATTTAATATGTGAATGAGAAATATTTGCATGGTCTGCTCAACCTATTATCCAAAGTAAAATGGCAGTGTAACAAGCTGCCAAGGTAAACTGGTAATGGGTTGCTCACTTAGTGAAAATACAACATTTATTACAGTTAAATAAATACCCAAAATAAGGTGGTTTTAAAGAAGGTGCAAAGTACAATGGCAATAAGAACACAAGAATGAAGAGAGAAAAAAAAGTCTATATTTTCAATTAATGAAGAAGTATGAACATTGTGCCATAAATCTAAACTTTTTACTCATTTGGTCCAAGGGCAGCCATATACTTCCACTTTACAAGAACAATGTAATTGTTGTGTAATTCAAAGTGCACCATCCAAGTTTGGTGTGGCTATGTCAAAGATTTGCTGAGATACAAGACAACTACCAGTGTCATGATCCATTCAGCAGCCAATAGCAGGGTGAAGGTGGGGGCTTACTCAGCCCACTGTGTCAACAGACTCTTGTGCGTGTGAGTTTTTTTGGAGCCACTGGGTCTGGCATGACAGAGAGAGAATTTCCAAGACAGCCTTAGCCTTTAGCCAAGCATTCACACTTCAAATATTCATCATTAATCAACTTTTCATCTTATATTCAACTTTTTCTCAGATTTGTATACAACACATTGTCAAGAGTCTACATATGAACTTGTGATTGATTCGGACTATCAGTTTTTGATTGCCACTTGTATACAGCAGTAAAATAGTCTTAGCCATAAATTAGATGACCATTATTTACATCATTTTGGAAGTTATGAACTTAGCTGTTAAACTGGGTTGTATTTTGTAGTGTGTTCTTCGTGCATATATAGTTTGATATTGATATCTCAAAGATTTGTTGACTTTACTGTAATAATATTATAAGACGAACATCCTGTTTAGTTGCAATATCGCCGCTTTTAAATGGCTGTGGCGAACAAACGGTTTGAAATATCAAAAATCTTTTGATAACGTTTGTGAGGCTTGGTCTGAAGATGTTGCCATGGAAACATGGGGAAGATCGGACAAACATTGTAGGAATAGTATCAAAAACACATATTTCATATATGTGTATTGTACAGAAAAATGTAAAGATTTGCCATTATGAGTTGTTGAGGCTTTTTTGTTTGTCGTGAGGAATGAGGCACATGGAATGAATTTCAAGATTATAGGACGAAAGACATACAAGTGGCATGACTTTTAACAAGGGCAAATTGGGGTGTGGCCCTTAGCGCCCTCTTGACTCTAGCTGACAAACAATTATGAAAAGCAAAAATCTTACTGATAGCTTTTGTGAGGGTTCTTCTGACGATGATAACTGGCAAGTATGAAGGAAATTGGACAAAAATTGTAGGAGGAGTGGCAAAAAAAGCATGTTTCATGAATTTATGATGTACAGAAAAATCTAAGGACTTGCCATTATAAGTAGTTGAGACTTTTTTGTTCATTGTGACAAATAAGGCATCTGTAATGAATTTCAGGATTTTAGGACAAAAGGACTACAAATGACAGCACTTTGAAAAAGGACACAAATGGTTGGTCAAATTGGGGCGTGGCCTGTAGCGCCCCCTTTGGTCTCAAGGGAACCAAAATGGGTGTGGTATCTTATAATGTTGTATTGTTTCACCATGCCAAAAATCTCAACTTTTTACCGCTGTGATCCAAGGGCTGCCATCAAACCCATGTTACAATGGGAATAATAATAATAAATATAGCTGCGAGCAGCGATGGTGGATTCCTCCTGGAACAGTTTATGGAATTGATATGTAATTCAAATTAACAAAAGAATGAAGAAAGGAAAACAAGGCAATGGTGTGAATACATCCAAGACAGTAGTGACCCCTGTGCTGCAAGGGACAAAGGATTTAATATGTGAATGAGAAATATTTGCATGGTCTGTGGCTCCACCTATGGCTGATGATGTGTAATTGAAGGTGGGGTGTGGCCCTTAGCGCCCCCTTGACTCTAGCAGACAAACAAAATCTAAAATGTTATTGATAGCATTTGTGAGGGTTCTTCTGATGATGATAACTGGCAAGGATGAAGAAGATTGGTCACAAATCATAGGAGGAGTGGCAAAAAAGCACGTCTCATGAATTTATGATGTACAGAAAAATCTAAGGACTTGCCATTATAAGATGTTGAGACTTTTTTGTTCATTGTGACAAATAAGGCATCTGTAATGAATTTCAGGATTTTAGGACAAAAGGACTACAAATGACATCACTTTGAAAAAGGACACAAATGGTTGGTCAAATTGGGGCGTGGCCTGTAGCGCCCCCTTTGGTCACAAGGGAACCAAAATGGGTGTGGTACCTTATAATGTTGTATTGTTTCACCATGCCAAAAATCTCAACTTTTACCGCTGTGATCCAAGGCTGCCATCAAACCCATGTTACAATTGGAATAATAATAATAATAATAATACCTGCAAAAACAATAGGTTTCCTCCTGACGGAGGAATCCTAATAATAATAATACCTGCAATAACAATAGGTTTCCTCCTGACGGAGGAATCCTAATAATAATAATAATACCTACAATAACAATAGGTTTCCTCCTGACGAAGGAATCCTAATGATGCAACATATTTAAAAAGATCATGGACATGCTGTAAAACATGTGAATTCCTCACAGGATTGACGGTGGAAATACAGGTGAATCACTAGGATTAATCTTAGCCTGGCTGTTAGCCTGGTCCGGAGCAGGTTAGCTGCAGAGAATAAATCACCATGGTAACTTGGCCAGGCTAAATGTTATCTGCTTTCATGCAACCGACCTGAGGCTAAATTCAGCCAGGATACCCAACATATCCCAGCTTAATCTCTTATCTTGATTTTGTGCAATACCCCCCTGGTGCCATGTGCTCTGATGGACACTCTTGTGCTTGAAAATGGTGTTTGTTATGGACAAACTGTGACTAGCACAGAACAATAACAATTCCAAATATAGCTGCAAGCAGCAATGGTGGATTCCTCCTGGAACAATTTATGAAATTGATATGTAATTCAAAATGCAATCTGCAAGTTTGGTGTGGATACATCCAAGATGTACATCCCCCTGTGCTGTAACGGACAAACAATTGTGAAAATCAAAAATCCTATTGATAAGTTTCGTGAGGGTTCTTCTGACGATGATAACTGCAAATTATGGGGAAGATTGGGCAAAAATTTAGGAGGAGTAGCAAAAAAACACATTTGATAAACGTATGGGTTTGCCACTATAGGTTGTGCCGAAGAAATATGATAATTAATAACAACAACAATCTTTTATTTTGAAAAATTACCGGATGCTCTCGGTTAAATGTCGGAAAACGAGTAAAAACTTAAGTCTTCACTTAAGTCTTGCTGGCTTACAGGCTGCTGTATATCCGTTGCCAGCCAGATCCCAACAAAATTAGCAATATTAGCATAGAACTCCATAAGTGGTAGTGATGGAAACCTAGGCATGCAATGCATTTACATTATATTTACATTACCTGTGGCGCGAGTAATAAAGCGACAACACAACAATTGCGAGTTCCTGAAAAACAGCAACAACAAGTGATATTTTCTGAGTGCCATACTATTTCTAATGTTTCATTGTGTAAGTGCCATTAAATTCTCGGGATAAGTGGTTTTTGAGCCTTTTTTTGAAGGTGAGTAGACAGTCTGTGTTTCTGATGGGGGTGGGGAGTTGACTCCAGCATTGAGGAGCCAGACAGTGGAAGAGTTTGTGCTGGGCACTCTTGAGAGGGGGGAGCACTAGGCTGTTGTCAGAGGAGGACCATAGATGGTGGGCAGGGGTGTAAGGCTGGAGGAGACAATTGATATAGCTCGGGGAAGTCCCGTTCACTGCTCGGAAGGTCAGCACCAGGGTTTTGAATTTGATATGGGCCATGATGTGAAGCCAGTGGAGGACCATGAGTGGGGTGACATGGCAGTGTCTGGGTAGATTGAAAACCAGGCGAGCTGCTGCATTTTGGATTGCACTTGCTGGAAGGCCGGCTAGTAGTGAGTTGCAGTAGTCCAGTTTTGAGAGGACAAGGGCTTGGACTAGCAGCTGGGTGGAATGTTCAGACAGGTATCTTCTGATTTTCCGGATGTTGTAGAGGCTGAATCTACATGACCGACAGACTGCGGCAATGTGAGCAATGTGTTACCAAAACATAAGCATACAGTGTCAAATATCAAATAAGTGCCAAAGGGTACAACCATCAGAGCATTCAGTTAAACAAATTACAATTACACAACATGAACCTTAAAAGTTTAAAAGTGAACCTGTAGAAAAGCAACCAGCAATAATATGTTTCACAGCAACATGCACTGAACCCCCAACACGACGTACAAAACCACATTGTTACAGAAATTATAGAATGTCTACAAATGAACCGACCCCTCGCAAACGTCCACATAATGGAGATAGAAATACTTGTGCGCCAGTCCGTGGGAGACAATTTCAGGTCGTAAAATCTGGCCAAAAGGCAAGGAATAGGCCGACCACTGCCTCAATACTAGGCGAGGGCCCTGGCGAACATAGATCCTCCGGCCGAAGGGATTCCACCAACATCACAGCCACCAGAAAACTCACCACCTTAAATAAGAAAAACACCTCGAAATCAGACACGACCGCACGCAAAAATCTGCAAGATGACTGAGTGTATTGCACTAGCAATGCCTATGCCGGAAATCCTGCTATTTATCCGCCCACAAGGAGGAGCGAGCGCGTCACAGCGTGATATGACAAGTGCTGACGCACTGGGTCTCGGAGTCTCCTGCATGATTTGATTGATTCACTTGATACAGGCAGTTCTCAAATCAAGCTCTGTGATTGGAGTTCTCTTCTGTGAGAATACAGTAATCTGACCTTTGCTTTTAATTGATAAGGACCCTCCTAAATCTACAGGGGGTCTCTGACCAAACTCGCAAGATGTCCCATTATGAGGGGTCACTCTATTCAAAAGGTAATGACCTTCTCTGCCATAGGCAGAGCCCTCACTATTCAAAACACACAGAGACACTCCAGAGTTGCAAGATTGGGGTCTATGTGTTTACATAAGCCTAGTGCCATCTGAAGTTCCATTTGATGGTTATTTCCTCTGTTGTTAGTTCCTCTGTTCCTCAGAAAACCAAAAATACACTTTTGTTTAATACAGAATAAGGTAGTATTCTCACTTTCTCTAACAGGTAGACATGGCTGATAACTTCCTGCACCTGGGTTCAAACCCACCAAGTCTTCAAATGTGAGCAATACCAACTATACCAATGAAAACCTAACAATTACAGTCAGGTCCATAAATATTTGGACATTGACACAATTTTCATCATTTTGGCTCTGTATACCACCACAAATGGAAATGAAACAATCAAGATGTGCTTTAAGTGCAGACTCTCAGCTTTAATTTCAGGGTATTTACATCCAAATCAGGTGAACGGTGTAGGAGTTACAACACATTTTATATGTCCCCCCCCCCCTTTTTTAAGGGACCAAAAATAATTGTCAAACTAACATAATCATAAATCTAATTGTCACTTTTAATACCTGGTTGCAAATCCTTTGCAGTCAATGACAGCCTGAAGTCTGGAACCCATAGACATCACCAGACGCTGGGTTTCATCCCTGGTGATGCTCTGCCAGGCCTCTACTACAACTGTCTTCAGTTCCTGCTTGTTCTTGGGGCATTTTCCCTTCAGTTTTGTCTTTAGCAAGTGAAATGCATGCTCAATTGGATTTAGGTCAGGTGATTGACTAGGCCATTGCAGAACATTCAACTTCTTTGCCTTAAGAAACTCTTTGGTTGCTTTCGCAGTATGCTTCGGGTCATTGTCCATCTGCACTGTGAAGCGCCGTCCTATGAGTTTTGAAGCATTTGGCTGAATCTGATCAGATAATATTGCCCCAAACACTTCAGAATTCATCCTACTGCTTTTGTCAGCAGTCACATTGATAAATACAAGAGAACCAATTCCATTGGCAGCCATACATGCCCACGCCATAACACTACCTCCACCATGCTTCACTGACGAGGTGGTATGCTTTCGATAATGAGCAGTTCCTTCCCTTCTCCATACTCTTCTCTTCCCATCATTCTGGTACAAGTTGATCTTGGTCTCATCTGTCCATAGGATGTTGTTCCAGAACTGTACAGGCTCTTTTAGATGTTTTTTGGCAAACTCTAATCTGGTCTTTCTGTTTTTGAGACTCACCAATGGTTTACATCTTGTGGTGAACCCTCTGTATTTACTCTGGTGAAGTCTTCTCTTAATTGTTGACTTTGACACAGATACGCCTACCTCCTGGAGAGTGTTCTTGATCTGGCCAACTGTTGTGTAGGGGTTCTTCTTCACCAGGGAAATAATTCTTCTTTCATGTAAAATGTGTTGTAATTCCTACACGTATACACTTAAAGCACGTCTTGATTGTTTTATTTCAAATCCATTGTAGTGGTATACAGAGCCAAAATGATGAAAATTGTGTCAATGTCCAAATATTTATGGACCTGACTGTAGCTGTGTTTTTTGACCTACACCAGTTACATTGTTACAGTTGGGCGGAGGGATATGACGCAAATGCAAGAGAGGAAAGTCAGCCGAGTTCTAAACGGGTGTTTCATTTGTGAATGAGGAAACAGCAGGATACTCAAAGTAACATAGGCTTTATAAAACAAGAACCTCGGTACACAGAACCAAACAAGACAGAGGTAGACATGTTAACAGTAAGGAGAACGGTACACAGCAATCAACAAGACTGTCGAAGACAATGACACAGGGACAGACCATGGAAGGGCAAAAGCAAACTAAATAGGTAATGTGATGGAGATCTTGATGACCCATAGGAAATAAAGAAAAATAGGGCCAAGCAATCAATGTTCATAGAAGTTATTATCACAAGAGCCCAGGTTATGTCGGAATATTTATCAACATAAAAAGATAATAACACATAGGGACTCGCATGAACAGATAGTAGTGCCCCTCGCTAGAGGCTTGTTGGTGGTCTTTCACACAGCGCAGCTCCATCTGTATTGAACCTAGCAGGTTCAGTTCCCTCTCCAGGGAACACTTTGGCAAATATTTAATATTCAGGTGACTCAAATATGAACAGTAGAATGTAGATCCCTAAAATTCAAATGAATTAAAAAAAATTTAAGCAGCTCAAATTCGAAGGGTGTTATTTAATTCCTGCCAGAAACAGATCGTATTACATTTTATTAATGTTTGCCAACTCCTGTGTTTTCTTGTGCAGAAACTAGTGGTGCCCAAAGGCCTGATGGTGTCTAATCCACAAATGAGAGGATGGTTTATCAATCCTTTTGGGGAGCACAAGCCTTTCCCGGTGTGGGTTATGTTTGCTTGTGTCGTCCCTGCCTTACTGGTCTTCATCCTCATCTTCCTTGAATCACAGATCACCACGTGAGTGAAATCAACAATAACATATGGTAGAAAATTCATATTACCTCAGTAAATACAGGTACATCTCAGAAAATGTGAATATCATGAAAAATACCAATACTTTTGGTCAATTAGTTCAAAAAGTAAAACCTGTATATAATATAGCCGTTACACATGGAGTGAATTATTTCAAGCCTTTATTTCTTGATGTTTTAATACTTATGGAATACAGACAATAAAACACAAAATTCAGTGTCTCAGAAAATTATAATATAATACATATATAAGATAATTTAAATAATGATATTTTAAACAGAAATGTCAGGCTTCTGAAAAGTATATTAAACAATCTGCATTCAATACTTGCTTGGGGCTCCTTTTGCATGAATTACTGCATCAGTGTGGCGTGGGATGGGAGCGATCAACCAGTCCTACAGTAAAATACAATCAGCATCTCCAAAAAGCTTATCAGTACAAGGGAACATGAAGTGCTCTAAAATTAAACATTTCATGCCCCGTGCCAAGCCACTTCTAAACCATAGATGTCAGAAGCGTTTTACCTGGGCTGTGGAGAAAAATACCTGGACTGTTGCTCAGTGGTCCAGACAAAGTCCTTTTCTCAGATGAAAGTAAACTTTGCATATCATTTGGAAATCAAGGTCCAAGAGTCTGGAGGAAGAGTGGTGAGGCACAGAATCCACGTTGCTTGAAGTCTGAAGTTTCCAGAGTTATGATGATTTGGGCTGTCATGTCATCTGCTGGTGTTGGTCCACTATGTTTTCTTAAATCCATAGTCAACGCAGCCATCTACTAGGAAGTTTTAGAGCCCTTCATGTTTCCTTGTGCTTATAAGCCTTTTGAAGATGCCGATTACATTTTCCAGCAGGAATTGGCACCTGCTCACACAGACAAAGGTACCAAAAGGTGATTCAATGACCATGGCGTTACCGTGCTTGATTGGCCTGCAAACTTGCCTGACCCCATAAAGGCCCCATATGGGCTATTGTCAAGAGCAAGATGAGAAACACCAGATCCAACAGTGCAGATGAGCTGAAGGCAGCTATCAAAGAAACCTGGGCTTCCATTACACCTGATCAGTACCACAGGTTAATCGCCTCACTCCATATTTCACTCCATGAGTAAGGACTATACTATACACAAGACTTTTAGAACTGAATGACTATGATAATAGTTCCAAACAATTGTAGTCCATGAAATTGAGTTGATGTACTCATAATCAGACACCTTTGTGTAATGATCCATCCACTCTGCAGGCTGATTGTGAGTAAACCAGAGAGGAAGATGGTTAAGGGGTCTGGCTTTCACTTCGACCTGCTCCTCCTCGTGGGCATGGGAGGGTGCAGCGCAATACTTGGAGTGCCATGGCTGAGTGCCGCCACAGTACGTTCTGTCACTCATGCTAACGCCCTAACCGTCATGAGTAAAGGGACAAAGCCTGAGATTGAGAAGGTGTTGGAGCAAAGAATCAGTGGCATTTTGGTGGCCCTGCTTGTTGGTACGTATTTGAATGTTAATCTCTACTCTCTCTATTTGGATGTTAGTATCTACTTTCTCTTTTTGGATGTTAGTCTAAACTCTTTCTATGTATCTCTGCGTACTGGAGCGGCACTTCTTTCTTCTACTTTCTACTCAGTCAACTACTGTCAATAAAAAACTTGTACCATATAAAACATTCATAAACATATATGCCATGACATTACTGTACATCAACTGCCTGTCTTTCCTCAGGGCTTTCAATCCTTATGGAGCCTATTCTTAAGATGATACCCATGGCAGCTCTTTTTGGCATCTTCCTTTATATGGGAATCACTTCTCTCAACGGCATCCAGCTGTGGGATCGCATTCTACTTCTGTTTGTTCCTAAGAAGTATCATCCCAACGAGCCCTACGCCACAAGGGTAAATCTGACCGCTCAGATCACACTGTCCAGGGCCAGCATAGAAAAAGTCTGCAGGATCCTGGACCATTAGATTTACTTAAAGTCAAGTTTGCATGTAAGCTTTCAAATGAAGCAATTTTTTATTATACGTAGACTGCTGTATTCTAATTCTCAAACAACCTTCATATTTCTGATGCAGGTTAGCACTAGCAGGATGAACTTGTTCACCGTAATCCAGATAGTGTGTTTGGTGGCCCTCTGGATCATTAAATCCAGCCCAGCGTCCCTTGGCCTGCCGTTTGTCCTTATACTCACCATCCCCCTGCGCATGTTCATGACTGGACGGCTATTCACTGAATTGGAGATGAAATGTGTAAGTAGTCGTATGTACATGCATTTTGTTAGTAAGGTTTATTTTGTAGGTGATTTACATATGTACAAGTGTATTACATTTAAAAGTAATGGTGGCAGATACAAAAGGACTAGAATGTCATAGTTTATAACAGTATTATAGCCACAACAATATCATATACAGTCATGGTCCAAGTTGTTGGCACCATGGTCGAAATTGTTGGCACTAAAGTATTGCTATTACACATGTTTTGCTGTACACATGTTTATTTCTTTTTTATTTACTGGAACAACACCAAAAAACTGAGGAGAAAGCACATTTTACATAATTTCACACAAAACTCAATTAATGGTCCAGCCAAACTTAACACACACAGACACACAATTCAAGACTGAGTCAACTTCTCTCCTTTCTATCTACTTACAGGTGTGGTTTTTATATTGTCCATACCTATTATTTGCCCCAGGTGGGCAACACATGCATGCTCGTTTAAATCACAATTCCTGTGATTATCTCATTTTCCACTCAATCGTCTCCTTTTGCTCTGTGAATGTTGGCCTAGGAATGAGTAGTTTCGTATAACATGTCCAGTTTTTGTCTTTTTATTAAAATAACCTGTTGATATTAACTAGCTGTAGACCAGCTATACTATGCATACTATGCTGTGTGCAGTCATGTATATTGCATTTAAAGTTCTGTCTATGTGGAAAGTATCTATGTGTGACTTGTGAGATACATGTATGCTGTCCTTGACAAGGTCCTGATGATTTAGACATTGATTGTGACTTCTTGCTTTTTTTAAATTTTAGCTGGATGCTGACGATGCCAAAGTCACTTTTGAAGAAGAGCCTGGACAGGATGTATACAACGAATCTCAGATGCCGTTATAGAAATGTTAAACCGGGACAGTATGTATACAACGAATCACAAATGCTGTTATAGACAAGTTTAATCCGGTAAAGTATGTATACAACAAATCACAGATGCCGTTATAGATATGTTCAACTGGGACAGTATGCATACAACAAAACACAGATCCCATTACAGAAATGTTCAACTGTGGTGGCAGTTTTCTGAGAATCAATCCGCTAGACTAAAGTTGGGTGAAGTAACATGTTAATGTTTATTACAAGTAGCAAAACAGGAAAACGTATGAGGAATATTGAAGCAACGTTACATACATATTCACACACAATGCACAAACACATGAAAGTTACACAAAGACAATACCATACTTTTCCAGCTAGCATTCTAGCATGGAACCCTGGTCTACATTTCCAAAACCTTGGAGAGGTCCAGGGACCACCAGCACTACGCAGCTGATCGCCCTGAACCCCCAAACATACTTTCAACAGACCATTTTATAGTCTCAGAAGTCATTGGTCTATCACAGACATGCAGTTTGTCCCATGTCTGTTCTCTGATTGGTTAAATCTCCAAAGACAATACAGTAAATTGAATCCACATTAGCTGCAGACTTCACATCTCCAAGTTAAATGCTTCAGAAGGTATCTGACCAAAATGTTGTATTGTCTGGTTGGGAGGAGGATCACAACCCCCCCTCCTGACAAAAGCAACATTTACATGATTCAATCAGCAGAGCTTCACAGAAGAGCATCTTCACTCATCAGAGCAAATGGCTCTTAAAGAATGTAGGAGACCTCTTGGTCAAGAAATGTTAATTGTACAAACATTGGTCAAACATTTCCTTGACACAACCTGGACAGAATGTGTTCCATGAATCACAGATGCTGTTATAGTAATGTTCAACCCAGTGGCGTAGGCAGAAATTTCATTTTGGGCAGCCAGTGAAAAAGCGAAGGGGCCTTTAATGTTATTGTCGAGAAGTTAATACTCTGTCTAAAAAGCAGCTAGCAAAGTTAGCTGGCTAAAGGCCAGAGAGGCTTCCTGTTGGAACCTGAAGCAACCAATTAAGTTCTGGAGGGCTCCTACAACTTCCTTCAACAGTTCCATTTTAATTAGAAAACAAATTAAACACACACACCAGACAACAATCAAGCAGGTTTATATTAATATATTTGTTTAAATACAAACAAAATAAACTACAAATGTAATTTTATCCAACTTGCCTTGAAGGGCCTGTGAGTAATGTGGACGGGCCAGTGCTTCCCTGGCTCACTGCTGGCTACGTGCCTGATTCAATTCGTTTGTTCCACGAATAAAAGATGACATTTTAGAAATGTTCAACCTTCAACTTAACTATGACACCAATTTGTGTTTTTGACTTGTACAATACAGTTATATTGGTTTTGAAAAAGCTTTGCTTGAATGATACATCTTTGACACAGTATAAAACACTAATTTAGCAGACGCTTTTATCCAGAGCAACTCACAGCAAGTACAGGGACATTCTCCCTGAGGCAAGTATGGTAAAGTGCCTTGCCCAAGTCATGTATGCACAGCCAGGGTTTGAACCAGGTACCTTCTGATTACTAACCAGACTCCCTAACCGCTCAGCTACATGATCATGAGCCCAACGACCTAACCGCTGAGCCACCTGAGATCCTGACATCACCTGACATCACCCACCTGTTAATAAAACAGACAAAATATACATAATTAATATTTTCATTGTCTAATTAATCTTCTATAAAAATATTTTTACAACTACAAGAAGTATGTACAATACAAGCAGCTTATAGTCAGGAAGAATGTGTTTATATATTTGTGTGATTTACCATGCATAGTTAAATGTGAATGTATCTCAAAAGAAACTGCCTTATTAAAAAAATTCAGATGCCATTGAATGTTTGAAATACTCTAACAATGTATAAATATACAGATGGCTGAAAAATGAAAGGAAGAAACACAGAATGAATTGCCTTGAGCCCACTGAACAGGTTATATGATTCATTTTATTTTCATACCCATCAAATCATTCTGTGACCATTTGTGGTCTAAGGACAGGGGCATTGCCATGCTGAAAGACACCACTACCACCAGAATAGACAGAATAGACGCTCACTTGCTTTCCAGTTGTCCTCACAGTTTAGGCATATTCGATTTATATACTGAGCATTTTAAATCAGTCCATTATTTTACTTTCTTTTTTTCTGTTTGAAATGTGTGAACAATCCAGTAGATTTACTTCTCAAAATGTGTTGTACTGTCAATAAAAGAATTCTGATTTAAATTCTAAATGATCAGTTTCAAATACTTTTGTCAAAATATGTATCTAAATGCATGTAAACATATGTATGAACATATGAAGACATTTTGACTGCAAGTTATGAATTGCCTTCAAAATCTTCAATACACCATGGCAGACCTTCTTACACTTATGGATATACATTTTTAAGACAATGTCTCAGAATAAACAGGAACATGTGTAATGACCTTGGCATGATTAGCTCCAGGTTTCCTGCCACATTCTCCATCCCTCCTGTGAAACTGACACAACTGCAACCCTCCTCATCAATTCCTTCATCAGCACCACAGTTTTTCAACCCTGGTTTTCCAGTCACGTATCGCCAGATTAACACTTCATCTAGATGTGTTAGTATCTGCTTCTGTGCGATATTGTATTAACCCATTAAACTACTGGGAATTGTGCATTCTCTCTACCTGTTACAGACTGTGATGAACCCTCCTCACCTGCCTGTACTTACCGGATCTCCTTTATTCTCCTTTAGACGCGAACAATAAAGCAACAACACAAACAAGTTTCTGCTCTGGGATTAACAAAGTAATTCTGATTCTGAACAACAGCAACCACATCTGATATTTCTAAATGGCATTAGATTAGTTCAGTCAAGACACTCAAGTGATGATTCATATAAAAAATATTTATTGATAACCATAACATGGAATATGTTTGACTTTGGCACAGTGGAATGTCTAAAGGAAAGCGCTCCCTACCGCCTTGAGCGACACATACGTGCATACATATATGACATGAGGCAAGGAGCAATGGATATATAATCCCCCTGATAGACAGACAGATATACATAAATTCAGACAGACAGACATACATAAATTCAGACAGACAGACAGACAGACAGACAGATAAACATAAATTCAGACAGACAGACAGACAACTGGGGGAGAAAGGGGATGGTGGTGGGAGGCAACAGTAATGATCCTAACCGGTCTGTGTGAGTGTTGGATATCCGCGCAGCCTTTTAAGGCAGTCTTACCGGGCGAAGCCCCAATGGGCTTGCACTAGCTGGGTTAGGTGTGTTCATGATTGATTGCTTGCGCTACCTGTCTGCATGAGCTGTTACTGCATGTGAACTGCAGTGTGTGATGAGTAATAGTGTACAGAATGAGTGAAGTGTATGCTGAGTGTATGATAGGTAATGTATGATGAGTTATGTGAATGAATGATGATATGTACTTGGATGACTGAGTGATGATGCGTGCAGCCTGAGTGCCGTTGCCAGAACTAGCTTTGCCCATTCTGTGTTTCTGATGAAGGTGGGAGGGGGTTCCACCATTGGGGAGCCAGACAGGGGAAGTTTTTGTCAGAGTTTGTGTTGGGCTCTGGCGCTCTTGAGGGGTGGGACCGCTAGACGAGAGGAGGTCAGAGGAGGACTGTAGGTGGCGGGCAGGGGTGTAAGGCCGGAGGACAGAGTTGATATCATCTGGGGCCGTCCTGTTTACTGCTCGGAAGGTCAGTACCAGGGTCTTGAATCTGATACAGGCTATGATGTGAAGCCAGTGGAGGGCGATGAGGAGCGGGTGACATGGCAGCATCTGGGTAGATTAAAAACCAGACGGGCTGCTTTATTTTGGATCCTCTGAGGGGGGTGGATTGCAGCTGCTAGAAGGCCGGCTAGTAGTGAGTTGCAGTAGTCCAGCATTGAGAGGACAAGAGCTTGGACTAGCAGCTGGGTGGAATGTTCAGACAGGTATCTTCTGATTTTCCGGATGTTTTAGAGCAGGGGTCCAAAAGGGACCAAAAGGGGACCAAATGTGGCCCGCAGGACGATAGTTTGTGGCTCCCGCCTTAATATGAAAGTTTATTGTTAGTGCGGCCCGCAAGTTTGATATGTATGGCATTTTACAGTGTTGTGTGCGGAGCTGATCGAACCTACCAATCACGGTGGGGTATATGGCTCGCGGGGGCGGGACATCGGCCGAGCTTGATGTAAGCAGAGAAAAATTTCTCAATGAAAGATACAGCAGCGTTGCCATGGAGTGTTTTCTTCCATACCTGGCTGATGTCCCGCCCCCGCGAGCCATATACCCCACCGTGATTGGTAGGTTGACGTTCTCCGTGTAGTGAGACGTTCACTGTCCATCAGCTAAAGGCTTGATTGAAAAGTCAATGCGACACTGACAACAAGTTGAATTCTATATATTACACAGCCCCAAACATGTCTTTTTCAAAGCCTGCAGTGAAGAGAAAGGTTGGTGATGAGCACAGACAATTTAAAGAAAAGTGGGAAATGCAATATTTCTTTGTTGAGCATAGGGGCACCCCGACATGTCTTATTTGCACAGAGAAAGTTGCTGTGCACAAAGATAAAGATAGAAAATTTGAAACGTCATTACACAACTAAACATGCTGAGGAGTATGAGAAATACCAGGGAGATAAGAGAGACATGTCTACTGAGGCAACAAGATTTCCTCAGGAAAGCAACCAAAGAGAGTAATGCAGCAGTCGAAGCTAGCTACATAGTTAGTGAGATGATTGCTACAGCAGGAAAGCCATTCACAGAAGGTGAATTTGTCAGAAAGTGCATATTACAGGCTGCAAGTATAATCTGTCCAGAAAAGAAAGGTCAGTTTAGCAACATCAGCTTTTCTGCCAACACCAAGGCAGAGGGCATTTCTGACCTGTAAAATGCCATTTATGAGAAAGCCAAATGTTTCAGTGTATACTCTGTCGTTCTTGATGAGACCACAGACATCACAGACACCGCCCAGCTCGCAATGTATGTCCGTGGTGTTAATGACAATTTTGAAGTGATGGAAGAGTTGCTCAGAGTAATTCAAATGCATGGCCAGACCACTGCTAAGGAGATTTTTTGCCAGTTGTGTGATGCCATTAAGAATGACGGTTTTCCATGGAGGAGGTTTGTTGGGATAACAACCGATGGAGCGCCATCAATGACGGAGGAAAAATGGACTGGTGGCACTTGTTCAAAAAAACTGGAGGAGGAGGGTGTGGAGGAGGCCATTTGCAGCAAATGCCTGAAGTTTGACAATGTGATGTCTGTCGTGAAATGCATTAACCAAATCAAATCCAGGGGCTTAAAGCACCGAAGGTTCCATGCTTTTCTAGAGGAAATTTAGTCAGAATATGGGGATGTGCTCTACTTCACCGAGGTACGTTGTCTCAGTAGGGGAAACGTATTGAAGAGATTTTTTGAGTTGAGAGCAGAAGTGAAAGCCTTCATGGAGAAGGATGGAGTGGCTGTTCCTGTGCTAAGTGATCCCAAATGGCTCATGGACTTAGCTTTTCTTGTTGATATCACACATGAGCTTAATGTACTCAACAAGAAGTTACAAGGCCAGGGTCAACTTGTCAGTGCTGCCTATGACAACGTGAGAGCATTCTCCACAAAACTAGTGTTATGGAAAGCCCAGCTCTCTCAGACAAACCTTTGCCATTTCCCAGTATGCAAGGCACTGGCGGATGCAGGCACACCATTCAGTGGTGAGAAGTATGTTGACGTCATTTTGAAGCTACAGGAGGAATTTGATCACAGATTTGCAGACTTCAAGACACACAGAGCCACATTTCCAATTTTTGCTGACCCCTTCTCCTTTGATGTGCAAGATGCCCCTCCTGTGCTTCAAATTGAGCTCACTGATCTGCAGTAAAACACTGAACTCAAAGCGAAGTTCAGGGAGGTGAGTGGAAAGTAGACAAGCTTGGGCAATTTTTGAGAGAATTGACCCCCAGTTTCTTTAAGCTTTCCCAAATGTTCAAGTGGGCCTTTTTGGGAGCACATACATGTGTGAAAAGCTCTTCTCCACCTTGAACTTTAGGTCCAAGTATAGGCCCAGACTTACAGATGATCATCTTCAAGCCATACTGAGGATCTCAACTGCTTCTTCCTTCAAGCCAAATGTGGCTCGGCTATGCGAGAGGAGGCGAGGCAAGAGAAGCCATGTTCAGAAGAATAGTTAATGTTCTTCAATGTTCCATTCATGTTCTGTCATGATCCATCCCTGCTGCTCCTCCCTCCTCACTGGTTTTTGTTCTTTTTTGCCAGTTCCTGGGTGGAGCCTCTATCCCCTCCTCCTGCTGTGCTCCCCAGCTGAAACCCATCGCTAATCACCACCACCTACTTCAAGCAAGATGACCAGTCTCCAGCGCCAGATCATACCGTCACTTTACGAGGTGCATACTCGCTCAGGTTACGTCTCAGTATTTTGCTACTTAGTTGTTACTTACCTTGAATCTTTTCCCTATTGTTCTCCAGTGCCTCCTGTGCGACCAACACCTGGCCCTGACTCCGCCTGCCAACTCATCTGCCGTGCCGCTTATCCACACAGCCCCCCTCCCGGAAACAGCTCCTGTTCCTAGCCTATTTTTGTTCCTAATAAATAACCTTGATTATACCCATTTGGGTCCTCCTGCCTTGTTCCTAACATGTTCAGGACAAATCATGTTCAGAAGAAGGTTAAAGGTTAATAGCCACACAAATAATGTAAAGAACATGCAAGTTTACAATGCATTCGAGAAGTTCGATTCCATTGGTGTGCCATAATGGATTTTTCTGTACAGTTATATTTGGAGAAAACACAAATTTCTAAGCTTTTATTGCAATAAAAGTGTTGAATCTGTCTGCTCATGTAGACAGGAAATTAAGAATATAAAACCTCAAATGGCTGAATTTGATGTGTGAAATTACATTGTGTACATTTTTTGTGGGTACAAGACCTATCATATTACCATTTATATGAATTGAAAAATATTATGAATATGTGAGACCATATATATGAGAACAAACAAATCCTATATTTAACCGTTTCGCTCCAGTAGTGTGTGGTGTGCTGTGATGTGACAAAGACAGGAAGACAGACCACCACACACAAACAGATTTGTTACATCTGCATCGGCATACTTACCTAAAGGGGTTAAATCTCCTATCCCCGGTTCCTGTGTGAGTTCCTGTGTGAGTGTGAGTGTGTGTGTGAGTGATTTCAGGTGTGCTGGAGCAGTGCGAGAACCACAAGCTGCACACAATCCTGGAATCACCAACGACCCTACTAGTACTCAGCCCTGCCATGACCACGCTGCCAGATTGTAGACACTACTAGTCAGTGTTACACATTTAGCTCTGAGTCTATAACATTCTTTCCCTGCGCTAACCTCAATCTTTTTGTTCCCAGATTTTTGCCTGCTCTGCCCAGCTCTAGCCTGCCTGACCTGCTGCCCTTCAGCCCATCCAGCTCAGCCCAGCTGTCTCCCGAACCGAACCTGCCCTCTCAATAGGCACAGCAAGTTCAGGCCAGGCACTCGGACACAGCGCTTAAACATTCACACACATCAGTATACATTATCATCATTCACACACCTCAGTTCATATCATCACTCATCCACACGTCATTACTATTCACACTCTTCAGTACACATTGTCACTCATTACCTCACATGCACTAACAGCGCAGGCACTCAGGTAGTACACGTAATCCATGAACACACCTGAGTCAGCTAGTGCAAGCCTCATATGGGAAGATGGTCCTTAAAGGCCACGCGATTATTCAAACACTCACCTGCCGATCCGCTGATCAGTTGTTGCTGCCGCCCACCACCATCCCCTTTCTCCCCCCTGTCTGTCTCTCTGTCTATATGTTGTATTATCCGTCTGTATATGTATTATCGTATTGTATGTTTCTGTCTATCAGGGGGATTATATATCTCTATTGCTCCATGGCTCTCGTCATACATGTACGCACCCTTACGTCGCTCAAGGCCGTAGAAAGTACCCCCCTTTTAGACATTTCATTCCGCCAAAGTAAAACATATCCCATGTCAGGGTTATCAATAAATCCCAATTTATTATAAATCAATCACGTGAGTGTCTTGACTGAAATAATAAACTGGTTAACCTTGACTCATCTGCATACTTGTTTGTGTCCGCATCTGTGTTCTACCTCCCCTGGCCCGCAACAAGATTATTAACCAGTGTACCGACTAAACACAGGAAATCTCTGGAGACTTCAGAATAAGCATGGCGAACAATATGCATAAAATGTTTTTGATAAAATAACTACAAAATTTTTATCATATTTAACTTTGTACTGCGACTGTGTTTGTCATGTTTTCATCTTGTCTAGGCTTGCTTTCTGATTGTATATATATCTTTATTTTTTTTATTTTTTTACTTTTTTACTAAGACCTCTTTCAAATAATGCTATGACTGATATTTTTGAGGAAAGGGACAACATTTTCAGACAGCAAATTTCTCACAATTATCTCGAGAACCAGGTACTCAAAATGCACTATTTTGTACTTGATAGTTCTTATGCTTACATTAGATATGAGCTGTTTATATGAAAAGCATAATGTAAACCATTTGCTTTTCAAAGATGTGTGCAGATGTAACTGGTTTATGCAGTCCTGTAACACTTCATGGACCCCCGAACAATGATGAACAAGAGTCTTTGCCTGCCTACAAGAAAGTAAAAACATTTTGCTTATTTTGTAACAAACCAGAGCCCTGTTCCATAAAGGTAGTTCACCAAGTAGGACTGGCATATGTCAGTTTGATTGATATGATCCATATCATTCATCCATCTTTTGCGCTGTTCAAGAATAGGGTGCACACAATTACCTTGACTTCTTGAATCTGAGTATAAATTAGTCGGATAGCGTGAACTAGTATTGGCCTTTATGGAACCCAATGAGCCCTGACTGTCTTGTTAGTTTAATTCAAGTCAGCTTTGGGATTTTAAAGTCCAGCTTTTTTGAGTGGCTTTTATGAAAGATGACATTTCATCAAAGGCACTTATATTGTTTTCCTTGTCTGTAACATCCATGTAAAACAAGTAAAGAGAACAGAGAGAAGGATAGGCAGTGAAGATGCCTGGAGCATGTTGTAAGAATAAGCAAACATGACTTGGGCAAGGCACTTCAACATACTTGCCTCAGGGGAGGGATGTCCCTGTACTTGTTGTAAGTCGCGCTGGATAATAGCGTCTGCTAAATGACAATATGTCTACATTATTGGCTCTTTTCGTGAAAATAACCAACGGTATATAAGAATAGCAAACTGAAACATCGTTCTCAAGCCACAATGGATACAGTGGTTAGACTTGAGAATGTTGTCAGGAAAGCTCAGGCAAATAAAGAATCTGTATTGGCTGTGTTCTTTGACTTCGAAAAGACAATGCTGTGGAGAGAGGGTCTGTTAATCAAGCTACACATACTGGGGGTTGGTGCCAGAGTTTTTAATAGGATCAGGGATTTCCTGTGTGGCAGAACAATCCAGGTACGAGTTGGTTCTACGTTGTCTAGCCAGTATACAGTAGACAATGAAACACTGCAAGGCAGTGCAATTAGTCCTTTGCTATTCATCATTATGATTAATTATGTTTTTACTGCAGTCCCTGGGGGGATTGGCAGGTCACTTTTTGCAGATGATGGTGCACTGTGGAGCAGAGGAAGGAACATTGGCCATCTAGTGTGTAAAGTGCAAGATGCGATAAATGATGTGGTGGAGTGGGGATTTGATTGGGGTTCCCGGTTTTCAGTGGAAAAGACAAAATTGATGTTCTTTACCAACAGGAAAGTGAGTGAGGATTTAAAGTTGACGCTTTATGGTGAGGAAATTGAGAGAGTGGGTTCTTTCAAGTTCTTGGGGGTTGTGATTAATGTTATGCGGTGTGTTGCTGGAAGAGAGTGGGGAGCTAGTTGCCCAGCACTAAAGTGGGTGTATGTGGCATTAATAAAATCTGTTTTTGAATATGGGTGTGTGGCGTTTGGTTCAGCTGCGCCTTCTGTCTTAAAACGTTTGGATGTGTTACAGGCGCAGGCTCTGAGAGTTTGCTGTGGAGCTTTTAAAATGTCCCCAATAAATGCTTTGCAGGTGGAGATGGGAGAAATGCCTCTGGCTTTGAGGAGGATGCAAATGGCCATCAACTATTGGGTCCATCTCAGTTGCCATGATGAGTCGCACCCTAGTAAGGAAGTTCTGATAGATTGCTGGGAGTATGGGAAAAGACAGAGGGGGCACTTTGGTAAGGTGGGAAACCAGTAAGCTAAAGATGTTCAAGTGTTTGACCTGCGATTCTGTCCTGCTATTGTGTTCCCTGCAGTACCTCCCTGGTCACTTGTGTCACCAGATATCGACTGGTACCTGCTGGACCTAAAGAGAGAGAGAAAAGGGAAAGTAGATCTTGTGGCAGCATTTCATTTCCATGTTCAGCAAGAGTATTCTGATTTCACCCACATATTCACTGATGGAGCAAAAAACCCGGAATCAGGTGTGACAGGCTTTGGGGTAGCTGTCCCTGCAAAGAATATTGGCATAAATAGAAGGACATCAGACGCTTTGGCAGTGTACACTGTTGAGATGGTGGCACTGTTGGTTGCATTAAAATGGGCAGAGGTCGCAAAAGTGAAGCAGGTGCTGTTATGTTCTGATTCTGCATCAGTTCTAACAAGTATTCAATTATTTCGGTCGAAAACGAGGGAAGATATCATGTATGACATTCTTACGACTGTGAATAGGTTGTGTCAGTGTGGAAGTCAAGTGCGATTTATTTGGGTACCAGCCCATATTGATATTGGTGGGAACGAAAAAGTGGACAAACTGGCAAAGGAAGCGTTAAAAAGGAAAAATTAAAATAAAAGGAACATTGAGATGAGCGTTAAAAGAAGCAAGTGTGAGGCTAAGAGTTTTATTTGGCAGAAAATGATTAAGGAATGGCAGAGGCAGTGGGATGACAAGTCTAAATGAAGGCATCTTCATTCAATTTCAAAAGAGGTGACAGGAGGATGCAGTGTGCGGGGGAGGCATAGGAGGGAAGAAGTCATTTTTTCGCGACTCCGGATTGGACACTGTCCTTTAAACAAGACACTGCATATGATAGGGAAGCATGGGACAGGGAGGTGTGGCGTGTGTGAGGAGGAGGAGGAGACAGTGGAGCATGTGCTGCTGAGGTGTAGGGGCTATGATGTGGAAAGAGCCACCTTGAAAGGGGGGGCTTAAGGAACTGGGGGTTGGAGAGTTCACTATGAAGAGTGTTTTGGGTTGCAAGGGCAAAGCTCAAGCGGGAGCATTTGTGGGATTCTTAAAGGACACTGGTGTTTATTAAATTATATAATTAACAGTATTTTTTTTAATTTGTATTTATTTTTTTACAATAGATTGTAAGTCATGAGTCGGATCCATACTCCGGAACAGTAGGTGGCGGTAATACTACTTTAGTTGGTTTACAACCGCCGTAAAACGAAGAGAAGAAGATCTGCCGAAAAAGAAGAAGATCGTTCTCAAGCTGAAAACTGTGGCCCTGTCCCAATACCCGCACTTCCACCCTTGCGCCCCTCAATTGCGCGTTCTCGCTGAAAGGTGCAAGTGTGCAGGGTGTCCCAATTCTCCAGTAAGGTCTTAAGCCCCGCCCTCTCTGCGCCCTTGATCCGCACTTCCACGAAGCCTGCATCGAAGCGGACTTTGTCGAAGTGTATTGCCCACAATTCATTGCTGCGTGTGGCGTTTTCACAAAAAACGCGGAATATGGCGATGTCTGGTGGTCGGCCCCATAGACATTAGATGGTACATATACATGTCTATGGTCGGCCCGCTCATGTGGTAAAGTGTCTTACCAAGTAAGGTGGTCAACAAGTTTAATTAGATTTTTTTGCACCTGAAAAAGTCAGTTTGTAATGTTTGCTCAGTTGAGTGTTTCATACATTTTCATTTAATGAGTTTGCAGCATAGTTTGCTCAGTTGTTGAGTTTGTTTTTATTACTTGCTCCAGAATATTCGAGTCAATTTATTTATTTATATAGAGTTTTTGTTTTTCCCCACACCAACTATAACAATAGTATAATATAACAAAGTTGTAAAAAAAGAAATACAATAAACATCTTTTCGTAAAAACAATCAAAGGTCTTTTTTTTTTTTTTTGTCACGACAGCGAGAGTCTGGCACATACGTCTTCTTCGATTTCTGAGCTTCTTTCTTTTCAAAATAATTGTTAGGTGCAGCTTTAGTATGATTTTCAGCAGCTAAACTGCAAAAACAGCAACCGGTGCCGCCATTTTTAGATGTTGTAGTAATGACGAGCTGGCTAAATCGATGACGTAGTCATCACTGTCCCAATTCTGTAATTTTCGCACGCTTGTCGCCTACACACTCGCACCCTTTACGCGCACTTCTACCACTTCCGCACTTCACAAAAGACTGTAAGGGCGTAGTGCGGGTATTGAAACAGGGCCTGTATCTACTCGTTTGACTGGACAATGATTTCAGAGGGTTCCAACCATGGATGTATAAATAATGGATACGGTATTGAAAAATGGCGGCCGTTGATTTTAATGAAGTTGCTCACCTGGCGCATACGCGGAAAAAGTTTTTTGACTTCCTGGTTTACTTCCGCGGTATGGGGAATGGAATGATGGGAGGCTGATGACACTCTGGGGCAATGAGAACGAGCAAATCGCGTTCTGGACAAGCGCTGCGCGCTCATGAGTGCTTGTGAAAGAGTTAGACCGGTAATGTCGAATCTACACAATCAAATGATGGATTTATAGGACACATCAACCGATTATGTTCTCATGTCATGTCAAGTCATGGTTATAGATTATACATGGTTAATTTGCTTGTTTTTTTAAGTAAGGATAAAACGAGCTGTCATATTTATCAACCAAATGCGGTAGTTAAATCTGTTTTTGTCGATCAATGATCCCGTATGTGACATAGCCAACGACTTCTTGTCAGATTAAGTTTAAAGTTCTTATCGTTTTAATCATTCATTATTAAGCGTTATGCAGCTTCTGTTTCTCTGTTTCTTTTACAGCTACTTGATATAGTTTGGATATTACCAGTCATGGAAGGAGCTCCTGGATATTAAGTGTAATTCCTAGCCTGATATCTTTTTATAGTCGACCCTAAAACAGTTTTCTCCTATACTGAGCCACATGCTACTGAATAAATAAATGTTGTGTGGTGTATTTAACATAATTAGGTGTTCCTATGCAAGGCTTTATAATGTTCAAACTTTTCAAAGTAATAATGTGATTTTACTGAACATTAACTATTTACAATATAACGAACATAACAAAAACAACAGACTTGCGACAGAGTGGCTGAACAGTGTAATGTACCCGAGACACAGCGGGACCGCGCTTGGGAGTGTAGGCGCACAGCTGTGACGTCACCATAAGAATAAGATTTTGCGGGGGCTTTTCTGGCATTTAGAATATTTTCTGACGGTTTAAAAGTCCATGAATTAAAAATATGGAATAAAAAGATTTGCAATTAACAGTGGTTACAGCTGAAGGTGTCCTGAGAACCTTTTTACAGGCTTCTCTTTTACTATTACGGTCTATGGGAAAAATGCTTTCTGGGCCCCATGGGGATTTTATGTTGCAATACCACGAGTGGCCACCGGGAAAAATCGGCGTGTCTGTTGAGAGGCAGATCCGGGGTTTGGGAATAATGCTTTCTGGGCCCCATGGAGATTTTATGTTGCAATGCCACGAGTGGCCACCGGGGCTTGGTTCCAACCTGTGTAGTGCTCGATTGCTCTTGCCTGGGTTCTGTTGGCTAAAGATGGACGTCTGCAGGAACAGGTAAACAAAAGCCAAAATTCTGCTCATTTATTTAACTTATATTTTGCCAATGCATATGCTAATTAACAAGTATGTAATTTTCAGTAATCTGTCATTTGTCTGACGAACCAGACTGCTGATGGACAGTATATGTTATCTCGTGGACAAGTTCATTACCTCTTTCGTAGGTTAATTATGTGGGTTACAAATGTGTCCTATTGTTTGTCTTTGCAATTTACTCGATACCCATACCGTTTTTCTATCACAGGTCTGCTTCAGCAAAAAGGACAGTTTAATGGTTTCCCGTAACAATTATGATGTAGTTACATTATCAGTTAAAAACTAACGTATTTAGAAAATAAAAACTATCAGGTCTGTCGCAGGTAAAAGTGTCTTAGCATTCATAGGGGCCTGCCGATGCCGCAATATTGATGAAATACTAAGAGGCCATCATGTAATTAGTTAAAACAGGTTACGAACATGGATAGACTGAATCTGCGCCTCTAACAGAATTCATACTGCAGTTGTAAGTATATCTTAAAGTATTTCGACTAGGAATGGTCTTACTCGAATTTGCATAGGTGTCTGTTAATTATGTTTCGTCCACCACTTGCAGTTCTCATCTGTCTCTCTCCGAAACATTGCTGCACCTACTACACTCCAGTATGAACACAGAGGAGTTGGCTTATCCTGACGTTCTGGCAAATGAAAATGGAAGAGGTTTCAATGTCCAGTCTGGACAACAGCAAACTAGAGGTACAACTAAGTTATTCCAATTGTTTTCTTATTGTTCAGTTTAATAGTTTATCTTAGTAAAACGTGAACCCCCGGTCTTTCCAGGGCTTAGCTCAGGATGTCTTGTCTGATCTGGTAGAAGATGCCTGTCTTGGTCTCTGTTTTGAAGTCCACCGGGCCGTCAAGCAAGGCTACTTCTTTTTGGAAGACACTGACCAAGAAAGCATGAAGGACTTTGGTAAGTGTACGGTGTCTCACCGTGACAGGGAGAATACTAATAATATTCTCACAGTTTGTGTGAGTTTGTCTTGCTATGGCCATATGACAGATTGTCGTATTACTGATCCGACCATTTAGTCTTGTGTCTGTTACTTATTTACTTTCCTGCATGTAGGACATAAGAAGGTAAATTTCCTCCTCACTTTCGCCAACCGTCTCTGGAGGAGGGGATCCCTCACTGAATTGCTCTTTCCACGGTTTCTTCAATTTTTTCTCCCTAGTGAGTTTTTCTGGGAGTTTTGCCTTGTCTTCCATGAGGGTTTAGGTAGGTTGAGGGGCAGTTCTATGGGCATATGTGAAGCCCTCTGTGACATTGCTTGTAAAAAGGGCTATACAAATAAATGTTGATTTTATTTCCCATGTTTTAAATGGTAGTGGTTTACATAATTCCAGAATAAATTCAACCATATATGTAATTAACATCTGCTGGAAATGAAACTATGAGCATTAAGGAGATGTTAAAATATCTCTAAAAGAAAGATGTGGAAAATTAGCATATCACATTATACAGCTTTGGATTACTATCAGGACAAGTATATAGAAGTAGAGGGTGTATGACACCGCCGAAAGCAGCCTGAATCAGGCCCTCCAAACAAGGTGACCAAGCATCAAGGACACTGATAAGAGAGACTACCATAGTTTCTGGACTATAAGCCGCTACTTTTTTCCCAGGGTTTGAACCATGCGGCTAATACAGATGCGGCTTTTCTATGAATTTTTGTTCAGCCCTCAGGAAGATGAATAAATTACTTGTGCCTTCAGTGCACGGGAGAATTAGCAACTTTGCGCAGTTGCGCTTTACATTTACATGTATTCATTTAGCAGACGCTTTTATCCAAAGCGACTTACAAAAGAGCATCAGTCACTGATCATAGCAGCATGATAGACCCCAAAAATAGCAAGCTTATAGATTATGAAACATACATCGTGAGAAACAATAAATGCCAAGGGAAGAGCTATAAGAGCATTCAGCCAAACAAGTTACAATCATATGAAAAGCATTTCTGACTGACAATAATGTATCTGTAGGAAGCTTTCGAAGTGCACAGGAAGAAAAATTTACCGTGGTTTCAGTATGCGGGACGTAGAAAAATAAAGCAACTTGGTTTTAGTGCACAGGAGGAAGATGAATGAAACCATCGGTTACTTTTCTGTTTTGTTTAATCAGCATTTTTACTGCTGTGTTAAAGGAAACAATTAGTTCAGACAATTAGTTTGGAAACAATTAGTTCAGGTATATGAATAAACACTTATGGTAAATGTATGTAAATATCATTATATTTCTCAGCCTGGATATTGGCGGCTTATGGTCCGGTGCAGCTTATGTGACAAAATATATATTTATTGTGTATCAAAGATGTATTTATTGCATGTGTCAAGAGCCTTCCATAAATCTGGCCTGAGAGGTAGAGCGGAAAAAGCCCATCTTGAATACTGTTTGAAGAATGTAGCAAAAAATGACAAAGAATGCCACTTGTTGGCATGAATACAAAGCATTGTTTCTCACCATTTGGAACTTCTTGTGATCAAATGAATATCATTTGATATTCAGCAATGTACAGAGTAGTAGATGCATGTTGTGACAAAACCCCAACATTGTTAAACTTGTGTTCCACACCTTGTGGTTCTACCCATCAACACACCTGGTTTCAATGTTTCACTGGGTAAAATACAGAAGTTATTTATATTTGCCCAACCTTTCATCAACATTGTCACCAAAATAATCTAAGTATGAAGCACTGTTTAGTGTGCACTAAACCAGAATCATGCTCAGAAGTGACCAGTGTTTAACTAGATTGATCCAGCTCTGGTACCAAGTTACATAAATTGGTAGCAACGTAAAGCGTCACAGTCCTGCTGAGGTTCTCTCTCTCCTACATTTACATTTTGTAATTTAGCAGATGCTTTTATCCAGAGCGACTTACAGCAAGCACAGGGACATTCCCCCTGAGGCAAGTAGGGTGAAGTGCCTTGCCCAAGGACACAACATCATGTTGACACAGTCGGGGTTCAAAGCAGGGACCTTCTGATTACTAACCCAACACCCTAACCAACTGTGTCAGAACTGAATCATTTTAAAGCAGTTGTTTTGCATGATCATTGTCTTCACCGGTGTCCTTGACTCCAGTTTTAAAGAATTTAGAAAAGTTCAAAATTCGATTCCAACAGTCCAAAATATGATAAGTGAAAGTCCATTTTATCAGTTCGTCTTTTTCAGTGATGAAACACATTTGAGTCCTGCAACGATGAGATAAAAAATAAAATAAAAATACACATACATCCCTGGACTCGTTTACACCAAGAACAGTAATTGGGGTGTTAACCTGTATGTAACCTTTACATGTGGGTAGTACATGTTGGACCCAAAATAACGCTAGCTAAAATGTTAAATTAAAATGTATTCGTATAGCCCTTTTTACAAGCAATATCAAGGGCCCCTTACCAACCTAAACCCTCCCAGGAAAACTCACTTAGGAAGAAGAAATGGCAGAAACCTTGGGAGGAGCAATTCAGTGAGGGATCCACTCCTCCAGGGATGGTTGGTGAAAGAGAGGAGCAGAATACAGGCTAAACAGTCATATCTCTACAGATATATTCGGTATTAAAGGGTTAATTGGTTGTTGAAACATCAAAACTTAAAGCTCAACTTGGGTCTGAGTTAGTACAAAGTCAGTTTAGGCAGCCACAGGGCTTGGGCCCATGATTGGCGTAGCATCACAGGCAGGGGGATGAAGAAAGGGACCGGGACCTTGCTCCTTGTCCATCAGGGAGACTGACGTCCAACTGGCACCCAGACCCAGGGTTGGTAGGATTTAGTCATATGGATATAGGTATATTTAAAAAACACATGCTTTTGTCAGTAAGGTTATGCCCTAGTATGGCTGCAAAAGGGCAGTAAAGAGATTTATGCACAGCCCCGACCAGCTCTGAGTTATTTGGGGGCCATAACAAAATACTTTTCCAGAAATTGTGGACCAGCCAGGGGTGGACGTGTTTGGGCAGGTGTACAACCAATGGAAGAACAAGGAGTGTGTGTGTCCCAACTGCAGCCGAAGTATTGCTGCATCACGTTTTGCCCCACACTTGGAGAAGTGCTTGGGAATGGGACGCAACAGCAGCCGCATTGCTAACCGCAGGTAAGTTTGTCACATGTCAATATTTTTGACTAAAGGGAAACCAACATAAAGTGTCTTACGGTGCTTGTCCACTGCAGCGTCTTTTTGACGCTGTGCTCCGCTTACCTTCCCACAGTTCACCACGATCGGAAGCGT
Organism: Neosalanx taihuensis; assembly: GCA_030340665.1. Taxonomy (NCBI): domain Eukaryota; kingdom Metazoa; phylum Chordata; class Actinopteri; order Osmeriformes; family Salangidae; genus Neosalanx; species Neosalanx taihuensis. The sequence goes on along the minus strand of CM059303.1, from coordinate 7,716,752 downwards.
GTCCGACAGTCATTTTTGTGGTTCTCTAAGATCCCTGTTGTAGTCATGACCAAGCATGCAGACTTTGGTTTATGTAATTACAATATTGATCAAAAGACCAGTATTACATGTGTAAACGTACACAATGTTTTACCAGTGCAAGATTACAGTAGATTATATGTTTCGTCAATGGTAACTCAACCAGTCGTGCTGTTGGCTGGGCTAGTGAAGTAGCAATGGCACGAAACCAGTGCTGCTGCTGCTACCCATTTTGCTCCGCTTGCTTTCCCACAATGCCCTTCGTGAGCGTCGAAGCCGCTTATCCGGGGGCCGGGTCGCGGGGGCAGCAGTCTGAAGAGGGAGGCCCAGACTTCCCTCCACACACACCTCCTGCAGCTCCTCCGGGGGGATCCTGAGACGTTCCCAGGCCGACCGAGAGACATAGACCTCCTGTGTGTCCTAGGTCTTCCTTGGGGCCGCCTCCCGGTGGGACATGCCTGGAACACCTCCCGAGGGAGGCGTCCAGGAGCCTCCCGAGGTGGTCCTGAGCCACCCACGCAGAGGGGGCAAGCTACTTTTTTCCGGTCGAGTACTATGGCCTCGGATTTGGAGGTGCTGTTTCTCATCCCAGCCACTTCACACTTGGCTGCAAACCGTTCCAGAGCATGCTGCAGGCCCTGGTCTGATGAAGCCAACAGGATAGCATAATTGCAAACAGCAGAGATGAGATCCTGTGCTCCCTGAACCGGACACCCTCCAGCCCCTGGCTGCACCTAAAAATTCTGTTCATATAAACAATGAACAGAACCAGTGACAAAGGGAAAGCCTGGCGGAGTCTAGCATGCACCTGGAACAGGTCTGACTTATTACTGGCAATGCAAACACAGCTCCTGCTCCTGTCATACAGGGAACGGATGGCCCCTAACAAAGGGCCCCGGACCCTATACTCGTGAAGTACCCCACAGTCAAATGCTTTCTACAGATCCACAAAGCACATGTGGACTTCTGCGACCAGGATGAAAACCACACTGCTCCTCCTGAGCTTCGACTATCGGTCGGATCCTCCTTTCCAGTACCTTGGCGTAGACTTTACCGGGGAGGCTACGAAGTGTGATTCCTCTGTAATTGGAACACATCTTCCGGTCCCCCCCCCGTACCACCACCCCAGTCTGCCAATCCAGAGGTACTGTTCCAGGCTGACACGCGATGTTGCAGAGGCGTCAACCACGACAGTTCTACAACATCCAGAGACTTTAGATACTCAACGGATCTTGTCCACCCCCGGAGCCTTACCCCCACAGAGCCCATCAACTACCTTGGTGACTTCAGCCGAGGTGATAGGCGAGTCTGCCTCCTGAGGCGCCGAACGGTTTGCCAGAATTACTTTGGGGCCGACCGAAAGTCCTCCTCCATGGTCTTCCCGAACTCCTCCCAAACCCGAGTTTTTGCCTCTGTGACTAACCGAGCCGCGGCACCCTTGGCCTACCAATACCGGTCAACTGTAACCCACAAGCCAAAAGGGCTCGATAGGACTCCTTCAGTTTGACGGGTCCCTTACTTCCGGTGTCCACCACTGGGTTCTGGGGTTGCTGCCGCAACCTGCACCAGAGACCTTGCGACCACAACTCCGGACCACGGCATTGACAATGGAGGCGGAGAACATGGTCCAATCAGACTCAATGTCCCCAGCCTCCCCCGGGATCTGTGAGAAGCTCTTCTGGAGGTGCGAGTTGAAGCCCCTGCTGACAGAGATCCGCTAAGTGTTCCCAACAGACCCTCAAGACGCGCTTGACGCGCATCGGTTGACAGCTCCGCCCCTCTCTTCACCCGAGTATCCAAGACACACGGCCACGGGTCAGAATACATGACAATAAAGTCGATCATCGACCTCCGGCCTATGGTTTCCTGGTACCACGTGCACTGATGGACACTCATGTGCTTGAACATGGTGTTTGTTATGGACAAACTGTGACTAGCACAGAAGTGGAACAAAACTAGAACAAAGCACCACTCGGGTTCTGATTGGGGAGGCCGTTCTACCCAATCCCCCTTCTCCAAGTGTTGCTGTCATTTCCCACATGGGTGTTGAAGTCCCCCAGTAGAACAACAGAGTCCCCAGTCGGTGCACTGTTCAGTATCCCTCCCAGGGACTCCAAGAAGGCCGGGTACTCTGCATTGCTGTTCAGCCGGTAGGCCGCCACAACAGTAAGAGACCTGTGCCTGGCTTGGAGGCTTAGGGACGCAACCCTCTCGTTCACTGGGGTAAACTCCAACAATCGACGACTGAGCTGTGGGGCTAAAAGCAAACCCACGCCAGACTGCTGACTATCCCCGTGGGAAACACCAGAGAAATGGAGAGTCCAACCTCTCTCAAGGATATTGGTCCCAGAGAGGCGTGGCCGACTATATCTAGCCGGTAAGGCTCAACCTCATTGATTCATTTTCCAGCCCTCTGTAAATGCAACCAGCAACAGCAAAAAAAATGACACAATGCACCAATGATGATCGGTGGATGTTGGAGGGAGGGGTTACACTGAGGAGGGACTTTTTTCTAAATGTCTTTTTTCAGCCTCCATTAATTTTTAAGACCCGTTTAAGACTGTTGTGTGAGGAATGGTTGAAACATTATGGAACGTTGTATAGAGTGGTCACTGGATCAGCTCCAAGCAGGCATGTACTGTGTAGTAGGCTAAATATCAAGCATTTTGTGAAGACATTAAAACTGGTTGCACCATAATGATTATTTGTGGCACAAATGCTCCCAAATATACGTTGAGGCCACACAGACACCAGTTCGGGAGAAATTTAAGCCCTGGATCATTTTTTACTTTTAATATAAATGCAGATGTAAATCCAATCAAACAACACAGATTAGATTCCTCTCAAGCTTTTTCTCCCAGAACAATCTTCTGGACCCTAACCAGTCAGGCTTCAAGACCGGCCACTCCACTGAGACTGCCCTCCTGTCGGCTACCACGGCCCTCCAGTCTGCCAGAGCAGCCTCAAGGTCTTCTGTTGTCATTCTGCCAGACCTCTCCGCAGCATTCGACACAGTCAACCACCATTTCCTGCTTGCCACACTCGAAGAGATGGGCATCACCGGCACTGTGATAAGTGATTCTCCTATCACTGCTACGCTGACCACATGCAGCTATATCTATCCTTTCCCCCAAGCGATCAAGGGATATCGACCAGAATCGAGGCCTGCCTCTCAGCCTGGATGACCAGACATCACCTCCAGCTGAACCTCACCAAAACAGAACTCCTCATCATCCCTGCCAAACCCTCAATCACCTACGATCTCTCCGTCACTATGGGATCTGCAACAGTGACCCCTTAATCCTCTGCCAGGAACCTGGGGGTCACCTTGGACAACAAGCTCTCCCTCACAGCTCACATTGCCGCAGTCTTTCGGTCATGTAGATTCACCCTCTACAACATCAGGAAAATCCGAAAATACCTCTCTCAACATTCCACCCAACTGCTAGTCCAAGCCCTTGTCCTCACAAAGCTGGATTACTGCAACTCGCTACTAGCCGGCCTTCCTGCAAATGCAATCCGTCCCCATCAGAGGATACAGAATGCAGCCGCTCGTCTGGTTTTCAACCTACCCAGACGCTGTCACGTCACCACACTCCTCATCGCCCTCCACTGGCTTCCTGTCATGGCCCGTATCAGATTCAAGACCCTGGTGCTGACCTTCCGGGCTGTAAACGGGACTGCTCCGACCTATATCAACTCTCTCCTCCAGCCCTATACCCCCACCCGTCACCTACGGTCATCTGCTGACAACCGTCTAGTGGTACCCCCCCCTCAAGAGCGCCCGAGCGCAACACAAACTCTTCCACTGCCTGCCTCCCCAATAGTGGAATCAACTCCCCACCTCCATCAGAAGCACAGACTGCCTTCTCACCTTCAAAAGAAGGCTTATAACTTATTTAGAGAATTTAATGGCACTTAGGAATAGTATGGCACTTCACATAATCTAATGTTGTTAAGAATTAGTTGTTGGTCCCCATATGGTGACTTGCCAGTGTTGTTTGTTGTATCTCTTGCTTTATGTTCACAATTGTTGTGTTATGCATTTATAGCTCTTCCCTTGGCACTTATTGGTTCTCATGATGTATGAGTCACGATCTAAAAAACCCACTGTGTTCGGGGTCTATCACGTTGCTATGCTCAATGACTGATGCTCTTTGTTAAAGCTCTCTCTTGTAAGTCGCTTTGGATAAAAGCGTCTGTTAAATGAATAAATGTAAATGTAGAGTATATATGTTGTTTGCTCTCTGAAATTTCTTTTAATGCACTCCTGAGGTTCTGTGTAATACTTGCTTTTGTCACTGAATCACTAAACATCATACTTTGTCTCACAGAATAGTGACTGGTAACAGTACCAATAACAAATCAGAGAGTGATCAAGAGGACAACGATGATGTCAATGATAATGACTGGTCTTATGGGACCGAAAAAAAAGGTAACAGACAAGTCTTTTAACAAAGGACTAATGTAAGCATTATTGCTTGCCTACCTATAACATACCTTAGTAACCTTTATTGTAACCTAGAAAACATGAATGGACAGTGACAATGTTCATTCTTAATAGCATTTATAGCATAACAGTTAGTATGATTACACAGTCTTATATATCCAGTGTTGAATATGTGCCTTTAGTAGAACCTTTCGTATTGACTGACATGACTGAATGTTAAAAAAATTAATACGGAATGTATTGTCCATGAGAAGTCTCACTAAAATCCGTCTTTTTGCAGCCAAGAAGAGAAAATCTGATAAGGTACCTATATATTATTTGAAATCTTCCCTCCTCCCCTTAGGTATGATATCCAATGTTTTAAGTTGAACATTCAGACCTCCCAGTTGCTCTCCACAATACATAGTAGAGGAATTTCTGTGTTTCAAACAATAAAGGCAGTGAGCAGATGCAGTGAGCTTGGAGTTTTTACTAACTTTTAGGTTGTAGGAGGGGCCAGTAAATTCTTTACAAAATATCATGATTTGTAGATCATCTTTAAATTTGTCTGTAGAGAACCAATTCTTGACTAAACGTTTTCCAATGGGAAATTCCCCATTCTTACAACCTTTATAAACTGAAACTTTTTAGCAGAAAGGATTTATTTCTATTATTAAAATAAATAAATGTCTGAATATGTTAATTCAGAGTGTATATTTTCCTGTTTTATTCATTTTTAGATGTACTTTGAAATAAATACGAAGTTGGCATAAAATTTTGTTCGGATGAGACCCAAATCACGACTATGTAGATAATACTGTAATTGTCTTGTTTGGTCTCAATTCAGATTGTATTCCAATTACTGCTCAGACATTGCCATTTGTCTTATTCATTTACAACTTAGCTTATTGTGTCATTCATTGCCTGAAATTGAATGCATTTCAGAAAACAAAATCCCGTAATCACAGACGCTATCTTTTCTGTCATAACTGTCGCAACAGAAAATATCATCAAGCTTCATGAGAATTACTTTAGCTCTTCCTTCCTGTGTTCACATTTTGTAATGGCTCTACTATTTCTTTTCAATGTCAGAATTCAAATTCACCACGAAGATCAAAATCATTCAAACATAAGCGTAAGTGGACAAATTGTTCAGTGCTAATACATTTTGTGGCAGTGGGTCTTGCTCTCCAATTGAGCACATTCATTTTTAATATAAAACTATAAAGCTGTCATTGTGAGTAAAAGGAGTTTTGTTAAAATACATGTGTTCTTTACCAGCTATGATGGGTCCTCGGCGCCGTATGGAGAATCAGGAAAGCCTGCACATGATGATGAAAGATGAAACTTTTCGACAGTAATTTGTAGACCAAAACCAGTAAGAATCCATCTTTAGTTCATTCTTTAAAATGACCTATAAGTCTAATTAGGTCACTTGGCTGTACACGTACCTATATATTCAGCCAGTCAGCTAAATATTTGTATTTGTTGTTTAATTCTTTATTATTTACGTAAATCATTACAATCAATCAATCTCAATCTGTTTATTACTTACTTTATTACATGTGTAATTAAATGGATTGCCAGGGCAGTTAACAACCAGGAAAATGTACCACAATGTACAAAGTGTAAAATGTTAACTGACAGTTTTTTGTGTTTATAAACAAAACAGTTCAATAGACAATTAGCATAATTATGATTCCATCTGACACATTTTCAGACAAAAATAGGCAATACGTCCTTGTATTTTAGACTCTCGGATTCACTTAGTTAAGATCATGATTCTCTTTAGCAATGCATGCAAAGATTACCAACTAGTTCACCATGCAAACCTTCACTCATTATGGTTAGATTGTTTAGTTTGGATTCTGTGTATCGAACAATAATTTATATCATATGTTTACATTGTGACCATTTACAAACTTGTTATGATCATGTACATATTAAAAGTTATTAAAATGCAGCCTTGATTGAGCATGTTTTCTAGCGTAATAAATGATTGATACATTCTAATAAACTCGATGAATTCATATTTCCCTCAGATGCGTAAGCCTGACGTATTTCTGTAATTTTGGAGTTAGGGGAAAGCTGCAGAAGCTCAAGCAGAGTGATGTAGCTGCCAAAGTTATGCAAGCCTGTTTCTGACTACACAAAGTCTTAAGATAGTTGTAGCAGCTCCAAGCCTTGTTGCTTTTAGAGATGAGAGAGGGTTCAGTACCTGGTGACGTGTTGCTGGCTGCTTTGTTGAAAATGTAGAAATTAATTATTTTAATTGTCAGATTATTTAATGAGCGGGTTTAAAAGTATACATTTGGTGTGGCAGAACATGGAAAAACAAAGCTAACGAGGCAAAAATGTGTCAAACGCTTACTCTATGCATCGTCCCTCTATCCCTTTGACAAAATCTTTTAAAATGTACCAACACACACTTGAAAACTTTTACAACCAGTTGGTTGGACGGTGTGGTAATTTGACAGTCAGTGCTTTCGTAATGCAAGGAAGTGACTTAATGATCGATTTTTGCATGTAATGTATGTTAAGTGTGTTTAGTGTTTTGCAAATCACTGTGTAGAGTTTTGCAACAAGTGTGAGGTTGACAATGTGCTTATAGTTTTGCATCTTGAGTGTAAGGTTTTGCTAATAGTGTACTACTTTTAATGTTAGTGTTTAAGCAATCAAAAAAAACTGTAAATCAACCTTTTGTCTGAGAAGTGCCTCTATGTTAAAGCTAAATTCTGGGCTCTAGCAAACTCCATGCTCTATATAGCTTGTTAGCACGCCACGACAAGCATTCATCTCCCAGCTTCACTAACAAAATATGGACAAATGTGTCTAGTGTTCGCCTATTTAATCAGATCGACTTAGTAATCCGTTAACATATAGTGGAAACATACACCTACGAATGTGTGATCTTGAATATACATAAAGATACAAATTTAAAAATCCCACACGTTCTCCTCAGTAAATTTACAGAAGCTAGAAACTTCGAACAGCAGTCGGTGACAGGTGGGGGGAGGGGAACACTTATTAGCGGCAAACTATTTCTTTAGGTAACACATTCATCCAATCCTACAGCATGTTGACAACCTTGTCTTGTGTCCTACAACAGACACCTTAAACCTTAGGAACATCTGTTGCTCCTATCACTGCAGTTACAAACTCAAACGTGAAACTACATAATTGTTGAAGCTGCCAAACGACCAGAATAAAATCTTGGCACTCCCCTCACAAAAATTTAGATGAGTTTTTCAATTGGTAAGCCAACCTGCCCCTCAAATTGTAGCCAATACCTGTGTGAATATCATCCCCCATGTGGCAATGAGGTTTTCCCCTTTTACAGTTTTTTCTGAATGCTTAAACGCTAATCGTGATTCTTGTAGCACAATTTCTAAAACTATTAATATGTATAGCAAAACCACTCACTGAGTTTGCAAAACTAAAAACAAAAACACTGCTTTGCACTCAGTTTGCAATTTTGTAACACACACTTTGCAAAATTGTAGGCACAATTCACTGCACAACACACTTTTTGCAGAACTTTAAACACAACTCACTGCTTACACTCATTTACCAAATTACCAACACACTCCTAGCAAAATTATACACATGTATGGCTATCATTAACACTATTTTGCCAACTGTCTGGCACACTTTCAAATGTGAAAACTGTTTTAGATAATTGGTTCACTTTGCAATCAGCTTAAGCACAATAAATAAGCCACAGATAAGCTGTCTGTGTGGAGTACGATGGAAGGAGCAGTAAAAGTTCTCGCTACTACTCTCACTAGTACTCGCTACTTCTCACTAGTACTCGCTACTAGCCGGCCTTCCTGCAAATGCCATCCGTCCCCTTCAGAGGATACAGAATGCAGCCGCTCGTCTGGTTTTCAACCTACCCAGACGCTGTCATGTCACCCCACTCCTCATCACCCTCCACTGGCTTCCCTTCATGGCCCGCATCAGATTCAAGACCCTGGTGCTGACCTTCCGGGCTGTAAACGGGACTGCCCCGACCTATATCAACACTCTCCTCCAGCCCTATACCAGAGTCTCCTGTAGCAGAGTCTCCACACGACCATTCCCTTGTCAGTGAGACACACTGACGAAACCAGGGTTATGGATTTCCAAACCAGCGCTGAAAGGCCAGGCAGGCCTTGGAGTAACTGGTTCACAAGTCTGAACAGAGGATTTATCCCCAAAACAGACATTTAATGGATTACAAACATCTCACAAATACAATACTGCTTATTGGACACTAAAAGGATTGGAACTGTGTGAATTTCTCTTTAAATGCTGTGTTGATGTAATGTGTTTTAATGTAACTCCCTCCCCCTTTGTTACAAATATCTCATTCTTGGTATCCAGATGTTCGTGCAAAACTAACATTTACATTTCTGAATGTTACATTGTTAGTTATTGAAGTCAAGAGCTTCCACTGACATTTGAAACATACACACTCAAGGCCCTTTCACACCTACATGCCAATCCCAGCATGGGACCATCTTCAGATAAGGAATGACCATCTTCAGATAAGGGGAGACCAAACCCCCTTACTTTACCTAGTATAAAAGCACCAAACTTAAAATTCTTCCCTGTCTTTCGTTCGGATCATTCTAAGGATCGCAACCTTGGAGTGATCTGTTATATTGAGCAAACAACCATTCAACTAAACCAAGGACCATAACGGAAGTTAAGGAACGCTTCCTTTTATTTCTTGGACAACAACCACAAGGAAGATCAACCCTACCTTTCTTCAACGGACAAAGTAACTGTAACTGGCTAATTTCTTACGCGTAGACATTGGCATAGTGTGGTGAAATGACTTGATTTAAGTTAGTCTTCCTGTCGTTAGCCGTTAGGCCAATACTCCCCCTTTCTCCTTGTCTTCCCCTGTCTGTTTTTCATTTGGTTTGAATAAACCCTTTTGTATAAAATTCTCGGTCATCGGATCTGCACTAATTCTAAGGAACTACATGACTTCAGGTTATGAGACTGATCTAGAGGCTATTATATACTTTATTCATCCAAAAGGTTTTCCTCAATTCCTTTACAAAAATAGAGGTGGTGCCCTGTTTATTAGATATTCAACAAGATATGAGATACATCCATTCCTTTCGTAGCATGCTTGTGAACCAGGTTCACACACAGTTACATATTGGTGCCCCGTGTGAGGCCTTAGAAGATTGAAATGTGCTAATCTAATACGAGAATTCCCTTGTTAAACCCTACCACCCATCCCTTTGGTTAAAATAACTAGACGTTGCTTTAACTGTTTGTGTAAAGAGACTGTTTATCTGTTGGCTTTGTGATTTTGAGACGTGTGCTTGCTTGCTAACCTAGCCGCCGTGCTAAGCTAACCTAGCTAAGCTAATGCTAGCCGGAAGCTAACCAAGCTCCACGTGCTAAACTCGTGTATGCCTTGTGCGCGCGCAGCAGACTGCGACCGCCCCTCGTTCATTGCGCTTGCGCAAGAACTCTTCCCTTATAGGGTGAAAGTTGAGTAACTCAACCAAGCACAGAAGTGCCTCTGTCTTGTTACAAGATAACAGACTTTTCCAATCCGTGGATTGAAGAGATAAAAATCTGTTTAAGGCGTCACATGTTGTAAAGACAACCCTGACCACCCCAAACAAACTTTTATTCTGAAGAGACTAAGCAGTTCTCTGAATAGATGCATTCCTTAGGTCAAACGATTAAAGAATTGTTTAAAACCTAGCTTGCTCCTCTATTTGTTGCATTTAAACTTTATTTGATTAATTCCCATGTACTGAATTGGTAGTTATCATTTTTTGTTTAATCCAACATTTAGTAAATAAAATAGTTCTCTCCAATTCAATTAGCTCATTTGATTAATTTCCATGTACTGAATTGGGAATTATCAAACATTAACTATTGATTTTGTAGTGAATTATATTTACTCTTCCTCAAAGTTCCTGGTTAAACATTACAAAATTGATTTAACCTAGCTTTGAAACAAAAGCTCACTATTTCCTGTGTTTAAATCCAACGGAATGACCCAGTTCACTGCCTCTAAAAGTAATGACACACGTGTTACTTATCTAGCTCAATTGATTAATATAGCTTTATTCTAAAAACGGATCAACAGCTATACAATTAAATTGCCTATTGATTTATAGATATTCCAATAGGATCACTATACTATAGAAACCCATTAAGTAGATTTGAAATGTATTTTGAATCTCAATTTGATTTGAATTTTACCTTTGATTCTTAACATCAATTTTGATTTTGATTAACATTTTTTTTTCACTTACTTTTATTTTTTATATTTTGTTTTTGAAAGGTAAAATAAAATAATAATAATTGGGGGGGAAACAAGCCAACCCAGTCCTTAGTTGACTAAACATGTCTTATCTCACAGACGCTGAGAAGCTAAGAGTCCACATCTCTAAAACAGAGAACCCAGGTTATGTAAAAACACTGACCGATTTACCCTTCGATGACGCCTCAAAGAAGACTCTTGAAGTGGTTGCTGAAAAAGCAGAACAAAAGTTGACCAAGCCCCAGATCATAAAATGCCTATCCGACTTTGATCTCTACTATGCTGCACAATTTAGCCAAATTGTTTATTCAACTGCAGTTGTCCACACACAATTGACACTAGCGATCCAAAATCAAAAAGATTCTCTCAAAGTGACGGAAAATGAACGACAACATCAGGAACGACTGGAACAAGAGAACAGTGCTCTGGTTGAAGAACTGGATATAGCTAGAGAACAGCTAGCGAAACAATACAGATCCATCAGGCTTGCTCTTGAAGATAAAGAAAATGAACTGTTGCTACGCGAACAAGACGTGAGCACCCTGGCTCAAGAGCTGGACAAAGCTAGAGCACAGCTAGCGGAAAAGGACACAACCATCAGGCATACCCTCAGATATATAGAAAAAGAACAGATGCTACGTGAACGGCACGTGGACACCCTGTCTGACGAACTAAACAATGCTAGAATGCGACTAGCTACACAGGAAACGACCCTCAAGGAGGCCCTGACTTCGGAAAAGGAACTAAACCTGCTGAAACATGAAAATGAGGAACTGGCTGAGGACCTGAACACTGCTAGAACCCAACTGGCAGAACAAAAAACAGCCCTTGAAGATGCCCTCCAGGCGAAAGAAAAGGAACAGGAAGGCCGGGAAAGACTGCTACAGGAAACCAGCGATCAGGCTCAAGAGCTGGAGAACCTGCAACAGGAGAACAAGAAGCACGCTACAGAACTAGGAAACCTACAAGAAGAGATTCAGGGGGTTCAAAAAAGTAAAGAGGACTAAACTGTGATACTGGGAAACACAGAAAATGTGTCGAATGAAGCTACTAGGAAAATGACAGACTGCGTCCATATAGAGGAGGAAATCAACTCTCTCAGAACCAAAGTCCAACTCCTTACACAAGATCTCACACACAGCATGGCTGACCAAGAGACGATGAAGGAAGACTTGCATGAGATAAAAGGGAAACTACTCCCTACCAGTCATGAGCTGGAGAAAGCGAACGCCGCTATCCAGTACACTGGAGACCCGAATACCCACAGAAAGTGGAGAACTATCGACAGAGAAGTCGATCAGCAGTCAACACGCCAGTACAGAAGAGAACCATGCTCACCTGAACCACCACTCCCCTCCGAGTATGAAGCCATAGAACCAGATGCAGTCGACACCCGTCCCTACCAATTCCTACGCCAAACCGAACAAGATCCGACCAGAAGACAACGAACGGAGGAAATGGAGCAGCCACACCTACGACCAGAGCAACAGGGATGGCTCCCATACCAAACTGAACGACGCGTTCAGACCACTACCCCAACCAGAGGGGATAAGGAAGAACAGTCGGGCTCATCCGAGCCACAATATGCAGAGGAATTGCACGACCTGCTGCCAGCAGTGCCCCTAGATCTGCTATTAAAAATTTGCAAGAACATAGAGAAGTTCGACCCAGACAACCCCACCCAGAGCGTTGAAATGTATCTAGAACAAGTCAACCTGAACCTAGAACACATGCCTACAGATGCAGACAAACTGTACCTGTTAAAGTCCACCTCTTCTAGCTCAATCAGAGCCCTGCTGGCCAGACAACCAGCTGAAGAACGCAAAAGCTACAAGATGGCCTGCCAGACCCTCAAAGCGTGGCACTCAGAACCAAACTATTCATGCGGCACTACCGCCCTGCACACAAAGCAGAAAAGTACCGAAAACCCAAAAGTATTCTACGAGAGGCTCCGAAAAGCCTACTTCGCGTCCAACAACCAACCCGGTGGAGAAGACACTCCCATGTTCAAAGCGGTTTTCATAGAGAACCTCACGCCAACCTTAAAGACCTTCATGCTACACTGCTCTGACCAAGAAACCATGACGGCCCTGGAGCTGAGAAACATGGCATATAAAGCATGGAGAAATCAACAAGCCCAAGAATCAAATGTCTTCACAATGAAATCCGAAGCACACCTCCAACTCGAAAGCAGGGAACTCCAAAGACCCCAGGAGTGGAGGCCTGCCCACAATAGAAACAACGCCCAGGAGAGACACAACTCAACGGTACCCAACCAATACCAAAATTAACACAGACCACAAAGCAACAGCTACGAATACACACACAATCCCAACCAAGCAAGAAACTACTCCACAAGACCAGAAAGGTACCACAACGAATCAAGCAGAACACGAAGCTACAGCCCTGATCGACCCCGGAACAACTATAAGAAGCCACGCAATCACCAGAAGCATCGAAAAACCCAAAGGAAATGGGAAGAGGACTTGGAAATCGTAAAATGGAATATAGAAGACATCCTGAACAAAAGGGCCGAACAAAACAAAAAGGGCCTGTCACAAACAGCATGACTAGACGACCCCTACACTGAGGACTCACCGCAGGTGCTCCAAACCAATCAGAAAAAAAGAAAATCTTCTCGAGACTAAAACGACTCCAAAAGAAGAGGACACCCGTAACCAACAGCACCCCTCTTAGACTGCAGCCTCAACCAGATGTGGCCACACGTCAAGAAACCCTATCCACTGCCACATCCTGAAGTCAACGACTCACTCCTCACAGTGGAAGGGGGGGGACATCCTACGAGTGACCCACATCCCTCAAAAGAAGACTCAACACATGGTCCCCACCGCTCCAGACAAACACAGAGCGAGACCATCAACCCAGTGCCACACGGAAACCAAGCAGGTCTGGCTAAAGAAGAATGGCCGCCAACTCACCTGCTGAAAGGCAAAGAAACTACCCTGTGTGCTCTGCGACCCTGGGAAAAGGAAGACCTCTGCCAAGAAACAGAAGGAGGAATACAAAAAGGAAACACTACAGCGGAAGATGTAGTCATCACCTCCTGGTCAGAGAAATCAGCCATCAGCCAACAACTCTGTGACTCCATGAGCCAGAAAGAAGCAATGGTGGCCCACGCCCTAGTCACTGACACAGAAGTGACGTTGGCTCAGAAGAAAATAGACCAACCACAGTCTTTCCATAACCCAGAACTAAAACTCCCAGAACCCTACCTCTGCTTCGAATCAGAGATGACACAACCACTAAGAAAGCTGATACCTGGGAAGATGACCGAAGACAACCACTCAAAGTGTCCTGGAAAACCTTCCCTCCTAAAAAAAACGCCAAACGCAGAGGCAGCGTCACCGCTTCCTCTGACATTGAACACTGTCCCAGAAGTAATGGCCAAAGAAGATGTGCCTGTCACCCAAGCAGACATTTTAGGCACCAGCTGACCATCCCTCACCCTCTCAAAATAGATAACTCCATTCGGGTTCAAATACTTTGACAGAAGTTAACCCGATCAAACTTGAGCTAACCAATAGTTCCCTCCGAATTACACCTGTCAACTAAGGTCTAGAGACCTCTCTGCAAACCATTCATGGAGCGTGCCTGACACACTCCTATTTAGCCTTTAGCTTACGCCCTCTACCTGCACAACCAGGAACTAAGACGTAGCATAGCATCTTACCACATCATCAGGTCAAAGGACATGATGATGGCTTTACAAAGAACACCAATAACCAATCGACCAAGTTCCCTTACAAATAAAGACCACTACTCCAGGAAGCCGGAGAACCCACTTCCTGCCCATTTATCATTCTTTTTAAATTTTAATTTCGTTTCCCTCTCTCTTTCCCATGCTCAGACTTAGGCTTTGCCTACTAACCAAGTTAGCACCCATAGATTCCTATCCTGTTTAGTTCACACTCATGCCAATGTTTACGGTAGAAATGCTGTTGCAGTTGTTGTGTTGTTCTCCTCTGCTCTTCTTCATGCCAACAGTTCGCCGACATCGAGTCATCAAACTTTGACATCAGGGGGATATGTAGCAGAGTCTCCACACGACCATTCCCTTGTCAGTGAGACACACTGACGAAACCAGGGTTATGGATTTCCAAACCAGTGCTGAAAGGCCAGGCAGGCCTTGGAGGAACTGGTTCACAATTCTGAACAGAGGATTTATCCCCAAAACAGACATTTAATGGATTACAAACGTCTCACAAAGACAATACTGCTTATTGGACACTAAAAGGATTGGAACTGTTTGAATTTCTCTTTAAATGCTGTGTTGATGTAATGTGTTTTAATGTAACTCCCTCCCCTTTGTTACAAATAACTCATTCTTGGTATCCAGATGTTCGTGCAAAACTAACATTTACATTTCTGAATGTTACATTGTTAGTTATTGAAGTCAAGAGCGTCCACTGACATTTGAAACATACACACTCAAGACCCTTTCACACCTACATGCCAATTCCAGCATGGGACCATCTTCAGATAAGGAATGACCATCTTCAGATAAGGGGAGACCAAACCCCCTTACTTTACCTAGTATAAAAGTACCAAACTTAGAATTCTTCCCCCTCTTTCGTCCGGATCATTCTGAGGATCGCAACCTTGGAGTGATCTGTTATATTGAGCAAACAACCATTCAACTGAACCAAGGACCATAACGGAAGTTAAGGAACACTTCCTTTTATTTCTTGGACAACAACCACAAGGAAGATCAACCCTACCTTTCTTCAACGGACAAAGTAACTGTGACTGGCTAATTTCTTACGCGTAGACATTGGCATAGTGTGGTGAAATGTAACTTGATTTAAGTTTAGTCTTCCTGTCGTTAGCATAGCTTAGCATAACTGTCCTTTGTCTACTACTAGGCCAATCCTTCCCCTTTCCCCTGTCTTCTGTCCGTCATTTTCGGTATAAAAACACTGTATCGTTATACAACTAACCTACATAAATTCTGGTATTTGTTTCATCAATCCATTTGCTTTAAATAAACCTTTTTGTATAAAATTCCCCGTTATCGGATCTGCGCTAATTCTAAGGAACACATGACTTCAGGTTATGAGACTGATCAAGAGGCTATTATATACTTTATTCATCCAAAAGGTTTTCCTCAATTCCTTTACAAAAATAGAGGTGGTGCCCTGTTTATTAGATATTCAACAAGATATGAGATACATCCATTCCTTTCGTAGCATGCTTGTGAACCAGGTTCACACACAGTTACACTTCCCAATGGTGGAATCAACTCCCCACCTCCATCAGAAGCACAGATTGCCTTCTCACCTTCAAGAGAAGGCTTAAAACTCACCGATTTAAAGAATTTAATGGCACTTAGGAATAGTATGGCATTCACAATCGTTGTGTTATGCATTTATAGCTCTTCCCTTGGCACTTATTGGTTCTCATGATGTATGATTCATGATCTGTGTTCAGGGTCTATCACGTTGCTATGCTCAATGACTGATGCTCTTTGTAAAAACTCTCTCTTGTAAGTCGCTTTGGATAAAAGCGTCCGCTAAATGAATAAATGTAAAAGTGAGAAGAGTGAGAATTGTAGGAGGCCGAGGGAGAGGACGTGGAAGTGAAGAAACAGGAGAAAGAGAAGGAAGATGACACAGAGGTGAAGAAAGAGGAGAAAGAGGACGTGGAGCTGTAGAAGTAGGAGGAAGAAGACATGGAGTTGAAGAAGTGAGAGGGTTAGAGGAAGTTAGAGGAAGAGGACAAGGAGGAGCAAGAAGAGGACGAGGAGGGGAAAGAGGAAGGATAAGTGTTAAATATGAGCCTGTGACGCTCTTACGTTGTCCAATGTGTGTTTATATTGTTCAGCCAATCAGTGGCATCAGGTGGATATATACGTGTGATGTAATCACGCACCTTTCTCTTCAGTTCAAGCATTTCCCAGTGAGTGGTCATGCTCAAGTATGAATAAAGAAAAACTAACTTTGAATTAGCTCCGTTCATTATTTCGCCACGCGTGTAAAGTGTAAAGTATGCGCAAGTTCTGATACCTTAACAGTAAGAAGAGTAACAAATTGATCAACTGATGACACCAGAGCTACAATAGTGGACAATGTCATCAACCATGGAATGACCTGGAGGGAAGCTGGCCAACGAGTTCAGCCTAAATTGAGTTCTTTTCTGCCTGGTGCTGGAAAGTGTACCACCACCATCCTCATCAACAGGTAGTCATTTTACAGGCAATGGAGGAGGCATGTGGAGATATTGATCAGGTATCATGTCAGGCCTGGATACGGCATTCAAGGAGATAATTTCCCCGGTGCCTTGGACTGGAGGATATCTCATGCGATGTGGACGAAATTTTGTGGCCGGATCCAGAAAGACGACATGATGTACGCTGATTGTTGTTGTGAATTTTTTGGTGAAATTACTATTTTGTGTTCTGACTTTGTTTTGGTTTTGATGAGTGTGAATAAACACCAATACTTGAAGTTTGGATCCTTGTATGTTTACATGACACTATGACAAAAGTATGACCTCAAATGGACATTTGTACACAGAGAAAGCAAAAGACAGATGTGTTTTGTATTCATACCATCAGTGTGTAATTGGCACATTGTGTGCTTAGTAGATGATGGCTTGTGTTTACTGTTTGATACAAAAACAACATTTTTATGAAGGCGTGAAGAGTTTATCTAGCTGTGTTCGCTTTTGCAAGAGAACTAAAATGTTTTGATAATTGGGTGAATGGTTTTCTTATTTGTGCGTAGATTTTTGCAAAAATAGCCAATAGTTACAAAAAAATGTGCTTAAGCAATCAGAAAAAACTGTAAGACATCTGTACAGTTTTTTTATTGCTTAAACACTAAAATTAAAAGTAGTACACTATGAGCAAAACCTTACACCCAAGAAGCAAAACATCAGCCCATATTTGCACAACTATAAGGACATTGTCAACTTCACACTTGTTGCAAAACTCTACACACAGTGATTTTCAAAACACTTAACATACATACACACAAAAATCTATCATTAAGTCCAAATCACTGACTGTCAAATTACCACACCTTTCAACCAACTGGTTCACCACAGTCATCAGGTGTGCAAAAACTTGTTTGCTTAATTGTAGACACACCAATCAGGTCTATAAGCACTATAAAAAGCAGCAGGTGAGTTAATCGGTCTTCAAGCACAATGGAAAGAGTCAGAGAAAGAGTAAAACAAGGAGGAGAACAAGGAAGACGAGAACAAGGAGAAAGAGGAGGAGAAAAAGGAGGATGAGGAGGAATCAACAGAGGAAGAGATGAAGGCTGTGCTGGAGGTAGAGGTGGAGGAAGACAAGAAGATGCTCAAAGAGGACCGAATCTGACAAGTGACTGCAACACTGTTTGACCACATAGACAACCAGGGCGTCAGATGGCTCAAAGGGTTAAGGCGTTGGCCTCATAATCGGAAGGTTGTGAGATCGATCCCCGGCTGTGGCTATGTAATGTTGTGTCCTTGGGCCCCACTTGCCTCAGGGAAAATGGCCCTGTAGTCGCTTTGGATGAAAGCGTCTGCTAAAAAAAATAAGAAAACATATTCAAATCTATCAAGTGCTTTTTGAGTGCAATTTCGAAAGGGTGAAGCTACTGTGGCATGATTATGCAGAGGTATGTATTGACTTTAGCAGTGTGATCTTTGCATACTGTCTTGTAATATGTATACTAGATCTACACTGAACCATTTTGCCCGCCACTGTTTTTCAGGGGGTTTTACAAATGGATGGAGAGGAGATCGAGCATGAGTTCATTTATGTAGATGAGGCGTAAAATGACATTTTGTTACAGTATTATGAATCTCCATGTCAACATTTTGGGCATGTTGAGAAAGAGTGTCTTTCAGTCTGCAACATTGGTCTCGTTTGGTGAATTTAGATTATATTTGTGCTTTGTTCATAGTAGCCTACTCCCTAATCATAGGGAAGTAGAAGTGCTAAAAGTGTTTTAGGTTTATCACAGCAGAGTGTAACTCGTGCAAACAATGTATAGTAATGTGAAGTAATGTGTGTTTCGTATGGTAACAATGTGTGGTTTTTCAAAAGAAGTCTATAGTTTTTACAAGAGTGTTTAGTTTTGCAAAGGATCTGTAGTGTTTTGCTAGTTGTGGGTGTGGTTGTGCTAATTGTGTGTAGTGTTTTGACAACACGGGCCCTGTTTTGAAAATCGTGCTTAAGCAATAAAAAAAAACTGTATTAGGCTGAGAGCCCTTTGTACTGTCGGCTACTAGTCTGAACATCAATGCCACAGCTTGGTATAGTCATGTACATGAGAGTCTCCTCTACAAGACTCTGCAATGGCTCCAAATTCTGAGATGGGGTATTTTTTTTAATCGACCTTATGTCTGAGGAGTGCCCTTGTTTTGGAGCTAAATTCAGGCAACCTGTAGCTCCCAGCACTGCAGTTACAAACTCAAACATGGAACTCCAGATGCCAAACGACCACAGTAAAATCTTGGCACTCCCCTCACTAAAATTCATATTTCCAGATGAGTTTTTCAGTTGGTTAGCAACCTGCCCCTCAAATTGTAGCCAATACCTGTGTGAATATCATCTTGTATGTGGCAATGAGGTTTTCCCCTTTTAAGACGTCTGTATTAGGCTGAGAGCCCTTTGTACTGTCTGCTACTAGCCTGAACACCAATTTGGAGCTGTGGCATATAGTCATGTACACGAGAGTCTCCTCTACAAGAGGTGCAATGGCTCCAAATTCTAGTATAGTAGTATTTTTTTTTTATCGACCTTATGTCTGACGAGTGCCTGTGATATACCGAATTCTATTCTATAAATTCTGTTGTAAATTATCAGTTCTTATACAGTAGTTAAACAATTTGTTTAAATAGTATGAACATTATTAATGATCAAAAAATGTATGTCATTAAATTAGTGCTCCGTAACATGTGTTTTTTTGGTTTCTAATTTGAGGATCGTAAACATGACAACGAATCCCGACGGTTTGCTGTCTCATTGTAGCTTGACCAACCTAGCTAGCTCTAAGCAGCTAGCACTAGTAGCTAGTTAGTAGCTGGACATAGTACTGTGAACCTGTGATTTACCAAATTCTAACTGTAACTATCTAACTTGGAATGCACAAAACATGCACAAAATTATACTGGCTTTTGTTTTACAGTGGTACAAGTGTTATGTGTTTGAAATTCATAAAACATTTCAATTTTGAGTATACTTGTACTTTGATTTTTACACTAAATTTACAGTTGTGTTTTTACATAGATTAAACAACAAATTTAGCCAATCCCAAATTTAAGTAGGCATCTGTATTAAAGGTGTTATGGAGGATGTTTGGGTTGTTAGGTGGCTCTTAAAAGAGCCTTTGGTCCTTTATAGGCAGGAGAATGATTTGAGCTTATAATATTTTAATCATTGCGAAGTGAAGTCTGAAGACAGATGCACTTACATTTTTTTAAGGGACGAATAACTGCCTACTATTGGCCAGTTCATAAAATGACGGGAACATGCTACAATTTACCACATGGTGGGGGAGGGGCACAAGAGGGTGACAGAATATGATCTTATTGGATATTAATCAGAGTGAACAATCCAGTTACATCTGGCTAAGCACCCTCCCCCCAGCAACGTACACACACCCCCAGCAACACATTGTAACTCTCACAAAAATTAAGCCAATCAGTACTTTGTTTCTGTCAAACCCTCCCCCTTGCCAGTGAAGAGATTTTAGTTCAAATCTAATAATTTATTGCTGACAGATTACAAGCAAGACAACATGAGCTGCAGCAAAGAGACAAAGACTGATGGTGGTAATGTATTCAAAGAATGTGAAATATTAGGTGTAGAGTTGTATAATTTATCAGGAAAAAAAGTTAGAATTGATGTTAAGATGTTGACTAATAAGGTCTTGTTTGAGAATAACAGGTTTGTGTCTTTAATGGTGTAGGTACAGTGATCCACAGTGTTGTAGATGTTTTGTTTTACAACTTTGCTTTACATGTTATACATGTAGTATATTGTACCATACAGCTGTACATTTGTCTAAAATCACTTGAATCTGTACATACCCTGTATATTCTGATTATACTGTTCATACTATGTATATTCTGAGTATACCCATATTTATTATATTCTGTTGAATTAACTGTTTTGCACTTCTGGTTGGATGCTAACTGTATTTCGTTACCCTGTACTTGTACCTGTGTAATGACAATAAAGTTGAATCTAATCTAATCTAATGTTGATAGTCACAGGGCCCTTGAGAGGAGGGTAAGTACATACATCATGCGAGCATTGTCTAAGAACCGTAGATGTATAAATCTGATGTATAAAGAAAGGGCCGCTTTTACATTTATATTTATTCATTTAGCAGACGCTTTTATCCAAAGCGACTTACATACATACTGTCTTTTTCACACCTGCCTTTAATTAGCTACACATTTTCCAGGAGCTTGCTCGATCGCCTATTTACCAGGGGTCAGGGAATAATTTTCCAGTATCCCATATTGGCTTAATTGGGTTAACTGTTTTTTTGATTCCCTCTGAAAAATTAGTTAGGTTTCTTATTAAATGTACATATTAAATACTTGATGTTGTTCTTGAAACAGTTGTGTCGTGTCATTAGTAAATGTATATGTTATGTATTATGTTTCAATAGCATAATGATATGAATAGAATATTCAAGTGTGTACTATCGCTCCCGTCACTGCAGGTACAAGCTCAAACGTTGAACTCCATAGGTGTTTAGGAAGCTACTCAGTACTCACTGAGAGACTCGCACCCCCACTATTTGATTTAATACTCCCAGATCCGTTTTTCAATTAATGACACAAACTATCACTCAAATTGTAGCCAATCCCTGTCTGAATACCGTCCTGTATGTGGCATTGGGTTTTTAACAGTTAAAGACGTCTGGAATTAGCCAAGTCGTCTTTACATAGTTGGCAAATAACCTAAACTTCAATTCCACAACCTTAACTTGATATCAATCTGTTCAGGAAAGTCTCTTCTACATGACTGGGAAAACGTTTTCCAGCTGTGACTTTTGAGATATTTTAATTTAAACTGCTCTACAATGGAATTCTGTGTTTCGGATTTTTTGAGCTCCAGGGACGCCTGACAAAAGAAAACTGTTTGGCGTGGAGAGCGTTTTATAACTGTTAATGTGATGTGTTGATAAAATACCAGTTAAACTACCAGCATTCCACAGACAGACACATTTAGCATGGGCACTTATATACAAACATAATTTCTCTCCTCATAATTTTTTAATTTGGAACAACAAATACATATTATACAAAAGAAAGTCCTTATTTTTCCCTCACTGGTTTGACAAGAAAATCCTACTGGTGGGTCAGCTTTTTGATGAAAATGGACATTTGCTGAGATACAATGACTTCAATCACAAACACAATCTTGCTGTGACTCCCAAAGAATATGCCATTGTTTTCGATGCTGTGACCAAAGAAATGTGTGAACTTTTTAAGACTGCTGCTGTTGATGAAAATTTGTCCTTACTGACTGTGACTGACACCACCATCGGAAAAGCTTGTTTTACTCCTGTCCGCAAAAAAAAAAAAACAGAAGGATTCGTGCTTTATTTCAACTAGAAGTCATTTCTGTGCCCTCTGCTATTTTTTACTGGAGAAACTTTGTCCCTGACACTATATGGAAAAAAGGATGGACTATGAATCAAACATTCTTTATAAATAACAAAATGAAAGATGTTTCTCTTAAATTAATTCACAGCATTTACCCCACAAATCAATTTAAGACAAAATATATAAAAACGATTGACCCTAACTGTACTTTCTGTAAAGAACACCCTGAGACGATCAGTCATCTTTTTTGGGAATGCACTGTTATTAAAACATTTTGGAAAGAATATCTACAATTTATAAAAGATCACATTGACTCAAATTTTAGTTTAACATTTGAACATATAATTTTTGGTTTTCATGATATGAAGGTAGACATTAATAAGAAAATGGTTATTAATGTAATTATAATATTTGGCAAATTCTACATACATAAAAGCACATTTTCATCAGCATTATCCATTTTTTTCCCAGTCCTAATCAAACAAATTGAAGCATATTTGTGTGCCGTTTCCAAAATCTTGAACCAAAAGGCTGTGGTCACATATGGAAGTTGTGTATCCTTGAATATTTTTGATGTATGAAATGTAGATGTTTAGGCTTTGTCACTGTATGTGCCTCCCCCTGGCATTCTGTTATTCTATTGTTCTGTTGTCATATATAGGATGTTTGTTCGTGTTCTGTAATTTCTTATTGCATCAATAAAAAAAAAAAAAAAAAGAAAAAACAATATAGACCATTTTGACTTGATTTGGACGTTGACGGGGGACTGAGTGACGTCACAGGCCAGAAAATGTAATTTTGAATTAGATTAGATTAGATTCAACTTTATTGTCATTACACAGGTACAAGTACAGGGCAACAAAATACAGTTAGCATCCAACCAGAAGTGCAAAAC
This sequence comes from Neosalanx taihuensis, assembly GCA_030340665.1. NCBI lineage: Eukaryota > Metazoa > Chordata > Actinopteri > Osmeriformes > Salangidae > Neosalanx > Neosalanx taihuensis. The sequence goes on along the minus strand of CM059303.1, from coordinate 7,693,550 downwards.
AGTTAATATAACAGAATATAATAAATATGGGTATACTCAGAATATACATAGTATAAACAGTATAATCAGAATATACAGGGTATGTACAGATTCAAGTGCTTTTAGACAAAGCAGAAATTACCGGGTAGCATGTATATACAGTTAGTGCAAATGATGCATTAAGCAGATGTGCAAAATGAACAAAGTTAACAAAATGAACAGATGTGCAAAGTGAACAAAATGTACAGGTTCAGATTCAGATTCAGATTACTTTATTAATCCCGAGGGAAACTCCTTTGTATCAACGGCACACAGTCTCGCAAAGCACACAAGGGTAAGGGTGTGGGGTAAAAGATTAGAAAGTGTACACAAAGATAGGGGGTGGGGTCAATAAGTAAAAAGTAAAAAATGGTGGGTGAGGTGAATCCTCCCAGGGAGCATAATGATTATGTACAGAAGCTATACATTTAGCAGAAACTATACATTTACAATTATACAGTATTGGTCTTGTATAATATACAGTATTATATTAGAATGTACATGATTTTCAGTTTTTGTACAGAATGTGCAGAATGTACAGCAGAATATACAGGATGTCCAGGATAAAGTGCAGGTTACAGACTATACCCTTATAATCTATACAATTCAATTACAATTATGCAAGTAATTGTGATGTACAGGATTTACAGTTATTTGCAGCATATACAGGATATACAGGATTTGCAGGTTATTAGCAGAATATACATGGTTATATACAGTTGTACCAGAATATTGCCAAATATGTAGTTATGTTACAGAAGTTGTGTCAGACTATTGCCTAATGTCCCTTGTTATATCCCTGGATGTTATGCTATTTCACAGGATATACAGTTGGCTTACAAACTACTGGTGTGAGAATTGTAAAGTTTGATGGCCACAGGCAGGAATGACTTCCTGTGGCGCTCCGTGGTGCATTTCGGGAGGATGAGTCTCCCGCTGAAAGTACTCCTTTGTCCGACCAGCACATTGTGGAGTGGGTGGGAGGTACTGTCCAGGATGGCGTTGAGTTTGGCCAGCATCCTCCTCTCCGACACCACTGCCAGAGAGTCCAGCTCCACCCCCACAATGTCACCATCCTTCCGGATAAGTTTGTTGAGCCTGTTGGCATCTGCTGCCCTCAGCCTGCTGCCCCAGCAGGCAACAGCATAGAGGATAGCACTGGCTACCACAGACTCGTAGAACATCCTTAGCATTGTCCGGCAGACATCGAAGGACCTCAGCCTCCTCAGAAAGTAGAGGCGGCTTTGGCCCTTCTTGTAGACGGCTTGAGTGTTCTATGCCCAGTCCAGTTTGTTATCCAAGTGAACACCAAGGTACTTGTAATCCTCCACGGTGTCCACACTGACCTCCTGAATGTGGACAGGGGTCACTGTTGTCCTGGTCCTTCTCAGGTCGATGACCAGCTCCTTGCACTTAGCTGCATTAAGCTGCAGATGATTTCGCTCACACCATGCGACAAAGTTCCCCACCACAGTCCTGTACTCGGCCTCCTCCCCGTCACTGATACAGCCCACCACAGCAGAGTCATCAGAGAACTTCTGAAGGTGGCAGGACTCTGTGTGGTAGCTGAAATCCGTGGTATAGATGGTGAAGAGGAAGGGGGAGAGGACGGTTCCCATGGGAGCCCCAGTGTTGCTGACAACACTGTCCGACACACAGTGCTGTAAGCGCACATGTTGTGGTCTGCCAGTCAGGTAGTCTACAATCCAGGACACCAGGGAGGTATCCACCTGCATCGCTGCCAGCTTCTCACCCAGCAGAGTTGGCCGGATGGTGTTGAAGGCACTGGAGAAGTCTAGGAACAGGATCCTCACAGTGCTTGCCGGCTGGTCTAGATGAGTATAACAGTGGTCGAGCAGGAAGAGGATGGCATCCACTACTCCCAGCCGGGGCTGGTAGGCGAACTGAAGGGGGTCCAGGAAGGGTCCGACCATGGGCCGCAGCTGTTCCAACACCAGTCTCTCCAGGGTCTTCATAACGTGGGAGGTCAGTGCCACCGGTCTGTAATCCTTGGAGCCGCTGGGGCGCGGCGTCTTCGGAACAGGGACGAGGCAAGATGTCTTCCACAAGACAGGGACTCTCTGGAGACTCAGGCTCAGGTTGAAGATGTACTGCAGCACACCACACAGCTGGGGGGCACACGCTTTCAGCACCCTAGGGCTCACGTCGTCAGGGCCAGCAGCCTTCAGGGCCAGCAGTCAGGTGGTGCAGTAACAGATGTGCAGATGTGCAAAATGGACAGATAGTGCAATAACAACTCACATATGCAAGTGGTGCAAAATGTACAAACAGAAATGTGCAAATATAGGGAGGCGGGGGTTCTATGGGGGGTGGGGGTTATATAGGGGGGCGGGGGTCTAGTGGAGTTCAGGAGTGTCACAGTTCTGGGGAAGAAGCTGTTCCTCAGTCTGCTGGTTCTAGACCGGAGACTCCTGAGGCGCCTGCCGGAGGACAGGGGGGCAAACACTTTATGGGCGGGGTGTGAGGAGTCTCTTCGGATGCTGTGAGCTCTACGTAGACAGCGCTTCCTCTGGATGTCCTCAATGGACGGAAGAATAGTCCCAGTGATGCGTTGGGCGGTTTTCACCACCCGCTGCAGTGCCTTGCGCTCAGCGACTGTGCAGTTCCCGTACCACACTGTAACACAGTTTGTCAGGATGCACTCGATCGCACAGCGGTAGAAGTTCACCATGACAGCTGAGGACAGGTGGTGTTCTCAAGAAAAAGAGACGCTGGTGAGCCTTCTTGATCAGGCCGGAGGTGTTCCATCCAGGACAGGTCATCCGAGATGTGGATCCCCAGGAACTTATAGCTGGAGACACGCTCAACGGCCATCCCGTTGATTTGAATGGGGTCGTGCGTGTCTCCCCTCTTCTTCCTGAAGTCCACGATAAGCTCCTTGGTCTTTGTGGCGTTGAGGAGCAGGTTATTGTCACCACACCACATGGCCAGGTGCTGCACTTCCTCTCTGAAGGCTGTCTCATCGTTGTTAGTGATGAGGCCGATCACCGTGGTGTCATCAGCAAACTTGATGATGGAGTTAGATCCATGCATTGGATTGCAGTCATGGGTGAAGAGAGAGTAGAGGAACGGGCTGAGCACACATCCCTGTGGTACACCTGTGTTGAGTGTGATGGTTTTAATTACTGAAAACCCTTAACAGCACAAATGATAATTTTTACGGCACAAACCAGCACAAACCTAGCACAAACGAACAGCAGTGCTATTTTAATATTTTGAACAAGACGGGGGGCCAACTTCACACAGGTGTGTAAATGAGCTCCATCCAAAGTCGCTGTCGACTAGCCTCTTTTCCACAAACAGCTGACTAACGGAAGTAGCTTCGAGGTCAAATTAAAAACCTTTAAAAACGTCTAAATTTCGCACATTTTGTTTAGATTATTGTGCACACGTATTTTAGTATAGTTACTATGTAATTTAATTCCATAATTTCCCCAGGAATAACTATTAAAACGTATTTCGTAAAAAACGCTCAAACGGGTTTGTCCTCCCTAATAATACATTACTGCTAAATTTAAACCCCCAAGCTAGCAAAAATAACAACAAACTAAGTCTTTGGATAGTTTATGTGTGTGTTTTTCACGTTTAATATAATATTTAGAACGTACCGGTTTTTATGCCGGTCGTATCATTTTATTTTGTTGTATTTATCCTCCACACCTTTAAGGCCGGTCCGGAAAATAATGTCTAACATTAAACTGGTCCGTTGCGGAAAAATTATAGGGGACCATAGCGTAAAGGCCTTTGTATGTATATCAATGTTGGGGACCGCTGGCCTATAGGTCAAAACCTACACTCCCATACAGTAGGAGACGGCAATGCCTCTTAAACGCAATCTGACTAACTCAACAGAAGAAGATTTTCGCCATACCGGAAGCTGAATATTTCAACATGGCGTTGGACGGAATGGACCATGTAAGTGCTTTTCTGTTGTAAATTATCAGTTCTTATAGTTAAACAATTTGTTTAAATAGTACGAACATTATTAATGATAAAAAAATGTATGTCATTAAATTAGTGCTCCGTAACATGTGTTTTTTTGGTGTCTAATTTGAGGGATCGTTAACATGACAACGAATCCCGACGGTTTGCTGTCTCATTGTAGCTTGACCAACCTAGCTAGCTCTAAGCAGCTAGCACTAGTAGCTAGTTAGTAGCCCGACATACTACTGTGAACCGTGTAGCTACAGTAGCTACTAAACTGTTGTGTTACTGGATGGCATTCGTTAACTTCGTTGATATGCACGAATAGCAGAATATTGAAATCTTTACCGTGGTTGGGAAATCGGTAGCTCTAACCTGTATATTGAAGCCAAACTAGTCACAAGTTAAAGTCAAACTAGCTAAGCTAAGCTAGGGACGAAAAACAATTTGGAGAGAAATGCGGGTGTCTCAAAATTAGGCTTACAAGAAGTTCTAGCTGAATAGTGCAAATATTACCGTACTGGCAGGCTAGTTATGTAAAAAAAAGAAAGAAAAGAAAAAAAGATCTGTTTAAAAAGGTTTTTAAGTTTACTTCCGTCAAATTTAGCCTCAGATGGGTGACGGTATCTTTAGCTACTCCATACAGAACAATAACATATTTTCTTACATATGAATTGGCAGTGTACTTAAAGATATAAATGTGGCGGAATACAGGTGCTTGTCATCTTATTAGAATATCATTAAAAAGTTGATTGATTTCACTAATTCCATTCCGAAAGTCAAACTTGTATATTATATTCTGAAGCTCTTTTGTAAACCTCTCTTGTAAGTCGCTTTGGATAAAAGCGTCTGCTAAATGAATAAATGTAAATGTATATTCAGTCATTACACACAGACTGATATATTTCAATTGTTTATTACTTAAAATTGTTATGATTATAACAATAACAATATAAACATTTGAGGAAAATCCCCAATTCAGTATCTCAGAAAATATGAAAATGACTTAACACCAATAGAAAGAAAAGATTTTTTGCAGGAAATGTTGGCTAACTGAAAAGTATGAACATGGAAAGTAGCATGAGAGAGCATGTATAGCTCTCTATTTAGTTTGGGCTCCCTTTGCCTGAATTACTGCAGCAATTCGGCGTGGCATGGAGTAGATCAGTCTGTGACACTGCTCATGTGTTATGAGAGCCCAGGTTGCTCTGATATTGGCCTGGAGCATGGTTGGGTCAGTCATATTGCATCTGTCTCTTCACGATACCCCATAGATTTTCTAAGAACAGGGATACACCAGGTTACACCAGGTTAAACCAGGTACTGGTAGCTGTGGCACAGTGTCCTGTTGTAAAATGAAATCTGCAACTCCATGAGTTGGTCAGCAGCAGGAAGCATGGAGTGCTTTAAAACTTCCTGTTTTGTGTTGACCTCGGACCAACACCAGCAGATTACACGGCACTCCAAACCATCTCAGACTGTGGAAAATTTACACGGGACCTCAAGCAACATGGATATCCAAAGGAAATGCAACTGTATTTTCATAAGCAAACATAACTTTGGACCACTCGGCAGCAGTCCAGTCCTTTTTGTCTTTAGCCTAGGCGAGACACTTCTGATGCTGTCTGTTGTTCAAGAGTGGCTTGACACAAGGAACGCGACAGCAGAAACCCATGTCTTGAATACATCTGTGCATAGTGGTTCTTGAAGCACTGATTCCAGATGCAATCAACTCTTTGTGAATCTCCCCCACTTTTTTGAATGGGTTTACATACACTTGTAAAGAACATAAGGTCACGGCTGTCTTGAGTTTCCAGTTATTTCTAAAACTCTGATTTATTTCTGATAGAGTGATTGGAACAGATACTTCTGTCACAAAAAAACATTCATGAAGTTTGGTTCTTTTATGATTTTATTATGGGTCAACTGAAAATGTTACCAGATCTGCTTGGTCATAAATATACAAACAGCAATGCTAATATTTGGTTACATGTCTCTTGTCTCCACAAGCTTCTGGTTGAATCTTGTTGCAGTTCAGTTAAATTTGTTGGCTTTCTGACAGACTAGTTTTTTCAGCATTGTCCACATGGTCTCAATGAGGTTTAAGTAAGGATTTTGGGAAGGCCATTGTAAAACCTATTGTAGCCTGATTTAGCCATTCCATTACCACTTTTGATGTGTGTTTGGGGTCATTGTCTTGTTTGAACACCCAACTGCGCCCTAGACCCAAAGTTCGGGCTGATGATTTCAGGTTATCTTGAAGAATTTGAAGGTAATCCTCCTTCTTCATTATCCCATTTACTCTCTGTAAAGCACCAGTTCCACTGGCAGCAAAACAAGCCCACGGCATAATGCTACCACCACCGTGCTTGACGGTAGGCATAGTCTTGGGGTTAAAGGCCTCAACTTGTCTCCTTCAAACATATTGCTGGGCATTGTGACCAAACAGCTGAATTTTTGTTTTGTCAGACCAATGAACTTTCCTCCAGAAGGTCTCATATTAGTCCATGTGATCAGCAGCAAACTTCAATCGGGCCTTAAGGTGCTGATTTTGAAGCAAGGGCTTCCTTCTTGCACGGCAGCCCTCAGTCCATGGCGATGCAAAACACGCTTGACTGTGGATACCGACACCTGTGTTCCAGCAGCTTTTAATTCTTGGCAGATCTGCTTGTTGGTGGTTCTCGGTTGACTCTTACATTTACATTTATTCATTTAGCAGATGCTTTTATCCAAAGCGACTTACAGTCAGCACAGGGACATTCTCCCTGAGGCAAGTAGGGTGAAGTGCCTTGCCCAAGGACACAATGTCACATAGCCACAGCGGGGGCTCGATCTCACAACCTTCCGTTCATGAGGCCAACGCCTTAACCATTGAGCCATCTGACTTCCCCCTCTTCACCCTCCATTTTTTCCCTGATCGTGGCAGTGACAAAACGGCACCATGCACTTTATACTTACAAATTATTGTTTGCACTGTTGCTCTTGGGACCTGAAGCTGCTTTAAAATGAACTAAACCTTAAAGTCTGCACTTCAATTCCGTTGTAGTTGTTTAATTTCAAATCCAATTTGGTGGCATGCAGAGCCCAAATCACGAAGATGATTGTCCAAATATTTATGGGCCTAACTGTATACTACGGGTGAGGGGGGGGGATGTACACTGTACTGAAATTGCTGAAAGTGACACACAGTGTCAAAATGTCTTGTGCAGAGTGCAGTGGGATTGACTGGATGGGGGGTGGGGTCACTCGCCTCAAGCTCCTCGAAGTGGAGGTCCTCAAGGGTCGTTAGGTTGCATCTTATCACCTTCTTCTCAGCTCACTTGAGGTCCTGGGAGAGGGTGGTGCCCAGGAAGCAGAAGGACTGTTTAGCTTGAGGTTGTTCTGGCTACACCAGGTTATCAACTTTCCACATAAAGTTAGGCTCATCCCCACCAGAGATGAGCCCAATCAGGGTGGTTTCATCTGCCAACTTCAAGCGCTTGACAGATAATTTTCAGTTCAGGAGTTCAACGGTAATTGGACCTAATGGTAGTCCGTCCGAATATTCTACATTTGAATATATATTCGAATAGTGTTTAAAAAACAAATTTCAAATCTGAAAATTAATATTCACATATTATATTATTAATATAATATAAATATAATATATTCATATTAGGAGAAAAAAAACAGAGGCGAGACTGTTTGAGACTGCCATATTTGGGACAAGAATTGCAACCTTAAATTTATTGCACAAAACTTTTGATCAACAGTCAGCATTTGTTTATAGTTGTCGTTCATTTAAACTGCTATAAGCAGAGAGCGTGACAGTGCGCGAGAGAGAGAAAGATAGTGATAGAAGTGCGTGTGTGCGAGCGAGAGGCCAAGGTCTGCGCTCTGGGCCGTTAGTTCATCTATTTATTTTTGTGTAGGTAATACGTTGTTAAATATGTTTAAACTGATATTACCTATACTGTATAATACAAGTTGTTATGTCTCGTTGTATTAATTTGTCTGTTATTGACGTGCCTAATGCGCAACCAGGAAACTTGAATATATATTCGTTTTTTTATGGAATACTCGAATGTCATTTTTGAGCAGTTTTGACAGCCCTACTATACACCCGCAATATTTGGGGACTATCACATTGCTACAAAAGTGAGTACACCCCTCACATTTCTGCAGAGATGTTATTATAATGTTTAATTGAACAACACTGAAGAAACATCACTTTGACACAATGAAAAGTAGTCTATCTAAAGCTTATATAGCAGTGTAAATTTATTTTTGCCCTAAAAATAACTCAAAATATAGCCATTAGTAGCTAAACCCCTGGTAACAAAAGTGAGTACACCCTAAAGTGAAAGTTCCTGAAGTGTCAATATTTTGTGTGGCCACCATGATTATGCAGAACCGCCTTAATCCTCCTGGGCATGGATTTCACCAGAGCCTCACGGGTTGCCACTGGAATGCTCTTCCACTCCTCCATGACAACATGACAGAGTTGGGGGATATTCGAGATCTTGTGCTTCTCCACCTTCCGCATGAGGATGCCCCAAAGATGTTCTATTGCAGGGGTTCTTAACCTTTTTGACCCTGAGGCCCAATTTTCTCAGTGCAGAGTGGCCCGGGGCCCATTAAATGAGTGATTCTATAATTAGGGGTACATTTCAGAACAGTTGACAGGAGTAACACAGTTGACAGGACACATTAGGAATGTGTAGCACAACTGCATGTAACACAGTTGACATTTCCTCAACTTTTTGGCCTTTGTGCAAGCTAAAGATGTTGAAAATGTCACCACATGATCATGATCAAGTCATATTTATGTGTGCTATATTACATTTTTGTCATTAAAAAAATCTCAAATAAGTACGCAAGAAAATGTTGGTAACACAGTTGACGAACAATTAATCCACTCCACGTGTAGACAATAATTTTGATGATTATTGACAAGGAGGAGTTGAAATTTACCACATTGTCTTCAAGGTTCCCACCAAAAAGGATGTACCTTCCAGCAATGTGAGTCATGTGACTTTGGAGCAAACCATTGCTTATTTATAGGGGTTTTATCAATGGGTAACACAGTTGACAGTGATTTCTTGGACACACATAAAGTGCATATTTTCATGTATTTTTATGTTTAAATAAATTTCAAAACAGGTTTATCATGTTTTAATACTTATTTTTGAACAACTAAAGCTGAAATAATATATAAAAACATGTATTTTATTGTTAAGTTTTAAGAGCAAACTTGACATTTAAGAATTCGGACAGCACAAAACAGCAAATTCCAATATATAATTGAAATTTTTTCAAAAATAAATTATGGAACCTGTTAAATTTTAGTATTAAATGAAAGAGGAATATCATCCAATATCAAATTGGTCATTGTTTGAAATAATGACCAGTAATATTTGGTAAAATTGACAAATACACCCCATGGACTTGAAATGTACCTCTAATTATAGAATCACTCAAATATTAACACTGTAGAGATTAATTGATCTCACTCATTTGTATTCAATAATAGATCAAATCCATGCACAGTTTAACATGCTAACAAGCTAAAACCTTAAGTAGTTAAGTTAAATAAATAATACAATGACATGATAAAATGTGATCACCACAAATATTTGTATTAAGCTTTCATTAACTAGGTGCCGCTGTAGCTTCGAAGGCTTCAAAATGTCATTAGATAGCGTCAGCCCACACTCCACACACTGGGCTCTCGGCTCTTCCTCTCTACCCACGTTCACAAATCCATACGAAATGAAGTCGGGATTGTATTTTGGCACACATTTAGTCTTTTGGGGGTGTCCAGCACCACTTTTGTCTCAATTTTTCCTCTTTAAAAACTTCTCCATCACTAACTAGCTGAATGTCGATCTTCTTCTGTTATTCTGTGAGCTTGTTAAACTGACTAACGCATTACCGACACCATGTGGTCGGAGGCTGCATTATAACTGATCGTCTCATGGATAACATAGCATAGTAGCTCTGGCGTCACCCGAATCCGCGCATACACATTAATTAACATAATATTTAGCAAATATTAGCTCTCTTGTAAGTCGCTTTGGATAAAGCGTCTGCTAAATTAATAAATGTAAATGTAACATCTCTGGTGTATTCAGTTGATAACCTATGCAGTCCCACGGCCCAAGCGGCCCACAGGTGCAAAACTGAAAGTTTCTTGCGGCCCTCTATGTAGTGCTCGCGGCCCAAGTATGGGCCGCGGCCCTATGGTTAAGAATCACTGTTCTATTGGGTTTAGATCTGGAGACATGCTTGGCCAGTCCATCACCTTTACCCTTACCCCTTTAGAAAAGCCGTGGTCATCTTAGAGGTGTGTTTGGGGTCATTGAAAAGCGTCAATGCATCTGCTAAATGAATAAATGTAAATATAAATTGGACAGTCCGGTGTAAAAAAAAAAATGGTCCTGACCGCTATGACTTAAACGTGCCTTAAGTTTTTCCCCACTAGTTAAGACATTTCAGACATTTAGCCTACTTATTAATTCTTAAAGAAACACATGGAAGTTTACTGTAAGAGCTTGTTACCTCATGAGAATGCTCTCCAAAAGAAAGGGATGTTGTTATACCAAGCCAAAAATAGCATAGTTTTATAGGTACGTAGTGAAAAATAGGGTTTTAGCTAAGGTAGTAATGTTAAAGGCTTGCTGACATCTAGCTAAGGTGCGCTGCAGTGAGATGAAAACTTCGGGTAAGTACAGGGACATTCTCCCAGAGGCAAGTAGGGTGAAGTGCCTTGCCCAAGGACACAATATCACATAGCCACAGCTGGGGTTTGAACTCATAACTTTCCGCTCATGAGGCCAACGCCTTAACCCGCTGAGCCATCTGATTCCATACTGAGATGCATAAAAACATGACTTTATGGTCGAAAGATTTTATCGGCTCTTAAACCGTGCAAAAAAACGTAAATAAAAATACAAGCAACTCAAACTAAAGCAAAACAAACATTTAGACAGGGATATTGTCTATGTAGTCAGAATATGGAGAAAGCCTTAAGGATGGGAAAATTTGAACAATACGCACTTGCAAAAGGCAAGCACCCCCTTACTTAATAGCGATCACCCAGGGCTATGAGCATTGAACAATAAACAACTTAATTTATTTATTTTTACGATGTAAAAATGCAGTTTTTGTCTTTGCAGTAGGCACTTGATTGTTTTATATGTATCAATATATGGCCATTCAAGGTACATGCATATTGTATAGTATATTAAACAATATATGCAGTATTTCTCATGTTAATATATTATTTTATACATTTAGACAATGTTTCAATGTATTGTAATTTTTGTTCTGTTATCCCTAATCTTAATATTTAATTTAGTGATTAAAAATGTTTAGTCAATAATGATATGATCATTTTACTATGTACACAATTTTTCAAAATGTCACATTTTTATTGAGCGCTTGTTTTCCCAAGTCGCTAACCTATTAAACTACACAAAAGATTTTCCAGTCTATCCTAGCTATGCTATTAGTTGTATTGTGTCTCTGTGTGCTTTCTGTCACATTTGCTTGAATGAGAAGCCAGCGTCTGTCGAGTCAAAAAAATGCTTTAAAATGCAGATGCAAAACCCCTCTCTTACCAGGGGTCTCCAAGCTAATATTACTGCAGTGAGGGTTAGCTGTTTATCAATTTCTAAATCAGCACAGGTGACTGAGGTCCATTTTAAAAAGTTATCATTTTAACAGGGAAGTCAAACCTCTTAGAGGTTTGCATGATGTTTGCCTGTGTCACCTCAGTAGTGCTATCTGTGGTAGAACATTCTCACACAGATGAGTGGGCAGCTTTATTTGGACATTTAACGTGAAGACTGATGTAATGCTGATAGCGTATTTAACTTGATGTCTTCCCTCTATACTTAGTCTGCTCCGTTCCCAGCGTTTCAAGTTTGGTGCTATGGGACTGGGATTCACAGTGCTGTTCATAATATTAACATCAAACAAGAAAATAATTCCTAAAGAAATTTTGAGTGTGCGTGACTCTGACCCGGGACTCTCCCCCATACATCATTGACACTGTTGAGTAATTTTCAGAATATGACTTCTGTCATTGCTTAGGTATGTGACAGATCAAGCTTTCAACAGGTGTTCATATGCTGATGCACTAGTAGTAGCGTAAACACTAATTTCAGCAGGATTAAAGACGGCTCCACTTGAGCACACTGCCACAGTTTAAGTTTAAGTAGTAAGCAAGCAGTAAACAATAGGCCACTCTGTTTCAGGTAGCACTTTACATTGCAGTTCAGTAGCATAGAGCACCCCTCGAACAGGAAGGATTTCTGTCCAAACCGTGTTTCCAATCATAAAACCAGGTTAACGTGAAGCAGGCTGAGCCCATCCTGAATGTCTACATAGGCATTTTGTGTTGATAAGTGAAGAAATGTGCTCTTGGGAGCAATTCAAAAAAGTGTTTGTTTTCTTTCTTTTTAGTTACTTTCCCGTCACTTTTAACATGGGAGTCCATGAGGCTGTTCATGGGAGCTGCGGCCGAATCTTCGCATGTCAAGCTAAAACAATCAATCTGACAGATAAATTAAAGCAAGTGTGAGCTAGAGGACAAATTTTCCTATGTTTCTATGTATAAATTGTGTCTGTAGTGGTGCATTTGAGGCCACGGTAGTCGAATACATTTTATTTGTTCACAGATTTTTCTCTCTCCTCTCCACTCTAGCGATGACATCACGCACTCTAGCTGTCAAACATTCTCTCCATTGACACCCATTCATTTTTTTGATGTGGTTTTTGGCAATTTTCGGCAAAACTGTTTGCCAAAAGTCTTAGAAAAGATATAGCACACGTCGGGCCGAGCCGCACGTTTTGATACCACTTTTGTGTATATGCGTCAAAAACTGTCAACTCTGTCACTCATGGTAGGTGTTTCGAGCCCAACAAAAACGCGTAAGAATAACTATAATAATAATAATAAAAAACGCTAGTAATAACATAGTGTGCGCCTTGCAGCACGCACACAATTAGCCCACTTTATCTTATGGACCTGATTTGTTTTGGCAGATGGAGATGGAGGACAATAAAGGGGGTTCTGGTCTCAGGCAGTATTATCTTTCCAAAATTGAGGAGTTGCAGGTGAGTTAACAAACATGCTTCCCAAATGACATTGTTGCTGTGCAAAGTAATTGTTGAGAGGAGAAAATCTTCCCTCATGTTTTCTCACGTGTCTCCTTTCTCTAGTTGACCGTGAATGACAAGAGCCAGAATCTGAGACGTCTGCAGGCCCAGCGGAATGAGCTTAATGCTAAAGGTGTGCATTGTACACTCCATTGTTTAGATTTGTAGATAAACATAATGGTTACCATTCCCATATTTAAAGTAAAAAATCCCATGACTATTTCATGGGACTAATCGGGTTGCGCTACACTTTTTTGTTGTCTGTCATTTTAAAGTCAATGGCGGAAAACATTTGGTTAACGTGACCCCTAGGACTAATGTATAACAAACCAATGGGTCTTGTGTTTCCAGTGCGTCTGCTTCGTGAGGAGTTGCAGCTGCTACAAGAACAAGGATCCTATGTGGGAGAGGTAGTAAGGGCAATGGACAAGAAGAAAGTGTTGGTCAAAGTGAGTTTTTCTTTTGTGGCTACTTATCATCCCAAATTAATCACGTCACCAAATCTGACCACAATCTCCTCCCGTAGTCCTCCAGCGTGGACGTTTACCTCATAGACATTATATGAGAGACATGTCTATGGTTTACCTGCCTGCGGGTGAAGAAGTAGCAAAGTGATGAGTGAGGAGATGGACCCCGGTGTACTTAACGGCCAATTTAGATTTTAAAAGCTTCCGAATGGGAGTTTAGATAAAACCATTTCTTTGTAAATACTGCAGTGATGTCGTTCTACCGTAGTACAACAAGTCTGAAGTATCATCTCCGTACAAAGCACATCTTTGCAAACACAGATGCTAAAACCGAGACGAGTTAAAGCCGTGCTCGTCAAACTAGGCTGGCGGAGTGCAGCAGAGCTGGCTCAGTCTGTCAACACGACCACAACAGCTAAGATAACTAATGTTATCACTAAATGGGTCGCAACAGACTGCAGACCCATTAACATCGTTGAAGACAAGGATGACTCGTTATGGATGTTTGATAGTGCCCAATTTCAGAGGCGTGTTTACTACAGTGGCACACAGGTTCCCGTGATGAGCAGGTTAAAAACCACTAATTGCATTGTATGGTTGTTGTTCTGTGAATTAAGATATTCGAATTGGCTGAGATGTCAAGTAAAAGTTTTAGTTTTAAAAAGCCCTAACCACTTTGTCAGACATTTCTTTACTCAACCACTGTAATTGTAAATAGTAGTATTTTAATTGTGTAATTAATCATTATTAATCATAGCCTATATATGTGATTAACTTGATTAATTTTTTGAATCGATTAACAGCCCTACTTATTATACAAACTATTTGTCATTGTGCACAATTCAAGTCTGACCACAGTTTTGTCCATTTTAGGTGCATCCAGAAGGAAAGTTTGTTGTTGATGTAGATAAGAACATTGACATAAATGATGTAAGTATGTATTTGTATTGCATGTTTGGAAAGTATTCAGACATTCATGTTTTCTGGGGAATAACCGGAGTTAGACTGAAATTATTATTTGTCATTTTCAAACATTATAAAATAATGTGTAGAATACATGAAGTGCAAATCATTCCTAAAAACTTTTTTTTTGCTGTGTCCTTTTGAATGTTGGTAAGAAGAAACTAAAATGTATTTTACAAATTATTTATAACAATTTCATATTTTCTTTCTAATCACACAAGGTTACCCCAAATTGCCGTGTGGCTCTCCGCAATGACAGCTACACCCTTCACAAGATCCTGCCAAACAAAGTGGATCCTCTAGTGTCACTCATGATGGTTGAAAAGGTTCCTGATTCCACCTACGAGATGATCGGTGGCCTTGACAAGCAAATCAAAGAGATCAAGGAAGTAATCGAATTGCCAGTCAAGCACCCAGAGCTCTTTGAGGCTCTGGGCATTGCACAGCCGAAGGTGGGTAACTACGCAAAGCTGTGAGTTCTCAACTTTGCATTTTATGTGTTATACTTTGTTAGTTCCACAAAATTGGCATAATTTGGTCTACATCAGTCGATGGTTTGGAAAATATACATTTACATTTATCAGATGCTTTTATCCAAAGCGACTTACAGTAAGTACAGGGACATTTTTCCCTGAGGCAAGTAGGGTGAAGTGCCTTGCCCAATGTCACATAGCCGCAGCCGGGGCTTGATCTCACAACCTTCCAATCATGAGGCCAACGCCTTAACCCGTTGAGCCATCTGACCCCCCCTATATAAACATTTAAATATAAAACTTCTTGTTTATGTCCCTGCCTTTTATGGCACCAAAAGTCCTTATACCTTGTAAATTATTCAGAATACTTGATTCCATAGTTTGTGATCAGGGGTTGTCATTAAGATTTTTTAAGCCTCTTGTTCTTTGGAAACCCATCACCACCACCAAGTTAAACCCTACATTTGTTTGAGTTATATATAGGTACTGCGGTGGAAATCATTTTAATAATTTCATGGCAAAAAAAAATCTCTGATTAAGATGGACTAGGTGGAACTGACAGGTGAATGATTAGTACTTATCTGTGTGTTTGTATTTCCAGGGTGTGCTGTTATACGGGCCTCCTGGCACAGGGAAGACTCTGCTAGCCAGAGCTGTGGCTCACCACACAGACTGCACCTTTATCAGGGTGTCTGGCTCTGAGCTGGTGCAGAAGTTCATTGGGGAGGGTGAGTCACAAATCCACAGTCATGACAGGCAACATACATTGTTTTTGTCATTCAAAGTATCTTATACTTCATATAATCATATTTGAAACCAAAAGACGAGATACACATTGTGTGCCTTCACTCCTTCCTTCCCAGGTGCCCGCATGGTAAGGGAGCTGTTTGTGATGGCCCGGGAGCATGCACCCTCCATCATTTTCATGGACGAAATTGACTCGATTGGCTCCTCGCGTTTGGAGGGTGGCTCTGGGGGGGACAGTGAAGTCCAGAGGACCATGTTGGAGCTTCTGAACCAGCTGGATGGCTTTGAGGCCACCAAGAACATTAAGGTTTATATACACACAGGCCTATAAAGAGGAAAGGGAGATGACATGGAGCAGTAACACACCACAGATTACACATCATGGTTTACTATAAATTAACACATTCTAGACAAGCTAGGTCGGCCCTTAAAGTGATAGCAGAGATGACCCAGATTATATTGTAAGAGCATGAAAATGAGTAAAAAATTATGACAAAAATAAATCAAGTTACATAGAATAGATAAAAATGTGTGATTGATCGCAAGTGAACTTATATTAATGCGATTAATTGCGTTTGACAGCATTAATATACAGTGAGGTCCATAAGTATTTGATCACCCTGTGATTTTGCAAGTTCTCTCACTTAGAAAACATGGAGGGGTATAACATTTCATCCTAGGTGTATTTCCACTGTGAGAGACAGAATCCCATCCAAAAATACAGTCCCTGACAAAAGTCTTGTCGCTTATCTATTTTGTAGAAACACCTGCTATTAACCTGACATTTAGTTAATTGTTGTGTTTGAATTTTGTCAATTGGTGTTAGAAATAGCTCATATGAAAATCTAAAACCCTCCCAAATGATGTTTCATGCACTGAAATAAATTAGTTTAACTGAAAAAATATTATTTAATCAAGACAGAAAGGTCACATTTTGGCAAGACAAAAGTTTTGTAGACTAAACGGAAATTTAACAAATTTACTGCAAATAAATAAAATAAAAATAGGTCAGCAAATTAAGTAGTGGTTCTGTGAGATCCAAATTTACTATCTTGTATGACTTCCAGAGGAAGTCATTCATGCGGTTTTGCATTACAATTTATTGATGAAGTCATCAGGAATAGCAAAGAAAGCAGTCTAGCATGCCTCCCAGAGTTCATCAGTATTCTTTGGTTTCGTCTTCCATGCTTCCTCTTTCATCCTACCCCACATATGCTCAATGATGTTCATGTCTGGTGACTGGGCTGGCCAATCCTGGAGCATCTTGATCTTCTTTGCCTTGAGGAACTTTGGTGAGATGGAAGTATGCGATGGAGCACCATCCTGCTGTAGAATTTGGCCTCTTTTATGGTTGGGAATATAAGAGGTAGATAAGATTTCTTGGTATTTTAGACTACTGATATTGCCTTCCACCCTGCAGATCTCTTGCACACCCCCATACTGGATGTAACCGCAGACCATGATTTTTTGCGCCATGCAGGCTCCAGTAGGTCTGCAATATTTGCGGCATCTGTTGTGTAAATCAACAGAAGATTCATCTGAAAAATCCACTTTCTTACACTTCCAGCGTCCATCCTTTTAGCGGGCTGTGGGCCTTGGCAAATGCCATACGGTTTTTAAATTGTCTTTTGTTTAGTGCTGGCTTCTGGGCACTAGTTCGACCATGGAGGTCATTTTGAGATAGAATCCAACAAACTGTTCTAGTTGACACCGGGACTTCAGGTGAACAGGTCTTGTGGAGCTCTGTTTCAGCGGCACTTCAGGTCAATTTGTACACAAGCGACAAGACTTTTGTATTTTACAATTTATTTGTATATTACTGTGTCAAATAAGTATTTGATCACTTGCTTATCAGACAGATTTCTTACCTGCAAAGACCTGCTGTTCTGCTTTTTAATAGTCCAACTCCACTCTGCTCATGATTCAAAATTAGTAGCACCTGTTTGAGTGCTTTCATAAAGGCACCTGTGCACCCCACAATCAGTCAGAAGTCGAACTACTAACATGGGCAAAAACAAAGAGCCCTTGTGTTAAAGACACAAGACCAAATTGTAGACCTTCACAAAGCTTAGGGCTACGGGGCAATTGCCAAGCAGCTTGATGAGAAAAGAACAACTGTTGGAGTAATTGTCAGAAATCAGAAGAGGCTAATGATGACTGTCAGTGTCCCTCGGACTGGGGCCCCACGCAAGATCTCACCTCGTGGGGTATTAATGATGCTAAGGAAGGTGAGGAATTGGCCCAGGACAACACGGGAGAAGCTGGTCAATGACATGGAGAGCTGAGACCACCATTTCCAAGGCTATTATCTGTAATACACTAAAATGGCATGGTTTAAAATCATGCAGCGCACGGAAGTTTCCCTTGCAGAAGTAAGCCCATGTCAATGCCCATCTGAAGTTTGCCAGTGACCATCTGGATGATCCAGAGGAGTAATGGAAGAAAGTCGTGGTCAGATGAGACTAAATAGAACTTTTTGGTGTTAACTCCATTTGTTGTGTTTGGAGGAGTATCATCCCAAGAACACCATACCTACAGTGAAGCATAGGGGTGGAAGCATCATGCTCTGGGGGTGTTTTTCTGCACACGGGACAGGACGACTGCACTGTATTAAGGAGAGGATAACGGGCCCTGTATTGTGAGATATTGGGCAAAAACGTTTTCCCCTTGGTGTGTTGAAGATGGGTCGTGGCTGGGTCTTCCAACATGAAAAACGACCTGAAGTACACAGCCAGAAAAACCAAGGAGTGGCTCCGAAAGAAGCATATAAAAGTTCACAAGTGGTCTCCAGACCTAAATCCAATAAAAAATCTTTGGAGGGAGCTGAAACAGCGACAGCACAGAACTCTTGACAGATCTAGAGAAGATCTGTATGGAGGAGGACCAAAATCCCTGCTGCAGTGTGTGCAAACCTAGTGAAGAACTACAGGAACCATTTGACCTCTGTAATTGTTAACAAAGGCTTCAGTACAAAAGTGATCAAACACAGTGACACTGTATTACACAAATAAATTGTTTGTAAAAAAAAATCGTAATCACATTTATTCTGTGTATCGTTTGTAACTATTGCAATTGCTTAATGTGTTACTTTTCCAAGTTTAACATCTGTAATTAACACTTAATTGTCTCTTAGGTCATTATGGCCACCAATCGCATTGATATTCTGGACTCTGCTCTTCTGAGACCTGGACGCATTGACAGGAAGATTGAGTTTCCCCCTCCTAATGAGGAGGTTGGTATAGTCCAGACCCGTTTTTTTTGTTTGGATTCATATTGAAATGCAGTATCTAATAAAATCAGTTTGTGTATATGTATTCAGTTCTATGAGTCATGGCAGGTATAATGTTTTTCATGACTCATCTGTGCTCCTCCTAGGCCCGACTGGACATCCTTAAGATTCACTCACGTAAGATGAATTTGACTAGAGGTATCAACCTGAGGAAGATTGCTGAGCTCATGCCAGGAGCCTCTGGGGCCGAAGTTAAGGTACAATGCTGGAAAACTGTTAGTATCGTATGATACTGTTAGTATTGTACGATGCTGGGACATTGTAGTACCGTAGGTTGTTGGGGAAACTTATTGTACGATGATGGGGAAAGTGTTCACATCATAAGAGGCTGGGAAACTGTTAGTATCAGGAACTGTTATTATCATAGGATGCTGTGGAAAATTTTTGGGGTGAGACCTAGAAGGATAAAGGAAAAACAAACTTGTCTCACTGTGTTGGTATGTACTCATTATTGATGCTTGGAGTCAAGTGGAGTCAACATTTCAACTTCTAGCAACTTTCTGCTACTCCATTTTTGTTGTTGAGCTATCTAAAAATGTGCTTACATGGGGAAAAAAACATGTTGTGTTGAGCTTTTTATTTTTTTTAAATGGTTCACAAACACTCATCCATTCAAAATATATCTTGTCAATTAATGATGTTATAAAGTGTTGGTCGTCAGTTAAATGAGCATCCTTAATATCCATGTGATTCTCCTGTCTCCCTGTGTTGGTGTATTTTTCAGGGGGTGTGCACAGAGTCTGGGATGTATGCTCTCAGAGAGAGGAGAGTGCATGTCACCCAAGAGGATTTTGAGATGGCTGTTGCAAAGGTTTGTCTCTTGTTCATTATATTTTAACAAGCTAAGATTAATTTTCGAATCTGAATTAGTGATCATCTAAAACAGATTGTTGATTCTGATGTAGAAGGTGAACTGTGTGCCAAGCATTAGCCTGAATGAGCACCACAAGAACTACTGGCAATTATGACCATGTTTTAAATTATAATACAACACCTAGATAAGCACTATCTTAATAGGAGTCAGGGACCCCCGTCAAAGGAGTTGTTTCTTGATGAATTAATAAATATGAGTTGGCAAAATGCCTGAGAATATCACTAGTAGAGAAAATCTTAAGACACCTCATAGACGCTAGGACAATTTTTACACCGGACTGTCCAATTTATTTGTTTTGATTCAACTAATGAGGCTGCTGATCACCATTCCCTTTTCCCTCGTTGGTGCATCCGTAGCCAACTAAGGAATACTAAGGAGTATGTCTGAGATGTCTAATGGTTATGTTAGATGTTAGAATAATTGTTATCTGACACACTTCATATTTAAGGCATTGATCCTGTTGCATTATTAATGCCCATTTTCATCATGAACCTATTAACTGTGATGTGGTGAACCATTTAATAACTACACTCGTGTTGTATACAGGTGATGCAGAAGGACAGTGAGAAGAACATGTCTATCAAGAAACTGTGGAAGTAAATACCTTGAGTCAATTTCAGCATTGCTCATGACATCGCCAAGTCTCTCATACCTGTATATTTTTCATCTTTTTTGGTTTATGTACGTTAATCTAGATTAATTCTAAAATAAAATGTCTACTGAAAATCTGTGACCTTGCATGCCATTTTATTTTTGTTTATACCTTGTTACTCAGATTCAGAATACTTTATAAATCCCCTTGGGGAACCTCTTTGGCAGGACAGTGCCCACCGAGGCAACACGACAAAGTAAATTATCGGCGCACAAGCCTTCTGAAATGGGTAAAACGCAATAGATAGTCGAGGAGAAAAAATAAATACAAGCTAGAGCCTGTAAAAAAAAAAACACCTCAGCAGACAGATAAGCAACAACAACAAGCGGGCGGAGGCGTTGGATGGTGTGAGGAATTATCAGTGTAGATGACTGTGTGTTCTAGTGTAGTCTGTGTTCGTCCCAAAACACAGAACAATCCGCCTCATGGCCTTGAGGTCAGGACATCTTGTTCCAGCCAGACAACTGTCACAGAATGGAGGGGGGGGGGGGGGTTGGGGTGGGGGAGGGGGTGTAGAGAGACGTCAGACCTCAATCTTGCAAGATAGAGACAGGTAGGGGGAGGGGTAGTCCTGCACGGTACCAGACGGCCGTACAGGAATTTGGGGCCGAAAACATACGCATGCATTTGCTCGTAGACTTAATTTACACCCTACAAACAAAGTCTCACTCAATGTCTCTCAATGTCTCTCACTCTTCCATTTTGTTGGTCAATACGTTCCACCATCCCCTGCAGAGCCATCAGTCTCTCCTCGATGCGCTGTAAAGTCACACTTTGGCCACCAACAGCCCTGCCCATTGCATCAATCAAGTGGGGCAGCTTAAAGGGGCCGTTACTGGCTGCCTCCGTTTTTATAATTTGTCGATATCCCAAAGCAACGCCTAATCCAATCAGCAGAAGCCCGGCCATCATAAATCCCAATATGTAGAGGTCCTCGACAGAAAGTTCCGACAGGCACACGACACGCCACTTATCCCACGCGTCCATCATGTATCCAGCTGGAGACGATCCCATGCGGGGACATGCTGGGTCCCCCCAGCCCCTAGATCTCTTTAAATATATTGTGTCAATAGTACTTAGTGACCAGCTAATCAATTCCATGTTTCTGCTTAGAAGGGTGATGCAGTTAGTCTCTCCAGCAAACAGGCAGACGATAGAGCAGGAAAAAATCAGAGAGCGAAAAAGTTTGCGACTGCCTCCACGAGAGCAAGGACAAGAAGGTATTATACAGTAACACCTGTGCTGGCAGGGGTGGACTGGCCATTTGGCATACCGGGCATCGTCCCAGTGGGCCATTGACCCAATGTGGGCCGGGGCCGCGATCAGTTGGTACCGGGCCGCCAAAGAAATACGATAATTAATAACAATCTTTTATTTCCCAAAATTACCGGATGCTCTCAGTTAAATGTCGGTCACTTGAGCGTTCGAAAAACAAGTAAAATCTGACGTCTTTGGGAATCGCTAGCTAGCTCGCATCGGACTACAGTGGACTCACGTTCACCCCCGGGTCGACAGAAATTGCCAGGGCTGAATTTGGGTTCCAGTCCACCCCTGTGTGCTGGTAGTACATACAGTATTGTTCAAAAATAATAGCAGTACAATGTGACTAACCAGAATAATCCAGGTTTTTAGTATATTTTGTATTGCTACATGGCAAACAAGTTACAAGTAGGTGCATCATGATTTGCATGCTGGAGTTACCTATACAGTCAGGTCCATAAATATTTGGACATTGACACAATTTTCATAATTTTGGCTCTGTATACCACCACAATGGATTTGAAATGAAACAATAAAGATGTGCTTTAAGTGCAGACTTTCAGCTTTAATTTCAGGGTATTTACATCCAAATCAGGTGAACGGTGTAGGAATTACAACACATTTTATATGTGCCCCCCCCCCTTTTTAAGGGACCAAAGATTATTGGTCAAACTAACATAATCATAAATCTAATTGTCACTTTTAATACCTGGTTGCAAGTTGGGTCCAAGAGCCATTGACAGTTTATGAGACAAACCCCAAACTCTGATTTCAAGCCACAGTACACAGTGAAGCGTGGTGCAAGCATCATGATATGGGCATATTTTTCCTACTATGGTGTTGGGCCAGTTTATTGCATATCAGGGATCATGGATCAGTTTGCATATGTCGAAATACATGAAGAGTTCATGTTGCTTTAAGAGGACATGGCCTTGAAGTGGTTGTTTCAACAAGACAATGACCTGCATCACACTAGAAAATGAGCAAAGTCTTGGTTCCAAACCAACAGAATTAATGTTATGGCGTGGCCAGCCCAATCCCTGGACCTTATTCCAATCGAGAATCTGTGGTGTGATATAAAAAATGACATCAAAACCCAGAAATGTAAATTAATTGTGGAATGTTGCTACAGTTTTTTTGATTGCTTAAGCACGATTTTCAAAACAGGGCCCTTGCTGTCAAAACACTACACACAATTAGAACAACCACACCCACAACTAGCAAAACACTACAGATCCTTTGCAAAATAAACACTCTTGTAAAAACTATACACTTCTTTTGAAAAACCACACATTGTTACCATATGAAACACATTACTTCACATTACTATACCTTGTTTGCACGAATTACACTCTGCTGTGATAAAACTAAAACACTTCTACTTCAGAATTTCTACTTCCCTATGATTAGAGTAGGCTACTATGAACAAAGTACAAATATAATCTAAATTCACCAAACAAGACCAATGTTGCAGACTGAATGTTGCAGCCCCACTCCCCCCCATCACACTGCGCGACTCCCAGGTCAACAGTGTGGAGTCCCTTCGCTTCCTGGGCACCACCCTCTCCCAGGACCTCAAGTGGGAGCTGAACATCAGCTCACTCACAAAGAAAGCCCAGCAGAGGATGTACTTCCTGCGGCAACTGAAGAAATTCAGCCTGCCAAAGACAATGATGGTGCAATTCTACACTGCCACCATCGAGTCCATCCTCACCTCCTCCATCACCGTCTGGTACGCTGCTGCCCCTGCCAAGGACAAGAGCAGACTGCAGCGTATCATACGTGCCGCTGAGAAGGTGATAGGCTGCAACCTGCCATCCCTTGAGGACCTGCACATGGCAAGGTCTCTAAAACGGGCGAGGAAGATTGCGGCCGACTCCTCCCACCCTGGACACTCAGTGCTTCAGCTGCTCCCTTCTGGCAGGAGGCTGCGGTCCATCAGGACTAAAACCTCTTGCCACAAGAATAGCTTCTACCCCTCTGCTATTGCCCTCTTCAACAGGGCCAAGGACTCAGTTTGAGACACCCCCCCCCCCCTCCAGAATCCCATTGCACTCTGCCACTTTAGCACAAAACACTTTAAACTTAAAAAAAAAACTTACAACTTGTGATATTTGCACCACTGTGTATATACCCCCCCAACGTACCATATATATACCCATTCCACTCTGTACCCATGTCATTTGCAATTCCATGTTACCTGTATCATTTGCACTACTCGCATCATTCGCATTATTTGTAACATTTGCATTCCATGTTACCTGTATCATTGCACTACTCGCATCATTTGTATTATTTGTAACATTTGCATTCCATGTTACCTGTATCATTGCACTACTCGCTTCATTTGTATTATTATTGTATTATTTGTAACATTTTGTATTCCTTGTCTATATGTATCATATCTGCAGTGTATCTCACATGGTATTCATTTTCATTTTATTAGTAGGCCACATTTATGTTCTATGTTTGCTCATTCCTGCCAAAGTAAATTCTATGTTTGTTTATCTTGCATAGCGAATAAACCCCCATTCTGATTCTGATTCTGAGACTCTGTTGCAGACTCTTTCTCAACATGCCCAAAATGTTGACACGGAGATTCATAATACTGTAACAAAACATCATTTTACGCTTCATCTACGTAAATGAACTCATGCTGGATCTCCTCTCCATCCATTCGTAAAAACCCCTGAAAAACAGGGGCAGGCAAAATTGTCAGTGTAGATCTAGTATACATGTTATAAGACAGTATGCAAGATCACACTGCTAAAGTCAATACATACCTCTGCATAATCATGCCACAGTAGCTTCACCCTTTCAGAATTGCGCTTGAAAGGCACTTGATAAATTTACTTCATTTGAACATGTTTTTTTTTGCAGACACTTTTATCCAAAGCGACTTACAGTAAGTACAAGGCCATCCTCCCTGAGGCAAGTAGGGCCCAAGAACACTTGATCTCACAACCTTCCAATCATGAGGCCAACGCCTTAGCCTGTTGAGCCAGCTGATGCCCTGGTTGACAATGTGGTCAAACAGTGTTGGAGGGATCTCACTTGTCAGATTTGGTCATTTGAGCACCTTCTTATCTTCCTCTACCTCCAGCACGGCCTCCATCTCTTCCTCTGTTGATTCCTCCTCGTCCTCCTTGTTCTCCTCATCTTTCTCCTCGTTCTCGTCCTCCTTGTTCTCCTCCTCGTTTTACTCTTTCTCTGACTTTTTCCATTGTGCTTGAAGACCAATTAACTCACCTGCTGCTTTTTATGGTGTTTATACACCTAATTGGTGTGTCTACAATTAAGCAAATAAGTATTTGCACACCTGATGACTGTTGAATCAATTGGTTGGACGGTGTGGTAATTTGACAGTCAGTGCTTTGGTATTGCAATGAAGTAACTTAATGATAGATTTTTGTGTGTATGTATGTTAAGTGTGTTTAGTGTTTTGCAAATCACTGTGTGTAGAGTTTTGCAACAAGTGTGAAGTTGACAATGTGCTTATAGTTGTGCAAATATGGGCTGATGTTTTGCTTCTTGGGTGTAAGGTTTTGCTAATAGTGTACTACTTTTAATTTTTGTGTTTAAGCAATCAAAAAAAACTGTAAAGACACATGGAGTGGAATAACAGAAAGTTTCACAAGTTGGTTGACTCCATGCCACACAGATGTAAAGCAGTTGTAAAAAAAAACTGTGGTTATACTAAATATCCGTAAAGTGATTAACAGGATTGCTTAATCCTAGAAATTAACGTTTGTAAAAATAGTTATGAGTTTTTACAGTCAATGGCAGACAATGCTATTTTTTTAACATGCCGCTTTTAACTTATTGCCCAAGAGAAAGATTACCCCTTAATTAGTCCCACAGTGGGGAAATTTTGCAGGGGCACTCATATTCATTGCATTGGCCAGGAATCAAACCCAGACTCCACACATGGTAGGCAAGATTCCTTCCACTAAACCAGTGGTTTTCAATTCCGGTCCTCAGGGCCCACTGTCCTGCATGTTTTAGATGTTTCCCTGCTCCAACACACCTGATTCAATTGAATGAGTCACTATGAAGCTCAGCAGAAGCCTGATAATTATACTTCATTTGAATCAGGTGTGTTGGAAGGGGGAAACATCTAAAACATGCAGGACAGTGGGCCCTGAGGACCAGGATTGAGAACCACTGCACTAAACCACCGGTGCTGCTCTTAAGCACGAGCATATCATGAATGCTGGGTCTTGTTTTCTGATAATCTACTGCACCTACTGGTAACTTGTTTGCCATGTAGCAATAAAAATAAAGTAAAAACCTGGATTTGTCTGGTTAGTCACATTGTACTGCTATTATTTTGAACAATACTGTATAGATGGAAGAATCGCTCTGGATATGAGTGCCTGCTAAATGATTAGAATGTAAGAATTACACCTTAGCAAAAAAGTTGTTTAATTTAATATGCTTTGCATGTATCTAGAAGTAGCATACAACATATAATGATGCCCACCTAATATTGGGTAGGTTCCCCTTTTGCCGTCAAAATATCCCTGACTCATCAAGGCTGGACTCATTAGACCTCTGAATGTGTGCTCCATGTGGGCACCATGACAATAGCAGTAGATCCTTTGTCATGTAACCAGTACTTGGGACATGGCACTCTCTGGCAAACGAAAGGAGTAGAAATTAATTTATACATCGACAGCGGCTGATGTGTGGGGTGTGTCGGTGATTCTCAAACATTGTTCGGGGATCTGAAAAAAAAAAACCTTTCTACTCACCTTGCAAGTTTGCGTCCTGGTCGCCAGGCCCTCAGATCAGAGGCCCAACGCATGCTTGCAGACCAGATTCTGAGAGTGAAGCAAGCAAAATACTGCAACACCAGCCGCCCTCTCAGTCAACCACTCCTTCTCCCACTCCCTCACCGGACGAGGAGGGGGCACAGGCCTTCTCCTGGCCCCACACATCAAATACTCATCCACCCCGTCATACTGCCAAAGCATTCGAATACCATCATGTGATGCTACTTGACCCTATCAAAGCAGTACTAATGGTCCTCTATCGTCCACCTGGACCCCTAGCCGACGTTGTGGAAGAACTGGACATGCTCCTCAGCACCTTTTCTGACGATGGAACGCCACTGATAATCCTTGGTGACTTCAACATCCACCTGGAAGGAATTCAAGTCGCGGACTTCTTGTCCCTCCTGTCCTCATTTGGACTGGTGCTACTGGACACGCCAGCGACCCACAGGGCAGGAAAACAGCTGGATCTAATCCTGACACGGGACTGCATCGCTGACCTAACATCAGTAACCCCACTACATATTTCTGATCACTTCCTCATCCAACTCTCAGTCTCTGAGGGTAGGGGACTGGATCAAGGGGACAGGAGGAGAATGAGGGCAAATATATATGCCTTGGACAAAGGGCAGAAGGAGGTAAGACAAGTAGTTGGGACAGTCATAGGAGGACAGTGGGTGGGGGCAGGGTGGGTTCAGGGAGTTTGCTGCTAATGTCAGATTGTCTGATGATTTTAATCCCAAGGAAGCAAGAGAATTCGTCTGTTGTCAGGGTGGAGGGAGGGAGAGGTGGAGGTGGGTTGGGGAGGGTAGAAAAGAAAGAGGGGGTTTGGAGCAGCGATAACTTGGTTCAGGAAGTATTGGGGTTTTGCTTCAGTTATGTGGGTGGAGAAGGATTTGAGGAGGGAGTGATACTTGTCATTGGACTTGCGCCCTCTCCTCTTAGCTGCTCAGAGGGTGGAACGCTCTTTCCGAATATCTGTGAGCCACGGGCAAAACAAGGTATGTACAAGGTATAAAAGTACAAAAGTACGATTTGTAAGTACAAATACGATATGAGATACATTTTATTTGTCATTATACAGGTACAAGTACAGGTACAACAAAATTGTAGATACAGAGCCGCAGCAAATTAACGCCGCCGCCACTGACTTCTGAAATTTAGGATAACATGAGGAGAGATAGCAAATAAGCAAACAGTAACAAATCTATGTGTGTGCGTCCATGTGTGTAACAATACAGTATAACAACAACAAGCTGGCGAAGGCGTTGGATGGTATGTGGGGTTATCAGTGTAGATGAAGTTCATGTGTTGGTAGAATCCGTGTTGGCACCGTGTACAGACACAATAAGTCTGTTCCCAGACCAGACCAGTGAGTCTGGCCTTGTTGCCAGTACATCTTGTTCCTGCAAGACATCCCCCACAGAATGCAGGGAGGGGGTATCGGGGTGAGGGGTGAGAGTTGTGCAGAGACTCCACGCATCAATCTTCCAAGGTGGGGGGAGGGCAGCCCCAGCAACGGTACCGGGCACGGCCGTGCTGGAATTTGGGGCCGAAAGCAGATAAGCAGTTGCTCGTAGAGTTAAAACCACACACTCTACAAACAAAGTCCCGATCCAAATGTCTCTCAATGTCTCGAACCTTCACATTTTGTCGGTCAATACGTTCCTCAGTCCCCTGCAGAGCCGCCAGTTTCTACTCCATGTGCTGTAAAGTCACACTTTGGCTTCCAACAGCCCTGCCCATCACATCAATTATACAGATGTATTGTTCAAAATTCTACAGTATTGGCAGTATTTTTATAGTATTTACAGTGTTGTAGATACAGATAGTGCAAGGTACTCTATGCAGAATGGAAAATGGAACAGATTCTGCAAAATAGGCACAGCAAGTTCAGGCTAGGCACTCGGACACTGCGCTTAAACATTCACACACATCAGTATACATTATCATCATTCACACACCTCAGTTCATATCATCACTCATCCACACGTCATTACTATTCACACTCTTCAGTACATGTCATCACTCATTACCTCACATGCACTAGCAGCGCAGGCACACAGGTGGTACACGTAATCCATGAACACACCTGACTCAGCTAGTGCAAGCCCATTGGTCCTCATATGGGAAGACGGCCCTTAAAGGCCGCGCGATTATTCAAACAGTCACCCTGCTGATCCGCTGATCAGTTGTTGCTGCCGCCCACCATCATCCCCTTTCTCCCCCCTGTCTGTCTCTCTATATGTTGTATTATCTGTCTGTAAATATATGTAGAAATATATTATTGTATTGTATGTTTCTGTCTATCAGGGGGATTATAGATCCCCTATTGCTCCATGGCTCTCGTCATACATGTACGCATGCTTGCGTCGCTCAAGGCCATAGGAAGTACCCCCCTTTTAGACATTCCGCCAAAGTAAAACATATCCCATGTCAGGGTTATCAATAAATCACAATTTATTATCAATCAATCACGAGAGTGTCTTGACTGAAATGGTGCAAACTGGTACAGATGGTGCAAAATGATACAGATAGTGCAGAATGCAGAAAATAGTGCAAATAACTGTGCAATAACTGTCTATATGTCTACTTAACTTACTTATTTTTTATTTATTTAAAATTTTTATACTGGACTTTATCGTGCCCCCCCCCCCCTCCAGGTTTATCTAATTTAATATAATATTAATATTAATATAAATGTAAAACGTAAATATAGGAGGGTGGGGGTTAGCACAGGGTGGAGTTCAGAAGTGATAATTCTAGGGAAGAAGATGTTCCTCAGTCTGCTGGTCCTAGACCAGAGGCTCCTGAGGCGCCTGCCGGAGGGCAAGGGGGCAAACAGGTTGTGGGCAGGGTGGGAGGAGTCCTTTTGGATGCTGTGAGCTCTACGAAAACAGCGCTTCTTCTGGATGTCCTCGATGGTTGGAAGAGGAGTCCCTGTGATGCAATGGGCGGTTTTCACCACCCGCTGCAGTGCCTTGCGCTCTGTGACTGTGCAGTAACACAGTTGGTCAGGATGCACTCGATCGCACAGCGGTAGAAGCTCACCATGACAGCTGAGGACAGGTGGTGTTTCCTCAGTGTTCTCAAGAAAAAGAGACACCAGTGAGCCTTCTTGATCAGGCCAGAGGTGTTTGTTATCTAGGACAGGTCCTCTGAGATGTGGGTCCCCAGGAACTTATAGCTGGAGACATGCTCTGCGGCCATCCCGTTGATGTGAATGGGGTTGTGTGTACTCCCCTCTTCCTCCTGAAGTCCACGATAAGGTCCTTGGTCTTTGTGATGTTAAGGAGCAGGTTATTGTCACCGCACCACATGGCCGGGTTCTTCTCTGTAGGCTGTCTCATCGTTGTTGGTGATGAGGCCAATCACTGTGGTGTCATCCATACAGTTGAGTTGGATCCATACATCGGCTTGCAGTCATGGGTGAAGAGGGAGTGGAGGAATGGGCTGAGCACACTGCCCTGTGGTACACATGTGTTGAGTTTGATGGTGGAGGAGTTAGTGTGGATAACAGTATCGGTGGCAATGTCTGTGGGGTAGAACATGAACTTGTTAATGGGAGGGAGGATGTTACAAGGGAGGATAAGAGGGAGATGGGGAGCATACATTTATTAGCATTTTATTTTACATTGAATTGAAAAAGTAAAGGCTGTGGAAGTATATTAGACATAAGAAATCTCTATGTTAAATATTTTACAATCAAAGACATAAAAAATTATACTTTTTCAAAATGATATGCATAGTTGTCACCCGGTACCTTACGTTACGCTGCAAACTAGCGTTTTCCGAATGTGAGTAGAATGTTGAATATGAAACCAACTTTCCTTGCTAGAAAAATTTAACTTTTCTGAATTTACTGTGTCAGTGTCGCATAACTGCTCATCTCACGTCCCACTCGCTATACAGTTACACCTCGCTAGTCAATCTGCTTAAGCTAGCTAGCCTACTGAAGTAGACTAGTTCTTTTGTTCCTTCTGCGGCCTAAAAGACATAAGCTTACCGTTTATTTTTTGTCATAGAAATCTTCAGTGATCTTGAGACAGTGAAACGGCCGGATGGCTGGTCAAATTATATCTACTATTTGGATATACTGTTTGGAGATGATCAGACGATAATTTCACATTCATTTGCTGGGCGATCACAGAGGCTACAGCCGGTAACAATAGATGGAATTGCGTAACTACACTGTAGCTTTTCAAAAATGTATACGCATAAAACCATTCTTTATAAATGTTACTATTTATAAATGGTGTGGCCATTTATAGGCCAGACACCATTAGCTTAATATGGTGCATATTTGGCATTTTCTGACAAACATTTACAATTGTTACTGTTATGAGATGCACCAGTGCATCACCAGTGCACCAGTGCATCACTTCCTGGTGCAGAAAATAGCTGCACCTCATAACAGTAACAATTGTAGTCAAGCTTATGTGGTAGAAATGAATGTGTGCTCATTATACAAATACTCAGCTGCCATTGCAATACCACACAGAAATTCAAAGAGAAACTCAGGAAAGAGCAGTTGGAGTAGCTGGTCCCTTGTGTATTTGTATTTCAATCATAAAATCATTGACGTGACCACAAGACTTTGTGGGCAAATGTTTTGTGCTCAACTGTGTCTGTTTTATGCTGTAACATAACAGGGTTACCTAGCATGTTGAACACCAACAATCTCACATCCTTACTGGTCACTGACACAAAACTGACATTTTGAGACTTCAACAGTTTACATGGTTAAATGGATTTGAAGGAAGGTACACTTGAAAGAAGTAATTCAACTGGCAAAGGTTAAACATTGATGAAGTAGACAAAGCTTAAGTAAAAATACATTAGATATAATTTTATATAAAAAATGTAGATGTATTTTCACTTAAAAAAAAAGATTATTATTATTATTATTATACAAATGAGTCCATCCTTATAGAGATAGGCCCATTTTTACAGGGCGTATAGGATTATAGACAGGGGTGGACTGGCCATCTGGCATACCGGGCATTGTCCCGGTGGGCCGTTGAACCAATGTGGGCCGGGGCCGCGGATCAGTTGATACCGGGCCGCTGGCCGCCGAAGAAATACGATAATTAATAACAATCTTTTATTTCCCAAAATTACCGGATGCTTTCAGTTAAATGTCAGAAAACGATTAAAAAACTGACGTCTTTGGGAATCGCTGGCTAGCTCGCATCGGACTACAGTGGACTCACGTCCCCGTCCCGTCCCGTCCCCTTGTTACGCATTGTCATGCATGTAGTAATGATTGAGCTGGCCCTGATTCTGGTTGTACGGATTCCTGTTGTATGGGTTCCTCATCTCATCTGAGTGCTGGTTCACATCCCTCTAAAAAGAATGACGTATGTCAGTGGATTTATGTAAATTTGTAATAAATATGATTAAATATAATACTTTTTATTTATTTAATTTGATTCACAATATATTTGGAAGTCTGTACTAGCTAGTTCATCTGGCACTCACTTCACTGTTAAATTAAACAGTTAGAGGAAAATAATGCATTAAATCTGCAATGACTTGGTGCATCTTAATATTGTGATTAGAAAGTGTATTTATAATTAGTGGCTAATCCAGTTTGTAGTACAGGGTCACATGAAGGATCTCTTAGCACAGGGAAGCACAAGAAAAGTGGAATCTTTAAGCTTAGTTGGACTTTTTGTTTTTGTTTATGAAATTCAAACTTGATTACTTTTTACTGAATCTAAACCAATTCTTATATCACTAAGGACCCTCATCACTGAAATGCAGACATATATACTGTATATATAATAATTTATGTAACAATTACTATGCATACATATATACTAATAACTACTATATATATATACTGTGTACATACATATATATATGAACAGTTCTACACATTACACTTTTGTCACTCTAATGCTCTTCCACCTTCACCTCTCTCTTACCAGTTTCTCCTTGATGATCAAAGCATGTTGGCTGCTGCTCCCCATCATCTCCAGGTTGCTTCCGTGGTTCCAGCTATTGTCAGCCTTGGCTCTTGGAATTTGGGGTACCTTTGGGTTATTATCCGCTTGGAAAGTGTGTATGCCCACATTGGTAACAGGTGCGTTGATAGGATGAGAGCTGTCATAGCTGTTTTCTTCAGACCTCTCGTTGAATGGTCTAAAGAAGACAAGTCACAATGTTCCACCAATATCAAACAAGATACACTGTCCAAACTTTTTTCATTTTGTAACTCAGTTGTTTTAAACACCTGTTGTAAATGATAAAGCTGTTAAACTTTCTCATTGCTTAGTGATACTGTATCTCATCTTGCAGAAAGGGTCAAGGAGTTTGGTTGACCCTTGATGGAATAGTTGGTCTATTGGACCACCTTCTAGATAACCAGATTAGATAAAAGCCTGGTATTAGCAGACAACATGCTTAAACTGATTATTTATTATGTTTGGCAGAGGACATGGTCTACTATTAAGGTTCACTAGCAGATACTCAATGAGTGCCCTGTAAACCTCCATAGAACTGCCTTAGAGTTCCAATTTTTTTTTCTTCACAATTCCCTTGTAAGCAAAGGTGTAGATAGCTGTGGAAATCAATTTACACATGTATGCATGATTGGTAGAAAGTATTCATCTTCATGAGTGAGTGTTTGTTTGGTGCATTTGACTACCTGAATGCCATTGTAGACAGAACAATGACCGTGATAAGCAGCATGCCCCCGAGAAGAGATCCAACAATCACCAGAGTTAACTTCCATTCTACAGAGAGAAGGGAGAGGCAGGTAGGCAGGCTTTAGCTCGCACACACACGCACACTCACACACACACACACAGAACCACCAAGTCAGTCTGTAAAACTACACAAGATCTAAATTAATATGCTGCAAATATGATCATCTTGGCAATACTTACTCTCGTTGCAATTAAATCCAGACAGACCAAATGAACATCTGAAACACAGTAATTTAGAAATATCATAACTTGATGGCCAGATCATATTCCAAAGTTTAAGACCTATGAAGACAGAAATTATTTAAAATAAAATCTTAATGACTCACTTTAAACACTCATTATCCTCTGCTTTTTCCCCACTAGGACAAGCTGCAGAAAAAAATAATTAAGACGAACAAAGATGTTTGATGTACCAATGTAAGGACAGATGGATGGATTACCAATGGACCAGAAATAAAGCTCATGGCCAAACTTTTTTGTTATGTAAAATCACACTTAGTTATACCCTCACCTCAGTATTTTACACCCGTGAACTCAGAATTACAATTATTAACCCAATTCCCTCACTGCTCAGCCACTTGACTCCCAGATCAACCTAACCTTTGGTAAGAGTCTTAACCCTTTAGGCGCCAGTTTTTTAAAGAAAATATACAATTTTGATATCAAGATTTCAAAAGGCTTAACTTGAAAATATAATTTAATTTGAGATAAAGGTATACTGTCAATGAGAAAATTGTTCAGTAAAGTTTTTCATATAATTTGCATATGATGACGTCACAAGGTGGCGGCTGTATTGGAAGACGTTTAATGTTGATATCAAGGTTTCAAAAGGGTATAACTTGAAAGTAGTTTGAGATAAGGAAATACTATCAACAGCCAATGTGAAATATATTTAGTATGAAACTAAAATTTGAGATAGAAATAAATTCACTGATCCAACTTGTAAAATCAATGTTCACATTAACCATACTGATGCTCAGAACGGCATCAAAAATGCGGTTGTACTATTTCCCCGGATCTGTGTGAAAACAAGTATGTTTTCATCTGTGGTTTCAACTCATATTTACAGTGAGCCGCCCTGCCACCTCGACCATGTCCCCTGCTTGGCATTTGCAGAATGCTTCCACCCTGGCCGCGCTGAGGTGAAGCATATGCTTTAGCATGTGCTGATTGTGGACTATGGCGCGCAAACTCGCCATCACTACTAACATCAGTAGAGTCAGCTAGTACCTGACTAAGTACTTTGTGGACGGTAAACCGACCTCACAATATCACGAGTAACTGAAAACACACTCTTTCGCTATGCTCTGCTCTCACTACACTCAGCACAACTAACACTGCTAGCCGCTGCGTCTCTGGTCCGGAGGGTGTTTCACAAACTCCATGCCCACAAATGCTGCTCAGATTACAGGCACTCAGATTACAGGCACACATGTCCGCTATCTCCTGGTGAAAAGAAGTAACAAGATTCGACACCACATTTATAGATACAGCCTGTTTTGATCAGCAATGTTGCTAGTTGGAATTCTCTGGCTTGACGCTTAGAGGGTTAACTGAAAGAAGCTAGTTTTAACAACTAAAATAATCTGCCTATAACATTTTAAGAAGTTAAGAACCAGTCCTAATGCACTATACACAAGCCACTTTGATCTTTTTAGGACTACTGAGTACATATTTTTTTATATATATTCCTACCCTGTTTTTATGTATAGTCAAAAAAAAATACTTAAATGGTTTGGTCAGTCAAGACACTCATGTGGTTGATTGGATAATAAATTGAGGATTTATTGATAACCATGACATGTTTAGATAGATATTTATTTGTCATTGTCACAGGTACAACAAAATTGACTTTGTGTGGAACATCTAAATGTCAAGGGGCTGAAATTCGGGGCGGCGGACGACTCCACAGTATTGTGATAGAAAAAAACTATGCCGTTCCAATTGGCGCACCACAAGCCCCAGAAACGCAAATCAGACCTGCAACCGTCATCCAGCAGTACACTATTGGTGAGTTTAGATACGCTCTTGGCTAATACCAACAGACAGGAAACAAATTTGCTGTATGATGCTGTTTGTATGATGCACATAGCAAAATTGTGATGGCCGAGCAACGAAGGCAAGTCATGTTTGACAATTTAAATGGCGCCTGAAGCCACCCTCAGGACGTTGCGGACACATTCCAATTTCCAGTTATCAGTTTTCCTGTTTGACAACGGAATGCCCAGACACTCGAAAGTGTCGGAAAATTTCAATTTCAAGCCAACCTCACAAAGAAGTACATCTTGCCGGCCCACTTTAATCACTTCCCCTTCAGGGCCGAGCAGGCTCGACGAGGGCACACAGAACGGGGATGAGTGTCCCCACAAAAGCTGCGGGCATGCAGAAACCTACAGTTAGAAAAGCGACTAGCACTTTCATTGACCTTAAAGCACAAAGTAGTATCGGTACTGGAGGAGACAATCAGAATCAGAATCTATTTTCATTGCTGTGCAAGATATACAAACACAGAATTCACTATGGCCGTAAGGAGCAAACATAGAACATTCATGTGACATAATAATAAAACAGGATAAAAAATAGAATGTAAAATACAATACAAATTATATACAAATAACATAAAAGTACTAAGTAGGCACTAGCTATACAGATGGGGGGAGTATAACTATAGTGAGAGAGTGAAGAGAAGGATGGGTATATATAGTACAGGGGGAGGGTGGGGGTGTATATACACAGTAGTGCAAAATCAGAGTGGTAAGTTTTTAAGGTGTTGTGTGCTAGAGTGGCAGAGTGCAGAGGGATTGTGGATTGGGCGTGGGGGTGTTGGTAGTTGTGGCAATGTCATACTGGGTCCTTGGCCCTGTTGAAGAGGGTAATGGCAGAAAGGTATAAGCTGTTCCTGTGGCGAGAGGTTTTGGTCCTGATGGACCGCAGCCTCCTGCCAGAGGGGAGCAGCTGAAGCACGGTGTCCAGGGTTGGAGGACTCGGCCACAATTGTCCTCACTTGCTTCACGGACCTCACGGTGTACAGGTCTTCGAGGGATGGCCGGTTGCAGCCAATCACCTTCCTCCCACCAAATCGAGTAGCCGTGGTGGGGGCACTGGTAGCCGAACCCTCCTTTTTTATCAGCTGAGCGAAAACCGTTCTGGGACATAAATTCACGGTATGGGCTAGCGAACCGCACACGGAAAAGGAAATAGCCCGGTGAAAACTCTGCTGAACTTAACGCCGCCTTGGCAGACAAGCATTTGTGATACTCTTAAAACAAAGCCAAATCAGAAATCAGAGTGTCCAACTTTACAAGGTGATCCAGGTAGGCCTCGCAGAGCTAGGTGCGGTACACACCGAATGTCACGTAGAACTCGGCTAGTCAAGTTCTTTGACATCCTGGGGTCACAGCCTTTGAGGAACATGGACAGTTCCCCACGATTGACCACCCGTCGATTGACCAGGTCCGAAGAACAATATATACACAATATTCCTGTTTACTTGAAACCAGGCTACAGTTTAAGACAGGGGTGCTCAATACGTCGTCTACCAGTCAATCGCGAAAGTACTACTGGTAGATCGCATGGCATTAAAACGTAAACGCCTTTTTTTTTTACAGATTTATTGAAATATATATAAAATCAAGTTTAACAATACTTACAAACAGCAAGATCAAATCTTATATGGATAGATAAAATGCAAACGTAGACGTCAATTATCCTCTCTATGACATTTGTCACTTGACTGACAGTCGGTTTGACCAATCTGACCTCTGCGCATGTGCTCATATCGGCGAGTTATCTTCCAATTTACGACTTCTAAACTTAACACTTAAGAGTATAAAAATTAGTGACTAAAACTTACCATTTCCATACGGAATGGGAGTTGGATTTTTTTTTCACTATGTCATTTTCAAAGTGCGTTTGCCTCATCTGCCAGACTGCAATCGCTATACCGAAAAAGGGAAATGTGGAGCGGCATTTTCGGACTATACATAAAAACGACACTAACTTCCATCCGAAAAGTGAGTTGAGAAGGAGAAAGGTTAAGGAACTAAAATACCAGTTGTCAGGACAGCAGTCAAGACTTTGCTTTATTTGAGCCAATCGCTACATTCACGTGCAACCCTTTTCGGGAAGATGCTGACGTTGTTTCACTCGCATCAAAAATTGCAACACAGTTTCACCTGAACTCTTCTGGAGTGGAGGATGATATTTTGACACTACAAGCCGACATTGAGCTGAAGGCCAGAGCTCATGGACAATTCTGGAGCTTCACAGAGGAAAAGTACTCCAACATAAGGAAATGTGCAACATCCTTGACTGCATTATTTGGCTCCACTTATTTACGCGAGTCAGCCTTGAGTGAGGCTTGGCATCTAACTTCACGTAGGTTTACCTGTTGTTACAACCCTAGGTTAGAGTGAGCATCACCCAATAGGCGCAGCAAGTTCAGGCTAGGCACTCGGACATTTCGCTTAAACATTCACACACACCAGTATACATTATCATCATTCACACACCTCAGTTCATATCATCAATCATCCACACATCATTACTATTCACACTCTCCAGTACACGTCATCACTCATTACCTCACATGCACTAGCAGCGCAGGCACACAGGTAGTACACGTAATCCATGAACACACCTGACTCAGCTAGTGCAAGCCTATTGGGCCTCATGTGGGAAGATGGCCCTTAAAGGCCGCGCAACTATTCAAACACTCACCCTGCTGATCCGCTGATCAGTCGTTGCTGCCGCCCACCACCATCCCCTTTCTCCCCCCTGTCTGTCTCTCTGTTTATATGTTGTATTATCTGTCTGTATATGCATATATTATATAATAGTATTGTATGTTTCTGTCTATCAGGGGGATTATACAATCATATGAAAAAGTTTGGGAACCCCTCTCAGCCGGCATTATAATTGACTCTGCTTTCACGCAAAAAAAGATAAAAGTGGTATGTCTTTCATTAACCAGGAAGATCTAAGTACTGGGGTGTTTTCCAAACAAAGATTTTTAGCGAAGCAGTTTTTAGTTTTATGAAATTAAACAAATTGTGAAAAACTGGCTGTGCAAAAATATGGGTACCCTTATGATTTTGCTGATTTGAATGAATGTAACAGCATGTAAAACTGATGACTTGAAAAATCTAATTGGTTGGATTATCTCGTTAAGCCTTGAACCTCATAGAAAGGTGTGTTCAATCATGGGAAAAGGTATTTAAGGTGCCCAAATACAATTTGCACTTCTCTTTGACTCTCTGCTGAAGTGAGACAGAATGGGATCATCAAAACAGCTCTCCACAGATCTGAAAACAAAGATTGTTCGTTTTCATGGTTTAGGGGAAGGCTACAAGAAGCTTTCCAAAAGGTTTCAACTGTCAATTTCGACTGTAAGAAATGTTGTCAGGAAATGGAAGGACACAGGCACAGTTGCAGTTAAACCCAGGTCTGGAAGACCAAGAAAAGTACAGGAGCGGCATATGCGGCGGATTGTGAGAATGGTTGCAGACAACCCACAGATCACCTCCAAAGACCTACAACAGGCAACAACATCTGGCTGCAGATGGTGTATCTGTACATCGTTCAACAATTCAGCGCAATTTGCACAAAGCACATCTGTATGGCCGGGTGATGAGAAGGAAGCCCTTTCTGCGCCCACGCCACAGGTACAGTCGCATGGAGTATGCTAAAGCTCATTTAGACAAGCCAGATTCATATTGGAAGAAAGTGCTTTGGACTGATGAGACAAAAATTGAGTTGTTTGGTCATAACAAAAAGCGCTTTGCATGGCGAAAGAAGAACACTGCATTCCAAGAAAAACACCTGCTACCTACTGTCAAATTTGGGGGAGGTTCCATCATGCTGTGGGGCTGTGTGGCTACTTCAGGGACTGGGGCCCTTGTTAAAGTTGAAGGTCGCATGAATTCAACCCAGTATCAACAGATTCTTCAGGATAATGTTCAAGCATCAGTCACAAAGTTGAAGTTACGCAGGGGTTGGATATTCCAACAAGACAATGACCCTAAACACTGTTCAAATTCTACAAAAGCATTCATGCAGAGGGAAATGTACAATGTTCTCAAATGGCCGTCACAGTCCCCTGACTTGAACATCATCGAAAATCTATGGGATGATTTGAAGCGGGCTGTCCATGCTCGACGGCCATCAAACTTAACTGAACTGGAGCGCTTTTGTATCGAAGAATGGTCAAAAATACCTCCATCCAGAATCCAGACACTCATCACAGGCTACAGGAGACGTTTAGAGGCTGTTATTTTTGCAAAAGGAGGCTCAACTAAGTACTGATGTCATTTTTTTTGTTGGGGTGCCCAAATTTATGCACCGTCTAATTTTGTTATGATGCCTATTGCATATTTTCTGTTATTCTAATAAACAAAACGACACTGCTGAAATACTCCTGTTTCCCTAAAGTTTGTCATTCATGAAAAGGAATTTGCTTATTTGAAATCCCAGTTAATTATGAACAAAAATCCAAAAAATTAAGAGGGGTTCCCAAACTTTTTCATATGACTGTATATCTCTATTGTCAGAAAATGAAGGCAGAAAGTATTTTGGTGGTTCTCTTCGCCGTGGAAGTTCTCCTCCTACTGCTTGGTCGATGCGTCTCCGGGGAAACGCTGTTTGTTTACACAAAGGAACAGCTGACTGCGTTGAGGCCGGTATGCACCGTGCCAAGTGCTGCAGACATCCCACCAGAAATCTGGAGGAGAACACACCGCGGTTGCAGAGGGGGAACAAAACGACGAGGGAAGAGAGAGGGGAGAAGGCAGAAACGACTTAAGAACAAGAGATTCAAGCCATGTCTGCCCTCTGTTGTCATGGGCAACGTGAGATCGCTGGCAAACAAGATGGACGAGCTAGCAGCGTTGGCCCGGAGTCAGATGGAGTTCCGGGAGTGTAGCCTGATGTGCTTCACAGAGACATGGCTACACCAGGACATCCCGGACCACAACGCCTCCATCGACGGCTTCTTGACTGTTCGGGCGGACAGGGATTACGCCAGGTGTGGTAAGCGGAAAGGCGGAGGGCTTGCCATGCTTGTAAACAACAGATGGTGTAACCCCAGCCACGTTACCATCAAACAGAGGATCTGTAGCCCGGACATTGAACTGTTAGCCGTGGGACTCCAGCCATATTATCTGCCACGGGAATTCTCATACGCCATTGCGGTGGCTGTTTACATTCCACCTTCCGCAAACCCTACATCGGCGTGCAACGCCATTCATAAGGAGATTGCGCAACTTCAGACGAAACACCCCAGCGCACTGATAGTGATATCAGGCGACTTCAACCATGTCAGTATGTCATCTACACTGTCTACCTTCACCCAGTATGTGAGTGGCCCAACTAGGGATGGGAGGACACTGGATCTGCTGTATGCCAATGTTAAGGAGGCCTATGACTCTTTCCCTCTCCTCCCCCTGGGTCGGTCAGACCACAATCTGGTCCACCTCAGACCCTGTTATGTGCCCCTTGTCAAGCGGCAGCCTGTGACCACTAAGACTGTGAGGAGATGGTCAGAGGAGGCCTATGGGGCACTGCAGGAATGTTATGAGGTCACAGACTGGGATGTACTCTGCGAGCCACATGGAGAGGATATTGATGGACTCACAGGGTGCATTACGGATTACATCAACTTCTGTGTGGACTCCATTGTCCCTACCAAGATGGTCCAGTGTTACCCTAACAACAAACCGTGGGTAACAAAGGACGTCAAGGACCTTCTGAATTCCAAGAGGAGGGCCTTCAACGATGGAAATAGGGAGGAGGTTAAGGTAATCCAGGCTGACCTGAAGGTGAAGATCAAGGAGGCCAAGGATAAGTACAAAGGGAAGCTAGAGCGGAAACTCCAGCAGAACAACACGAGGGAGGTGTGGAGCGGTATGAGGACTATAACTGGCTTCAGACCGACTGGCAACAGGGGGGTCGAGGGTGACCTGGACAGAGCCAACGAACTGAACCTGTTCTTCAACAGATTTAACAACCTGGTTCCTGCCCATCCCCCCTCTAGCCCTTCTCCTGACGACCCTCAAGCCAGCGACGCCCCTGGCCAAACTGCTGACGACTCTCTGGCACCTGTGAGTACCCCTTTCCCACTCCCCCTCTCCATCAGAACAATGCCCCCCCCCCCCCCACCACAACGACCCCCATCCCCCCCCCTATGACCCCAGCTGTGTCTCTCACTGTGGAACAGGTTAGAGGACAACTGCTGAAACTCAATGCAAACACGGCTGCTGACCCTGACGACGTGAGCCCTAGGGTGCTAAAAGCGTGTGCCCCCCAGCTGTGTGGAGTGCTGCAGTACATCTTCAACCTGAGCCTGAGTCTCCAGAGAGTCCCTGTCTTGTGGAAGACATCTTGCCTCGTCCCTGTTCCGAAGACGCAGCGCCCCAGCGGCTCCAAGGATTACAGACCGGTGGCGCTGACCTCCCACGTTATGAAGACCCTGGAGAGACTGGGGTTGGAACAGCTGCGGCCCATGGTCGGACCCTTCCTGGACCCCCTTCAGTTCGCCTACCAGCCGCGGCTGGGAGTAGAGGATGCCATCCTCTTCCTGCTCGACCGCTGTTATACTCATCTAGACCAGCCGGCAAGCACTGTGAGGATCCTGTTCCTAGACTTCTCCAGTGCCTTCAACACCATCCGGCCAACTCTGCTGGGTGAGAGTGACTGGCAGACTGGCAGACCGCAACATGTGCGCTTACAGCACTGTGTGTCGGACAGTGTGGTCAGCAACACTGGGGCCCCCCTTCCTCTTCACCATCTATACCACGGATTTCAGCTACCACACAGAGTCTTGCCTGTCCTGTGAGCGAAATCATCTGCAGCTTAATGCGGCTAAGTGCAAAGAGCTGGTCATCGACCTGAGAAGGACCAGGACAACAGTGACCCCTGTCCACATTCAGGAGGTCAGTGTGGACACCGTGGAGGATTACAAGTACCTTGGTGTTCACTTGGACAACAAACTGGACTGGGCACTCAAGAACACTCAAGCCGTCTACAAGAAGGGCCAAAGCCGCCTCTACTTTCTGAGGAGGCTGAGGTCCTTCGATGTCTGCCGGACAATGCTGAGGATGTTCTACGAGTCTGTGGTAGCTAGTGCTATCCTCTATGCTGTTGCCTGCTGGGGCAGCAGGCTGAGGGCAGCAGATGCCAACAGGCTCAACAAACTTATCCGGAAGGCCAGTGACATTGTGGGGGTGGAGCTGGACTCCCTGGCAGTGGTGTCGGAGAGGGGGATGCTGGCCAAACTCAACGCCATCCTGGACAGTACCTCCCACCCACTCCACAATGTGCTGGTCGGACAAAGGAGTACTTTCAGCGGGAGACTCATCCTCCCGAAATGCACCACGGAGTGCCACAGGAATTCATTCCTGCCTGTGGCCATCAAACTTTACAATTCTCACACCAGTAGTTTGTAAGCCAACTGTATATCCTGTGAAATAGCATAACATCCAGGGATATAACAATGGACATTAGGCAATAGTCTGACACAACTTCTGTAACATAACTACATATTTGGCAATATTCTGGTACAACTGTATATAACCATGTATATTCTGCTAATAACCTGCAAATCCTGTATATCCTGTATATGCTGCAAATAACTGTAAATCATGTACATCACAATTACTTGCATAATTGTAATTGAATTGTATAGATTATAAGGGTATAGTCTGTAACCTGCACTTTATCCTGGACATCCTGTATATTCTGCTGTACATTCTGCACATTCTGTTCAAAAACTGAAAATCATGTACATTCTAATATAATACTGTATATTATACAAGACCAATACTGTATAATTGTAAATGTATAGCTTCTGTACATAATCATTATGCTCCCTGGGAGGATTCACCTCACCCACCATTTTTTACTTTTTACTTATTGTTATTGACCCCACCCCCTATCCCTGTGTACACTTTCTAATCTTTTACCTCACACCCTTACCCTTGTGTGCTTTGCGAGACTGTGTGCCGTTGATACAAAGGAGTTTCCCTCGGGATCAATAAAGTAATCTGAATCTGAATCTGTATTGCTCCATGGCTCTCGTCATACATGTACGCACGTTTGCGTTGCTCGAGGCCATAGGAAGTACCCCCCTTTTAGACATTCCATTCCGCCAAAGAATGTTTCATAGGTGAGACTAAACCATTTCACAAAAGGGTGTATCAACACAGACGACATGCAAATTCAGGATTGCAGAGCATCATGCCTCTAAGCACACATTTTAAGATACTGAGGTGAAGATTTTAAGCACACATAATAATTGGTTTGAAAGAGGTGCTAAGATAATTCTTCATGACTGCTGTCTGTAACAGTGATTTTCAGGCCTGTTATATATTAATCAGGTACTTCACAGTGATGAGGGCGCTACCGCCAACTAACAATAGGACTGATTGGCCCATTACAGGGCAGGTAAGTAAACTAAGTTTCAGGTGTAAGTAGAGTTGATACAGCAGATTAATTTATGACACTAGGGTAGACAAAAAGAGGTGAAGTCAGATGACAGTTCTGACAGTGGTCCAGCTTAACGAAGGTTCAACATGCTCCTGTTGAGTGCCACTGCCACCGGCACCACTGTCATCAGCAACGTGAGCTGATGAAGGCC
This sequence comes from Neosalanx taihuensis, assembly GCA_030340665.1. NCBI lineage: Eukaryota > Metazoa > Chordata > Actinopteri > Osmeriformes > Salangidae > Neosalanx > Neosalanx taihuensis. Next base: position 7,649,600 of record CM059303.1, on the reverse strand, counting down.
CTGCTGTGGCAAACATAGCCGAGATCTTGGCACACTTCGCAGCAGAGTTTTTCTGCGACACTTTTCTGTCTCTTTCACTTATCAATAAACTGTGCACCAAGCCAAAGGCAGGAGTTGTTTCATGATATGATTGGGCCGGCCCCCTGTCCGTCAGCGTGTAAGGGCCGGTGCAGACGGATAGATATATATATCTATATCTATTGCTCTGGGCCGGTGGGACCAAAGCGAACGAGGTGGTTGTTCAACAGTGTGTTTGGGCTGTGTGATCTACTGATTATGGGCCAGTCAGACCAATATGAAAATATTACATTTATATCTGGCCCAAATAGCACGTCGGCCCGCCGCTGCTACCGTGAATTAGATGTTTACTGATCCTTTTTCTTTTTTTGAAGTGACCAAATAATATTGGTGGGACATAAAAGGCTCTTGACTTCACCCTCATTGCCTCAGGGAGAATGTCCCTGTACTTAATGTAAGTTGCTTTGGATAAAGGTGTCTGCTAAATGAGGTATTATTAAGGTTGCAAGTCCAGAGATATAGATATTCTTTTGTCCACAGTGCACAACATGATCAAGAAGTTTGCAACCCACGGCACTGTAACTAATCTCCCTGGACATGAACGGAAGAGAAAAATCTACGCAGGATAGTCCGAATGGTGGATAAGCAGCCCTAAACAAGGTTAAGGCCATTCAAGCTGTCCTGCAGGGTCAGGGTGCATCAGTGTAAGCGTGAACTACTGAATAAATGAAACGCTTTGGCAGGAGACCCAGAAGGACCCCACTGCTGTCACAGAGACATAAACAGTAGTCTACTTGTAGGACGCGAACAATAAAGCAACAACACTAACAAGTTTTCGCTCTGGGATTAACAAAGTAATTCTGAACTACAACAACAACTACACCTGATATTTCTAAGTGCTAATAACTTAAGGTCAGGAGACAGTCTGTGTTTCTGATGGAGGTGGGGAGTTGGTTCCACCATTGAGGAGCCAGACAGGGGAAGACTTTACTGAAATGTACGTGAAGAAGCCAAAATCTTTCAGGGAAAATATGTTGTGGACCGGTGAGACTAAGATAGAGCTTTTTGGTAAAGCATATCACTCTACTGTTTAATGAAAACGTAATGAAGCCTACAAAGAAAAGAACACAGTACCTCAAATAGTGTGGAGGTCCAAAAATGTTTTGGGGTTGTTTTCTGCTTCTGGCACTGAGTGCCTTGAATGTGTGCAAGGCATCATGAAATCTGAGGATTACCAATGGAATTTGGGGACCTCGCAATGTGTGTCAGAAAGGTGGGTTTGTGTCCAAGATCATAGGTCTTCCAGCAGAAACATGACTCCAAACATATTTGTAAAAGCACCCAGAAATGGATGGCAACAATGCGATGGAGAGTTCAGAAAAAAGTGTCCATGGGCCAAATAGTGTCGCACCAGACATCGCAATGCCATGCCGATGCAAGGACTCGTCCGTCGCTGTACCAAAGTTAAATTCCTGACATAGCTATACATGCAAGCAGGAAACTGTCCTGGTTGCAAGGTATTCAATTTTGTATTAGGGCCGATTTAAAACAATGTTTTCTACTGTACGATTTTAAGTTTTAATTTGTTCGACATTCATGAGACAGTCACACACAGGTAGAATACTATACTTGTTTCTTTCCTGGTCTGTTAAAATCGATGCAATTTATTTTACTATTTCGATCAAAAAAGATAGCAAGCTAGCACTTGCTATTGAATGAGTGAAAACTTAAAATCGTAGAGTAGGATAAATGGTTTTAAATAGGCCCTAATTTAAACTTAATACCTTGCAACCAGTATCGCTACCAAGACAGTTTCCTACTAGCACGCATAACTTTGTCAGGAATTTAACATTGGCATAGCAACAGATGCATTATTGCATCTGAACGGCATTGTGACATCAGGTAGGACACTTCTTGGCCCTGGGGCACTTTTTGGCGTGACAGTGCCAACAATTTTGTGGCAATTTTATTTTACAATTTTATGTAAAATAAATATTGTGTTGTTACACAAAAATCAATTAAACATGTGTATCGAAAACTTATAACTTTTGTGTGAGAAATACTTCATTTTCTGTAAAAATGTCAAGGGTGTCGACAATTTTGGCAATGACTGTAAAATCATGTGATTATCTTTAATTAGTTTAATGTCATTATTTGCACATACCTTTGTTCTGAAATACGTGAATCAGGATCATTTTTGGTATTCAAAGTAAAATGTAAAACAATGTAAACCTGCTTCTTAAATTACTTGAATTTTAAAACTCACCTGTGCATATTCTGTTGCCATGTCCGGTGTTTATGTAACCGGGTTTACATAGACACTCAAAGACACCATCAGCTTCCGCACAGTTTGTTGATTCCATGTGGCATACATTCAGGGAACAAAGTTTAGTGTCTGTGGAAAGAAATCATAATTTGGCATTGACTCTTAATATTCATCTAATGTATTTATAACAGCAACATGTAATTGTAAATGAAACAAAATTACAGTACTGTTCTATCTATGTGATGGTTTCAGAAGTACAAACCATTAAAAAGTGTCCTTGTTAATCTGTAGGGACAGAATATTAGTGGACATATAAAAAAAGCATATTTATGTAAATAGCATTTACATACCTGTGTAAACAGCATCTTTTAACAACAAGTAAGTACAGTTCTCATCTTTGCAGTTCTGGACGGCATCTATTATCTTCTTATTCACATCGGCTTCCTTGATGTTGCTTGTGGACTTGTATAGGTTCTCCACGGTTGCATTAATCTTTGGGGCATGTGACAAAAATTGATTTTGCTTCCCTATGTTGCCAGCTTCCCTACAAGGCAAAACACATGAAGAAAACATCTGAAAAAGGCAGACTTCATCCTAGCATTTGTATCCCAGACCTCTTTTCACGCCCTTGCGCTGACAGAGACTTGGATATGCCCAGAGAATACTGCAACACCAGCTGCTCTTTCAGTCAACCGCTCAACCAGGACAGATGCTGGGACAGGTTTTCTCCTCTCTTCACATGTCAAATACACATTCACCCTGCTTTCTGCTACTGGTAAAGCATTTGAATACCATTATGTGATGCTAACTGATCCTATCAGAATACTGCGCCAGGGCCGCTAGCCGACTTTGTGGAAGAGCAGGACATGCTCCTCAGCATCCTCCTGGATGATGGAACTCATCAGCTAATAATCCTTGGGGACCTCAACATCCACCTTGAAGGAACAGAGGATGTTTACTTATTGTCCCTTCTGTCTTCCTTCGGACTGACGCTACTGTACTGAAGCTAAAACTATCGTCCGACGAAGGCGGTCACATTTCTGCCTGCTCCCTCCCATCCCTGTTTTTCCTGCTTGCTGTATCGTCGTGCCTGTCTGCTGGAGAGACTAAACTGCATCACCCTTCTAAGCAGAAACATGGATTTGATTAGCTGGTCACTTCGTGCTATTGACACCATTTTTTCGAAGAGACCTCGGGGTTCGGGGGAACCCAACTGTCCTGACGGGTCGTCCCCAGCTGGATATACGATGGACGCGCGGGAAGTGGCGTGTCGTGTGTCTGTCTGAGCTCTCCGTTGAGGACGTGGAGGACATCTACATATTGGGATTCATGATTACCGGGTTTCTGCTGATTGGATTAGGCGTTGCCCTGGGATATCGACAAATTATTAAAACTGTGGCAGCCGTTAAAGGCCCCTTTAAGCTGCCCCAGTTGATTGATGTGATGGGCAGGGCTGTTGGAAGCCAAAGTGTGACTTTACAGCGCATCGAGGAGAAACTGGCAGCTCTGCAGGGGACGGTGGAACGTATTGACCAACAAAATTGAAAAGTAAGAGACATGAGGGACATCATGAGGGACATGAGAGACTTTGTTTGTAGAGTGTGACATTTTAACTCTACGAGCATCTGCCTGCCTATCTGTTTTCGTCCCTAAAATTCCAACACGGCCTTGACTATTGCTGAAAAAACCCTCCCCAACCTTGGAAGATTGATGCATGAAGTCTCTACACACCCCCTCCCTCACCCCAACCACCCTCCCTCCTCCATTCTGTGAGAGATGTCTTGCCAGAACATGATGTCCTGAATTCATGGCCACACTATCGCGGACTGTGAACTAGACTGACTGTGCCTGTGCTAAGGCGCAGATTACGCTCGAACACACGAACATCATCTACACTGATAACCCCACACACCATCCAACGCCTTCGCCTGCTTGTTGTTGTTATACTGTATTGTTACTGTTTGCTTATCTGTCTGCTGAGGTGTTTTTTGGCAGGCCTTGGCCTGTTGTTTTTTTTTCTCCTCTCCTCTCCTCGTGTTATCCTGATTTTCAGAGGGTCTGGCGCCAATAAATTTACTTTGTCGTGCTGCCTCGGTAGGCACTGTCCTGCCAAAGAGTTTCCCCAAGGGGATTAATAAAGTATTCTGAATTCTGAATTCTGTACACGTAGCATCAGCCCTGTTGTAATATCCTCCCTATCTCCCTCAAATCCTTCTCCACTCACATAACAGAGGCAAAAACCCACTACTTCCTGAACAAAGTTAACTCTGCTTTAAATCCCCATCAACTTTTCTCTACGTTTTTTCCTCTCCTCGACCCACCTCCCCCACCCCTCCCTCCACCCTGACAGCAGACAACTTCTCCTGCTTCTTTGGGAATAAAGTCAGAGGCAGATATATCTCCCCTCCTACGCTCTCATCGCCCCACCTCCTGTCCCTTGATCCAGTCTCCTAGGGAGGAAAAATGTCAGGTTCTCTCCAGCTCTCCACTAGTGTCCCACAAGTTTCGCCTTCTGGCCTCTTCTATTCTCCTTGTACACCACCTCACTTGGACCAATCATACCCTCCCATGGCTTCTCCATCCACTATTACGCTGACAACATGCAGCTATACCCGTCATTCCACCCGACTGATCTGGGGATCTCAGCTAGGATCGAGGCCTGCCTCACAGACATCTCTGCCTGGATGACCAGGCACCATCTTCAGTTGAACATCGCCAAAACAGAATTTCTTATCATCCTGGCCAAACCCTCTATCTATCACTCTTGGATCTGTAACAGTGACCCCTTCATCCTATGCCAGAAACTGGGAGTTACCTTGGATGACGGGCTCTCCCTCCACATTGCCACAGTCTTCCACTCATGTAGATTCACCCTCTACAACACACGAAAGATCAGAAGATACCTGTCTGAACATTTCACCCAGCTGCTAATCCAAGCTCTTGTCCTCTCAACGGTGGACTACTGGAATTCACTGCTAGCTGGTCTCCCAGCATGCTCAATCTGCCCCCTCCAGAGGATCCAGAATGTGGTAACCCGCCTGATTTTCAATCTACCTAGATGCTCCCATGTCACTCCGCTCCTCATTGTCCTCCACTGGCTTCCCACCATGGCCCATATCAGATTCAAGACACTGGAGGTAACTGACCTACTGAGCAGTGAACAGCACTGCACCTAAGTATATATCAAGAGTGCCTGGTCCCAACACAAGCTCTTCCCGTATCTTGCTCCTCAATGGTGGAATCAACTCCCCACCTCCATCAGAAACTGATTGTCTGAACCTAATAGTAGTCTTTCTTCCAGGGTCATAAGCTTCCTGGATTCCTATGACTGATTCCTACTCTTATGGATCTTCCCTTTGGCACTTGTTTGGTTTCATAATCTATGAACCTGCTGCGTATGTTTGGGGACTATCACATTGATATAATCAGTGACCAATGCTCTTTTGTAAAGCTTTCTCTTGGAAGTGGCTTTGGATAAAAGTGTCTGCTAAAAGAATAAATGTAAATGTAATGAATACTAGTAATTTTTATTACCTGAACCCCAAAGAGAATCTATAGACTATTGTCAAGAAGATGAGAGACGCCAGAAGCCTGACATTTCTGTTTAAAATATCCTTATTTAAATGATCTTATGATGTGTGATATTCAAATTTTCGGAGACACTGAATTTGGGATTTTATTGTCTGTAATCCATAAGAAAAAAAAAATTGTGAATTGAAGGTTTGAAATATTTCACTCCATGTGTAATGACTCTTATACAGGTTTTCTTTTTTTTAAGTGAATGGCCAGAACTATTGTCATTTTTCTTGATAATCTAATTTTCTGAGATGTACCTGTATACTGTATATACATACATAAACATACAGACACACACAAATGATCAAAATCCACCAAACTTACAACACTGACCTGAGTTTCAGCACTGTAGACTGAAGGTATCCATTTTCTCCAAGACCCAAAATATTTTTAATCTGCAGTGTGGGTAGAAAATGCAGGTAAATTTGGACTGAATCAATTACCAATTATTTTTTTAACTTAGAGACTGTGGCTAGATGCATAAACTTAGTTTAGGCCTAATCTTAGCCTTAGTCTTAAATTGTCAGGGTAGACTAGTCTAATTAAGTCTGCCTGTTCCATAAATAGTAAGACTGACTACATTTGTGGTTTGAAAGTTATCCAGCTCTCCTAAGCCTGTGGTAAGGGATTTGTTGTTATGCCAAACCATCTGTTATGTTAGCATGAATTATAACAAAAGGAAGTTGACATTTTTTTACTCTGAATTTTAACAGGGGTCTGCTTTTTCACTAACATTTTGTTTTATTAAAGAGTGAGTAGATGTCACCACAAGTCATTGCTTTAACACTAGTTATCTGCATGGGAGTCGTTGGAGATCAATGGAAGTAGCTTTGAGGTTAAATTATGAACCTTAAAGACGCATTCAAATGAAGTTGTTGGCAAAACGTTTTAGTGTTATATTCTTCCAACGGATACAGCTTTTCAGTAGGTTTAAATCAGTCAATTGTTATTGTATTGCGATAAGCTAGGCTAAATCAGTCTTACATTAGTCACTCAAAGGGAAGTTTTATGCAGCACATAACATACAAGTCTGTCAAGTCTGACAAAGCAATATTTAGTCTAAGACAAACTATATTTAATGCAACTAGCCCCGTGTCCTAATAAAGAGGTCATCAATGAGTTTTTGAGACACAGACAATCATTCATATGGTCATCCTAAACCACAATACACCTAGTTAAGAGCTGACCAAACCACCACTTTTTTTCGAGGTCAATAGATTTAAGTTTACCACCTTATAGGTGAACAAGGCTGCAGTCTTACACTGTTCGGAAAGTGAGAGAGAAAATAATATAACTTAATATAAAAAAATTACCGCCAGAATTATTTCCTTTGATGTCTCCTGGAACAACTTTGTTGTCTTATCCTCCATCTCTTTCTCAAAGACTTTCGACAGGACCAGAGATCCAGGGAAAACCTTGGCTAAAAACAAGAGGTTAAAATATGCCAACCACCACAAAACCTAAAGATTTAATTAGTATCTTCCCAAAGAAACAATACACTTTATAATTGATAGTTAATCTTTTTTAAATATTTTGTATCATAGCTTTAAATCTATCTACTTCCCTAAGTACTTGATTGAAACATGAACATTATGAATATTCATTATTAGGTGTGTACATACAGGCATAGACACTCCAATAATTAATCACTCCAAAAATTATATATACACCTTTGAAGTGGGTGATATGTCAACTGACATTAACCTCGAGTGATAACGGTTATTTATGAGTTGCATGCATGTAAAGATACCCACCTCCTTCACAACGTTTCTCCTCGTTAGAATAGGATTGGCCAGGTTCGCATAAACAGACGAAACCATTATGAAGCCTCTGACAGGTGCTACCCACCCCACATGGGTTTGTGGTACAAATATCTGAGCAAAAAAGGCAAACGTAAAACATTTGTAACACGCACTGATGAAAAGGGGCAAATATAAAAGTGTAGATTGAAATCTTCCAAGTAATGTATAATTTTTTATCCACATATTAAATACTCATCCAGCCCACTCTGTTAATGCCAAATTATTTGAACACCATTATGTCATGTTAACCGATCCTATCAAAGCATTCTTGGTTGTCCTCCATCGCCCACCAGGGTCGCTAGTTGACTTTGTGGAGGAGTTGGACATCCTCCCCGTGTCCTACTGGATGATGGAGCCCCACTGATAATCCTTGGGGGCTTCAACGTTTTTCCAACTTTCTCTATCCCTCCCATTGACAAGTTGACATTCCACCACACCAACATTTCCACTGATACTCTGTTATCCACACTAACTGTGTCTCTAAACACTCTTTGTCCCCTGTCAACCAGGCCTGCATGATCTTCTCCCTTCTTAACGTAGATCACGGATATTATTTGTGGAGAACGGTCCACCCTTCGGGCAAGATGGTGCAAGAGATGGTGCAGGACCAAAGACGGTCTGGACTTTGATAAGTATAATCCTTCTCTGCTCACATAACTGAGGCTTCCTGAACAAAATGAACTCTCCTGGCATGAACAACATGCCCTATCCAGAGTATTCAGAATGCAGCAGCCCACCTGGTCTTCAATCTATCCAGACGCACCCATCTTACCCCGCTCCTCAACTCCCTCCACTGGCTTCCCATCACAGCCCATATCAGAGTCAAAACAATGGTAATGTCCTTTCGAACAGTGAACGGGACTGCACCCAAATACATAATCTCTCCTCCAGCCTTACACGCCCACCAACCACCTACAGTCTTCCCTTGACAACATAGTCTGGGGAGCCCACCTCTCGAGAGCACCCAGTCCCAACACAAGCTCTTACCCCGTCTGACCCCCAATGGTGGAATCAACTCCCCACTTCTGTCAGAGACACTCACTGTTTGCCCACCTTATAAAAGGCTCAAGACACCCTTAATCCTGGAGTACAATGGTACTTTGTGAATTATTTGCTGGACCTGATGTTAGTTTCTTCCAAGATCACACTGAATCTTGTTGGTCAGTTGTAATCGATTTGACATTATTATAGTACTGTGAAGCTTTCCTACAGGTACACTCTTGCATGTTTGAGTTTCATGCTATTTAATTGTAACTTGTTTACAGTTTTTTTCAATTGTTTACACACAATTTTTTTTGGTCAAAATATAATAACAGAATTATCCAAACACCACAATCAATTAGCAAAATTCCTGGATTCTTTGCAAAATGACACACTTCAGTCAAAACATATACACATATTTGTGAAAATGCTATTGTTTTCATTTACCGTTTTTTTCAATTGTTTACACACAATTTTGAAAACAGAGTTATGTTTGTCAAAATATAATCACATTTATCCAAACACCACAATCAATTAGCAAAATTCCTAGATTGTTTGCAAAATGACACACTTCAGTCAAAACATACACACTTCCGTCAAAACATATACACATATTTGTTTTCATTTAACCAACACAGTCATCAATGATCATACACTATTGCAGCCAGTTTCACACTGCTGTGATAAATAAAAAACACATTTGTAAAAAAAAAAGAAAAAAAGATTTTTGGTCAGACATTCTTACTGTGTGTAAGAGATAATTTAGGTGACAAAAAATGTGTGAGAAACTCACAACATTATTCATGATTTGTTTTGAGATCAATTTGGTCCTCGTCTTCTTTGTTCAGGTCCTATCACCTCTTCAAGTCCTTCTCTACCTCTTCCTCTACCTAGGTGTCTTCCTCTACCTCCTTCTCCTCATCCTCTACCTTCTTCTCCTCTACCTATGCCTCTTCCTCTACCTTCTTCTCCTCTACCTATGCCTCTTCCTCTACCTCCTTCTCCTCTTCCTCTACCGCCTTCATCTCCTCTTTGAGCTCCCCCTCTCATTCTCACTCTTCTTCTCCTTCCATTTTTGTTGAAGACAGGTGAACTCACCTGCTGCCTTTTATAGCACACCTGAGTGCTGCGTTTTCAAATTAGCACGTGTGCTTCCACACCTGGTAGATGTGTTTATCCAATTTGTTCATTAGTGTGGTAATTGGCAATCCAATGCTTTGTAATTACAAGGAAGTAACCTCACAATCCTTATCTGTGTCTAGGGTGTGAAAATGTGTGTAGAGCTTTACAAATCACTGTGTGTAATGTTTTGCAAAAAGGGTGAAGCAGACATTGTGTGTAATGTTGTGCAAATCTGTGGAGGTGTTTTGCTCATTGGAGTAAAATTTTGCAAATTTTGTGGAAATTTTAATTTTAGTGTGTAAACAATCGTAAAAAACTGTAATGTGTTCTGTTGTGTGTTCTGTTATATTGAGTGGCGTTCTTATCGTAATTGTGCCTTTAAGGGAAACTGGGAAGTGGGAGGGGCGTTTACCTGAGTTTTGGGGGGCAGGGCGCATGCGGGAGAAGTGAGCGGGAGCTGTGGTAGAAAGTTGTTGAGAGGATTACACATGAGAAGTTGGACGGTTGTTTTGAGAAGTGCTAAAATAAAGCGTGAGTTGTGGCTAAAACAACAGCTCAGTGCCGTTATTACAATAAAAGCCATTTAGAGAGTTTGGGAATATTACACTGGTGTCAGAAGATCGGAATTTGACATTCACACTGAGTGGGCTGTTTCGGATCGGTGAGGACAGTATGGAGGAATACGCAAGCACGCGTCCGAAAGTAAAGGAGGAGGAGGAATTAGATATCGAGCTGCCTGTATTCGCGCCGGCCAGCCTCAAGACACGAAGTTCAATGGGAGGGGAAGCTGGGAAGCTTACCAGGCACAGTTTGAACTGTTGGCTTCAGCCGCTGGCTGGTCTGAGGCAACTAAAGCCCTTCAGCTAGCATTGTCACTGACAGAGGATGCCTCAGCCTGCTTGCTCCTCTTAAGCCCGGTGGAGAGAGGTAATTACAACAGTACACCAGTAGTGCACACCCCTGAAAGCGACACCAGGCGCTGCCCTATGGCCTGCTGGGGATGCGGCGGACATGGACACCTGCGACGCTGTGCGACGCTGTGCGACGCTGTGCGACGCTGTGCGACGCTGTGCGACGCTGTGCGACGCTGTGCGACGCTGTGCGACGCTGTGCGACGCTGTGCGACGCTGTGCGACGCTGTGCGACGCTGTGCGACGCTGTGCGACGCTGTGCGACGCTGTGCGACGCTGTGCGACGCTGTGCGACGCTGTGCGACGCTGTGCGACGCTGTGCGACGCTGTGCGACGCTGTGCGACGCTGTGCGACGCTGTGCGACGCTGTGCGACGCTGTGCGACGCTGTGCGACGCTGTGCGACGCTGCCCCTTAGTGAATGGACAACAGGGAGTGGGTCCGGGTAGCTCCGAAATCTCGGACCCCCTCAGCCATTTCCAAGGGGCTGTATGATACGCTGGAGAGGGGGAGGCATACAGACAGGGCCACATCCGCGGACACTGTCATAACAGTGGGCTGGACTGTAGTGGGCAATTTATGCCATGTTCCAGTGCTGGTGGGTAACGTGTCCTTTACGGCTTGGGTGGCAGAGGTGCGTGACCCCTACATCCTTGGCCTGGACTTTCTGAGACTCACAGGGTGTTCTCTAGACCTGGGGGCTGGGGTTCTAGCCCTTCCAGGGGGGCAGCGGGTTCAGCTCATGTCACCATCTCAGCAGGTGACACAAGTTGTACCCACCTGCAGTTTGACTGCAAACCCTGGAGTGGCAGGTCCTCTGGGGGGACAGCCTGACCAAACAAGGTTCCTGACGGGCCAGGCAGATCTGACCCCACAGCATCAGCCCATGGACACGGAAGATCGACTAAAGGCAAACAAAGGCATCTGGGAGAGAAACTGTTCCGGTCTGGATGACCAACAGAAGATGCAGCTGTGGCAGCTGCTGGGGGAGTTTAAAGACATATTCGCTCTCAGTGAGGATGAGGTTCACTCACCTTGTGGAGCACCACATCGACACAGGCACAGCGGGGCCGATCAGATTGCGCCCCCCGCCGCCTACCTTGGGTGAAACAGGAAGCTGCAGAACAGGAGGTTCAAGCCATGCTACAGGCAGGTGTCATTGAACCCTCCGACAGCCCCTGGTCGTCAACCGTGGTCATGGTCCCCAAGAAAAACAGCCCAAAGTGGAGGTTCTGCATGGACTTTAGGCTGCCGAATAACGTGACCAGGAAAGATTGCTACCCCATCCCTCGAATCGATGAGACACTAGACTTGGTGTCTGGGTCGGCGTGGTTTTCATCACTCAACTTGTTCCTCGGCCATAGGGTGAGCGGTGAGGGCATCAGCACGCTGGAGGAGAAAGTCTGCACAATCAGGGACTGGCCTGTCCCTGGGGACCAGACAGAATTGACAAGTTTCCTGGGGCTGGCGTCCTACTATAGGAAATTTGTGAAGGGGTTTTCTTGCATTGCTGCACCGCTCTTCCACCTGCTCCAGAAAAACCATTCACATGGTCGTTGGATTGCCAGCAGGCATTCACCTCGCTTCAACAAGCCCTTACCCATGCACCAGTTCTCACTCCCCCAGACCCGGCCTTACCGTTTGTGCTAGACACGGATGCCAGCAATGTGGGCATGGGGCGGTGCTGTTGCAGGCGGGGGCTGAAGGAGAGAGAGTAGTGGCCTACTTCAGCCGTGTCTTCAACAAAAGTGAGCGGCGCTACTGCGTGACAAGGCGCAAACTGTTGGCCATCGTTTCAGCTGTCAGGTACTTCAAGTACTACCTCTGCGGAGTACCCTTTACCATCAGGACGGACCACGCAGCACTGCAGTGGCTAATGTCCTTCCGAGAACCCGAAGGACAAGTAGCACGCTGGCTCGAGGAGCTGCAGTCATTCAACTTCACTGTGGTGCCCAGGCCAGGGGCCCAGCATGGCAACGCCAATGCCCTGTCCAGACGCCCTTGCGCTGTGGATGGCTGTAGCTATTGTGACAGGAGGGACAATAGAGAGAAAGAATTGCACGGATTAAACTGAGTGGGTGGCCCGCCAAGAGGAAGACGGCGACCTCAGGCCCGTTCGACAATGGGTCCTCGATGGACAGAGACCACCATGGGAGGCAGTGTCAGGCCTGTCGGTAGGCATAAAAGGGCTGTGGAGCAAGTTCGGAGTGCTGTGCCTGTCCAATGGAGTCCTACAGCGGGCGTGGAAGGAGCCAGCTACGGGAGAGGAGAAGTGGAGAGAAGCCCTGGCTCGGGCCACTTCGGCAGCTCTTAAACACTTAGTCGGCTACGCCAGGGGTTCTATTGGGGTCAACACCGTCGAGATGTGTAGGATTTCTGCCGGCGTTGTGATGCATGTGCGGCGCACAAAGGACCCCTGGACCAATCACGGGCGCCACTGCAACAGCAACCATCTGGAGCACCTATGGAGAGGGTGTGGGTGGACATAATGGGGCCCTTCCCAGAAACAGACAAGGGGAACAAGTATGTACTGTGTGCGATGGACTACTTTACGAAATGGCCTGAGGCCTATGCGATCCCAGACCAAGATGCAGAGACAGTGGCCGATGCTCTAATAGAGGGCATGTTCAGCCGGTTTGGAGCAGCAGAATCCATTCACAGCGACCACGGTCGCAATTTTGAATCAAGGGTTTTCGCAGCCTTGTGTGAGCGGTTAGGGATGGACAAAACACGCACAACACCATTGCATCCGCAGAGTGACGGGCTAGTAGAGCGTTTTAACTTGACAATGCGACAGCAGCTAGCCATACTCACAGCTGACCACCAGCGGGATGGGACAGACACATCCCTCTTGTCCTAATGGCCTACCGTTCAGCCGTGCAAAGTTCCACCTGCTGCACCCCTGCTCTGCTAATGTTTGGCAGAGAGATCCGGACTCCTGTCGAGCTGGCATTTGGCCGGCCACCAGACGCCGAGCAACCTCCGGGCCCGGAGTACGCCCGGAAGCTGCAGGACCGACTCGAAAAGGCCCATGCCTTTGCCAGAGGACAGCTCGAGGAGGCTGGCATGAGACAAAAGCGGAACTATGATCTGAGGAGTAAGGGCAGAGACTTCCAGGCTAGGGACCTGGTTTGGGTTTACACACCCAAGCAGAAAAAGGGGCGGAGCCCGAAACTGGATGCTCACTGGGACGGGCAGTGTAGGGTCCTCGAGCGGGTGGGGGAGGTGGTCTATAGGGTCTAGGTTCCACCTAAGGGTAGGAAAGTGGTACTTCATCGGGATAGGTTAGCACCCTACAGAGGGAATGCTGTTCCTCTGTCTGAACTAGGGTCCCCTGCACAGACCGACCACAGGCCCCCAGTAAACTCTAACCCCATGACCACCCCCTCCCAAACTCCCCTCGGACCAAGTGCTACAGACTTCCCCACTGCTGTAACCCCGGCAGCACAGCCAGGCAGCCCGGAACCAGGTCTTAGCAAGCCGCGAAGACAGAGGCGGAGGCCACCACGGTTTCAGCCTTATAAAGGGGGGGGGCAGAGTGATAACCTGGTTTATGTGTTCTGTTGTGTGTTCTGTTATATTGACTGGCGTTCTTATGGTAGTTGTGCCTTTAAGGGAAACTGGGAAGTGGGAGGGGCGTTTACCTGAGTTTTGGGGGTCAGGGCGCATGCGGGAGAAGTGAGCAGGAGCTGTGGTAGAAAGTTGTTGAGAGTATTACACATGAGAAGTTGGATGGTTGTTTTGAGAAGTGCTACAATAAAGCGTGAGTTGTGGCTAAAACAACAGCTCAATGCCATTATTACAATAAAAGCCATTTAGAGAGCTTGGGAATATTACAATACATACAAAAATCTATCATTAAGTTACTTCATTGCAATACCAAAGCACTGACTGTCAAATTACCACACTGTCCAACCAATTGGTTCAACACAGTCATCAGGTGTGCAAACACTTGTTTGCTTAATTGTAGACACACCAATTAGGTGTATAAAGACCATAAAAAGCAGCAGGGGTCTCATTTATAAAGCTTGCATACGCACAAAACAGGGCTGAAAACGTGCGTATGCCAGTTTTCACGCAAAGTCAGTGATTTATAAAAAACTAACTTGGCGGTAGAATGTGCGGTCCTCCACGCAAACTATGACCCTCTCGTAAACCTACGCACTTTTTGGAGACAGTGGGAATTATAGCGATTACTCGTAATATTTATGTATTTTGTTGTCCTCACACACATTGACTCAATTTATGATTATAATGAATATTAAATACATCAGTGTTATTTGAGCTTGAACTACGTGATCATTGTTTCATACACATCTTGTACAATGCAACTCAAAATTTAAATCAATATTCAGCGCTGTCTGTCTTACAATCAGATTGTCCTTTTACCGCAGTGTAGGAGGCTGAAATGCATGTAACTACAGAACACAAAGTATAACTAAATATATTTCTTTAATACTGTGCATATATCATCATGTCAAAAACTGGAAATACATTTGTTAAGCTCTCGCGCAATCACTACACTCATTACACTTCAGAATCAGAATTCGTTTTTAATCGCCATGCAAGATACATAAACATGGAATTTTCTACTGCAGTTGTTACCGCTTCTTCTCCGGTTCTACCACTTGGCGCTGTCGCACTAGTGTTGTTTTTTGTTTGCCTTGAATCACCGTGAAAAAGAATCACCTGCCAGGTTCATGCATGAGAATGATACTAGATTAGCATTCATGAGGTCCTTTGCATTGACCATTTATGGTTAAAAATGGGCGTGTTCAGGGCGGAGTGCAATGATACTTTACGTACGCACACTTGTGGTTAAGCTGTGATTTATAAAGCGAACATTGCCTACAGGTGTGCGTACGCACGGTTTTATAAATCTGATTTTTTGTGTGCGTACGCCAATTTACGCTTTTGGGCGTACGCACACTTTTAGTAAGAATTCTACGCACTCCTTTATAAATGAGACCCCAGGTGAGTTCAGCGGTCTTCAAGCACAATGGAAAGAGTCAGAGAGAGAGTAAAAGGAGGAGGAGAACAAGGAGGACAAGAACGAGGAGAAAGAGGAGGAGAACAAGGAGGACGAGGAGGAATTACAGGTTTTTTTGATTGCTTAAACACTAAAATTAAAAGTAGTACACTATTAGCAAAACCTTACACCCAAGAAGCAAAACATCAGCCCATATTTGCACAACTATAAGCACATTGTCAACTTCACACTTGTTGCAAAACTCTACACACAGTGATTTGTAAAACACTAAACACACTTAACATACATACACACAAAAATCTATCATTAAGTTGCTTCATTGCAATACCAAAGCACTGACTGTCAAATTACCACACCGTCCAACCAATTGGTTCAACACAGTCATCAGGTGTGCAAACACTTGTTTGCTTAATTGTATAAACACCATAAAAAGCAGCAGATGAGTTCATCGGTCTTCAAGCACAATGGAAAAAGTCAGACAAAGAGTAAAACGAGGAGGAGAACAAGGAGGACGAGAAAGAGGAGAAAGAGGAGGAGAACAAGGAGAATCAACAGAGGAAGAGATGGAGGCCGTGCTGGAGGTAGAGGTAGAGGAAGACAAGAAGGTGCTCAAAGAGGACCGAATCTGACAAGTGAGATCCATGCAACACTGTTTGACCACGTTGTCAACCAGGGCGTCAGATGGCTCATCGGGTCAAGGCGTTGGCCTCATGATCGGAAGGTTGTGAGATCAAGCCCTGGCTGTGGCTATATGACGTTGTGTCCTTGGGCCCTACTTGCCTCAGGGAGAATGTCCCTGTACTTACTGTAAATCGCTTTGGATAAAAGCGTCTGTAAAAAAAAAACATGTTCAAATGAAGTAAATTTATCAAGTGCCTTTCGAGCACAATTCGGAAAGGGTGAAGCTACTGTGGCATGATTATGCAGAGGTACAGTTGTGGTCAAAAGTTTACATACACTAGTGAAGATCATGTATGCCATGGCAATATAGGGTTTTCAATAAACTCTACAACTCTTATTTTTCTGTGATGGAATGATAAGGAGCACATATTTCTTTGTCACAGAAAACATTCATGAAAAATGGTCCTTTTACGAATTTATTATGGGTCTTTTGAAAATGTGTCAAAATCTTCTGGGTCAAAAATATACATACAGCACCTTGACTTCTTTCAGTCCATGTAAATAGGGCTTGTTTGACACATTCACTAGACTCAGCCAGAAATACTACAATGGGAAAGTCTAAGGAGCTCAGCACGGATCTGAAAAAGCGCATCATTGACTTGAACAAGTCAGGAAAGTCCCTTGGAGCCATTTCAAAGCAGTTGCAGGTCCCAAGATCAACTGTGCAAACAATTGTTTGTAAGTATAAAGTGCATGGCACAGTTGTATCATTGCCACGATCAGGAAGAAAACGCAAGCTATCACTTGCTGCTGAGAGAAAATTGGTCAGGTTGGCCAAGAGTCAACCAAGAACCACCAAAAAGCAAGTCTGCAATGAGTTGGAGGCTGCTGGAACACATGTGTCAGTGTCCACAGTCAAGCGTGTTCTACATCGCCATGGGCTGAGAGGCTGCCGTGCAAGAAGGAAGCCATTACTCCAGAAGCGGCACCTTACGGCTCGACTGAAGTTTGCTGCTGATCACATGGACAAAGACAAGGCCTTCTGGAGGAAAGTTCTGTGGTCAGACAAAACTAAAATTGAGCTTTTTGGCCACAATGACCAGAAATATGTTTGGAGGAGAAAAGGTGAGGCCTTTCACCCCAAGAACACCATACCTACCGTCAAACATGGTGGTGGTAGTATTATGCTGTGGGCCTGTTTTGCTGGCAGTGGAACTGGTGCTTTACAGAAAGTAAATGGAATAATGAAGAAGGAAGACTACCTCCAAATTCTGCAGGAAAACCTAAAATCATCAGCCAGAAAGTTGGGTCTTGGACGTAGTTGGGTGTTCCAACAGGACAATGACCCCAAACATACATCAAAAGTGGTGAAGGAATGGCTAAATCAAGCTAGAATTAAGGTCTTAGAGTGGCCTTCCCAAAGTCCTGACTTAAACCCCATAGAGAATATGTGGACTGTGCTGAAGAGACAAGTCCGACTCAGAAAACCAACAAATTTAGTTGAACTGCACCGATTCTGTCAGGAGGAGTGGTCAAAGATTCAACCAGAAGCTTGCCAGAAGCTTGTGGATGTCTACCGAAAGCGCCTAATTGAGGTGAAAATGGCCAAAGGACATTTAACCAAATATTAACATTGCTGTATGTATATTTTTGACCCAGCAGATTTTGTCACATTTTCAAAAGACCCATAATAAATTCATAAAAGAAAAAATTTTCATGAATGTTTTTTGTGACAAAGAAATATGTGCTCCTTATCATTCCATCACAGAAAAATAAGAGTTGTAGAGTTTATTGAAAACCCTATATTGCCATGGCATACATGATCTTCACTAGTGTATGTAAACTTTTGACCACAACTGTATGTATTGACTTTAGCAGTGTGATCTTGCATACTGTCTTGTAATATGTATACTAGATCTACACTGAACAATTTTGCCTGCCACTGTTTTTCAGGGGGTGGAGAGGAGATCCAGTAGAGTTCATTTACGTGGATGAGGCGTAAAATTACATTTTGTTACAGTATTATGAATCTCCATGTCAACATTTTGGGCATGTTGAGAAAGAGTGTCTTCAGTCTCAAACATTGGTCTTGTTTGGTGAATTTAGATTACATTTGTACATTGTTCATAGTAGCCTACTCTAATCTTAGGGAAGTAGAAACGCTAAAAGTGTTTTAGGTTTATCACAGCAGAGTGTAACTCGTGCAAACAAGGTATAGTAATGTGAAGTAATGTGTGTTTCATATGGTAACAAAGTGTGGTTTTTCAAAAGAAGTGTATAGATTTTACAAGAGTGTTTAGTTTTGCAAAGGATCTGTAGTGTTTTGCTAGTTGTGGGTGTGGTTGTGCTAATTGTGTGTAGTGTTTTGACAACACGGGCCCTGTTTTGAAAATCGTGCTTAAGCAATCAAAAAAAACTGTAACAGAGGAAGAGATGGAGGCCGTGCTGGAGGTAGAGGTAGAGGAAGACAAGAAGGTGCTCAAAGAGGACTGAATCTGACAAGTGAGATTCCTGCAACACTGTTTGACCACGTTGTCAACCAGGGCGTCAGATGGCTCAACGAGTTAAGGTGTTGGCCTCATGATTGGAAGGTTGAGAAATGAAGTCCCAGCTGTGGCTTTATTATGTTGTGTCCTTGGGCCCTACTTGCCTCAGGGAAAATGTCCCTGTACTTACTGTTAGTCGCTTTGGATAAAAGTGTTTGCACTTTTTTTCTGCAAAAAAAAAGAAATTCAAGTTCAAATGAAATAAATTTAAGTTAAGTGCCTTTCGAGCGCAATTCTGAAAGTGTGAAGCTACTGTGGCATGATTATGCAGAGGTGTGTAGTGTGAAGTGTTGTGAGCCCGTACGTATCATATTTGATACATACATTTCTGGAGCTCATTGCATTACCATCAAACGTAAACTTTGCATGAAACCCTTTTGTATGAACTCTTTTACATGTATTCTGCCCCTAGTGGACATACTTCGCTTTCCCAATGTTTGGATGTGTGCTTTTTCTGTCATTCAAAGTGGGTCGCATCGTGCGAGCGCACATCTGTGATTCCCACCATCAAGAAACTTTGCCATTTCATGGTTTTATGGTCAGAATTTCTCTAAAATACTTAGCAATAATTTTAAATGGACAGTTAGTTTGTCCTTAAAACGTTGTATTACTCAGTTTTATAATTACAGTTTGTAGTTATATCGAGCAGAAAGTCGATGTATCAAATTTGATACTTTCGGTATTTGGCCAAAAATCAACAATTGTTATGGGTATATCTGTCCAGTGTTGTACATGGATTATGTCTTCCATAGGCCATCATGCAGTGTTTGGATGAGTTAAATACACAATTTATAGATTGAAATGGGTTCAAGAATTTCACTTAGACTATCTATATTGGCTGATCACCATTCATAGTTATATTTTTTAATACCTGAGGTATCAAATGTGATACAAATTTTTTTTTTTGCATTTCTTTTTGTCAAATTTATTTTTACATTTTGTCAAAGGGCCAAATAAATAGTTCATATTCCAAAAATTAGAATTTTCTGACCATTCTTTCATAGTTCAGGGCTTACAGGGTTAAGTTTATCACAGCAGAGTGTAACTCGTGCAAACAAGGTATAGTAATGTGAAGTAATGTGTGTTTCATATGGTAACAAAGTGTGGTTTTTCAAAAGAAGTGTATAGTTTTTACAAGAGTGTTTAGTTTTGCAAAGGATCTGTAGTGTTTTGCTAGTTGTGGGTGTGGTTGTGCTAATTGTGTGTAGTGTTTTGACAACACGGGCCCTGTTTTAAAAATCGTGCTTAAGCAATAAAAAAAATTATAAAATGTCCAGTGTTTGGAGCGCCAGCGAGCAGCTACTCTGGAGCCTCTGTATACGCTGCTGAAAAAAGGGGCTAAAAAAGCAGCGTCCCGATACTACAGATAAACGGCTACCTAAGGTACTTATATTGTGATTGCTCAAACTAATTGTGCATTCTGCCCACTTCTGCTATGTCACGAAATCTGCTATGTTGTAAAAGCTCTTTCTTGTAAGTCGCTTTGGATAAAAGCGTCTGCTAAATGAATGAATGTAAATGTAATGTCGCTCCCGGGCGACGCCATCAGAGCCCCTGTCCATCCCGAGCCCCTGTCCGGCAAGGCCACAATGAGATCCTGGTTTGCACAAGGACTCCAGTCTGCATGCTCGCTGTGGATTGTCCCCGGAGCCGACTACAGCTCACTGATGTTGGATTGGGGCGGCCGCCTGGGCATCATCCAGACATTCAGATTCAGAATTCAGATTCAAAATACTTTATTACAGTTTTTCTCAATTGCTAAAACACTAAAACCCATTGGCTGAACAAAGTTCTCAGTTGCCTGAACTTATTTAGCTAATTGTGCAGTCTGTTGTCAATACCTTAAACCATTTCACATGGTAAAACACAATTTGCAGATCTCACTTAGACTCTTCAGCAAAACGCTAAACACATTCTCATTCTCAAAACACACTCTGCACTCTAATGCACATGTCATCCATACTGGTAAACACAAGTGGCAACAATCAAATATAAATAGAGAACATGTGTCATTGATTGAACACAACGACTCAAAATTGATTTAACCTGTTTCAAATGATGTGACACAACCAATATAAGCCAGTTCAGAGAGCAAACAGGTTGTTGAAGGTGGAAAGGAGAAAGTCTGAAAATGGATAGAAGAAACAATGTGAGAGGACGAGTGCGTATGAGAGGTGGGCGATGAGGAGGAGGGCAAGAAAGAGGAGGAGGAAGGCGAGGAGGAGGGCAAGAAAGAGGAAGAGGAGGTGGAGGAGGAAGAGGGCAAGAAAGAGGAAGAGGAGGAGGGTGAGGAAGAGGAGGAGGGCAAGAAAGAGGAGGAGGAGGACAAAGAAGAAGAGGAAGACAAAGAGTGGAAATATCTGATGAAATTCGAGCAACAGTCATAGACCATGTTCTTGTCCATGGACTGACAATGAGGGAAGCAGGACTTAGAGTGCAACCCAATTTGAGGCGATTTTCTGTGTCCACCATAGTAAGGACATTCAGAGAAGAGAACAGGTACAGTATACTACTTTATTTTTGTAATTGCAAATTTACTGTACTACACTATATGCAGCTGTTTCAATAGACATTTGCAAGCTCATCACTGTATATAGTACTGCATGAATATTTTTTTGTAACTGCACATCTACTTTTTGTAGAATTGCAAGGCTGCCACATGCAGGTGGAAGGACACTTATATTCACTCAGGAGCAAGAGGCCATTATAGTGGACATGGTCCTTCAAGATAATCTAATACGACTCAGAGAAATCCAGGAACGAGTGATACAAGACAACACACACTTCCAGGGAATCGACAGTGTGAGCATTTCCACAATTGACCGTGTCCTCCATCGAAACAGGATGCGAATGAAACAAGTACACAGAGTACCTTTTGAGCGCAACTCACCAAGGGTGAAAGAACTGCGAGCTCAGTATGTGCAAGTAAGTGTACATTATTGTAAGAAACATTTACTGTAATTCAGATTGTCTACAGTACTAACACATACTATGTGAATGACATTACTCTTCAGTACATACAATGTATGTGAATCAGAAGTGCATACAGTAGGCCTAATTGTACCCTACAGTATAGCACTGTCTCTGTACAACTTCTAAATACAGTATATTGTATTTCTACACAGACAATATTTGACTTGGAATCCTTGGACAGACCCCATGAGTTCATCTTTGTCGATGAAACAGGCTTCAATCTAACGAAGAGGAGAAGGAGAGGCCGAAACGTGATTGGACAGCGGGCCATTGTTGAAGTCCCTGGTCAACGAGGTGGCAATGTCACAATCTGTGCTGCTATCAGCAACCATGGTGTTCTGCATCACCATGTTACACTCGGGCCATATAATACCCAGCTTCTTCTAAGATTTGTTGCAAATCTAAGAGATATTTTATTTGAGCAGCAGGTTCAAGAGCAGCAGGGTCAAGAGCTAAATGACAATCCTATTCCCACCTATGTGATAGTGTGGGACAATGTCAGTTTTCACAGAGCTGCTCAGGTAAGGGAATGGTTTAACATCAATGGGCAGTTTATGAACCTGTACCTCCCTCCATACTCGCCTTTCCTGAATCCGATTGAGGAGTTTTTCTCCTCTTGGAGATGGAAAGTTTATGATAGACAACCCTACACAAGAGTAAATCTGCTGCAAGCCATGGATTTAGCCTGTGGTGATATAGGTGAGGAATCATGTCAGGGCTGGATACGGCACACAAGAGGCTTCTTCCCCCGTTGCCTCAGGAGGGACAATATTGCTTGTGACGTCGATGAAGTGCTCTGGCCTGACCCAGCCCAAAGACAAGAAGCACATTGATCATCACATGTTTACTCCTTTGATTTTATATTACAGTACATTGTAGGCTGTATACTGTACAATAAACAAATTGTTTGGCCCTGAACATTGTGCTTTCCATTTGTGAACAGTACTGACTGCTCAATAGATTATGAATGGTTGCAGGTTCATGAGATGCAGGGTACAGTACTGTAAAAATAGGGGTAGAAGGAGGAAGAACAAAAGAAAACATACAAAGAGCAAAGCAGAGTAGTAATTTCTGATCAATTTTGAGCTACTATGATAGAACATGTTTTCGTTCATCAAAAGACAAATGACGGAATAATATGAACTTTGTTTTGAGATAAAAAATTTACTTCTCCCTGAGAGCTATGTTTTGAACAATGTATTTTCTATTTGTTGGTGTATTGTTTACTGACTGCTTGATAGCTTATATCATTTTGATCACTTAGTTTATGATTTGAGAGCAGTGTTTGATTTTTAACACAGGTAAAACTGTTTTGAGGCAAAAGTTTTGCAAGAGGAGTCAGAGGTTTTGTAAATAGTGCTTGAAGATGAGGTTTTGTGTTCATTGTTTTCAGAAAATGGAGCAAGGTTTCAAAAATTGTGTTTTAGCAATTGAGAAAAACTGTAATCCCCTTTGGGAAACTCTTTGGCAGGACAGTGCCCACTGAGGCAACACGACAAAGTACATTATCGGCGCACAAGCCTTTTGAAATTGGGAAAACACAAATAGATTTTCGAGGAGAAAAAAAGGATACATGCCAGAGCCTGTAAGCAAAAAAAACTCCTCAGCAGACAGATAAGCAACAACAACAAGCAGGTGGAGGCGTTGGATGAGTCTGTGTTCGTAGCCAAAACACAGAACAATCTGCTTCATGGCCTTGAGGTCGAGGAGCTTGGTCTTGTCGGAAGGTCCAGCTGTGGAAACGTTGGGCCATGCTAAATCTCGTAATCCCATTCCTGCTCAGGATCTCGGTCTTCAGTGCATCATAGTCCATTGCCTTTTCCGGGGGCAGGTCCTGGACTGCATGTAGGGACTCCCCTGTCAGAAAAGGGGCTACCAGTCCAACCCACTGTGCTTTGGGCCATCTTTCTCTGGTGGCTGTGGCTTCAAAGGCATGCAAATAGGCCTCAACATCATCCGTTGGCCCCATCTTGGTTAGTAAATCCCCAGCCCTTATTGGCCGAACATTTTGGCTGGCCAACTGTTTCTGTAGATGCAGCTCCTCCGCCTTTAGCTGGTTGGCCTTCCTTTGCTCCTCTAGAAGGGCTGCACTGGCTTGCATCTGAGCCTGCTGTCCAGCAACAAGGGCTCTGAGAATATCCTCCATTTTGTCTTTGGGGGTTATAGTTAAATTGGACAATTGTGTGGTTAAAATTTCGGTGTCATCTCCGTACATGTGCTGTCAAAGTGTGAACATGCCCGCATTCTCCACCATATGTGATGTAGCGAGAGGCTAAATAGTTCTTAGCGGGGCAGTTCAACCAGCACACGGACACAAATCTCAAAATTATGGGTCTTTAATGAGTTGCTCAGGTCAACAAACAAGGATTTCAACAAAAAGAAGCCTGAGTGGTAACCAAACAAAAAAAAAGTATTTAGTATCCAATCCTTACATTCAGGTTCCTGGTATTTCCAGTGTCCATAAAACAAGCAGTTCCTCAACATACAGTATTCCAACCAGAGTTAGTCCAGCCCAGCACGTCTCCCGGTCCACACTATCCGCTCCACCATACACAGCTCACCCCCTTTGTCTCTGTCATGCTTTTATAGGCCTTCCCGCCATCCAATAATAAGTCATGACCTGCAGGTGTGCTGGGTTGTTAGGATTGGTGAGGAGAAGTGTGGCTTGTAGCTCCACCAGCAGGTGGAGCCCTGAGTGGTTGGGGTTGGAGCCATTTTAGGGGGATGTAGCGCCCCTCCAGGACCCAGCCTCTCGTGACATCACAGTCCGTAAACTCAAACCTGCTCGGGAGCAGGTTTACTTCATGTAAACAAGATTAGATTGAGTCTTTATAAGCGGAGGAGATATGGAAGTCTGTCGCAGCCATACGCGAGCAACCTCTTGCAGAAGGTGGGAGAATAATTTGCAGAGCTTTTCAAATTAATCGGGTATTGCGGGATAAAGTGTAATTGGTAAGAGATACCGTTTTTTCAGCCTTTTTCTTTGTGGCTGTTATAAATAGACAAACACATAATTGAACAGTGTTTTTTAAAAAGGAGGAAAAATAAGTGGTTTTTTAAAATAAAGACAGTATGATTTAAAGGCTACCATTTTGTATTTGTATTTCACTTTCATTTGTCTGCTACTTTTTGCCAGCCCACTCTCCTGGCATTTGCAGACTTTGAGGTGTTCCCTGTCGTTTTAATTAACGACTCAAGTTCGGCATAACCTCCCATTACATGGTTCCTACAGCTTAATGCAAGTTAAATTTAAGACTTTTTAAGACCTTTTTAATGCCACTTGAAATTAAATTTAAGACCAATGACATATTTTAAACAAATGGAAAAATGTATTTAAACATATTTCCACTATCAGTAGGCTTTTTGGAAAGAAACAAATGACCTCTTGCGCACATTATGCTGTAGAGTACAGGGAAGATGAAACCGATACAACTCAACAGTAAGCCTATATCATCTGAACACTACAAGGAAAGTAAATGCAAGAAAGCATTAACATTAAAACTATCCACCTATCTATAAGAAAATACTGTCTTTAGTCTGCGGTGTGGTGACTATTTGGTAAAACACAAATGATGAAATGCAAGAGGGTAATATAAATAATGTAAACAACAGCGGACAGCTTAATGTCATCAGGGCGCTTGAAATGAAAGTTAAGACCATCAACACAAATGGAAAAATGTATTTGAACATAAAAACATGACTTTTTGGTCCAGTGAAAAAAGTTTTGAAAAACACAAAACTTTCCAGCTATGGCATGGGGCTGCAGGCTTTCAACTTCAGTTCCTCCTCCACCTGTTGCAATTCTGCCATTTTGTCTTTGTACCGCTTCCTTAGCGTGTTGGATTTGGTGATGAGCTGTGCCATCAGGGTGCCAGCCTTTCCCTCAGCTTGTGTGGCGAGCTGATCAGCATCATCCAGCAGAACCTTTGCCACCTCAGACAGACATTTTTTCTTCTTCTTAAGTTCCTCGAGGTGCTCCACAGCTGCCTTTGGCTCTGTCTGGCCATTTCAGTCATTTTCTTTTTCTTTTCCTCATCTAGGTACATCCTATACCTTGACCTAGCCGATGCAACTGAGGACAGCAGCTCCTTGGTGATGGGGACCTTCAGGACACCCCTACAAACGGTGACATAGTCACAGATCAGTCGTTGGGAGACCATTGTTTCTTCTAGCATGTTGCAAGTTTCAACCTCTTTGTTTATTGAGAAGCCTCTCTCAACTGTTGCCTGGCCATGTGAGCATCTGGCCTCGGCAACAAGCTGCTCAAAAATATAAGGGGCTATTCCAAACTTTGTAATGTATGCCGTTTTATCGGGACCGCATGCGAACGAGTGGGCCACTTCAGAATCTGGGTACGTCGCCCGAAACAAGTCCCCAATTCCCTCATTTGACTTAAATGATTGGTGTCTTGTAACGGTGTTCAGACACCATAGTAACTCTGCTTTCATGGTCGGCGTGCATCCAAACGTTGTCCGGAGACTTGGTGCTGCTGTCCCGGCTGTCGATATCGGAGATGGGGGTGGGGGTGGCACGGTAGAGACGAGAGCAGAACAGAACTGGGAAATACCTGGCGTTTGTTGACAGCTGGAGGTTGAGGCTTTGTGTTTCGCGCTGAGCATGTGGGACTCCACTGCTTTGATTCCCATCGTGCCGAGCTTGAAACATTTCTTGCACAAAATACACCGTGCCTCATATACATTGCCGGGTACCGGTTTCAGCCAGGCAGAAAAATCATTGTTTGATAGCCACATCTCATTGAATTTACACTTTCCCATGATGCGGGCCGACTGCTACTCATGCTGCTACTGCTACCTTAACGACGTGCACCTGCTCAGAGTTACGGCCGCAAACATGTTTTGTTGGTTCCGCTCTCGTGATTTTGCGACATTACTGAAATTCGGCAATTTATAAAAAAAAAAAAAAAATGTTTCCCATTATTTTTAGATTTGAGACAAAGTACAATCACAAAATCCTACTGACCACGACGTGTTAAAATTTAAGACTTGAGAAAGATGGATTTAAGACTTTTTAATGCTAATTAAGGCCTTTTTTTAATTTATGGATTTAAGACTTTTTAAGACTTTTTAAGGATCCGCGGGAACCCAGCATTAAAAGCTCTTGTTCTTATTGGGAGAAAAACTGGGCACGTTCTTTGGCCATGCCAATAGCAGCGTTGCTGATCAATGTTTCTACTATCGATACATGTCCCCTTTTAAGCCAACACATGATCGTATCCAGTAATACTAATCGTACACAACAGGTTTGTTCGAAGAACCCAGTTAGCCGGATCATGATTCGCAGGATGAAATCATCTTGGATGTGTCATTTGATCTCGGACGTATTAAGCGACGTACGAAGAACGGGCCCCTGTTCTCATGTTATGTTGTTGATACTTTGTTGGTGCCGATGAATTTACTTTGTCTGGTTAGATTAGATTCAACTTTATTGTCATTACACAGGTACACGTCCAGGGCAACGAAATACAGTTAGCATCCAACCAGAAGTGCAAAACAGTTATTACAACAGAATATAATAAATATGGGTATACTCAGAATATACAGTACATATTATGAACAGTATAATCAGAATATACAGGGTATGTACAGATTCAAACAGGGTATGTACAGATTCAAATTAGACAAGCAGAAATTACCGGGTGGCATGTACAGTTGTGGTCAAAAGTTTACATACACTAGTGAAGATCATGTATGCCATGGCAATATAGGGTTTTCAATAAACTCTACAACTCTTATTTTTCTGTGATGGAATGATAAGGAGCACATATTTCTTTGTCACAAAAAACATTCATGAAAATTTTTTCTTTTATGAATTTATTATGGGTCTTTTGAAAATGTGACAAAATCTGCTGGGTCAAAAATATACATACAGCAATGTTAATATTTGGTTAAATGTCCCTTGGCCATTTTCACCTCAATTAGGCGCTTTCGGTAGACATCCACAAGCTTCTGGCAAGCTTCTGGTTGAATCTTTGACCACTCCTCCTGACAGAATCGGTGCAGTTCAACTAAATTTGTTGGTTTTCTGAGTCGGACTTGTCTCTTCAGCACAGTCCACATATTCTCTATGGGGTTTAAGTCAGGACTTTGGGAAGGCCACTCTAAGACCTTAATTCTAGCTTGATTTAGCCATTCCTTCACCACTTTTGATGTATGTTTGGGGTCATTGTCCTGTTGGAACACCCAACTACGTCCAAGACCCAACTTTCTGGCTGATGATTTTAGGTTTTCCTGCAGAATTTGGAGGTAGTCTTCCTTCTTCATTATTCCATTTACTTTCTGTAAAGCACCAGTTCCACTGCCAGCAAAACAGGCCCACAGCATAATACTACCACCACCATGTTTGACGGTAGGTATGGTGTTCTTGGGGTGAAAGGCCTCACCTTTTCTCCTCCAAACATATTTCTGGTCATTGTGGCCAAAAAGCTCAATTTTAGTTTCGTCTGACCACAGAACTTTCCTCCAGAAGGCCTTGTCTTTGTCCATGTGATCAGCAGCAAACTTCAGTCGAGCCGTAAGGTGCCGCTTCTGGAGTAATGGCTTCCTTCTTGCACGGCAGCCTCTCAGCCCATGGCGATGTAGAACACGCTTGACTGTGGACACTGACACATGTGTTCCAGCAGCCTCCAACTCATTGCAGACTTGCTTTTTGGTGGTTCTTGGTTGACTCTTGACCAACCTGACCAATTTTCTCTCAGCAGCAAGTGATAGCTTGCGTTTTCTTCCTGATCGTGGCAATGATACAACTGTGCCATGCACTTTATACTTACAAACAATTGTTTGCACAGTTGATCTTGGGACCTGCAACTGCTTTGAAATGGCTCCAAGGGACTTTCCTGACTTGTTCTAGTCAATGATGCGCTTTTTCAGATCCGTGCTGAGCTCCTTAGACTTTCCCATTGTAGTATTTCTGGCTGAGTCTAGTGAATGTGTCAAACAAGCCCTATTTACATGGACTGAAAGAAGTCACCAGCTGGAGTCAATCATAATCACTCGTAAGAAGTTAGGAGGCCATGCCAAAAAGCAAATTGGATTGAAACAACTTTTTCTACATCACCAAATTGGTAATTCAAGGTACTGTATGTATATTTTTGACCCAGAAGATTTTGACACATTTTCAAAAGACCCATAATAAATTCGTAAAAGGACCATTTTTCATGAATGTTTTCTGTGACAAAGAAATATGTGCTCCTTATCATTCCATCACAGAAAAATAAGAGTTGTAGAGTTTATTGAAAACCCTATATTGCCATGGCATACATGATCTTCACTAGTGTATGTAAACTTTTGACCACAACTGTATATACACCTAGTGCAAATTATGAAATTGAACAAAATGAACAGATGTGCAAAGTGAACAAAATGTGCAGGTGGTGCAGTAACAGATGTGCAGATGTGCAAAATGGACAGATAGTGCAATAACAACTCACATATGCAAGTGGTGCAAATGTACAATGTACAATGTGCAAATATAGGGAGGCGGGGGTTCTATGGGGGGGCGGGGGTTATATAGGGGGGCGGGGGTCTAGTGGAGTTCAGGAGTGTCACAGTTCTGGGGAAGAAGCTGTTCCTCAGTCTGCTGGTTCTAGACCTGAGACTCCTGAGGCGCCTGCCGGAGGGCAGGAGGGCAAACAGTTTATGGGCGGGGTGTGAGGAATCTCTTCGGATGCTGTGAGCTCTACGTAGACAGCGCTTCCTCTGGATGTCCTCAATGGACGGAAGAATAGTCCCAGTGATGCGTTGGGCGGTTTTCACCACCCGCTGCAGTGCCTTGCCCTCAGCGACTGTGCAGTTCCCGTACCAAACTGTAACACAGTTTGTCAGGATGCACTTGATCGCACAGCGGTAGAAGTTCACCATGACAGCTGAGGACAGGTGGTGTTTCCTGAGTGTTCTCAAGAAAAAGAGACGCTGGTGAGCCTTCTTGAACAGGCCGGAGGTGTTAGTAATCCAGGACAGGTCATCCGAGATGTGGATCCCCAGGAACTTATAGCTGGGGACATGCTCAACGGCCATCCCTTTGATTTGAATGGGGTCGTGCGTGTCTCCCCTCTTCTTCCTGAAGTCCACGATAAGCTCCTTGGTCTTTGTGGCGTTGAGGAGCAGGTTATTGTCACCACACCACATGGCCAGGTGCTGCACTTCCTCTCTGTAGGCTGTCTCATCGTTGTTAGTGATGAGACCGATCACCGTGGTGTCATCAGCAAACTTGATGATGGAGTTAGATCCATATATTGGCTTGCAGTCATGGGTGAAGAGAGAGTAGAGGAACGGGCTGAGCACACATCCCTGTGGTACACCTGTGTTGAGTGTGATGGTGGAGGAGCAGGAGTGGGCTGACCTAACATGCTGTGCTCGGTTGGTCAGAAAGTCCATAATCCAGTGGCAGAGGGAGGTGTTGATGCCCAGCTCTCCAAGTTTGGTGATCAGCTTGGAGGGGATGACGGTGTTGAAAGCAGAGCTGAAGTCTACAAACAACATACGGGCATAAGTGTTATTATTGTCCAGGTGTGTCAGCACAGAGTGCAGCGCTGAGGAAACTGCATCGTCTGTGCTCCTATTGCTGCGGTAGGCAAACTGGTGAGGGTCAAGTGTGGGTGGAAGGTTGGTCTTCAGGTGTGCCAGGACCAGTCGCTCGAAGCACTTCATGACGATGGGTGTCAGTGCCACAGGGCGATAGTCATTCAGGCAGGACGGGCTGGAGTTCTTCGGCACCGGAACGATGGAGGTGGATTTGAAGCATGCCGGCACAGCTGCTTGAGCAAGGGACAGGTTGAAAATGTCCGTAAAAACTCCTGAAAGCTGCTCAGCGCATGCTCTGAGCACGCAGCCAGGGATGCCGTCTGGGCCAGCAGCCTTGCGCGCGTTGATACGGCTTAGTGCGGTGAGGACGTCTGTTGGGTTGCCTCGGTAGGCACGGTCCTGCCAAAGAGTTTCCGTCTGGGATTAATAAATTATTCAGATTCTTCTTTCATTGGAGCTATGTTGTCTGGGGAATTATGCCCCTGGTAGGGTATCCCAAGGCAAACTGGTCCTAGATGACTAGCCAGACCAAGAGCGGTTCAAAAAACCCATGATGACCAAGAGACCATGAAGACCATGAAGTCTGTTACGTCGCCTGGATCGGCAACCTGCTCACCACCCACAGGAAGGACCATAAGGGGCCGGTGCAGTGGGCTTTAGGCGGTGGTCAGGGGCAGATGCCCGGACGACCAAGGTCGCGCACACAGTCTCCTAGAGCTGGGGACATGGAATGTCACCCTGCTGGCGAGGAAGGAGCCAGAGGTCGAAGATCGACTTTGTTGTTGTGTCTTCTAACCTGTGGTCGTGTGTCTTGGACACTCGGGTGAAGAGAGGGGCTGTGAACCGATCTCCACCTGGTTGTGAGTCAGATCCGTTGGCAGGGGATGAAGTTGGACAGACTTGGCAGGGGTCAACACTTGCCAAGCGTATCGTGAGGGTCTGTTGGATCCCTCTGTCAGCGGGGTCTTCAACTTGCACCTCCAAGAGAGCTTCTCACAGATCCCAGGGGAAGCTAGGAACATTGAGTTTGAGTGGACCAAGTTCTTGGCCTCCATTGTCAATGCAAAAACAGGGGCATTTCCCCTGAGGCAAGTAGGGTGAAGTGCCTTGCCCAAGGACGCAACGTCATATAGCCACAGCCAGGAATCAATCTTACAACCTTCCAATCACTAGCCCATTGCCTTAACCAGTGGGCCACTTGACTCCCCCAGATATCTGAATATCTGATATCCTCTCCCCCTTCCTATTCACCATCTATACCATGGATTTCAGCTACCACACTGTGTCCTGCCACCTTCTGGGGTTTTCTGATGACTCTGCTGTGGTGGGATGTATCAGCAATGGTGATGAGTTTGAGTACAGGACTGTTGTGGGGAACTTTATTTCATGGTGTAAGCAGAACCATCTGAGAGATGCAAGCAGCTGGTCCGAGACCTGAGAAAGGGCCAAGGCACCAATGACCCCATCAGTCAGTGTGGACACTGTAGAGGATTACATGTACCTTAGTGTTCACTTAGATAATAAACTGGACTGGGCGAAGAACACACAAGCCATCTATAAGAAGGGCCAGAGCTGCATCTACTTTCTGAAGAGGCTGAGGTCCTTCAGCGTCTGCCGGACAGTGTTGATGTTCACATATGAGTATGTGGTGTCTAATGCTATTCTTTATAATGTTGCCTGCTGGGGCAGCAGGTTGAGGACAGTGGACGCCAACAAACTCAACAAACTGATCCGTAAGGCCAGTGACATTGAGACATTGAGTTTCACTCAGGGTCGATGAAAAAAAATAAATAAAATGGCAAACCTGGTGCCTGTGTTGTTGGTGCTGTGTCTGCTGTTACAGAAGGGTGAGGGGTTTCAGGAGATTCTGTAGACATGTCTGAAAGCGAGGGAGACTGTTGTTAGTGATTACTGAAACATTATTATGTTCACTTACTGAGAAGGCAGTAATATTGTTGTAGGTGGAGAAACGACAGGGAACGTGATATGGAACATTTTTATACATGGAGATTTGTTCAAAGCTCACTTTTACCAACAGCTGTGACCAATCAGCAGTCTTCAATTTACATATGTACCAATGATTAATGTACTTACTGAATGTTTTAAATACTACAAGCATAAATCATAGCAGCATCAGCAAGGATATTCAGAAGATAATGCAATTACATTCAATATGGAACTTCATCCAATCAGGACATCCTTGTTCTGCCTTACATGTAAGCTGTGCTTTGTTTCTAGAGCCCTCTGCTGGCCAACGGTTTATATACCAGGAAGCAATTTAGTTTGGTTGAAAGTTCATCCCAGATTCATTGTTTTGCTGTGCGTAAGCATTGCTTGGGGGTATTGAGTGGTACGCTAAGTTTATCTTACGATATAGAAGCATGAGTAATGTCTTTGTGACTTGTTTGCTGGTACACAGCCCATGTTTTGACTGTATTCTGTACTTTTTACAATTTCACTCATTTATAATTTCGCATCCCAAACTGTAATAAAACTGGTGCCAGAGGCTATATCCTGACTCCTACATTGTCAATGATAGGGGCTTGGCTGGCTGTCTAATTTGGTGAGATACACCATAAGGAGGGCAGAACACGCCCACCAGGTGAATCATTTTTTCTCTGGAATGTAATCAAGAATTTTATGCAGCTGGAAAACTGTCAAATGGTCAATGAAACCGAAACATCTTCAATAAATGAAACAGAAAACCTGGTTCCTGTGTTGTTGTTGGTGCTGTGTCTGCTGTTACAGAAGGGTGAGGGGTTTCAGGAGATTCTGTAGACATGTCTGAAAGCGAGGGAGACTGTTGTTAGTGATTACTGAAATATTACTATGTTCACTTACTGAGAAGGCAGTAATATTGTTGTAGGTGGAGAAATGACAGGGAACGTGATATGGAAAATTGTTATAAATGGAGATTTGTTCAAAGCTCACTTTTACCAACAGTTGTGACCAGTCAGCAGTCTTCAATTTACAGTCAGGTCCATAAATATTTGGACATTGACACAATTTTCATCATTTTGGCTCTGTATACCACTACAATGGATTTGAAATAAAACAATCAAGATGTGCTTTAAGTGCAGACTTGCAGCTTTTATTTCAGGATATGTACATCCAAATCAGGTGAACGGTGTAGGAATTACAACACATTTTATATGTGCCGCCCCCTCTATTTAAGGGACCAAAAGTAATTGGACAATTGGCTGCTCAGCTCTTCCATAGCCAGGTGTATGTTATTCCCTCATGAAGGGAGTTTGTTATTTCACTGACAAGGAGCAGATAAAAGGTCTAGAGTTAATTTCAAGTATGGTATTTGTGTTTGGAATCTGTTGCTGTCAACTCTCAATATGAAGTCCAAAGAGCTGTCACCATCAGTGAAGCAAGCCATCGTTTGGCTGAAAAATCAAAACAAACCTATCAGAGAGATAGCAAAAACATTAGGTGTGGCCAAATCAACTGTTTAGTACATTCTTAAAAAGAAAGAACGCACTGGTGGGATCAGTAACTCCAAAAGACCCGGAAGACCACGGAAAACAACTGTAGTGGATGACAGAAGAATTATTTCCCTGGTGAAGAAGAACCCCTAAACAACAGTTGGCCAGATCAAGAACACTCTCCAGGAGGTAGGCGTATCTGTGTCAACAATTAAGAGAAGACTTCACCAGAGTAAATACAGAGGGTTCACCACAAGATGTAAACCATTGGTGAGTCTCAAAAACAGGAAGACCAGATTAGAGTTTGCCAAAAAACATCTAAAAGAGCCTGTACAGTTCTGGAACAACATCCTATGGACAGATGAGACCAAGATCAACTTGTACCAGAATGATGGGAAGAGAAGAGTATGGAGAAGGGAAGGAACTGCTCATGATCCAAAGCATACCACCTCGTCAGTGAAGCATGGTGGAGGTAGTGTTATGGTGTGGGCATGTATAGCTGCCAATGGAACTGGTTCCCTTGTATTTATCGATGATGTGACTGCTGACAAAAGCAGTAGGATGAATTCTGAAGTGTTTGGGGCAATATTATCTGCTCAGATTCAGCCAAATGCTTCAAAACTCAGAGGACAGCACTTCACAGTGCAGATGGACAATGACCCGAAGCATACTGCGAAACCAACCAAAGTTTCTTAAGGCAAAGACGTGGAATGTTCTGCAATGGCCAAGTCAATCACCTGACCTAAATCCAATTGAGATGCCCAAAATGCCCCAAGAACAAGCAGGAACTGAAGACAGTTGCAGTAGAGGCCTTGTAGAGCATCACCAGGGATGAAACCCAGCGTCTGGTGATGTCTATGGGTTTCAGACTTCAGGCTGTCATTGACTGCAAAGGATTTGCAATCAGGTATTAAAAGTGACAATTAGATTCATGATTATGTTAGTTTGTCCAATTATTTTTGGTCCCTTAAAAAGGGGGGGGGGAGGGGGGCACATATAAAATGTGTTGTAATTCCTACACCGTTCACCTGATTTGGATGTAAATACCCTGAAATTAAAGCTGAAAGTCTGCACTTAAAGCACATCTTTAGTGTTTCATTTCAAATCCATTGTGGTGGTATACAGAGCCAACATGAGGAAAATTGTGTCAATGTCCAAATATTTATGGACCTGACTGTACATAGGTACCAATGATTAATGTACTTACTGAATGTTTGAAATACTCCAAGCATAAATCATAGCAGCATCAACAAGGATATTCAGAAGATAATGCAATTACATTCAATATGGAACTTCATCCAATCAGGACATCCTTGTTCTGCCTTACATGTAAGCTGTGCTTTGTTTCTAGAACCCTCTGCTGGCCAACGGTTTATATACCAGGATGCAATTTAGTTTGGTTGAAAGTTAATCCCAGATTCATTGTTTTGCTGTGCGTAAGCATTGCCTGTGAGTATTGAGATGTATGCTTTGTTTATCTTACGATATACAAGCATGAGAAATATATTTGTGACTCGTTTGCTCGTACACAACCCATGTTTTGATTGTATTCTGTATTTTTTACAGTTTCACTTATTTATAATTTCACATCCCAAACAGTAATAACATTGGAGCTAGAGGCTATATGATGACTCCTGCATTGTCAATGATGGGGGCTTGGCTGGCTGTCTCATTTTGGTGAGATAAACCATAAAGTGGGCAGAACACGCCCACCAGGTTAAACATATTCCCTTTGGAATGTAATCAGGGATTCTGTGCAGCTAACAAAACTGCCAAACAGTCGATGAAACCGAAACATCTTCAGTCAATAAAACAAACCTGATGTCTGTGTTGTTGTTGGTGCTGTGTCTGCTGTTACAGAAGGGTGAGGGGTTTCAGGAGATTCTGTAGACATGTCTGAAAGCGAGGGAGACTGTTGTTAGTGA
Organism: Neosalanx taihuensis; assembly: GCA_030340665.1. NCBI lineage: Eukaryota > Metazoa > Chordata > Actinopteri > Osmeriformes > Salangidae > Neosalanx > Neosalanx taihuensis. The sequence goes on along the minus strand of CM059303.1, from coordinate 7,613,899 downwards.
TTACTGAAACATTATTATGTTCACTTACTGAGAAGGCAGTAATATTGTTGTAGGTGGAGAAACGACAGGGAACGTGATATGGAACATTTTTATACATGGAGATTTGTTCAAAGCTCACTTTTACCAACAGTTGTGACCAATCAGCAGTCTTCAATTTACATATGTACCAATGATTAATGTACTTACTGAATGTTTTAAATACTACAAGCATAAATCATAGCAGCATCAGCAAGGATATTCAGAAGATAATGCAATTACATTCAATATGGAACTTCATCCAATCAGGACATCCTTGTTCTGCCTTATATGTAAGCTGTGCTTTGTTTCTAGAGCCCTCTGCTGGCCAACGGTTTATATACCAGGAAGCAATTTAGTTTGGTTGAAAGTTCATCCCAGATTCATTGTTTTGCTGTGCGTAAGCATTGTTTGGGGGTATTGAGTTGTACGCTAAGTTTATCTTACGATATAGAAGCATGAGTAATGTCTTTGTGACTTGTTTGCTGGTACACAGCCCATGTTTTGACTGTATTCTGTACTTTTTACAATTTCACTCATTTATAATTTCGCATCCCAAACTGTAATAAAACTGGTGCCAGAGGCTATATCCTGACTCCTACATTGTCAATGATAGGGGCTTGGCTGGCTGTCTAATTTGGTGAGATAAACCATAAGGAGGGCAGAACACGCCCACCAGGTGAATCATTTTTTCTCTGGAATGTAATCAAGAATTTTATGCAGCTGGAAAACTGTCAAATGGTCAATGAAACCGAAACATCTTCAATAAATGAAACAGCAAACCTGGTTCCTGTGTTGTTGTTGTTGGTGCTGTGTCTGCTGTTACAGAAGGGTGAGGGGTTTCAGGAGATTCTGTAGACATGTCTGAAAGCGAGGGAGACTGTTAGTGATTACTGAAATATTATTATGTTCACTTACTGAGAAGGCAGTAATATTGTTGTAGGTGGAGAAATGACAGGGAACGTGATATGGAAAATTGTTATAAATGGAGATTTGTTCAAAGTTCACTTTTACCAACAGTTGTGACCAGTCAGCAGTCTTCAATTTACAGTCAGGTCCATAAATATTTGGACATTGACACAATTTTCATCATTTTGGCTCTGTATACCACTACAATGGATTTGAAATAAAACAATCAAGATGTGCTTTAAGTGCAGACTTGCAGCTTTTATTTCAGGGTATTTACATCCAAATCAGGTGAACGGTGTAGGAATTACAACATATTTTATATGTGCCGCCCCCTCTATTTAAGGGACCAAAAGTAATTGGACAATTGGCTGCTCAGCTCTTCCATAGCCAGGTGTGTGTTATTCCCTCATGAAGGGAGTTTGTTATTTCACTGACAAGGAGCAGATAAAAGGTCTAGAGTTAATTTCAAGTATGGTATTTGTGTTTGGAATCTGTTGCTGTCAACTCTCAATATGAAGTCCAAAGAGCTGTCACCATCAGTGAAGCAAGCCATCGTTTGGCTGAAAAATCAAAACAAACCTATCAGAGAGATAGCAAAAACATTAGGTGTGGCCAAATCAACTGTTTAATCAACTGTTTAGTCAATCACCTGACCTAAATCCAATTGAGATGCCCAAAATGCCCCAAGAACAAGCAGGAACTGAAGACAGTTGCAGTAGAGGCCTTGTAGAGCATCACCAGGGATGAAACCCAGCGTCTGGTGATGTCTATGGGTTCCAGACTTCAGGCTGTCATTGACTGCAAAGGATTTGCAACCAGGTATTAAAAGTGACAATTAGATTCATGATTATGTTAGTTTGTCCAATTATTTTTGGTCCCTTAAAAAAGGGGGGGGAGGGGGGCACATATAAAATGTGTTGTAATTCCTACACCGTTCACCTGATTTGGATGTAAATACCCTGAAATTAAAGCTGAAAGTCTGCACTTAAAGCACATCTTTATTGTTTCATTTCAAATCCATTGTGGTGGTATACAGAGCCAACATGATGAAAATTGTGTCAATGTCCAAATATTTATGGACCTGACTGTACATAGGTACCAATGATTAATGTACTTACTGAATGTTTGAAATACTCCAAGCATAAATCATAGCAGCATCAACAAGGATATTCAGAAGATAATGCAATTACATTCAATATAGAACTTCATCCAATCAGGACATCCTTGTTCTGCCTTACATGTAAGCTGTGCTTTGTTTCTAGAACCCTCTGCTGGCCAATGGTTTATATACCAGGAAGGTATTTACAAACCCAATTCCAATGAAGTTGGGATGCTGTAGAAACTTAAAAGAATGCACAATACAATGATCTGCAAATAATTTAAGTTTCACTGAATAAACTACAAAGACATGATATTTAATGTTCAAACTGATCAAATGTATACATTTTATGCTAATATTAACTCATTTTCAATTTGAGGTCTGCAACACGTTCCAAAAAAGCTGGGACAGGGGCATGTTTACCACTGTGTAGCATCACCTCTCCTTTTAACAACACTCAATAAGCGTTTGGGAACTTAGCATACCAATTGTTGAAGCTTTGCAGGGGGAATCCTTTCCCTTTCCTGCTGAATGCACAGCTTCAGTTGCTCAACAGTCCCGGTTCTCCGTTGTCGTATTTTGCGCTTCGTAATGCAACGCACATTTTCAATGGGAGACAGGTCTGGACTGCAGGCAGGCCAATCTAGCACCCACACTCTTTTACGATAAAACCATGCTTTTGTTACATGTGCAGAATGTGGCTTGGCATTGTCTTGCTGAAATAAGCAGGGATGTCCCTGAAAGAGACGTTGCTTGGATGGCAGCATATATTGCTCCAAAACCTGTATGTACTTTTCAGCATTATGGTGCCTTCACATAAGTGCAAGTTACCCATCCCATGTATACTAACACACCCCCATACCATCACAGATGCTGGCTTCTGAACTTTGTACTGATAACAATCTGGATGGTCCTTTTCCTCTTTGGCCTGCAGGACACGACGTCCATGATTTCCAAAAACAATTTCAATTGTGGACTCGTCAAACCACAGCACACTTTTCCACTTTCCGTCAGTCCATCTCAGGTGAGCTTGGGCCCAGAAAAGCCGGCAGCGTTTCTGGGGGTTGTTGATTTATGGCTTTCGCTTGGCATGGTACAGTTTTAACTTGCACTTGAAGATGTATCGACAAACTGAGTTAACTGACAAAGGTTTCCTGAAGTGTTCCTGAGCCAATGTGGTAATATCCTTTACACATTAATGTAGGCAGTACTGTATTCTTACAGTTTTTTCTGAATGCTTAAGCGCTAATCATGATTCTTGTAGCACAATTTCTAAAACTCTTAATATGTATAGCAAAACCACTCACTGAGTTTGCAATACTAAAAACACAAACACTGCTTTGCACTCAGTTTGCAATTTTGTAACACACACTTTGCAAAACTGTAGGCACAATTCACTGCACAACACTCTTTTTGCAGAACTTTAAACACAATTCACTGCTTACACTCAATTACTAAATTTCCAACACACTCCTAGCAAAATTATACACATGCATGGCTGTCTAACACAATTTTTTCAACTGTCTGGCAAACTTTCACATGTGAAAACTGTTTTAGATAATTAGTTCCCTTTGCGATCAGCCTAAGCACTATAAATAAGCCACAGGTAAGCTGTCTGTGTGGAGTACGATGGAAGGAGCAGTAAGAATCAGAGGAGGCTGAGGGAGAGGATGTGGAGGTGAAGAAAAGGGAGGAAGAGGACGTGGAGGTGTAGAAGTAGGAGGAAGAGGACATGGAGTTGAAGAAGCGAGAGGGTTAGAGGTAGTTAGAGGAAGAGGACAAGGAGGAGCAAGAAGAGGACGAGGACGGGAAAGAGGAAGGATAAGAAGAGTAAGAAATGGAATAACTGATGACATCAGAGCTACAATAGTGGACCATGTCATCAACCATGGGATGACCCGGAGGGAAGTTGGCCAACGGGTTCAGCCTAATTTGAGCCGCTACACTGTGGCAAGCATCATTAGGACATTTCAAAATGAGAATCGGTAAGTACTTTGTGGCCCTGTCATACTCTAATGAGAAACACCACAGTACCATACATGCAAAAATACTGAAACTGTTACTTTACAGAATTGCTAGACATCCAGATGCTGGGGGCAGAGGAGGAATTTTCACTCCAGAGCATGAGACCCATATAGTGAACATGGTGATTGCCAATAATGCAATAAGACTGCTTGAAAACAGCGGCACATAATTGATAATGACAACATCTTTCAAAATATACACAGTGTAAGCATTTCTGCACTAAGTTGTGTACTTGCGCGCCACAGAATAAGAATGAAGCAAATTTACAGAGTTCCTTTCAAGAGAAACACAACATGTAAAGCAACTGCGATACGACTATGTGCAGGTGAGCTATAGTGTCATTGGTTCTGCATTTGGAAGTGCATACTGTAGTGCTGTGCATGGGCCTGATGTGTTGCATTTGTTTTGTCTTGTCCAGAGAGTGATGGAACTAGAAGCAGATGCTTTTTGTAGATGAGGCCGGTTTTAACCTCAGTAAATGGTTTACAGACCACCCATTCTACGGCATTCAAGGAGATATTTTCCCCGGTGCCTTGGACTGGAGGATATCGCATGCGATGTGGACGGAATTTTGTTTTGTTTTTTGTGAAATTACTATTTTGTGTTCTGACTTTGTCTTGGTTTTGATGAGTGTGAATAAACACCAATACTTGAAGTTTGGATCCTTGTATGTTTACATGACACTATGAGAAAAGTATGATGTCAAATTGACATCTGTACACAGAGAAAGCAAAAGCCAGATGTGTTTTGTATTCATACCATCAGTGTGTAGTTGGAACATTGTGTGCTTAGTATCAGATGATGGCTTGTGTTTACTGTTTGATACAAAAACACAATTTCTATGAAGGTGTGAAGAGTTTATCTAGCTGTGTTCGCTTTTGCAAGAGAACTACAATGTTTTGATAATTGGGTGAAAGGTTTTCTTATTTGTGTGTAGAGTTTTGCAAAAATTGCCAATAGTTATAAAAAATGTGCTTAAGCAATCAGAAAAAACTGTAATACAGTACTTCCTGAGGGATCGACGGTCATGGGCATTCAGTGTTGGTTTTCAGCCTTGCTGCTTACATGTAGATTTCTCCAGATTCTCTGAACCTTTTGATGATATTATGGACCGTAGATGATGAAATCCCTAAATTCCTTGCAATTGTATGTTGAGAAGTATTATTCTGAAACTGTTGGACTATTTGCTCACGCAGTTGTTCACAAAGTGGTGAACCTCACCCCATCCTTGCTTGTGAATAACTGAGCCTTTCGGGGATGCTCCTTTTATCCCCAATCATGACACTCACCTGTTTCCAATGAACCTGTTCACCTGTGGAATGTTCCACACAGGTGGATTTGAAACATTCCTCAACTTCCCCATTCTTTTGTTGCCCCTGTCCCAGCTTTTCTGGAACGTGTTGCAGGCATCAAATTGAAAATGTTTGAATATTTGCGTAAAAACATCAAAGTTTATCAGTTTGAACATTAAATATCATGTCTTTGCTGTTTATTCAGTTCAATATAGGCTGATAAGGATTTGCAAATCATTGTATCCTGTATTTTCTGTTTTGTTTTGCACAGCGTCCCCACTTTATTGGAATTTGGGTTCTAGTTAGGTTGAAAGTTAATCCCAGATTCATTGTTTTGCTGTGCATAAGCATTGCCTGTGAGTATTGAGTTGTACGCTATGTTTATCTTATGATATATAAGCATGAGCAATATTTGTGTGACTTGTTTTCTCGTATACAACCCATGGTTTGATTGTATTCTATATTTTTTACAGTTTCATTCATTTATAATTTTGCATCCCAAACAGTAATAACTGGAGCTAGAGGCTATATCCTCACTCCCATGTTGTCAACGATGGTGGCTTGGCTGGCCGTCTTATTTTGGTTAGATACACTTTAAGAAGGGCAGAACACACCCTCCAGTTGAATCACTTTCTCTCTGGAATGTAATCAGGGATTTTATGCAGCCAACAAAGCAGTCAAACGTTTCATGAGAACGGAACATCTTCAATAAATAAAACAACAAACCTGGTGCCTGTGTTGTTGGGACCGGCTCTGTTGTTACAGAATGGTGAGGGGTTGCAGGAGAGTCTGTGATCATGTCTGGAAGTGAGGGAGATTGTTAGCCTATACTGAGATATTGTTGTGTCCACTTACTGGGAAGACAATAATAGTCTTGTAGGTGGAGAAACGACAGGAAACGAGACCTGGAAACTCGTTAGTGATGGCGATTTGTTCATAGGTCACTTTTATTGTACCAACAGGAGTGACCAATAAGCGGTATTCAATTTACATAAATCATATCAGCAGAATCAACAAGGATATTCAGAAGATATCTTTATACAATGACACTTTATATACTGTCGCTTTAAGCTACTGTTTGCACTATCCGCAATATTAAACACATTTCCACCCCACTTGTCTTTGTACAGGTTGTTATGTGTATTTGAGTTTTAGTAGACTTGATTGTATTATATTTTTTTAAGGATTTATTATATTTTTATATTTTTAATATGTGTAAATAATGTTCAGAGTGCTTTCATATTATGTTATTAAAGAGTTTCCCATTGGGGATCAATAGAGTATTTCTGATTATGATTATGATCATGCTTGGTTGCTTTACGTTGTCTTGTCTTATGAATTTCAGTACCCAGTCTGACTGGCAATAAAAGACTTGTACTTGATGCTCCCTAGCAAGAGCCATCACAGGCACTGTGCTGCCACATATTCCAGGTATCTGCGTCTGTCACAGAATCAACAAATCTTCTATAACTGCACAATAAACTGTATCGAATCAAAAGAAACATAAATTACAATAAACTGTAATAGATACAGCAGGTGTGTGACTGTTGTCCAAAGAAATTCGGACTTTGGAACATCTTATCTTTACAACAGATGAGTTTACTCCCACAACTTTCCAACACAGGCCCCTTCTCACCAGCGCTATTAACTCCTTCAGTTTCACATGCCATCAATGCAGAACACTGATTAATCAGTTGGAGTAGAGACCAACACCAGCAGATGGTGGAACACACCGTGCTTAACCAACGGCCATCATTTAATTGCATTGACTATAACTACATAAAGAAAAATATTTATAATTTGATGTTGTCATTCTATTCCTTTACACTGCCAAATTACGAGTTTCTCTGTAGTGACACTGTTACCTAGTCGTTTCAACAGACTGTTGTTTACCTATATGCTTATTTTTCTGGCGTGATATTGCACTGTCAAAATGTAATTAACTGAAAGGAAGTAATAGCATTATATAACTTTAAAACTAGATTGTTTGTCAAAAAAGCCTGTTTCTTAGAGAAGAGCCATGTGTGAGCAAGTTGATGACCAGTAGTACAGAAGATATTCCATTACTCCCTTGTGCAGACATTAGGAGAACCATCACTTTGAACATTTAAGGTATAAATGCTTAAATCATTAAAAATAAACACGTGTGACAATAACATGAAGATATTCTTATTAGGACGTTAATTTCATTATTATCTGCATATCTCTGAGTTTCTGTCATGTGACAGAAAGTTTAAAGACAGTTTTCAATTTGCAGTTTGGTTATGGACTTTGCTCTTACCTTGTGAGACAGCATTTTCAAGAAAAATCAATACAAAACTGCAGAAAACTAAATGTTTCCAGACAAACATTGTGAAGCTAAAATGTTCTCCTGGGTTCAAGAGTGTGGCCACGAAGACTAGTTTTAACCACAAACCACACCTAGTAGAGGGCGGGACCATTCCTTCTTCCTCACGCCATTCAACCTCCATTTAAATCTTAAATTTGCTTGCTTTTTTGCTAATTAACAAATACTATATATCAATATTACCTTTCCACAATATCAATATGACATGATACTTGGACTACATGACCAGGTTTAGTAAAGCAGAAGGTATAATGTTCATCTGAATGCCCTTATAGTTCTTCCCTTGGCACTTATTGGTTCTCATGATGTATGTTTTGTAACCTAGATGCCCGCTATGTTGGGGTCTATCAAGTTGCTATGCTCAGTAACTGAAGCTCTTTTGTAAAGCTCTCTCTTGTAAATCGCTTTGGATAAAAGCGTATGCTAAATGAATAAATGTAAATGTGATAAAGAATGATCCAGCTGACTTCATATAATGATGGACACGAAACATGAATGTACGATATGTGAAGTGTTACTTTTATGTCTGTCAATCCAAAAGAATACTTTTGTGGACTATTGTAAAGTTTCCATAAAGAGTTCATATTAAAGTTCTCTTAGTGCGCATGCGTGAACATGCAGGCTGCCTGTAACACCGGCTCCGTCTCGCCGACCTTGTTTTCTTTTTCTAACTATGGTGTATGGTCCAAATCTGCCATTGTTGAAAATAAACAAACGGATGAATAAACGTAATTTTACATGAGTGAAAGAAATGAAAAAAAAATATTTTTGATTGATAGATTTTTTTTTAAATGTATTTATTCCACAGTCCACAAATGTGGAATTTTGTCCGTATTAAGTTATGCCTGTATTTCCTTGGTATCAGTGCAAAGATTGACTTTCCATATCTGGGGTTGAAACTAGCTTATGAAGCAAATGGCTGCACACATTTTTCAGAGTTTTGGTTAACTAACCTTGCTGAAACCTTGTCTTAATATATAACTATATGAATTAATTGTTCCCAATATGATAATGAGAGCAGAGCCATATCGTTTTATTTTATTGATTTTATATGGCTCTTAAAGACAGGAGCCCAGTTGACATTCGAACATTGCAATCAAATCCAGAGCCATAGATTCTAATTAGTCTATGCCTGCGGGACCAGACCCCCACTCCTAAGCTTGACACAACGGCTCCAGTGGATGTTGCATTTCTGGTTAGGACTCTCCAGTTGTTTTTATTCTTAATTCCAGTGAACATATCTAAAACTATTTCCCTCAATACCTCAATACATGTTCGATGCTCGAACTTGGCTCATACTACTAATACACTTCCACAGGCTGATTCATGTCCATCTAACATTGTTTTACTGTGTAAATTATTATATTATTTTTCCAACAAAAGTGTATGAACTGCAACTTTTGGTTGAGTATCGAACAAATGGCAGGGGAGACGGTCAGAAAAGAAGCAAGTAATTATCCTGTTCTGTGGCCATGGTAAAGTCCAAAGTATCTGCTAACATTTACGGATGCAACCACACCCACAGTTGTATTTTAATGATCATAACTGTTATAACCTTAAACACGTTGTTCTCTTGACCTAGCCTGGTTTTATGCTATCTTGTTAAGTAATTTGATTTCAATAATTTAACTGTAGACAAAATCTATTGTTTGCTAAATAATATTATAGCTTCAGACAGGTGAACTTTCTGTTCTGGAAACTGTTCTTGATCATTTGTTCTGTTTCCGGGACTATCTTATCAGAAGTTGTTCAGTTGATTTGACAGCAGTCTTGGAATTTAAGATGTGAATGAAATGCTATCATAAGGGTGTGTTTGCCTTTGGACATATATGGGACGTTCTAGTCAGTCACACAACATCAGCGAGACTTCAGCCTTATCGCCTTAGCTAAAAGCCTCATTTTCGCTACGTACCTATAAATCTAGAGCTATCTAGTGATATTTTGCCTAAACAACACATCTTAATTGAAATGGGTTCCCCTTTTCTTGTTTTGATCATACTTAGAACTTAAATAGTTAGCACTAGCGCTGTTTGCTAGCGCTACTAAATTGCTAACTCATAGGACAATTTAACGGGTAAGCGTCTTCGTGCTATTATCTAACTGAGACCAAATTGTCAATGACTGACAATGACCGTTGCCAGTCAACCGTTCTGGAATGAGCAAGCTTATTTACATTTTGGGGAGCATTTTCCAGCAGATGGTATGGTACTAGTAATAACTCTACGTGATTCCATCTCGAGCTAGCTATGTTTTTTTGGGGCTGTTCGTATGCAACCTAACGTGACGTCAACTAATACTAAATCAGATTTTAGTTAGCTTTAGCCATTTTTGCACAAAACCCCTTTTTACGCGTGAAACCGCTTTAAGTCTTACGTTTAGTCATTTATCAGACGCTCTTATCCTTCAGCCAAGTCTTGAGTTTTGTGGTACCGAGAAGCTGTCAAGCTCGCTTTTAAAACGACATTGTTCTGCGTCATACATCTCTGCTTCTAGCTAGGGTGCGCACTGCTGAGGCACTGATGTTACAAGTTGTTAAAAGTTTTTTTAAACTGCACACTATATTAATTAGAGTTATATGTTTCTGTAGAGAAAGGTATTAGCTATTTAACCATGTAAAGGAACAGGTTCTAACTACAAACACATTTTTAACAAATAAACACATTTCCCTTCCGAACTGGATTTGTGTCAACTCCTTCAAATAACACACTAAAAAGTATAAAATGTATTTGTTTCAATCCAACAAGATTCTAAAGTTCTGAAGTATGTTGCAACAGTGTTCAGTTACTCTATGCAATAAATAAACTATAAACTTAAGTTGTGATTTCACGCTATTCTGAAAACCCAGATTTCTAAATATTTGCATTTTCAAACTTTGTTTTTAATTTCAATATTGTACAAACAATTCCTTAAATAAATAAGACATAATAGGATGTAGTTCAGATGGTGCTTTATTACATAAACTACATAAACATGTAGTTTTCATAAACATTTCATAAACATAAACATTTCTTTTCTTCTCCCAAAAAATGACCCAAAACATTATTTGTGCATTGCTTATTATTGAACAAATTTGCTTTTTAAACACTACCACTAAAACTACTCCTTGTTGTTAGAGTATTGAACTTACTGTAAGGCAAACTATAATAAACATATTGCACATACACCGTTCCAACTTAATTACAACAATTTTAACTATCCAAAAAACTATAATGGAATCAGGGGTCCTTCTCCTTGCCCTCCTCTATTTTCCTGCTCTCATCCTTTTTAACCACCTGTTCTCCTCTTCCTTTCCTGCATTCCCCATTAGTTTCACCATGATGTCTTCAACTGGGCAGAAACAGACATCCTTCCTGCCAAGCTTAGGCTGATATTTTGCTGTTGGACCATGGGGATGCAGAAACTCCACTTTCACATCGTGATGCTCAGTATCCACAGCAATGGTCTTGGCTAGCCACCAGTGGTCATCATATACAACTGCTATAGCCAGTCTCCATTATCAAGGCTGCTAACAGTTGTTACCGTCACAGTACCCTCAGGACCTTTCAGAGGCTCCTCTTCCAACTCCTCCTTCATCACATCTCCCATTTCAATATTCTCTTCCATCTCCCCTCCCATCTCATCTATTTGTATTACGTTTTTGTCTTTATGATTAGATTAGATTAGATTCAACTTTATTGTCATTACACAGGTACAAGTCCAGGGCAACGAAATACAGTTAGCTTCCAACCAGAAGTGCAAAACAGTTATTAACAACAGAATATAATAAATATGGGTATACTCAGAATATACATATTATGGACAGTATAGACAGAATATACAGGGTATGTACAGATTCAATCAGGGTATGTACAGATTCAAATTAGACAAGCAGAAATTACCGGGTAGCATGTATATACAGTTAGCGCAAATGATGCAATTGAACAAAATGAACAGATGTGCAAAGTGAACAAAATGTGAACAAAATGTGCAGGTGGTGCAGTAACAGGTGTGCAGATGTGCAAAATGGACAGATAGTGCAAATAACAACTCACATATGCAAGTGGTGCAAATGGTACAAACAGAATGTGCAAATGTAGGGAGGCGGGGGTTCTATGGGGGGGCGGGGGTTATATAGGGGGGCGGGGGTGTAGTGGAGTTCAGGAGTGACACAGTTCTGGGGAAGAAGCTGTTCCTCAGTCTGCTGGTTCTAGACCGGAGACTCCTGAGGCGCCTGCCGGAGGGCAGGGGGGCAAACAGTTTATGGGCGGGGTGTGAGGAATCTCTTCGGATGCTGTGAGCTCTACGTAGACAGCGCTTCCTCTGGATGTCCTCAATGGTCGGAAGAATAGTCCCAGTGATGCGTTGGGCAGTTTTCACCACCCGCTGCAGTGCCTTGCGCTCAGCGACTGTGCAGTTCCCGTACCACACTGTAACACAGTTTGTTAGGATGCACTCGATCGCGCAGCGGTAGAAGTTCACCATGACAGCTGAGGACAGGTGGTGTTTCCTCAGTGTTCTCAAGAAAAAGAGACGCTGGTGAGCCTTCTTGATCAGGCCGGAGGTGTTAGTAATCCAGGACAGGTCATCCGAGATGTGGATCCCCAGGAACTTATAGCTGGAGACGCGCTCAACGGCCATCCCGTTGATTTGAATGGGGTCGTGCGTGTCTCCCCTCTTCCTCCTGAAGTCCACGATAAGCTCCTTGGTCTTTGTGGCGTTGAGGAGCAGGTTATTGTCACCACACCACATGGCCAGGTGCTGCGCTTCCTCTCTGTAGGCTGTCTCATCGTTGTTGGTGATGAGGCCGATCACCGTGGTGTCGTCAGCAAACTTGATGATGGAGTTAGATCCGTACATTGGCTTGCAGTCGTGGGTGAAGAGAGAGTAGAGGAACGGGCTGAGCACGCATCCCTGTGGTACACCTGTGTTTAGTGTGATGGTGGTGGAGCAGGAGTGGGCTGACCTAACATGCTGTGGTCGGTTGGTCAGAAAGTCCATAATCCAGTGGCAGAGGGAGGTGTTGATGCCCAGCTCTCCAAGTTTGGTGATCAGCTTGGAGGGGATGACGGTGTTGAAAGCAGAGCTGAAGTCTACAAACAACATAAGGGCATAAGTGTTATTATTGTCCAGGTGTGTCAGCACAGAGTGCAGCGCTGAGGAAACTGCATCATCTGTGCTCCTATTGCTGCGGTAGGCAAACTGGTGAGGGTCAAGTGTGGGTGGAAGGTTGGTCTTCAGGTGTGCCAGGACCAGTCGCTCGAAGCACTTCATGACGATGGGTGTCAGTGCCACAGGGCGATAGTCGTTCAGGCACGACGGGCTGGAGTTCTTTGGCACCGGAACGATGGAGGTGGATTTGAAGCATGCCGGCACAGCTGCTTGAGCAAGGGACAGGTTGAAAATGTCCGTAAAAACTCCTGCAAGCTGCTCAGCGCATGCTCTGAGCACGCGACCAGGGATGCCGTCTGGGCCAGCAGCCTTGCGCGCGTTGATCCGGCTCAGTGCGGTGAGGACGTCTGTTGGGTTGAGTGTTAGGGTTTGGTGGTCTGTAGATTGAGTGATTGGGGTGGCAGTCTCTGTGTTGTTCCTGTCAAACCGAGCGTAGAAGTTGTTCAGCTCGTTCAGGAAGGGGTGGTGGTGTTCGACTTGAAGTCACTGATGATCCGGATGCCCTGCCACATGCGCCGGGGGTCGGAGTTGTCGAAGTGCTCCTCGATCCTCAGCTTGTAGCAGTGCTTGGCCTTTTTGATGCCCCTCTTCAAGTCAGCCCTAGATGCACTGTAGGCCTGTTCGTCACCTGATCTGAAAGCGGCCTTGCGAGCCTTCAGCAGGAGCCGAACCTCCTTGTTCATCCATGGCTTTTGATTAGGGTACGTGGTAATCCGTTTCTGTGTTGTGACGCTGTCAATGGTGTTGTTGATATAGTCCAGTACAGAGGAGGTGAAGGTGTCAATGTCCGTGTGAGAGCCACAGGTAGCCTGTGAAGCAAACAGACTCCAGTCCGTGTGTTGGAATCTGTCCTGGAGTACAGAATCAGCTCCTGCAGGCCACACCTTGATGGTCCTCGTTGATGGCTTCTCACGATGGATGAGTGCCTTGTACTTTGGCATCAGGAACAAAGAAACATGGTCTGATTGTCCTAGGTGGGGGAGGGGGTTCGCGGTGTAGGCTCCGGCTATGTTGGTGTAAACATGATCCAGAGTTTTACTCCCCCTAGTACTGCAGTGGACATGTTGGTGGAATTTTGGGAGCACTGTCTTTAAGTTTGAGTGATTAAAATCCCCTGATTAAAATGGTAGAAGTCATATTCAGAAAATGACTCAACAGTGTCATTGATATATGGGGGAGAGTCCCGGGCCAGAGTCACGCACACTCAAAATTTCTTTAGGAATTTTTTTCCAGTTTTTATTAAGGTTAATCTAAAATAAAAAATAAGGGATTCTCCACAATACAAGCTGTCATATTTTCAACCAATTGCCGGTAGTCAAATCAGTTTTGTCTATCAATGATCACGTATGTGATAGCCTACGACTTCTTGTCAGATTAAGTTTAAAGTTCTTATCGTTTTATAGGCTATATCTGCACATTCAGACAGGCAAATCTTTCGCTATTAAGCGTTATGCAGCTTCAGTTTCTCTGTTTCTTTTACAGCTGATATAGTTTGGATATTACCCGAGTCATGGAAGGAGCTACTGGACATTAAGTGTAATTCCTAGCCTGATATGTTTCTATAGTCGACCCTAAAACACTGTTTTCTACCTGTAGTGAGATGTCAGAACCTTTACTGAGCCACATGCTACTGAATAAATAAATACAAATTCCGTTGTGTGGTGTATTTTACATAATTAGGTGTTCCTATGCAAGGCTTTATAATGAAATAAGTTCAAACTTTTAAAAGTAATAATGTGATTTTACTGAACATTAATTATTTACAATATAACAAACACAACATAACAAAAACAACAGACTTGCGACAGAGTGGCTGAACAGTGTGATGTTCTGTGAGACACAGCGGGACCGCACTTGAGAGTGTACTCACACAGCTGTGACGTCACCATAGAAAATAAAGCTCGATCACGCTAGGTTTGACGCTCCCGCGTCAAACTTTACACGTGGGGCGTGGGGCGTGGCGCGGTTGTTGAGCATTCGAAGTTTTGCGTTGAGGGTCCGCGTTTACTCTGCAATTCAGCGCCATGCCACCAGGGGGTGTGGCTGTGTGGTTTCAATCCTTGCTCTTTCTTCTGGTCATTTCCTTTTTTATGTCTATGCCGTATGGTAACAACAATAAACAACAGCAAGCAATGGCGACCGAGCAGGGGGGACTAGGATGCACAAAACTAGGATAAGGGATTAAGCCGGGCTATGTTGGTTATCCTGGCTGAATTTAGCCTCAAGTCGGTTGCACGAAAGCTGATAAAACTTAGCCTGGCCAAGTTACCATGGTGATTTATTCTCCGCAGCTAGCCTGCTCCGGACCAGGCTAACAGCCAGGCTAAGATTAATCCTAGTGATTCACCTGCATTTCCACAGTCAATCCTGTGAGGAATTCACGTGTTTTACAGCATGTCCATGATCTTTTTAAATATGTTGCATCATTTTAATTATAATGCATTTAACATTTACACATATTTAGTATATTGTCATTTCTCATTTCAATTAAATCTACAACAGTATTTTAATATTGATTTAAGTGGTATTATTATTACTCTGCCCAAGTGTTATATTGATATGCTGATGAAGACTGCTTGTCAAACTGCCGTCGAGGTTTCATAAATATGTTTTATTGCATTACAGTAAACCATCGCTATATCACGGTTCAGTACTGTGAACCCTCGCGATATCATGGTTCAGTACAGTGAATCCTCGCGATATCACGGTTCACTTCACGGATTTGCCACGTGCATTGTGTTCTGCATTCTGATTGGATAAACAGTCTCTCCGCGTCATCTCTACCTGTGCATCAATAAAGTTGCGGTTTACTGTAATATTTACTGTGGCTGTACACCTACGTAACATTCGCACAAAAAGTTAAACTTATGGACATGCTTAATTGTAGCCCAATTATGACAGCTCCAGAGGATTGTACACTTTTTGAATACTAACGCATTAATCCGGTCCGCTATTGTCTGCCAGGTTTATTCTCTTTCTTTTATTATGGCTTGAGTATTGTCCTTTTTAATTAATATCCTTCTCCTCCTCATAAAACTCCATCAGGAGCTGTTGTTCTGCGGCCGTGAAATATGTTGCGTAACTCTTTTCCATGTTCTGATCGGTGATTCTGTGAGCGATCGCGAGGTCTATTTAAGAATGCCGTGAACACGCATTAATCCTGACTACCTACATCTGGCTTGACATAGCCGCGCCTTTTCATCCTGGCTTGGCAAACGTGCAACCAATTAAGCCAGGATACGACGGCCAGACTAGGTCAAGCCACGCTTGCTCAGTTATTCTGGCTTTCTTTATTCTACTTTCGTGCAATACCCCCCAGGAGCTGCTGTTTTTGGAGTGGGAGCTCATCGATATTGAAGAGTCAATACTTGAATTGCAAAAGTGCAGCCGACAGAGAAGACGTTTGCGGAGGTGGTCTGTACGACTACTAAACCGGTCGAGGCTGGAAACGGGTGAATTTGCCACACTGGTTCACCCACTGAGGGACCTGGATGAAGAAATGCACTTTTGATACTTTCAAATGTCAGCGGGCCGGCTGTCTCGCTCTCTGGAGGACCACACAACGTCTGTTAATGAAACAGTGGATGTTTGATTAGTCTTTGTGTTCGTTTATAACCAGTAGTCAACATTACATGTTGTTAATGTTTAACGTTACACATTTAAGCACACACATGGCCGATGATGTAGCATTAATAACAGAAAACACATACCTTTGCCTCGTAGTTGGATTCCGTTTCACGGTGTTTCACGTGTGGTGCCAGCCAGGCCAAGAAGTGATAAAAGGCAGGCACTTTTTGGCCACTTGGATCTCCACTTTTTGTTGCAAATTTTTTCCGCAGCCGGACATATTTGTCCCGGAGGCTCTTCCACCTCCTCATGCACTCAGCGACCTCCAGCCCCATGTTTTGGGCAATCTCCCTCCATGAGTTCGTACTCATTTGTTGGTCTTTGTATTCCTTCATCGAGCAGTTGTACAGATGTTCATATTTTCGGACCTCCTCGCATAATCACTCTTCTACTTGGTCCATCGTTGTAACTGGTCCAGAAGAATTTTAAAAATGGCGCGGTCGAACGAAAGACCGGAATAAGACCGGAAAAAGCAGCTGCCGGAAATGACGTTTTGAGCGGACCAATCACAGCGCTTGCGACGCCAACAACGCAACGCGCAGTTAGGATTTTTTGGAGGCTTGCGGAGGGGCAATGCGGGAGGGTCGGCGTTGTCGGCGGAGCAATGCGGGCGATGCATCGCGGTAGCATAACCAGGGCTTTAGACTTTGGAGGGGCTTTTCTGGCCTTTAGAAAACTTTTTGACAGTTTAAAAGTCCATGACTTAAAAATATGGAATAAAAAGGTTAGCAATTAATAGTGGTTATAGCTGGAAGTGTCCTGAGAACCTTTTTACAGGCTTTCTTTTACTATTACGGTCTATGGGAAAAATGCTTTCTGGGCCCCAACACCACGAGTAGCCACTGGGAGAAATCGGCGTTTCTGCTGAGAGGCAGACCCGGGGCCTGGTGTAATCTGGTAATAACACCCTTTCAAGATGGCGGCCGTATTTCTCGCGTTTCAGCAGCCAACGGGGCGTCTACCTTTCTAATGTCTATAGTTGCATACGCTGAAAAAGTTTTCTGACTTCCTGGTTTACTTCCGCAGTATGGGGAATGGAATGATGGGAGGCCCCATGATGCTCTGGGGCAATGAGAACGATCGCGTTCTGGCCCATGGACCTATAATATAAACAGGATGCGGTATCGAAAAATGGCAGCCGTTGATTTCAATGAAGTTGCTCACCTGGCGCACACACCGAAAAGGTTTTTTGACTTCCTGTTTTACTTCCGCGGTATGGGGAATGGAATGGTGGGAAGCCCCATGATGCTCTGGGGCAATGAGAACGAGAAAATCGCGTTCTGGACAAGCACTGTGCACTCATGAGTGCTTGTGGAAGAGTTAGACCGGTAATGACAAATCTACACAATCAAATAATGGATTTATAGGACACATCAACCGATGATGTTCTCATGTCATGTCAAGTCATGGTTATAGATTATACATGGTTAATTTGCTTTGTTTCTTTATTTTTTTAAGTAAGGATAAAACAAGCTGTCATATTTATCAACCAAATGCGGTAGGTAAATCTGTTTTGTTGATCAATGATCCCGTATGTGATATAGCCAACAACTTCTTGTCAGATTACAGTTCTTATCGTTTTATAGGCTATATCGGCAAATCCAAACAGGCAAGTCTTTTGTTACTAAGCGTTGTACATCTTCTGTTTCTGTTTCTTTTACAGCTATATGAGCTTTATGTGCTATTATTTGGGTATTACCTGAGTCATGGAAGGAGCTCCTGGACATTAAGTGTAATTCCTAGCCTGATATGTTTTTATAGTCGACCCTAAAACACTGTTTTCTCCTGTAGTGAGATGTCAGAACCTATACTTCGCCACATGTACATATTTCATGAATAAATAAATAAATAAAAATTCCGTTGTGTGGTGTATTTAACATAATTTGGTGTTCCTATGCAAGGCTTTATAATGAAATAGTTCAACACTTTTCAAAGTAATAATTCGATTTCACTGAACATTAAATATTTACAATATAACGAACATTACATAACAAAACTAATTGGGTGAACAGTGTGATGAAAAAAAGGCATAACAAATGAAAAAAGAGGCCAGCTTCACTTTCCCTCGTCTATTCTTGGGCTTAAATATATTTAGACCAAAACAATAAAACCCACTATCAGGTTAGGAAAACTGCTTGCTCCAACAAAAAGAAAATTAAAAAAAGACCCATTTAAAATGTTTTACCGTATCTGGTAGTGGGTTTTAAGGGTTTCAAAAATGTTTTAAAAAATATATAATTTTCGAAAGTGGAAAAATGTACTCCATCGCACCAAAATAGACCAGGGGTCTCATTTATAAAGGAGTGCGTAGAATTCTTACTAAAAGTGTGCGTACGCCCAAAAGCGTAAATTGGCGTACGCACACAAAAATTCAGATTTATAAAACCGTGCGTACGCACACCTGTAGGCAATGTTCGCTTTATAAATCACAGCTTAACCACAAGTGTGCGTACGTAAAGTATCATTGCACCCCGCCCTGAACACGCCCATTTTTAACCATAAATGGTCAATGCAAAGGACCTCATGAATGCTAATCTAGTATCATTATCATGCATGAACCTGGCAGGTGATTCTTTTTCACGTTGAATCAAGGCAAACAAAAAACAACACTAGTGCGACAGCGCCAAGTGGCAGAACCGGAGAAGAAGCGGTAACAACTGCAGAAGTAAATTCCATGTTTAAGTATCTTGCATGGCGATTAAACGAATTCTGATTCTGAAGTGTAATGAGTGTAGTGATTGCGCGAGAGCTTAACAACTGTATTTCCAGTTTTTGACATATGATGATATATGCACAGTATTAAAGAAATATATTTAGTTATACTTTGTGTTCTGTAGTTACATGCATTTCAGCCTCCTACACTGCGGTAAAAGGACAATCTGATTGTGAGACAGACAGCGCTGAATATTGATTACAAATTTGAGTTGCATTGTACAAGATGTGTATGGAACAATTGTCACGCAGTTCAAGCTCAAATAACACTGATGTATTTAATCTTCATTATAATCATAAATTGAGTCAATGTGTGTGAGAACAACAAAATGCATAAATATTACGAGTTATAGCTTCTCCGACTTTTACTTTTTGCAGTATGTGTCTCCAATTCCCACTGTCTCCAAAAAGTGCGTAGGTTTACGGGAGGGTCATAGTTTGCGTGGAGGACCGCACATTCTACCGCCAAGTTTGTTTTTTATAAATCACTGACTTTGCGTGAAAACTGGCGTACGCACATTTTCAGCCCCGTTTTGTGCGTACGCAAGCTTTATAAATGAGACCCCAGGGCTGTTAAATTTTATGTGAGGGTGGCACACAGAAAACCCACCCAAGTCTTTTACAAAAGACTTTACCACACTGTCCCCCCACTTCCTGGCCTTGTTTACTCTGGCCGGTTTGGCGCATCTCCACCAGCGTCCTCTCCACAATCTCTGACCAGACCACGGTCATCTCAGGGAAATTGTGGTGGAAGTCCTCCAGGTCCCTTTTTATGTCCCCCACCAGTTGGACTCCCTTGGCCTTCCCCAGGTCGTTGCTACCACAAGCGATGACCAGGACATTGGGGGCCGCCCTGCCCCTCAAGCAGACCATAAACATTCTCCTCAAGTGCAATAACTGTCTTTCAATTATATTGAAACTAGTTTCATTGCCATCACATTGCCATCACATTGCCAAGCTACTGTTTTTGGCTGCAGCCGGTCATCATCTCCAAACAGTAGATAATTTGACGCAATGTAACATCAAGGCTAGCCAACCAGCCATTTCACTGTCTCAAAATCTTTACTTTTTTGGTCACTTGCGGTCACATTTTCTCTCCCTCTCCCTCCCCTCCACTGACCTTCCCTGCTGGCTTCTATTGTGTTGTCTTTGTGTTGTACTAGAACTAACTTGCTAGAACTAACTTACTTGGAACATTGCACAGGCTAAAAAGTCATACAAGTCATACAATGGCTTACACGGGGGACGCTGTCTCCCCTGCCACGCTGAAGCACTGTGCTGACCAGCTGTCCCCGGTGTTCACCAACATCTTCAACACCTCCCTGGAGACATGCAATCTGCCAGCCTGCCTCAAATCCTCCACCATCTTTCCTGTACCCGAGAAGCCCAGACCGACAGGACTGAACGACTACAGACCCGTTGCCCTGACATCTGTTGTAATTAAGTCCTTCGAGCGCCTGGTGCTGTCACACCTCACAGTCATCACAGACCACTCCCTGGACCCCCTGCAGGTCACCTACAGAGCCAAGAGGTCTGCAGATTACGCAGTCAACATGACCATCCACTTCACCCTCCAGCATCTGGAGTCCCCAAACTCCTATGCCAAGATCCTGTTTGTGGACTTCCCAGCTCAGCTCTAGGACAAGCTCTCCCAGCTGCCTGACCCCACCTGCAGCTCGATCACAGACTTCCTGTCTGACAGGAAGCAGTGCGACAAGATGGGAACGCAAGTCTCTGACTCCTGGTCCATCGGCAATGGATCCCCTCAAGGCTGTGTCCTTTCCCTTCTGCTATTCTCCCTGTACACCAACAGCATCTCCAGTCACCCATCTGTCAAGCTCCTGAAGTTTGCAGATGACACTCTGATTGGGCTCATCTCAGGTGGAAAGTGGATAACCTGGTGACCTGGTGTAGCCAGAACAACCTGGAGTTAAACGCTCTGTGCGACTCCAAGGTCAACACTGTGGAGTCCTTCTGTTTCCTGGGCACCACCCTCTCCCAGGACCTCAAGTGGGAGCTCACTCTCCAAGAAAGCACAGCAGACAATTGAGAGTAGACTTAAAAAAAGGTTGAGCACAAGCCACCTAGACTAGACTCACAGACAGCATGTGCTTCCTCAATATCTCTGTTCACTACACCACACGTCATGCAGATTCACCCTCTACAACAGAGATACTCATTGCGCGGCTCGCGAGCCACATGCGGCTCGTCAAGCTTTAATTGGTGGCTCGCACTGGCATACTAGTTTATAACAATATGGTAACACAGCCCAAAAAAAATAAAAAATGTGCTACATAAACATGCAGTGAACACAAATGCAAACATCTGCATAATAGTTAATAATAAGTAATAAGTATAAATTAAGTAATTTTATGCGGTCTTGCGTGAATACGGCCGGCCTGCAAACCCGCGCGCCATTACGCACCAAGCGGGGATTGACTACGGACAGAGGATGGAGCAAGCCAGTTTGAGATGCGGACACAATAGGTCGTTTTTTAAGTAAAAAAGGGCAAAAACCAGCACTAACACCAAACGAAGATCAGCATGAAGACGACGGAGAGGGGGCGAGCAGGACAGACAGATTCTTATTTATTCTTCATGGCATGAACCCTCTGTGCTTAATATGCAAACAAACCCGCACCTGTTTCAAATGAAGCAACTTGGAGCACCATTTCAAAACTGCGCATCCAAATTTCAATGAAAGTTATCCGCCTGGCAGTGAAATAAGAAAGAGTAAAATAGCGAAGCTCACTGCTTCAATTTGAGAGCAGCAAAATCTTATCCACAGGACAACCTCCACTGCAGATCGTTAAACAGAGGCATCTTTTGAGATTGCTTGGGTTTTGGCGCGGGCCAAAACACCATTCTCAGACTCAGAAATAGTAAAAGACTGATTTTTGGCTTCAGCAGAAATACTGTTCACAGACTTTGACATCAAGGACGTGATCCTGAAACAAATAAAAGATTACAGTTGATATTTTCAATTTATTGAAAACCCCTTCCATGTAGATATATCCTCCCTTACTCCAAACATCACACAGCTCTGCCCTGGTAATTGTGCCACTCTGGAGAGTGAAATAATAGAGATGCAAACAAATACCATTCTCCAAGATGAACTCAGAGCAGGTGTTGGCCACTTCTGGAGTTTGGTCTCTGAAGCAGACTTTACCAGTTTGAAACCACTTGCACAGAAAGCGATGTCTTTCTTCATGAGCACATACGTGAGTCAACATTTTCAACCGTGAACACTATCAAGAGGAAACAGAAAAACTGACTGACCCATGCTCATCTTGAATGCCTCACTGTGATTGCAACAACAAACTACAAATACAACATAAAGAAAGTCAAGGACATGCATGCCAGTTTCCGCTCATCCCAGTATTAAGATAAATATGGTCTTAATTGAAAATGTATTGGCTGTGTTGTTTCTTTTTTGTGGGATATGGAATTTATATGTAGAAATTAACATTTGCAAAAAGGGGTGTGTCGTAAAAATGGCTCTTCCCTTGATTTTGCTCGGCCAATGTGGCTCTTGTGAAAAAAATAGTTAGTATCACTGCTCTACAACATCCGCAAAATCAGATGATACCTGTCTGAACATTCCACCCAGTTGCTAGTCCAAGCTCTTGTCCTCTCAAAACTGGTCTACTGCGATTCAATACTAGCCGGCCTTCCAGCAAATGCAATCCGCCCCCTCCTGAGGATCCAAAATGCAGCAGCTCGCCTAGTTTTCAATCTACCCAGACGCTGCCATGTCACGCCCTCCACTGGCTTCCCATTGTGGAAGAAATTTGATTTCCTGTGTACTTATATTACATTTACATTTATTCATTTAGCAGACGCTTTTATCCAAAGCAACTTACAAGAGAGAGCTTTAACAAAGAGCATCAGTCATTGAGCATAGCAACGTGATAGACCCCGAACACAGTGGGTTTTTTAGATCGTGATTAATCATACATCATGAGAACCAATAAGTGCCAAGGGAAGAACTATAAATGCATAACACAACAATTGTGAACATAAAGCAAGAGATTCAACAAACAACACTGGCAAGTCACCATATGGGGACCAACAGATAGTTCTAAAGCACATTAGATTATGTGAAGTGCCATACTATTCTTAAGTGCCATTAAATTCTCTAAATAAGTGAGTTTTAAGCCTTCTTTTGAAGGTGAGAAGGCAGTCTGTGATTCTGATGGAGGTGGGGAGTTGATTCCACCATTGGGGAGCCAGGCAGTGGAAGAGTTTGTGTTGCGCTCGGGCGCTCTTGAGGGGGGGGGACCACTAGACGGTTGTCAGCAGATGACCGTAGGTGACGGGTGGGGGTATAGGGCTGGAGGAGAGAGTTGATATAGGTCGGGGCAGTCCCGTTTACAGCCCGGAAGGTCAGCACCAGGGTCTTGAATCTGATGAAGGCCATGACGGGAAGCCAGTGGAGGGCAATGAGGAGTGGGGTGACATGACAGCATCTGGGTAGGTTGAAAACCAGACGAGCGGCCGCATTCTGTATCCTCTGAAGGGGACGGATTGCAAATTAATCACTACTGAACACACCTTCTCAGAAGACTGTTGTAACATCATTACCTTACTGTCACTATCTATGTTTATATTCTTGTGCCCTATAAAAGAATGTCCTCTCGCCTTCAGACGGGAGAGAGACATGATAGAGACATGTACTGTCTTCATTTTGTTGCCAGAGGTCTGGTCATTTCTATCCCAATCTGCAGGTTGTTAAATACTTATGTAATCCAGAACTCAACTGAACTGTCACTCCGTTTATGAAGAGACGGACAAAACACTTTCTTTATCAACTGGCGTTGTTGGTGGCAGGATTGCGGCACCGGATCCAGGAGGGACCCAAGGCGGCACCAGTGTAAAGCAGAACCTGTGGTGCACAAAACTAAAAGGTAAAGGGTCCTTTTCTAAAACCCCATAAAACAACACTGACGGACTGCTTCATTTTTGGTGCGCCTGATGTCCCTCTGTGATACTGGTAACGTAAATCCTAACTTAAATCATCAACGTAAATCATAACTTTTATTGTGACGTTCAGTTAGGTGTCCAGTCTTAGCAAACTAGAGTCTGCTAACAGGAGGAGAGTAATATTAGACATTGGTTTAGTAAAGATGGGGTCAACTATTGGTCGCGAAGTATTGGACAGGGATGTAATATTATGGAGAACAAAACCCATATTCTTGATGAGAGTATGGTTACTTATACAGACCAGGGTTGAAACAATTGGACGTGTGTATGATAATGTGTCTTTGGTGTTGGGTAGTTTTTTGCATTTAGACCAAACACAATAGGTAGGGGGTCATAATGTAAGTTAGCTCTTATTAGTGGGTCAATGGATATTTGAAGGATAAAGATATATTTACTTCAAGTATGGGGTGTCAAGTAAACCTGTTTGGAAAGGTTGTTGTACAAACTGAATAGTGACTAGTGAAATGTACTACTGACTGTTCTTATATATTCCTCAGGAAAAGGAACACTGGCCTAGAAATCCCACTGTTATAGAATGTGTGATAAAATGTGTACTAACAATCAGTAACCAATCATTATCAAAGCTTTGCAAATAAACCAGATCCATCTGTTTAAATAATCAAAGTTCAGTGTCTACTGGAGATTAATCAAGATGCCCCAGGAACTTTGTACACTCAGCCAGGTAAAGGGCGGTGGCGAACAGATAAAGCAGTGGTAAACTCTGGGGAGTGGAACTTTTGAGCATTAGATAACAGCAGATCCTGTATCAAACTTATAGAGCAGTATGCGAAGGAACTTTGATCATTTAGTCAAGCGATTCAGCAGATTCTGTACTACGATTACGTCATATACTTGTACCTTGACCATTAGTCAAGCGATTCAGCAGATTCTGTCTTAACCCTGTGAGCCCGTACGTATCATATTTGATACATACATTTCTGGAGCTCATTGCATCACCATCAAACGTAAACTTTGCATGAAACCCTTTTGCATGAACTCTTTTACATGTATGCTTCCCCGTAGTGGACATACTTCGCTTTCCCAATGTTTGGATGTGTGCTTTTTCTGTCATTCAAAGTGGGTCGCATCGTGCGAGCGCACATCTGTGATACTCACCATCAAGAAACTTAGCCATTTCATAGTTTTACGGTCAGAATTTCTCTAAATTACTTAGCACTAATTTTAAATGGACAGTTAGTTTGTCCTTAAAACGTTGTATTACTCAGTTTTATAATTACAGTTTGTAGTTATATCGAGCAGAAAGTCGGGTATATCTGTCCAGTGTTTTACATGGATTATGTCTTCCATAGGCCATCATGCAGTGTTTGGATGAGTTAAATACACAATTTATAGATTGAAATGGGTTCAAGAATTTCACTTAGACTATCCATATCCATATATAATTTTTTTTAATACCTGTTGTATCAAATGTGATACAAAAATATATTTTTTTTAGCATTTCTTTTTGTCAAATTTCTTTTTACATTTTGACAAAGGGCCAAATAAATAGTTCATATCCAAAAAATTAGAATTTTCTGACCATTCTTACATAGTTCAGGGCTTACAGGGTTAAAATGACATCATGTACTTGTATTTCTGTAAAACGCCCATTTACATTAACGCCCAGAAATGTTCTCCTGGCAGACGAATGCGGAGTCTGTTCAGAGACATTCCTTGCGCGCAAGTAAAATCTCACTTTGAGTGTCTGTGTTTCGGTCATTTGGTAAACAGCAAAAACAAATGTCCAGAATAATCTCTGATTATTCCCTGACACTCATACAGATGGGATGCAGAGATTTTAGCAGATGTAGCCTTGCTTAAAGCTGGGCCTGAGCTGCTGGGGTCCACACATGCTAACCATAGTGGGTGCATTGAGAATGCTACTCCAGTGGTCATCATTGACTGTAGTACGACTCTTGACAAGCAAACCTCAGTATGCTAATAGTAGAGCAGTGGGGAAAGGTACTTTCCCAGTTATTGATGCTTTGTTGAAACAAGAAGTCATTGTTAAGATCCTTTAAGACAAATACAGACTTTGTTTATTAGGGTTTATGAGCAGGTAATGCCTGCGTGCACTGCGTTCTGCTGTGCCTAAACCTGTTACGATACTTAGCAAGTAACCCTGTTACTTTCTTGCACTGTGAATGACTATTGTTGTGCTTTCTTCTCTGTTCCCATTGAGAGCAAAACTCCAGATATATAAGTATCTGGGCCATACACTAAAAGGTGTAAAAAAAAAAGTGTCTGGTGACTCCCGATAGCGTGGAGGCCATCCTATTGATACCGAAGCCTAGAACACCCAAACAAATAAAGTATTTTCTAGGTTCAGTTGGGTATTGTCGTCAGTGCATCCTTGATTATGCTGTTAGCTAGACCTCTCCTTGATTTAATGAAGGGCCAAACTGATTGTCATTTGTTGTGGAACACAGAAGCTGATAAATCAAAATCAGAATGGGGGTTTATCCGCTATGCAAGATTAACAAACATAGAATTCACATTGGCAGGAATGAGCAAACATAGAACATATATGTGGCATACTAATGAAATAAAAATAAAAATGAATACAATGTAAAATACACTACAGATATGGATACAATTAATACAAGTGATGCAATAGTACAAATGATACAGGTAACGTGGAAGTACAAATAACATAGGTAGAGAGTGGAATGGGTATATATAGTACGTGGGGGGGGGGGGGGGGTGGTATATACACAGTAGTGTAAACAGTGGTGCAGAATTCACAGTGGTAAGTTTTTAAAGTTTAAACTGTTGTGTGCTAAAGTGGCAGACTGCAGTGGGATTCTGGAGGGGGGGGGTGTGGGGTGTTGGTGGATGTCTCAAACTGAGTCCTTGGCCCTATTGAAGAGGGCAATAGCAGAGGGGTAGAAGCTATTCTTGTGGCGAGAGGTTTTGGTCCTGATGGACCGCAGCCTCCTGCCAGAAGGGAGCAGCTGAAGCACAGAATGTCCAGGGTGGGAGGAGTCGGCCGCAATCTTCCTGACCCGTTTTAGAGACCTTGCCGTGTGCAGGTCCTCAAGGGACGGCAGGTTGCTGCCTATCACCTTCTCAGCGGCACGTATGATACGCTGCAGTCTGCTCCTGTCCTTGGCAGTGGCAGCAGCATACCAGACGGTGATGGAAGAGGTGAGGATGGACTTGATGATGGCAGTGTATAATTGCACCATCATTGTCTTTGGCAGGCTGAATTTCTTCAGTTGCCGCAGGAAATACATCCTCTGCTGGGCTTTCTTTGTAAGTGAGCTGATGTTCAGCTCCCACTTAAGGTCCTGGGACAGAGTGGTGCCCAGGAAGCGAAGGGACTCCACACTGTTTACCTGGGAGTCGCGCAGTGTGATGGGGGGGAGTGGGGCTGGGTTCTTCCTAAAGTCCACAACCATCTCCACTGTCTTAAGAGCGTTGAGCTCCAGGTTGTTCTGGCTACACCAAGTCACCAGGTTGTCCACTTCCCACCTGAAGTCAGACTCGTCCCCATCAGAAGTGAGCCCAATCAGGGTGGTATCGTCCGCAAACTTCAGGAGCTTGACAGATGGATGACTGGAGGTGCAGCTGTTTGTGTACAGGGAGAAGAGCAGGGGGGAAAGGACGCAGCCTTGAGGAGATCCGGTGCTGATGGACCGGGAGTCCGAGACTTCCGTCTCTGATTATAAAATCTATTATATCTGATATAAATCTATTACATCCAGGTCTTTTGACATATTTATTATATTCTGTTGGATTAACTGTTTTGCACTTCTGGTTGGATGCTAACTGTATTTCGTTGCCCTGTACTTGTACCTGTGTAATGACAATAAAGTTGAATCTAATCATCTAATCTAGTCTTGGCCCAGGCGCCTGCTCTCGGTCTGCCAGACTACACCAAGCCAGTCACACTGTACTGCAACGAGGCCAGAGGGTTTACCCAGGACGTACTGACCCAGCATCATAGTAATCTTAGGAGGCCTATTGCTTATGTGAGTTTTTCTTTAGACAATGTGGCAGCAGGTTTCCCCCTGGGCTTACGAGAAATTTGTTTGACAAACCTCTTGACAATGCTGAATTTGTGTTGTACATAGATGGATCTTCGTCCTGAGCATGGGATGACTATGTATGTGTAGACAATTGTGTAGACAATGTGTCTTTGTGTAGACAATGTATATGCAGTCTATACCGACAGTGAGACTTTCAAATCTGGTAAACTGTCTACACAATGCACTGCAGAGCAGGCAGAGTTGTTTGCTTTGACAAGGGCAAGCCGTAAATATCTACACTGACTCAAGGTATAGATTTGGAGTTACTCACGATTTTTGGTGCCATATGGCGAGAAAGAGTTTCATTAACTCCTCAGATGGAACAAGAAAGAATGAAAGATAATTGATCATTTGTTGTATGCAATACTACTGTAGAACGGAGTTTCTTGCGGTGGAGATTAAAACTCTCGGAGGACATGAGTTACTTTAGCCTTCTCTTTGGCATATTTATTGAGACGGGAGACATGTGGCGTTGCTGCCGTTTCTTTCATCAAAAACTCTACTACTGCAGGTAAGTGTGGGAGATGTCACGTCCGGGATGCACCACAAACAATATTTCCCTCTGCAGGACACAATGAGCAAGGGCGCACCTAATGTTATCACATTTAACAACTACTAATGAGAAAACTAGCTATTGTGAAATGTGAGGCTCATACTAACAATACAGTCTTGTGTGCTAGGTCTTTATTTTTGTCTGTGTCCCAGCAGTCGCAAACACACACTCCCTCTCTTGGGGGGGATCTTCAAGCCGCTGCTGATAACACTGAGAGGGATGGTTGGTTATCCATTGGATGTGTGAAAGATCCAACTTCAGCAGTGTGGAGCCACCCTGACGGCCGTGTGTGGTGGTGCCACATGCATTGGTCCCTTGGTTGGCTCGCATGGTGCACGGCTGTGGCCATACGAGCCAGGGGGGTATAGTCTCAATAGTAAATACTGATTGGTTTGCATCTAATACTTGGAATGTCCTGGACATGTTCTCGAAATGGGTAGAAGCCTACCCATGTCGGAAAGCTGATGCTAGTACCAAGGTAGCCAAGATTCTCATGAGAGATGTGATCTGTAGATATGGGATCCCCACAAGATCCCCACAGTGATAGAGGTTTGCATTTCACGGGTCAGATTGTTCAAAAACTTAAAGCACTCCAGATCAACCAGCAGTTTCACTGCCCCTACCACCCACAGTCTGCGGGGGCAGTGGAGAGGCAGAATGGAACTTTGAAAAACAAACTAGCCAAGATATGGAGAGGCACCTGGCTGCAGTCCACCACCGTGGGGCGGGAGCGTTGCAGGCACCACAGAGGGGCGACGGCACCGCCGTGGGGCGATGAGTTTCCGGAGTTGTTTGTTTTTTGTCGGGGGGCGGGGGGAAGTGAGGACATTTAAACCTGGATTTCAGTGCGTCCACATCTGTTCCAAGTTCCGGTAAGTTGCTTATTTTTATCCACAGAAAGTAAATGCATGATTTCTTGTCAATATAAGTGCCGTAAAACAATAACGTTATAGAAGTCATTAATGATTTACCGAATATTTACGAATGTTACAAGTCTACTTGGGTAGTTGTTATGAAGCTAAATTTGATAACGTCAAAGTTTACTTTCACCGATGGCGGTTAGCATCAACAAATTATCAGGGATTATTAAATGTATAGTGCATAACGTAAACTAATTGATCGCATTTGTTTGTATGTAACGTTACAAAACATTTTTGTAAACTATCCTTGCAATAGCTGTTATCACGGATAATTAAATGTATAGTGCATAACGTAAAGTAACTGTTCGCATTTGTTTGTATGTAACGTTATAATACAGTTTTGTAAACTCCTTGCATTAGCTGGGCATCGTCACAAAATTAGATTAGATTCAATTTTAATGTCATTACACAGGTACAAGTACAGGGTAACGAAATACAGTTAGCATCCAACCAGAAGTGCAAAACAGTTATTACAACAGAGTATAATAAATATAAGTATACTCAGAATATACACAGTATGAACAGTATAATCAGAATATACAGGGTACAGAATGTGGCAGAGTACATGGCTCATTTTTACTTTTTTATTTTTCTACCTATGTTGTATACTACAGTATATAAACGAAACAAATATGAATAGCTTTTGCATCATCAGTACTTTTACTTTTGGATACTGAGGAAGGAATTTCACGTTTAGAAGGGCCCTCTGACCTCCAGATGTAAATGTTGATTCCTGTCTGTCTCCTAAATCCTGTAGATACTGTGTGCCCCCTCCCCCTGCAGATCACAATCTTCTAACAGTGCTTTGACCACTAAAAGGTGTGCCCCCACCCCCTGAAGACCACACTCTTCAAAGGGTGGGCCTTCATCCTGCCCATGAGCAGCTGGTATGTATTCTTAAAGGAAAGATATATAAGACAGACATATGTGCTTCTCATCTTGAAGCTCTACCACCCATGTTCCTATATCATAATTAATAATATTATGCTTGTTATGATTGTATTTACTTCTCTTCAACAATAATCAGCTCAGATACATATTGGACACTGACAACCCAGCGGGCGAGCTCATTGTCAGAACAGGAAAAAGTTGCCTGACGCTCTGACTTCAGGGGGCTTGGATTGAACCAAGAAATGGAATCAACCGTGAGTTAACATTTGAACCTATGTAATTGTGAGCCTATTATGTTTATATGTAATTGACAACTTTTTGCTTTGAGGAAATGCGTGCTTTAAGCTATTGAGCAAAATCCGCAATCACAGGTCATCTCTCATCTAAAGCCCTCTTGCGAGGTGAAGTGCCGCCAGTGTTTAGGCTGATGAAAAGGAAGGTGGATAACATTAATGAGGTAAAATTGTACATTTGTTTGGGTTCCATCCGTTTCAGGTCAGAAACCAGCATTTTCATTTCCTTATTTATTTAATTTTAACAATGTCTAGATGGACATATTAAAGGAGGGCACTGATGAGATCTTTTCTTTTTGGAGCCTGTGTTATGTATATTACAACTAACCATTTTGCTTATCTATATATATTTTGTCTCAGTCAGACTTGCCTCCCACCCAGGACACCCTCTGCTTCAGCTGCTCCCCTCGCGGCCCACCAGGACCAAAACCGCTCGCCATAAGAACAGCTTCTACCCTCGGCCATTGCACTCTTCAATAGGGCCAAGGACTCGGAATGACTTTGCCACAAACACCCCCATCCAGCATCCCACTGCACAAGCCACTTTTGCACTCAAAACCCCTTTTGACACCTTAAAATTACTTACTGCTGTACCACTGTTTTGCAATGCTGTATATATACCCCCCTGACCTTTTTACACCATATTTTTATTGTATTATATTATGTTCTTATCATGTTACATATATGTTCTATGTTGCTCTTCCCTGCTAATGTAAATTCTGTGTTTGTTAAACTTGCATAGCCATTAAAACAGATTCTGATTCTGATCATGAGTGGGTTGATTTTAACTGAACTGTTCTCTGCCAAAATGGACTTGCCTGAAATCCTGGGCATGGGGGAAGAGAACCAGGCTAAGGTATGGGAAGGTGTGGAATGACCTTGAAAAGGAAACAATCCCTTCAAGTTCACATTTCACAACACAGAAGATGTGGGAATTCTGTGCAGAAATAATGGACTGAATGTCAAACAGCTAAAAGTCAAATCATTTTGTGACTTGGTGTGTTTTACATGTTGTCATTGATCATGTAATAATTCACTTGGATTATACTGTACATATCAGCACAAAAATATAATTGGCATAGATATAGAGCCAAACATGAAAAACAGCAGTGCAATAAGGTTCAATGACAATTTATTATCATTATTATAACGAAAAGGCAGTAAAGTAGTGTTTAGTACACAATAAAATGTATAGGCCTATGACATCTTACGAAATGTAAGCTTATGAATAACAGTAATAACTTTATTGTTATTCCTAATCTCCATTATTTTCAGTTATCAGCATTTTGACCTTTTCTTTTCAAGATCCTCAGCTTTGTAGTAGGCTAAAAATACACTATTGAGCCCCGACTCATATCACCCACCGTTTGTTTTTCGTTATGCCTAAGTTGTACAATTACGCAGTGCAGTGTATATTAGTCTTGCTTCTATCGCATTTTTTCGGAAAAAAACAACTCCGGAAAGTCATCGCCCCACGGCGGTGCCGTCGCCTCTCTGTGGTGCCTGCAAGGCTCCCGCCCCACAGTGGTGTGCTGCAGCCAGGTACTCTTGAATATATGTGAAGAGACAGACCTAAAATGGCCTGATGAGCTCCCATCAGCTCTTAAGGCCATGAGGTCCACTCCCCATAGGAGGAATGGGCTTTCTCCACACAAGATAGTTTAGGGAGGCCAATGAGATTGCCCGTCTCTCCCCCGTTATCAATGAAACAGATGAATATCCACCAGATGGATGATACAATGTTAAACTTTTGTTACGCCCTAGCTAGAGCAGCTAGCGTTGTGCATTCACAGGTGAAAGCTTCCCTGCCTGACACTTCTGGGGAGCCTTGTCATTTCTATCAACTCGAAGACTACGTGTATGTGAAAGTGCAAAAGATGGACCGGCCCATACCGGGTTCTCTTGGTTACTCACACAGCAGTGAAGGTGGTGGGTCTCAACAGAGAGCCAGTGGCCATTTGTCTCATCCCCACTGGGGGGACATACGTGCCGCTGAGAAGGTGATAGGCTGCAACCTGCCATCCCTTGAGGACCTGCACATGGCGAGGTCCCTGAAGTGGGTGAGGAAGATTGCGGCCAACTCCTCCCACCCTGGATATTCTGTGCTGAAGCACATGCCCATCTGGCAGGAGGCTGCGGTCCATAAGGACCAAAACCTCTCGTCACAGGAATAGCTTCTACCCCTCTGCCATTGCCCTCTTTAACAGGGCCAAGGACTCAGTATGACACATCCACCAACACCCCACACCCCCTAACAGAATCCCACTGCACTCTGCCACTTTTAGCACACAACACTTTAAAAACTTACTACTGTGATTTTTGCACCACTGTTTACACTAGTGTGTATATACACCCCCCCCCCGTACTATATATATATATACCATTCCACTTTGTACCTATGTTATCTGTACTTCCATGTTATTCGTATCATTTGTTTTATGTGTATCATTTGTATTATTTGTCCTTTGTATCATATTTGTATGATACATTGTATTTTACATTGTATTCATTTTTTTATTAGTATGTCACATATATGTTCTATGTTTGCTCATTTCTGTTCTATGTTAGCTCATTTCTGCCCCAGTGAATTCTATGTTTGTTAATCTTGCATAGCGAATAAACCCCTATTCTGATTCTGAGTACTCCTCCCTCCAGGGGAAAGAGTGCGCCAAGGGGGGGTGGAGACCCATTCGCAGTGGCTGAACCGGGAGCAATTTCCAGTCCAGCGGACTGAATTGAGCCAGAACCAGACCTCCATCCAGCACTCCAGTCCAGGGGCGCGGAGAAGGAGGTCTCAGACAAGAGGATACTGAGGCGTTGGCCCTTGTGGTTTTTAGGAAACTATGGCTGAGCTGCGACGAGAGATGAGATCCAGACATACTGACGCACACACCTGACAAACACTTACTGATACCGGATGCACAGCAAGTCCACAGACCTCGCAGACATGATCCACATCAAGAGTCACTATTGCAGCTCCCATTTATACTGATCTGACCATTGTGATTCATCATAAAAAGAAGCACACATGAAAAACAACATGACGAACAACACCTTACCAACGACGGGAAAATGTGATTTGATTGATTGATTTTGATGTTTTTGGTAAAATGACTGTACACAGCATTAAAGGAGACAGACCTTGCAGGGTTTGTGGGTCCCAAGCATTCTGGTAGTAATCCAGGAATTGCTGTCCCTCCATCAAAGGCTGATAGTTGAAAGGTCAAAAAGTGGCCTTGTGTAGGGTTGGATGTAATGAATGTGACTAACCGTTTTATTGGACGAATCAGTCATCTCTTGAATATGTCCCTGCATGGTTATGTGTGTGGTACAGTGAGAGCGTTGGAAATAATAGATAGATAGATTGATTGATAAGTCCTTTATTGTCATTACACTTCATGCAACGAAATTCTGTGGGTACTCCCAAAAGCAGCAGCATTGAAATAGAATGTACATGTACATAATAAATATAACATTTAGATATAAAAATATATTTAAAAAAGAGTAGGAGAAGGTAGACAGGGGTGAGGAAGTTCTGGGGTCTCATTTATGAAGCTTGCATACGCACAAAATGGGGCTGAAACGTGCGTACGCCAGTTTTCACGCAAATCAGTGATTTATAAAAAAATAACTTGGCGGTAGAATGTGCGGTCCTCCACGCAAAATATGACCCTCCCGTAAACCTACGCACTTTTTGGAGACGGTGGGAATTGGAGACACACACTGCAAAAAGTAAAAGTCGGAGAAGCGATTACTCGTAATATTTATGTATTTTGTTGTCCTCACACACATTGACTCAATTTATGATTATAATGAAGATTAAATACATCAGTGTTATTTGAGCTTGAACTGCATGATAATTGTTCCATACACATCTTGTACAATGCAACTCAAATTTTAAATCAATATTCAGCGCTGTCTATCTCACAATCAGATTGTCCTTTTACCGCAGTGTAGGAGGCTGAAATGCATGTAACTACAGAAGACAAAGTATAACTAAATATATTTTTTTAATACTGTGCATATATCATCATATGTCAAAAACTGGAAATACAGTTGTTAAGCTCCCGCACAGTCACTACACTCATTACACTTCAGAATCAGAATTTGTTTTTAATCACCATGCAAGATACATAAACACGGAATTTACTACTGCAGTTGTTACCGCTTCTTCTCCGGTTCTGCTACTTGGTGCTGTCGCACTATTGTGTTGTTTTTTGTTTGCCTTGATTCACCGTGAAGAAGAATCACCTGCCAGGTTCATGAGAATGATACTAGATTAGCATTCATGAGGTCCTTTGCATTTACCATTTATGGTTAAAAATGGGCGTGTTCAGGGCGGGGTGCAATGATACTTTACGTACAGTACGCACACTTGTGGTTAAGCTGTGATTTATAAAGCGAACATTGCCTACAGGTATGCGTACGCACGGTTTTGTAAATCTGAATTTTTGGGTGCGTACGCCAATTTACGCTTTTGGGCGTACGCACACTTTTAGTAAGAATTCTACGCACTCCTTTATAAATGAGACCCCTGGTGTTTGGGGTGTGTGGGGTGGGGCGGGTTCATGTGTGTGCATTTCAGTGGGCATTTGCAGTCCTTATGGCCCAGGGGAAGAAGCTGTTTGACAGTCTGCAGGTGTGGGACTTTATGGACCTGTACCATCTTTCAGACGGCAACAGGTCAAACAGGGGGTGGGCGGGGTGTGGGGTCTGCTGTGATGGCCCTGATCCTCCTCAGACAGCAGGATAGGGCCATTTGTTCTAGGTTGGGCAGAGGGCAGCCGATGATCTTCTGGGCCGTGTTGATGACCCTCTGCACTGCTTTCCAGAAGGTCAGTACGCTCTCCACGGCAGTGGTAGAAGGCCAGCAGCAGCTTCTGGTCCAGGTGGTCCTTCCTGAGGACCCGCAGGAAGTGTAGTCGTTGCTGGGCCTTCTTCACCAGGGACCTGATGTTGCCTGTCCAGGAGTTGTCAGAGGAGATGTGGGTGCCCAGGAACTTGAAGGTGGAGATGATTTCCACCTCTTCCCCATTTATGACAAGAGGGGTGATGATTTCTGGTCTGTTCATTATCAGTTCCCTGTTTTTTTGGACATTCAGGAACAGGTTGTTGTCCGAGCACCAGATTGCGAGTTTCTCTACCTCCTCCCTGTACGCCGATTCCTCTCCGTCGATTATCAGCCCAACCACGGTGGTGTTGTCCGCGTATTTTATGATACGGTTGGTAGGGTGGAATGGGGAGCAGTCGGAAGTGTACAGGGCGTACAGCAGGGGGCTCAGGACACAACCTTGGTTCTGCTATGGCAGATTTTTGTGGGATCAGGATGATGGTGGAGGCCTTCAGGCAGGTGGGGACCGTAGCGTGTGTCAGGGAGAGATTGAACAACCTGGTGAGGATCCCTGTCAGCTAAATAATACAAGTATTGATACTGTTTCTATGTATGCTCACACTCTACTGGATGATTTGTAAATTCAGCTGTATAAGTTCAATGTTACGTGTTGCATATCATTCCGGTGGTTAACGTAATTATTCCTATGTTGCTGGTAATGCAGTTCCTGTACTGACCTTACAGAACATGTAGTATGTTATTGATGAAATATTTCCAATATTTAGGGGAAGTTGAAGAAGTATGCAACTCCTGATGAAGCTTCAGAGAAGCCTTCCTCTTTTAGGAAATGTATCCCAAAACAAAGGACCCACCCCCTGTAATATATATATATGCATTCTCCTCTGGACTTGAATTTGCTATAGTTATATGCACCCCATCTGTACAATTAGTTCCGACTTTTTATTGTATTACACTTTCATTTGTATTCTATTTTATCTTGCTCTTATGTTCTATGTTTGCTCTATCCTGCCACAGTAAAATCTGTGTTTCTGTATCTTGCATGGCAATTAAAACTGATTCTGATTAACACCAGATTATTATTTAGTCCAGACAATCCTCATGATTGTGAAAAAAGCCTTAGGCTGTTTTCACATATGTTGGTGCGCACTGTGGTGCGGCTTTGGAGCGCTCCAAAATACATTGTATCATTTTTCAGTTAGTCAGTTTTTTACTGTACTCGAAACGCCGCACCGTACACCATGTGACAACTGTCAACGCTATCATTGGTCTCTGACAGCTCTGACCCCCATGACCACCCCCCACATGTTTCCATGACAACCAGCCTAACACGCGGAAGCTAGAGAGATGGAGATAAACAAAGCACGTATGTTTACCCTGGCGCTGGTTATTAGTTTTTATATAATTTGTTTATTAAACTTTTGGCAAATTGTTCAGTTTGAAAATGAGACCCGTCTACGTCAGGAGAGGAACGTGCTGATGCATTACAGGACGCAATGCCAAATTTTACGACTCAGGAGAACAACTCAGAGTCGACTCTCGAACGACTCTCACTGACTCTCTCTTTTACGACTCTCACGGAGCCGTTTGCTAAACACCCCGTAAACATCACTGTTTTTGTGGGAGGAAGACAGCTGTGCATTAATAAGATCATCGCTCCAAATATCCAGTAGACAGCGAATCTCAGTGACATGTGAAGAACTTCCTGTATTTGGTTCGGCCCGAGGTCGAGCAGCGTTCACACCACAGATGTGTTGCTCCGAGACCGCTCCGAGACCACCTGTTTAGAGCGGTCTCGGAGCGACCGTTTAGTGCGCACCAGAGTGCGGCTGTTGTGTTCACACTGACCCAAACGAACCGTACTCGGAGCGACACGTCATTTGGGCCGACCTAAACAGTGTATGTGTGAAAGCACCCTTACACACAGGGGTGGACTCGCCATCTGGCATACCGGGCATCGTCCTGGTGGGATCGGTTGGTACCGGGCTGCCGAAGAAATACGATAAATTACTGAATGCTCTCGGTTAAATGTCGGAAAACAAGTAAAAAACTGACGTCTTTGGGAATCGCGGCTAGCTCGCATCGGACTACAGTCCCCCCATTGTAGGAGTTGATAAGAAACTGTTCAATCAGAACTTGCATTCATAACTTTGCAGCTTCATTGAAAACGATACTAAGGGACTGAAAAGCACTTTAAGGCAATAAAAAACTCACATGTATTTACTGACTAGTAATCAACAATTCAGTGTAAAAAACTATTTCTCCATGTATACACCACCAATATGAAAGTTAAAATAGTAAAAGTTGATTAGAAACTGTTCAGAACTTAAATTCAGTTTTCAGAAACTTTGCAGTTTCATTGAAAAAGCTACCAAGGGGCTGAAAAGCACTTTAGGCAAAAAAACAACAACATGTTTTTACTGACAAGCAATGAACAATTTCTGTGCCAAAACTATTTTTCTATGTAAACACCACTTATATGAACATGTTAGAATAGTAAGAGATGATTAGAAACTGTTTATTCAGAACTTACAAAGAAAACGTTGCATTGGCATTGAACCTGCTGAAAAGCACTTTAAGGCAATAAATAAAACGAAACATGCTTTTATTGACTAATAATAAGTTTCTGAGACAGAAATCCTTTCCTATGTATAAACTACCAATATGAACATGGTAGGAGTTGATAAGAAACTGTTCAATCAGAACTTACATTCGTTGTTAAGGGCCAGGGACGGGTGAACCCAGGTGCGGACAGAGACAAGGAGGCAGATGGGTGAAGGTTAACCGGTTTATTATAGAGAGGTTGGTTTGGTTGACAGGAGACTGGAACCAGGGCTGGGTTTGGTAGAGAAGGCAATGAGACAGGCAGGCAATGGAGCAGGCAGGCAAGGGAACAGGCAGGTCTGGCAGGCTAGCGCTGTGCAGGGAAGGCAAAGGCAACAAGTCAGGCAGGCTAGCGCTGGGCGGATGTCCTCCGGAGAGGAAGGGGAAGAGCCGGAATCCAAGGAGGGCTGGGTGGAATCTCTGTCCAATGGGTTCGACATGGCCAGATCGTACTGTTAAGTGCCAGGGATGAGTGAACCCAGGTGCGGATAGAGACAAGTAGGCGGATGGGTGAAGGTTAACCGGTTGATTTGATTGACAGGAGACTGGAACCAGGGCTGGGTTTGGTAGAGCAGGCAATGAGACAGGCAGGCGGTGGAGCAGGCAAGCAGTGGAGCAGGCAGGCAAAGGAACAGGCAGGTCTGGCAGGCTAGCGCTGTGCAGGGAAGGCAAAGGCAACAAGTCAGGCAGGCTAGCGCTGGGCAGAGCAGGCAAACTCTAGAAGCAAAAAGGGATGAAATGAATACAAGGCAGGAACGTAACAAGAAGGTGAGTCTAACTAAATTACTATAGCAAGTAGTGGCTAAGATCTGGCACCGTGGTCCTGGCAGGGCTGAGTCTTGGTAGGGTCGGTGATTGCAAGATTGGGTGCAGCTGGTGGTTCCTCCTGCACTCCTGAAACCACTCCCCCTAGGACTAGAGACAGGAGGGTTAACCCCTTCAGGGAAGCATGCAGAGGCGGATGTAACATTCATAACTTTGCAGCTTCATTGAAAACGCTACTAAGGGGCTGAAAAGCACTTTAAGGCAATAAAAAATCACATGTATTTACTGACAAGTAATCAACAATTTTAGTGTAAAAACTATTTCTCCATGTATACACCACCAATATGAACATGTTACAATAGTAAGAGTTCATTAGAAACTGTTCATTTAGAACTTATATTCAGAACTTTGAAGTTGAATTGAAAACTTCAGTTCATTCACGCATTTAAGGCGCTGAAAACCACTTTAAGGCAATAAAAAAACTAAACATTGATTAAAATTTCAAATTTTTGGAGCCAGAACAAATTTTTTATGTATAAACTATCAATTTGAACATGTTAGAATTGTAAAAGTTGATTAAAAACTGTTCGTTCAGAACTTATATTCATAACTTTGCAGTTTCATTGAAAACGCTAAAAATGTATTTACTGACAAGCAATGAACAATTTCTGTGCCAAAACTATTTTTCTATGCATACACCACTGATATGATTATGATTAGATGTTAGATTAGTAAGAGTTGATTAGAAACTGTTTATATAGAACTTACAAAGAAAACGTTGCATTGGCAATTAACCTGCATTTAAGGCAATAAAAAAATGAAACATGGTTTTGAGACTAATAATTTAAAGTTTCTGAGACAAAACTGCTTTCCTATGAATAAACTACCCATATGAACATGGTAGGAGTTGATTAGAAACTGTTCATTCTGAACTTAAATTCAAAATTTTGCAGTTGCATTGAAAACGCTACTTCTGGGGCCCGTTCTTCGTACGTCGCTAACTCAGCTGGATTTGATTGTTGACGATTTGGCATGATCTTGGATCGTTTGGTTCTTCGAAGCTCATCCTAGACATAGCAACAGGTCCGTAAGCCCAAACCTGCTCGGGAGCAGGTTTACTTCATGTAAACAAGATTAGATTGAGGCTTTATAAGCGGAGGAGATAGGAAAGTCTGTCACAGCCATACGTGAGCAACCTCTTGCAGAAGGTGGGAGAATAATTCGCAGAGCTTTTCAAATTAATCGGGTATTGCGGGATAAAGTGTAATTGTTGAGCGATACCGTTTTTTTCCAGCCTTTTTCTTTGTGGCTGTTATAAATAGACAAACACATAATTTAACAGTGGTTTTTAAAAGGGAGGAAAAATAAGTGGCTTTTAAAAATAAAGGCAGTATGAATTAAAGGCTACCATTTTGTAGAATATTCTTGTATTTCACTTTTACTTTAATTTGTCTGCTACTTTTTGCCAGCCCACTCTCTTGGCATTTGCAGACTTTGAGGTGTTCCCTGTCGTTTTTAAAAACGACTCAAGTTCGGCATAACCTTTCATTAAAAGATCTTGTTCTTATTGGGAGAAAAAGTGGGCACGTTCTTTGGCCATGCTGAACAGCCAATAGCAGCGTTGCTGATCAATGTTTCTACTATCGATACATATCCCCTTTTGCAGCAGGCAACACATGATCGCGCAATTATCTCAAATAACTAAATCCAGCGATACTAATCATACACAACAGGTTTGTTCGAAGAACCCAGTTAGCCGAATCATAATTAGCAGGATGAAATCATCTTGGATGTGTCATTTGATCTCGGATGTATTATGCGACGTACAAAGAACGGGCCCCTGGTCTGAAAAGCACTTTAAAGAAAAATAAACTAAACATGATTTAACCGCTTAGCCACCAGACTCCCTCGATGACATCATATTTCATTGACTTCCTACCTCCCTGATTGACTCTTGACTCCCACCTGACTTCCTCATTTGTAGACTAATAGGTAGGATGTTCACTAGCTAATATGTAAAGCATAATAATAATATCCTACCTGTGTCATAAGTCTGTCAGCGTTAGTGTTTTCCTCATCTTTGAAAATAAAGTCAGGGTTATAGTTTGGAGTAAAGTCTTTGAATCTCTCGGAGTTCCTAGTTATCTTTCCTTCTTATTTACCACTGGCCCCTAATGTCTTCTCTGCCACGTAGGGAATAAACTGCTTGTATGTCAGAGGCCTCAGTTTCTTCGGATGTCTCTTTTTCCCATATCCCCTGCCTGGACCGCAGGTGGACCCAGCGGATGCTAAGAACTGGCAGACAAATCCCACAAGCACGATTCTTAATATGATCAGCCTCTCGTCCGATTTTTCTTCTTCTTTTTTATTGATATCTTGTATATCCTTTCTCTTAGTTTGTTTCTCTTAGTCTTCTCTGGTACTGGTCTACACAAGCGCTATTGAGGCAGGTGCCGTTTACGACACATCTCTTGCCTTACCCTGCGCGCACATTGGAGCAGGGTGTTATAGTGGGCTATTTGAGAGATGAGACAAGACGCTTTGACGGTGTGCCACGCGTTAGTGAAAGATTATGACTGTGTTGGCTTCCTTCTTATATCCGTCTGTCATCAGTGTGTGGAGACAGAGTGGACTGGATTATTGGCTCGCTTGACAAATTACTTGGTATTCAAATAGATTATGAAGCTAACACCCTCCCACATCTTTATCAGACTGATGCCTGGGCTGCAGCCTGTTTCACAGTGTCTCCATGTGTTTGGTATTTAGATTAAATGGGTTTTCCCTGACCCTAACCCACAGAGAGAGGAAGACACACAAGCAAGGTAAGCTAACTGCCAGAAAGTCAAAAAGGTGGAAATTCAGACAGATGGACAGACAGGCAGGTATAGACAGAATGCCATGGGGGGTGGCATGTTTGCAACCAGACTGACAGACATGACAGGTATAAACTAATACAGTTAGATAGACAGTGGACGGTATCTGTGGTATGTACATCTCATAGAGATAGTGTCACATTTTTTATTGTTCTCTTGCGGAATTGTTGATGTAACAGCCTAACAAAGATATTGGCCCCCAGCAGCAAAGTGTTAGGAAACCCTAACCACATAATCCAGCTTCTTTTGCCATAGGTTGGAAGACAAAGATTTGCCAAGTCTTATTGCTGACGTTTGCTTGTACCTGGCTCACATTGTTTGCTGAAAAACCGCATGAAAGTGAGAGAAAACTCACTCACTTGTTACATTGCTGAGCATGACCCATAGACAACAATTATGTTTGTGATTCAGATTGTTCAAAATGCAGGCCTAGTATTACCAAATGCGTAGAAAATAACACTATACAGCATACAGCATAAGTATTCATGTCTATACTTATATAGACTATATCTTTCTTTACTTTCAGAGAAAAGACCATTATTTAAAGCAATCTAGAAGTAGGCCTTAAGGCCACGTTTAGGCCTTAAATGTGAAGGTTCTCTCCCATCTACAACATCTCGGGGCTGGTATTGCATTCCTGCAGGAAACCCACCTTTCAAATCGAGAACAGTCAAGAATTCGCAGAGATTGGGTTGGGCAAATGTTTCACTTGCATTTTAACAGTAGAGGGAAGGGAGTAGCTATACTCATTCACAAAAAGATTCAGTTTGTTGTATCAAACACTTAACACTTG
This sequence comes from Neosalanx taihuensis, assembly GCA_030340665.1. Taxonomy (NCBI): domain Eukaryota; kingdom Metazoa; phylum Chordata; class Actinopteri; order Osmeriformes; family Salangidae; genus Neosalanx; species Neosalanx taihuensis. The sequence continues at coordinate 7,571,170 of CM059303.1, read as the reverse complement.
GGAAACACTTAAAGCATATCTCAGAGGGAAGATTATTTCCCACTCTGCCCATATATGGCCGTTGAGCGTGTGTCCAGCTATAAGTTCCTGGGGATCCACATCTCGGATGACCTGTCCTGGATTACGAACACCTCCGGCCTGATCAAGACGAACTCATAGCTGCCTCTCGGACCCCTGCTCTGAACGGGAGGAGAGTAGGCTTGAAAACTGAGATTGATCTCTTAACCACCGACCAAGCAGAGAAGCTCATCCTTAAATCCCGTAGTAGATTCTATGAAGCTACCTTCCAAATTATTAGCCGGTCAACTCCGCCAAAAAGCGGCATCCCGTACTATTTCGCAAATCATGCTACCTGATGGCTCCTTAACAGAGACTATTATCAGACTATTAACAACTGCTTTAAAGAGTTCTATTCTAAATTGTATTCTTCAGGCTCAACGCTGGATCACAACCAATTTGACTTTTTTCCACTCTAAACATTCCTACAATAGACTCTGACTCTAGAGTGATTGGAACAAAACTTAACGCTGGAAGAAAGAGGAAACCCGACTTTGTCCCTTCAGAACGGAAAGGCCCCCGGCCCAGATGGGTTTCCTACTGATTTGTATCAAAATTTCAAAGATAAACTTGCCCCTCTTGCCTCTCAGTTTATACAGAAGCACTGGAGAATAGCATTCTTCCTCCGACACTTTGCCAGGCATGTATTACCTTGTTATTAAAAAAGAATTTGTGATTGCTCATCATGAATGTCAATTAGCTTGACAAACTTTTACGGTAAAGTGTTCTCAAAGGCCATTGCACTCCGGCTTGAGACAATTCTTCCTCATATCATCTCGGAGGACTAGACTTGGTGTGTCCAGGGCAGACAATCTTACTTTAACTTGAGACAATTGTTTAATATCATCTATACTGAATCTAGCACTTCGTCACCAGAAGCAGTAATATCGCTCGATGCAGAAAAGGCGTTTGATGGGGTCGCGTGGAATTATCTCTTTCACACACTTAGCAGGTTTGGTTTTGGCTCTAACTTCATTCAATTTATCAAGCTAATCTACTTCTCTCTAACCCAACTGCCTCAGTTTATACCCATGGCATCTCGTCCGAGTACTTCCCTCTTCACAGAGGGACGAAGCAAGGGGATCCAGTGAGTCCGTTGCTTTTTGTTCTAGCTATAGAACCTCTTGCTATAGCTCTCAGATGCAATAAAAGTATACAAGGTATTTCCCATGGTGGCCTAACTCATGCTGTCTCGCTGTATGCAGACAATCTATTACTTTATGTCACCAACCCTGTCACATCTACCCCTGAAATCCCCAAAGCCTTGCAGGACTTTGGACATATATCTGGATACAAACTAAATTTCAACAAAAGTGAATACTTCCCCATCAGCAGTAATGCTAGAGAATATCCCAATCTGCCGTTTAAAATATCTGCCGAGTCCTTTACATACCTAGGTGTTAAAGTAATCGTATTACAGCCTATTTAAAAGGGAACCTCACTCCTCTGCTGGAACAGTGTAAACAAGATATTAAAAGATGGTCTGTTTTGCCTCTCTCTCTCTCGGGAGAACGAACAAAGATGAATATAGTGCCAAAATGTCTATATTTGTTTCAAGCGTTGCCGGTTTTTATACCTCAATCTTTTGACATTTAATTAAATTATTTTTTTCTTTTATATGGAATAATAAACCAGCTTGCATAAGGAAATAATTTATGGAAAGACCATATGGTGTAGGCGGGTTTTCTCTTCCAAATTTGTGTACGTACTATTGGGCTGCAAATTTTAATGCCACCTTAAAAGATTGGGATGATGAGATCCCTGCAAGGTTCCAGATTGAAAAGGTTACAAGCAGCCCAAACTCATTCTGTGCCTTACTTTGTGCTCCCCTACAACCATTGGTTAATAGTATCAAAGACAATATAATTGTAACTAAATTCTTTTGTGATGTGAACCAGTTCAAAAGAAGTCTGGGCATTCAGTGTACTGAGTACTGAGTAGAAGTACAGAGTACTTCTATTCACTAGTCAATAATACATAATCACTTACGGTTTCAAAACTTGGTATAATAGGGGTATTCGTAGTATTGAGGACCTGTATGTCAATAATACCTTTGCTAGCTTTGAGCAGCTATCCCCAAAATTTGGTCTAACCAACAATAATTTCTTGCGATACTTGCAGATTAGAGATTTTACTCATAAAAGGTTAGCTAATTTCCACTCCCCCCCCACTCCATCCTGTTTGGATTCCCTACTAAAGGTAAATAGGTTGAATTAAAGTAGAATATCATTTATATACTCTCATATTATGGATAGCTGCAACCATTCTATTTCACATTCGAGAACAGTGGGAAAATGACTTTGGGGTCCAGTTCTCTGATGATGAATGGGATAAGGCTCTTAGTAGGATCCACTCTTCTTCCATATGTTCTAGACATGTTTTAATACAGTTTAAAGTGTTGCATAGACTACACTTCTCAAAAGCTAAATTGGCAAGAAAATTTCCAAATTGATTGACCCATTCTGTGACAGATGTAAACAGACCCCGGCTACTGTTCTGGTCTTGTCCGAAACTTTTTCCTTTTTGGTCATCCTTCTTTGAAGTAATCTCGAATGCTTATGCCTATAACGTCTCACCATCTCCCTTGGTTGTTGTTTTTGGTTGGTTTTCTGATCCAACGGGATCTGTTCCCCCTGTTCATTTACAGCGGGTCATTGCCTTTACCTCCTTATTAACTAGACGCCTTATCTTATTCAAGTGGAAGGCTACTATTCCTCCATCACATCACCACTGGATTAGCAACGTTATGCAGAATCTTAAAATGGAAAAGATCAGAAGAACCATCAACGGTTTTATTAGCAGATTCCACAAAACCTGGGACCCTCTAATAACCTATGTGAACGGTTTACCTGGTCTGGAACTGGAAATCTGAATGGTTATAGCTGCCCTTGAACAATCTTGTAACAATAAGTGGGAGGTGCACTTGTTGTGGTCTTGTCTGTTTGTTTTTATTAATGTATATATATTGTATTTCTTTTTTTTTCAAGGTAATTTTGGTTCTTCTTATGTAGTTATTTGTAAAACAGAATACAATTGTATTGGTTTTGTATGATAATTGAAAAGCTACAAATAATGTGTTAATAAATACATAAATAAACCTTCTGCAAGCTGCTCAGCGCATGCTCTGAGCATGCAGCCAGGGCTGCCGTCTGGGCCAGCAACCTTGCACGCGTTGATCTGGCTCAGTGCAGTGAGGAGGTCTGTTGGGTTGAGTGTTAGGGGTTGGTTGTCTGTAGATGGTGTGATTAAAGTGGCAGTCTCTCTGTTGTTCCTGTCAAAATGAGAATAGAAGTTGTTCAGCTTGTTCAGCAAGGAGACATCTGTGGATGGTGGGGTGATGGTGTTCGACTTGAAGTCACTGATGGTCCGAATCACCATGTCCGAACCACTATCTACAGAGATATTCTACCTCTGTGGTTTAACAAGATGACCCAGCCACCATATATGCAATTCCATCTTTTTATAGATACAATGCAATTAGTACTTGACCGCATGGCCACAACGCTGTGTTCATATCAGCTCATGAACTCTTGGCTCCTACAATGTCCAGGGCATAAAGCATATAAAGCATTTGTACTGGTAGACCAGCGCCTAAGCTTTTCAGCATAGCTGTAGGCACCCTGGATGATGCCCATGGTTGGCTAAATCCTGAAGCAGTGAGCTGTGTATAGTTCCAGAGACCATCCTCAGCAAGCACACAGGACGCTGAGCCATTGTGGAAACCGAGATCTCGTCATGGCCTTGCCATCCAAGCGGACAGTGCGAAGAAGCTTTATCCAATGAGAAAGAGCGTTATATAGCCATTTGACCCAATCGAATATAGCTCAGGACACAGTGCCTCCCAGATTTACCCATTAATAATGAGCATTGCGTGAACCATGATGACCTGATCAAGTGTAGCGCACACAGTGCCACTAAACTCTATCTAGCCTTCATGTACGAGACTGCTGCGAGTATGGCAATCCCCTGACGAGCCTGCCACGTAAATACACAGCAGGACGGTGTAGACTATTGAGAATAAGCACTGTGGTAGAAATAGGCGCCAGAATAACTTTAAAGTGGTTTGAGATAAAGGCAAACTGTAATTGAGGAATATCTTCAATTTGAAGCAGAATTTGGGATGGAAATAAATTGTAATCTAAGTTGCAAAGTTGCATCTCCCAAGTCTGCATGAATGATTGATATCTACAGTTCGCAAATGTAATTCCTCTTCTCGGTCAGCCGAACTGGAACAGCTAAAAGGGCCGGATTCAGCCGTTCAATGCCCAGGTATTACGGACGGTAGTAGCCAGCCGTGCTGCAGCCTAGTATAGGAGTAGTCATAGCCATGTTAGCGGTACCCGATAGCCTTCTCAGTAGAGTAAGCCATACATTGAAGCCACACCAAGCATGTCGCACAGGTTTCTACGAACAGTCAATATTTATGCATGATGTTACATGTGCGTGATTCAGACCCCAACGATCAGAACTCGAGATGCTACCCAAACAACCACTGCGATATAAACTCAACTTTGCGTTGCACATCCTTAAATCCGAGTGCCCTGGAAAACACTCAAAATGACAATTGATTCATAGAGCATCAGAAAAAAAAACCTCCCAATGCGGAAAAAAGGAAGTCCTGAGAGCCATCTGGTGACGTCATCCCTCCATTGAAGTCGCAGTAGTGCGTCCTGTCCGTTGACGTGACAACTCAAGCACTCTTGTCCAACACCAGGTCCAGGCAGGAGGTAGTTGCGGTAGGAGTGGCTTGACATACCACACTTCCTGTGATTAAAAGACAAGGACACAACCCTGCCGTCCTGAGAGTCAAGGATACGTTGGACCGCAGATCCTGCTGGCAGCCAACCAAACGTGAGCCACACCGAACCTGCTACTCGTATCGTCCCAGACATCATTGAGGCGGTTCTTGATATTGCACATCTGTTCAATGCCAACATTTCCTGTAAAATCCCCAATACACAATCCTCTGCAGCAATGCAGGTGAAAGTCACCGCTAACAAACACAGGAACATACTGTATTTCGTTGCCCTGGACTTGTACCTGTGTAATGACAATAAAGTTGAATCAAATCTAATCTAAACATGAATGTGTAACCCACGTCTAAAAAGCAGACAGTTAATTGAGTGGGACCGCCTCCGCTGCCTGTTCATTCGAAGAGATCTGCTCCTGCCTTGTGGTTACTTACCTGCCACCTCTCAAGTCCAGCCAACACCTCCCAAAAGACCTGCCAAACCTACAGTATCTCCAGCGGATCCTGAAAATGAATCACTGTCTGATGACGAAATTCTGCCAATAAATTGGTACAACATACCTACCTCAGAACTTACACGTTTCTCCACTACCGTCAACATTCCAAAACTTAAATCAATGCCTTCTCCTGGAGAACCGTTGCCAGATTCACCTGAACCAGTAATTCAGATTCAGCAAGAACAACCAGAGCCTGAACCGTTAAGTCCAGACTCTGAACTTAACTTACCTGCTGAAACTGCTGCTGAACCTGACTCACCTGCTGAAAGTACCTCCGAATCTGACTCACCTGATTCCAGTCACAACGTACCTCCTGATTCTGATTCATCTGCCTCAGAAGTTGAACAGCCAGGAGAAGCTCAACAAGAGTGAGACGCCCACCAGACAGATTTCAATATAGCAGTTTGGGCCATCCAATCCTGAAGAGCATTCAGTCACTCTTCGATCGATTAGGTAAAGCGTTCTCACTTGCTATACCTGATGATGACGTTGGTTTTGCTTACTCACCTGGCCAGCCAACTGAAAGCTGTCAGTCCAGCCATGTACAAGGACGTACATGAGGTTAGGGGGGGACCCTGTAACCCACGTCTAGAAAGCAGACAGTTGAGTGGGACCGCCTCCGCTGCCTGTTCATTCGCCCAGCCACCAGTGGCGCTATGTCCGCACCCTGTATCCATTTCCTGTTCTCAACTCGTTGCTCCGGCTTGGACTGTGCAGAACGAAATACAACTCTAAACTAAACAAGATTACTCAGAATGAAACGAAACTCCAAACGAAAACAAAACTACTCAGAATTGAACAAAAACTACTCACTGGTGAGTGAACCAAAGCTATATCAGATTGAACCGCTCAATCTAGTTTAATTACTTCCGCATTCGCCGCGGCAAAACTTTTCTATTGAATTTACATGCTAATGAGTCTCATTCAATTCATGCATTGGTCTCGACTACAGGCTTTGTAACTTAAGATAATTGTGTGCGTGCTGCAAGGCGCACACTATGTTATTACTAGCGTTTATTATTATTCTTACGCCGTTTTTTGGCTCAAAACACCTACCAGAGTTTTTGACGCATATACACAAAAGTTATATCAAAACGTGCGGCTCAGCCCCGACATGTGTGCTATGATTTTTCTAAGACTTTTGGCGAACAATTTTGCCAAAAATTGCCAAAAACCACACCAAAAAAATGAATGGGTGTCAATGGAGAGAATGTTTGAGAACTAGAGTGAGTGATGTCATTGCTAGAGTGTAGAGGAGACAGAAAAATCAGTGAAAAAATAAAACATATTCGACTACCATGGCCTCAAATGCACCACTACAGACACAATTTATACATAGAAACGTAGGAAAATGTGTCCTCTAGCTCACACTTGCTTTACTTTATCTGTCAGATTTATTGTTTTAGCTTGACATGCGAAGATTCGGCCGCAGCACCCATGAACAGCCTCATAGACTCCCATGTTAAGAGTGGTGGGATAGTAACTAATAAGAAAGAAAACGAACACTTTTTAGAATTGCTCCCAAGAGAACATTTCTTCACTTGTCAACACAAAATGCCTATGTAGACGTGCAGGAAGGGCTCAACCTGCTTCACGTTAACCTGGTTTTATGATTGGAAACACAGTTTGGCCAGAAATCCTTCCTGTTCGAGGGGTGCTGTAAGCCTTTTCTCTCTGTCCAACTGCCATGACAGTTGCAACTGTCACGTGCAACTCATTAGTTCGTTACTTAGCAACGTGCTTGAAAGAGGAGAGACAGTGGCCACGAATGACGGTGGCTATTTTACGAACAGTAATTCATTTCACATTTAATAACTTTAATTGGAGGATATTTACTGGAGGAATCAAATTGGCTCTTTTTGTTTCAGGTGTATTTATAAACTGTACTCCAACTCAACTCTTCCTCTCTGGCTCTAAGTCTCTAAGGTAAGCAAACATCTTTTTCAACTCTTTCGCTAGCATGCTATCAAAAATGTAGGTTTTTGACTTCTTTAACATTTGGGCTCATAGGTATTCATGTGCTTATCAGTCAGGATTTACAACTGACATTCCAACTAGCTGTAAAGATATGCTGTTTGCTAACATTAGCGCCCAATGCTGAAAATTAGCCCTTAAGCTAATTGCTAGTGCATCAGCATATGTTTCATTAGCATGCTATCTAAGATGTGGGTTTTTGACTTCTTTAACATTTGGGCTTATATGTATTCATGTGCTTATCAGTCAGGACGGTCGTGGAGGGTTGTGGGGAGGGTAGTGGGGGGGTTATTTGTGTGCATTTTGACCGTTTAGGGTCGTTTTTGAAGGGGGGGGCGATCGGCGTTCGCGGGGGGCGGGGGGGTTTGAGGGCAGGGTTCATGTGGTGGGGTCCATAGGAATATAACAAGATATTGGGGAGGTGTGTGGGAGGTCGGGTTTATGAGCTGTGAGCCTATTTGGGGGAGAGGTTTGACAATCGCGATTGATTTACTTGCACTTTAAAGCGGAGATTGTGACGTTGCGGCTCGGGGGGGGGGCGATTTCAGAGGGGTTTGAGGCCAGAGTTAATGTGGTGGGGTCCAGACGAATCGAACCAGGTATTGGGGAGGTGTGTGGGTGGTTGGGATCGGCAGTTCCATAGAGAAACAGTGGGGATTAAATACAGGTCTTTTTGGAATTGCTATTTAAATTGTTGGGGGGGCTTGCTGTAAAACATTCATAATCGTCTGGATACTGGTTGACCTTGCAAACTATTGGCTAGTGTTGTATGGGGAGTTCTGTAGTCCTGTAGTTTATAGATGATTGAACCTGTGTGTCTGCTATTAAGTGATTCATTGCACTGAATGGGTTTATTGACAGTTCATCATTAAGTCATTAATGTACAGACTGCCTGTGTGTATGCACATATATGTATCTATCTATAGATATTTATTTATGTGTGTGTATGTGCGTGTGTGTATGTGTATGTGCATGTGTGTTTTTCTCAATTTATGTTGGATAAAAAGCACTGTTTTTGTTAGTGTGATATCAGAACTGTGTGACCTAGTGCTTTTTGTGAATTTTGATGCTAGCTTATTGCGGAATCCTGATTTGTTACAGGTTTGATTTAGGGTTGCCACATCTGAGTTGTCAAAAACCGGGACACATCGGACGGCGGCTATCGCACTATCGCGCTTACGTGTGCGGGGGTTGAGAGCTGCGGACACGCATATTCACAATACCATGTGAATGTTCATGTTTAAGAATAAAACAGTTCAACCAGAGAGAATATAGAGAAAGAATCTTTGGTTCAACTGGTGCAATTAGGCGTTAAGTTCAAATATTTTTTTCTTAACCCAAATGGGCACTATAAACATTATTACACAAAAATAAGGATATAATGATCTTATTTTGATGCAAGTATTTTTTAACAATATTTTACACCTGTAGGCTATCTGTGTTTGTGTATGTGAGAATCATATAGGCCAATGATGTGAGATGATAAAGATACGTAGGCCTAGGCCTAAGTGTTTCACTGAAGCCCACTATTGCAGATTTTCAAGAATTCTCAGAAATGAACATAAAAGTTTCTGCATCAGAGACTTAGTAAAAGGTTGAAAGGAAATGAATGCTTAGGTGTCTGAGGGTTAATCAAATTATTTTCTACCATAGTGTTTTTATGTAATTTCAAATTTCCCATCAATAATTTAAGTCTGAACTCAGACTGCACATTAAAGAGTTACTTCCATACTAAAATCCTTCTTTTAAAAAAGGCTACTCATTAGCATCTACTCTATTCCAAAGACAGCAATTAAATGTCAGTGAATATTTGGACTTTAGTTAGACTTCCTACCGTATAACACGAAATAGCCCTAATCATTAATCACACGAGAGAGGTGCTTTTGTTAGACTATTGGGACAGCTTACACGTCAATGTAGGGCATTCTTGTATTTATGTATTTGTTTATTTATGCCTATTTATTTATTTATATGAATAATGTATTGATGAAATTGACCCAGGCTGAGGCTTTAGAACCAGCCTTTATCAGAATCCGAACATAAAAAGTAGACAGCCAGCTCTCGCACACCAGCCAAGGGAACTTTGGTATTACGGTATTCCTTTGGATTCTCGCGCGGCCGGCCGCCGTTGTATTGATGACCACGATCACCTAGCAACGGCGACTGGCTGCGTGCGCATTCATTCAGTGAGAGTGAGGCCACTCTGCCATAGTCTGTCGTAGTTGCTTATGAGTCTAGCTTCGTTTAGACTATTGCAACGGGAGATGATGTGAGGAAGTAAAAAAAAAAACGGGACAAAACGTGTCCCGGAAAGGTTATTCCATTTTCCTGGACAGACCACAACAAATCGGGACAATCCCGGAGAAAACGGGACGTGTGGCAACACTAGTTTGATTGCATGTGTATTGATTTGACATTTAACACAGCTGTATAACTTTATAATGTTATCTGATATTTATAATGCGGTATCATTTTGATAAAAGGTGTATTTCTAATACCAAAGTCATAGCCATTGATGGCCTAATTCTGGCATTGGATGTATTTGGGTCATTTTACACTCTAAGTTTTTGAAAGCATTTATCACTTTTATCAAATTAGAACCAAACTATGACTATGCTACTGAACTGTAATGTAAAGTGATATCAGAACTGTGTGACCTAGTGCTTTTTGTGAATTTTGATGCTAGCTTATTGCTGAATCCTGACTATTACTATGCTACTGAACTGTAATGTAAAGTGCTACCTGACACAGAGTGACCAATTGCTTACTGCTTGCTTACTACTTAAACTGTGGCAGTGTGCTCAAGTGAAGCTGTCTTTAATCCTGCTGAAATTAGTGTTTACGCTACTACTAGTGCATCAGCATATGAACACCTGTTGAAAGCTTGATCTGTCACATACCTAAGCAATGATAGAAGTCATATTCTGAAAATTACTCAACAGTGTCATTGATGTATGGGGGAGAGTCCTGGGCCAGAGTCACGCACACTCAAAGTTTCTTTAGGAATTTTTTTCTAGTTATGCTTATACTTATTCTTACGCCGTTTTTTTTGGCTCAAAACACCTACCAGAGTTTTTGACGCATATACACAAAAGTTATATCAAAACGTGCGGCTCGGCCCCGACGTGTGCTATGATTTTTCTAATACTTTTGGCGAACTATTTTGCCAAAAATTGCCAAAAACCACACCAAAATATGAATGGGTGTCAATGGAGAGAATGTTTGAGAGGTAGAGTGGTGATGTCATCGCTAGAGTGGAGAGGAGACAGAAAAATCTGTGAAAAAATAAAACATATTCGACTACCATGGCCTCAAATGCACCACTACAGACACAATTTATACATAGAAACGTAGGAAATATTGTCCTCTAGCTCACACTTGCTTTACTTTATCTGTCAGATTTATTGTTTTAGCTTGACATGCGAAGATTCGGCCGCAGCACCCATGAACAGCCTCATAGACTCCCATGTTGAGAGTGGCGGAAATGTAACTAAAAATAAAGAAAAGGAACACTTTTTTGAATTGCTCCCAAGAGCACATTTCTTCACTTGTCAACACAAAATGCCTATGTAGATGTTCAGGAAGGGCTCAGTCTGCTTCACGTTAACCTAGTTTTATGATTGGAAACACGGTTTGGCCAGAAATCCTTCCTGTTCGAGGGGTGGTCAAAGCAGTGGTCTCAACTAACTGTCTGCAATTTTCAAACTGTTCCACAGTTCCACGTGCAGCTGATTCGTTGCTTAGCAACCCTGAGCCAACTCAGCCTGTTTAGGCTGACTGAGGTGGCCATTTGACATGACATGTTTGACTTTTAATAACTTTGATTGGAGGATATTTACTGGACGAATCTAATTGACTCTTTGTATTTGGGTGAATATATAAACTCTACTCTTAACTCAACTCTTCCTCTCTGGCTTTCGTCTGAGGTGAGTTAACATTTACAACTGTTTTGCTAGCTAGCATGCTATCCATGTGCTTATAAGGGAAATATGAGTGAAAAATCGACAATAGCCTACTACAGTTAATAATTTTGAATACGCAAAGTAGAGTTTTGGATGCTTAACTTATGCTAGTGCTTGAAACTGATTGAAAAAATAAATCCTGTCATCTTGGACAAACTGTATGTGAGACCAATATTAATGTCATTTGTGTGTATTTACTTAGTGTGTAAAAGTGCAAAAATTCTAATTTGTTGTGAGTTGAAAATGTAGGCATAAATAGCTTTGGATTAATTAATTAATAGATGTGTGAATCCACGTGCAGGTGGCCTGAAGATATATTAGCTGTGGTTGGTAATATAGAAAGAGCCTACATAATGGACTATATAACACGTTTTTTTTCTGGCCAAGCTAAATAACTGTCACGTTTTGATACAATTGAGAGAATTATCAGAGATTAGTCGATAATATAACGTGTTCTTTCTGGCCAAGCGAACCAACTGCTGAGTGAGTGAACGTCTACAACTGTTTTGCTAGCTAGCATGCTATTCATGTGCTTATAAGGGAAATATGAGTGAAAAATAGACAATAGCGTACTACAGTTAATAATGTTGAATAAGCAAAGTAGAGTTTTGGATGCTTAATTTATGCTAGTGGTTGAAACTGGTTGAAAAAATTAATCCTGTCATCTTGGACATACTGTATGTGAGACCAATATTAATGTTGTGTGTGTATTTAGTTAGTGTGCTGAAATACTAATTTGTTGGGAGGTAAAAATGTAGGCATAAACAGCTTTGGATTAATTAATTAATAGATGTGTGATTTCACGCAGGTGGCCTGAAGATATATTAGCTGTGGTTGGTAACATAGAAAGAGCCTACATAATGGACTATGTAACACGTTTTTTTTTCTGGCCAAGCTAAATAACTGTCACGTTTTGATGAAATTGAGAGAATTATCATACATTAGTCGATAATAGAATGTGTATTTTCTGGCCAAGCGAACCAACTGCTGTTTGGTGAGTCAGTCTCAGGGGTTCCGCGGAGGTTAATATTAACTAGAAAAAAATTCCTAAAGAAATTTTGAGTGTGCGTGACTCTGGCCCGGGACTCTCCCCCATATATCAATGACACTGTTGAGTCATTTTCTGAATATGACTTCTACCATTGCTTAGGTATGTGACAGATCAAGCTTTCAACAGGTGTTCATATGCTGATGCACTAGTAGTAGCGTAAACACTAATTTCAGCAGGATTAAAGACAGCTCCACTTGAGCACACTGCCACAGTTTAGGTTTAAGTAGTAAGCAAGCAGTAAACAATTGGTCACTCTGTGTCAGGTAGCACTTTACATTACAGTTCAGTAGCATAGTAATAGTCAGGATTCAGCAATAAGCTAGCATCAAAATTCACAAAAAGCACTAGGTCACACAGTTCTGATATCACACTAACAAAAACAGTGCTTTTTATCCAACATTAATTGAGAAAAACACACACGCACATACACACACGCACATACACACACACACACACATATATATATATATATATATAGATAGATAGATAGATAGATAGATAGATACATATATGTGCATACACACAGGCAGTCTGTACATTAATGACTTAATGATGAACTGTCAATCAAACCATTCAGTGCAATGAATCACTTAGTAGCAGACACACAGGTTCAATCATCTATAAACTACAGGACTACAGGACTCCCCATACAACACTAGCCAATAGTTTGCAAGGTCAACCAATATCCAGACGATTATGAATGTTTTACAGCAAGCCCCCCCCAACAATTTAAATAGCAATTCCTAAAAGACCTGTATTTATTCCCCACTGTTTCTCTATGGAACTGCCGATCCCAACCACCCACACACCTCCCCAATACCTGGTTCGATTCGTCTGGACTCCACCACATTAACTCTGGCCTCAAACCCCTCCGAAATCGCCCCCCCCCCCCCCGAGCCCCCCGCAACGTCACAATCTCCGCTTGAAAGTGAAACTAAATCATTCGCGATTGTCAAACCTCTCCCCCAAATAGGCTCATAGCTCATCAACCCGACCTCCCACACACCTCCCCAATATCTCGTTAGATTCCTATGGACCCCACCACATGAACCCTGCCCTCAAACCCCCCCGCACGAGCCCCCCCGCCCCCCGCGAATGCCGAACGCCCCCCCCACCTCCGAAAACGACCCTAAACGGTCAAAATGCACACAAATAACCCCCCCCCACTACCCTCCTTACAACCCTCCACCACCATCCTGACTGATAAGCACATGAATACATATAAGCCCAAATGTTAAAGAAGTCAAAAACCCACATCTTATATAGCATGCTAGCGAAACATATGCTGATGCACTAGCAATTAGCTTAAGCGCTAATTTCACCATTGGTCGCTAATGTTAGCAAACAGCATATCTTTACAGCTAGTTGGAATGTCAGTTGTAAATCCTGACTGATAAGCACATGAATACCTATGAGCCCAAATGTTAAAAAAGTTAAAAACCTACATTTTAGATAGCATGCTAGCGAAAGAGTTGAAAAAGATGTTCGCTTACCTTAGAGACTTAGAGTCGGAGAGGAAGAGTTGAGCTGGAGTACAGTTTATAAATACACCCGAAACAAAAAGAGCCAATTTGATTCCTCCAGTAAATATCCTCCAATTAAAGTTATTAAATGTGAAATGAATTACTTTTCATAAAATGGCCACCGTCTTCCCCTCTCCTCTTTCAAGCACGTTGCTAAGTAACGAACTAAAGCTGACAGTTGCAACTGTCATGTCAGTTGAACAGACAGAGAGAAAAGGCTTACAGCACCCCTCGAACAGGAAGGATTTCTGGCCAAACCGTGTTTCCAATCATAAAACCAGGTTAACATGAAGCCGGCTGAGCCCTTCCTGAACGTCTACATAGGCATTTTGTGTTGACAAGTGAAGAAATGTGCTCTTGGGAGCAATTCTAAAAAGTGTTAGTTTTGTTTTCCTACTGAAATTTTCCTGACACTTTTAACATGGGAGTCTATGAGGGTGTTCATGGGTGCTGCGGCCGAATTTTCGCATGTCAAGCTAAAACAATAAATCTGACAGATAAAGTAAAGCAAGTGTGAGCTAGAGGACACATTTTCCTACGTTTCTATGCATAAATTGTGTCTGTAGTGGTGCATTTGAGGCCATGGTAGTCAAATACGTTTTATTTTTTTAACACAATTCTCTCTCTTCTCCACACTCTAGCGATGACATCACCACTCTACCTCTCAAACATTCTCTCCATTAACACCCATTAATTTTTTTGGTGTGGTTTTTGGCATTTTTTGGGCAAAATTGTTCGTCAAAAGTCTTAGAAAAATCATAGCACACATGTCGGGGCCGAGCCGCACATTTTGATATAACTTTTGTGTATATGCGTCAAAAACTCTGGTAGGTGTTTTGAGCCAAAAAAACGGCGCAAGAATAAGCAGAATAATAAACGCTAGTAATAACATAGTGTGCGCCTTGCAGCACGCACACAATTATTTCGGGCTGCATGAGCAAGCAAGGGGGGCGCATGAACGAGTGACTTCGATTACTAACATTTCAGACAACAAACTTAAGCTTCACAATTGTTTTCCTTACTCAAATGTATATGTAAAAGTTAAACATTTAGCTACGTCATGTATTAGTACACACTTACACCTTAATGCTATCAAATGTTGTTTGCATTGAGTGTATGAAAATATTGCGTATAGTTTTTGCAGCTTTGGCTACCTTTCATAGAGTGTCAGCACAACCGGTAGACATGTCTTAACATGTACAATGTTATAAGGTCAATTTGAGTCAATTAATTTTTAGATGATTGAACCTGTGTGTCTGCTACTAACTGATTCATTGCACTGAATGAGTTGATTGATAGTTCATGATTAAGTCATTAATGTACAGACTGCCTGTGTGTATGCACATATATCTGTGTGTTTGCATGTGCGTGTGTGTTTGATTGCATGTGGATTGATTTGACATTTACTCTGAAACAGCTGTATAAGTTTATAATGTTATCTGATATTCATCCTGCGGTATCATTTTGATAATAGGAGTATTTCTAATACCAAAGTCATAGCCAATTATGGCTAATTCTGGCATTGGATGTATTTGGGTAATTTTACACAAAGTTTTTGAGCAATGTGCTCAAGTGGAGAGATCGCCTCTTGGTATCCTGGACAGTACCTCCCACCCACTCCACAATGTGCTGGTCGGACAAAGGAGTACTTTCAGCGGGAGACTCATCCTCCCGAAATGCACCACGGAGTGCCACAGGAATTCATTCCTGCCTGTGGCCATCAAACTTTACAATTCTCACACCAGTAGTTTGTAAGCCAACTGTATATCCTGTGAAATAGCATAACATCCAGGGATATAACAATGGACATTAGGCAATAGTCTGACACAACTTCTGTAACATAACTACATATTTGGCAATATTCTGGTACAACTGTATATAACCATGTATATTCTGCTAATAACCTGCAAATCCTGTATATCCTGTATATGCTGCAAATAACTGTAAATCATGTACATCACAATTACTTGCATAATTGTAATTGAATTGTATAGATTATAAGGGTATAGTCTGTAACCTGCACTTTATCCTGGACATCCTGTATATTCTGCTGTACATTCTGCACATTCTGTACAAAAACTGAAAATCATGTACATTCTAATATAATACTGTATATTATACAAGACCAATACTGTATAATTGTAAATGTATAGCTTCTGTACATAATCATTATGCTCCCTGGGAGGATTCACCTCACCCACCATTTTTTACTTTTTACTTATTGTTATTGACCCCACCCCCTATCCCTGTGTACACTTTCTAATCTTTTACCCCACACCCTTACCCTTTTGTGCTTTGCGAGACTGTGTGCCGTTGATACAATGGAGTTTCCCTCGGGATCAATGAAGTAATCTGAATCTGGAGCTGTCTCTAATCCTGTTTTTTGCCTCACAGATTTACAGCGCTTGACCATTGCTTTATCGGTAAATATGTTTTGCCAAGACTACATGTTTTTCTGTGTGAGTTTTTGTTACATGTCTGTGGTGCTCACTGGTGTCGTCCTCTTCTAGATAAACGCTACTTCACTGCTCTTCACTTCGGTGTCCATTTGATCTTCACTGCTCTTCACTTCGGTGTCCATTTGACCTCATTTGATCCATCCAGTTGACCTCAACTATCCAGTTGCTCATCTCTACCTTTTCAGGCAAGACATTTTTTAAGTATGTTTAAATGTTGAAAAACACTCAATGATTGATAATGAAGAACATTTAATCATTGTTCTGTGATGGATGTGCAGTGATTTACAAGTATAGATTAAAGGTGTATTGGGGTTAATCCTTATTCAGTATTACAGTATCATTAATATGTTGTATTTATTTATTTTTGTAGGTTAAAACCTAAAAAGACATCCCAGTTTTTTTGTTGGTTTACATTACAGTAAATGTTTCACACAATGCTGTATTTTCATGTGTGGTTGACAGTATTTAGTCAACAATTCACTGTGTTTTCTTACTTTTGCAGGTTTCCTGTGTCCAGCATCTTCAAGACAGACTAAGCTAACTTTTCATATTTTTGGCACATTTAATTTTTAGGTTTAAACAGTACTGTTAGGTTAGGAGTAGATTCTATTTAGAGTAGATTTAGTTTATATAGTTTAGCTTTTAATTTAGTTACAATTGTGATATATTTTGTGAGTAAATTGTGTAAAGTTGTTTTCAAGATGCCGAGGAAGGCAAAGCGATCCCAGGCTCAGAAAGTGCGCTGGGCAAGGCTCAACCTTGCAGCTCCTGCTCCAGTTAGCCCAACCAATTCCACTCATCAGGTACAGAAACAATTATATAGATGACAGTTAACACACTATTGTAGTCATAAGATAAGATATGGTGGCTCAGTGGGTTAAGGCGTTGGGGTCATGATTGAAAGGTTGTGAGTTTGAATCCCGAGTGTGGCTAGATGACGTTATGTCCTTGGGCAAGGCACTTCACCCTACTTGCCTCAGGGGGACTGTCCCTGTACATGCTGTAAGTCACTTTGGACAAAAGGGTCTGCTAAATGTAAATGTTATAGTGCTGATGTCACAAAACTACATTTGGATTTGTTGCATTTTATGACATTCCTGTCAAGTGTAATCAGGTTCCAAAAACACAGTCAGTTCTCATATACTTGATATCATATCTTATTAGATCCCTGAAACACCTCCAACCACCAGCCGGCTATGGGCGATGACAAATGCCCCCACCCCAACTAATTCTCCAGCCTACAAGGTATGGGTAGTTTTTTGTTGTTATTGTTGTTGTTTAGTTTTTTTTTCCCTTCAGAGTGGACACACAGATATGGCCTTAGAACATAAATTGCTGTACTTTCATGTTTTTCTTAACTCTTTGAATAAAATCTTTATTCACAATTGAGTATTTAAGATGTATGAATGAATTTGGTATCATCAGATTCCCAAAATACAGACTCCTCAACAGTCAAAGAACTTGATGACTTCTGAAGCGCAGAGAACAGATGCACCCACCTGCCTCATTCTCCAGTTGAAAAGGTTTTCTTTTAATTATTCACCAATCTAGCATTTTGTGTGTGTAAAATCAAGTCTCTGGAATGTGTATCAGGTGAGTACATTGTTCTGCTTATGTTTTCATTTCTATTAACTTGGTATCCTGTCTCATCAGATACCAGAGACATCTTCAGGGCCAAAAAGCTTCTATGTAATAGATGATGCACCCACCTGCTCCCGTTATCCAACTACAAAGGTAGGCTTTTTTCCCTCTACAGATGTTACACAAAGCGACACAAAACATTTACACAAACATGTATTACACTTCAACAAATACAGACATGAAATGTATAATTAAATACAAGACTTAGGAAAAAACAATTATACCAAACATCTGTATAATATGGGTTTGTTTACTTCACATTTCATTGACAGTAGTGTCTTTTCAAAACATAATCCACATCACAATAGCCGTAAAGAGGAAGTTTGTGACTTCTTCCAAGCTTTTCCCAAATCTAAACAATACCTACACGTAAACAAACGAACCCTTTCATCTGAAATAATACAAAAAGAAAGCTAAGTTTAAAATGTCAACACTGGCATTTTAGGTTGAAGCTATCTGTATAGACAACTACAGTGCCTTGCCAAACTATTCGGCCCCTTTCAAACTTTGGCCACATTTCAGGCTTCAATCGTTAAGTTAAAAAAACTAATTTTTGTGAAGAATCAACAAGTGGGACACAATCATGAAGTGGAACACAATTTATTGGATATTTCAAAATTTAACACATAATAAATAGAAAAATTGGGTGTGCAAAACCTTTCAGCCCCCTTAATTTAATACTTTGTAGCACCACCTTTAGCTGCGATTACAGCTGTAAATTGCTTGGGGTATGTCTCTATCAGCTTTACATATTGACAGACTGACATTTTTGCCCATTCCTTCTGGCAAAACAGCTCGAGCTCAGGAAGGTTGGATGGAGAGCGTTTATGAACAGCAGTTTTCAGTTCTTTCCACAGATTCTCGACTGGATTCAAGTGTGGATCTGACTAGGTTATCCTAACACCTGTATATGTTTATTTGTGAGCCATTCCGTTGTAGATTTTGCTTTATGTTTTGGATCATTGTCTTGTTGGAAGACATCTCTGTCCCAGTCTCAGGTCTTTTGCAGACTTCATCAGGTCTTCTTCCAGAATGGATTTTTGCCTTGTTGCCAAAAAGATTGATTTTGGTTTCATCTGACCACAGCACCTTCTTCCACATGTTTGGTGTCTCCCAGGTGGCTTGTGGCAAAATTTAAACCTAGACTCTTTTTATGGATATCTTTAAGAAATGGCTTTCTTCTTGCCACTCTTCCATGTAGGCCAGATTTGTACAGTATATACGAGTATGGACAGACTCTCCCACCTCCACCATCTCTGCAGTTCATTCAGAGTGATCATGGGCCTCTTGGTTGCATCTCTGATTGCAGATCTTGTTTGAGCTGAAAGTTTAGAGGGATGGCCAGGTCTTTGTAGATTTGCAGTGGTCTGATACTCCTTGCCTTTTAATATTATCACTTGCACAATGCTCCTTGGGATTGTTAAAGCTTGGGAAATGTTTTAGTATCCAAATCCGGCTTCAAACTATTTTGGACCTACCTGGTGTGTTCCTTGTTTCTTCATGATGCTGTCTGCGCTTCAAACAGACCTCTAACCCTATGTGCACACGTAGCCGGGTATTTTGAGAAACAAATATTTCCCTCCCTCCGTTTTCCAACAAATTTTTCGTTTACATCAACCCGCATAAATAGCCATCTAGCGCCGTCATAACTACGCCAAGCCTGGGCGGTCTGGTCTAGGCACTCTGCAAGCCAATCAGAATCCTAATTTCGGTGCATAAGCTGTTTTCTCAGTTTACACGCAAACGCAAATCCGCAGTTTTCCAGAATCTCCGCTTTAGCCGGAGTTTTTAGAAAGATTCGTTTTCAGAGGAGAATTCACCGTTTGCGTGTAAACGATAGGTACAAACTAAGGGAAATGTCTCAGTTTTCAAAAATGCCCGGCTACGTGTGCACATAGGGTGAGAGTATCACAGAGCAAGTGCATTTAGACTTGATTACACACAGGTGGATTCTATTTATCACCATTAGTCATTTAGGTCAACATTGGATCATTCAGAGATCCATACTGAACATCAGGAGAGTTTGGTGCACTGAAAGTAAAGGGGCTGAATAATTTTGCACGCCCAATTTTTCAGTGTTTTATGTGTTACAAGAGTTTGAAATATCCGATATATTCCATTCCACTTCATGATTGTGTTCCACTTGTTGATTCTTCACCCACATTTTTTTATATCTTTGTTTGAAGCCTGAAATATGGCAAAAGTTTGAAAAGTTCAGGGGGCCGAATACTTTGGCAAGGCACTGTACATCACTTTACATACTTACTCACTTCTTAGCCTTCAAAATGTTCAATCGTTTTGCAAATACTGAGTTAATAATAAGACACGGCCCAGAGAGGCACACATGAAACGCATGCATGAAATTTTGAAATAAATGACTCATATCTATTTGCTCAAAGACAGGCTGATGGTAAATTTCAATAACATAAATGTAGTAAATAACATTACTTCAATCTTCTAAATCAGTGGTGCCCAACCCTGGTCCTAGAGAGCCACAGTCTTGAAGGTTTTGAATGTTTCTGTCCACTAGCACACCTGATTCGGACTGGGTCATTATCAAGCTGCGTGGAACCCTCATAATTAGAACCAGGTGTGGTGAAGCAGGGAAACATCTAAAACCATCAGGACTGTGGCTCTCCAGGACCAGAGTTGGCCACCCCTGTTCTAAATCATAAATATAATGTCATTCAAATGTAGATTTCCACACAATAATAATAATAATAACAAGAATAATAAACTTAAGGTCACATTGAATCAAATTTTTTTTGATAACCTTGAATTTGTTTTTCTTTTCTGACATTCAATAAAAAAATGTATCATTGTTAAGAATAATATTTCACAATTATTAATAATATATTACTAATATATACATTTGGAATTCTAATCTCATTTAAATTAATTGTACTACATTCAATTTTTTCGTATACAAAAATGAACACAAATATTGTAGTAACAAGATCATTAATGATAAATCTTCATATCATTGTTCAGCTTCCCATTTGGTCACACGAAGAACCTCATATTGAAGAGCCACAGCAAAGAGGCCAACCAATTTTTTCTGTGAGGGCGACCCACAGCCAGAATGATCACAGATATAATAGTTTCAGCAGAAATCATCAGTGCACCTGCATGGCTCTTACATTTCTGGCCTACCACAGTGAGGGATTACAGTTCAACACTGCCAATCTTGACAGAACGCTTGAGTTGGGAGACTCACTCTATGTTGGGATCAAAAGCCAGCTAGTGTCAGAAGGCCGATATGTTGATGACCACCTGAGCGTGGAGCAGATGCCGCAGCAAGCTCTAACAGACAACGGTGTCTACAATGTGCACATGTCAGTCGTAAGATGTGGATATGTGAAGGCCCAAGAAGAGCGAGGTGGCATGTTGACTATGGAGGCAGAACTTCAGTCTCTGTCAACAGATGTCAGCAATGCCATCTTAATTGTATCTCCTGAGTGCATTGCAGTGTTTCGAGACAGATCGGGACGATACGGAGTGTTTGATTCTCACTCAAGAAATGCAAGAGGATTGCCCTACCCTGATGGAACTGCTATTGTGCTGGTCTTCAGCCACCTGAGTGACCTCATCAGACATCTGCACAGGCTGTTTGAAGACCGTGGCGTCAATCCCAGCTACGAGTTTGTGCCAGTTTCTTTCGACCCTGTCGACAAATCCTGTGAACGTCATGGAACAGAAACTGGTTTTGGAGAACAACTCCCAGAGAGTGATGTGGAGCCGTCCAAAATGCCATCAGTCGTAGTTGAACCAGAAACAAATGCAAAAGAAACCAAGTCACAGACCACTTCAGTTGTCACTCAGCAACACAACGATGTTGAGGAAGCGGTGAAAAATGTTGCCAAAATGGGCAAGCAACGGCAACGCAAATTTCTTCGCGCAGTAAGTACAAGCAAAAAGACAGAGAACACATCTGGACAGGAAACCAAAAAGAAACTGTACAGTATCAGAAAAGGCAGACTTGGATTTTCAAACTCGACAGAAAAAATACATGGCCCAGAGATATCATGAACATCCCGAAGTCAGAGAGAAGAAGAAAGCGTATAACACTTGGTATGCTTGTGACCAGGACTACAGGGAAAACAGAAAACTCATTACACATCAAGGTACGCATGTGACGAGGAGTTCAGGCAAAAATGGAAAACTGATGTCACATCAAGGTATGCATGTGACCAGGAGTACAGGGAAAAACAAAACCAGCTTATTCAAACCAGGTACCACACTGACCCAGACTTCAGGCTGCAGCACATCATGCGCTGTATCAAGAACAGAGGGGACAAGGTTAAAACTGCTGCATTTCACAATGTAATGCACCACCAAACTCAAATGACCGAAGATAAACCACAGCCTGTGATCAATCCTGTGATGGAAGCTGTGATATCTTCATTCCGGGAAAAGATTAAGCAAGGACCCACACATGTCTGTACAGTGTGCCACCGGACTCTGTTTCCTAATCAAGTGCAGCATTGCAACAGGACCAAATACATCAGAAACAGTGATTTGGCTGCTGCTTGCTTAAGTGGTAAATATGTTCATGTCTGTGACATTAGGTGCTCATCCACTTGCACCATGCCACACGAAAGAATGCAGGAGTGGATCTGCTTCAGCTGTGATGACCACCTGAGAAGAGGAAACATGCCAACTTTTGCAGTGTCAAATAAACTGGAGCTGGCACCAATTCCCATGGAACTGGCTGAACTGAATGTGCTGGAGAGACAGCTGATTGCCAAGGTCCTACCTTTTGCCAAAATTGTTGCATTGCCAAAAGGTCAGCAAAGAGCAGTACATGGTGCTGTTGTATGTGTGCCCTCTGAGGTAGAAGCTACAGTGAACTGTCTCCCAAGACCGAGCAGCGATGCCCAGCTGTAGCAAGTCAAACTGAAACGACGCATCAAGTACAAAGGGCATCAGTAATTCTACACTGTCAACATGAAGAATGTGCTAGCTGCACGAGCAACACTCAAGGACATGCATTCAGAATACAAAGACATATGTATTGATCAAGGTGCTACATTTAACAGTCTCCCAGATGATCTGCCATGTAATGAAGAACAGACACAACAGGACAATGGAGATGCAAGTGAGCAGGCTGACCAGTCTCAAAACCCAGAGAAAGATGAACTTAGACCTGGTCTGGTCTTGGACTCTTGCATGCAGCCACCCAACATAGCACAAGAAGCACTATCTTTTGGCGATGGAATTTTCAGCGTTGCACCCGCCCAAGGAAATAAACCTGTTGGTTTCTTTGCCATACCTAAACTAGAAGCCATGGCCTTCCCTGTGCAGTTTCCAACAGGCCAGAACACATTAGATGAGGTCAGGCGAAAAAATCTGTCACCGAGCAAGTACTTCAATGCGAGACTGTTGTGTGTTGACAACCGATTTGCAATTGACCAGAGTTACCTGTTCTTTGCCCAGTTTGTGACTGAAACACACATGGCTACAAACAGCATGTCAATCCAAATGCGCTAAGGCAAACCGATGACCAGCGATGGCCGCAAAATCTCCAGCAAGATGCTTCAAGATAAACAAGAGGTGGAAAAACTCATAACAAACAAGGACGCAACACGGTTCATGCAACCTCTGCGAGGCACTTCGGCATACTGGGAAAAAGCACTCAAAGACCTGAATGCCATGGTCAGGCAGTTGGGAAAGCCCACATTCTTCCTCACATTTTCTGCGGCTGAAATGAGATGGCCTGAGGTCGTAGAGGCAGTGAAAGCTCAACAAGGAGAACAAGTTGACTTCTCACAGCTGGACTGGAATGCCAAATGTGACATACTTCGCAGCAACCCTGTGACTGTTATGCGGCTGTTTGAGAAAAGAGTAGACACGCTGATGACAGCTCTGATACTGTCACCTGCACAGCCCATTGGAGAAGTAGAGGACTACTCCTATCGAGTTGAGTTTCAAGCCAGAGGAAGTCCTCACATTCACTTGCTGGTTTGGATCAAAGATGCACCCGAGGTTGGAGAGGTAGCTGAGACCGTAATAATCAAGTTCATCGACCAGTACATCACATGCCAGATGCCAGATCCAAATGCAGACCCAGAGCTGCACAAGATTGTATCAGAGGTTCAACTCCACAGCAGGAATCATTCTAAATCTTGCAAGAAAGGCAATGTAATGTGCAGATTTGGCTTTCCAAAACTTCCCATGGACGAAACCATGATCACCTTTCCAGAACCTGATGACGACGATGATGACAATGACAACCATGACCAAAGTGCACAAAAAAAGATCCGCAAAGAGAAAAAGGGAAAAGGAAAGAGCAGAGCTCTTCGGCTTAGACAAAAGGAGGCCAAGGACAAACTACAAACACTAAGGAATTACATTAGGAATTACATTGACCCAAATGTCTCATTCAACAACTTGTCTGAGCTGCTGGAAAAATGCAACCTCACCCACGAGCAATACTTGGAACATGTCACCAATCTAACTATGAGCAGTGTCGTTGTGCTGAAACGTCATCCAGACGAGTGCTGGGTGAACGGATACAATCCAAATCTGCTGAGAGCATGGAGCGCAAACATGGACATCCAATATGTGCTTGACGAGTACAGCTGCCTTATGTACATAATGTCATATGTGTCCAAGCCGGAACATGAGATAACTGAGTTCCTGAATAATGCCATTTGTGATGTGAAGAAAACGAACGTCAACGAGAAAGATGAAATGAAGCAGATAATGCAGGCGTACGCTAAACACGGAGAGGTCTGCGCTCAAGAGGCTGTGGCACGGACATGCAGCTTGCCACTCAAAAAGTGCTCGCGAAATGTGGTGTTCATTCCGACTGACGACAATGCAGTGAAGACGAGTCTCCCTATGTGCAGGTTGAAAGACATGTCACCAGATGCAGACCAAGTGTGGATGTCAGGCATAGTAGAGAAATACGCAGATAGACCCAGAATCCCTGAATATGAAGGCTTGTGTTTGACTGACTTTGCATCTCAATACAGGGGTGTCTATGGGCAACAGTCCAAAAAGAATGCAGTTCCCCTTTTGAATGACCGAGGATACGTTCAAAAAAGAACTGTAGGAAAACCGGCCATCATTAGATTTGCCCGCTCCTCAATAGAGAAAGATCCAGAAAGGTATTATGGACTACTCAAACTGTACTTTCCCCACAGATCAAAGGATGACCTGAAAAGCGAAGAGTTCCCCACATACGAACAGTTTTACAAATGTGGTCATAAGTGGGGAGTTGAAGTCAAATCTCTGGTCGGCGTCATGAAAAAGAAGTACGAAGGACATGGCAAAAAAATTGAGAAGGCACTGGAAAAAATTCAAAAGGAAGGCCTGGTTGTTGATGCATGGAACACCTTCGCACCCGAGGTCGAAGTGGATCGTTTGGAGTGCATTGCTCAACGAGAAGCAATAAACCCCAATGATGACAAAGAAACGGACAGCGTACCAGACTTCCAGGTGAATCGTGACAGCAGCATAGCTGTACCGGCAATACAGGCACCAAAGCTGAGCCCGGACTTTGTGAGGAAGCTATATCAAAGCCTCAACGAGACACAGGCATCCACATTTTACACTGTGCATGAATGGTGCCTCAAACGTGTCTGGGGTCACAATCCTGAACAGTTCTTTTACTATGTCAGCGGTGGCGCTGGTTGTGGAAAGTCTCATGTAATAAAGTGCATACATGAGGAGGCAACCAAGATTCTGCGCCAACTCCCAAGATTCCGCGACCAAGGAGACATGTCCACGCCTGCAGTGCTACTGACTGCATTTACTGGCACTGCAGCCTTCAACATCTCTGGCAAGACCTTGCATTCAATGTTAAAATTGCCAAGAAGTTTGAAACCACCATATCAGGGACTTGGAAATGCACTGGATGAAATGAGAGCAATACTGTGCAACGCGGAAATTCTGATCATAGATGAAATCTTCATGGTATCAAAAGAGTTATTTGCCTACGTTCACTGGAGATTTCAGCAGATCAAAGGCAACAAGAAACCCTTCAGGGGGCATGTCTGTTTTGGCAGTGGGAGACTTTTACAAACTGCCACCACTTGGCAAAGCTAAACCACTGTGCGTGTATGAGGAGTGCGTGCTCGACGTTTGGAAAGACAACTTCCAAATGGTCAATCTGACGCAGATCATGCGGCAGAAAGATGATCTTGTTTTTGCAGAGCTTCTGAACAGGTTGCGGGTAAAGAGTAAGACAGACGCACTCAGAGACGATGACAGAGCTTTACTCACCCAGACTGTCATCGACATCAAAGACTGTCCGCTCGATGCCCTGCACATCTTTGCAACAAACAAAGAGGTTGATGAGCACAACCAAACAACTGTAGCAGCTCTCCATAACGATGTTGTCAACGTTAGGGCACAGGACTACTTCAAAAAACCCACTACAGGTGAAACAATCAAGACAGGAGGCTTCAAAGGGAACAAAAGAGACCTACCTGACTGCATACAAGCTGCACATGGAGTACGCATAATGATACTCAGGAATCTTGATGTAGAGGACGGACTTGTGAATGGAACATTTGGAACCATTGCCAACATCGTTTCAGGCCAGCAAGATGGACAAACAACAGTGACAATGATTGGACTGAAATTGGACAATCCAACAGCCGGACAGAGATTTCGTCAAAAGATCCAAGGGCAGTCAGATAACTTGGTCTACATTGAGAGAACTGAGGAGAACATGAGCAGGAAAGGAGCCGTTCGAAGGCAGTTCCCAATGAAGTTGGCTTTTGCCTGCACAGCTCACAAAGTGCAAGGCATGACAATGGAGTCTGCAGTGGTGTCTCTGAAGCGTGTGTTTGAGCCTGGAATGGCGTATGTTGCCTTCAGTAGGACAACCTCACTTCGAGGGCTGCACATCATAGATTTTGATGAGAAGAAAATCTATGCGGATCCTGAAATCGCAGCTGCAATGCAAAACATGAACCTAGCGTCATTCGCCAAAACAAGACCACTCTTGCAGCATGTGAAATTGGCAGATGGAACAGCCCAAAATGTCACGATTGTTCACCACAACACACAAGGACTTCCATCGCACATCGAGGACCTTAAATGCCACCATGAATTGACACTGTCGGATGTGTTATGCGTTACGGAAACACATCTGTCTGGATCGTTTGTTTCCCCTAAGTTCCAGTTGGAAGGATACAACATGTTTACACGCAGCAGACAAGTGTCCTACTCAACTGTTTCAGACATGGCAACAAAAGATGGTGGCGGAGTTGCAGTGTACTGTAAGAGCCACATTCAAGCAGAGGCTCGGAGATACTTCCAAAATGTGACCGATCTTGAGTTTGTAGTCGTCAAACTTGAGGCCCCAGTCAGAGCAGTGATTGTAGCTGTTTATCGACCACCACACTTCTCTCTCAAAAAGTTTCTGCCAAACATGGAGAGCCTCTTGGACTCCTTGGACATGATGAATTACCAGCCAATTATAGTTTGCGGAGACTTTAATGAGGACCTTCTATGCCAAGGAAAGAAGATACACACTACGCATCACAGCTGCAACAACTGAAAACGGGACACTTATCGACCACATTTACGTGTCTCAACCACATACCTGTGTCCAATCTGGTGTACTGCAAACTTACTACAGTTATCCCAGTCCCATCTACTGTATTTTAACTCTGTGATACTCTTGCCAGCCAACTAAAACAGACAACAATATCTACAATGTGCACATGTCTCCCGTAAGATGTGGATATGTGAAGGCCCAGGGACAGCTGCTTGTGTCATCAACGTGGGCAATGAGTATGGCCAGGTGCTTTTGTCCGTTCTCAGTGCGGCAGAAGGGAGCGGCTTGTTTCCCCTTGCTCGTGGCCTCATCCAACGCTACAGAGATGCGGGAACACCACCCCCACAAGCCATCTATGTAGACCGGAACTGCTGCGGAGCGTTTGGCCAGTCCACAGTGTCAGCATTGTTTTCAGACTGGGAGGAGCTGGCTGTCAGGCTGGACGTGGGGCACTAAATGCGACGCTTTGCTGCCAGTGTCACTACGGTCACCCACGTGATGTGGGATGTGGAACGCCTCTGTGAGGCAAAGCTACCTGCAGGCACTGCTCCCACCGAACAGGAGATGGCCCGCCATTGCCGGCGAATCACGCGGGGGGGGGGGGGGGCGGTCGAGACGGAGCAGCTGCTGGAGGAGGTCAAGGGAGGAGTCGAGCTGCCTGTCTATTGTATCACTGGAGTCCCTCCATTGGACAGCTGCTTGTGTCATCAACGTGGGCAATGAGTACGGCTAGGTGCTTATGTCTGTTCTCAGCGCGGCAGAAGGGAGCGGCTTGTTGCCCCTTGCACCCACGTGATGTGGGATGTGGAACGCCTCTGTGAGGCAAAGCTACCTGCAGGCACTGCTCCCACCAAACAGGAGATGGCCCGCCATTGCCGCCGAATCACGCGGGGGGGGGGGCGGTCGAGACGGAGCAGCTGCTGGAGGAGGTCAAGGGAGGAGTCGAGCTGCCCGTCTATTGTATCACTGGAGTCCCTCCATTTCCACCTCAACAGGTTCATTCCTGGTAAGTGCTGTAATGATGGGTTTTCATAAAACTGCTTGTGAGATATGCATTTCCAGGTGTATCTGCTGGAAGGCATCACCCGGTAGAACGAGGACCATGGTTGAGCATCTGTGCAAGGCACAGATTGTTCAAAGTTGTGCTACAAGGGACAGCTGCAGTACGCCTTCCAACAGTTGACCCAAGAAGCCTACGGGGTCACACTGGTGGAGAACTACACCAAGCCCAGGAGGTACACAGGTAACTGAGGTAAACGTAATTTCTCATTCCATCTAAATACCTAATACCATGCTTGAGCATGCCGCTGCAGGACGATCTGTGGGGGAGATCCTGATGAGAACCTACAGTATATTAACAGTGTTTGTCTTGGCCTGTGATTCCTAGGTCAGTTTTTTTTTTCTACCCTGATTTCCTCTGTATGAGGTGGCAAGCCTATAACCCCACGGACCTGGTAGGACCATTCTTTTTTTTTGTCTTTCCCGAATGCGGGCACTGGATGAATCTTTTTTTTTTTTCATCAAATTACTTTGACCATAGACCCAAGGATCGCTGCTCTATGAACTGAACTTTCAAAAAAGGGTGCTTGGGAAAAGGAAAACAGTACCTTTTGAATTGTTTTTTTTTAATGTATTTTCTCTTGTTGCCTGTTTTGATTGTTTAAATCAGGGGTGTCAAAGTCAAATGGACGGAGGGCCAAATAAAAAATTTAGCTACAAGCCGAGGGCCGGACTGTTCGAATGTTCATTGAAAAAATTTTAAATGACGCATATAGTCTAGTGAACCTAATTGAACCTACTGAAAACCTAACAAATATATTCCAATATGATCAGATAAATAAAGCAATATTTTCTTATGGCTCTGTCAGTAATCTTTAATTTTCAACAGACACAAAAGACAAATTTCCTTTATATAAAAATCCCCATAACATGAACATTAAATGAAAGAAACCGGTATTCAAGGCACCATCAGTAGCCTATATTTTCTATTTTAGCAAAAGTGGGCTAAATTTACTTCAAAGAAAAAAACAATAATAGCAATTTTCTATCATCCACTCAACTGAAATATTTTTAAAATATAATTGGATTGAAATACAATAAAATAAAGTGCAAAAATCTATTAATCAAAAACAACACTTTGTTTAAGGAGAAGTAACATGCAGTGAAAACAAATATTTCACTTTCACAAACTATTTCACAAACTTTAACTTTTAAACTTGAACTGAGTAAAAACTCTAAATATGTGATTGCACAGTAATGTTCACTTGTTTGAGGTTGAGGGTGATACTTGGTGGTGTCCCATCTTTTTCACAAGTTCATCAATGTTCGGGGTAAGGCTCTGAGCTGAGGAAATCCTCAGAATTGAGTGGAGGTGTTCAGCAGTAAGTCGACTTCTGTGTGATGTTTTGTTCAGGTTCATCAAAGAAAACAGTTGTTCACACAGGTATGTGCTGCCAAACATAGACAACGTTTGAGCAGCCTGGATGCGCAGCTGGGGCATTGTGTCGGGGAGGAAACGGGCGAACTCCGCAGCACCCACTGCCGCATATTTTGCCCTCAGTGCATCATTGCATTGGAGGTCAATCAACTCCATTTGGAGGTTTGGTGGTGAGCTTTCCACGTCAACAGCAAATGGGTTACCGAGCAGTTCCAACCTGCTTTTTTGTGCTTCAAAGTCAGCAAATCGGCGTCGAAAGTCAGCGGCAAGCATACCTATTTTATCAGCCAACTGTGCGCTCGGGAACGCACTGGTAGAGAGCTTCTCTTTCATGGTCTGGCAGCTGGGAAAGTGGCTCAAATTTTCTTTCCGCATCTGCGTCTCCCACAGAGTCAGTTTGGTTTTAAATGCCTTCACTGTACTGTACATATCAGAGATGACACGATCCCGACCCTGCAGCTGCAAGTTCATTGCATTTAGATGACTCGTAATGTCACACAGAAAAGCCATTTCACACAGAAACATTTCGTCTCGGAGTTGTGTTGTGTCTTTCCCTTTGCTGTCCAAGAACAGACAAATCTCCTCACGAAGCTCGAAACATCTTTGAAGCACCTTTCCCTGGCTTAGCCATCGCACCTCTGTGTGATAAGGCAAATCACCATGCTCCGTTTCTAACTCCGTCAGAAATGCCTTAAACTGGCGGTGATTCAAACCTTTGGCTCTGATAAAGTTAACTGTGCGCGTGATGATGCTCATTACATGCTCCATTTTCAAGGCTTTACCGCACAACGCTTCCTGGTGTATGATACAATGATAAGCTGTCAGCTCACCTGTCGCGTTTTCCTCTTGCATCTTTTCCCGTATCTTCGCCACCAGTCCGCTCCTGTGTCCACACATCGCAGGTGCTCCGTCGGTTTTCAAACCCACGAGTTTTTCCCAAGGCAGCTCCATCTCATTTACACATCTTGACACCTCTTCATACAAATCATGCCCCGTAGTTGTGCCATGCATAGGACGTAAAGCCAAAAACTCCTCTGTCACGCTTAGGCTGGAGTCCACTCCGCGGATGAAAATTGACAACTGGGCAATGTCAGAAATGTCGGTGCTCTCATCCACAGCCAAGGAATATGCAATGAAATATTTTCCCTTTTTCACAAGCTGCTCTTTTAGATTGATGGACAACTGGTCTACTCTCCTGGCAATGGTGTTTCTGCTCAGACTCACATTTAAAAAGAGTTGCCTTTTTTCTGGGCAAACTTCGTCACAAACTTTAATCATGCAGTTTTTGATGAAATCCCCCTCCGTAAATGGCCGGGCTGATTTAGCGATCTCTTCTGCCAAAATAAAACTGGCCTTGACAGCAGCCTGGCCTTGTGATTTGGCTTTTTTGAACAGAGCCTGTCGAGATTTGAGGCCTCGTTTTAATTCCTCTGCCTTTTGTAGCCTTTGTTCCATGTCCATATTCTTGTTTTTGTCCGCGTGTTTCGTTTCATAATGTCGTCTCAGATTATACTCTTTCAGTACCGCCACACTTTCTCCACACAGAAGACACACAGGTTTTCCAGCTACCTCCGTGAACATATACTCCGACTCCCACCTTGTTTGAAACCCCCGGTTCTCAGTGTCCACCTTCCGTTTTGCCATTTTTGATGGGTATCTGAAAGTTAATTTTACTGTGATGCTGACGACTGCTGTGCCAATAAATATTGAAATGAAGCAGCCTACTGCTCGGTGTGGGAAATGTAGTATTGGTATTGAAATGTAGTATTGGTGCGTGTAAAAGATCTGCGGGCTGCCGGCTTGCTGCGGTCTGCGGGCCGGTTCTAATAATAAATCAAGATCATCCCAGGGGCCGTAAAAAACCTTCTCGCGGGCCGGATGTGGCCCGCGGGCCTTGACTCTGACATATGTGGTTTAAATGATGATTATTTATTTTATTGAATAATATTCTGTGCTGTGAAAATATTATTTATTATTTTACTTTACCCCTGTGTCTCTGGACCATTATTCACCACAAGGTCCTATAACGAACCTGGTTTTTCTGTCTAGTCATATGCATTCCTTTGCAGTCCTAACTCTAACTTAAGTAAGTGTTACAAATGCGTCGGCGGCAGCACTGATCACTGGACGAGTGGGTTTGCATATCCGCGCTGCCTTTAAAGGCCTTTTTATCGGACGTGGCCCAGTGAGTTTGCGATAGAAGAATCAGGTGTGGTAATTATTGATGACATGCGCTAATTATTGATGACATGCGCAAGTACAGGAGTTAGGTAACGAGCGATGACGTTGGCTAAGTGCCTGTGCTAGTTACAGTTTTTTACGATTGTTTACACACTAAAATGTAAATTTCCACACAATTAGCAAAATTTTACTCCAATGAGCAAAACACCTCCACAGATTTGCACAACATTACACACAATGTCTGCTTCACCCTTTTTGCAAAACATTACACACAGTGATTTGTAAAACTCTACACACATTTTTACACCTTAAGGACACAGATAAGGATTGTGAAGTTACTTCCTTGTAATTACAAAGCACTGGATTGCCAATTACCACACTAATGAACGATTTGGATAACACATCTACCAGGTGTGGAAGCACACGTGGTAATTTGAAAACGCAGCACTCAGGTGTGCTATAAAAGGCAGCAGGTGAGTTCACCTGTCTTCAACAAAAATGGAAAGAGTTAGAGGAAGAAGAAGAGTGAGAATGAGAGGGGGAGCTCAAAGAGGAGATGAAGGCGGTAGAGGAAAAGGAGAAGGAGGTAGAGGAAGAAGCATAGCATAGGTAGAGAAGAAGAAGGTAAAGAGGCATAGGTAGAGGAGAAGAAGGCAGAGGAAGAGGAGAAGGAGGTAGAGGAAGACACTTAGGTAGAGGAAAAGGTAGAGAAGGACTTGAAGAAGTGATAGAACCTGAACAAAGAAGACGAGGACCAAATTGATCTCAAAACAAATTATAAATAATGTTGTGAGTTTCTCACAATTCTTTTGTCACCTAAATTATCTCTTACATACAGTAAGAATGTCTGACCAAAAATCTTTTTTTCTTTTTTTTACAAATGTGTTTTTTATTTATCACAGCAGTGTGAAACTGGTTGCAATAGTATATTATCATTGATGACTGTGTTGGTTAAATGAGGAATAGGAATTTTGCTAATTGATTGTGGTGTTTGGGCAATTGTGATTATATTTTGACAAAAAGAACTCTGTTTTCAAAATTGTGTGTAAACAATTTAAAAAAACTAATACAGGTGTGGAGAGTACATTGTTTGGAGAAGAAATCATGTGAATTAATTCATGCTAGGTTATATTGTGAGAAAAAAAGCCTGCACTTATGGGAGGCACGGACAGAACAAAGTGCTTTGTGGGTCGGAATTCACTCAATGCAACTGTCTTTTCTGTTGCAAGCCATCTTAATTTAGGTTGACTTTTAGTATGATATGGAGCCATTCTTCAGAAGTATAAATTACCTTCGCAGCACTGCAGTCTGTTGGATTACAGAAATGAAACCTGCAAAGTATGAATTTTGTGACTTCATCTATTCAGTTCCAGTGCCCAGTTCTTCTAACGCAGACACAGATTCCCAGCCAATAGGTGATAGGAGTAGGGCTTTTTTAGATTAGATTAGATTAGATTCAACTTTGTCATTACACAGGTACAAGTCCAGGGCAACGAAATACAGTTAGCATCCAACCAGAAGTGCAAAACTGTTAGTAACAACAGAATATAATAAATATGGATATACTCAGAATATACATATTATGAACAGTATAGTCAGAATATACAGGGTATGTACAGATTCAATCAGGGTATGTACAGATTCAAATTAGACAAGCAGAAATTACCGGGTAGCATGTATATACAGTTAGTGCAAATGATGCAATTGAACAAAATGGACAGATAGTGCAAATAACAACTCACATATGCAAGTGGTGCAAATGTACAAACAGAAATGTGCAAATATAGAGAGGCGGGGGTTCTATGGGGGGGGCGGGGGTTATATAGGGGGGCGGGGGTGTAGTGGAGTTCAGGAGTGTCACAGTTCTGGGGAAGAAGCTGTTCCTCAGTCTGCTGGTTCTAGACCGGAGACTCCTGAGGCACCTGCCGGAGGGCAGGAGGGCAAACAGTTTATGGGTGGGGTGTGAGGAATCTCTTCGGATGCTGTGAGCTCTACGTAGACAGCGCTTCCTCTGGATGTCCTCAATGGACGGAAGAATAGTCCCAGTGATGCGTTGGGCGGTTTTCACCACCCGCTGCAGTGCCTTGCGCTCAGCGACTGTGCAGTTCCTGTACAACACAGTTCGTCAGGATGCACTCGTTCACACAGCGGTAGAAGTTCACCATGACAGCTGAGGACAGGTGGTGTTTCCTCAGTGTTCTCAAGAAAAAGAGACGCTGGTGAGCCTTCTTGATCAGGCCGGAGGTGTTAGTAATCCAGGACAGGTCATCCGAGATGTGGATCCCCAGGAACTTATAGCTGGAGACACGCTCAACGGCCATCCCGTTGATTTGAATGGGGTCGTGCGTGTCTTCCCTCTTCTTCCTGAAGTCCACGATAAGCTCCTTGGTCTTTGTGGCGTTGAGGAGCAGGTTATTGTCACCACATGTCCAGGTGCTGCACTTCCTCTCTGTAGGCTGTTTCATCGTTGTTGGTGATGAGGCCGATCACCGTGGTGTCATCAGCAAACTTGATGATGGAGTTAGATCCATACATTGGCTTGCAGTCATGGGTGAAGAGGGAGTAGAGGAACGGGCTGAGCACACATCCCTGTGGTACACCTGTGTTGAGTGTGATGGTGGAGGAGCAGGAGTGGGCTGACCTAACATGCTGTGGTCGGTTGGTCAGAAAGTCCATAATCCAGTGGCAGAGGGAGGTGTTGATGCCCAGCTCTCCAAGTTTGGTGATCAGCTTGGAGGGGATGACGGTGTTGAAAGCAGAGCTGAAGTCTACAAACAACATACGGGCATAAGTGTTATTATTGTCTAGGTGTGTCAGCACAGAGTGCAGCGCTGAGGAAACTGCATCGTCTGTGCTCCTATTGCTGCGGTAGGCAAACTGGTGAGGGTCAAGTGTGGGTGGAAGGTTGGTCTTCAGGTGTGCCAGGACCAGTCGCTCGAAGCACTTTATGACGATGGGTGTCAGTGCCACAGGGCGATAGTCGTTCAGGCACGACGGGCTGGAGTTCTTCGGCACCGGAACGATGGAGGTGGATTTGAAGCATGTCGGCACAGCTGCTTGAGCAAGGGACAGGTTGAAAATGTCCGTAAAAACTCCTGTAAGCTGCTCAGCGCATGCTCTGAGCACGCGGCCAGGGATGCCGTCTGGGCCAGCAGCCTTGCGCACGTTGATCCGGCTCAGTGCGGTGAGGACGTCTGTTGGGTTGAGTGTTAAGGGTTGGTGGTCTGTAGATGGAGTGATTGGGGTGGCAGTCTCTGTGTTGTTCCTGTCAAACCGAGCGTAGAAGTTGTTCAGCTCGTTCAGGAAGGAGACGTCTGTGGATGGCGGGGCGATGGTGTTCGACTTGAAGTCGCTGATGATCCTGATGCCCTGCCACATGCGCCGGGGGTCGGAGTTGTCGAAGTGCTCCTCGATCCTCAGCTTGTAGCAGTGCTTGGCCTTCTTGATGCCCCTCTTCAAGTCAGCCCTAGATGCACTGTAGGCCTGTTCGTCACCTGATCTGAAAGCGGCCTAGTTGTACACTAGAGGGTGCTTTGCACCTATTTATATTTTGTCCTCACAAGATGAAACAATCTAAACAAAAACCTTAATAGTATTCATTAAAATGTACTTTAACAGGTGCACGACTCATATAACCAATAGGTCTTTGATATGCAGCCTACACATACAGTAGTGGCCATGTCTGTGTATATCTGTAGTAATTACCCCCTAAAAATAATTTCTTACCATTACTTGATTACATTTGTTTGTGTCTTGTTTCTAATTTCAAGCCACCTGTGATCTTTTTTGTCTAAGTTTATTTTATTTTAACATATCAAATGCAACAGTATATATGATCTGAACATGAAATATTGCTCTAGTTTCTAGTTGGGATAAATTGCATACCAGTTCCTATTGTTTAGATGAGGGAGTTTCCAGTTAAACACTGAGAAGGAAACACCAAACAATGTCTCCTTCCTGATTACAGAAATAGATTAGGTTGTGCATGTGTATGGATGACTTACCCAAAATAACAATATGTAAGAAAAATCAGTGTGGTTGAACCTTTGTGTAAACCATTTGCACACTCATTCCCTGAATTTAACTAGGTCCTATGTATTTTTTAAATATAGGTCTCTAAAATGTATGTTAGTTTAAATACGCTCAACTGTTGGTGTAGAATATTTTCGATAAGACATGAACCCACAGTTTGTTGTTGGGTTATCCTGTGGTATGGGGTTAATAAGAACAACAGCTGTTAGGGAATCCGACTACACTATGCTGCATGTCACATGGTCTTCTACTTACTGTCCCTCTGATCCTCTCACTCCTGCACTATTTCTAATGCCTTGACTGTGTACAGTGAAGTAGAGGGGGAGGGGCGGAAAGGGATAGAGGGGAAGCGATGGTGAGCGGGAAATATTATCAAGCAGCAAGCCCAGCTTGTCTTGAGGTAAGGCTGTAGGGTAGAGAAGAGTGGGACGGGAGTCAAGCTGAAAACAGGAATTGGCCAGAATAAGTACCATCGTGTCAAAAGAGAGGAGTCTCAGAGAAAGGGAACAGGAAAAGGTCTATATTTGTTTTACACAGAGGAACAAGCCATCCGGTCAGATGACATTGGCTGTGGTTTGGAGATGTGCTAATGGAAGATACTAGTTATAGAAAAAGATAGGGGGATATATCCTTGCTTGACTGTCCCTTTAATGTGTATCTGAAAAGAATTATTGCCATTCTGAACCATGTCGCAGTCTTGGAGTCACCTGGAGTCCAGCTGAAGAGATGGAACAGGTAAGGAGAATGTTACTTTGCTCCTCCTGAAAGTGCTGTGATGTCGGTCAGTTGGGTATACATTTATTTATTTAGCAGGCGCTTTTATCAAAACGACTTAGAAGAGAGACTGTATAGAGAGACGAGACTTTTAAGTAAAGAGTCAAAGATTCAAGTTTGAGTATCTTTTTAAGAGAGCTTACATATAGACACAATTAAGGGAGGTACATGGATTAAGTGTATTTAAAGGTACTCTTTGTGAGATAATGGAGCAATCCAATACTATTGTGTTTTGGGTCACAGGGGGTGGCCAGTGCAATTTTTTTATTTACTTCATTCACACCACACACACACCACAATCACTGTGCGGCATCATGTCGCTCTGCTGCATCGGGCCACATCACTTCATCCACATCAAAGGCTATATTGTCTCTTGCCAGGCACCGTGGGAAAAATGCCCTGGAATGGCGAATCCATCCTTGGAAGGCCTCCACCAGGCCAGCTCCATTGCCCTTAGGAGGTTCTCTCTAGTGTATGGTTGTCTGTTGTTGAAGAAAGTCAAGGGCGCATGCTCTGAGCACGGAACCAGGGATGCCGTCTGGGCCAGCAGCCTTGCGCGCGTTGATCCGGCTCAGTGCGGTGAAGACGTCTGTTGGGTTGAGTGTTAGGTTAGGGGTTGGTGGTCTGTAGATGGAATGATTAAGGTGGCAGTCTCTCTGTGGTTCCTGTCAAAACAAGCATAGAAGTTGTTCAGCTCATTCAGGAAGGAGAAGTCTGTGGAGGGCGGGGTGATGGTGCAACTTAAATGCACTTACGTGGTCAACTTGTGTTGGTACAGTGCCTTGCAAAAGTATTGACCCCCCTTGGTGTTTTTTTCTATTTTGTTGTCTTACAACCTGGAATTAAAATAGATTTTTATTTGGATTTCATGTAATGGACATATACAAAATTGGCTGAATTGGTCAAGTGAAAAAAAAATAACGGAAAATTGGTGCATGCACATGTTTTCACCCCCTTTACTATCAAGCATCTAAATCAGATCTGGTGCAACCAATTACCTTCAGAAGTCACATAATTAGTTAAATGAAGTACACTTGTGTGCAATCTAAATGTCACAGGATCTCACTATATACACCCGAATCAGAATCTATTTTATTCGCTATGCAAGAAACACAGAATTAACTTTGGCAGAAAGGAGCAAACATAGCACATGTGAACACCTGTTCTGAAAGGTCCCAGATGCTGCAACACCACTAAACAAGCGGTGACACCAAGCAGGCGGCACCATGAAGACCAAACAGCTCAAACAAGGCTGCAGGCCCTGATGGAGTTAGCCCTGGGGTGCTAAAAGGCTGTGCCCCCCAGCTATGGCACATGCCCAGCCCAGCAAGTCCTTCAACATGTCTACAACCTGAGCCTGAGTCTTTAAAGTGTCCCTGTTCTGTGGAAAACATCTTGCCTCGTTCCTGTGCCAAAGTGGACTACAGACTGGTGGCACTCCCAAATAATGGAGAGGCTGGTGCTGGAACAGCTGCAGACCATGGTCAGACCCCTTACTGGACCCCCTTCAGTTTGCCTACCAGCCCCACAAGGAGTTAAGGACGCCCTCATCTTCCTGCTGAACCTCAGCGTCATCATGTTTCTTGACTCCTCCAGTGCTTTTAACGCCGTCCAGCCAGTCCTGCTGTTTAAAAATTATGTTTAACAGCCGCATTCTCCATTAATTAAAAAAAAGAGCTGTTTGTAAATATATTGAAGGATTTAAATATTGAGGACAGGGTATGAGAATGAGAGGGGGCTAAGCAGGTCATGATAGAAGGGAGGGGGGCTTGGCCAAGAGAATGCTCAACCCCCTAGAGAGAGGATGAAACCTTGTTAGGACAAGGAGTGATTAGTGACACACAACCCCCACTCACAGAGGACAGCCCCCCTACTCATCAGTCTTTGTTCTCTACTGACACTTTCCAAAACAGTGTCTAGACTGATTTTCTAGCTTCTCTCATTGTAGGCCAAAAGGGTGTTAAAGTCTAATGGATTTTACACAGTCATGATACTAATATTATGAAACCTTTTGTTGGAGCGGGAGCCAATGATCTCTTCTAATGTAGTGGAACTGAGTTGATTTGTTTATACTGACTTCTCAGTGTAAATAGCATAATAGGATATATAAATAGCACCAGCACATTGTATATCAGAATGAACCGTGAAAATGTTTATGTCATTTGCGTTGTTCTTTCACCCCCACCTCCCTTGTATTTTCATGACTAGCTGTTACATAACGATGTACAATGAGTACAAAGGCTCATTTATATGCTCCCAACTACAGCCTGAGGGGAATGTCAGCTAACATCAGCATCAGGGCCAGACTCATGCAAGGCCTGCTGCATACACAGTCCCGGTAGGTGAGGGAATTCATATAGAACAGCCCACTGCTAACAGACATTCAGATATTGTATGTGTTCTGTGAAATTTAGATGAGAATCACATAAAAATACTGACATGAAGAAGTTTATAATATCTTAATGTATGCAAAAAATATATAAAGGCCTTGTTAACCAGAATCAGGTTGTGTCTTTGTTATAACAAATAAGATTTTGCTTAATGTCAGTTTTGTTTTAAATTGCATCAGTCAGAATTTAAACTGAAATAATAATTCATTCAAATCCACTCTTTAGTACAGCATTTTAAGTTAGAGGAACAATATGGAATAGGGAACAATAAAAACAAATATTTTTGGAATATAGTACCCTCCTGTTGTCTTCGGGTCAAATTGACCCCAAACTGTGTTTAAAAGTTAAAAAAACACCCCTAAATTATATTTTTTCAACTTGATATTTTATGACTTTGTCTAGATTGACCCCAACATTAGGATAAGTGAAATTTGACTTTATTCACATTTCCATGTAAGCTGTACAAAAAATTGCACTACTATTGTCCTCGGGTCAAAATGACCCGACAGTCAAATTGAGTTGAAATCACAGTCACTGAGTCAGTTACACACAACAAACATGTGAGAATGCTTTAGTTCTGTCTATGATCAGTCAGTAGCAGATATAAACATGTGGTTTTCTCCCATGGAGTGCACTTTCTGTAACCACATCTGACCCCATATGGATTTAGATGAGAGTGTATACAAATGCGGGAACAGACAGGTTCTCGTTGTTGAAATGTAACAATATTGCTATGTTTTCAAACCCTACAGAGGGTAAAAAGCACGGGAAAGCAGGTGCGGGAACCGGCAGCCTATCAAATGATCAAAATGTAACAATATTTGTCAACAAACCCTTGTCTGTCTGGCCTCTCAGATGCTATAAAGGTGACGTTGATCACAGTACCCCAAATTATCTCTGTGCTGCAGCCATGAAGCGTGCACATTACTCTGTTGAACAGGCTCTAGAGCAGATTTTTGAAAATGTCCAGGAAGACAACAGTGACTCAGAAGAAGAGGAGGAGGTATCAGAAGAAGAAGATGGGGAGGAATACAACCCAGAGCATGATGCCTCATCTTCAGATGAAGAAGAAATGCCTCAAGAGACTTTCCTTTCAAAAAATGGCTAAATAGCATGGTCCTCAGCATCATTTGACCAACATGGCAGGATGGCAGAGCAAAATGTCATGAAGATGACTCCAGGACCCACAAGATATGCCGTTTCCCATGTCCACGATATTGCCTCAGCATTCCACCTGTTCTTCACGCCAGCAATAAAAAAGATAATCCTGGAGATGACAAATCTGGAGGGTTTTCGAAAATATGGAGACAGCTGGAAAAGGATGGATGAGGTTGACCTGTATGCCTACATCGGACTGCTAATCTTAGCAGGTGTGTACAGGTCCCGAGGCGAGGCTGCAGCTAGTCTATGGGATGCAGAGAGTGGAAGGCCAATCTTCCGTGCCACGATGCCCCTCAAACGCTTTCACACATACTCAAGACTGATACGATTTGATAACCGTGAGTCAAGACCTGCAAGACGTGTGACAGACAAGCTGGCTGCCATAAGAGAGGTTTGGGACAAGTGGGTGGAGCGGCTGCCATACCTATACAACCCGGGGCCTGATGTAACAGTGGATGAATACAAATGTATTCAAAACTACTTTTTGCACATATTTGCCACTTTTCTAGACTATAGAAATACTATACAAATATTGTTACCACCAAATTATTGTTTACCACCTATACAGTAATAAATAATGCAATTGACTCATAAAAAACGGGTGGTGTCTCTTGAATAAATGCTATCTTTCTGCCATGTGAACACGAAAAAAAACTCAGGTATTCAAATAATTTGTAGTGACAAGTTGTGTTTATTCAAGCTAAGTGTACATTTGTTGTTAAAAATTCAATTAAGCTGCTTTATTTTGGGGGTTTAGTGAAGGCGGGTCATTTTGACCCGGAGGACACGGGGTGTGCATAGAATATGAGGACAACAGGAGGGTTAATTATTTGTCCAGCAAGATGTAGTTTTATGGACAGACATACAATGAAGAGTAAAGACAAAAACGAAACAAAAAATGATACAACAGAGACAATTCCTGTCTTAATGGGTGTTTGTTTCCCTTACAGTATGTCCAGTAAATAAATGCATTCGTTTTCTTTGTCTGTTTATTTATTACATATTTAAAGTGAAATTGCACAATCCCAT
Source organism: Neosalanx taihuensis (assembly GCA_030340665.1). Lineage (NCBI taxonomy): Eukaryota > Metazoa > Chordata > Actinopteri > Osmeriformes > Salangidae > Neosalanx > Neosalanx taihuensis. The sequence goes on along the minus strand of CM059303.1, from coordinate 7,529,738 downwards.
TTTGTCATTAAGAATACATTAGTAAATTAATCATGCTTGCTATGTCATCTACTGAAAAGAGCTGAGCAAAAAGTTCTAGTGACATTGAACATTATCACTATCAAGAGCCGGAGAGAGTCTTAGACTTAAAAAGGAGACAACATACATGCACTGTATATAGAATGATATCAAGATGGCAGTATGCTACAGTACACTGACTGCATACTGTAAAATGCGCTATTGATGGAGATTCCTATATGATTTGAACAGGTTACATACAGCTCTGTGGAAAAAAAAAATTTCTGTGAAGAACAGAGGGGTAACATTTACTAATTTAGTAATAAGTAAAGAAAAAGGTGAAGTTGTCATATTTTTTCCAAAGTTGTATGTCCCTGCCTAGACTACAAGGCTTACTCTAACTTACTTTACCTTCTAAAGTGCGGTTTTGTGTGCTGCTTGCATAGTAACCTATATCACACAGGGCATGCCTTGTGTGATGGACAATGACGCATTCTAGCAGCTGGTATGCTCTTTTTGGTTTGTCTATGTTTCTGAATAATAATGGAAAGCACAAATGTGTAGCAACCTAAAAAATAAGAGCCTCGGTATGGGAGGGATTCGTAACACATGAGCGACAGAGCCGATTGATGGCCTTGTGATTGTTCCCAAATATAAGTAGTTATAACTGTACCATGTTATTCTGCTTCCGCTATTCTACCATAACGTTTTGCTCACTTAAACAAATACAATATGTACAGATGCAGTATTTTACGTTCTATACCTAAGCAGTTTGATGTTTCGATTCTGACCGTTCTGGATTCACTTAGATTAATTCAGGCTAACTTTATTTACAACTAGAAAAAAAATTCCGAAAGAAATTTTGAGTGTGCGTGACTCTGGCCTGGGGCTCTCCCCCACACATCATTGACACTGTTGAGTAATTTTCCGAATATGACTTCTACTTCTTCTACTTTAGGTATGTGACAGATCAAGCTTTCAAAAGGTGTTCATATGCTGATGCACTAGCAATAAGCGTAATATCTCATTTCAGCAGGAAATTAGCTCCACAGCTCCACTTGAGCACACTGCCACAGTTTACGTTTAAGTAGTAAGCAAGCAGTATACAATTGGCCACTCTGTGTCAGGTAGCACTTACAGCTCAGTAGCATAGTTATAGTTTGGTTATAATTTGATAACAGTGATAAATGCTTTCAGAGTGTAAAATTATCCAAATACATCCAATGCCAGAATTAGGCCATTAATGGCTCTGACTTTAGTATTAGAAATACACCTATTATCAATATGATACTGCCGTATAAATATCAGATATTTATAGCCCGTAGGCCGCCACAACCATGAGAGGCCTGATCCCGGCTTTACATTTATTCATTTAGCAGACGCTTTTATCCAAAGCGACTTACAGTTAGTACAGGGACATTCTCCCTGAGGCAAGTAGGGTGAAGTACCTTGCCCAAGGACACAAAGTCATATAGCCACAGCTGGGGCTCGATCTCGCCCGTAGGCTTTTAGGGACGCGACCCTCTCGTTCACCGGGGTAAACTCCAACACGTGGCGACTGAGCTGTGGGGCTGTAAGCAAGCCCACACCAGCCCGCGGCCTCTCCCCGCGGGGAACGCCAGAGAAATGGAGAGTCCACCCTCTCTCAAGGATAATGGTTCCAAGAGGGATAATGAGTCCAAGCTGTGCGTGGAGGCGAGGCCGACTATATCTAGCTGGTAACACTCGACCTCCCGCACAAGCTCGGGCTCCTTCCCCGCCAGCGTGGCCCCAGCGCCCAAAGAACACTGCACCGGCCCCTTACAGTCCTTCCTGTGGGTGGTGAGCCTGCGGGAAGAGTAGAGATGTGAGCAATCTGTGACAGTTTACTAGTGTTACATGAAGCACCAAGGGATGAGATGGAAAAGATAGAAAGAGAGGTGGAGGAAATCTATGCATGTTCATTAAGTAGAGGACTATACATAGACAACAGTACAGCCACTGAAATTACTTGGATCTACCCAACATGAAAAAGGACACGCTCTGTACCTTAAAACGACACTGATATTAGATTAGATTGATAGATTGATTGATTGATAGATGAGATTGATTGATAGTTACTGATAGTGATACTGATATTTCTTATGAACCAGTGAAGCATCCTAATGCAGTGTGACTACACAGAGTGCAAGGACTTCTAATGCTGGATCAACATGGAGAAATTTAATCAGATCTTGATACTCAGAGGTATCTGAGGAGTGAGATCAATATGTCACGTATGCAAAATAGAAGAATAACTTAATGTAACTCATTTGGTAACTGATGCATGACTTGATTCTGATGCGGGCCATGACAGGAAGCCAGTGGAGGGCGATGAGGAGTGGGGTGATATGACAGCGTTCTGCATTCTGTATCCTCTGAAGGGGACGGATTGCATTTGCAGGAAGGCGAGTTGCAGTAATCCAGCTTTGTGAGGACAAGGGCTTGGACTAGCAGTTGGGTGGAATGTTGAGAGAGGTATTTTCTGATTTTCCTGATGTTGTAGAGGGTGAATCTACATGACCGAGAGACTGCAGCAATGTGAGCTGTGAGGGAGAGCTCGTCGTCCAAGGTGACCCCCAGGTTCCTGGCAGAGGATGAAGGGGTCACTGTTGCAGATTTTGACAGGGTTTGGCAGGGATGATGAGGAGTTCTGTTTTGGTGAGGTTCAGCTGGAGGTGTCTGGTCATCCAGGCTGAGATGTCAGAGAGGCAGGCTTCGATTCTGGTCGATATCCCTTGATCATTTGGGGAAAGGATAGATATAGCTGCGTGTCGTCAGCGTAGCAGTGATAGGAGAAGCCATGGGAGGCGATGATTGGCCCGAGTGAGGTGGTGTATAGGGAGAATAGGAGCGGACCAAGGCCGGAACCTTGTGGGACCCCAGTGGAGAGCAGGCGGGTACCAGATGTTTTTCCTCCCCAGGAGACTTGATAGGATCTTTCTGTCAGCTAGGATGAGATCCATTTAAGCGCAGTGCCAGTGATGCCCATCTCTTCGAGTGTGGCGACCAGGATCTGGTGGTTGACTGTGTCGAATGCTGCGAAGAGGTCTAGCAGAATGACAACAGAAGACCTTGAGGCTTCTCTGGCAGACTGGAGGGCCGTGGTAACCGACAAGAGGGCAGTCTCAGTGGAGTGGCCGGTCTTGAAGCCCGACTGGTTAGGGTCCAGAAGGTTGACAGTTGGTTAGCAACAGCACGCTCAATTGTTTTAGAGAAGAAGGGTAGCAGTGAGACTGGTCTGTAGTTCTGGAGGACGGCTGGGTTAAGAGAGGGTTTTTTGAGTAGGGGTTTGACTATAGCCTGTTTGTATGCTGAGGGAAAAGTGCCAGAGGTGAGTGAGGAGTTGAGGACATGAAGGAATGGAGTAATAGAAGGAGAAATAGTTTGGAAAAGAGGGGAGGGGATTGGGTCAAGGGGGCAAGAGGTGGGGCGGTGGGAGAGAATGAGGTCAGACATGCCTGTTTCAGATAAGGGGGAAAAGGAGGAAAGGCAAGTAGAGGGTTCAGACAAGGTGTGGGAGCGGTTAGGCAGGGAGGGTTCAGGGAATTGGAACAATTTGTGGGGGTTAGGAGCGTTGTTCACCTGTTTCAAGAAGTAGTCAGTTTTTGCCTCAGTTATGTGAGTGGAGAAGGTCTTGACAAGGGAGTGGTACTTGTCAAGGTCTGGATTATCCTTGGACTTGTGCCACAACCTCTCTGCAGCCCGGAGGGAGGAGCACTCTTTCCGAACGACCTCTGATAGCCACGGGCAGGGGGGAGAGGGCCGAGCAGGTTTAGTTGCCGTGGGGCAGAGGGTGTCAAGGAGCGTAGTTAGAGTTGATAGGAGAGCATCAGTGGCTGCGTCCGTTGGATGATAGGGGAACTCATCGATGGGAGCCAGGGATGATGTTACCACAGAGGAGAAACGAGAGGGACATAGGCTGCGAAGGTTGCGGGGAAGGGGGGAAGGGGTAAGCTGGTATTTTGACAAGGTTAGCTGTGCACCGTTTATGTTTTAGAGTGAACCTGTGCCTCCGGATAGTGTAGTGCACAGGGATGTTAAGATAACACATGGTGACACTAGGGTGAAATCAAAAATCTTCAAAAATTATTTAAATTTTATATATATATATATATATTAAGTGATTAGTCCAGCTGCTACTCTTGATTGCTGATCAGAATCACCGCCCAATCAACACAAATCTATTCTCAATGGCCCTGCTTTCAAGTTTCAAGTACTAACCCATGTGGACAAGCGCCCCCTTAATAAATATGTTTTTAGCTAACTTAGCAAGATAGACAGATGCCGGCTAACTTTTTTGGCTAACTACAAAATACCACTGAAACTAACTTTTTGTAACCTTTGTTAATTATGACAAGTGACAATAACAGTAGAATACTTAGCTAAAATAGAACTAGATAGAAAGAAAGAAAGAAAGAAAGAAAGAAAGAAAGAAAGAAAGAAAGAAAGAAAGAAAGAAAGAAAGAAAGGAACAGACCGTAATATTTCAAAAGAGGGCTTCGTAGATCAAATCAAGGCGCTAGCTTCTACAGTCTTGATTGAAACTTTCCGGTCCTAGGAAGAATAAATGCTGTCTAATTTACCAACTCTATAAGGACATTCTTTCACGCTAACTTGCTGCGACTTCAACTTTCTCTTATGTCAAACATCATGGCAAACATGTAGGGGAGTACATGGATTGACTTTGACTACCATGTTTAGAAAATGTGTGTTTGTCTAAGCGATGTTTCTTGTTGACTTGAGCAATTTAACTGCAGTATTACAAAGGGTTTCACAAGACACAACACACATTTTTCCACCAGTGTAGGTTTACATAGTAGTATAAGGCAACATTTAAAATATAATTATTGTTATTCTTGGTATTTACATTTACATTTATTCATTTAGCAGACACTTTTATTCAAAGTGACTTACAAGAGAGAGCTTTACAAAAGAGCTTCAGTCACTGAGCATACAGGTATAACAACGTGATAGACCCCAAACATAGCGGGCATCTAGATAACAAAACATACATTGTGAGAACCAAGTCCCAAGGGGAGAACTATAAGAGCCTTTAGCTGAACATTTTACAAGTTTTAAGGTGAGCCTCCGTTGGACAGTAGTCTACCTGTGGAGCGAGTAATAAAGCAACAACAACAACACAACAATAGCAAGTTTCTGAACAACAGTAACAACAAGTGATATTTCTGAGTGCCATACTATTGATTATGTTTCTGAGTGGCATTAAATTCTCGGAATAAGTGGGTTTTGAGCCTTTTCTGGAAGGTGTTTCTAATGGGAGTGGGGAGTTAATTCCAGCATTGGGGAGCCAGACAGTGGAAGAGTTTGTGCTGGGCTCTGACGTTCTTGAGGGGGGGGACCACTAGGCGGTTGTCAGAGGAGGACCGTAGGTGGCGGGCAGGGGTGTAAGGCTGGAGAAGAGAGTTGATATAGCTTGGGAAATTCCGTTCACTGCTCGGAAGGTCAGCACCAGTGTCTTGAATCTGATACGGGCCATGATGGGTGGAATGTTCAGACAGGTATCTTCTGATTTTCCAATTGTTGTAGAGGCTGAATCTACATGACCGAGAGACTGCGGCAATGTGTACGGTGAGGGAGAGCTCGTCATCCAAGGTAACCCCCCAGGTTCAAATCTGTGATCCAAAATCCTTTGGTAAGCCTCAGATTTCATGATGCCATGTCAAGGTACCCAGTGTCAAAGGCAACAAAACAATCTCAAAACATCTGTCATAGCATAGTGATATGCTTTACCAAATTGTTCTATCTTGGTCTCACCTGTCCAAAAGATATTTTCCCAGAATGATTTATGGCCTATTCAAGAACATTTTGATAAACTTTAGTCTTACTTTTTTATATCTCTGTCTCAGCATTTACATAAGATTTACATTCAGTTACAGTTTAGCAGACGCGCTTATCCATAGCGTCTTACAGCAAGTACAGGGACATTCCCCTGAGGCAAGTAAGATGAAGTGCCTTGCCCAATGATACAATACAATGTTGGCAAAGCCGGGGTTCAAACCAATTACCAGCATTGGGGTCCTTCCGGGTTGTATGCCAAAGCGTTTCATTTCATTCAAATGTTGTTCGTTCAAATGCATAGTTCGTGCTTACACTGATGCACCTGAGCCTGCAGGACAGGTTTAATTTATTTGAAACTTGTTTGGGGCTACTTATCCACCATCTGGACTATCCTGTGTCACATACATTTTCTCAAATGTATCTTCCGTCCACAACCAGGGAGATTAGCTACAATGCCATGGGTTGCAAACTTCTTAATGATGTTGCTCACTGTGGACTAAAGAACATTTTTTGTAAAGAAAATGGACTAAAGAACGTTTTTGTGTGTTGTTCCAGGACACAAAGTAAATAAACATGTGTAGGCCTATAGCAAAATGTGTAATTACAATACTTTTCTGTGAGAAATATTTCAGAGGTGTCAACAATACATAATTTGACCCCACTAGTGAGTGCTGTTAAAGTATGTGTTGGTGCGGTGCTTAAGTACGTAAAATAGTTTGGTGTACAGTACAGTTTAAAATGTACTGGGAATCAGGCGGCTGAGTAATTAGGGTGTTGGGCTGGTGATCAGAAGATCACCAGTTCAATTCCTGGCTGAGGCAACATGATATTGTGTCATTGGGCAAGGCACTTCACCCTACTTGCCTCAGGGGAATATCCCAGTATGTGCTCTAAGTTGCTCTGGATAAGAGCATCTGCTAAATAACTAAATGTAAAATAGTGTGTCAGTGTTTAAGTAAATGTTTAACTGTTTAAAATAGTGTGGTGTGGTACATATTTAAAGAGCAGTCAAAGGCACCAGGTCCGGCAGGCTTGGTCTGTAGAGCTGGGTAGAGCAGGCAAAGGTAACAGGTCTGGCAGGCTAGCGCTGTAGAGATCAGGCAAAAATCTAGGAGCAAAGAGTTGCAGTTAATGCAAGGCAAGAGCGTTACAAGAGGCTAGTCTAAGTATGTTACACTGACAATTAGTGTCTACGATCTGGCAGCGTGGTCCTGGCAGGGCTGAGTATTAGTAGGGTCAGTGATTGCAGGATTGGGTGCAGGTGGTGGTTCCCGCTCTGCTCCTGCACCCCTGAAACCACTCCCCCTAGATCTGGAGACAGGAGGATTAACCCCTTCAGGGTAGCACGCAGGGGCAGATGTAACAACTGTTGTGTTTAAAATACTGTAGTGTGGTATATATGTACATGTTCAAAATAGATACTCCTGGAAAAGAGGAAATCAATTTCGAATTTCAGACACAAGCTGGGATTAGAATTTCTTTGTGAATTACACTGAATGACACTTCCCTCTCTGAAGTTAATCTTTGGGGGTTTAAACAGGTTCTGCTGTTATGTACAAACCCATTAAATATTCCCAATGTAAGACATACTGTATACTCTTTTGAAAATTATTCACACTTGGTTTGCAGTCAAATGCTGGTTCTGCAAAAACGTTTTAGTATTCATAGTATTGGTCTCTGTCATAATTCACAAGAAAGCAGTCTATTGGACGTTGACACGTATGTGATGCCCAGATGTCCATTTTGTTATGCATCTCAAAGGTTCTAACCACTTCTTTGACTTGTTTGTTTCATCCAACTATGTTTAATCCTAATCTTTTATTTTGTTTAAGGCAAAAGGGCTGAGAGCTGGTACGGTGTCATTCAATGATAATGTTCGTCCGCAGTGGCTGGGCAAGGTTGAGGGTGTATCAAGGCAGGGCCCTCGGACTGTGGTGCTCCAGAAGAGCCAGCAGGGCTTTGGATTTACATTGCGTCACTTAATTCTCTATCCACCGTCTCTCCAGACACACATTAAAGTAAGTATGCATTCCACAAATGGTTTATTTTAGTGCTTCTCTACTATTGTTCAATACAAGTCTTAGTTATTTGAATATTAATAATAAAAAGAAAATGCTGTACATCTCTAATATTATTCACTGTGGACGTGCTGAACCAACCAAATGCACAAAAATAAATACAAATCATTAAAATGTATTTGGTATTCTTCAATGCCTATAAAAAAATACACAAATGTGTATTTATATTTACATACAATTTTTCCGATACATATGCTGGACATATGCTGAGTTGATTTTAGTTATTCAAATCAGCTTTCCCATTTTAGAGAAGATTAACTCAGAGTTAGACTAACAGTTTGTTGAGCCCCCTTTCTGGAATACCCCCCAGGTATGTTACACAAACTGTTTGCATCCATGTGTGTTAATTCCCTTTAGGTGTGCCACTATGTTCGGACACATTGGATCATCTCTTTTTCAAATCAAGTCATTTTTATTCATAGAGTACATTTAAAAACAGCCAATGCTGACCAATGTGCTGTACAAAGCCATCAAATAGGGCAAAACAATAATGAATAAGAACAGACAAACAACACAATTACAGTAAGCATGAGTGACCTTAAACTGACCCGAAAGCCAAAGAATACAAACCAGACTTAAACCAGACTTAAACCAGACTTAAATATCTCGGTAGTGGGGGATGACCTGATAGAAATTTGAAGTTTATTCCACATAGTAGGGGTTATAGCTGAAAAGGCGCAATCACCTTTTGTTTTAATATATTTTTTATGTATTTATTTAGCGCCTCCTTGTGGTGTAAACACCTCCATCACATTAATTTACTGTTTTTCTCTCTGCAGGATGAGGAAAATGGAAATGGAACTGGAAAAGGTGACTTTATCCTCCATCAATCTTAATTATTCCCACATTCATGTTTGGAAATTACACAAATGTTGCTGTCTCAATGTAAATATCTTAACATTGTACCTAAGGAAAACATTGCTCTGCAATTTTTGATTCAGGATTTATGTTTGCAATTTGTTTTACTCTAAGTGTGATGTTTATGTCAAAAAGATTCATGTAATTTATGTTCAGCCGGCCCGAGACCTGGCCTGGAGCCCATGGATACCATCTTTGTGAAGAGTGTGAGGGACAGAGGACCAGCCCACCAGGCAGGACTTTGTACAGGTATAACACTACGAAGGAAAATGTAAAGCGGGATTTAAGAATAGAGAAGAGGATTTAGCCTTATTTATGGGTGTTCCAGGTGACAGACTGGTGAAGGTTAATGGAGAGAGTTTTCTGGGGAAAACCTACTCTCAGGTGATAACGCTAATCCAAAACAGGTGAGAAACACATTGCTCACATTGCTCACAGCGGCCTTGCCCAGATTATCATAATGAAATGTGTGCAAACAACAAGCCAACAAAATTACATAAAACATGAGACATAAAACATTCTCTGTTCTTGTGAAAATCAGTGGAAATCTTCTGGAACTTTCCATCATGCCAAAAGATGAGGATGTAATGCAGGTGGTGAGTGTAAGTATGCTATTTCTCCTTTTTCATGTTAAATGTAAAAAATTGTGTGAAAGTGTCAAGCATGCTAAATGTTGAATAACTTTTTTAAATTCCAGCCACAACCATACAAATAAATATTTAATTTTCCAGCATTGCTGGCTTCAGCTCATTTTTTATTTGATTCAGCGTCTTTAGCGTCTGCTAAATGAATAAATGTAAATGTAAATGATTCAGAATCAGAAATCAAAAATACTTTATTGATCTCCAAAAAACTATTTCAGTCAAGACACTCACGTGATTGATCTGATAATAATTGAGATTTATTGATACCATGACATGGAAATGTTTGACTTTGGCGGAGTGAAATGTCTAAAAAGGGAAGCGCTCCCTAGGTGAGTCAGGTGTGTTCATGTGCAATTACTTGCGCAACCTGAGTACATGTGCTGCTAGTGCATGTGAGGGGATGAGTGATGACGTGTACTGAGGTGCGTGAAGGAGTGATGATGTATACTGAGATGTGTGAATGGGTGATGATGTATGCTGAGGTGTGTGAATGGGTGATGATGTATGCCATAGGTCGGCAATAGGCGGCCCGCGGGCTAGATGTGGCCCGCAAGCAAAAACATCTGGCCCGTGAGATTGTTTGAACTAGAGAATGAAAATAAAAATATGAAATATACTTTTAAAAAATCGGACTGCCAGTCTCAAAAATGCTCTTTATTTGGAAACTTCATTTTCCAGAACAGAAAAATGTCCTCAATCTAAATGCTTATTTGTTTTATCTGGATACGAGAGTGAATAAGAACATCAGCGAGGTGCAGCGTGAACGCTAAACATGGAAAAACAAATGAAGTCAATGGACAGTGCCTGGTGCTGAAGTTCCAAAGTAGTCCCTAAATCACAAGTTGTCATTGGACAAAAAAGCACATAGGCTTCATATTATTGTGAAAATTAAAACAGGGCTTCCTTCAAACGGCCAGACATCAAACATAGGCATTTACGTACATAAAACTGTGAAAAGTAAAACACAAGTTTCAAACATAGCCTGCGTGTTATTTAGGCCTTTATATATGACTGTGGTGGCACCAAAAATGTAAACTGATAACAATGCATTGCACTGTCAAATCGGAGCAAATCAGAGCAAAAAAGGAACAAATCCACTGAATCTGAATCCAGAGATTTTTTGCTAATGCCATTTTCGGACAGCTAACAGCAACAAGTGGAAATTATTTTTTACATTTTTTTTACCAAGCGGCATATAATTAATAGCACCCCCAATGGTCAGTCCAAAAATTTAACCTACATCAGCCCGCTTGAATGTCTCAGTGCGTCTGCGCTGTCATTTCAAGAGCGCCTATCATTTTCATTATCACCTCTTCCCCTATTAGTTCATTATATTAGCCATTGTTTCGGTTGTGGCCCGCCATGTAATGGCTTGGAAAATATCTGGCCCGAGGCCAAACTTAATTGCTGACCCCTGATGTATGCTGAGGTGTGTGAATGGGTGATGATGTATATTGATTAGTGTGAATGAGTAATGACGCGGGCAGCTCAAGTGTCATGCCAGAACTAGCTACACCATTTTGTTACAACGGCTCACTCGCTACTCCCCATACAGTATACACAAACATACATCCAGTGTGTTTTTATAGTAATATAGTAAATATACACAGTTATGTCAGCATTGCATCAATGTAATGATAAAAGCTCAGTTTAATGACTTACAGACTAACACTTAAAGGGAGGGGTTAAAGACTTTGATGGCCACAGGCAGGAATGACTTCCTGTTCCGCTCTGCTGTGCTTTTTGGAAGGATGATGTACTCCATCTGACCACCACGTCATGGAATGGATGGGAGACACTGTCCAAAGGGAAATGTAGTTTGGCCAGCAGCCTCCTGCATCCACCATGCTCCACCCCCACAATATCACTGGCCTTACAGAACAGTTTGTTAAGTCTGTTGGCGTCTGCTACCCTCAACCTGCTGCCCCAGCATTCCACATCATACAGGACACTGGCAATCACATACTCATAAAACATCTTCAGCATTGTCCAGCAGACGTTAAAGGACTTCTTCAGAAGAGGCAGCTCTGCCCTTCCTGTAAACAGTGTGTGTGTTCTTCGCCCAGTCTAGTTTAGTATCCATGTGTACTCCTAGGAACTTGTAATCCTCTTCAATGTCCACATTGACCGCCTGGATGGGAAGCGGGGTCACTGGTGCCTTGGCCTTTCATAAGTCTATAACCAGCTCCTTACACTTTTGGCGCTTTTCCACCGCATGGTATCAGCTCGACTCGACTCGCTTTATTGGCGTTTCCACCGCAATTTCATGGTACCTGGTACCTGGTAGCGGGTACTTTTTTTAGTACCACCTCGCTCTAGGTACCAAGCGACCTGAGTCAAGCTAGAAGGTGACGTCGGCAGACGGCCGGCCACTGATTGGCCAGAGAGTGTGACAAAGTCACGAGAGCGACATAAAGGATAGTTCGTCAACATGCCAGCTAAAATTAATAATAGGTCTTTGCCGTGGTCCACTTCTGAGGTGCAGACGCTTCTGTCTCTTGTGGCCGAGGATAAAATACAAAAAGAGCTGGACGGAGCCACCCGCAATGAAAAGGTGTACAAGGAGGTTGCCAAGTTGATTGAAGAGCATGGTTACTTCAGGACGTACGCGCAGTGTCGTGAAAAGCCTTCCACCTTTTTGTAAATAGTTTATATTCCACCTTTTTGTTTGAAAGTTTGCTGTGCTGCACTGATTTGTTCTTATTGTTTGTTAATAAATTATAAGTGACTTATGTGATTGTTTCATGATTTTGTAATTCATCTGCCATTACACTGGCTCTAATATATTCAGAATCAGAATCAGAATCAGAATGGGGGTTTATTCGCTATGCAAGATAAACAAACATAGAATTTACTTTGGCAGGAATGAGCAAACATAGAACATAAATGTGGCCTACTAATAAAATGAAAATGAATACCATGTAAGATACACTGCAGATATGATACATATAGACAAGGAATACAAATGTTACAAATAATACACTAATAATACAATGAAGCGAGTAGTGCAATTATACAGGTACCATGGAATGCAAATGTTACAAATAATACAAATATTATATAATATTATATAATATTCATTACAAATAATACAAATATTATATAATATTATATAATATTCATTACGGTTCAGAAAGGAACCAGCACCAAGTTCACATTTTTTAAAAGGTGTTAAGTGCATTTTCCCCGTCAAATGTTTTTATCACACTACTAGATTATTCTTAAATGTTTTAATCTTTTAGCATTTAATGCGTTGGTGTTATTTACGTCGCGTACAAAAATACGTCACGGTCCTTTCGCCGAGGAGGTACTATTTGCGGTTGAAAACCACCTGTGTTACTACCAAACCGAGTTGAGTTGAGTCGAGTCGAGCTACATTTGCGGTGGAAAAGCGCCAATAGTCGCATTGAGCTGCAGATGGTTCTGTTCACACCATGAGACTAGGGTAAGTTCCCTACCACAGTCCTTTACTCAGACTCATCACCACCGCTGATACGTTGCACCACAGCAGAGCCTTCAGCCACCAACTTGAAAAGTGGCAGAACTCTGTGTGGTAGCTGTGTGGTAGTCTGTGGTGTAGATGGTGAAGAGGAAGGGAGAGAGGACAGTCCCCTGAGGGGACCAATATCAGTAATGACGGCACTGTCCGACACGGAGTGCTGCAGGCACACATGCTGTGGTCGGCCTGACAGGCATCTGTTTTTTTTTCTCTCCATATTTTCCTCTTTTTCTAATGACATCATGTTTTATTTTCTATTATGCAGGCATACTCTCAGGATGCCAGCCTACAGGGGAACACGCCATATTCAGGTGGGCCACACAACGTTCTAGAACTGCCACCTCTCTGTTACTCTGGATCCAGGCCCAGCCCTCATATTGCCTCACCTACTCACATCCCGCTGAACAACCGGCATTGCCGACCTGTTAGCCAAGCCTCCCCCCTTAACAACAGCTCTAGAAAATCTACATTGACCACTGGCTGGCTCGGGGGTCCTGAAAAGCACGAGCAGTGGAATGGGACCCAATTTGTCTCAGCACAAAAGCCATCTTATGGTCAAAATCGTGGTCACTCATTATCAACCCTAAGTGCTCTGGATTTCCATTTTGCCAACCACAATGCTGCCATTACCTCAGCTACACTGCCTCATGTGCAGCCGCGTAAAGGTAGCCTGCCAGCTTTGTGTACAAAAGCAGAAACCAGATGCCATCAGGCCTTATCAGACTGGTACTACAACCAGGCAGAAGCAGCACACATTTTCCCTCGCCATCGAAGTATATCTCAAGATCGGTTAGCTGAGCTGGGGCTGGCGCTTGACTCTGCTTCCTCGGCTGATCAGAGAAGCTGTAGAGTTTCCCAAGAAACTCTTCTATGTCATCAGCAGGTAGCTGCCGCCTCCCATGACTCTTATTGGCTGGATGGCTGGGGTGGGGTAGAACCAGGAAGTCGTTCCTGCTCAGAGGACCTGTTAGCAGCAAATGCTGAGTATGAGAATAGATATGGTCGCTCAGTAGACACAATAGGTAAGGCTGCTGCGCTGGTCTCCCGTCATTGCAACCAAACTTCCACCTGGTTTTCACAAACTGCCCAGCCAGATACAAGAGCTTTTGAGGTGAAAAAGCAGCAAGGTTTAGGAAACCAGCATAAAAATGAAAAAACTACAGTAACATCATCGATGGTTATATCTGCCAGAGTCTCACCTGTTCACCGGCGGGAGTGCGAACAGATGGGTGAATCACAAACAAAAAGAATGGAAGGGAAAGAATCAGTAGACTACAAAAGCTGCAGCCCATTGTGCAATCCCAAAGCTGGTCATTTCTTACAACAAGACAATTATTTTGGGGAGCCCGTCTACAGCTCTCATCTCAACTGGAGCCCCTGTAACCAAACCAGTCTTTCGAACAGAAAATTAGGGTTGGTGGTTGTATCTCGTCCCCGCTCCACTCCTGCTCTGTTTTCGACTGAGTATGACAAGCTTCCACCTGAACAAGACAGGGAGGACCTCTCACAACTTGCATTCAACCAAGAGATCATCTTCAGGCAGAAGCCACTGTTGGGTTGTCGGATTCCAACCGGTACTCCGCAACATCTCCGTTATGCTGTCTGCGTGGACTCTGCTGAGACTCCTCTAGTACTGTCCTCTACTGTCTCTGGAGGCTCAAGGCCAGGGGATAGTTTACAAAAGGCCAATGGTAACCTGCTTCCTGACAACTCCCTGACTTCCATTCCTTTCATAGGTAAGTGACTCTTCTCGTTTTCGCTCTTTCCACTCTTTTGTTGGTGTTTCATTCCTGGTATTCATTCTGTCTGTTTGAATGTGTGTGTTATAAATATCACCTGCACCAGGGACTTCATTGAGTTACCCTCCCTTACCCCATTGTTTCCAAAACCCTACCCTACTATTCCTTTCACATGTAAAAGTTTCTCCCTTCAAACTCAAAAATGTAATCACTCAACTAAAATTGCATCGTATTAAAAACCAAACAACTATTTTGTGGTAAATCACACATTGAGAAAGGAAGATAGAATGTAAGGTAAAATAAATCTCTAAAATTGGGGAGTCAGGTGACTCAATGGGTTGAGGCGTTAGCCTCATGATCGGAATGTTGAGTTTGATTCCTCGTTGTGGCTATGTTATATTGTGTCCTTGGGCACTTTATCCTTGTCCCTATACTTACTGTAAGTCGCTTTGGATAAAAGCGCCTGCTAAATGAATATTTAAAATTATAAATCTATTGCGCTGTGAAGGTTTTACACTTCCCATGAAGCATGTATGATTCAAGCCTTTCTTTCCTATCCATGCATCTTACATGATCTTTTTGATCAGATTTACTTAGCCCTTTTAAGTTTGTCTTCTGAATCACATTAATTTGAATGTAAAACATCACATCACATTTTTCACAGCTGTTTCTTAAAGCAGGGGTGTCCAATCCACTGGGGCCATTGAGTGGTCATTATCAGGCTTCCGCAGAGCTTGGTTTCGTTAGAATCAGGTGTGCTAAAGCAGGGAAACATCTAAAATGGGGCGTCAGATGGCTCAACGGGTTAAGGCGTTGGCCTCATGATCGTAAGGTTGTGAGATTGAGCCCCAGCTGTGGCTATATGACGTTGTGTCCTTGGGCAAGGCACTTCACTCTACTTGCCTCAGGGAGAATGTCCCTGTACTTACTGTAAATTGCTTTGGATAAATGAATAAATGCTAAATCAATAAATGTAAATGTAAAATGCTCAGGAGAGTGGCCCTTGAGGACCGGGATTATACAATGCTGCCTTAAAGCAATGTCACAAAGAGCTTTACCATGACCACAGATGAGCACCAATAACCAAACTAATCCGTCACTGAGATTGGCATTATAAGGGGTCATTCATTGAATGTGAAACAAGTTTATTTGCCACAGAAAGACAAACAACTTGACAATCAGACTTATGCAGCCACTCAAGTGTAGAGTCATTTGAAAACCAAATAAATGGATGCAGCACCCAGACTTGAGAAGTACTGTAAAAGTGGCAGTTCTAGACATTAGCCTTTGTTGCCAAAAGTATGTAGAAAGCTGCTACCTATACAGACATCTTCTTGTTGATCATCTAATCTAATCATCTAATTCCAAAATCATGGACGAAAAAGGACTTACAGTCAGGTCCATAAATAGTTGGACATTGACACAATTTTCATCATTTTGGCTCTGTATACCACTATAATGGATTTGAAATAAAACAATCAAGATGTGCTTTAAGTGCAGACGTTCAGGTTTAATTTCAGGGTATTTACATCCAAATCAGGTGAACGGTGTAGGAATTTCAACACATTTTATATGTGCCACCCCCCTATTTAAGAGACCAAAAGTAATTGGACAATTAGCTGCTCAGCTCTTCCATGGCCAGGTGTATGTTTTTCCCTCATAAAGGGAGTTCGTTATTTCATTGACAAGGAGCAGATAAAAGGTCTAGAGTTAATTTCAAGTGTGGTATTTGTGTTTGGAATCTGTTGCTGTCAACTCTCAATATGAAGTCCAAAGAGCTGTCACCATCAGTGAAGCAAGCCATCGTTAGGCTGAAAAATCAAAACAAACCTATCAGAGAGATAGCAAAAACATTAGGTGTGACCAAATCAACTGTTTGGTACATTCTTAAAAAGAAAGAACGCACTGGTGGGATCCGTAACTCCAAAAGACCCGGAAGACCACGGAAAACAACTGTGGTGGATGACAGAAGAATTATTTCCCTGGTGAAGAAGAAGCCCTACACAACAGTTGGCCAGATCAAGAACACTCTCCAGGAGGTAGGCGTATCTGTGTCAAAGTCAACAATTAAGAGAAGACTTCACCAGAGTAAATACAGAGGGTTCACCACAAGATGTAAACCATGGTGAGTCTCAAAAACAGGAAGACCAGATTAGAGTTTGCCAAAAAACATCTAAAAGAGCCTGTACAGTTCTGGAACAACATCCTATGTACAGATGAGACCAAGATCAACTTGTACCAGAATGATGGGAAGACAAGAGTATGGAGAAGGGAAGGAACTGCTCATGATCCAAAGCATACCACCTCGTCAGTGAAGCATGGTGGAGGTAGTCGGCATGTATGGCTACCAATGGAACTGGTTCCCTTGTATTTATCGATGATGTGACTGCTGACAAAAGCAGTAGGATGAATTCTGAAGTGTTTCGGGCAATATTATCTGCTCAGATTTAGCCAAATGCTTCAAAACTCATAGGACGGCGCTTCATAGTGCAGATGGACAATGACCCGAAGCATACTGCGAAAGCAACCAAAGAGTTTCTTAAGGCAAAGAAGTGGAATGTTCTGCAATAGCCAAGTCAATCACCTGACCTAAATCCAATTGAGCATGCATTTCACTTGCTAAAGACAAAACTGAAGGTAAAATGCCCCAAGAACAAGCAGGAACTGAAGACAGTTGCAGTAGAGGCCTTGTAGAGCATCACCAGGGATGAAACCCAGCGTCTGGTGATGTCTATGGGTTCGAGACTTCAGGCTGTCATTGACTGCAAAGTATTTGCAACCAGGTATTAAAAGTGACAATTAGATTTATGATTATGTTACTTTGTCCAATTATTTTTGGTCCCTTTGGTCCCGTTCACCTGATTTGGATATAAATACCCTGAAATTAAAGCTGAAAGTCTGCACTTAAAGCACATTTTTATTGTTTCATTTCAAACCCATTGTGGTGGTATGCAGAGACAAAATGATGAAAATTGTGTCAATGTCCAAATATTCATGGACCTGACTGTACTCCTTTCCTCGGGACACAGTCCAATAGAAGCTGAAATATTGATGTGGTATTTGTTTCCCAATTTGTTTCCCTTTAAATGTCTTCTCTCTGTCTACTTTGATCCCATTCTCGCTCAAAATAGGAAAGTTTCCAAAATGTTATAGAATCCTACTATGTTATGTAAGGAATAATGCCTGACAAGGTGTACAATATCACCTGATAATGGACGACGCAGAGGCGTTAACCCTCCAATGCGCAGCAGTGGTGATATTGTACACCTCGAAAAGGCATTATCCCGCTCATACCATTATATTATTATTCTTTTCAACGCTAGCCAACTGTTAAATTCAGTCCGCTCAGGTCATAGAACCAACACCAGTTTTCCTTTAGCTGAGCTAGCCCGAAAGCTAGCGTTATAGCACAAATCAAATGCAATAACATTGTGTACGTTTGACAAACAGAAAATATCATTTTACAGTATGTTTGAAAAAGATACTATCTAGTGTGCCAGCTATGTCATTGCTCCCAAGTCAATAACAAGATTTTCACAAACAAAGTAAATATGGTCTTGATTGTATCGAATTGACCATCTCCAAATTGTATTTATAATTTGATGCTTAGTTTAACATCAAGACTAGCTAGTTAACTAGTGAGGTGTACTGTATAGCAAATGAGATTATACTGATGCAGAAAATTCAGAAAAGTAATTTAGATTAATTATCCCATTGTAATTACATGTTAGCTTGATAAAGTTATCAACTTGTTAAAGTTAAAGTTATCAATTGTAAACATAGGCTGTGATTGTGTCCTGTTATGGTTACTCATTTCAGACACTTTGTAGAGGCAGCAGGCAGACAGTTTTGCTGGAACGACTTCATTGCTGTCCGTATATCACCTGTTAATGGACACCCCTGCAGATATTCAGAATCGAGTATTCACCCAGACTATGCTATAAGGCATGTTAACCCACAGTCTTACATCAGAATAAGTTTGTCATGCTCCCTACAGAGAGGGTTTTCTGTTGGGAATTCGGTAGTGAGTGGAAGTCCATTACAGATAGACAATGTTAATGCTTCATCATCACTAACTTTAAGATGGTAAACTCGTTTAATGGTCGTTTTGACTGGTCAAAAGTTTTTTAAATCTGATCAAATCAAAATGGCTAGTAAAATACTAGGAATAGTTAAACAAAAAGTTGTCCCAATTTTTTTTCAG
This sequence comes from Neosalanx taihuensis, assembly GCA_030340665.1. NCBI lineage: Eukaryota > Metazoa > Chordata > Actinopteri > Osmeriformes > Salangidae > Neosalanx > Neosalanx taihuensis. The sequence continues at coordinate 7,510,899 of CM059303.1, read as the reverse complement.
TATCACCTAGCAAGGTTTTCTAAATTTAATTTCAGATTTAAAATCTGTCTGACCCATTACCTCCCTCTATGCTTGACTTTCTAATCCCTAACATGTGATCTGTATCTTTGATCAGGCAGTATCAAGGGACGCCGTTCGTCCTACTTGCTGGCCATCACAACTGAACGATCCAAGTCATGTGACGAGGGTCTCAATAGCTTCAGGGAAGAAGAGCGTGTCTTCTTGTGAGTTTAATTTAGGATCTCACTCTTGAGGTTTAGAAAAACAGATATAAAGTTATTGGAAAACAATTACAAACAATGTTTCTTCTACCAAACATGAATATGCACAGAATGTACATTTTATAAAGTAAAATAAATAAATGGCACTTTCTTTTTCAGACGACTACCAAAAAGGGTCAAGAGCTTTTTCACTGATGGGGTAAATTGTACACATATGCTGTTGAATTTGTTCTTTCTTTCTCCATTATTGACTGGCTGGACTAAGTGGCTACATTAACTAATTAGTTATCTGTGTTTCAGTCTCTAGATAGTTTGCGAGTTGCAGAGGAGGTTCGGTCCAAACGCCATTCCACCTCTGATTTGGGCACTCTTACTTTCAGTAATGTTCGCAAGGAGGGCTGGCTGTACTACAAACAGATCCTTACCGAAAAGGGAAAGGTATAACACTCAGTCAGAAGCATACCCAAACTTACACACATCCTTTTGCGGCATTGATACTGTACATGATAAACACAAGTTTGAAGTACACGTATGAATTTGGCACTCTTTGATCCAATGTAAAAAAGTGTATAAAGTGAGTGTAGTAATCAAGAAATCAGGATGCACAGTTCTAACAGTACTGCAGTAGTTTATACAAAGAACAGTCTGTGTTTCAAGCCTCATTACAACAACAAAGTCCTCACAACATTGGGATGTTGTGAAGATGTAGGTCAGTATTTTTGACCTAAACCTGGCAAAAAACTCAGCAGGGGAGTGAAGTGGGAGAGCATCAGCAGACTTGAGACCAGGCAGGGAGCTGCTCTCTGGAATAACTGCAGTGCTTATATGAGATAGGTTGGTAGGCCTGGTAGTAAAGCGATGCATGCAGAATTAAGGCCAGTGAGCACTGTGGTTGAGGAGCTAGGTTGAGAATTCACCCACGAAGAGAAATCAGGCAAACAGGATTTCTCTAACCTGGGGCTGAAAGGTGTGGAGAAGTGGAACACTGAAAGGTTACATGTACACAAACATGTTTTGTAAAGTAGTCTTTATTGGTTACGTTTAATTAAGTTAAGTTAAAAGGTAGAAGTCTTACCACCTCATGGTGGTTTTGGGGGTTTGGTATATGTGACACCATAATGCAAATATGTAAACGTGTAGACATAAATAATTTTCTGTGTGATATGTTATGATGCATATCACACAGATATGTATTAAAGACACGAGGTAAGACTGAAACCTACAGAATGGCTGTACAGGCAGGGTGAAGGAATCATACAGGCATTGTGGAGAAACCATTCAGGCAGGGTGAAGAAACCATACAGGCAGGGTGGAGGAACCGTACAGGCAGGGTGGAGGAACCATAAAAGCATCACGGAGGAACCATACCTGCAATATTTGGGGACTAGCATGTTGTTATGATCAGTGACCGATGCCCTTATGTAAAGTTCTCTCTTGGAAGTTGCTTTGGATAAATGCGTCTGCTAAATGAATCAGACTCGTGGTTTCAAAGTTGTCTGAAGTTTTAAATGCTAACATAACCAAATACAGTCACAAACACAAACAATTCTCAATAGTCATTGGTTCACTCAAAACAGGCACATCTCAAATCAGGTTCTGTGATTTGAGTTATTTTCTGTAGAACTACAGTAACTTGACCCTTGCATTCAAGTTATAAGAACCTCCTAAATCTACAGGTGGCCTCTGACCATACTGGCCAGATGTCCCTTTAGGAGGGGACACTATTCAGAAGGTAATTAACACTTCTGCCACAAGCAAATGTTCAAATCACTCAGAGACACTCCAGAATAACTAAGATTGTGTTCTGCTGTTTACATAAATCTAAGGTCATCTGAAGTTCCCTTTGTGGTTAGTTCCTATGTTGTAGACAACCAAGAATACACTTAATGTGTTATACAGAATAACTTGACACCTTCAATGGTGTTTTTGCTCGTTATGATAAGATGTTCCAAATTCAGCTCACCTTCAGGTGTGGATATATACTCCACAATACAGTTAGCGTGATCCAGGTGGTCATGTTGCCTGCTTTTACTGAAAATGAAAATGCTTTGGTTTATATTGTGTTTGAAATATTAACTTTGAAGAAATGTTCAGCTGGTAAACATTTTGAAAAGAAAATCCTGAATTGCTTCACTAAGATCCTCATACATGATTACAATACATTTAAATGTTCTTTCCCATAGGCCCACATGGAACACAGACAAGAGCACTAGTTGAACAATTACAAGGATCAAACTAATGCAATGAATCTCCTATGTTTATTGTGAGAAAAACTAATACCTCTCACACATACTGGGAAATGACCTATTAAAATAAACAGTGTGAAGTGTCACATCATTTGTAAAAATTGATTAGCACATGGTGTGTTAAGGATTCATATGAATAGCAATTTTACCAAGATTAAGTCTCAGTGTATGTGTTGTCATAATAATCAATAACTAGACAGGGTAACATTTCTGGAGAAATTGTGGGGTGTGCTTGCCTCACAGATGCATGTGTTTTTTTAATGTAAATTGTACAACTGATATTTCTGTATATTGTTTTATACCAAAAACTTTCGTATTATGTATAATTATAACTAATGTATGCATTTGTTGCAGGTCATTTACAACTCTAAATACAAAGAGTGAACAGTAGAATGAAAGTTTTCTTCTCATTTCCCCTGCAAGAAGTCACGGTGATCAGCTGTAGCAGCCTCATAGTTGAAAATTTGAATCAAAATGAGTAAGTTAACCAGTGTAAAAATGGTCCTAACTTCTGTGACTAAGTTGTCTCCGTTTATTGATATTCACGGCAAAATTAGCAAATCTGCGTTGAATTTGTGTCTAAATGGGTTAACTGTACTGAACTGCTAGCTAGGTTGTCGAAAAGTCGGAGCAAAGTTACAAATTAGCAGTTTCATCAATGAAATAAGCAAATTTTCAGATACTACACTTTCCAACTAATATTTATTTAGATGCTGATTTACATATAGCGTTGGGCTGATATATGAATAGTAAAACTTAGTTCATTGTGGCTATGCACTGCTACGATCAGCTTGTCATCCATCTTGCCTCTAGGTTCCACTGATCGGGTTATGTCACAGTGCATAATACGTCACAACCAAAGACAGAGTCCCTGACTGTTTAAACCCCTGCGAATATCTGCCAAAGTAAAAAAAAAAAAGATTCACGCCACAGATTTGCAGCTTCGCACTGATTCACAGACTTGCACCGCAGAAACGCTAGCCACATTGACTTACCATGTAAATCAGACGCCTATTGTGTTCCAATGTGTTGTTTCTAAGGTGTGGTGACATAGTGACATTACGCTAGCAGTGAATTCACAGATGCATAAAAACGTATATTTTTTTTCAGAAAAACGTTAACAGCTCTGAACCATGAAACCGAATATAAATTAAAATACAAGCAACTCAATCGAAAGCAAGACGAACATTTTGACACCAGCATTGTCTATGTAGTCCATTGAGGAAGTCTTAAGCTAGGTTTATGCTCCCGCATCAAACCTTACGCGTGGGGCATGGCGCGGTTGTTGAGCATTTGAAGTTCTGCGTTGAGGGTCCGCGTTACTCTGCAATTCACCGCCATGCCACCAGGGGGGTGTGGTTGTGTGGTTTCAAGGGTTATAGCCGAATCCTTGCTCATTATTGAAGAGCAAATGCTTATATTGCAAATGATGTGGAAGCGCAGGCGACAGAGAAGACGTTTGCAGAGTTTCTGTACGATCACTAAACCGGTCGAGGCTGGAAACGGGTGAATTTGCAACACTGGTTCACCCACTGAGGGACCTGGATGAACAAATGCACTTTCGATACTTTTGAATGTCAGCGGGCCGATTTGACAAGCTTCTTCACCATATACAGCCTGGCGAATGGAGAAAAGTGGTGGTCGATGATTCGAACTTCACGATGGTGTCCCGAGGCACACTCAATGAGTGATAATCAACTGTGAACTATGCATTGTGTGTAAACTGTGTTGTGCTGTGTGTGTTGAAAATAAATATCAAAACAACTGTTTGAACAAACTTGTGTGTTTTATTCTTATGTATTATGTAATACAAAAAGTATAATAAAAAAATCACAGCACTAAAACAATACAACAACAATATGCATTGTAGTATGTATAAATGTAATATAAAAAGTCAAATGTAAAAAATCCCGGCAAAAAGTGCACTCAAACCATACAACACACGTATCTCAACTATTTACAAAACTACGTCACGTTCTGAGCGGACCAATCACAGCGCTTGCGACGCAGACAACGCGATGCGTGGTTAGGCTTTTTTGGAGGTGCGCGGAGGGGAGCAATGCGGGCGACGCGCCGCGGGAGCATAACCAGGGCTTTAGGGGTGCAAAAATAATTACATTACATTTACATTTATTCATTCAGCAGATGTTTTTTATCCAAAGCGACTTCCAAGAAAGAGCTTAACAAAAGAGCATCGGTCACTGATCAGAGCAACGTCCCCAAACATAGCGGGTTTAATTATGAAACATACATTGTGAGAAACCAACTAGTGCCAAAGGGAAGAGCCATAAAGACCATTCAGCCAAACAAGTTACAATTATAAGGCAAGCATCTCTGACGGGCAATAGTGTAGGCAGCAAACAATAAAGCAAACAACCACAACGCACCTGACTGCGAGTACCAAATACTCTATACAGGTTAGGCCGTCAAACAGGCAACAGGTCCCTCAGTAGTAATACTTATGACCCTAGGGGAAAGATTATTAGATCCAGCAGTTAGTTAGTACTGTTGAACTCCCTGAACAAGTCCCTGAACAAGTGCGTCTTGAGCCTTTTCTTGAAGGTGAGGAGAAAATCAGTGTTTCTGATGGAGGTGGGGAGTTGATTCCACCATTGGGGAGTCAGACAGGGGAAGAGCTTGTGTCGGGACCTGGCGCTCTTGAGGGGCGGGACCATTAGACGGTTGTCAGAGGAGGACCGTAGATGGCGGGCAGGGGTGTAAGGTCGGAGGACTTGATATAATTTGGAGCAGTCCCGTTCACTGCTCGGAAGGTCTTGAATCTGATACGGGCCATGATGGGAAGCCAGTGGAAGGCGATGAGGAGCGACATGACAGTGACAGTGTCTGGATTGAAAACCAGGCAGGCTTCTGCATTTTAGATTTGGATACTAATAATATAATTACATGATTACAATATTTATAGGTTAAAGCAATGATTCCTCCAACGAAACAGTTGGTGTTATACTCAACTGTATAAGCAGTCCATGTAATGCTAAAGATATTCCCCTGAATTTACTATTGTTCTCTGCTCATCCTTCACAGAAAGTGGGTGGAGGCATGCGTCCATGGAAACGTGTCTTCTCTGTGCTACGCTCCCATTCACTGTTCCTCTACAAAGACAAACAAGAGGCGGTCCTTCACGGGACAGGTCCCAGCCACACAGAAGATGAACATCCACCTATCAGTATTCAGGGATGTTTGATTGACATTGCTTATAGTGAAACTAAGCGTAAACACACACTGAGACTGACAACTCAGGACTTCTGTGAGTACCTGCTACAAGCAGAGGACCGAGATGACATGCTGGGCTGGATAAGAGTCATCCGTGAAAACAGCAAGACAGAAAATGAAGTTAGTGTGTCCAAATATAACACTTTTGTCTATATTACAAAAAATGTGATAATGGTAGACTGTTTATGTCCATGGTGATAAATTGACCTGTGAGTTTGTAATACTTTCTTGAAATAGATTTTTTGTATTTAATTTTGATTTTCTTTTTTAGGAACTGGGTTTCTCCAGACAAGCTCTCATCAACAAGAAACTCAATGATTACAGGAAACAAAGGTTACTTTATCTTCACTATAGAACTAGACTGTCTTTGTCCTAATATTTTAGTGTGATGAGAAAAAAAGCATATGCATTGGAGCCATTTGTCCAATCATAAAGACACTCATGACCTGATACTGACCTTATTCAACAAAGTAGAATCTATTTCTGGGATATTTCTGATTCTGATTCTGATTATACACAGTTCAACAGGCAATAAGTCAGATAGCTCTCCCAAGACCCATCGCAGGATGCCACCTTTTCTCCTGACCAAGATAGACAACACATCTTCGCATCGTTCTTCCAAAACTGGTGAGTAACTTCATTAAGGTTATTTTATAGTATAGAAAACAATAGAAATAGAACAGAATAACAAACAATCCTGTCTGGATACTTTGATATGTCTATCCTCAGATGAAATTAAGACACCTTGGGGGATTAACATCATGAAGAAGACAAAAAAGACAGGGAATCCCAAGGTGTTTGGAGTGCGACTGGAGGACTGTCAACCTGCTCACAACAACATGGTAGGTTGTGTCACTGTGAAACAAAGAAACAGTAAACCCAAATTCTGGGTAGTACTCAGTGTAGGCCTACTAATTTAATTTTCATGACATGTATTCATTTAGCAGACACTTTTATCCAAAGCGACTTTCAAGAGAGAGCTTCACAAAAGTGCATAGGTCACTGATCATAACAAAGAGATAGCCCCCAAACGTAGCCAAAACGTGAAGCAAACATTTTCAGCCGCAGCCTTCACTCTGACTCTCACTCTCTCCATCCCTTTTCCCCTTTATCAATAAATCATCTTGTGTTCGTGACGCGCACTTGGTTCTCGTGTCTTGTACCTGACAGTTGGATTAACGCTATTTACTTTTCTGGTTATTTTGTCCAATACTTGGTGTCAATTGAGCAGGTAAAAAGCAGCAGGTGGCAGTAATTAAGGGCCCAGAGCAGGAGGGCTTCCTGATTAGTTAGAGCAGGGGTGTCAATCGCGGGCCAAGAGGGTGCAAGTTTTCGCGTCAAGCTGATTTCACTAACGCGTTTCTCCACTTAGTGAAATCAAACGCGTTATTGATATCAGCTGGTGTAGGGGCTTGGTTGACGCGAAAACCTGCACCCTCTTGGCCCGCGATGGCACGAGTTTGACACCCCTGAGTTAGAGGGAGAGTGTGAGGGGGTGTGGCACCCAGGCAGTGTGTGGAGGAATACTACCCAATTAGTCTTGCAGGGAGCAGGCTCATGACACCAACATTAAAGATGTTCAGAAACAGTTTAATAACGTGGGTCAAAAAATACTTTGGAAACCAAAAAAAAGTCCAGCAACTGGAGGAGGACCTGCCAGAAAGCTCAAAAAGACTAATGAGCTCATCATTGAGATTTATGGCAACAAGTCACCCATGTTTTGGGGGATTTTTGGAGCCCAAGAGAGCGGAGTTTAAGGTGTACTGTACGAGGACTGTCAGACAGTAACACCAGAGGTACAGTAACATGACTTCACTGTATTCTAAAATAGCAGTTGTGCTATTCTTTGTAACATAGCCTAAGGAATGTCAGTGTTATGTTACCCTCAGTTAGCTAATTTGCGGTTTGGAATGAATTTGTGTTGTGTATTGCTCAACAGTAGCTACTTTAGTTAAGTCGATTGATTGTACTGTATAGGTTAGCTATACATAGCTAGCTCTACAGTATTTCTTGGTGAACAACTCTCTGATTTGGTTTGTTTTGTGGAAGCGTAAATTGTCCCAAACGATCACATACATGTGATGTGCGGGGCCAGATGGTGTTGTTGGCGGTCCTGGAGAATGTCTTTAAGCTCCTCTAGGAAGGTAAGGAGACGTTGGGTGTTGTAAGACCCAAGGACAGCATGCCGGTGGACAAGCCACTCCAAACCCATGGCCGCACAATGCCATGTCCCACCTCGGTTGTGGTAAGTATTTCTCCAGGTGCATATTGTTCTCCAGGCACAGAAAGCTCCCCCAAACTGAACACCCACTCAGGCAGACTGACCCTCTTAAATGCCTCCAGTCAATCAGGCAGTCATCAGTCTTCATTCCCTCCACCTGTGTTGAAGAGGCTGTGGAGAGGTGTGCCTTTGCCAGACTCCACCACCAGATGGAGTCATCCCTGACCAAGAGTGGAGCCATCTCCGTGTGATGTAGCGACCCTCCAGGACACAGCCTCTCATGACCTCACAATACTTACTTGCACATACTCGTAAAGTAAGTCAGTGGCTGTGTCCGAAACCACTCCCTAACCCCTATATAGGGCACTATATAGGGATCACGCCATTTTGTAGTGGTGTCCGAAACGTTAGGGATCACCAGGTGATCACTATATAGTGCCCTGAATGTAGCCCACAATTCACCGTGAAAAGTAGTGAACATCTGATGGTCACTACATGAAGCAAGATAACCCATCATGCATTGCCAGAAGTTCTCCGGGCACAGAAAGAAAACCAATTGGCTCCAGCTGGGAGTCATCAGGTGGTGTCGTTTGACAGAGGATAGTTTGTTGAATTCATTAAATATATATATATTTTATAAATATATTTATATTTTTTAATGGTTAAATAGAAAACTAAATACGAAAACTAAACATACAGGACAGTAATCAAAATACTCAAATTTAATAAAAATGCAGTAGTAAATGGACAAGTATAATGTGAGACGACGTTAATGTGGTACATTTTAATTGTGCGACAGCGATGACGTAATTACAGGCGCCAAGAGAAGTGTCCGAACGTTTTTTCTGTTAAGCTCACTATATAGTCCACTACATTTATTTCCCTATATAGGGAGTAGGGAATGAGTGAGTGATTTCGGACACAGCGTTTGTGTCGCGCAGAGTTGCGCTCAAAGGGAACCCTATAGACCTGTTTCATCCGCATCTTTTGGCGCAGGAGAACTCGGTCTATTGTGGCCAAGCTGACATCATCAATGCTCTCAAAGTTGACATTATCGGCTATCACTTTGTCTCTGATCTCCCGGAGTCTGATGAGGTTGTTCTCACGAACCATAACCACAATGAGGGTTTCTTGTGCCGCTGTAAATATGGTAACCCTCTCACCTCTATGTGCCATTCTTTCAACTCTAAAGAAAGAAACATGTGTTGTCAATTCACATACTTTACAATACAGTAACAACTGATTTGAAACCAATAGACTACTTTCAAAGGCTTGTAAAATTTTATTGTGACAAAGAAAGCAACAGAGTACAATACCTGTTGTGTTGTCTGAATGCCCTGATAATGGTGGCATTATCACTGTGAACCTACTCAGGTTTGGACGGACTCGTAGTCCTGCTTCAGCCATTGTCATGCCATGGACAATGACATGGTCAATGACATGGTAAAAACTGTTGCTCGCATCTCGTCCGTAATGATGGTGTGAGGTTGTCTTGCTCTCCCTCCTGGAGCTTCTCCTCTCCCTTGTTGGCCTGTTCCTCTTCCTCCTCTGATTTGAACTCCTCTTCCTCGTTGGCCTGCTCCTCTTCTTCCATGGCCAGCTCTTCTCCCTCCTCTGACTCGAAATCCTCTTCACCTAACTCATCCATTGTGCTTGTTTGGAATCTTCAGCAAACTGTTCACTCTGAACTTGCTTTTATACATGTGGTCACAACATTAGCAACAAATGTCTTCGATTTTGAGTCGTTGTGTGTAATGAATGACGCCAGGTGTGTTCTTTGTGTTCAAATATTGCTGACTGTGGCAAGCATTTTGCATCACATGAGCTTTCATTTGAGAATATGAGCAGAGTTCTTTTGCAACTTGTGTTTTAGCCCAAAAAAATGTGTTAAGATTTATGAGAAGGATTGCGTTTTGTGAATTGTGTCTTCATGTGAAATGTGTTTATGATATTGGAAAATGATGGCTAGATTTAGTAAATGTGTTTAGACAACTAGTCATTTGGTTGAGAATATTGGCTTTTGTGTTTTAGAATTAGAGAAAAACTGTAAGAGTTATTCAGATAACTATAGCATAAAGAACATGCTAACAAGTTTACCAAACCATCAGTTTCACTCACGCGGTTTAGTGTGAACATAACATGTGGTTAACAATGATATCAGCTACTTCAAACTCGTGCCATCTACACCAACTGATTTCAATAACGAGTTTGATTCCACTAAGTGGAGAAACTCATTAGTGAAATTAGCTGGTGTAGTGGCTTGGTTAACACGAAAACCTGCACCCTCTTGGCCCGCGATGGCATGAGTTTGAGACCCCTGCTCTACATTAAATTAAGCTTCACTTCACCGAAGCTAAGCCCCAGAGAAATGTAGCAAGCTAAGCTACAGCAACACGGCAAAAGTAGTTTAACTACATCAAAGCTTTTTTTTTTTTATTGGAACAACTTCATTCCAAGGCAAAGCTATTTCAGTGATCAATAAAACTGTCAATCAGACAAATAAGCAGGCAAAAATGTTACATTCAATTGTTTATTAAACAATACGCTGTGCTCTCACTGCTCTAAAACCAGAACACAAAACTTGCGTTAGCATGGGTATGCTCAATAACTTGGGCACATTTGCAGGACGAACTGCAAGCACAGTAGTAAAAGAATAAAGACCTGCTCAAAACTGACTTTGGACAACTTCCTCGGGATCAGTTCCATCAAGCAAACTTGTCTGTATTCCCCTGCATCAGAGACGTTGTAGCCCAAGGATAAGTCCGTGATGTCACCGTCATATGGAAGTGTGTTATAAGAGTAGCGTTTCAGAGGTGCTGTGTGTGTCTGTGTGCGCATGCGTGCAGGTGTGAGTGAGCGAGCGGGAGTGAGGGTACGAGTTGGAGCGGGTGCTCGAAACGTTGTGCACGTTGTGAAAAGAAGGTGATTGAAAACTAGAAAAAAATTCCTAAAGAAATTTTGAGTGTGCGTGACTCTGGCCCGGGACTCTCCCCCATACATCACTGACACTGTCAACAGGTGTTCATATGCTGATGCACTAGTAGTAGCGTAAACACTAATTTCAGCAGGATTAAAGACAGCTCCACTTGAGCACACTGCCACAGTTTAAGTTTAAGTAGTAAGCAAGCAGTAAACAATTGGTCACTCTGTGTCAGGTAGCACTTTACATTACAGTTCAGTAGCATAGTAATAGTTTGGTTCTAATTTGATAATAGTGATAAATGCTTTCAAAAACTTAGAGTGTAAAATGACCCAAGTACATCCAATGCCAGAATTAGGCCATCAATGGCTATGACTTTGGTATTAGAAATACACCTTTTATCAAAATGATACCGCATTATAAATATCAGATAACATTATAAAGTTATGCAGCTGTGTTAAATGTCAAATCAATCCACATGCAATCAAACATGTAACAAATCAGGATTCAGCAATAAGCTAGCATCAAAATTCACAAAAAGCACTAGGTCACACAGTTCTGATATCACACTAACTAAAACAGTGCTTTTTATCCAACATTAATTGAGAAAAACACACACGCACATACACATACACACACACACATACACATATATATATATATATATATATATATATATATATATATATATATATAGAGAGAGAGAGAGAGAGAGAGAGATAGATAGATACATATATGTGCATACACACAGGCAGTCTGTACATTAATGACTTAATGATGAACTGTCAATCAAACCATTCAGTGCAATGATTCACTTAGTAGCAGACACACAGGTTCAATCATCTATAAACTACAGGACTACAGGACTCCCCATAAAACACTAGCCAATAGTTTGCAAGGTCAACCAGTATCCAGACGATTATGAATGTTTTACAGCAAGCCCCCCCCAACAATTTAAATTGCAATTCCTAAAAGACCTGTATTTAATCCCCACTGTTTCTCTATGGAACTGCCGATCCCAACAACCCACACACCTCCGCAATGCCTGGTTCGATTCATCTGGACCCCACCACATTAACTCTGGCCTCAAACCCCTCTAAAATCGCCCCCCCGAGCCCCCCGCAACGTCACAATCTCCGCTTGAAAGTGCAAGTAAATCAATCGCGATTGTCAAACCTCTCCCCCAAATAGGCTCATAGCTCATAAACCCGACCTCCCACACACCTCCCCAATATCTTGTTAGATTCCTATGGACCCCACCACATGAACCCTGCCCTCAAACCCCCTCGCACGAGCCCCCCCGCCCCCCGCGAACGCCAATCGCTCCCCCCCCCCTCCGAAAACGACCCTAAACGGTCAAAATGCACACAAATAACCCCCCCACTAGTGAAGAAATGTGCTCTTGGGAGCAATTCTAAAAAGTGTTCGTTTTCTTTCTTTTTAGTTACAGCCCCGCCATTCTTAACATGAGGCTGTTCAAGGGTGCTGCGGCCGAATCTTCGCATGTCAAGCTAAAACAATAAATCTGACAGATAAAGTAAAGCAAGTGTGAGCTAGAGGACAATATTTCCTACGTTTCTATGTATAAATTGTGTCTGTAGTGGTGCATTTGAGGCCATGGTAGTCGAATATGTTTTATTTTTTCACTGATTTTTCTCTCTCCTCTACACTCTAGCGATGACATCATCCACTCTAGTTTTCAAACATTCTCTCCATTAACACCCATTCATTTTTTTGGTGTGGTTTTTGGCAATTTTTGGCAAAATTGGTCGCCAAAAGTCTTAGAAAAATCATAGCACACGTCGGGGCCAGGCCGCACGTTTTGATATAACTTTTGTGTATATGCGTCAAAAACTCTGGTAGGTGTTTTGAGCCAAAAGAATAAGAATAAGTAAGAATAAGTATAATAAACGCTAGTAATAACATATTGTGCGCCTTGCAGCACGCACACAATAAACGCTAGTAATAACATAGTGTGCGCCTTGCAGCACGCACACAATAAAAGCCGCATCGTACTGCCCAACACGGAGCCCCGTGTTTCTTGTGTTACTACTAAGTAAGGAAGTAAAAGAGGTTAACCCCGAAGTGGAGAAACTGCACTTCGGCCCAGGAGACGGCTTCTCCCCTGTGCTGCTCGACTACGGTCCTGCAGCCGGACAGGAATCGGTTAACAAGTGCTTCTGTGGGCCGCTGCGCTGAGCTTCAGAGATGTTTGTAAAAATGTAGCTTGTGTGGACGCTACTGCACTACTTGGTTAATAAAAGAGCTACTACTGAAAAGCTATTTGATTCAGAAAACAGCAACCCTACCACCATGCTACTGAGAAATGTAGTTAAACTAGTAACGCCGCTACCTGTAGCGACGCTACTGCCCAACACTGAATTATATAATCATGTGTTAATAATTTCACACAAAAGTCGCTCCAGGTAATAAATCGCACCCCCGGCCAAACTATGAAAAAAAAACTTGATTTATAATCCGAAAATTATGGTAATTGAATAGCTGCTTTATGTGTGTACAGTAATCCCTCGCTATATCACGGTTCACTTTTCACGGTTTCGCTACTTCATGTTTTTTTTTTATCATGCATTGTGTTCTGCATTCTGATTGGCTGAACAGTCTCTCCGCTTCTTCTCTACCTGTGCGTCAATAACGTTGCGGTTTACTGTAATAATGTATGCACTGTACACGTGTAAAACAGCTAGCCAAATAAAATACACGTGAATGTCTCTTGTACAAGCAAATTCTCTTAACCAATAATGTCGACAAAACGTTCTGCACCGACAAAGGCACCTGCTGTCGGACCCAAAAGGCAGAGGAAGACGTTAACAGTCGCAGAAAAAGTTAAACTTATAGACATGCTGAAGAAGGGTAAAAGCTGTGCGGCTGTAGGTTGGCATTACGAAATGCTTGAATCTTTAATTTAAATTTTTAATTGTACAGTATAATAATTGTAAAAAAAATAAAGGTTTCTACTTAACGGATTTCACTTATCACGGGTGCTTTTTGGAACGTAACCCCCGTGAAAAACGAGGGATTACTGTATTGCCATATTAACCCATCCCTTACTGCAAGGGTTAGCAAGGAGCAGAGGTGGCTAACTTTTCTACCTCAAATTAAGTCAGTCTTACTATTTATGCAACAGACAGGCTTAATTAGACTATGGCGTGTTCAGGGCAGGGTGCTACGATAATTCACGTACACACACTTGTTGGTAATCTGTGATTTATTAAGGGCACTTTGCTTTAGAGGTGTGCGTACGCACGGTTTTATAAAGCAGAGTTTTTGGGTGCGTACACCATTTTACGCTTTTGGGCGCACGTACACTTTTAGTAAGAATCCTATGCACTGTTTTATAAACGAGGCCCCTGGTGTTTACCAACTTCAACCATTCAGTGTCCATTCAGACCATTTCATTGGTTTTAGACAGCAAAGAAGAAGAAAAAAAATTAGATTGTTGAATCAGTCCCATTATCTGGTGATCATGTATAGATCTGATTATCTATAATTATAATTCATGGAGAATAAGCATTAGTTGAGCACTACTTCTTATAAAACTTGGAACCATACAACCACTACTTATTACTGTTACTATTTATAAAGGGTGTGGAATTAGGCCTGACACCATTTGATTAATATTAGAATATGTAAGATCTTTTGACAAACATTGAAAAAGTAAAGGCTGGTGTACGCTTGAGATTTTATGAACAAAGAAATATGAATAGAATCATCATTTTTTTTCAGAAACAGACACAGCACCACAACACTTTTGGAACTATTTTCATAAATCAGGGTCTTGAGTCTTGCCTTAATGAGCATTGGATAGGCCTCCACTGTCACATCTAAGGCAGCATCAGGAAACCTTGTGGCAAGCTGTGTGAACAACTCTCCATGTAGATATGTTGTCCTGAGAAGATGCATACAGATGAGTGAACGCGAAGCCCTCCTTTGCGTACATCAACATGGTATTGCATACTTTTTTTTGTAAGACACAAGATAATGTGGTTCTCAAATACGAGGGTCATTCAATAAATAAGGTGAATTTTTCGGTATAAGGACTTCTAATACAGCTTACTTATTTTACTTCTTTTTCACATGGATGTAATTTCTTTTGCAGATTGAAAAAAACTCTAGCGATTAACAAATATGGCCGACCAAGAAGCATACTCCAGGATTGAACAGCGGTCAGTGGTCAAGTTTTTGGTTACTGAAGAGTGCAAACCAGTTGAAATTCATAGGAGAATGTCAACTGTGCCACATGTTTCAGCCGAAAAAAGTGGGCTAAATTGTTTAAACAAGGACGGAGCAGTGTTGAGGATGAAGACAGGCCTGGGAGGCCTACAGAAGTGAGGTCTCCTGAGGTAATTGAATTAGTCAATGGCCTTATTCAGTTGGACAGAAGGGTGACATTGGAAGACATTGCAAGGACTTTGATCTCATCTGTTGGGACAGCACACAAAATTGTCCAGTGTTGTGAGCGACTGGCTGAGACATCAGTCCAAATATTTTTACGCTGAAGGAATACGGAAGCTTGTGCACAGATGGGAAAAGTGTGTGACAGTGCTGGGAGACTACGTTGAAAAAAAAGAAGCTTCTATCTGTATTAGAAGTCCATTTATACCCCAAAATTCACCTTATTTATTGAATGACCCTCGTATTTTGTTTGGATTTCCAAGTACCACCAGGATTAAACCTAGTATAAATATGACTTTCTGTGGTGAAAGATCTCCTTAAGTGCAGTCTCCAAGGACGCAAAACTGACCAGTCCCCTGAAAATGCAAGGGTTGTTGGATGTTTTGTTCTCGTCATGGCCTCGTAAAATTTTACACAGTCAATCATTTTGAAAGTGTAACAATTCTTGGTACAATTGCATATTCTGTACCATAAAAACCCATACTGGATGTATATTTGTGTATATTATACATTCCAACTTCTAAGATCAGTCTGTATAACCCTAAGTCATTTGACTGGACATTGATCACTGCATCTCTGCAACATATACAGTCTGTGTACATGTTTTATATACTGCACCATAAATACCCATACTTGTGTATGTTATTCATTACAACTTCTTCCACAATCAATCTCTATTTTATCTTATTTTATATCCCGATCTGCATATACTGTATCCTAGCATTCTTATTTTACTCCAAGCCTTTTACCCCCTTTGTGCATTTATTTCATTTGATCCCCTATCCCTTTATCCCTGTGTGCACTCTTTGACTCTTTTACCCCTACACCCTTTACCCTGTGTGCATTGACGAGACTGTGAGCTGTGGTTACTAAATAATTTCTCCTTCGAGATCAATAAAGTAATTCTGATTCTGATAGAACAACATATGCTCCCATCCGGATGTTGTCTCTTTCAGAGAAGACCTTGTATTTTCCAACATGACAAAGCCAGGATCCGGGTACTGAAATAGCTAGCCTGCAGTCTAGATCATTCACCCATAGAAAACATTTTGCGCATCATGTAGACTAGAGGAAGATGCGACAAAGAAGACCTAAGACAGTTGAGCAACTAGAAGCCTGTATTAGACAAGAATGGCACAACATTCCTATTCCTAAACTTGAGCAACTTGTCTCTTCAGTCAGCAGTCATTTGCAGATTGTTATAAAAATAATAGGGGCCCCAACGTGTCCCAACTTTTTTGAGATGTGTTGATTCCATTAAATTTTAAATCTACATATTTTCCTCTTAACAATATACATTTTCTTAATTTAAACATTTGATGTCTATGCTGTCTATTTGTCTATGTATCTATGTTGTATTCTGAATAAAAACTGAAATTTTAAACCTCAACATCACTGCATTTTGTTTTTATTCACAATTTGTAGTGTCCTAACTTTTTTGGAATCAGGTTTGTTTTCATTTGAGCAAAATTAGGAACATGAAAGAACCCTCACATGTAGGGTGACAAATAAACTGACAACACTTGGCTTTCTGTTTGTCTTTAGTTTGTCCCTTTCATAGTGGAGATGTGCTGTGGTCTGGTGGAAACCATGGGTTTAGAGTACACTGGAATCTACAGGGTACCAGGCAACAATGCCATGGTGTCTACCCTTCAGGAGCAACTCAATAAGGGGATGGAGATCATCACCACTGAAGAGGTTGGGTTAGACAAGTGTAAATGTGTGCCAGATGGAGTAATACATACATCCATAAAAAGTTTTTTTTACAAATTAATACCTGCTTTCTTCACAAAATCAATAATAAACTGTTGGGTTGATATGTTTTGGGATTAGACACTCTGAGACAACATCTAATTTATTTGATCCACAGAGATGGCAGGACTTAAATGTCATAAGTAGCCTGCTGAAGTCATTCTTCAGGAAACTTCCAGAACCCTTGTTCACAGATGGTAAACTGGAATTAGGGTTTTTATGTGTATCTGTCATTATATTTTAGTTGAATGTGTTTGTTTGTCTACATTTAATGTTGTCTTTAAAAGGCTATCCAACCACACTTACATTTTTATTACTGTTAAATCATGACTGGTTTTCTAGGCTTTCAGGGAACCATAGCTGACCTGTTTTTTGTAATCAGTCAAATACAGTAACTTCATCAATGCCATTCGGCTAGAAGATGCAGAGGACAGGTTTAAGACCATGAGAAAACTGGTACGTAAAACTAATTATAAAACATTAATTTGTAAAATAAATTTTAAAAGTATAATTATTCTATTATCTGTGCATTTCAATTGACAGTGTGCACATGATTCCCCATGTAATTCCACATCTTCCTTGTCTGTTTTCTTCTCTAATCCATCTTTCTGTCAGATCCATGATCTACCAAGTCACTATCACCACACCCTCAAGTTTTTGGTTGGCCATCTGAAAACAGTAGCAGATCATTCCAACAGAAATAAGGTATGCCAGTTCCATGTTATTCCTGAGTGTAATGTCATGCATGTAAAATAACACAATTTATGCATATTATTTAATTTTTTCTCAAATTTTCCACCCCCAATCCTCGTGTTGTTCTGCTCTATCCTAGATGGAGCCTAGAAATCTGGCTCTAGTGTTTGGTCCCACTCTAGTTAGAACATCAGAAGATAACATGAACGACATGGTCACCCACATGCCAGACCGCTACAAGATCATTGAGACACTCATCTTACATGTAAGAACTATCAAGCTCCCAAGCCACTTAAGACACTTTGGTCTTGAAATGATCACATTTTGTAACTAACTCTCTTTTTTGGTCTAGCACGATTGGTTCTTCAATCCTGGAGCACTGGATAGAGATGAGAAGGTAGACAGCAAACCTGACCCTAACCCAGTGGTGTCACTAGACTCTTTTACTGGGGCAAAATGCCCAGTTAGATCTCAAGTTTGAGTTTTCACGTTTGACTGTACTTCATTTACTGCCGTTGCTGCGAAGGAGTTTCCCCCGGGATGAATAAAGTAATCCGAATCTGAATCTGAATACTTATAATCAACGCTTGTAGCTTTCAATGCAGTTTTAGTGAAAACACTCGTGCCAGCAGAATCCTATGTCTGCATGCTTTTTGGTTCTCTGCAGCGGCACAAAGCAAACAAACCATAAGTCAAGCAAGTCGGCAAGCACATCAGAATGGAGACAGGCTAAGAAAACATTCCAAAACTAAAGAAAGTTTCTAAATAATAGATCTACAAATCATCTTATTTGGACTCAAACATAATAACATTAGTCCAACAAAGCTCCAAGAAAAAAATATTTGTGTTCAAATTATTGAAAAAGAAAGTCACATTAACTTTTGAAACTCATGTCCCAGGCAAGGAAGTTCTGTGTAATGCATTGTGTGTTGCACTCTATGCAGCAAGTTTGGAAGAAAATTAAACAGACACTAGTAATGAGTAACCTGTGCCCCAGCACCCTGTCTTAACCCCAGTAAAGCCTTATGTCTGGCACCAACCTTGGCTTGACCCCAGTAAAGCTTTATGTCTGGCATCAACCCTGCCTTAACCCTAGAGGAGCGTCAGAAGGCAACTATATAACGATATATAACTATGAACTACAGTACTGAGACGATAGATAACACAGAGTCTTGATATTCATAAATATTTAATTTCATGTTTGTGTTGCATGTTTGTATGTGTAGGCCCCAGTGGATAAGAGAGACATGCAGCCTGTTCCAAACATTGACCACTTACTTTCAAACATCGGTAGAACAGGTGTACTTGGGGATACCTCAGGTGAGTTTGGACCCAGAGGATACTGAGCATGCTAATAGCAACGAAGACTACAGCACATGCTAATGATAACATTAAAGACTACTGCACATGCTAATAATAACACTAAATATTAATGTATATGCTTATGGTAACAATAATGACTACTGCAAATGCTAACGATAACATTAAGGACTACTGCACATGCTAATGATATTATTAAGGACTACTGCACATGCTAATGATAACATTAAGGACTACTGCACATGCTACAGTACTCTCTATTTCTCTCTTGTAAGTCGCTTCGGATAAAAGCATCTGCTAAATTAATAAATGTAAATGTAGTACTGCACATATGTACTTTTTTCATTCCCATAATTGAATTTCTGCCTGTGTAAATGTATTGTTTCACAATTACTATATTTCTGGACCTTCTTGCACACCTTTTCTACTGTAGCTGTACCTGTGGATCAATCTCTTCGGTAGGAGCATGACTACCTCCTTATGTAACTTTTTTGTGTTCTCACTTTTCAATTATTGTATTCCTCTTCTGACTTCTAACATCCTCACGTTCCATTCTCAAACAGTATCTTATAGTACTGAGTGTTTGGATAGCAGCAAATACATAATTTGTTACCTCTTTGACCTCCCAAATAAAATGACACTTTAATTTGATTTGATATGGCGCTATGATCACCTTGTCATTGTAAACTTTTTTGTTGTTGGACTGATGCAGTTTCCACCACCATCGATTCAGTTAAATCAAAGGTAAGCACTATGACTACCCAGAACTTTATTTGGAATTGATGGTTTTAGATTGGTGATTAATGGAAGTATGTTGTCTGGATGTTGATCATTGACATCCACAACTGATCTGACTGATCTTCAGCTCATAGACTATCCTGCTATCACTCATGTCTGATCTGGGATCTGTATCTCCCAGGTCTCATTGGACATAAATAAGGATCTGAGTGCCAGAGACTTCCTTCCATCACTCATCTTTACAGCCACCCGGAAACGCAAGAAATGTCCCAATACCCATCCAATGGGCAGCAGCTCTGGTGAAGACGCTGAGCATGAGCCAATCAAAGCAAGCAACTATGGGGGCGAGGAAAGAGATGAGAAAAAGGACCAGGAGTAGCAGCATGTTAGTGAAGGACTGAACCTTCCGAGAATAGAAAAAAGAGGGAAAACATTAGTGAATAATGGTAAAAAGAGGATGGAGGTGAAACAATCCCTGTTTAGGGGAAGTGGAGTGAAAGATGAAAGAGAGAAAGAAAGAGCTGCAAAAACTATTGTGCTCTGGGATGAAGGCGGGTTATCTACTCAAACACTCAAGCCTTGTCATAATAGCTTCCTGTACTTATACTGTCAGTCCCCCAACATAGTCACCAGCACCACTCAAATGAGGCCACAAGAGGAGCTCACTGCCCTGCCCCTCCTAAATGTCCCAAGCCTGGCCAAAGCAAGCTCAGTTTTCCCCTACTGGCTCTCCCATCTCAGACTGCCTACATCCAGCCAGGCTTCAAGTGTTCAAATAGCACAGCAGACCCAGCAAGACCAGACAGTGGCAGTGTGTTGTAGGCAAAAAAGAGGAATAAGAGTGAGGGCTGTGTCCATGAATCTAGAGCTGGAACTTGGCACGGATGAGGACAGATTTAAAAGTAGAAGTGAGAGAGTTGAGTTACTAAGATCACCAATGTAAGAGCAGTATCAGCAGAGCAGCCCTGTGGAAGCTTCTCAGAGAGCCAGTTCACCCAGTTACTGTTTCCAACAGCACACTGTCAGCCTTGGCTCCTGGCCCTCTCCAGACCAGAGGACCTTTTCCTCTCTCTTGTTCTGCAGCTGGACAGACAGATCAGAATCCCCTTTGTTCTTCCACCATAGTGCTATGGAAAAAACCTTAGAGGCTCATGAGAGGAAGGCATGGCACTGCAATACAGTGGTAGTTTAAGTCAGAAGCTCTAGGCATTCCCCACATGCACTGGAGCATGTAAGTATAGCATTTCCTTTTTGCACAATCTGGTTGACATTTTGGACATTTGGTCAAATTACTGATGGTAGGCCTGAGACAAAAGACCAGGAGATTACGTGTTTACTTAAAGGGATACATTGTTTTAGGACGCGGAAGGAAACAAACTATAAAAAATGCTACAGGGATTTCAATAGACTAGCTCTTCCATTTAACACATCTCTTTCTAAGATCTTTAAAACAGGAATAATGACCTGTTAGCTGGTTAAAACATGCATTCGTTCACTCCTCAGTGTTCATTAAGCCAAACATTCCATTAATTCACCTCATGCTACCTATGTACATATAAAACAGTGAAGCACAAAAAAGCATTGAACAGTCTATGTAATATGTTTGGTCAAACCAGACACTGGGAATACCACTATCTGGCCCCCCATGACAGGAACAAAGTATCTATGGCAGCTAAATAAAGTCACGCCAATATTTAATTTACAGTTGTTGTCATTGTACCATGTCAAATCATCATTACAAATTGAAGGACAAGATCGCAAATACAAGCGGTCGAAATGAGTTTCCTCCGCAGGGTGGCTGGGCGCTGCCTTAGAGATAGGGTGAGAAGCTCGGTCACATGGGAGGAGCTCGGAGTAGAACCACTGCTCCTCCACGTCAAGAGGAGCCTGCTAAGGTGGCTGGGGTATCTGTTTCGGATGACTCCTGGACGCCCCCCTCGGGAAGAGTTCCTGGCATGTCCCACAGGGAGGCGGCCCCCGGGGAAGAACCAGGACACGCTGGAGGGACTATGTCTCTCGGCTGGCCTGGGACCGCCTCGGGATCCCCCCGGAGGAGCTGGAAGAGGTGTGTGCGGAGAGGAAAGTCTGGGCCTCCCTATTCAGACTGCTGCCCCTGTGACCCAGCCCCAGATAAGTGGGAGATAATAGATGGATGGAAGTTGAAAGACAAACAAGGTGAAAGGAACCAAGCATGCAGTGTCTTGTGTATGAGTTAACACTCTGTATGAGTCACTCTTAAGAGTGGCTTTGGTTGATATTAGTTATACAGCAATAGTATTGTCATGGGAATAGTTCAAAAAGGGTGTCTTGAAATTAGACACCCTCCCTCCTTCCTTATATCCAAAACCTTAAAAAGAGTAGGCCCTGCTTATCTTTCTGCTTTGTACACTGTGTTCCAAATTATTACGCAAATTGTAATAAGTGTCATAAAGATTACATTTTTTTGTTTTTCAATTAAACTCATGGATGGTATTGTGTCCCAGGATGTCTTTGGATCACCAAAATCAATTTCAGACCCCTGTGACCAATTAGTTTGCCAGGTGATTCCAATTAAGGAAAAACTACTTATGAAGGGCGTTCCACGTTATTAAGCAGATGACCATTTCCAAGCAATATGGGAAAGAAAAAGGATCTCTCTGCTGCTAAAAAGTGTGAAATAGTTCAATGCCTTGGAGAAGGTATGAAAACCTTAGATATTTCACGAAAACTTAAGCGTGATCATCGTACTATTAAGATATCTGTGGCTGATTCAGCGCACACACGGGTTCGTGCAGATAAAGGCACAACGAGGAAGATTTCTGCCAGACAAAAACATCGGATTAAGAGAGCAGCTGCTAAAATGCCATTACAAAGTAGCAAACAGATATTTGAAGCTGCTGGTGTTTCTGGAGTCCCACGAACATCAAGGTGTAGGATGCTCCAGAGGTTTGCAGTTGTGCGTAAAGCTTCTATTCGGCCACCCCTAAATAATGCTCACAAGCAGAAACGGCTCCAGTGGGCCCAGAAATACATGAAGACTAATTTACAAACAGTCTTGTTCACTGATGAGTGCCGTGCAACTCTGGATGGTCCAGATGGATGGAGTAGTGGATGGTTGGTGGATGGCCACCATGTCCCAACAAGGCTGCGACGTCAGCAAAGAGGTGGCGGAGTCATGTTTTGGGCCGGAATCATGGGGAGAGAGCTGGTCGGCCCCTTTAAGGTCCCTGAAGGTGTGAAAATGACCTCTGTAAAGTATGTGGAGTTTCTGACTGACCACTTTCTTCCATGGTACAAAAGGAAGAACCGTGCTTTCCGAAACAAAATCATCTACATGCATGACAATGCACCATCTCATGCTGCAAGTAATACCTCTGCGTCACTGGCTGCTATGGGCATAAAAGGAGAGAATCTCATGGTGTGGCCCCCATCCTCCCCCGACCTCAACCCTATTGAGAACCTTTGGAGCATCCGCAAGCAAAAGATCTATGAGGTTGGGAGGCAGTTCACATCCAAACAGCAGCTCTGGGAGGTTATTCTGACATCCTGCAACAACATTCAAGCAGAAACTGTCCAAAAACTCACAAGGTCAATGGATGCAAGAATTGTGAAGCTGCTATCAAATAAGGGCTCCTATGTTAAAATGTGACTTGACCTGTTAAGATGTTTTTGATTGAAATAGCTTTTGATTTCAATAACCATGACCTCCTAATGCTGCAAATTCAAAAAATGAGCATTTTCAGTCATTAAAACCTGTGAAATGTGAAGAAACTATGTTGTGCATAATAATTTGGAACAGGGCATTTTAAGTTTTTAATAAATAAAAAAATACAGTTATCATTGGGAGTTTTTTTCAATGCATTCAGAGTCATTAAATTCAAAGTTGATGACTTGAAAATTATGCTGACTGTCGTTTTCATTGACTATTTAGGAAAATTTTAGAAAAATATGCTTTGCGTAATAATTTGGAACATAGTGTATATTAGTTCATTTCCTGTACTGATCCATTTAACCTATGTTTATCTGAAGATGATGAGCCTGTGTTACTGCCAACATCTGACCAACAAACCTAGTTCTCTCTTTGATAGTTTGTCTGTGCTCTTGTGCATGGATGACTGTGTGTCTACCAACTTTGTAACAGTTGTATAAAGTCAATTTAATCTGTGTATACTGTATATTATACATAATACATTAAATTATTTCTTTTGAAGTTAACTTGAAGTTCTTCATGATTCATATTGTCATGAATGTTTTCTAAAACAATTTAATCACTTTGTTGAATCAAATTGTTTACCTGTTGATAGCTACCAAACATTACAGGTAGTCAGATTATGAAACATACATTGTGTGAAACCAAACAAGTGCCAAAGGGAAGAGCAACAAGAGCATTTAGTTAAACAAGTCACAATTACCTGGCAAGCATTTTAAATGTGCAATAGTTTACTAACACATTTAACAGACGCTTTTATCCAAAGCAACTTACAGCAAGTACAGGGATATTCCCCCTGAGGTAAGTAGGCTGAAGTGCCTTACACAAGGGCACAACATCACAGCCACAGCCGGGAAACAAACTCACAACCTTTCGATCATGAGCCCAACACCTTAACCCGCTGAGCCACCTGACCTCTAGGAAAGCAAATAATCATAATAAACCTCACAGCAAGTACAAAACTCTACAGAGTAAAATTTCTACAGCTTTGTTTTAAAAAGTTTTGTCGTTGAGCACCATTATTGTCAACCCGGACTGCAAAAAGCTTTGTAATGAATCCGGGATTCTGAATCCGTATTATAAATGTATTAATATTGTTGGGTGATTTAATATTTTTGAACTGTTGACAAGACACTTAAGTTGTAACTACTACAGCGCGCTCCATGATTACTGATTCTACATGATTAGACTTTCAGTGCTAAACAACTCTGTGAGTGTGTTGAGGAAATACAAGATTGACCAATCTAGGTGTGAGACTGGATAATTATTTAAAAAGTGATTCTCAAATTAGCTCAGTTGTTAAAACTAGCTTTTTTCAAATCTGTCAATTGGCTAAAGTAAAACCTGTATTTTCACGGCATCACTTTGAGATTCTAGTTCATGTTTTTATCACCAACCGCCTAGATTATTGTAATGCACTTTATGTTGGTCTTAACCAAACATCTCTTGTGCGGCTACAAAATGCGGCCAGTCGCCTCTTGACCGTAACCAAAAAGCAAAATCTTATCACGCCTCTTTGAAAGTCCTTGCACTGGCTCCCTGTCTTTTATCGCATTGATTTTAAAATCTTTTTATTTGTTTTTAAATGTCTTCACGGACTTGCTCCTCAGTATCAGTCAGACCTGATTCAGCCCTAAGCCCCTGTGCGCTCACTCAGATCAGCAGATCACTCCTTATTAGTGGTCCCAAAATCAAGGAGAAAACTTAAGAGGGGATTTCTCATGGATGTATAAAACAATGGATACCGGACATAAAAATGGCGGCTGTTGATTTCAATGGAGTTGCTCGCCTGGCGGATATGCCAAAAAAGTTTTCCAACTTCCGGGTTTACTTCCGCGGTATGGACAGATAGTCATGCGCAGTTGAGTCACCCCCCAATGCTCTGGGGCCTCACATCCAGAGCGGTAGATATTCAGAGTGGCGACAACCTGTGATCTTGCCATGATCTCATGTAGCTCTCATTTACAGCTGTACATTATGTATGTAGCTGTACATTTACAGCTGTTATTGAACTAATGTACACATAAAACATTTCAACTTTTTATTTAAACAAGAACAGCTGTGTGTGTCTATGAGAACAAAAATAAAATAAAAGACAAGGTATGAAAAGAATAGAAAATCCCCCGGGGGGGAAATTGCTGCCCACAACAGCAAAAGATGAAGCAAAGCACACAGAGTTGCAAGTACAAAATATACAAGAGATAAAAATAATAATACAAAATAAAAAATTAGAAATAAGAATGTCGAACTAAATGAGATGGAATTAAGTAGGTAAGTAATTGCACATTACAAATATTAAGACTAAGAACGTTGTAAGTAGAGACCCGAGGCCACCATAGGAAATGTTGCACGTTGAACGTAAGAACAACAAGATCACCTTGGGGAGTATTGCACATAGAACAACAGAACATATGAGAAATATTGCACATAGAGTAATACTGCATGATAATTATATAATAATAACATAAGGAAAATTGCACGAAGAGTATTACTGCATGATAATGATATAATAATAATAATATTGCACATGGTAATGGACAGCATAGTACAGTACCGCATGATAATGATATAATAATTATATAATGATAATAATAATGCACATGGTCTTGGCTATGAACAAGCAAGTAGTAATATATATAATAGTATATTGATATAATAATATATTGCACATGGATTATGGACAACAAAGTAATACTGCATAATAATTATATATTTGTATATTGCACCTGGTAGTGGCTATGGACAGCAGTGTTTATTGAACAGTCTGACGGCAGCAGGAAGGACCTGCGGAACCTCTCCTTCACACACTGAGTCCTGCAGGGGGTGTGACTTGTGGTCCAGTATAGATGTCAGCTTTGCCAAGACCCGTCTGTCACCCACCTCCTGCACCTAGTCAAGAGGACAGCCCAGGACTGAACTGGACTTCTTGATGACCTTGTCCAGCTTCTTCCTTTCCTTCTCAGTGATGCCGCTCTTCTAGCAGACCACACCGTACATGATGGCTGAGGCCATAATGGTCTTATGTCATACAGCAGAACAAAGGGTGGGGCAATGAAATTGAAAAAAAAATATATACGACATTAGGTTTACTACAGGCACAACTATGTACATAACTCTTGAAGTACAAATTCCTCTGCCTGACATCGGGTTGTTATGGTACAGACTTCACTTGAGACATCTTTCAATAAGGTGGAGCAGAAGAACTTCCACTTCAAGCGCAGAGAATGTGAGGCTGTAGGCAAGCCTCCTTTGTTTAAGGATTTTTTTGCATGAAAAAAAAACACAAAAGAAAACAGAAAACACAGGAACACAATGTTAAACCCTTCAGAGCTGATGAAGTTGAGCTAATAAGCTAGCAGGCAATAATGTTATCTGAAAATCTATCATAATTCTTTGCTCAAAAAACATCATTATGTTGTGAACATACCAATACATTTTGGTATCTAGATAATAAAGGACTTCCGATATAATAAACAGACTTAATTATTATGAACTGTACATACATGCAACTCTGTAAGTTCTGTTAAATACTGTAGCATCTTGCACAATACAGCTGTACATTTGTCTTAAATCACTTTAATCTGTACATACCCTTTATATTCTGATTATACTGTTTATACTTTGTATATTCTGAGTATACTATTATATTCTTTTGTAATAACTGTTTTGCACTTCTGGTTGTGTAACCCAGTTGACAAAATGCATAAATGGTAATAAATAGTAAAATTAGATAATAGTGATAGTCTTGATTATACAATTCATTAAAAATGGGTTGTTATTGTTAAAAACATGTTTACATGTAATTGATATAACAGTACTTTTACTGTGACAATCATTATACTGGACCGTACTTTTATTTTGACATGTTTCTTGAACGCATTCTGTTTCCTGTTGAAGCGTTCAATTAGTTGAGTAGAGCCACAGGTGAGGAGAGCCACAGAGTTGGAGACTCCGTTCTTGTTCAATTTGCCAACTATATACTATTGAAAGAAAATAATTATATTTTGTTTAAAAAGTATACGTTTATTTTGGTTACCGGGCGACTAGCTCCATGCCTGATGTTTTGAAGAACAGAAGCTTCATTTTGTCGAGTAATTCTTTTGTTGAATCGTCTCGGTCAAGTTTTTGGTCTGGATCTGGATTGGATGAAGACTGATCAATTCATTTGATGGCGAGCCACCCATTGGAGCCTGATTCCTGTGTTGGATCCTGGTAGGATTGTGGCCAGCTCGTGTCACAACATCATCATTGACTAAGACTTGACTTATTGACTATAATTGACTATAACATTTCAAAATGGAAGAAAAGGATTAATACCCAGAACATTGCTTGAAGCGGAACCCAATTCTTTGGAAGGACAGTTTATTTTATTATTTTATTTTCAAGGGTCAAATTTTAATTTGTGTTAATGCAAATGTTTTCAAATATTTCACTAAAGAAAAGAAAACGTATATCATTGTGTGGTGTCTTTTACTTGCACTCTAGCCACTCTACTCTCTTCCCAGAACCTAGAATCTGGAATCTTATGTATTAAGAAATTGGCCTACCATCGACGTGTACATACCCAGTAGTGGGTTACAGTTGGATGCTAACTGTATTTCGTTACCCTGTACTTGTACCTGGGTAATGACATTAAAGTTGAATCTAATCTAATCTATAGCTGAAAATGGATCATAATTCCCTGCTCCAAACAACATCATTATATCGTGGACATACCGAGAAATTTCGATATCTAGATAATAAAGGACCTCTGATATAAGTAACACATTTAATTATTTTAAATTGGCCGGTATTTCATCAACTTACCTCACAAGTTTCTTGCTGTGCAGCCATAGAAACACATGTGCCGTGGTCCAGCGCCATGGAAAGAATGTTTGGAACTATTGAGGGCTCCATTACCCGGAAGTCGAGCCGCCATTTTTTCCTATGGAGTCCTATGGGAGTGTTGCCACTCTGTTATATTTACCGCTCTGCTCACATCATGCCCTGGGGCAATGAGAACGAGCAAATCGCGTTCTGGACAAGCACTGCGCTGAGTGCTTGTGGAAGAGTTTGACCGGTAAGGACGAATCTACACAATCAAATGATGGATTTATAAGGCACATCAACCGATGATGTTCTCAAAGTTATGGTTGGCCTATACGTGGTTAATTTGTTTTAAGGATAAAACGAGTCATTTAAGGTTATTCTAAAATAAAAAATAAGGGATTCTCCACAATAATACAAGCTGTCATATTTATCAACCAAATGCCGGTAGGTAAATCTGTTCTTATCGTTTTATAGGCTATATCGGCACATTCAAACAGGCAAGTCTTTCATTATTAAGCGTTGTGTAGTCTCCGTTTATTTTTATTTTACAGCTACGTGATATAGTTTGGATATAACCTGAGTCATGGAAGGAGCTCCTGGACATTAAGTGTAATTCCTAGCCTTATATCTTTTTATAGTCGACCCTAAAACACTTTTCTCCTGTAGTGAGATGTCAGAACCTATACTTCGCCACATGCTACTGAATAAATAAATAAAAATTCCGTTGTGTATTTAACATAATTTGGTGTTCCTATGCAAGGCTTTATAATGAAATAGTTCAACACTTTTCAAAGTAATAATGTGATTTTACTGAACATTAACTATTTAAAAAATAACAAACATAACAAAAACAACAGACTTGCGATAGAGTGGGTGAACAGTGTGATGTTCCCGAGACACAGCGGGAGTGTACGCCCACAGCTGTGACGTCACCATAGAAAATTAGACTTTGGCGGGGCTTTTTGCCGGTTTAAAAGTCCATGACTTAAAAATATGGAATCAAAAGATTAGCAATTAATAGTGGTTACAGCTGGAGGTGTCCTGAGAACCTTTTTACTATTACGGCCTATCAATTGTGGCCATCAAACTTTACAATTCCTCACACCATTAGTATGTAAGCCAACTGTATATTCTGTGACATAGCATAACATCCGGTGATATAATAATGGACATTAGGCAATAGTCTGACAACTTTCTGTAACATAACAATGCATATTTGGCAATACTCTGGTACAACTGTAATATAACTATGTATATTCTGCTAAAAACCTGTAAATCCTGTATATCCTGTATAAGCTGCAAAAACTAAATCCTGTACATCCTGACAACACTGTATATTCAGCAAGACCAATACTTGCATAATTGTAATTGAATTGTATAGACTATAACTGTATAGTCTGTAACCTGCGTTTATCCTGTATATTCTGCTGTATATTTGCAAAAAAACTATAAATCCTGTACATCCTGATATAATACTGTATATTCTACAAGACCAATACTTGTGTAATTGTACTAGTGTACTTGTAGTAATTGTAATTGTATAGTCTGTACATAATCATTTATCCAAGCCTCTGCCCGCTCCTCATGTCCTTCTCCTGTCGCGGGTTCAAAACTATGGAACGCGCTCTGCACCTTAGACAGGCAGAGTCACTATCAGTCTTCAAGTCGGCTCTACAGACTTACCTTTTTGCATTAGCCTTTCATTGATGTGTTGACTTTTACAGTGTACAGTGTGTGTCTATTTGTTGCGTTTTTACTAATATTGTGTTGACTTTTGCAGTGTACAGTGTGCCTGTTGCGTTTTTTCTAATATTGTGTTGACTTTTACAGTGTACAGTGTGTGTGTCTCTTTGTTGCGTTTTTACTAATATTGTGTTGATTTTTACAGTGTACAGTGTGTGTCTATTTGTTGCGTTTTTACTAATATTGTTATGTACTGCACTCTGGTCAACTGTGTTTTCTTTAAGTGCAATAGAAATAAAGTTGGATTGGATTATTGGCACCCCTGTTTAAGATGTGTTAAAAGTAGAGCTGCACGATATATCGTTAAAAACTGTGATATCGATACACCCCTACACACGATGCGCTTTTTGATGAGAGACGGTTTTTATTTCTTTTCTTTTTTTCCATGAGCCGCGTCACGCTTTAGTTTCCCTCTACTTCCAATCATGACTATCCCTAAAGATCTGGGGTCTCATTTATAAAGCTTGCGTACGCACAAAACGGGGCTGAAAACGTGCGTACGCCAGTTTTCACGCAAAGTCAGTGATTTATAAAAAACTAACTTGGCGGTAGAATGTGCGGTCCTCCATGCAAACTATGACCCTCCCGTAAACCTACGCACTTTTTGGAGACAGTGGGAATTGGAGACACATACTGCAAAAAGTAAAAGTCAGAGAAGCGATTATTCGTAATATTTATGTATTTTGTTGTCCTCACACACATTGACTCAATTTATGATTATAATGAAGATTAAATACATCAGTGTTATTTGAGCTTGAACTGCGTGATAATTGTTCCATACACATCTTGTACAATGCAACTCAAAATTTAAATCAATATTCAGCGCTGTCTGTCTCACAATCAGATTGTCCTTTTACCGCATTGTAAGAGGCTGAAATGCATGTAACTACAGAACACAAAGTATAACTAAATATATTTCTTTAATACTGTGCATATATCATATGTCATAAACTGGAAATACAGTTGTTAAGCTCCCGCGCAATCACAACACTCATTACACTTCAGAATCAGAATTCATTTTTAATCGCCATGCAAGATACATAAACATGGCATTTACTACTGCAGTTGTTACCGCTTCTTCTCCGGTTCTGCCACTTGGCGCTGTCGCACTAGTGTTGTCTTTCGTTTGCCTTTGATTCACCGTGAAAAAGAATCACCTGCCAGGTTAATGCATGAGAATGATACTAGATTAGCATTCATGAGGTCCTTTGCATTGACCATTTATGGTAAAAAATGGGCGTGTTCAGGGCGGGGTGCAATGATAATTTACGTACTCACACTTGTGGTTAAGCTGTGATTTATAAAGCGAACATTGCCTACAGGTGTGCGTACGCACGGTTTTATAAATCTGAATTTTTGTGTGCGTACGCCAATTTACGCTTTTGGGCGTACGCACACTTTTAGTAAGAATTCTACGCACTCCTTTATAAATGAGACCCCTGGCCCCCGTTTACACGGCATGATGGATTTAAGAAAATTATTGGATAAACGGTACTCGATGCCTTCACACAACTATTTTACAAATGCTGCAATACCTGCAATACCTAACCCTAACCCTGCCATGTACGATGAGAAGCGGGCAGCTGTCAAGGCCGAATTAAGAGAAGTAGAAACTTCTCAGCAACATCGGATTTGTGGTCCAGTCGGACTATGGAATCTTATGAGTCTGACAGTCCATTTTATAGCGAATGACTTCACCATGAAAAGCAGATGCCTGCAATATTGATGTTTGCTGTTAACTATTTACGTATTCGAGTTGTATTGTTTGGGTCAGTGGCCCCGAACATTTGTGAGAAGTTACAAAAGTTGGAAAAGGTTCCTGTTCAATATTAAGCCCTTTGTGCTTTTTGTGAAAAAGATTGTTTTGCACTTAATGAACAGCTAAGTAGCTCAATAGTAGTTCAATCATTTTTTTATGATAATTGAAAATATGCAAATTTAGGATTTAAATAAAGATTTAACTTTGTTTTAAAAAATCGTGCTGAAAATCGTGATATCAATTTTTATCAAGAAAATCGTGATACGCATTTTTCCAGAATCGTGCAGCCCTAGATAAAAAAAATAATTAAAAAAGTAATAAAAATAATAAAATAAACATTTATTGCAGAAGCATAATCTCACACTGAAAATTTCGGAAAATTTTTACTTTCAACTCAAGTGAATTTTAAGTGAAAAAATAAAATCCCTGACTAAGAAATAATTAATCTTCATAAAATCACCTGTTCCACAATTATTGGCACCCCTAACAATTCCTAGGAAATAAATGTAATTAATGTATTTCTGTTGGTCAGCGTATGTAGGCACATTTAATTAGTTATTCATAACTTCTTGTTTCCCTATATGACTTGACATTTCTCTTCAACATGGGAAAGACAAAGGAACAGGCCATTCAAGTAAGGCAGATGTGTGTCGACCTTCACAAATCAGGCAAAGGCTACAAAATAATAGCCACTCGCCTACACATATCTACTGTCAAAAGTTTAAAACAACTGGAACAGTGATAAACAAGCCTGGACGAGGACGCAAGTTCATTTTGCCACCACGCACAGTAAGGAGGACGGTAAAGAGAAGTAAAAAAAATCTCCAAAGCTCACTGTCACAGAATTGCAAGAAATTGTAGCATCTTGGGGTCACAAAGTCTCCAAAACAACCACCAGGCACTATCTACATGCCAACAGGCTGTTTGGGAGGCATGCAAACTCTTCTCACTCAAAATCATAAATACAAACGTATGGAGTTCGCTAAGCAGTACATAACCTTCACCTGGGACCGTGTGCTTTGGTCAGATGAGACAAAGATAGGGCTTTTTGGCAACTAACACTCTAAAGTGGGTCTGGCGGAACACAAAAGATGAGTATGCAGAAAAGCATCTCATGCCCACTGTGAAATATGGGGGAGGATCTGTGATGCTGTGGGGCTCTTTCTCTTCCAAAGGCCCTGGGAACCTTGTTAGGGTGCATGGCATCATGAACGCTTTGAAATACCAGAACATTTTAAATCTAAATCTGGTGGTCTCTGCCTGAAAGCTGAAGATGGGTCGTCACTCGGTCTTTCAGCAAGATAATGACCCTAAACATATGGCCAAATCTACCCAGAAATGGTTCACTAGACACAGAGTCAAGGTCCTGCCTTGGCCATCTCAGTCCCCAGACCTCAACCCCACTGAAAACCTGTGGGGTGAGCTGAAGAGGAGAGTGCAGAGGAGAGGACCCAGGTGGCTGGATGATTTAGAGAGATTGTTCAAAGAGGAATGGTCGAAGATCCCTCTTTCTGTTTTCTCCCATCTTGTGAAACATTATAGAAGATTAGGTGCCGTTTTGTTGGCAAAGTTGGGTTGTACAAAGTATTAACATCAGAAAAATAATTTTATTAGAGCTAAAAGACACATCTTAACCAGGGGTGTCAATAATTATGGAGGGCGCTGTATATTTGTTTATACAGTACACCTTGGAAGTGTACCCAAAGCATTGAAATGCAACTGATGATTGTGATAGGTGATTGTGTGTCATGAAATAGCCTAGTGCTTGTCAAGTACTAAGACTTGTGAGGGGGAACGTTTACAGGTTTTTATTATTTTACTGCCTTACTTCGCTAACTCAACCTCTATCGAACTCTGTCAAACTCTCATTATCTCTCTCAAACTCTACATTTTCAAAAAATTGAAAAGTTTTTGCTGCTTCATATACACATTACGTTGGTGTCTTTTTGCAAGTGCAACACAGGTTTCCGTTCAGGATCACGTGACACAAACGTTTCCGACACTTTGTCACGTGACCAAAAGTGTTTAAAACCTGTCTTGGAACGCTGTTGACGAACATGTAGGGGCAGTATAGAAAAAACAGTATCAAGCGGCCCATCATTAGTTTTTGTAAATACCTGCACTGTAAATATTCAATTTTTGCGACTGTGGTGTTCAAAACCACTAAACAGTTTTTTGCAATTGAGTCAATATTTCAATCTTTGGTGTGAAAACGAACCAGTGACACATGCGTTTTGATGGCCCTGTAAATGGCTGCCTCGGCAGACTCCTGCTAAAATAAATTCCTTATCTGTGCTAACATTCATGGCGATGGCACCCTTTTTGATTCTGATGATGACGACCAATTGGCCATTCTGGCTTTTTTGACCATGATGGTTTTTATTGAGATCCAACACTTCACAGAAGTTGTTCATTCAACAAAAGCTTTGAAAAGTTAGTTTTCAACATATACAGTTTTGCCCGTACAAATTGTAAGTTCATGCAATCACAGACAGCTGATTTAGAATTTAATGCCCTATAGTTTATCAAATGATTGACCATATTGGGTACATTTTTGGCATTTGATAAATCAATCAATCAATTTATTATTTAAAGTGCAAAATCACCATGGTTCAATACACTTTACAAGAAAATCTGGTACAAAAAACAAAATAACATACAGTAAAACAATATTTAAACACCACAGTAAAATGATAAAACAGTTAAGAATTATTTTAAACCAAAATGTTGACTAAAAAGGTACGTTTTAAGACGGGGCTTAAAAATATCAATATTCTTTGATAACTAGTGGGAGGCCATTCCATAAAAAAGGAGCACAGTAGGCGAAGACCCTGCCACCAGCTGACTTTTTGTTGATTGGTGGAATGACAAGGAGGTTAGAGCTAAGAGAAGGAAGAGGACGTAGCAGAATGTAGGGAGAAAGTAGATCACTTAAATAAGATTGTGCAAGTCCATTTAATGCCTTATAAGTTAACCTCCTATTTCTTTCAGTGCCGCCCACGGGCATTCCAACGCTACTCTTCAGTATATCGTCTGTTAGCCAGGATTGGCTTTAAGAATGATACACATACAATACGTCTTTGGAAAGCTAAGATTCTTGTGCTTCTATTAGTGTAAACCATTTCTAAATCAACAACAATCAACAACATAAAGTACAATCCACGTCTTTGTCAACACTCCCCCCCTGTAAGCAATGCGTAGAAAAAGGGGACGACTCACCATTTTGAAGCTCACAGTTTTCTGTGTCCAGAAAAACATCCCAAAACAATGCTCTAGTTTACATTTATTCATTTAGCAGACACTTTTATCCAAATCCATAATTTTAATTATATTGCATTAAAAATGTACATGTATATACTGTCATTTGTCATTCAGTCTTTTTATATTGATTTAAGTGGTATTATTATTACTCTGGCCAAGTGTTATATTGATATGCTGATGAAGACTGCTTGTCAAACTGCCGTCAGAGGTTTCATAAAGATGTGTTTTATTGCAGTACAATGAACCATCGCTATATCACGGTTCAGTACAGTGAACCCTCATGATATCACGGTTCACTTTTTTAAGCTACTTCACTTCAGATTTGCCTTGTGCATTGTGTTCTGCATTCTGATTGGCTAAACAGTCTCCGAGTCTTTACCTGTGCGTCAATAAAGTTGCGCTTTACTGTAATATGTACACGTACGTAACTTTCGCAGAAAAAGTTAAACTTATGGACATGCTTAATTGTAGCCCAAGCAATTATGACAGCTCCAGAGGATTGTACAATTTTTGAATACAAATGCATTAAGCCGGTCCGCTATTGTCTGCCAGGCTTATTCTCTTTCTTTCATTATGGCTTGAGTATTGCCTTTTTAAATAATATCCTTCTCCTCATAAAACTCCATCCATTGTTCTGTGGCCGTGAAATATGTTGCGTGACTCTTGTCCATGTTCTGATCGGTGATTCTGTGAGCGATCGCAAGGTCTATTTATGAATGCTGTGAACACGTATTTATCCTGACTACCTAAATCTGGCTTGACATAGCCGCGCCTTTTCATCCTGGCTTGGCAAACGTGCAACCAATTAAGCCAGGATACGACGACCAGACTAGGTCAAGCCGCGCTTGCTCAGTTGTCCTGGATTTCTTTATTCTACTTTTGTGCAATACCCCCCAGGGCTTCAGTGAGTTCACTAAGAACACTAGAAGTTTATGTGACTGTCTGTAGGTCTGTGAGTTGATTTAGTACTGAAGGTTTGTCGCTGTTATTTTACTGTATATTCTGCATGAAATAAGCACATTTGCACACTATAAAAATATATATTTATTTATTCTGAGGTGAATTTGACTAGACAGAACTTCTATGGGGGGGGGGGGGGAGGTTGCTCTTGGTTGTGTCACTCTGATGCCTCAGTTACAGCAACAAAAAATTGTAAATATGTTGGATTTGTTTTATGTTCTATAAAAATGTAAAAATGTATTTTGTGCATTTTTGGGGGGGAAAAAATATCTCTAAAAAGTCACTCTGATGCATCAGTCGCTCAGTTTCAGCAACAGTAATGGTGAATTTGAATATGGCATATGATGAATCTAAGTGTCACCTTTCATTAGAGCCATACTTTGTGACCGTACGTGAAATAGGTCAAAAGTTGTAGCCTTTTTATGCTGAAAATATGGCATGGTCACCAAAGTGTCCATTTGGAGTCTCCAAATGGCATACAAGCAAAACGTCTGGACATACCCTTAGAAAAACATGTGTATGACATTCATTTTTCCTTAGTATTTCATTCTACTTTTGATATGTACCAGGTAAGGCTTCATGCCACTGTCCAATTGTGTTTTCCAGCTAATAGATACCACTTGTAGGCATTTTCAGGCCTGTGTTTTCTAGACGGAAATGAAATATTTCCACTTGCTTGTGTTACAGCTTCTATTACTCACAACCAGTAGGAATTACAAGGGTCCTGAAAACAGGAGATAAAACTTCAGACTTTCACCTTTCAAAATAGACCAACCTCATGCATGTAGTCCAAATGGTTCAAGAACAGCTGTCAATTTACTTTGGGTGGGTTTTCTAGGCATTTTTTGAACAATTTTAGTGTTTTTTTCTATCATGTTAAAAGAAGAACTTTAAAATCATCTCTAGTCTGAATGGGCAACCAATGTAATGATGTCAGGACAGGAGTAATGTGACAGAATCTACTTGTTTTTGTTAAAAGTCTGGCGGCTGAATTTTGCACAAGCTGAAGGCTCCTAGTATACAGATGGGGAGGCCAGAAAAAAGGATGTGCATGCTTTTAGAGATTGGACAACCATCAATATTAAGACAGACTGTCAGAGAAATATTTGTAGTTATTAGGCTTAATCACCAGCAAATCAGTTTTAGCAGCATTAAGCATGAGAAGGTTCTGACCCATCCAGATCATTAGGCTGCAGTGGGATGTATAGCTGTGTGTCATCAGCATTGAAATGGAACTGTATACCATATTTGGCAATTATCCTACCCAGAGAGAGCATGTCAATACAAAACAGCAGAGGCCCCAGGACAGACTCCTGGGGCACACCAGCGGTAACTGTGGAATAATCTGACAATACGTTATTGAAACTAACACATTGGGTTCTACTAGATGAGGAACCATGAGAGCGCCAGCTCGTGAATACCCACGTAATGCTCTAGATGGTGTAGAAGCACACAATGATCTACAGTATCAAAGGCCGAACTTAAATCAAGAATTAAAAGTAGAGAGGCTGATCCAGAGTCCGCAGTGAAAAGTAGGTCATTAACTACTCTAGTTAGGGCAGTCTCAGTAGAGTGGGAGGAGCGGAAACCGGACTGAAAATTGTCAAAGAGATTATTGGTAGAAAGGTGGACAGTCCGTTGATCAGCAACAATTCTCTCAAGTATTTTGGATAAGAAAGGGAGAGTGGAGACCGGTCGATAATTGGCAAGAACCGATTGCTATTGGGTTTCTTGAGGAGAGACACACCCCTCAGAGAGGGAAGCGTTCAAACTGGCACATATACGGGCATTCAGAACAGGAAGGAGCTATTTAAGGAGGTCTGAAGGGATGGGATCTAGTGAGCACGTAGTTGTCTTCGGGGCGGCTACCATTGAAGCCAAGGCCTCAGCAGAAATGAGTTTGAACTGAGAGAGTGAGCTTGTGGACCAGGACACAGAGCACTGGCTGGACACGGTACTAGACAGCTGCTGGCTAATGATATGGTTCCTTATTTGGAAGATTCAATCAGTGAAAAAAACTAGAAAATAATTTGCTGAGAAGCTGAGAGCTCGGAATTGGTGAAGAGTGTGTAAGCCTGGCCACAGTATTATTGGTTTAGAGTAAACTGGAAAAATAAGAAGATCTGGCAGCAGAAAGTGCATTTTTATAATGTTTAAAACTCCAGGTGAGAGGACTCAGATATACAAGTGCGCCATCTGTCCTGAAGTTTCCGACAAACCCGTTTTAGAGAGCGAGTGAGGTCAGAGAACCAAGGTGCAGATTTAGTTTGAGTGGCTCTACTAGTTCTAAGAGGAGCAAAGGAATCAAGCGATTCTGACAGTGCATTGTTGAGGCCATCTGTAAGGTTATTGACAGACATGGGCGTGTTGAGAAGTGACTCAAGTTTATCAGGCAAATGATCAGCTAGAAGGGACTTAAAATGGTTGTTAATAACACGGAAAGAATGAGGGGTAGATTCAGAACAAACAGTCGGTGGATGTGTGAGAAGATTAAAAAAGACACAAGAGTGAAACCTGGGTGGTCTATAAATGAGTAATCCCAATTGATGAGTTGATAATGTCAACATAACATGAAATACGAACACATTTGTGTGTAAAAAATGAAAAGTGGCCACAGAGTAATGATGGTAAACCAAACAGTGCATGCATTTATACAGAACTCAGAAGCTTTTGTCACGTCGAGATATGACGATTTCTTTGCACTCTCCTCAAGAAAAACACCAAGCCCTGAGCCACGATGGGCCACAGCAACAGCAGGGTTAGCGTTCGACCTGACACGTAAAATGGCCACCAATTCTCGCCCTGAGGAGAAACGAACATATTTTTTGTGCTAAATCAGCTAGGAATTTATAGTTCTTTATAGATATGTGGTTTAGTTAGGGCCCCTAATAGACTTACCTCTGAGTTGGAGGCTGCATTGTGCTGTATGCATGATCTCCAATCAGTATTCTCAACCTATTTTAGAGAATATTACGTTTATACAAAGACAAACATATCCAAATGGTCAAGAAATATGTAAATTATCAATAGCTGTCTTATTAAAATGCTGTTGGCTGCATTCTAGACCTTGGGGGGAGTAATGAACATACATGTGCTGCAGCCTGTCTCTCCACCACCTCCAGTCTGTCCATGACGCTCCTCATATCTTGCCTGAGCCTCTGCAGGGCTAGCACAATCTGCTGCTGCAGTAGGACGTCCTGCTGCCTCTCAGCTCCTCCTTCTGAACCGTCTCCTCCCTCTCTGCCTGCTCCACCCCCAAACTCCGCCCCCCCTCCGCCCACCTGCATTGGACCACTTGGAGTAACACCACCTAGAGAGATGGCAGGTATATAAGTATATCCACTTGGGTATATCCATATCCATGCACATTGTACCTGTAAACAAACCTGTGTGCTAATAATGATGGTCTCTTACAAGTCATAGAGATGTTTGATGTAGGTCCTCGGGTGCACCTAATACATACATACTTGCTAACAAAATAAAATAAATTGTATATAACCATGTCCTTTCAACTCACATTCTCTCCATCCAAGTTGCATTCCATTCCTTCCAGCATCTTGACTTCTCCCAATTGGTGGAAACTTTCCATCCTCCACTCCTTCTCCACCTTTCCCCACCCCTGTCTGAGTGGCCTGAAGAACAACCAACTCCTGATGTGCTCTGACTGA
The DNA here is from genome assembly GCA_030340665.1 of Neosalanx taihuensis. Taxonomy (NCBI): domain Eukaryota; kingdom Metazoa; phylum Chordata; class Actinopteri; order Osmeriformes; family Salangidae; genus Neosalanx; species Neosalanx taihuensis. The sequence goes on along the minus strand of CM059303.1, from coordinate 7,471,256 downwards.
GGATGGCCCTGAAGAAGAATGGCCACTGTAAAGACCATTTGCTTTGGGGATGTCAACCTGTTGTAAAAAAAAAAAAAATGCACATACAATGAACACAAGATCTCAAACTAAGTATGTACTGTACCTGTTATGGTACCCTTACGGTAACCCTGTTACTAATGTCAATGTGTTGCTCAAGAAAGTGATATGACTGTTGAATCGGTGAAAAAGAGAGAAATTAAGATAGGCATGAATTATGAGGAGTGACAGTAGTGTAGCAGCAGGGGTATTAGCATAATGCACTTTTACATTGTCAAGCAGCTCCACAGAATCGCAGAAGATCTCACTCTCTGAGTCACTGGTCAACACCACCCCCTCATACTGCAATGTATCTAGAAAGACAAAACAACAAACATAAAAGTAATTATCACAATTTTGTTTCTATCTATTGATTGCAAGTTATCTTCAGGAGTTCAAATATGTGTGCTTTATCCATTTGTTGTATTATGCTGTAGATTGCCAGGTGGGTGCAGTGTAACCGACCGTGGGGCTGACAGGTGGAGGTGACCTCTGATGTCTGACAAGTCTCCTGGTCCACATCTGAACCCTGGAAGCTGGGGTCCTTTTTAGAGCCCTTGCCATCTCCAGCTTCTGTTTGAATAGCTGACTGATAAGTCTCCTCTGATGTCTAAACAATTACATTTACAGTCGTATACAAACGTTTAGGAACCCCTGACCATTTCCATGATTTTAATTTACAATGAATAAATATTCATTTAGCAGACACTTTTATCCAAAGCGACTTACAGCAAATACAGTGACAATCCCTCTGAGGAAATAAGGATGAAGTACCTTGCCCAAGGACACAACATTACATACCATACCCCTGACCTGAATATCATTGAACATTTGTGGGGTGATTTGAAGCAGGCTGTGCATGCTCGGCAACCATCAAACCTAACTGAACTGGAGATGTTTTGTAAGGAGGAATGGTCCAAAATACATTCATCTAGACACTCATTACAGGCTATAGGAAGCATCCAGAGGCTGTTGTTTCTGTTAAAGGAGGTTCTACTAAACATTGTGATTTTTCTGTTGGGGTGCCCAAAGTTACACACCTGTCTCAATTTGTTTTGATGCAGATTGAACATTTTCTGTTTATCCAATAAACATAATTTCAGTACTGAAATTTGTCCTTCAGTACTTGCTGATCCAAAAACCCAAATATTTATAAATGGAAATTGTCAGGGTTTCCTAAACTTTTGGATACGACTGTACTTAAAAGGCAAAAAGAGAGAAACATGTCACTGACCTTCAATCATGCTCAGCAGTGACACTGGTGGTCTGGGCATGTCAGGGATAACAACGTATAGAAGCTCAAAATGGTGAAACAATGATGCTGTCTTTTCATTCATAGGGATGGTATCAATGACCTAAGGAGGGGAGATTTAGGACTGTTATGCCTGCAATTGATACATACGTTGTACACATACATACATTAGTATCAATGACCAAAGCATGCTTTACCTCTTGAGCTACTTTCTTTATCTCTTCCACATACTCAGCCATGGCCTTTTCACTCCCCATCTCTCCTAACCGGTTCCAAGCATCCCTGTGGATGCAGAGTCAGCCAACAGGTTTTCATTTACAAATATGCAAAGATCCATGCACCAAACACAAACCTTAAATCACTGCAGCAGTTGTGGAAGAAATGTGATCAGCTATGCTCATGTTATTTCTGTGAGAAATACTTATTTTTCTGGAAAAATGTCAGGGGTGCCAACAATTCTGGTGTGTAAGTGTTCAGGGCTTTGGGTATAAGAGGGACATTGAAATTGGGCCAGAGACATCTGTGGACGTAATAAGGTTTGGGTGAAGCAGTAATAAAAATAATAGGTGCGTCCGACTTCATGCAGCTGCAGCCAGTTGACTTGAAGCTGTGAATTCTGGTTAATTCTGGTTAGCGGTACCAAGGCTACATCACTGTGATGTGTCCATCAAAGCATTGGCATAGGAAGCGGGGGGATGAGGGGGAAACGTCCCCCCCAATATTGGAAAAGGCTGTATGTGTCCACCCCAAAAATGAGCCTATACTGCAGGATTGTGTGTACATTTTGAACTTGGCTTGAGAGAATCTAAGTTTGTTGGATGTATTTTTTGGGGCAGACCCCTTATCTCTTCCAATCTGCAGATAGATAACAGTTTATTAAATCAGAACTCAAATAAACTTGGACACTCCTGAATAAACTGAAGAACTATTTTCTACATCATAGTGCCTTTCAGAAACGCATGCAAACGCACCATTTGTAGCGTCCCACTGGGTCCCAAAATCCTGGCCGGGGTATGTTACAGGGGCCACACACAGCCTGCTTGTAGAGGCTGTAGAAATTAAGCATCACCTTATAGGAGGGCCGATAGTAACCTGTGAAATTTAAAACCAGTTTTGATAAAACTCACTAACATTCATTACATTACACTTTGAAATGTAATAATATATTGTATCCATTTAGAAAATGCTTTTATCCAAAGCGACATACAATACAGGGTGAGATTTGAACTTGCAAGTTCCTGACACTCTCACCACGGAGTCAGGTGGCTGAGTGGTTAGGGCATTGGGCTAGTGATGAGAAGGTTGCCAGCAGGGGCGTCGTTAGCCCTGTTCTTCAGCCCCCCCAAATAATTATTGGGTTTTCTTTTTTTACTATTGTTTTACACATGGACAAGTTATTTCTAACATGCTACATACAGTATGTGAGTGCGTTTCTGGTTTGTATGTTTTCATACAAATCACAATCTTTCTGATTGAACCAATCTATGAACTGCCTGAAACAATGAATATCCGCAGCCCCCAATGAGTTCAAACCCTTAGGGGGTCCTTAACCCTTAGGGGCTAAGCCCCCCCTTTCTTTCAATGCTAGAAATATCCCTGCCAGTTTGATTCCCATCGGGCAACATGACATTGTGTCCTTGGCCAAGGCACTTCAGCCTCTTTGCCTCGGGGGAATGTCCCTGTATGTGCTGTAAGACGCTCTGGATAAGAGCATCTGCTACAGTAAATGACTGAATGTTAAATATACAACCACCCTCTACTTCAATGTAACTTGTATTTCAATGATCAATTACAGGGACTCAATTTCCGTATTTATGCAAGTAAACTAGTCAGACTGGAAAAGACAGATCCTACCAACAATAAATTCTACGCACATCACATATGACGCTGTACTACTTGTCAGTACCATTCACTTTCTCCCTCACTTAAACTGGTTTGGTGCCACACCACTGAAAACATAGCAATTCATTGATGTGGGTAGGTGATATGAGGTCATATACATATTACATATGGAGCTCTGTCATTAAGTCTAGCTTCCTCCAGCCAGTGCTCCTAGCAAAAATAAAGCCCTATATTACACCTGTGGATTTTGAAAAAGTTATCCATGCTTTTATAACACTGCATCTGGATTATTGTAATGTTATGTTGGGTTAGACCAGTGGTTCTCAACTCCGATCCGAAGGGCCCACTGTTCTGCATGTTTTAGATGTTGCCCTCTTCCAATACAAATGGTTAATAATACCTCATTTAGCAGACGCTTTTATCCAAAGCAACTTACAACAAGTACAGGGACAATCCCCCTGAGGCAGGCAGGGTGAAGTGCCTTGCCCAAAGACACAACATCACATAGCCACAGCCCGGGTTCAAGCTCACATCCTTCCGATCATGAGGCCAACGACTTAACATGCTGAGCCATCTGACTCCTCGCTGAGCCATTTAACTCCTGATTCAAATAGTCATTATCATCACCCATTCATTTGAATCTGGTGTGTTGGAGCAGGGAAACATATAAAACAGGGGTAGGGAACCCTGTTCCTCGAGAGCCAAAGTCCTGAAGGTTTTAGATGATTCCCTGCTCCAGCACACCTGATGCTAATTATGAAGCTTCCACCGAGCTTGATAACGACTATTCATTAGAATCAGGTGTGCTACAGTAGGGGAACATCAAAAACCTTCAGGACGTTGGCTCTGGAGGACCAGGGTTCCCTACCCCTGATCTAAAACATGCAAGACAGTGGGCCCGGAGGACCAGATTTAAGAACCACTGGGCTCCCTGCAGCACTTACAAAATGCCAAGAAGGCTGCAGCTCGTCTTCTTACACACGTAAAGAGATGAGAGCATATCACGCCCGTTCTGTGCTACCTGCACTGGCTCCCCTTTTAATTTAGAATAAAGTTCAAAATGTAATTGATTGTGTATAAATGTCTTCACTTTACAGGACCACTGTATCTAAGGGAGCTACTACTGCCTTATGCTCCACTCGGAGCCCTGAGGTTAGCTGACCAGCTTCTGCTTGCTGACCCTAAATCCAGGCTCAAGTCTAGAGGTGACATAACCTTTTCTGTGGCAGCGCCAAAACTGTGGAACAGTCTCCCTCTGCCTAACAGAGCCTCTGAGTATCTTACTCAATTTAAGTCTAGACTGAAAACCCACCTTTTTCTGGCGTTCAATACAAGCTAGAAAGGATACCGTGGCGTTTTACTTTTATTTTATTCATGTAATTTTTTTATTTTATATTATCTTCTTTTACTTATTGTGTGCGTGCTGCAAAGCGCACATAATGTTATTCCCAGTGTTCACTATGATTAAACATACCTTATTTTGAAGAAAACAACCTAAGCTTTCGTTTAAGATATGTCTCCCGGTTGTGCTTGTGCTGTCAGTTCTCCATTACTCTTTTGTTTTGAAAATTTGAGACTTTTATTTTGGAAAAAGGGAGTGGAGAGTTATAGCAGGAGGAGGAAGTGCTGAGGAACCTGAGTCATGGAGAGAAAGGCTGAGGGAAGCATATGGTGTGGCCTGTTAGATTACGTGGACTTTACTTTCTGGACATTCCCAGGGATACTACTGGTGGGGTAACCATTTGGTTTTGATATATATGTTTGACTATATGTTAATAGTTTGACGTTAAAGAATACTTTTGTTGGTAAAAGTGCTTTGAATAGTTTTATAGAGTTACTGTTTTGATTATTGATTAAGAATGAATGTAAACTAAAGGAGAACTTTATATTTGTTTAAGTAATTGCTGTATTTTGTGTTTCAGATTCAGATTCAGATTCAGAATACTTTATTAATCCCCTTGGGGAAACTCTTTGGCAGGACAGTGCCCACCGTGGCAACACGACAAAGTACATTATCGGCGCACAAGCCTTCTGAAATTGGGAAAACACAAATAGATTTTCGAGGAGAAAAAAAAGGATACATGCCAGAGCCTGTAACCAAAAAAAAACACCTCAGCAGACAGATAAGCAACAACAACAAGCAGGTGGAGGCGTTGGATGAGTCTGTGTTCGTAGCCAAAACACAGAACAATCTGCCTCATGGCCTTGAGGTCAGGACATCTTGTTCCAGCCAGACAACTCTCACAGAATGGGGTGGGGGGTGTGGGGTTGGGGTAGGGGAGGGGGTGTAGAGAGACGTCGTACCTCAATCTTGCAAGACAGAAACAGGTAGGGGGAGGGGTAGCCCTGCACGGTACCAGGCACAGCCATACAGGAATTTGGAGCCGAAAACATATACTCATGTCATTGCTCGTAGAGTTAGTTTACACCCTACAAACAAGTCTCACTCAATGTCTCTCAAATGTCTCTCAAATGCCTCTCAATGTCTCTCAAATGTCTCTCAAATGTCTCTCAATGTCCCTCAATGTCTCTCACTCTTCCATTTTGTTGGTCAATACGTTCCTCTGTCCCCTGCAGAGCCATCGGTATCCCGCGATGCGCGTAAAGTCACACTTTGGCCACCAACAGCCCTGCCCATCACATCAATCAAGTGGGGCAGCTTAAAGGGGCCGTTAGCGGCTGCCTCAGTTTTTATAATTTGCCGATGTCCCATGGCACGCTTAATCCAATCAGCAGAAGCCCGGCCATCATAAATCCCAATATATATGAGATCCTCAAAGTCCTCGACGGAAGGTTCCCACAGGCACACGACACGCCTCCTATTCCACGCGTCCATCATGTATCCCGCTGGAGACGATCCCATGCGGGGACATGCTGGGTCCCCCCAGCCCCAAGATCTCTTTAAATATATGGTGTCAATAGTACTTGACCAGCTAATCAATTCCATGTTTCAGCTTAAAAGGGTGATGCAGTTAGTCTCTCCAGCAGACAGGCAGACGATAGAGCAGGAAAAAGATAAGGGAGCGAAAAAGTTTGCGACCGCCTCCACGAGAGCAAGGACAAGAAGAGAAGAGGTTTGTTTACTCTCTCCTTGTAAAGGTTTTCAACCTAATGGCAATGGTGTAACTTCCTACTGAAATGTCCAAAATAAAACAAAGAAGGAAGATTAATGAAGAAGCCGTTTGAGTTGTCCCATTATTATTATTATTTACCCTGTTGATGGCCAAGGCCCTTTTTCAAGTTTGGGCAGAAGTAAAGTGGAAACCCCTGAAAACTTGACAGTGCTGACCCTCTTTGAAAGGTAGCCAAAGCTTCAAAAACTATAAGCAATATTTTCATATACTTTCTCAACGTTGATCGCAACCAACATTTGATAGAATTAAGGTGTAAGTGTCTACATGCTAACTGTCATTTGTTTTTAATTTATTGCAAGTAGTCGCTAGTTATTGAGCTCTAAAAAGGACTTGGACCTGAAAATTCCGGTGCCATTTTCATAGGATTCGCATTTAGCCACATTCAGGCTGAAGATGACGTCAGAGACGTTCGATTCAATGTGTTTTCTACCTGCGCTCTAGAATCACTTGACAGTTGGTTAGCTTGGCAAGGAAAAACGAGTTCTATTGTCCACCCTAACAGTGCTACCTGACACAGAGTGGCCAATTGTTTACTGCTTGCTTACTACTTAAACTGCAGCAGTGTGCTCAAGTGGAGCTGTCTTTAATCCTTCTGAAATTAGTGTTTACGCTAATTGCTAGTGCATCGGCATATGAACACCTTGAAAGCTTGATCTGTCACGTACCTATGCAATGGTAGAAGTCATATTCTGAAAATTACTCAACAGTGTCAATGATGTATGGGGGAGAGTCCCGGGCCAGAGTCACGCACACTCAAGATGTCTTTAGGATTTTTTTTCTAGTTTTACCTCATATGCTCCATTGGGAATTGTGGTCTGTTTCCTGGTGTATTGTGTTATATTTGTTTATTTGTGTATTATTTTATGTGAAGTACTTTGAGTCAACTGAATAAGTTTTAAAGGTGCTATATAAATGAAATTGAACATTAATTTGATAAATTTAGCATGTTAAGAGTCTTAGTTTTGTTAAGTTTATCCTTTGCCTAGTTATGGCCATATCTTAAGTCTTTGGTCAAAGGTGGGTCTCAAGTTTTGTAGGCAAACCTATTGTGTGCCTATGGTGCTGTGGGTGCCCTTTATAAGCCTAAATCAAAGGCAATTCATATAATTTGTTAAAGTGTATTGTTCAGTATTACAGTTTCAGATTTTAAATCATTTCAACCAAATTATTAAATGTTTACGAAAAACTACGTTTTATATGAAGAAAAATACTTAAACCAGACTGACGTCTGTAATAGATGTAAAACGACTTATTTGAGGTAGATACAGTACAGGAAACAGTGAGTGCAAACAGTGAGTGCTGAAAATCTCATTAACATTGACATAATGCACAATAAGAACAGTAAAAAACTTAGAGTAATAGGTTACTGACTGTCATACAAACGTATTATTTCAGTACTGTTCACAAGTAACCTACAAACTGTTTACGAACAACCCGACTCACCTACTTACCGTCTTTCGGCAATTTATGAATAACGTCGACCGCGGTCTGAAAGCTTTTTTGGTGGTCTAAAGCTTCAGACATTATAAATGGGACCAGATGGCAAGTTGAAACAGAACACTACATTTAGGAATAAATGTATTAGGAATACATTCCGGCCTACACATTCATTTTGTTGTTGAAAAACTGGGTTACTCAGTCACACTTCCGCGAGTCTTCTTCTGGATTCCATACCAATGTAAAGGATGTGCGTTACCGCTCCCTACAGGATAAATACTTTTCAAACGTTCTGGTAGAAAACAAATTACGCTTCGGAGGTGGTATCTTATCTTAATTTCAACGGGGTGTGGGGGTGGTAACCTGTAAACAAAAAACGAATAATCAAAAAACGCGTGTAATTCACGTTGCTAAACCTATAAGTCACGCTGGTACCCTTCGATCAATGAAAGAAAAAATTACAATGGTCAATGTGAAATGGTCTGACAAAAGCAATAATAATAATAATAATAAAGAAATATATGAATGTTAACCAAAGAACGTCTGCTTTTCAACCATGCTTCAAATAAAACAAATTTACTCATGGAACAGGCCTAGACAAAAATGATGGTACCCCTAACTTAATATTTTGTTGCACAACTTTTTGAGGCAATCACTGCAATCAGACGGTTTGTATAACTGTCAATTAGACTTCTGCACCTCTCAGCAGGTATTTCGGCCTACTCCTCATGAGCAAACTGCTCCAGTTGTTTCCAGTTTGAAGGGTGTCTTCCAGACGTTTTCAACTCCTTCCAAAGATGCTCAATAGGATTGAGGTCACTTTAGAATAGCCCAATGTTTTCCTCTTACCATTCTTGGGTGTTTTTAGCTGTGTGTTATGGGTCATTGTCCTTTTGCAAGACCCATGACCTGCAACTGAGACCACGCTTCCTGACACTGGCCAGCACATTTCGCTCTAGAATCCCTTGATAGTCTTCAGATTTCATTGTACCCTACACAGATTCAAGACACCCTGTGCCAGATGCTGCAAAGCAGCCCCAGAACATCCTCCTCCATGTTTCACAGCAGAGACAGTGTTCTTTTCTTGGTATGCTTCATTTTTCCGTCTGTGAATATAGAACTGATGTGCCTTGGCAAGAAGTTCCACTTTTGTCTCCTCCATCCATAGGTCATTCTCCCAGAAGCTTTTGGGCTTTTCAACATGTAGTTTGGCATATTCCAGTCTAGCTTTTTATGATTTGTTTTCAACAATGGTATCCTTCTTGGTTGTCTCCCATATAGTCCACTTTGGCTCAAACAACCATGGATGGTGCGATTTGACACTGATGTTCCTTGAGCATGAAGTTCACCTTGGATCTTTTTAGAAGTCTTTCTGAGCTCTTTTGTTACCATTCAGATTATCTCTTTGATTTGTCATAAATTTTCTTCATGTGGCCAAGTCAAGGGAGGTTGGCTACAGTCCCATGGATCTTACATTTCTGAATAATAAGTGCAACTGTTGTCACAGGAACATCTAGCTGCTTGGATATGGTCTTATAGCCTTTACCTTTATCATGCCTGTGTATAATTTCTTTTTTAATCTCCTGAGACAACTATTTCCTTCGCTTCCTTTGGTCCATGTTGAGCATGGTAAACACCATGGGCCTCATGTACAAAGGTTGTGTACGCACAAAAACGTGGCGTACGTCCTTTCCCACACTCACGTTCAGATGTATCAAACGTGAAATTACCGTGGAAATGTGCGGTGCCCCACGCCAACTTCATGGCTGGCGTGCGCACGTTTCTACAGCTATTGTTCCTTTGGCGACACTTAGAGGTGATGCTGGGAAACTGTTAATAATGTGAAAACAGTCATCAGAGTGATGTGCACATCAGAGACACCGTTAGGAACAATTTACACACCACATTTACATTAATTTGCATATTTAAATGGAGGCGTGGACAGGGAGGAGTAGGGCACCTCTGCATGTGCGCTCATTTCCACGTTGATTGTGTTGTACAAAAGAAACGTGCTTGGATCCATGCCTACACACACTTTGATACATCTGAATTTATTTGTGCGTATGGCAGTTTCTGGGTTTTGGCGTACGCCAAGTTTCAGTAGGAAAGTCTTTGTACATGAGGCCCCATGTCGCCAGACAACACAGTGACTACCTGTAGCTCTAAATATAGGCCCACTGACTGATTACAATATTGTAGCCCCTTTGGTGCTAATTAGTGGACACACCATGAATTAACATGTCCCTTTGAGTACATTATTTGTCTAGGCCTGTCCATTTTTTTATATATATATAATTCCGTTAAAGCATGGTTGAAAAGCACTGTCTGACTTTCATTGGTTAACATTCATAGAATTTCTATTACTTAATACTTTGTCAGATTGTAACGTGGGAAAAGATCCAAAGAGTCAAACCCGAAGACCCAAGAGGTGTCCGAAATCACTCACTCATTCCCTACTCCCTACATAGGGAAATGAATGTAATTGACTATAGTCAATGTATAGTGAGCTCAACAGAAAAAAACGTTCCGACACTTCTCTTGGCACCAGTAAGTACGTCATCGCTGTCGCACAATTAAAATGTACCACATGAATCTTGTCTAACATAATACTTGTCCATTTACTAAGGCATTTTTATTAAATTCAAGTATTTTGATTACTGTCCTGTCCTGTTTTCTTTTCTTTACAAGCATAATTTTTTTTCTTCTATTTAATTACTTAAACAAACTATCCTCCGTCAAACTACACCCCCTGTTGACTCCCTGCTGGAGCTGAGCATAGAGCCAATTGGTTTTCTTTCCGTGCCCAGAGAACTTCTGGCAATGCATTATGGGATATCTTGCTTCTGTTAGTGACCATCGGATGTTACAGTTTTGTTACAGTTACAGATGTTACAGTCGCTTTGGTGCTTTTCTCACATCACTATTAACATTTGCACAGCAGTTAGTACATTCCTCAAAACTATTAGTGCAAACTGCAAAACCTAGTGGATAACCTCACGTCACTTGCTCAAAATGGATAGTCCTTTCTTCAAAAGCAAGTATTAATGTCAATGAAACTGCCAGTGTCATCAAAATGAGAAGTCTTGACACCATCGTTTATCAACAAGAAGTCAAATGGCTATGTCATGTTTTCATTATGACAGTTTATTCTCTCAGTGTTTTCCATTGTAAAAAAAAGGTCAGAACTCGGTGACACTACCTGAAAATGATCAAGACAGCACTGTACACTACTTGTACAGCCATTTTAAAACTACAGTAAAGTTTCACATTGCTGTAGTTAGGGGAGTAAGTGAGTACAAGACACTGAATATGTGAGTGATTCTATAATTAGGGGTACATTTCAAGTCCATGGGGTGTATTTGTCAATTTTACCAAATATTATTGGTTATTATTTCAAACAATGACCAATTTGATATTGGATGATATTCCTCTTTCATTTAATACTAAAAGTTAACAGGTTCCATAATTTATTTTGGAAAAAATGCAAATTATATATTGGAATTTGCTGTTTTTGTGCTGTCCGAATTCTTAAATGTCAAGTTTGCTCTTAACAATAAAATACATGTTTTTATATATTATTTCAGCATAAGTTGTTCAAAAATAAGTATTAAAGCATGATAAATGATGATAAATGATGATGATGATAAAGCTGTTTTTAAATTTATTTAAAACATTAAAATACATGAAATTATTCACTTTATGTGTGTCCAAGAAATCACTGTCAACTGTGTTACCCATTGATAAAACCCCTATAAATAAGCAATGGTTTGCTACAAAGTCACGACTCACATTGCTGGAAGGTACGTCCTTTTTGGTGGGAACCTTGAAGACAATGTGGTAAATTTCAACTCCTCCTTGTCAATAATCATCAAAATTATTGTCTACACATGGAGTGGATTAATTGTTCGTCAACTGTGTTACCAACATTTTCTTGTGTACTTATTTGAGATTTTTTTATGACAAAAATGTAATGTAGCACACATAAATATGACTTGATCATGGTCATGTGGTGACATTTTCAACATCTTTAGCTTGCACAAAGGCCAAAAATTTGAGGAAATGTCAACTGTGTTACATGCAGTTGTGCTACACATCCCTAATGTGTCCTGTCAACTGTGTTACTCCTGTCAACTGTTCTGAAATGTACCCCTAATTATAGAATCACTCATGTACGTTTCACATTTTTACTGTATATACTCTTTGCAATTCTACAGCATTGTGCAAAAGAAAAATAACAAGCACTAGAACAAACATAAGACACACCCTTTTGGTAGAGCTGTGCACAAATGTGAACAATATAACAGTACATATTGTAACTGAACATAGGTAAATCATTCTGGTACATTCAGACGTTCCTCTCTGTCTGGCCACATATTTTCATCTACATCACAACGGATATCATCCCTTGCAATGCAGCGAGGAAAGTATCTCCTGGAGTGGCGAATCCACCCTCTGTCACAGTTCAGCTCTGCCTCACCACTCTGCACCTGCCTGCTTCAATCTGCCAATCAGACACACCCCTCTCATCAAGCCAACTCCACTCACCTGTGCCCTCTGCTCTGCTCTGGCTGCATTTAAGTTCCAGCTCCACTCTCACTCATTGCCAGATTGTTCTAGATGCTTGCACCAGACTCTCCAGCGATTTTCTGCCTGATCTCCCGATTCCGACCCTGCTTGCCCCTGACTATCCTGCCTGACCGATCTCCTGGATATTACCTCAGCCTTCTGTCTTTGACCACGAGTTTCGCCTATCCCCTCTTGGTTACACACCTGCTCGGCTCTGCGGCTACACAGCCCACCACTGGACCTGTCAGCCTGCTAGGTAATCCACCTGTTGCCGGCTCTGCCTTCAGTCATCAACACCGGACTCACTCCTTCATTGCATATACTGTTTAAGACTCTGGGAATAAATAAAAATCATTACCGTCTGATATCCTGTCTGCCTGTGCTGCTTTTGGGTCCTCACCATACCCGTGACAGTACAATCTGGCCAGACATGGACCCAGCGCACACGGCTATGGATCGCCTGGAGAAGGTAGAGGCGATGCTCCAGCACCACGAAGCACTGCTGCTTTCAAACTCAGCAGATGTCCGACTGGCAGTGGCTAAGCAGGAGCAGGCGTTTACCTCGCTAGCCTCGCAGGTCCAACAGCTCGCCGCAGCTTTTGCTCAAGCTGTCCCTCTGACTCCGGAACCAGCCCAGCCTCCACCCGCTCCGGCTGCCTCTGCCTCTGCCTCTGCCTCTGCTCTCGCCTCGGAGCCTCGGGTGGGGGTTCCTGAACGCTACGCCGGGGACGCGGAGGGCTGCCGCCCGTTCCTCACGAACTGCTCCATCCTGTTCGCTCTCCAGCCCCACACCTTCGCTTCTGAGGACGCCAGGGTGGCGTTCGCCGTGAATCATCTGACGGGGCGTGCTCGGCTGTGGGGAACAGCCGAGTGGGAGCGTCGCACTCCAGCGTGCTCCTCTTTCCAAGCCTTCGCCGCCGAGCTCCGCAAAGTGTTCGGAGAAGCTTCCCGAGGTCCGGATGCTTCTGGAGGGCTTCTGGGTCTGAACCAAGGGTCTCGTTCAGTGGCGGACTACTCCATCCACTTCCGCACCCAGGCTAGCTCCAGTGAGTGGAACCAGGCTGCCCAGTGCGACGCATTTCTGATGGGGGTTGCTGACTACATTAAGGACGAACTGATTTCGTACGAACTCCCCACCACTCTCGACGGCATCATCGAGCTGGCGTCCCGCATCGATCGGCGCATTCAAGCGAGACGGCAGGAGAAACATCAGGGGCTCACGGGACGACGCCAGCTCGCACCGTCACCAGCGGCTTCCGGGGTATCGACGCCTTCTGGCAGCCGGTCTTCAGGGGAGCCTGAACCCATGCAGGTTGGTCGGGCCAGCCTAACTCCTGAAGAAAGGAGGAGACGGCGCGAGGGGAATCTCTGCCTGTATTGTGGCCAAGCGGGACACTTTATTCCCCGGTGCCCACTAAAAGGTCGGGCTCACCAGGAGGGGAGGAATTCCTGGTGAGTCATACATCTAGCTCCTCCCCCAGCTCACGATCCCTGTGTCAGGTCCGCCTGCTACTGCCTGAGGGGTCCCAGACCCTCGCCACACTCATTGACTCTGGCTCTGATGCCAACATTATGGACTCTAACCTAGCTCAGCAGCTGGGTATCGGTCGGATTCCCCTGCCAGCTCCAGTCTCCACCAACGCTCTGGATGGCCGACATCTGGGTACTGTGACCCACATGACAGCGCCTATACGGATGTTAATTTCCGGGAACCACCATGAAACACTCCAGTTTCACATCCTGCACTCTCCTCGTCATCCTCTCCTCCTGGGGTTCCCGTGGCTCCGACGTCACAATCCACACCTTGATTGGTCCACAGGGGCGATCCTGGGGTGGAGTTCATCTTGTCACCAGGTCTGCCTCAAGCCAGCCGCCACACCACAACCTTCTGCCGGGACCAGTTCTTCAACCGATGTGCTGGGGGTTCCGACTGAGTATCTGGACTTCAGGGAGGTCTTCAGTAAGGCCAAGGCAACCTCCCTTCCCCCACATCGGCCCTATGACTGCGCCATTAACCTCCAGCCCGGTGCCACGCCGCCCAGAGGACGTCTGTATTCCCTGTCCGTTCCTGAGAGGGGGGCGATGGAGACATATATCACCGATGGTCTAGCAGCGGGCATCATCCGCCCCTCCTCGTCTCCGGCTGGAGCCGGTTTCTTCTTCGTAGAGAAGAAAGACAAGACACTCCGCCCCTGCGTTGATTATCGCGGATTGAATGACATTACTATCAAGAACCGGTACCCCCTGCCTCTCATCTCCTCTGCTTTCGAGCTCCTAGAGGGGTCCACCATTTTCACTAAGCTTGACCTGCGCAACGCTTATCACCTGGTCCGGATCCGCGAGGGGGACGAGTGGAAGACGGCGTTCAATACCCCCACCGGCCACTACGAGTACCTGGTGATGCCCTTCGGCCTCACCAACGCTCCTGCTGTCTTCCAGGCCTTGGTTAATGACGTGCTCAGGGACATGCTCAACAGGTTCGTCTTCGTGTACCTCGATGATATTCTGATCTTCTCCCGCTCCAGAGAGGAACATGTGCATCACGTCCAGAAGGTCCTCCAACGTCTCCTGGAAAACTCCCTGTACGTTAAGGCCGAGAAGTGTGAGTTTCACGCCTCGTCTGTCTCCTTCCTGGGGTACGTCATAGGGAGGGGGACCGTGGAGATGGACTCAGCCAAGGTTTCTGCCGTCACCACTTGGCCCACCCCTGATTCCCGCAAGCAGCTTCAACGCTTCCTGGGCTTCGCCAACTTCTACCGGAGGTTCATCAGGGGCTACAGTTCGGTGGCGGCCCCCCTCACAGCTCTTACCTCCTCCAAGGTGCCCTTCCTCTGGTCCACGGCCGCCAATGACTCTTTTCAGGCCCTGAAGACACGGTTCACCTCTGCCCCCATCCTCCAAATGCCGGACCCTGAACGGCAGTTCGTGGTCGAGGTGGACGCTTCCGACCTAGGAGTAGGGGCCGTCTTGTCCCAGAGAGCGGCCTCTGACCAGAAGTTGCACCCCTGCGCCTTCTATTCCCGACGTTTGACCCCGGCAGAGAGGAATTATGACATTGGGAACCGAGAGCTCCTCGCCGTCAAGTTGGCCTTAGAGGAGTGGCGACACTGGCTCGAGGGGACTAAACTGCCGTTTCTGGTATGGACGGACCATAAGAACCTTGAATACCTCCGGTCCGCTAAAAGACTGAACTCCCGCCAGGCCCGATGGGCACTCTTCCTGACCCACTTCAACTTTTCCCTCTCCTATCGACCGGGGTCCCGCAACGTCAAGCCCGACGCCCTGTCCCGTCAGTTCTTGGAAAAGGAGGGGGACAGGGCCGACCCAGACACTATCCTACCTTCTTCCCGTCTGGTGGCCACACTCACCTGGGAGATCGAGGAGAAGGTCAGGACCGCCGCCCAAGACCAGCCCGGACCCAACGCTTGCCCTCCCAACCGCCTGTTCGTCCCGCCTGACCTCCGATCCGAGGTTCTTCAATGGGCCCACAGCACTCAACTCACCTGTCATCCAGGGATCCATCGGACCAAGGACGTTGTGCAGCGCCGGTTCTGGTGGACATCACTGGATGAGGACATTCGGGAGTTCGTCAATGCCTGTCCCACTTGCAACCAGCACAAGCCGGCTCACCATGCCCCTTCCGGTCTTCTACATCCTCTGCCTGTACCTCATCGTCCCTGGTCGCACGTTTCCTTGGACTTCGTCACCGGTCTACCACCATCCAGCAGCAACACTGTTATCCTAACGGTGGTAGATCGGTTCAGCAAGATGGCACATTTCGTGCCCCTGCCCAAACTTCCATCTGCCAAAGAGACGGCTAAACTACTTCTCCTCCACGTCATCCGTCTCCACGGCATCCCAGTGGACGTGGTCTCTGATCGAGGTCCCCAGTTTGCCTCAGTATTCTGGAGGGAATTCTGCTTGCTCCTGGGAGCCACCGTCAGCCTGTCCTCGGGGTACCACCCCCAGTCCAACGGCCAGACCGAAAGGAAGAATCAGGAGATGGAAACGGCACTACGCTGCATGACGTCCCAAAACCCTACTTCCTGGTCCGAACAGCTTCTATGGGTAGAATACGCCCACAACACCTTGACCAGCTCCGCCACCGGTCTCTCCCCCTTTGAGTGCACCTATGGGTTCCAGCCACCGCTTTTTCCTTCACTTGAAAGCGAAGCATCCTGCCCCTCTGTCCAGGACTTTATCCGCCGTTGTCGCAGGACCTGGACCCGAGCCAGGGCGGCTCTACTCCGGGCCGCTGACCGCTACACCGCGGCCTCCAATCGCCACCGCTCCAAGGCTCCTGACTACCAACCGGGTCAGAAAGTTTGGCTCTCCACCCGTGATCTTCCCCTCCGGGTGGAATCCAAGAAACTGGCTCCTCGCTTCATCGGCCCGTTCGAGATACAGGAAATCGTCAACCCGGTGGCAGTTAGGCTCAAGCTTCCTAGAACCATGCGAGTTCATCCCACGTTTCATGTCTCCAAGGTAAAACCGGTCCAAGAGAGCGCCCTGGTTCCTGCCACGCCGCCTCCACCGCCTCCTCGCCTCATCGATGGTGGTCCCTCCTACACTGTCCGTCGCCTCCTGCAGTCTCGCCGGCGTGGGAGGGGATTCCAGTACTTGGTGGACTGGGAGGGTTACGGCCCTGAAGAAAGGTCCTGGGTCCCTGGGCGGGACATCCTGGACCACACCCTCATCAGGGATTTCCATCGACGCAACCTCACTCAGACATCCAGACCCAGACCACGTCCTCCGTCGGAGTCCCTGAATGACAGCAACGACACCCTCCCTGGGACCAGGGAGGTGGAGATGGACGCTGGACTCTCGGACGAGTATTAGCCCTCCTCCGGGACCCCCCGCCTCCCGCCCGGCTTGGTCCTTTCTTCTTGGGACGTCGGGAGCCGTCCCTTGAGGGGGGGGTTCTGTCACAGTTCAGCTCTGCCTCACCACTCTGCACCTGCCTGCTTCAATCTGCCAATCAGACACACCCCTCTCATCAAGCCAACTCCACTCACCTGTGCCCTCTGCTCTGCTCTGGCTGCATTTAAGTTCCAGCTCCACTCTCACTCATTGCCAGATTGTTCTAGATGCTTGCACCAGACTCTCCAGCGATTTTCTGCCTGATCTCCCGGTTCCGACCCTGCTTGCCCCTGACTATCCTGCCTGACCGATCTCCTGGATATTACCTCAGCCTTCTGTCTTTGACCACGAGTTTCGCCTATCCCCTCTTGGTTACACACCTGCTCGGCTCTGCGGCTACACAGCCCACCACTGGACCTGTCAGCCTGCTAGGTAATCCACCTGTTGCCGGCTCTGCCTTCAGTCATCAACACCGGACTCACTCCTTCATTGCATATACTGTTTAAGACTCTGGGAATAAATAAAAATCATTACCGTCTGATATCCTGTCTGCCTGTGCTGCTTTTGGGTCCTCACCATACCCGTGACACCCTCTGTATGACTCTGATGTTGTCACATGCTGCATCCATGGCTGCTAGCAGGGCCATTTGCGCATGTGGACACCGGTCATAAACCTTCCACCTCCAGGCAGAGAAAAACTCCTCCACTGGATCAAGGGACTATGTCCCTTTAAAGAGTGTCTGAAAACGTCAGCAGATGTTGTGTATTATATGGACCAAGAAGGGGGATATGGGTGAGGATGCAATTGTCTGAGATGGCTGCACACATTGTAACATTCCCTCCATGTTGGCCTGGGACATCAGGGGTTGCTCTCTGTCCAAAGCGATTTCTTCCACACCTTCTACCTTTGGCCAGATTGAAACCCGCCTCGTCAACATATATGAATATGTGCAGTGGTTCTCTGGCTTCCAGCTCCAGTACACGCTTTATCGAGAGAGAGAGAGAGAGAGAGAGAGAGAGAGAGAGAGAGAGAGAAAGAGAGAGAGAGAGAAATGTAACAACTTTTCAATGTGTAACCCACGTCTAAAAAGCAGACTGTTAATTGAGTGGGACCGCCTCCGCTGCCTCAACTTCTCAACTTCTCAACTTGCTGCTCCGGCTTGGACTGTGCAGAACGTAATACAACTCTGAACTAAACAAAACAGAACAGAACTCCGAACGAGAAAAAAATACTCAGAACTACTAAACAAAACTACTCACTGGTCAGGTTTTTTTTTCCTACCCTGATTCTCTCTACATGAGATGGCAAGCCTTTAACCCCACGGACCTGGTAGGACCATTCTTTTTTTTTGTCTTTCCCTAACGCTGGATTAATCTTTATTTTTTTTCCGTCAAATGACTTTGACTATAGACCCGAGGATTGCTGCTGCTCTATGAACTGACCTTAAAAAACAAAACAAAAAGAAGGAAAAGGACGAACAGTACCTTTATGAATTGTTTTTGATTTATTTTCTCTTGTTGCCTGTTTGATTGTTTAATATACTGTATATATTTAATATAATTATTATTTAACTTTATCCCTGTGTCTGCACCGATATTCACCACAAGCTCCTATAACGAACCTGGTTCTTCTCTGTCTGGTCATATTCCATATTCCATTGCAAAACTGAGTCCTAACTCTAATTTAAGTAAGTGTTACAAGTGGCAAGCCAGCCAGGAGCTTGTGTGATGAATAACAGTGTTATTAGTGTATGTATTGATTATGACTTTGATTGAATAGTATGTTTTGGTCCGACCCAATCATGGAATTCTTTGAAAAATCAGGAGTTAATGTTATGAATTGTGTCACTATTTCTGGTATAACCCACACGACAAAAGATGAGGAAATATTCGATATTTTGAAACAGTATGGCAAATTCAAACCATTAATTATTGATGAAGCGGATTCCCCTTTATATAAAAACCTGATCATTGAATTTAAATCTACCTCCGCTATAGCAGAGCTTAGGAAAGTTTTACCGTATACACACGTTTCTGAGTGACCCCAATATCAAATTCTGTGTTAAATTGATTGAAAGCGCAGTCCAAGTCGGAGCCGAGGCACCCTCCCCCAAATTATGTTAGTGAACTTCGCAACATTGCAAGACGCAGTGGAATAAGATTTGAAACAGTATTACAGGAAGTGATGTCTCAACTAAGTAAACATTTGGAGAGTGTGGAGCCATCTAGTCGAGGAGATGACTCGGTGCAAATTGTGGAAGCAGTGTCTCAGGGAGCAGCAACTGGAGTAATCGCAGCCACAAGTCCAATCACAACCCTTCAGTCATTCCTTACCTGAGCATCAGATCCCACCACAAAGACTCTCTCACTCTGAATTGAATCCACCCCAAGTCCAAAAAATGGTGGTGGAGCATATTGTGAGAGCAGAAGAACTCTCATCCCGTTCAGGCCCCAGCTTAAGACTTCGTCCATTCTCCGGTAAAGTACCCAAACCACCAAATGAAACTGACTATGAAAGCTGGCGATCTCATATTGAACTGTTGTTAGCTGATGTGCACTTACCTCCTCTGCATGTGACTAGAAAAATCCTGGAAAGCTTAATGTCACCAGCTGCTGACGTTGTAAAAGTCTTGCGATCTGACACACTGCCATCTGTCTACTTGAAAGTGTTGGACTCTGCATATTCTACTGTGCAGGATGGAGAGGAATTCATTGCGCAGTTTCTGAACACACTGCAAGATCATGGCGAAAACCCCTCAAGTTACCTTCAACGTCTGCTGTTGAGCCTGAACACCGTTGTCAAGCGAGGTGGAGTTGCTGCAACTGACATCGACAAGCATTTACTGAAGCAGTTCTGCAGAGGGTGCTGGGACAATGGGATTATTGGGAAACTGCAACTGGAACAAAAAAGAGACAATCCTCCATCTTTCTCTGAACTACTACTCCTTTTAAGAACTGAAGAGGACAGACAACAAGTAAAGGAGAGTTTAATGAAAAGACATATCAGCTCTTCCAAACAACGTGCAACTTTAAATGCTCAAAGTACCTGTCCCTGCAGCCATGTCAACACCGATTCAGCTTCAATCAATGAATTAAAACAACAAATGAACAAGCTACAGCAGCAAATGTCAACACTCCTCGCTCAGACCAACCAGACCTCCAAGACCGGCAAGTGTGGCAAAGCACCTTTTCAGTCACCAGGTAGCAGCAGATTTCAAAGCAACAGACCCAGACCCGGATTTTGCTTTAAGTGCGGAGAAGATGGCCACCTAGCCACTACATGCAGCCAACCATCCAATCCTACACTTGTACAGCAAAAGAGAGCACATCTGAAACAAAGACAGGAAAAATGGGAACAGAACAACCAAAGGAAACAGTCAAACTAGAACCAGTCTCTACTGCGGGACAAGCAGAGGCTGCCTCATCTCAGTGTCCCAAACATGTCAACCCACTACCAAAGGGACTAATTGGCACTAAATGCACTACTCAAGTCATAATTAAGAATACACCAATCAATTGTCTGCTGGAAACAGGTTCACAAGTCACCACCATTCCAATGTCAGTCTACAACGCTCATCTATCAGACCATCAACTCAGACCTCTGGACAACCTTCTGGAAGTGGAAGGAGCAAATGGCCAAGCAGTGCCTTACCTGGGCTACATCCACCTTGACATCACATTTCCCCCAGACTTCCTTGGTATTACAATTGATGTCACTACATTGGCCCTGGTGGTGCCTGACTTGAAAACTCACCAGCAATCTGTTCTTATTGGGACAAATACTCTGGACATTGTTTACACAGCCCACAATGAACAAAACCCTGACTTTAATCCAATCCCCTATGGTTATCATGTTGTCCTGAAAATACTTGAACACAGACACAAGCTGAACAGAGAAGATCATCATGGAATTGTGAAACTGAACAGTGCCAGACCACAAACTATCCCAGCTGGAAAAACTATCCTTTTGGAAGGAGTCGCTGTGGCACACTCCCTGCAAGCAGAAAAAACTATCATGATTGAACACCCCACATCATTCCACTTACCTGGCGGGTTAATGATCCAGTCCTGTCTTATTGATTTCTCAAATCGGCATCCAGTTTTCCTGCCAGTCCCTGTCACCAACGAATCAGAGCATGATGTAATTTTATCTCCTAGAGCCAGGCTTGCAGAAATAAGTGCTTTCCGATCTGTTTCTTGTGCTGCACAAACCAGTCCACAGTCCACATCCACCTCTTCGCCAAAGCCAATGTTTAACTACAACTTTGAAAACTCCCCTCTCACACCTGAGTGGAAGAACCGGATAATTGAAAAGCTCAATAACATACCAGAAGTCTTTGCAAGATATGACCTGGACTTTGGTAGAACCGACAGGGTCAAGCATCAAATAAAACTCAGTGATTCAACACCATTCAAACAGAGACCTCGACCTATACATCCTCAAGACCTCGATGCCATAAGAAAACATCTGAATCTGTTGGATTCAGGAGTGATACAAGCATCCGAGTCACCTTTCGCCTCACCGATAGTGGTCGTGAGGAAGAAAAACGGCAGTGTCAGGCTCTGTATTGACTACAGAAAACTCCATTTACAAACAATAAAGGATGTCTACGCACTTCCCAAACTGGAGGACACATTCACTGCACTCACAGGATCTCAATGGTTTTCAGTTTTGGATTTGAAGTCAGGATACTATCAAATCGAAATGGATGAACAGGATAAAAATAAAACTGCTTTTGTGTGCCCACTTGGCTTTTGGGAGTTTAATCGAATGCCCCAAGGCATCACGAATGCCCCATCAACGTTTCAACGTTTAATGGTAAGATGTGTCGGAGAGATGAATCTGAAAGAGGTGCTTGTATTTATTGATGACCTCATTGTCTTCGCGCCAACATTGGAGCAGCATGACTCTCTCAAAGAGTTTGGACTGAAACTCTCTGTCGAAAAGTGCACTTTCTTTCAAACCTCAGTACGTTACCTTGGCCACGTGTCAAAGAATGGCGTTGAAACTGATCCGGCCAAAATTGAAGCATTAAAATCATGGCCAGTACCCAAAACCTTAAAAGAACTTTGTTCCTTTCTGGGATTTTCCGGTTATTACCGAAGATTTGTACAAGGCTACTCACACATAGTAAAGCCACTCCATGAATTTACCTCTGGGTATCCACCGGTCCAAAAGAAACTGACACCTTTGGTTAAACCTGAACAATATCTCAATCCAAAAGAGCCATTTGGGGGTCGTTGGACATCTGTGTGCCAAGAATCATTTGAAACAATAAAAGAAAAACTTACCTCTGCTCCAGTACTTGCCTTCGCTGATCCAAAGAAACCTTACCTGTTGCACACTGATGCCTGTTCCACCGGGCTAGGTGCTGTATTTTATCAAGAGCAGGAAGAACAGAAGAGAGTCATTGCTTATGCCAGCAGGGGCTTGTCCCGGAGTGAGTCGAGATACCCAGCCCACAAGCTGGAGTTTTTCAGATTCAGATTAATTTATTGATCCCGATGGAAAATCCTTTGTATTAGCCCTAAAGTGGGCTGTTACTGAGAAATTCAACGACTACCTGTATGGCACCTCCTTCACCGTCGTGACCGACAGCAATCCCCTGACTTACCTCCTCACTTCAGCGAAACTTCATGCCACAAGCTACCGCTGGTTATCTGCTCTTTCTACATACTCCTTCAAGATCACTTACCAAGCTGGCAAGCAAAATGCAGATGCAGACGGTCTCTCACGCAGACCCCATGGCAAACTCTCAATTGACGTGACGTCAGAAAAAGAAAAAGAAAGAATCCTCAGGTTTACTGAGCAACATCTTAAAAGTCCACGTCATAACCATAGACCAACACACAGTGCAAGCTCTTTCTGACCGGCAATTAATCTGTAGTGATCCTGATTCTACTCCTGATCATGCTCTCGTCCATTCCTTGTCCATGTCCACTGACAGCCTACCAGATAGCTTTACTGCTGACGAGCAGTTTGCATCCCCTGTGGTTCCTCGGTTGAGCCCAGCTGACATCGCTGACAAACAACGCGCTGATCCTGTCCTGAGACACGTGATAGCACAACTGGAGACTGGCAAATCCCCACCACCCTCCTTGAGGGAACAACTGCCAGAGCTGCCGCTACTTTTACGGGACTTAAACCGTTTAGAGCTCCACGACAACGGCCTTGTACGGAGACGGCAACTTGGAAACCAGCTCCAACACCAACTTGTGCTACCCCAAGAATATCGCGCAGATGTTTTGTTCAGCCTACACAATCGAATGGGCCATATGGGCATTGAACGCACCTTGGATCTTGTCCGGAACCGTTTCTATAGGCCACGAATGGCCAATGACATACAGACCAAGGTGAAGACCTGCGAGAGATGCATAAAACGAAAAGCACTACCAGAAAAAGCCGCACCTCTAGTGAATATCAGAACTTCCCACACCCACTCAAGCTTGTTTGTATTGATTTCCTGACGTTGGAACCCGACAAGAGTAAAATCAAAGATATCCTGGTTATTACAGACCACTTCACAAAATACGCCCTTGCCCTACCTACCCCAAACCAGAAAGCAAAAACTGTAGCAAAAAGCCTGTGGGAAAACTTCTTTGTGCACTATGGTATCCCACAGAAAATACACAGTGATCAAGGACCTGATTTCGAATCAAGAACAATAAAGGAACTCTGTGCATTAACAGGTATCCACAAAACCAGAACAACTCCATATCACCCAAGGGGAAATCCTGTTGAGAGATTCAATAGAACATTACTGGACATGCACGGTACACTGGCACAACAAGAAAAATCTCACTGGAAGGACTTTGTAAAACCGCTTGTACATGCATACAACTGTACAAAAAATGACACCACCGGATTCACTCCATATGAACTCATGTTCGGCCGCCAACCACGACTCCCCATCGACCTTGTTTTCGGCCTACCAGTCTGTAAACCTAGCCTGAATCACTCCAAATACGTTCACAAACTTAAGACGCATCTCCAGAAAAGCTACCAATTGGCTTCAGAGAATGCAGACAAAACTATGATGAGAAACAAGACGCGCTTTGATCGAAAGGTCATTGCATCTGAACTGGATGTGGGAGATCGTGTTCTTGTCCGAAATGTTAGACTGAGAGGAAAACATAAAATAGCGGACAAATGGGAATCTGATGTCTATGTGGTGATCAAAAAAGCGGTCAACTTACCCGTTTACACTGTCAAACCCGAGCATACAGACAAGCCATTAAGAACACTGTACAGAGATCTACTCCTGCCTTGTGGTTACTTACCTGCCACCTCCCAAGTCCAGCCAACACCTCCCAAAAGACCTGCCAAACCTACAGTATCTCCAGTGGATCCTGAAAATGAATCACGGTCCGATGAGGAAGTCCTGCCAATAAATTGGTACAACATACCTACCTCAGAACTTACACGTTTCTCCACTACCGTCGACATTCCAAGACTTGAATCAATGCCTCCTCCTGGAGAACCGTTGCCAGATTCACCTGATCCAGTAATTCAGATTCAGCAAGAACAACCAGAGCCTGAACCGTTAACTCCAGACTCTGAACTTGACTTACCTGCCGAAACTGCTGCTGAACCTGACTCACCTGCTGAAAGTACGTCTGAACCTGACTCACCTGATTCCAGTCACAACCTACCTCCTGATTCTGATTCATCTGCTTCAGAAATTGAACAGCCAAAGAGAAGATCAACAAGAGCAAGATGTCCACCGGACAGATTTCAATATAGCAGTTTAGGCCATCCAATCCTGAAGAGCATTCAGTCACTCTTCGATGGGTTAGGTAAAGCATTCTCACTTGCTATACCTAATGATGACGTTGGTTTTGCATTCTCTTGTTGCCTGTTTTGATTGTTTAATATACTGCAAATATTTAATATAATTATTATTTAACTTTATCCCTGTGTCTGCACCGATATTCACCACAAGCTCCTATAACGAACCTGGTTCTTCTCTGTCTAGTCATATTCCATATTCCATTGCAAAACTGAGTCCTAACTCTAATTTAAGTAAGTGTTACAAATGCATTTTGGACACAGTTCTCCCACAATTTCTGTGAATACACATACAGAATTGCTAGTGTACTGCATGAAACTACACAAAGTAAAACAGTTTACTGTGCTGAACATTAGAGTATACATACAAGACATGTTTTACCTGTACATACTGGTGACGGATCTCCTTCAGTCTTTCACTGTTCCGTTCAAATGGCACTTTGTACAATTGTTTCATGCGCATTTAATTTCTCTTGAGCACTTGTTGCAATTACACAGATTCAATATTGCCAAATACATTGTTATCCTTTATGAGAGCACTTTGAATTTCTTTCAAACGTATTGCATTGTTTGCAAACACCATTGAACAAATGGCTTCTTCTTGCTGCAGGGTAAAAAGGGGCCCTTTTCCACCTCTGCGAGGTTGTCTTTCAAACCTATGTGGTGCAGAGTAAAATTACAGTAATGTACAGTAAACATGAGATATTATGAGATGTTGGATTACTGTCCAATACTATACATACCTGTTCTTCCTACGAAATGTTTGAATGCTTGAATTCACAGTGGTTCTTCCAACATTTGGTTGCACCCTCTGACCAGCCTCAGCTATTGTGAGGCCGTGATTGACAACATGGTCCACAACTGTAGCCCTAATTTCATTAGGAATCTGCATTTATGTATGGAATTATGAATTATCTGGAATTATGTATTTGGCCTCTTCTCCCTCTTCCCCTTACTCCCCACATCCTCAACCCTCTTCCACGATGCTGACCTTCCATTTCTGTGTCACAGAATTGTAGAAATGGTACACACTATGTCCTGCTTGGTTCATATATGCTTGCCAAGTGAGGGTTCATGGGATTCATCCCTGAGTGACTGTGAACAAGTGACTTGTCATCGGTTACACTTCACACACCTCCTTGTGAGTGAAAACTGAAGTTCACCTGAGAGCAATTGTTCAATTTAGGAGACATTTCCAGGAAAGGTATAAAATTTGTTTGACAGAATTTGATAAATACACTGTGTTCCAAATTATTATGCAAGTCATATTTTTTCATTTTCCAAAATTAACTATATGAATGGCAGTCATCATGATTTTCCAGTCACCAACCATTAGAGTACAATTCAAATGTTTTTGAATGAACCTCCCAATGATAATAGTACATATATATATATATATATATATATATATATATATATATATATATATATATATATTTACAACTACACCCAAAATGCATGTTCCAAATTATTACGCACCGGCTGCACCGGTGGTTCAGTGGTAGGATTCTTGCCTACCATGTGCAGAAAGCCTGGGTTTCATTCCTGGTGGGAGTTTGAATTCCGGCCAATGCATTGAATAAATGTGTGCGCCTCTGAAATTTCCCTGTTTGGGGACTAATAAGGGATAATTTCTTCAATTGAGTTTCCACACATTTTATTGCCATAAAGAACAAAAAATGGTTATGTGTGAAATTATAAACATTAGCAGGTCATGCCTGACTGAAATGTAACTGAAATCAAGCACTATTTAAATTAAAAAAATTAAAGCTATAATATATCAGATTGGTTATTCCATTGTAAATACCATTTGGTTTATTCTGAAAAATGCAAAAACATGACATAGCCCCCTTGTTTACTGTCTCCCTTACAATTCAGAACATAATTTGACTAATAAAACTAATAGTAAAATGACAAAGTATATTAAAAACAATTGATCACAATTAAATTGCAAGAAACAATAATGTTTATTTGCTCAATAACACCCCCCCCCCAACCCAACCTTTCTCTCTTCATCCTCTCCTATATACAGCACCTAAAACTTAAAGAATATGGATTTTAAATGTGGAATAAACGTCCTGCAACTATTTTAAAAGTAAAACATTGTCTTATTGGTCTTTTTCAATCAATATAAAATCCAGCGGACTGTCACCAACGCCCACGTGTTCCCCTAAGCACACATTCATGTGTATCTTTCACCAGCACATTTAGGCTGCAGTCTCTTATTTAACAGCTGGAAGCACTTCCTAAACGTTCCATACAGACCTCTCATTCAGCGTCTCTGCATTACGGATTTGTATACAGTATATATATATCTACATATATCTATATAGATATCTATATATCTATATGTTTATATATAGATTTATCTCTTATGGCATGCCGTTCAGGAAATTAAACCTGATTTAAACCTAACTTCATTCCATATATTCAAGGTTTCATTCCATATATTCAAAGGTTTAATTTCCTGAACGGCATGCCATATAACACACAGCTATATATATGTGTGTGTATTTTAAACGGTCACTGTTGTCAAAGTGTTGCTGTATTCTTCACCAAGTCCCAGAGCAGATCCATCGTTGATCCTGACATCTTTGTGTCAGGTGAGCGGCTTCAGGTGGTGACTGAATATAAATATCTTAGTGTTGTCCTCGATTCCAAACTCACTTTCAAGTCCCACATAAAAAAGGCTGTAACCACATTAAATTCAACCTCAGCAGCTTTAAACACATCAGACACCAAATGTCCATAAGAGCAGCAAAAATGTTTATGCATTCCATGATTCTCTCTCATATTACGTACTGTTTAACCATTTGGTCTTACATTAACACCACAGCCCTAAAACCCATCCACTCTCTGTACAAACGCACAATAAAAATTATTGACCGTAAACCCAACTCATATCACCATTGTCCAATACCTCAAAAACACAACCTATTCCCCTGGGAAAACATGGTCCAATATGCTCATCTATGTCTCATATATAAAATCCTTCACGGCTTGTCATCTCCTCCACTCAGACAGTTCATTAACATCTGGTCAGAACCTTCAGAACAGAACCAGAGGTGCAGAGGCGTCTGTATCATCCCCCTCAGGAAAAGTCTGTTTGGCCAAACTGTTGCACCCCTGAACACAGGGAGAAAGAATCACGAGAGTGATTTAAAAGATGTTTCTCTCATGCAGGAGTTTATTGCAATGACATTAATTGAACATCACTGTACAAGCACATGTTTGCGGCATTAGTATAAAATGGCGGAGCGCAAGTTCACATGTACAGAAAACGTGTCATTAGATTAGATTAGATTCAACTTTATTGTCATTACACAGGTACAAGTCCAGGGCAACGAAATACAGTTAGCATCCAACCAGAAGTGCAAAACAGTTATTAACAACAGAATATAATAATATGGATATACTCAGAATATACATATTATGAACAGTATAGACAGAATATACAGGGTATGTACAGATTCAATCCGGGTATGTACAGATACAAATTAGACAAGTCATCTCAAAATACAAAAAATAAAATAGCTTCAGCTTAATTTATCATGTTGGACCAACTGTAAAACGTCTCAACAATATATATAACACAACAAAACAACATTAGCAACCTTTACCTGAACACAGGGAGAAAGAATCACGAGAGTGATTTAAAAGATGTTTCTCTCATGCAGGAGTTTATTGCAATGAGGAGAAACAGCGCGAAAATCCCTAGTGGTGGATGACAGGCATTACCAGTCGATATCGACCAACAGATTCAGGCTTTCTGATGAACGCATCAGAAATAGTTAAAACCAAATTATTGTTTTTTTTAAACCCCTGTAACTTTATCTTTATTGCAAACCTTTTTTAACTGTTTTTGAGCATGAACTCACTTTATGAATTTAATAACATATCGTTCCATTCTCACTTATCACAAAACCACCTTTTCTGTACGAGCATCTCAACATTGGAATAACACCCCCATCACCATCAGAAATATCAACACTTACACTTCATTTAAATTTCAGTAAAAAAATGTCTCATTGACTATCAGACCTGTCAGCATTGACCCATTCCCCTCTTGCTGCCCCCTGCTGAACTTTTGCCTTTTGATTGTTTTTGGTTGATTGTTGTTACTTGTTTGCCTTGTTGCTGTTTTCTTTGTTATGTGTAAGTGTTCAATGTTTGTCTGTTAACAGTGTCTGCCTATTGATTGATTTTAGAGTGATGCATTTTTCATATTTTTACATTTGAAATTTTAACTTCGTAATAACAACTGTACTTTTATTATATTTTACTATGTTTAGGGTAACATTTTAACATCTGACCCGGGACTACAGATGGAAAATAGCCTTGTGGCTAAATCTGGCATATTTACATGTAAATGTTGATTAATATGCACTGTCCCCTGAAATAAATGAATAAATAAATAAATGTTGCATGGAGCAAGCAGCATTTCAATATATTCTGTTTGTGTCGTAAGTGTGCCCGTGTCTATACTCATGACGTAATCACATCTCTGTCTTGCCTTTTCTACAAAGGAACATGATCATGGGTCGCTTCAGACAGGATCTTGAAGACATGCACACACTTCCCACATTTTCTAGCAAACACTCCACATTGAAAAGTCCTCTGTGTTTGCTGTTGTAACACAGCGGTCATACAGACAAAAAGGATATAAAAACAGCGAGCGCACTTCCTCTTAGCATGTTGGGTAGCGGTAAAAAGGCTGGGACATCAGAATCAAAGCCAAACGACCCTCTGAAGGATTTGGGTAAGCGTTTGTATAATGTATATTGTTTGTATATACTTGTATAATGATTTAAATAACAGTTCGAATGTACGATCAGTGAACTAAATTGCCTGTTTCTGGTAAAATTAAGATAATATAGGCAATCCGACTGGATCTGCGTTATAAGGATTTACTCTATAAAGCCCATGCTTGAGGCTGTACCCTACCGCCGTAGATACGCATGGCATTAAGCAGTTCTACCGCACAACAGTGAAATAGGTGGACCAGTTTAATGCGTAACATAAACGTAATATGGTAGTTTTTTTAAGAAAATTATATTCAATTGCCTCATCCTCTTTTATATATAATTATAAAACAAGGCTGTCCCATCCACATGGATGAAAACAAACCTACGCCCATCAGCTGAACAATTCTGTGTTGCTTAAGCGTAGTTTATGCTCCCGTGACGCGTCTCCCGCATTGCTCCGCAGACAACGCAGACCCTCCCGCATTGCCCCACCGCGCACCGCCAAAAAAATCCTAACTACGCGTCGCGTTTTCTGCGTCGCAAGCGCTGTGATTGGTCCGCTCAGAACGTGACGTAGTTTTGTAAATAGTTGAGATTAGATTAGATTAGATTCAATTTCATTGTCATTACACAGGTACAAGTACAGGGTAATGAAATACAGTTAGCATCCAACCAGAAGTGCAAAACAGTTAATCCAGCAGAATATAATAAATATGGGTATACTCAGAATATACATAGTATGAACAGTATAATCAGAATATACTGGGTATGTACAGATTCAAGTGATTTTAGACAAACGTGCAGCTGTATAGTACAATATGCTACAGTGTTAAACAGAAATTACCGGGTTGCATGTATGTACAGTTAGTGCAAATGACGCAATGAGCAGATGTGTAAAATGTGTGTGATACGTGAGTTGTATCGTTTGAGTGCACTTTTTGCCGTGATTTTTTAAATGTGACTTTTTATATTACATTTTATACATACTACAATGCATATTGTGTGTTGTATTGTTTTAGTGCTGTGATTTTTTTAATTATACTTTTTGTATTACATACATACATAAGATACATAAGAATAAAACACACAAATTTGTTTTCAAACAGTTGTTTTGATATTTATTTTCAACACACACAGCACAACACAGTTTACACACCATGCATAGTTCACAGTTTATTATCACTCATTAAGTGTGCCTCGGGACACCATTGTGAAGTTCGAATCATCGGCCACCACTTTTCTCCACTCGCCAGGCTGTATACGGCGAAGAAGCTCGTCAAATTGGCCCGCTGACATTCGAAAGTATCGAAAGTGCATTTGTTCATCCAGGTCCCTCAGTGGGTGAACCAGTGTTGCAAATTCACCCGTTTCCAGCCTCGACCGGTTTAGTGATCGTACAGAACCTCCGCAAACGTCTTCTTTGTCGCCTGCGCTTCCACATCATTTGCAATATAAGCATTTGCTCTTCAATAATGAGCAAGGATTCGGCTATAACCCTTGAAACCACACAGCCACACCCCCCTGGCGGCATGGCGGTGAATTGCAGAGTAACGCGGACCCTCAACGCAACAACCGCGCCACGCCCCACGCATATGGTTTGACGCGGGAGCATAAACCTAGCTTTAGGCGAAAAGCTCAAGTGTCATTTCAGTGTATCTGTATCAGTATGTTTCTAGACAATTCCTAAGCATTTGAAGATTTATATAAATAAAGTTGTAAATGTACAGGGGGTGCAGAATTATTAGGCAGATGTGTTTTTGGACCACATCATCCTTTTTATGCATGCTGTCCTACTCCAAGTTGTACTATAGGCTTGAAAGCCTACTACCAACTATGTAAATCAGGTGATGTGCATCTGTGTAATGAGAAGAGGGTTGGTGTTAATGTGCATAATTATTAGGCAACTTCCTTTCCTTTGGCAAAATGAGTCAGAAGACAGATTTGACGGACTCTGAAAAGTATAAAATTGTGAGATGTCAGAGCAGCAGTCTTGAAATTGTCAAACTTTTGAGAAGTGATCACAGAACAATCAAATGTGTCATGGCAAATAGCCAACAAGGTCGCAAGAAACGTGTTGAAAAAAAGGCGCAAAATAGCTGCCCATTAACTGAGGAAAATCAAGCATGAAGCTGCCAAGATGCCATTGCCACCAGTCATATTCCAGAGTTGAAACGTTACTGGAGTGTCAAAAAGCACAAGGTGTACAATACTCAAAGACATGGCCAATGTAAGGAAGGCTGACAAACGACCACCATTGAACAAGACACACAAGATAGACTGGGCCAAGAAATATCTTAAGACTGATTTTTTGGTCTAATGAAATGAGAGTGAGTCTTGATAGGCCAGACGGATGGGCCCGTGGCTGGATCAGTAAAGGGCAGAGCGCTCCACTCCAACTCAGACGCCAGCAAGTTTGAGGTGGGGTACAGGTATGGGCTGGTATCATCAAAGATGAGCATGTGGGACCTTTTTGGGTTGAGGATGGAGTCAAACGCCCAGTTTAAACTCCCAGCCAGTAACTTTCAAGAAGACCATTATGTTCGTGCAGGACAATGCTCCATCACATGCATCCAAATACACCACAGCATGGCTGGCCAGTAATTTATGACATGGCCCCCTTGTTGACCTTATCTGAACCCCATAGAGAACCTGTGGTCCCTCATAAAACGTGAGATTTACAGGGAGGGAAAACAGTACACCTGTCTGAACAGTGTCTGGTAGGCCGTGGTTGCTGCTGCACGCAATGTTGATCGTGAACAGATCAAGAAACTGACAGAATCTATGGATGGAAGGCTTTTGAGTGTCCTTGTATTTTTCAGAAATCGCTGATTCTTGAGAGTCTAATTTATATCTAGCAATTCATCACGATTGACATGCTTACAAAGTTAAATCTAAAGGAATTGTGTATACCTACGTGATTTTTAGAATATACTTTTTACAGTTTTTCTCAATTGCTAAAACACAATTTTTGAAACCTTGCTCCATTTTCTGAAAACAATGAACACAAAACCTCATCTTCAAGCACTATTTACAAAACCTCTGACTCCTCTTGCAAAATGAAACTTTTGCCTCAAAACAGTTTTACCTGTGTTAAAAATCAAACATTGCTCTCAAATCATAAACTAAGTGATCAAAATGATATAAGCTATCAAGCAGTCAGTAAACAATACACCAACAAATAGAAAATACATTGTTCAAAACATAGTTCTCAGGGAGAAGTAAATTTTTTTATCTCAAAACAAAGTTCATATTATTCCGTCATTTGTCTTTTGATGAACGAAAACATGTTCTATCATAGTAGCTCAAAATTGATCAGAAAATACTACTCTGCTTTGCTCTTTGTATGTTTTCTTTTGTTCTTCCTCCTTCTACCCCTATTTTTACAGTACTGTACCCTGCATCTCATGAACCTGCAACCATTCATAATCTATTGAGCAGTCAGTACTGTTCACAAATGGAAAGCACAATGTTCAGGGCCAAACAATTTGTTTATTGTACAGTATACAGCCTACAATGTACTGTAATATAAAATCAAAGGAGTAAACATGTGATGATCAATGTTCCATGGACAAGAACATGGTCTATGACTGTTGCTCGAATTTCATCAGATATTTCCACTCTTTGTCTTCCTCTTCTTCTTTGTCCTCCTCCTCCTCTTTCTTGCCCTCCTCCTCTTCCTCGCCCTCCTCCTCTTCCTCTTTCTTGCCCTCTTCCTCCTCCTCCTCCACCTCCTCTTCCTCTTTCTTGCCCTCCTCCTCGCCCTCCTCCTCCTCTTTCTTGCCCTCCTCCTCGTCGCCCACCTCTCATACGCACTCGTCCTCTCACATTGTTTCTTCTATCCATTTTCAGACTTTCTCCTTTCCACCTTCAACAACCTGTTTGCTCTCTGAACTGGCTTATATTGGTTGTGTCACATCATTTGAAACAGGTTAAATCAATTTTGAGTCGTTGTGTTCAATCAATGACACATGTTCTCTATTTATATTTGATTGTTGCCACTTGTGTTTACCAGTATGGATGACATGTGCATTAGAGTGCAGAATGTGTTTTGAGAATGAGAATGTGTTTAGCGTTTTGCTGAAGAGTCTAAGTGAGATCTGCAAATTGTGTTTTACCATGTGAAATGGTTTAAGGTATTGACAACAGACTGCACAATTAGCTAAATAAGTTCAGGCAACTGAGAACTTTGTTCAGCCAATGGGTTTTAGTGTTTTAGCAATTGAGAAAAACTGTAATCTTTTGGGGGGGGAATTTGTTTAAATGTATGGTCTGTGGTTGGAGGATCCATGTTATTGCACTTGTCTTCAATAAGAGGTCACAATATTGACCATCCCAAAAAACGTTTTAAAAGCTCTGCAATTGTGAATACATACATATCAAATAAAAAAGAAGGCGTATGAATATAAAAAACAATGCATATAAATATAAAAAACAATGCATGACAATGCATGACGTAACAATATTTTCCGTAAAATCTGCCTATCAAAGTTGTGTCCTCAGTTTCTGTCAACTCCAACTCTTTTTTTCATAAGCCTAATTAAATCAGGAAATAGCTTGATCAGTTCTATCCCTGAGGACCCCTTTTCATCTTCCTGCCTATAGGGAACCACTACCACACCTGGGGTCTCATTTATAAAGGAGTGCGTAGAATTCTTAATAAAAGTGTACGTACGCCCAAAAGCGTAAAATGGCATACGCACATTTATAAAACCGCGCGTACGCACATTTATAAAACCGTGCGTACGCACACCTGTAGGCAATGTTCGTTTTATAAATCACAGCTTAACCACAAGTGTGCGTGCGTACGTAAAGTATCGTTGCACCCCGCCCTGAACACGCCCATTTTAACCATAAATGGTCAATGCAAAGTACCTCATTAATTCTGATCTAGTATCATTCTCATGAACCTGGCACGTGATTCTTCTTCACGGTGAATCAAGGCATACAAAATACAACAAAATAGTGCGACAGCACGTCAAGTGGCAGAACTGGAAACAATTGCCGTAGTACATTCTGTGTTTGTGTATCTTGCATGGTGATTAAAAACGAATGCTGATTCTGAAATGTAATGAGTGTAGGGATTGCGCGGGAGCCAGTTTTTGACATATGATGATATATGCACAGTATTAAATAAATATATTTAGTTATACACTGTTCTTTCTACGTTTATCTAAAAGTATATGCAATGCCATCCATCCATCCATTATCTTCCGCTTATCCGGGGCCGGGTCGCGGGGGCAGCAGTCTGAGCAGGGAAGCCCAGACTTCACCGCACACACCTCCT
The DNA here is from genome assembly GCA_030340665.1 of Neosalanx taihuensis. Taxonomy (NCBI): domain Eukaryota; kingdom Metazoa; phylum Chordata; class Actinopteri; order Osmeriformes; family Salangidae; genus Neosalanx; species Neosalanx taihuensis. Next base: position 7,436,290 of record CM059303.1, on the reverse strand, counting down.
CCAGTCCCTCCAGCGTGTCCTAGGTCTTCCCCGGGACCGCCTCCCGGTGGGACATGCCTGGAACACCTCCCGAAGGAGGCGTTGACGTGGAGGAGTAGCGGTTCTACTCCGAGCTCCTCCCGTGTGACCGAGCTCCTCACCCTGATTCTAAGGGAGCGCCCGGCCACCCTGCGGAGGAAACCCATTTCGACCGCTTGTATCCGCGATCTTGTCCTTTCAGTCATTACCCAAAGCTCATGACCATAGGTGAGAGTAGGAATGTAGATTGACCGGTAAATCGAGAGCTTTCCTTTGCGGCTCCTTCTTCACCCCGACAGTCTGGTACAGAGACTTCATCACTGCAGACGCTGCACCGATCCGCCTGTCAATCTCACGTTCCGTTCTTCCGTCACTCGTGAACAAGACCCCGAGATACTTGAACTCCTCCACTTGAGGCAAAGGCTCCCCACCCACCCAGAGGGGGCAAGCCACCTTTTTCCGAGTACCATGGCCTCGGATTTGGAGGTGCTGATCCTCATCCCAGCCACTTCACACTCGGCATCAAACCGCTCCAGAGCATGCTGGAGGCCCCGGCTCGAGGACAACATCATCCGCAAACAGCAGAGATGAGATCCTGTGCTCCCCGAACCGGAAACCCTCCACCCCCTGGGCGCGCCTAGAAATTTTGTCCATATAAACAATGAACAGAACCGGTGACAAAGGGCAACTCTGGCGGAGTCCAGCATGCACCCGGAACAGGTCTGACTTATTGCCGGCAATGCGAATACAGCTCCTACTTTGGTTGTACAGGGAATGGACAGCCCCTAACAAAGGGCCCCGGACCCCGTACTCCCGAAGTACCCCCCACAGGACACCACGAGGGACACAGTCGAATGCCTTCTCCAGATCCACAAAACACATGTAGACTGGTTGGGCAAACTCCCATGAACCCTCGAGCACCCGGTAGATGGTGTAGAGCTGGTCCAGTGTTCCGCGGCCAGGACGAAAACCACACTGCTCCTCCTGAATCCGAGGTTCGACTATCGGCCGGATTCTCCTCTCCAGTACCCTGGCGTAGACCTTACCGGGGAGGCTGAGGAATGTTATTCCTCTGTAATTGGAACACATCCTCCGATCCCCCTTCTTAAATAGGGGAACCACCACCCCGGTCTGCCAATCCATAGGCACTGTTCCAGACCGCCACACGATGCTGCAGAGGCGTGTCAACCAGGACAGTCCCACAACATCCAGAGACTTTAGGTACTCAGGACGTATCTCGTCCACCCCCGGAGCCTTACCACCAAGGAGCCCATCGACTACCTCAGTAACTTCAGCCCGGGTGATAGGCGGGTCCGCCCCGACGTTCCCAGTCTCTGCTTCCTCCTCGGAAGACGTGACGGAAGGATTGAGGAGATCCTCAAAGTATTCTTTCCACCGTCCGACAACATCCCCAGTCGAGGTCAACAGCTCCCCACCCGCACCGTAAACAGTGTTGGTGAAGCACTTCTTCCCCCTCCTGAGGCACCGAATGGTTTGCCAGAATTTCCTTGGGGCCGACCGATAGTCGTTCTCCATGGCCTCCCCGAACTCCTCCCAGACCCGATTTTTTGCCTCTGTGACTACCCGAGCCACGGCACGCTTGGCCTGTCAGTACCGGTCAACTGTTTCGGGAGTCCCACAAGCCAGAACGGCTCGATAGGACTCCTTCTTCAGTTTGACGGCATCCCTTACTTCCGGTGTCCACCACCGGATTCTGGGATTGCCGCCGCGACCAGCACCAGAGACCTTGCGACCACAACTCCGGACTGCCGCATTGACAATGGAGGTCGAGAACATGGTCCATTCAGACTCAATGTGCCCAGCCTCCCCCGGGATCTGTGAGAAGCTCTCCCGGAGGTGTGAGTTGAAGACCCCTCTGACAGAGGGGTCCACCAGGCGTTCCCAGCAGACCCTCACGATACGTTTGGGCCTGCCAAGTCTGTCTAACTTCCCCCCCCCGTCAGCGGATCTGACTCACAACCAGGTGGTGATTGGTTGACAGCTCCGCCCCTCTCTTCACCCGAGTGTCCAAGACACACGGCCGCAGGTCAGAAGACACGACAACAAAGTCGATCATCGACCTCCGGCCTAGAGTGTCCTGGTGCCACGTGCACCGATGGACACTCTTGTGCTTGAACATGGTGTTAGTTATGGACAAACCGTGACTAGCACAGAAGTCCAATAACAGAACACCACTCGGGTTCCGATCAGGGGGGCCGTTCTTCCCAATCACCCTTCTCCAGGTGTCACTGTCATTTCCCACGTGGGCGTTGAAGTCCCCCAATAGAACAACGGAGTCCCTAGTCGGCGCACTGTTAAGTACGCCTCCTAGAGACTCCAAGAAGGCCGGGTACTCTGCACTGCTGTTGGGCCCGTAGGCCGCCACAACAGTGAGAGACCTGTCTCCGGCTTTAAGGCGCAGGGACGCGACCCTCTCGTTCACCGGTGTAAACTCCAACACGTGGCGACTGAGCTGTGGAGCTATAAGCAAACCCACACCAGCCCGCCGCCTCTCCCCGCGGGGAACACCAGAGAAATGAAGAGTCCAGCCTCTCTCAAAGATAATGGTTCCAGAGCCTAAGCTGCGCGTGGAGGCGAGGCTGACTATATCTAGCCGGTAACGCTCGACCTCCCGCACAAGCTCGGGCTCCTTCCCCGCCAGCGTGGTGACATTCCATGTCCCTAGCGCTAGAGACTGTGTGCGCGGCCCTGGTCATCCGGGCGCTTGCCCCTGACCACCGCCCAAATCACACAGCACCGGCCCCTTACGGTCCTTCCTGCGGGTGGTGGGCCTGCGGGAAGGTGGTCCCATGTCGCCTTTTTGGGCTGGGCCCGGCCGGGTCCCATGGGAAAAGACCCGGCCAAGTATATGCAATGTTATCCTGTATTCCATGCAATCGGCCTCTCCCCTTTCACACGTATTGGACAATCTAATGGTCAGACAGCCCTGAATTTTGATTTAAAAATGTATTTGGATTGTACAAGATGCTAAAGGAACAATTATCACGCAGTTCAAGCTCAAATAACACTGATGTATTTAATCTTCATTATAATCATAAATTGAGTCAAAAAAACGTGTGTGAGGACAACAAAACACATCCATTTTACGAGTAATCGCTTCTCCGACTTTTTGCAGTATGACTACAGGACGGTCATCTGTGTCGCCAATTCCCACTGTCTCCAAAAAGTGTGTAGGTTTATGGGAGGGTCATAGTTTGCGTGGAGGACCGCACATTCTACCGCCAAGTTTGTTTTTTATAAATCACTGACTTTGCGTGAAAACTGGTGTACGCACATTTTCAGCCCCATTTTGTGCGTACGCAAGCGTTATAAATGAGACCCCTGCTCTGGTACGTTTTACAGTTTTCAATATTTTAGACAAACAATGCCAATATTCTATGGTCACAGTTGAACCATGTCAATATCATCTTTCTGTTAAGATGCTTTTTTTAAAACCATAGTGGATTGAATTTAAGCATTCTAGTGAGATTATTGGGAGGGCTAGCAATTGAGGAAAAACTAGATACCTGCAGTGTACAATACATGTTTTGGAGGGAAAATACATGCCCTTACGTCAACTCCGTCAGACGTCAAATCCGTCAGGGTCTATGTCTGACAGAGTTGACCTGTAAGCTGACGGAGTTGACAAATCCACCACTAACTTTTTAATGTGCTAATATAATATTAATTTGTTGTTAAAAATGTGTTTTTATTTAGAACCTGTTCCTTTACATCAGTCATCACCAATAGGCGGACTGCGGACCGGTTCTGTCTGGACCCCTTAGCTTTCCAATGGTACATTACATTTGGGCTACGACAAGAGTGTTTTTTACGGGCAAAATAGTAACACCAGCTAAACCATATAGTTGACCACAGACGTGTCGCTTTACAACTGTTTTTTCGTGCTCAATCGCATGTAGATCCCTGAATAATATGTACTCCAAAATACACCCACTTAATTCCCAGCTGTCTTAGAGTCACACAGTACATAAACGTTGCGTGACTTGTTCGTGCAGGCGACAACCCAGACAACAACATGGCTTGTTACAAAATGCGCAAGGTAGACCTGGAAAATCATTGTTTTAAAGATGAATGGACCGACAAATATATGTTCATCCTACCGGCGAGCAGTTCGAAAAATGTGCCTCATATGCTCCGAGACTATGGCTTTAATTAAAAACAGAAACCTGAAGCGCCACTCTGGAAGGAAGCACAGCTCCTTTTACGAAAACTATCCCCAGAAGTCAGAACTGTTTCTCTTTCTGTTAATCTGAAATAAAGACCTCAAATGTATTTGCCTGGTACTACTTTTATTTATTATAAAATAAATAGTTGTCTTATTTCCTCCATTGGAAATTAATGATAAACATTGTTGAAACCATTTGAAAACGTAGACATGGGGGCTTCAGTTCGGACCTTCTACTAAGACAAAATTCAATAACTGGACCCCAGTGACTTTTAATTGTATACCCCTGCTTTACATGGTTAAATAGCTATGACCTTTCTCTACAGAAATATGACTCTAACTAGAAAAAGAAATCCTAAAGAAATTTTGAGTGTGCGTGACTCTGGCCCGGGACTCTCCCCCATACATCACTGACACTGTTGAGTCATTTTCAGAATACTTCTGACTTCTACCATTGCTTAGGTATGTGACAGATCAAGCTTTCAACAGGTGTTCATATGCTGATGCACTAGTAGTAGCGTAAACACTAATTTCAGCAGGATTAAAGACAGCTCCACTTGAGCACACTGCCACAGTTTAAGTTTAAGTAGTAAGCAAGCAGTAAACAATTGGTCACTCTGTGTCAGGTAGCACTTTACATTACAGTTCAGTAGCATAGTAATAGTTTGGTTCTAATTTGATAATAGTGATAAATGCTTTCAAAAACTTAGAGTGTAAAATGACCCAAATACATCCAATGCCAGAATTAGGCCATCAATGGCTATGACTTTGGTATTAGAAATACACCTTTTATCAAAATGATACCGCATTATAAATATCAGATAACATTATAAAGTTATACAGCTGTGTTAAATGTCAAATCAATCCACATGCAATCAAACATGTAACAAATCAGGATTTAGCAATAAGCTAAAAACCACACCAAAAAAATGAATGGGTGTTAATGGGGAGAATGTTTGAGAGGTAGAGTGGTGATGTCATCGCTAGAGTGGAGAGGAAAACATATTCGACTACCATGGCCTCAAATGCACCACTACAGACACAATTTATGCATAGAAACGTAGGAAAATGTGTCCTCTAGCTCACACTTGCTTTACTTTATCTGTCAGATTTATTGTTTTAGCTTGACATGCGAAAATTCGGCCGCAGCACCCATGAACACCCTCATAGACTCCCATGTTAAAAGTGTCAGGAAAATTTCAGTAGGAAAACAAAACTAACACTTTTTAGAATTGCTCCCAAGAGCACATTTCTTCACTTGTCAACACAAAATGCCTATGTAGACGTTCAGGAAGGGCTCAGCCGGCTTCACGTTAACCTGGTTTTATGATTGGAAACACGGTTTGGCCAGAAATCCTTCCTGTTCGAGGGGTGCTGTAAGCTAGAGAACTGCGCGGGACTGTTTTTTTCATCCCGCTCCCGCCCGCTCCCGCTGAATTTCTGACCAATCCCGCCCGCTCCCGCAGAATTTCTGACCATTACCGCCCGCTCCCGCAAAGTGTGCGCAACGTGCCCACCCAGACCCGCGATGTGTCTCCAATATAGTTAGCGAGCTCTTACCAACAGGGCTGCTTGAATGAGCTACTATACAATCGTTTTAATGGGAACATAAATAGACAAAGCAACACGCATTTAAATATAACTTTGTTTTATTAAAATACCTTTTATATAAACCTTGCATAATCACATGGCACCTAAAACAGGCTGCTTTGCAAATCACAATATAAATATGAAAATTGTCAGCCTACTAGCAACACCGCCAACACGCCCCTTTATGTAGCCTATGACCTCAATAACAAATGGCAACGAGAGGCTGAGTGGCTCAAACAGTAGTAGCATAGCCTAAAATAAACTAAGTTAATAAATGAATTTAACGAATCACTTGCCAATATTGCTATGGAGGAAGAGGATGTTGCTGACCGACTGCGGCCCCATTCGCGTGCGTCTCTCTTCCAAGATGCGCCCACAGACACTAAATGTACTAAACTAGATGCGGGAATACTGAAGATGAAACGCGCTAGCTTTGAGAGCGCTTGTCAGACTTGCCTCGTTTAGTTTTAATGGTGTACACAACTTGTTTAATGTTCTGCTCTACTTCGTTGGTTGACTGAGTCATGACTCAGTAGTACCTAGCTATTACAATCCCGCACAAACCCGCAGTATTTTTTTTTAGCCGCCCGTTCCCGCCCGCAGTTAAATTGAAACCGCCCGTTCCCGCGAGATTTGCGTTGGGTCCCGCGGGACCCAGCGGGACCCAATCCCAGTGCAGACCTCTACTGTAAGCCTTTTCTCTCTGTCCAACTGCCATGACAGTTGCAACTGTCACCAGCTGCAACTCATTAGTTCGTTACTTAGCAACGTGCTTGAAAGAGGAGAGACGGTGGCCACGAATGACGGTGGCTATTTTACGAACAGTAATTAATTTCACATTTAATAACTTTAATTGGAGGATATTTACTGGAGGAATCAAATTGGTTCTTTTTGTTTCGGGTGTATTTATAAACTGTACTCCAACTCAACTCTTCCTCTCTGGCTTTAAGTCTCTAAGGTAAGCAAACATCTTTTTCAACTCTTTCGCTAGCATCCTATCAAAAATGTAGGTTTTTGACTTCTTTAACATTTGGGCTCATAGGTATTCATGTGCTTATCAGTCAGGATTTACAACTGACATTCCAACTAGCTGTAAAGATATGCTGTTTGCTAACATTAGCGACCAATGCTGAAATTAGCGCTTAAGCTAATTGCTAGTGCATCAGCATATGTTTTGCTAGCATGCTATATAAGATGTGGGTTTTTGACTTCTTTAACATTTGGGCTTATATGTATTCATGTGCTTATCAGTCAGGACTGTGGTGGAGGTTTCTAAGGAGGGTAGTGGGGGGGGGGGGGTGTTATTTGTGTGCATTTTGACCGTTTAGGGTCGTTTTCGGAGGTGGGGGGGGCGTTCGGCGTTCGCGGGGGGCGGGGGGGCTCGTGCGGGGGGGTTTGAGGGCAGGGTTCATGAGGTGGGGTCCATAGGAATCTAACGAGATATTGGGGAGGTGTGTGGGAGGTCGGGTTGATGAGCTATGAGCCTATTTGGGGGAGAGGTTTGACAATCGCGAATGATTTAGTTTCACTTTCAAGCGGAGATTGTAACGTTGCGGGGGGCTCGGGGGGGGGGCGATTTCGGAGGGGGTTGAGTTAATGTGGTGGAGTCCAGACGAATCGAACCAGGTATTGGGGAGGTGTGTGGGTGGTTGGGATCGGCAGTTCCATAGAGAAACAGTGGGGATTAAATACAGGTCTTTTAGGAATTGCTATTTAAATTGTTGGGGGGGGCTTGCTGTAAAACATTCATAATCGTCTGGATACTGGTTGACCTTGTAAACTATTGGCTAGTGTTGTATGGGGAGTCCTGTAGTCCTGTAGTTTATAGATGATTGAACCTGTGTGTCTGCTACTAAGTGATTCATTGCACTGAATGGTTTGATTGACAGTTCATCATTAAGTCATTAATGTACAGACTGCCTGTGTGTATGCACATATATGTATATATATATATATATATGTGTGTGTGTGTGTATGTGCGTGTGTGTATGTGCGTGTGTGTATGTGTATGTGCGTGTGTGTTTTTCTCAATTAATGTTGGATAAAAAGCACTGTTTTTGTTAGTGTGATATCAGAACTGTGTGACCTAGTGCTTTTTGTGAATTTTGATGCTAGCGTATTGCTGAATCCTGATTTGTTACATGTTTGATTGCATGTGGATTGATTTGACATTTAACACAGCTGTATAACTTTATAATGTTATCTGATATTTATAATGCGGTATCATTTTGATAAAAGGTGTATTTCTAATACCAAAGTCATGCGCCTTGCAGCACGCACACAATAATAAACGCTAGTAATGAAATAATGTGCGCCTTGCAGCATGCACACAATAAACGCTAGTAATAACATAGTGTGCGCCTTGCAGCACGCACACAATTAGCTAAGGAAGGAACCGGTTTGGTTGTCTAATCAATTAGCCTGTGTAGCTGCAAATGACAAACACATAACTGGCACGGCCCACAGAGGTTGCGGCCATCATTAACTTGCAATGGTGATTACAGTTATAGTACAGATCCAGATTGGAATTTTAGATTGGACATGGAAGATGGAAACCACATTGAGTGGAAAAACATATAAGTTACTTTGACGGCTAAAGCTACGCAATCTGCTGCTAGGATAGCCCTCGTGAATGCTAGATCGCTAGCCAACAAAACCTTCATTATTAAGGATTTCTTTGCTTCTAACAAGCTGGATTTTCTATGCGTCACGGAAACCTGGATGTCTGTGGGTGAGACCTGTGCTTTATGTGAACTTTTGCCATTTGACTGTGGCTTACTTCCCCTCGAACAACCGGCCGTGGGGGAGGTATTGCGACTGTTTACAAAAGTAAATATATATGTAAGCAACTGACCTACTCCAGCTTCGAGATGAACATTTTTGAACTGGGTGCTGTTCAGCCACTGTTGTGTGCCGTTATATATAGACCCCCCAAATACAACAAGAACTTTATGGGAGACTTTGCTGATCTCTTATCTGGTTTTATGTCAAAGTATGACCATGTTCTCATTATGGGCTATTTTAATATCCATGTATGTTGTCCGCATAATCTGTTGGCCAAGGACTTTTTAAACCTTATTGACTCTCTTAATCTTAAACACTGTGTGGCTGTTCCAACACAAGATCATGTTCATACCCTTGACTTGGTTTTAACGCATGGTTTTAATGTCGATAACCTGAATGTCTGTGACGCATCTTTTTCTGATCACAATCCTGTTGTGTTTGATTAGGGTGGACAGACCAAAAATTTCTTAAATGTTTTGAAAATATTTTTTTTGCTATTCGTATGCAACATAAGCCAATTTAAACTAATCCGAAGTCAGATTTAATTCATCTTTTGCCGTTTTCCTACCAAAAATGTGAGATTTTTGAAAAATTCCACCGCTTTAATCTTGGATTTTGTGGCACCGAGAATCTGTCAGGTTCTGATCAGGCTCTGCATTGTTCTATGTCACATCTCTGCTTCTATCCAGCGAGCGAGCTGCTCAGGCACTCCAATCCTGATGTTACAGGCTGGTAAAAAGTCTTATTCAAGAGGCCAAAACATAAAATGTATATCTTTAGATTTTTTTCAAAATTTGATATATTGCGTATCATTGCAGGACCCAGCTATACAGAAAGTAAAAAAACCTGATATTCTAAAATAGGTTACAAGGGGGGAAATCAAGTTTTGTCATCATAGAACGTTCAGATTTCAATGCATTCCCATGGGATTTTCATCAACATGACTTCAACTTGATTTTTCTCAAAATGTATATTTTTTAAAATTGATTAAACATACCTTATTTTGAAGAAAACAACCTAAGCTTTCGTTTAAGATATGTCTCCCGGTTGTGCTGACCCTCTATGAAAGGTAGCCAAAGCTTCAAAAACTATAAGCAATATTTTCATATACTTTCTCAATGTTGATCGCAACCAACATTTGATAGCATTAAGGTGTAAGTGTCTACATGCTAACTGTCATTTTTTTTTAATTTATTGCAAGTAGTCGCTAGTTATTGAGCTCTAAAAAGGACTTGGACCTGAAAATTCCGGTGCCATTTTCATAGGATTCGCTTTTAGCCACATTCAGGCTAAAGATGACGTCAGAGACGTTCGATTCAATGTGTTTGCTACCTGCGCTCTAGAATCACTTGACAGTTGGTTAGCTTGGCAAGGAAAAACGCGTTGTATTGTCCACCCTAGTTTGATCTTGTGCTGCCTTGTCTTATGGAGAAGCCGTGCACTCCAGCCAAACAGCCGCAGCTTTTAAAGACATGACGGCTAGTCAACCACTGGCAGAATGCTCAAATGCAGATGTTGAGGCACTCTCCCTCAGCTTTGACTCAACTTGTCAAACTATTTTAGACACTGTGGCTCCCCTGAAAATGAGATGCTCAAAACCTGCCCCTGAACCTTGGCTGAATGACTCTATGCGCACTGCTAGGCATGAATGTAGGAAAGCTGAGCGCAAATAGAATCGTGACCATTTACAGGTGTCCCTTCTATTGTTTAGAGACAGTTGGCAGTCCTATCAGAGAATAGTGAAAGTGCCAAAACGAAGTTATTTGCTGATATTATTGTGAAACTGTAATAATCCCCGTGTTTTGTTTAAAACTATAAATGGTGTTCTTAATGCCCCTCAACAGGCCTGTGCAGAGCCCACAGCTGAAACGTGTGATACTTTTCTGAACTTTTTTATTAGCAAAGTTCAAAACACTAGGGCTTCTGTTTTTGTCACATCTCCTGCTGTCTTTGATAATTTTGAATGTGTCAGCCTGTCAGTTTTAAATGAAATTATTGGTACCCTGAAATCTACGGGATCCCCACTTGATCCAATTCCTCCCTCTTTGTTTAAAGAGGTCTTGCCCACAGTGGCTCAGTTTGTGCTTACTATTGTAAACTGTAGCTTAGCTAATGGGATTGTACAGAGGGGTTTTAAGCTTGCCGTGGTTCAGCCTCTTCTTAAAAAACCCGGACTAGACCCACTTGACATGGCAAATTTTAGACCAAAATCTAAACTTCCTTTTATATCAAAACATTTAGAAAAAATTGTGTACTACCAGCTGAAGGAATTTCTAGATGGCCACAATATACTTGAAGTATTCCAGTCTGGTTTTAAATCCAAACATAGCACCAAGACCGCCCTGTTGAGGGTTTTTAATGATATTCTCCGGACTGCTGACTGTGGACACAGTGTCATATTTGTCCTGCTAGATTTAACTGCAGCCTTTGACACAGTGGACCACCAGATCCTCTTGTCTCGTCTGCAGCATTGTGTCGGCTTACAAGGTTACGAGATATCACGCACCAATGAAAACTGGCTTGGATCATCACTAAATTAGAATGTTGATTTCGGGGTCTGCTATTTAGTGAATTAGTGCTTATGCACTCTGTTTTTTTCTGGTCCACTAGGAACACACACACACCTCTGGGGTTAATGATCCTACTGGAGCTAAACGTTTTGTCCTTGTTCTTCCCTTTCTGCCTCCAGGTGTTGAGGATGATGAAGATGTGAAGCGGATGCTGAAGGGTTCCAGCATGGTGAAGGTTCGATCACCTCGCTGGCAGAAAAGACGCACACTCAAGCTCCTCGATGATGGGGTCACCATCTGGTGCCAGTCCAACAAGACCTCCAGCAGAGCGAAGGAACTACAGTCCTGTGAGTGTGCAGTGTCCTGATTTACACACCCACAACACCCTCCCATATATATTTACACCTACACACCCACAACACCCTCCATTTATAGGTGCTGGTCCTATTATTAGAATATAATCAAAAGGTTGATTTATTTCACTAATTCCATTCAAAAAGAGAAACTTGTCAATTATATTCATTCATTACACACATACGGATGTATTTCAAATGCTTATTTCTTTGAATATTTATGAAAATTTAGTATCTCTAAAGGCTTAAAACTCACTTATTCCGAGAATGTAATGGCACTTAGGAATAGTATGGTACTTAATATAATCTAATGTTGCTCAGAAGTACTTGTCGGTCCCCATGTGTTGAATCACCAGGGTTGTTGTTTTCTTGCTTTATTGTTCGCAATCGTTGTGTTATGCTTTTATAGCTCTTCCCTTATTGATTTTATACTTATTGATACTTATTGATTTTCACGATGGATGTTTCACAATCTAAAAGCCCACTGTGTTCAGGGTCTATCACGTTGCTATGCTCAGTGGCCGATGCTCTTTGTAAAAGCTCTCTCTTGTAAGTCGCTTTGAATAAAAGCGTCTGCTAAATGAATACATTTAAATGTAAATCTCTGAACATTTTAATATTAATTAATATCAATAGAAAGAAACTATTTTTAGTGTATGTACAGCACTCAATATTTAGTTTAGATTAGATTCAACTTTAATGTCATTACACATGTACAAGTACAGGGTAAGAAATACAGTTAGCATCCAACCAGAAGTGCAAAACACAGAACAGAATATAAATGTAATTGTATACTCAGAATATACACAGTATGTACAGTATAATCAGAATATACACAGTATGTACAGATTAAAGTGATTTGGTGGGGACAAATGTAGCTGTATTGTACAAGGTGATACAGTATTTTTACAGAATTTACAGAGTTGCATGTATGTACAGTTAGTGCAAATGATGAATGATGTGCAGAATGAATAGATGTGAAAAATGAACAGATACTGCAAATAACAACAGAAATGATGCAGATTATAAAAAATGAACAGATAGTGCAAGATCACAACAGAAGTGCAAATATAGGGTGGCAGGGGTTCTATGGGGGGGCAGGGGTTATATAGGGGTGCGGGGTCTAGTGCGGGTGGAGTTCAGGAGTGTCAAAGTTCTGGGGAAGAAGCTGTTCCTCAGTCTGCTGGTCTTGGACCGGAGACTCCTGAGGCGCCTGCCGGAGGGCAGGAGGGCAAACAGTTTGTGGGCGGGGTGTGAGGAATCTTTTTGGATGCTGTGAGCTCTGCGCAGACAGCGCTTCCTCTGGATGTCCTCGATGGATGGAAGAATAGTCCCAGTGATGCTTTGGGCAGTTTTCACCACCCGCTGCAGTGCCTTGCACTCTGCGACTGTGCAGAGTAACCCAGTTTGTCAGGATGCACTCGTTCGCACAGCGGTAGAAGTTCACCACGACGACGGAGTTAGCGACGTACGAAGAACGGGCCCCAGCTCTCCAAGTTTGGTGATCAGAGGCCCGTTCTTCGTACATAGCTAACTCAGTTAGCTGGATTTGATTGTTGACGATTTGGCATGATCTTGGATCGTTTGGTTCTTCGAAGCTCATCCTAGACTTGTTGTCATAGCAACAGGTCCGTAAGCTCAAACCTGCTCGGGAGCAGGTTTACTTCATGTAAACAAGATTAGATTGAGGCTTTATAAACGGAGGAGATAGAGAAGTCTGTCGCAGCCATACGCAAGCAACCTCTTGCTGAAGGTGGGAGAATAATTCGCAGAACTTTTCAAATTAATCGGGTATTGCGGGATAAAGTGTAATTGTTGAGAGATACCGTTTTTTTCAGCCTTTTTCTTTGTGGCTGTTATAAATAGACAAACACATAATACAAAAAAATACAGTATGAATTAAAGGCTACCATTTTGTAGAATATTCTTGTATTTCACTTTAATTTGTCTGCTACTTTTTGCCAGCCCACTCTCCTGGCATTTGCAGACTTTGAGGTGTTCCCTGTCGTTTTAAATAACGACTCAAGTTCGGCATAACCTTCCATTAAAAGATCTTGTTCTGATTAGGAGAAAAAGTGGGCACGTTCTTTGGCCATGCTGAAGAACCAATAGCAGCGTTGCTGATCAATGTTTCTACTATCGATACATATCCCCTTTTAAGCCAACACATGATCGCGCAATTATCTCAAATAACTAAATCCAGTGATACTAATCATACACAACAGGTTTGTTCGAAGAACCCAGTTAGCCGGATCATGATTAGCAGGATGAAATCAACTTGGATGTATCATTTGATCTCGGATGTATTAAGCGACGTACGAAGAACGGGCCCCAGCTTGGAGGGGATGACAGTGTTGAAAGCAGAGCTGAAGTCTACAAACAAAATACACGCGCATGTGTTGTTATTGTCCAGGTGTGTGAGCACAGAGTGCAGCGCTGAGGAAACTGCATCGTCTGTGCTCCTATTGCTGCGGTAGGCAAACTGGTGAGGGTCAAGTGTGGGTGGAAGGTTGATCTTCAGGTGTGCCAGGACCAGTCACTCGAAGCACTTCATGACAATGGGTGCGAGTGCTACAGGGCGATAGTCGTTCAGGCACGACGAGCTGGAGTTCTTCGGCACCGGTACAACGGAGGTGGATTTGAAGCATGCCGGCACAGCTACTTGAGCAAGGGATAGGTTGAAAATGTCCGTAAAACTCCTGCAAGCTGCTCAGCGCATGCTGTGAGCACGCGGCCAGGGATGCCGTCCAGCTCAGTGTGGTGAGGACGTCTGTTGGGTTGAGTGTTAGGGGTTGGTCATCTGTAGATGGAGTGATTGAGGTGGCAGTCTTTCCTGTCAAAACGAGTGTAGAAGTTGTTCAGCTCGTTCAGGAAGGAGACGTCTGTGGATGGCGGGGTGATGGTGTTCGACTTGAAGTCACTGATGGTCCAGATGCCCTGCCACATGCGCCGGGGGTCAGATTTGTCAAAGTGCTCCTCGATCCTCAGCTTGTAGCAGTGCTTGGCCTTTTTGATGCCCCTCTTCAAGTCTGTCAGGCTTGGACCGGGAAGAGGACAGAAAGTAGAGCAGTACCAGATCTTTATTGGGAGACGTAGATGAACAAAAAACTTTCCAAACTAAAAGACTCTATTTTTGGAGGAACAAAAATCAATACTATAAACTTCAAACAAAAGACTCTCTCTTTGGAGGAAACAAAAATCGATACTATAAACTTTAAACAAAAGACTCTCTCTTTGGAGGAAACAAAAATCAATACTTTAAACTTTAAACAAAAGACTCTCACTGGAGGAAACAAAAATCTAGATTACAAACTTTTCAGGAATACTTGATCAAGGCTGTGGTCGTGGGCTGGGTTGCGGGGAAAACACAAACACTCTGGCACAAGACAAGGGGAGAACGCAGACTATAAGCACATGAGGGTAATGGGGAACAGGTGCAAACAATCAGGGTTGGGAGAGACAATCAGACAGAAGAAAGTGAGGAAGGGCCAGTGATCGAGGTGTGACAAAGTCAGCCCTGGATGCATCTGAAAGCAGCCTTGCGAGCCTTCAGCAGGAGCCGAACCTCCCTGTTCATCCATGGCTTTTGATTAGGGTATGTGGTTATAGATTTCTGGGTAGTGACACTGTCAATGGTGTTGTTGACATAGTTCAGTACAGAGGAGGTGAAGGTATCAATGTCCGTATTAGAGCCACAGGTAGCCTGAGAAGCAAACAAACTCCAGTCTGTGTGTTGAAATCTGTCCTGGAGTGCAGAGTCAAACTCCTGCAGTCCACACCTTGATTGTCCTTGTTGATGGCTTCTCACATTGGATGAGTGCCATGTACTTTGGCATCAGGAACAAAGAAACATGGTCTGATTGTCCTATCTGGGGGAGGGGGGTCGCGGTGTAGGCTCCGGCTATGTTTGTGTAAACATGATCCAGAGTTTTGTTTCCCATAGTATTGCAGTGAACATGTTGGTGGAATTTTGGGAGCACTGTCTTTAAGTTTGAGTGATTAAAATCCCCTGCAACTATAAAACAGCCTCTGGTGAGCAGTCTGTTGATCGCTATTGGCTGAGTACAGTTCTTTCATGGCCAGCTTAGCATTAGCATCTGGTGGAACGTAGGCTGCAGTAACAATGGTGGAGGTGAACTCCCTGGGCAGATAAAACGGTCTAAACCAGGGGTGCTCAATACGTCGATCGCGATCTACCAGTCGATCGCGAAGGTACTACTGGTAGATCGCATGGCATTAAAACGTAAACGTCTTTTTGTATCTTTTTTTTTTTTTTTTTTACAGATTTATTGAAATATAAAGTTTAACAAGACTTACAAACAGCAAAATCAATTCTTATATGGATAGACAAAATTCAAATAATAAAACCATAAAGAGGACTAATACAAAACAAAAACAAACCATTACAACGTAGACGTAGGCCAATTATACTCAGTGACAGTCGGTTTGACCAATCTGACATTTTCTGAAATGTGTCACTGTGCATGTGCTCATTTGGCTCCACTTATTAATGCGAGTCAGCCTTGAGTGAGGCTTGGCATCTAACGTCACATAGGTTTACCTGTTGTTACAACCCTAGGTTAGAGTGAGCACCACCCACTGTATTTATGGGTGCTTAGCACCTGTCAAGGGGGGTGGTTTATTATTTCTTTCTTTCATTTGGTGCCACTGGCAGTCCTCCTTGATACCTGTACCAGCTGATTTCCTCATTTTGCGTTGGGGTTGTAACAAGCAATATGGGTTCACGCAATTATGCAAGGTATACTAACATATATGGTTATTATAAAGAATTCTCAATATATTTCTGAATAATTATATATTGCGCAATTTTATAGTAGGTAGATCACTTTGACTTGGTCATTTTGTAAGTAGCTCGCATGCTGAAAACGTGTGTGCACCCCTGGTCTACACCTAACCATGATGAATTCAAGGTTAGCTGAACAGTGTTTTCTGATGATAACAGAGTCCGTACACCAAGCTTTGTTAATAGAGATACACAGACCTCCGCCTCTGGTCTTACCAGAATCCTCAGCCGATCTATCTGCGTGTAGCGTCCGGCTAGCTGGATAGCATCGTCGGGTATGCAGATGTTTAGCCATGTTTCAGTGAAAATAAAGATGTTGCGCGAGTCGAAAGTTGGTCTTAACGCAGACCTGGTGGTGTGAACCAATATCCAAAAGCTCCTCCCGGGTGTAGGATGTGAATGACAAGCTGTTCTGAATGAACAAACCTGAGATGAGTAGGAAATGTATTGCTATTTTGCAGATTCTAGTGGGACACTGAGCCTCGCGTTGTGCACGCGCCGCTATCTTGGTCAAAAGAACTCTCATCTGCCTCTGTCTCAATGACAGCAGTAAAGGGTAATGTTTGGCTTGGCCACAAGAGTGATGCATTGAGCAGTGTTCTGGAGGGAGATTTATGCTTAGCCTGACTCATCTGTATCTCTCCCACTACTGCTGAGTCACCCCTTTTTACCTGGCGTAGCAGGCAGGTGAGGAGGAAATTTCCAGGCTGACCACAATACATGCAACTCCTAGTTGTAATCCAGCGGCGCCTCTCTTTAGGGGTTAGCTTGGCATGAACAAGTTGCATGGGCTCAGGATCCAGAAGAGACTGGGAGGCAGAGGCAGTCGGGGTAGATAAACAAGGCACGATATGAGATGGAATGGGAAAGGCCATCTTACCAGTCTTCTCCCTCCAATTGTCGATGCGAATGGCCAGGGAGATGAGTTCATTCAGGCTGGCAGGCTCCTTCTGTGACACCAGCTCATCCTTGATGCTTCCATTAGTAGCATGCTAGAACACACCTTGGAGCGCTTCATCATTCCAGCCGATGGCAAGTCCAGCCATGGAACGAGGGCCTTGATGGAGGGAAAGTGGTCTCTTCGCGGCATCCTTAGTAAAGATCCTTACATCTCCTTAGTAAAGTCTGCATATGAACGCACAATCAGGGTTTGCTTCTCCCACACCGCTGTGGCCCAGCTACGAGCAGAGCCCCAGAGGCAGCCAATCAGGAAAGCTACTCTGGCTTTATCAGAGGAATAAGTCCGGGGATGGAGGTCAAAAACTAAAGAACATTGAATCCAAAATTCCCTGCACGTACCAAGGTTACTGTCATAAGGTACTGGAGGTAGCACATGGGGTTCACAGAGCGGGTGTGAGTGGCTGCGAGACAGCTGCGGTGGACTGACAGCTGGTGAAGGGCTCTGGGCCTGGAACTGCAGCAAGTTTGCCATGGCCTGCGAGATCTCCGCTACCTGGGTCGTTAGTGTCTGCTGAACTTGGCCATGTTGTCCCAGTAACGCTCCTTGACCAGCGAGTGCTTGGCCGGAACTACAGGAGAGGAGCCAAGGGGGGTGGGGTGGGATTGTGGTCCGCTGGGTTCGACATGGCCAGATTGTACTGTTACAGGCAAGGGGTGTAAGAACACACAAGGGAAGCAGAGGGGTGGATTTAAACCAGTTTATTGTCTTTAGGCAGGTTTGGTCAGCGGCCGGCCTGGGATGACTCAGGCAGAGTCTCCCCAGGAGACTAGTTCCAGAGCGGGGCTTGGTGGAGCTGGCGAGGGCAACAGGTCAGAAAGTCAAGGGCTGGAGAGCTGGGCAGAGCAGGCAAAAATCTAGAGAAGGTCACAACCAGTCAGAACAAGACAAAACTTTGTCAAGCGTCAAAGGGATTGATGCGCAGTACCAACAGTGAGTGTCTACGATCTAGCAGCGTGATCGTGGCAGGGCTGAGCACAAGTAGGTTGCTTGCTGAATGCAGAATTAGGTGCAGCTGGTGGTTCTCGCTCTGCTTTGCTCCACACTTACTCACACAGGAGTGTGAGTAAGGACTGAGGACAGGAGAATTAACCCCTTCAGATAGGTGTGCAGAGGCAGATGTAACAGATTGTGCTGATTTGATGTTTTGACCTGTACAACTGTCAGTCTGTAAGATATTAGATTACTGTATTTTTTGCACTATAGGGCGCACTTAAAAGCCTTTAATTTTCTCCAAAAACTACAGTGCGCCTTATTCATTCAGATTCAGATACTTTATCAATCCCCTTGGGGAAACTCTTTGGCAGGACAATGCCCACCTTGGCAACATGACAAAATACATTATCGGCGCACAAGCCTTCTGAAATTGGGAAAACACAGATAGATTTTTCGAGGAGAAAAAAAGAAACAAGCCAGAGCCCGTAACAAAAAAAACACACACACACATAATCAGAAGCGTAGTATATATGGATTAATTCTGGTTTTGCTTACTGACCTCTAAGCGATTTTGTGTGGTACAAGGCGCTCACGGCGCTAAGTCAAATTTTTTGGGTACAACTTTGGTAAACTACAAAGCCGCACCGCTTGCAGCATTACGGCTACCGTAGCCAGGAGCGTCGCGGAGTAATACATACTGTGCTTCACCATAATATCGAGGAATAAACTGAAAAAGTGAGTGTATTGTGTTGTATTTTACGTGTTACAACTGAATAAGGTTGGTAGTTATTGTGAATACGCTCATTAACGTTTGAATAATGTTGAGAATTATTGTGAATGCGTTTAATAAAGTTTGATCGACTGACTTATCTGACTGTTTTTTTTTTCTGCTTAATGCGCCTTATAGTCCGGTGTGTTTTATATATGAAAATAGATCGAAAATTAATTGACAGTGCGCCTTATAATCTAGTGCGCCCTATACTGCAAAAAATACGGTAACAATTTTAATGCAGTGACTATGACCCCAGTGCCAGCCAAACACCTGAAGAATCGCATGGGAGATGGTTTCAGAGGCAGCACAGACGTTGAGGTTGAGAACTCTCTATTGTCTCAATTTTGTTGTGTATAAAGTCCAAGTATTCCTGACAGTCGGAGACAGCTGTAAAGTGACTTGAGGAATCCAGTGGTTTGGTTAGCCTATGGACAGTTGAGAAAGGCACGCTTGTATTTGATTTCCTGGTGATTCATATTTTTGTGAAATAATCTTATGGGGCTGTCTTGATTGCATCTTTGTAGGTGATGTCTTCGTCAGCATACATTTTTGGGTAAACAACAGTTCCAGTTTTTTTACAAAGTCGTTAAAGGTGACAGGCTGCTTTTTTTTGTAAACAGGGATCAGGAGAAAAACAGGGTGAAGTTTTGGTGAAGGTAACTGTCAAGGTTCGTTGGGGTGCCTTGGCATTCCTCTCCGGCATTCCTCCGTGAATCGCCACCTTAACGTGGTGGAGGGGTTTGAGTGCTTGGATGATCCTAGGAGCTATGTTGTCTGGGGCGATGTTGGGTGGACGAGATCCGTCCTGAGTACCTAAAGTCTCTGGATGTTGTGGGACTGTCCTGGTTGACACGCCTGTCTGTCTGGAACAGTGCCTATGGATTGGCAGACCGGGATGGTGGTTCCCCTATTTAAGAAGGGGGACCGGAGGATGTGTTCCAATTACAGAGGAATCACACTCCTCCAGTAAGGTCTACGCCAGGGTACTGGAGAGGAGAATCCGGCCGATAGTCGAACCTCGGATTCAGGAGGAGCAGTGTGGTTTTCGTCCTGGCCGCGAAACACTGGACCAGCTCTACACCCTTTACCGGGTGCTCGAGAGTTCATGGGAGTTTGCCCAACCAGTCTACATGTGTTTTGTGGATCTGGAGAAGGCATTCGACTGTGTCCCTTGTGGTGTCCTGTGGGGGGTACTTCGGGAGTACGGGGTACGGGGCCCTTTGTTAGGGGCCGTCCGTTCCCTGTACAACCAAAGTAGGAGCTGTGTTCGCATTGCCGGCAATAAGTCAGACCTGTTCCAGGTGCATGCTGGACTCAGCCAGGGTTGCCCTTTGTCACCGGTTCTGTTCATTGTTTATATGGACAGAATTTCTAGGCGCGCCCAGGGGGCGGAGGGTTTCCGGTTCGGGGAGCACGGGATCTCATCTCTGCTGTTTGCGGATGATGTTGTCCTGTTTGCTTGCTCGAGCCGGGGCCTCCAGCATGCTCTGGAGCGGTTTGATGCCGAGTTTGAAGCGGCTGGGATGAGGATCAGCACCTCCAAATCCGAGGCCATGGTATTCGACTGGAAAAAGGTGGCTTGCCCCCTCTGGGTGGGGAGCCTTTGCCTCAAGTGGAGGAGTTCAAGTATCTCAGGGTCTTGTTCACGAGTGACGGAAGGATGGAACATGAGATTGACAGGCGGATCGGTGCAGCGTCTGCAGTGATGCAATCTCTGTACCGGACTGTCGGAGTGAAGAAGGAGCTGAGCCGCAAGGCAAAGTTCTCGATTTACCGGTCAATCTACATTCCTACTCTCAGCTATGGTCATGAGCTTTGGGTCATGACCGAAAGGACAAGATCACGGATACAAGCGGTCGAAATGAGTTTCCTCCGCAGGGTGGCCGGGCGCTCCCTTAGAGATAGGGTGAGGAGCTCGGTCACACGGGAGGAGCTCGGAGTAGAACCGCTACTCCTCCACGTCGAGAGGAGCCAGTTGAGGTGGCTCGGGCATCTGTTTTGGATGCCTCCTGGACGCCTCCCTCGGGAGGTGTTCCAGGCATGTCCCACCGGGAGGCGGACCCGGGGAAGACCTAGGACACGCTGGAGGGACTATGTCACTCGGCTGGCCTGGGAACGCCTCGGGATCCCCCCGGAGGAGCTGGAGGAGGTGTGTGCCGTGAGGGAAGTCTGGGCTTCCCTGCTCAGACTGCTGCCCCCGCGACCCAGCCCCGGATAAGTGGAAGATAATGAATGGATGGATGGATGGGATCAGGAGAAAACCAGGGTGAAGTTTTGGTGAAGGTAACTGTCAAGGTTTGTTGGGGTGCCTTGGCATTCAATACAGACTCTTAAGATTATGTTATAATGATTGACCAGGTCTATGGGGAAAAGGGGTTGTTGACTGAAGCTAGCAAATGAGGCACTAAGAGCGTTGTTAAGGTCAATTGTGTTGATGTTTTTCATATTATGAAATGAAATGATTAGTTGTTTAGCTGTGTTGCTTTTAGGAATAGAAATATTGAAACGTATCAAATTATGGTCAGAGAGGGGGAGGTCAAATGTATTGACGTTACAAGGTATGAGTCCCGAGCAACAAATTAAATCCAGGGTGTAATCCTTTTTGTGGGTTGTGAAATCAACAAACTGAGGAAAGCAAAGAGTAGAAATAAAATGTTTACAACACTGATTAGTGAGATTGTTCATGTGGAAATTACAATCACCAGTTAAAATGACATTGGGAGCTATTAGACTACATTAGATTCAACTTTATTGTCATTACATATGTATAAGTACAAGGAAACAAAGTACAGTTTAGCATCTAATCAGAAGTGCAAGAGAAGCAGTTATGTACAGATAATTTAGATGACTAAATTATATACAGGATGTATAGATGAATGCCAACTGGTTAAATGTGAAGGTTAGGGCAGGTGATAAAATAAATACAAATTAGCAATAAATATGCAGATGAAGCCTGGGCAGATGCAGATGTTCAATATTTAAGGTGCAAATATATAGGTGCAGTATGGACATTGGACATAATACAAAAGTGTTTCTGTACATATATACTTATACAGTTGAGGTAAAAATTATATATAATTATATTATAATAATACGTTTTTTTCAAATGTTTCCCAAGTGTTGTAAAACAGATCAGTTAATTTTTAACACAGCTTTTCCAAACATCTTAGAATTGTTTTGGATGCTTACATTAATTTACAACCCCAATTCCAATGAAGTTGCAAAAACAATAATACAGGATACAATGATTTGCAAATTATTCTCAGCCTATGTATATTGTACTGAATAAATAGCAAATACATGATTTTTAATGTTCAAACTGATAAACTTTAGTGTTTTTATGCAAATATTCCTGCAACACATTCCAGAAGAGCTGGGACAGGGGCAAAAAAAGAATGGGAAAGTTGAGGAATGCTTCAAATCCACCTGTGTGGAACATTCCACAGGTGAACAGGTTAATTGGAAACAGGTAAGTGTCATGATTGGGGATGGGGGGAGGTTCACCACTTTGTGAACAGCTGCGTGAGCAAATAGTCCAACAGTTTCAGAACAATATTTCTCAACATAGAACATAGGGATTTCATCATCTACGGTTCATAATATCATCAAAAGATTCAGAGAATCTGGAGAAATCTCTGCACGTAAGCAGCAAGGCTGAAAACCAACACTGAACCACTCCCTCAGGGAGCACTGTATTAAAAACCAACATGAATGTGTAACGGATATTATCACATGGGCTCAGGAACACTTCAGGAAACCTTTGTCAGTTAACACAGTTTGTTGATACATCTCCAAGTGCATGTTAAAACTGTACCATGCCAAGCAAAAGCCATATATCAACAACAAGCTCACCTGAGATGGACTGACACAAAGTGGAAAAGTGTGCTGTGGGCTGATGAGTCCACATTTGAAATTGTTTTTGGAAATCAAGGACATTTACATGTATTCATTGCAGCTTTACAAAGAACCTAGCAACGTGATAGACCCCAAACATAGTGGGCTTTTAGATTGTGAAACATACATCGTCGGGAACCAATAAGTGCCAAGGGAAGAGCTATAAGAGCATGCGAACATAGCACAACAATCGCAACAACACATAAGGGTTCCTAACAATAAAGCAAGAAAGCAACAACACTCGCAAGTCCCCGCATGGGGACCAACAAGTAATTCTGAGCAGATCAGATTATATTTTTAAGTACCATACTATTTCTAAGGCCATTCAATTATCGGAATAAGTGAGTTTTGAGCCTTCTTTTGAAGGTGAGGAGGCAGTCTGTGCTTCTGATGGAGGGGTGACATGGCAGCGTCTGGGCAGGTTGAAAACCAGATGAGCATTTTGGATCCTCTGAAGTGGACGGATGGCAGTTGCGGGAAGGCTGGCTAGTAAGAAGTTGCAGTAGTCCAGCTTTGAGAGGACAAGGTCTTGGACTAGCAGCTGGGTGGAATGTTCAGACTATTTGACTATTTGAGTATTTGTTTTCTGATTTTCCGGATGTTGTACAGGGTGAATCTACATGACTGAGAGACTGCAGCAATCTGTGCTGTGAGGGAAAGTTCATCTCATCTAAGGTGACCCCCAGGTTCCTGGCAGAAGATGAAGGGGTCACTGTTGCAGATCCCATAGTGATAGAGAGATAGAGAGCAATGTGTCTAAAGACCCTAGAACAACTACCAAAACGCTAGTTAATGACTTAGCCAAGTCAGGAATTGTAGTGTCAAACAAGACAGTCACTAGAGCCTTGTACATAAATGAACTGCGAGGATGCAGGCCAAGAAAAACTCCACTTCTACAGAAGAGACACCTTCAAGCTAAACTGAAGTATGCTAAGGACAGTCTGGAGAATGATTATGCATACTGGAGTCGTGTTCTTTGGTCAGATGAAACCAAACTAGAGCTCTTTGACCATAAAGATGTTGCTTATGTTTGGAGAAAGGGAGAGGGGTATAACCCACAGAACACTGTCCTCACAGTTAAACATGGTGGGAGTATCATGCTGTGGGGATGCTTCAGTGCATCTGGAACTGAGATTCTTGTCAAGGTTGAAGGAAGAAGGAAAGAAAGAAGAAAGAAGGATATGTGAAACCCAACAACCCAAAACATGCGTGGCTCCTGGTTGGTGAAGAGCTACCTCCAGAAAATCAAAGTGAACGTTATTGACTGGCCTGCACAAAGCCCCTGACTTGAATCCCATTGAAAATCTGTGGGGTGCACTGAAGACCAGGGTCCATGCCAGAAGACTAGCAAATCTGGCGGAGCTTGAAAGATTTTCCAAAGAATGGGCTGGGATTCTTCAGGAGATGTGCCAGAGACTTGTTACAAATTACAACAAACGACGGCATGCTGTTAGCCAGCAAAAAGGATAAACAATTGACCATTAGCATAAGGGGGGCTATTAATTTTTTCGTGAAATAATTTTAATCTGTGTGCAAAGTAAAATAATGTAAGGATCTAAAATAAAACTAGGATGTTTGGAAAAGGATCCATACAGAGGCTAATAATTTTGACCTCAACTGTATACAGAGAGAGAAAGAGAGAGGGGGGGGGCAGCTTTGGGGAAAAAGCTGTTCATGCTGGTATTGGTTTGAAGGTTCCTGAAGTGCCTTTTGGCAAGTAGGGTGAAGTGCCTTGCCCAAGGACACAACGTCATGTAGCCACAGCTAGGAGTCAAACTCACAACCTTCCGATCATGAGCCCAATGCAGTAGGCCTCAATAACAGGAAATGTAGTTCCTATGATGCGTTGTGCGGTTTTCACGACCCACTGCAGTGCCCTGCAATCAGCCATTCCCATACCAGACTGTGATGCAGTTAGTCAAGATGCACTCAATCGCACAGCGGTAGACGTTACCCAGGATGGCAGCAGACAGGTGGTTCTTCAGTGTTCTCAAGAAGAGGCGCTGTAGGGCCTTCTTAACCAGGCTGGAGGTACTGCTTGTCCAGGACAGGTCATCTGAAATATGGATCCCCAGGAACTAGAAGCTGGAGACACGTTCAACAGCCATGCCGTTGATATGAATGGGGTCATGTGTGTCTCCCTTCTCTTTCCTGAAGTCTTCAATAGCACCACAATAGCTGGCAATCTTAAGTGTACACAAGGTTTGAAAATTTACCCATTGAATAGATTGTTTCAAAACCCATTTGCACTTAATTAGTAAAGACTATCTTCCTAAGTGTGCCTGAATGTGAGGATAAAAGTCATGTATTTCTGTATTGACAGGTTCTATAATTGAACTGTGGGGTGGATGTTTTCAGTGTTTCTTTATCGGTATAAAATCTAATTTCAACCATTACCAATGTGTCACAACCTGGCTCAAAGGCTGTGTCAAAATAGGGAGATAAACAACAGTGGCTACAAGCAATCAGTATTTATTGGTCCCACAAGCATGCAACAACCAAGTCCAGTGAACAGGAATCAGTCCCAGAGATTGGCCCGCAGAATGAGGAAAATCTTTATAGGCGGGGCACACTGGCTCAGATGTTGCTCATGCAGCTGACGACCCTCCATTCAGTACCTGGAAAACAACCCTCAAAACCCAGGGACCCCTAGTGTCTTGGTGGAAGGATCGTCACGAGTGATTTACCCATTTATCATGTCCAACATACATATGAGTAGCCCAAGGCTTGAAATTAACTTGCTGACACTGGTGCTCCCTACTTTACAGGGCTTTGAAGTCTGGAGGTGGTGCTTGGTCGTCTTTCGAAATAGTAATTATTGTCATCCTATAGAAAGCAATGTTTCAATTTTTTGATAGTTTGAACCCTCGGTTGTGCCAAATAACATTTTGTCCTTGGGCAAAGCACTTCACCCTACTTGCCTTGAGGAAATGTCCATGTCCATGTACTAATTGTCATTTGTTGAGGAATCTCCTGACTGAAGCTGTGTAACTAAAAAAGTTTATTAGCGGTTTAATACAATTTATTTTAACTCATACATTCCTTAACACAATCTAAATAGGCGCAGCAAGTTCAGGCTAGGCACTCGGACACTGCGCTTAAACATTCACACACATCAGTATACATTATCATCATTCACATACCTCAGTTCATATCATCACTCATCCACACGTCATTACTATTCACACTCTTCAGTACATGTCATCACTCATTACCGCACATGCACTAGCAACGCAGGCACTCAGGTAGTACACGTAATCCATGAACACACCTGACTCAGCTAGTGCAAGCCAGTGTTGCTGCCACCCACCACCATCCCCTTTCACCCCCCATGTGTGGCTCTCGTCATGCATGTACGCACGCTTGCGTCGCTCGAGGCCATAGGAAGTACCCCCCTTTTAGACATACCATTCCGCCAAAGTAAAACATATCCCATGTCACGGTTATCAATAAATTACAAATTATTATCAATCGATCACGTGAGTGTCTTGACTGAACTTCCTTTCCTTACTTGTGTCATGAATTCTGTAACAGTGTCTCTCTGGATAAGCGCGTCTGCTAAATACTAACATTTTTATATTGCCATAGTCTAAAGCAAGTTATTAGGCTACACTACCTCTGTAATAATGATCATGGTGTAGGTCAGACATGGGCAAACTACGGCCCGCGGGCCACATACGGCCCGTTAGGCTTTTTAATCCGGCCCGCCGAACTTGTCCAAATTATAGTAAAAACCTCCTATTTTCCCCTTTCCCTGCAATGCCCACGTTTCCCCAATAGATGGCACACTCAAAACACATTGACCGTTGTTGGAGTGGCGTGTATTTCTCTTTATTTCACTTTAATTTTCACTTAGTTTCACGCCACCATTAAGCCCTTCTGTGAAAATGAGCGGACCAAAGAGAAGGAAAGTGGACAGCGAATGCCGAGTGTTTAATAAGGAGTGGACAACAAAATACTTCTTCACTGAAGTCCGATCAACGGCTGTATGTCTGATATGCCAAGAAGCTGTTGCGGTTTTCAAAGAGTACAATATCAGCCGTCACTTTGCTACGAAGCATGCAAACTATGCTAGCAAGCAGTCAACACAAGAACGGGCGGCTACTGCTCAGAGGTTGGCAGCTAATTTACAGAGTCAACAGAACAGGCAAAAAAGGGAGACCAACAACACTGTTCCCACTGAAATGGTGAGTTTTTCTGCTGTGTTATGAAAAAATGCATATGGAAAGTTTGGAAGTGCGTCTTTTAATTAAGAGCAATGCGCATTTACGCACAGCAGCGGTACAGTAGCTTAATTAACACGCCGCACATCGCACTTAATTTAAATTTAAATTTTCAGCTGCAGGTAGGATATTTAATACAGCCTATGTCTGTGTGCTTGGCAACGATACACGTGTACTGTTTGCGCGTGAAGGCGAGGGCGTCCATGGCGAGTTTGTAGAGCACGCGGTCAGGACAATCCATCCATGATTTTGCGGAGTTTAACACAAGTAGATATTATTGAGCTTGAGTATTTCGTTGTGTAATAATATGTTTTGAATGTTGAAAGTGATTCCATTTTTCAATAAATGTTGATTTCTTTAACTTTGCACCTTTGATTGAAACTTATTAAAAACAGACGCAATCTTGATGAATCAGAGTGGGTATGTTATTTTAATCTATTTACATTTCCTCCTCCCAGTATCTGCGAAATAGTATGTAAATGCCATATCTTGCATATTCCTTGAGACAAATTTATTAACTGATAAGGGCTATTTTTCACATTTGAAAGACAGTTAATAAATTGGGTTGTAGTGTTCTTACTGTGCTATGAGGTTTGCACACACGACATTTAATGCTTTAGTATATCCAGCCCAAACACTCCCTCCAAATGCTCCTGGCCCGGCCCCTCTGTCAAATTTTAGAACCCATTGTGGCCCGCGAGTCAAAAAGTTTGCCCACCCCTGGTGTAGGTGCTCTCTGCACTTTTGTACAATGTAACATATATGTTATTTGTCCAAACATAGACTTTATGTAGTATATAGTATTCAGATTTGTTTGGAAAGAATCACTTGGAACTAGGAACAAGTTGCAGCAAGTGTGCGTGAAGATACCTCCTTATAGAATCGGCTGAGTAGATTGTGTTCATTCATCCTGTGAGCGGCAAGTTTCAGTCAGTCAAGTGCTGAAGAAGTTAGCGTCTTGATTCGATCTAAGGAGGACCCCGATCAAGTGATATATCAACCAGAATCGAGGCCTGCCTCTCTGACATCTCAGCCTGGATGACCAGACATCACCTCCAGCTGAACCTCACCAAAACAGAATTCCTCATCATCCCTGCCAAACCCTCAATCACCCACAATCTCTCTATCACTATGGGATCTGCAACAGTGACCCCTTCATCCTCTACCAGGAACCTAGGGGTCACCTTGGACGACAAGCTCTCCCTCACAGCTCACATTGCCAAGTCTCTCGGTCATGTAGATTCACCCTCTACAACATCAGGAAAATCAGAATATACCTCTCTCAACATTCCACCCAACTGCTAGTCCAAGCCCTTGTCCTCACAAAGCTGGATTACTGCAACTCGCTACTAGCCAGCCTTCCTGCAAATGCAATCCGTCCCCTTACAGTTTTACAGAATGCAGCCGCTAGTCTGGTTTTCAACCTACCCAGACGCTGTCATGTCACCCCACTCCTCATCGCCCTCCACTGGCTTCTCATCATGGCCCGCATCAGATTCAAGACCCTGGTGCTGACCTTCCCGCCTGTAAACGGGACTGCCCCAACCAATATCAACTCTCTCCTCCAGCCCTATACCCCCACCCGCCACCTACGGTCATCTGCTGACAACCGTCTAGTGGTACCCCCCCCCCCCCCCCCCCCCCAAGAGTGGTACCCCCCCCCGGCTCCCCAATGGTGGAATTAACTCCCCACTTCCATCAGAAGCACAGACTACCTTCTCACCTTCAAAAGAAGGCTTAAAACTCAATCTAATGTTGTTTAGAACAATCTGTTGGTCCCCATATGGTGACTTGCCAGTGTTGTTGTTGTATCTCTTGCTTTATGTTTACAATCGTTGTGTTATGCATTTATAGTTCCTCCCTTGGCACTTATTGGTTCTCATGATGTATGATTCACGATCTAAAAAAACCCACTGTGTTCGGGGTCTATCACGTTGCTATGCTCAATGACTGATGCTCTTCGTAAAAGCTCTCTCTTGTAAGTCGTTTCGGATAAAAGCGTCTGCTAAATGAATAAATGTGAATGAGCTAAATACTGTAGTCTGATGTATTTCTAGTTGTCATAGCTACAAAACAGTTAGTCAGCATTTGCATGTAGGTTGCCAAAGTAGAGTCTTCTGAATATACCTCACAGTCACCATGTGCTTCCTCAACATCCCTGTGCACTACACCATCCAGAGCAAAGGTATATTGCAAAGTATACACGGTGCACGGCTAACCTTGTCCACATACCAGCATCCCCCCCCCACCCCCCTCTTCACTTTCCATAGGGCTTTGGAACTGCCAGTCTGCTGTTATAAACACTGATTTCATACCAGTACTCGCATCCCAGACCTCTCTCTATGCACTTGTGGTAACTGAGACCTGGATCCGCCCAGAAAATACCAAGAGTACCTGGCTGCAGACCTTCACTGTGAGGACACTGCTGTTGCAGGCTCCACTGTCAGGACAGGCTCCACTGTCAGGACAGGCTCCACTGTCAGGACAGGAATTGATGCAATACATTTCAAAATAAAATCGCAAAATTTCTGAATAAAAGCGCACATGCCTATAAAAGCGCAAATGCATTTCCGGTTGAATCATTTTCCTCACAAATGCATTAATTTGTAAACAATATGACGTTAAATCTATTAATTTCTTGCCTTTAGTTTAAATCATTATATCATATTTATATAGTAAACTTTAAACAAGGAACCAGACTAATATACACTGCACTGCGTCATTTTACAACTTAGTCATTACGAAAAACAAACGGTGGGTGATATGACTCGGGGCTCAATAGTCTATTTGTAGCCAAAGCTGAGGATCTTATATGACGTTAAATCTATTAATTCCTAGTCTATAGTATAAATCGTTATATCGTATTTATATAGTAAACTTTAGACAAGAAGCCAGACTAATATACACTGCACTGCGTAATTTTACAACTTAGTCATTATGAAAAACAAACAGTGGGTGATATGACTCGAGGCTCAATAGTGTATTTGTAGCCTACTACAAAGCTGAGGATCTTGAAAAGAGAAGGACAAAATGCTGATAACTGAAAACAATGAAGGTTAGGAATAACATTGGTAACCTCAAATTCCTTCTTCTCACATAACGGAGGCAAAACAGACTACTTACTGAAGCAGGTGAACTCTGCTCCTAACCCCCATAAACTGTTCTCTACTTTATCTTCCCTCCTTAACCCTCCGCCCCCACCCCCTCCTTCCACCTTGACACCGACGACTTTGCACACTTCTTTGGGGATAAAGTTGCAGACATCAGCAGCCAGTTCCCTGAACCCTCCCTGCCTATCCACTCCCACACTATGTCTGACCCCTCTATCTGTCTCTCCTCCTTTTCTCCCCTATCTGAGGTGGACATATCCGATCTCATCCTCTCCCACCGTCTCCCCCCTGGACCCCATAGTTAAACACTTGCTCAAAAAACCCTTTCTTAACCCACCCATCCTCCAGAACTATAGACTGGTCTCACTGCTACCGTTGTTTTCTCAAACAATGAGCGTGCTGTATCTAACCAACTGTCAAGCTTTCTCTCCCAGAACAACCTTCTGGACCCTAACCAGTCGGGCTTCAAGGCCGGCCATTCCACCGAGACTGCCCTTCTGTCGGTTACCACTGCCTTCCAATCTGCCAGAGCGGCCTCAAGGTCATCTGTTGTCAATCACAAGATCCTTTTCTCCACTCTCTCCGGGATGGGCATCACTGGCCTCAAGGTCATCTGTTGTCATTCTGCTAGACCTCTCTGCAGCATTTGACACAGTGAATAACAAGATCCTTTTCTCCACTCTCTCCGGGATGGGCATCACTGGCACTGCACTTGGATGGCTCTCTTATTATTCCGGCCAAACCCTCCATCACCCATGACCTTTCTATCACTCTGGGATCTGCAACAGTGACCCCTTCATCTTCTGCCAGAAACCTGGGGGTTGCCTTGGATGACGAGCTCTCCCTCACAGCTCACATTGCCACAGTCTCTCGGTCATGTAGATTCAGCCTCTACAACATCTGGAAAATCAAAAGATACTGTTGAAGAAAGTGTTTTGTCCGTCTCCTCATAAACGGAGTGACATTTCAGTTGAGTTCTGTATTAAATAAGTATTTAACAACCTGCAGATTGGGAGAGAAATGACCAGACCTCTGGCAACAAAATGAAGACAGTACAAGGCTTAGGTCTCAATCATGTCTCTCTCTCGGACGAAGGCAAGAGAGCATTCTTTTATAGGGCACAAGAATGTAAACAAAGATAGTGACAGTCAGGCAGTAATGACGTTACAACAGTATTCAGAGAAGGTGTGTTCAGTAGTGATTATTATAAGTACACAGGAAATCCAATTTCTTCCACAATACCTGTCTGAACATTCCACCCAGCTGCTAGTCCAAGCCCTTGTCCTCTCAAAACTGGACGACTGCAACTCACTACTAGCCGGCCTTCCACCAAGTGCAATCCGCCTCCTCCAGAGAATCCAAAATGCAGCAGCTCGCCTGGTTTTCAATCTACCCAGACGATGCCATGTCACCCCACTCCTCATCGCCCACAACTGGCTTCCCAGCAGTGAATGGGACTGCCCCAAGCTATATCAACTCTCTCCTCCAGCCTTACACCCCTGCCCGCCACCTACGGTCCTCTTCTGACAACCGCCTAGTGGTCCCCCCTCTCAAGAGCGCCAGAGCCCAGCACAAACTCTTCTACTGTCTGGCTCCTCAATGGTGGAATCAACTCCCCACCCCCATCAGAAACACAGACTCCTCACCTTCAAGAAAAGGCTCAAAACCCACTTATTCCGAGAATTTAATGGCACACTAGAATTAGTATGGCACTCAGAAATATAACTTGTTGTTGCTATAGTTCAGAAACGTCCTATTGTTGTGTTATGACTTACCAGTACCAGTACCACTGGTGGACCACAGCCTGGCAGAGGCTCACCTTAAAACTTGTATAATGTTCAGCTGAATGCTCTCATAGTTCTTCCCTTGGCACTTACTGGTTCTCATGATGTATGTTTTGTAACCTAGATGTCCGCTATTTTGGGGTCTATATAGTTGTTAGGCTCTGTAACTGAAGCTCTCTCTTGTAAGTCGCTTTGGATAAAAGCGTCTGCTAAATGAATACATGTGATGTAAATTGCTCAGTGCAAGTTATTACTCGTATTCATAAGCCTACATTTTGTAAGATGTCATAAGCCTACAATACTTCACTGCCTTTTCATTATAATAATAATGAATTGTAATTGAACCCCCTCCCTGCTCAGACTGCAGCCCCCACGACCCGGCCCCGGAAAGCGGTAGAAAATGGATGGATGGATGTCATTGAACCTTATTGCACTGCTGTTTTTCATGTTTGGCTCTATATCTATGCCAATTATGTTCTCGTGCTGATATCTACGGTATAATCCAAGCGAATTATTAAGTGATCAATGATAACATATAAAACACACCAAGTCACAACATGATTCGACTTTATTTTCGCACACAATAAACTCACTCATCTGTTTGACATACACAATAGGCCAAATAGTTTCTTTGGTCCATTATTTCGGCACAGAATTTCCACGTCTTCAGTGTTGTGAAATGTGAACTTGAAGGGCTCCAGGATCGTTTCCTTTTCAAGGTTATTCCACACCCTCCCATACTATCTTGGCCTGGTTCTCCTTCCCCCTGGTTCTCTACTTTTTCTACCTTCCACCTTGACAGCGGTCGACTTCTCTCGCTTCTTTGGGGATGAAGTCGTCGACATCAGCAGACCCATCCTGTCTACCAGCTCCCATGCTACGTCTGACCCCTCTACTTTCCTACTTTTCCCCTATCCAAGGCGGACATAGCTGACCTCATCCTCTCCCACCGCCCCACCTCTTGATCGAATCCCCTCCCCTCTATTCCAAACCATTTTTCCTTTTATCACACTGTTCCGTCTTCATGTCCTCAACTCCTCCCTCACTTCTGGCACCTTTCCCTCAGCGTACAAACAGGCCAGAACAACCTTCTGGACCCTAACCAATCGGGCTTCAAGTCTGCCAAAGCGGCCTCAAGGTTATCTGTTGTCATTCTGCTAGACCTCTCTGCAGCATTTGACACAGTTAATCACCAGATCCTGCTCGCCACACTCTCTGAGATGGGCATCACTGGCACTGCACTTGGATAGATCTCATCCTACCCGGCGGGAAGATTCTATCAGGTCTCCTGTGGAGGAAAAATGTCAGGTCCTTGCCAGCTCTTCACCGGGGTCCCACAGGGTTCCGTCCTTGGACCGCGCCTATTCTCCGGAAACTAGTTAGTGCTGTTGCTTTATTGTTCGGGTTGCTGTATTTATTGCATCCCTTAGGTAGACTACAGTACTGTCCATCTGAGACTCACCTTAAATTTGTCATTTGTTTGGCTAAAAGCTCTTATAGCTCTTTTCTTGGCACTTGGTTCTCACAATGTATGTTTCATAATCTATAAATCTGCTATGTTTGGGGTCTATCACATTGCTATGCTTAGTGACCAATGCTCTTTTGTAAAGCTCTCTCTTGTAAAGTCTGCGTCTGCTAAATGAATAAATGTAAATGTATATAAAATATGAGAAATTGGTGATAATATATTCAGTGTTGAATGAGGAGTATTTTTAATCTCACCACAGATATGGTTTTGTAAATAAACAGGCAGAGGCAATGAAAAATCACATGGTTTGAGTTTTGTGGTATCGTGTACAGTTTGCAGAATGATAGCCTTGTGTAAGAAATAATGGACAGTGATTTGGAGACATGTTCTCGGGGTTAACCCCCACCCTGTTGGTAATGAAAACAACTAAAGAGCTGCATTCTTATGTTTGTCTTTCATTCTTCTTATTTTTTTATGTAGTTCTTAGAATTTACTCAGGAATAATGAATTTTGTGAGTATAGTTTGAGGAATGTATACATTGGCAGCAGTACAGAACAGTGCAACTGTCTATTTAATGGACACTGATAAGTGGGATAAGTAATGAGGAAGCATCTGTGTGTGTGTGTGTGTCCATCTATGAGAGATGCAGGTCTCTGTTGCATAATAGCATACTGTATTCCCATAAAAATACAAGGAGTTATTTCCAAGCCTTTCACTGATAATGCAGTTTCTTCAATATTCACCCTGTCGACTGTCCAGCGTCTCTCTTGCTCACATTCTTGCTTTACCTTTCCTCAGTCTCAGTAACAGATGTGGAGTGTGTGCGGGAAGGCTGCCAGTCGGAGACCCTACGACGTGCGGCAGACACGGTCCCCGAGAGCCAGTGTCTGACAGTGGTCTTCAAGGGTGGCAGGAAGAGCCTAGACTTATGTTGCCAGAGCGATGAGGAAGCAGGGCAGTGGGTCCGTGGCATTCGCACCCTCCAGGAACGTGCAGAAAACTTGACCCAGAAGGAAAAGCTTGACCAATATCTTTACCATCAAAATATGTTTTTTTTCAGTATTTAGAGTGATAAAGGGAACATCTCAATCTGGAAAGCTGTATAATTGTGACTTGTCCTTACAAATAATTATGCAGCATTTTGCTAATGGGTAATTTGTGAGGGTTTCTCATTGCTTCGTAATTCAAGAAAAGACATTCCTGATGATCTTACAGTTTAAAACTTAATTTGACTGATGACTGCTGACAGATTGACATGACTGCTGTGAAATGTTCTGTTAATGACAACACACATTTAACGCATCTCTGATGTTATTTCTTGCGAGGAAAAATCGTGCGATTTGCCATATTAGTAGCCATATAAGTCACACTTATTTTCATGGTTTGGCTGGTCGTGCGACTTATACTCAGGTGCAACTTATATTTATCTGCCCTTGCAAAAGAGTCTTCTTCCCCCTTCGTAAGCTTAACAGATCGATAAACTCCTTCCAGTCACCGTATAATTGAATTATGATTTATTGTCACCAGTTCGTAGGTGCAGTGCAAGGAAACTAATAAAACTGACAGAAATAAAGAAAACAACCATGAGCATGCTGAATACCAAGCTTAATTCTCACTAATAGCACAGCATGTATTTTCTGAAAGTCAGAACTACAAAACAGCACAACATAGGTCAAACAGCACAAAATATGAATTAGTTACCAGCATTTAATCAAGGTAGTGTAACCGTCTACAACACAATTTCCTAAACATCGCAAGATTACAGGACAGTTATTTCCAAGCATTCAACAATCAGGAAAATACATCAATCTATCATGTAAACAACAATCCATATGAAATGTCCTCATGAACTAGAAAAAAATTCCTAAAGAAATTTTGAGTGTGCGTGACTCTGGCCCGGGACTCTCCCCCATACATCAATGACACTGTTGAGTAATTTTCAGAATATGACTTCTACCATTGCTTAGGTATGTGACAGATCAAGCTTTCAACAGGTGTTCATATGCTGATGCACTAGTAGTAGCGTAAACACTAATTTCAGCAGGATTAAAGACAGCTCCACTTGAGCACACTGCCACAGTTTAAGTTTAAGTAGTAAGCAAGCAGTAAACAATTGGTCACTCTGTGTCAGGTAGCACTTTACATTACAGTTCAGTAGCATAGTATGAGTTTGGTTCTAATTTGATAATAGTGATAAATGCTTTCAAAAACTTAGAGTGTAAAATGACCCAAATACATCCAATGCCAGAATTAGGCCATCAATGGCTATGACTTTGGTATTAGAAATACACCTTTTATCAAAATGATACCGCATTATAAATATCAGATAACATTATAAAGTTATACAGCTGTGTTAAATGTCAAATCAAATCAATGTCAAATCAATCCACATGCAATCAAACATGTAACAAATCAGGATTCAGCAATAAGCTAGCACTAGGTCAAACAGTTCTGATATCACACTAACAAAAACAGTGCTTTTTATCCAGTGCTTTTTATTTTTATTAATTGAGAAAAACACACACGCACATACACATACACACACGCACATACACACACACATACACATATATATATATAGATAGATACATATATGTGCATACACACAGGCAGTCTGTACATTAATGACTTAATGATGAACTGTCAATCAAACCAATCAGTGCAATGAATCACTTAGTAGCAGACACACAGGTTCAATCATCTATGAACTACAGGACTACAGGACTCCCCATACAACACTAGCCAATAGTTTGCAAGGTCAACCAGTATCCAGACGATTATGAATGTTTTACAGCAAGCCCCCCCCAACAATTTAAATAGCAATTCCTAAAAGACCTGTATTTAATCCCCACTGTTTCTCTATGGAACTGCCGATCCCAACCACCCACACACCTCCCCAATACCTGGTTCAATTCGTCTGGACTCCACCACATTAACTCTCGCCTCAAACCCCTCCGAAATCGCCCCCCGAGCCCCCCGCAACGTCACAATCTCCGCTTGAAAGTGAAACTAAATCATTCGCGATTGTCAAACCTCTCCCCCAAATAGGCTCATAGCTCATCAACCCGACCTCCCACACACCTCCCCAATATCTTGTTAGATTCCTATGGACCCCACCACATGAACCCTGCCCTCAAACCCCCCCGCACGAGCCCCCCCGCCCCCCGCCCCCCGCGAACGCCGAACGCCCCCCCCACCTCCGAAAACAACCCTAAACGGTCAAAATGCACACAAATAACCCCCCCCCCCCCCACTACCCTCCTTACAACCCTCCACCACCGTCCTGACTGATAAGCACATGAATACATATAAGCCCAAATGTTAAAGAAGTCAAAAACCCACATCTTATATAGCATGCTAGCGAAACATATGCTGATGCACTAGCAATTAGCTTAAGCGCTAATTTCAGCATTGGTCGCTAATGTTAGCAAACAGCATATATTTACAGCTAGTTGGAATGTCAGTTGTAAATCCTGACTGATAAGCACATGAATACCTATGAGCCCAAATGTTAAAGAAGTTAAAAACCTACATTTTAGATAGCATGCTAGCGAAAGAGTTGAAAAAGATGTTCGCTTACCTTAGAGACTTAGAGTCGGAGAGGAAGAGTTGAGCTGGAGTACAGTTTATAAATACACCCGAAACTAAAAGAGCCAATTTGATTGCTCCAGTAAATATCCTCCAATTAAACTTATTAAATGTGAAATGAATTACTTTTCATAAAATGGCCACCGTCTTCCCCTCTCCACTTTCAAGCACGTTGCTAAGTAACGAACTAAAGCTGACAGTTGCAACTGTCATGTCAGTTGAACAGACAGAGAGAAAAGGCTTACAGCACCCCTCGAACAGGAAGGATTTCTGGCCAAACCGCGCACACAATAATAAACGCTAGTAATAACATAGTGTGCGCCTTGCAGCACGCACACAATAAACGCTAGTAATAACATAGTGTGCGCCTTGCAGCACGCACACAATAATAAACGCTAGTAATAACATAGTGTGCGCCTTGCAGCACGCACACAATAAACGCTAGTAATAACATAGTGTGCGCCTTGCAGCACGCACACAATAATAAACTCTAGTAATAACATAGTGTGCGCCTTGCAGCACGCACACAATAAATGCAGCTGCAATGATACAAATCTAATGTTGCTGCTTACCAATCTACAACTTCCTAGTTGAGTATATAAATACGCTTTCAAACGAATATGAAGCATCTGCCTTCTTCAGCGTCAGAATTTTTGGGAAAACTAACACCTCAAAGTACAGTGAGGTAAGTAAGTATTTGATTACCCTGTTCTCCCACTTAGAAAACATGGTGCATTCATACAGTGACAGAATAAAACAATTATAATCCAGAAATCACATTGTACGAGTATTTGATCACTAAATCAAACAATTTTAATATTTGATAAAGAAGCCTTTGTTAACAAGGTAGAGGTCAAACAGTTACTGAAGTTCTACACTAGGTTTGCACACACAGCAGCAGGGTAGCTTTTGCTACTTTCACTAGGTCCCCCCATGTGGTTCTGGGATTTCTGCTCACCTTTCTTGTGATCATTTCGACCCCACGAGGTGAGATCTTACGTGGAGCTCCAGATCGAGGGAGATAATTAGTGGTCTTGTTTGTCTTCCATTTTCAAAGAATTGCTCCAACAGTTGATTTATTCACACCAAGCTGCTTAAATATTGCAGATTCAGTCTTCCCAGCCTGGTGCAGGGGCCCGTTCTTCGTACGTCGCTAACTCAGTTAGCTGGATTTGATTGTTGACGATTTGGCATGATCTTGGATCGTTTGGTTATTCGAAGCTCATCCTAGACTTGTTGTCATAGCAACAGGTCCCTAAACTCAAACCTGCTCGGGAGCAGGTTTACTTAGTGTAAACGAGATTAGATTGAGTCTTTATAAGCAGAGGAGATAGGGAAGTCTGTCGCAGCCATACGCGAGCAACCTCTTGCAGAAGGTGGGAGAATAATTTGCAGAGCTTTTCAAATTAATCAGGTATTGCAGAATAAAGTGAGAGAGATGTTGAGAGATTTTCAGCCTTTTTCTTTGTGGCTGTTTTAAATACATAAACACATAATTTCACACTGGTTTTTAAAAGGGATGAAAAATAAGTGGCTTTTATATTTCACTTTTACTTTAATTTGTCTGCTACTTTTTGCCAGCCCACTCTCCTGGCATTTGCAGATTTTGAGGTGTTCCCTGTCGTTTTAAATAACGACTCAAGTTCGGCATAACCTTCCATTAAAAGCTCTTGTTCTGATTGGGAAAAAAAGTGGGCACGTTCTTTGGCCATGCTGAACAGCCAATAGCAGCGTTGCTGATCAATGTTTCTACTATCGATACATATCCCCTTTTAAGCCAACACATGACCACACAATTATCTAAAATAACTAAATCCAGCGATACTAATCATACACAACAGGTTTGTTCGAAGAACCCAGTTAGCCAGATCATGATTAGCAGGATGAAATCATCTTGGATGTGTCATTTGATCTCGGATGTATTAAGCGACGTACGAAGAACGGGCCCCAGGTCTACAATTTGTTTGTTTGACAGCTCTTTTTGGTCTTGGCCATAGTGGAGTTTGGAGTCTGACTGAGGTTGTGGACAGGTGTCTTTTATACTAGTGAAAAATTCAAACAGGTGTCATTAATACAAGTAACAGGACAGAGAAGCCCCTTAAAGAAGAATTTACAATGTGATTTCTGGATTTTTTTAAAATTCTGTCTTTCACATTGGAAATGCATCTATGATGAACATTTTATACACCTTCATATTATCTCAGTGAGTGAACTTGCAAAATCACAGGGTGATCAAATATTTAATGACCTCACTGTATATCCTTATTGGATTTTAAAACTGGAATGTTATAATATACATGTGTATCTACATATTAAAGTACAAAGTTGTGACAAAACGTTTTTAATTTGTATTTGATCTAAATTTTCATTCATTTTCTGACAAGCGTCGAGAGCTAGGTGGACAATAATGGGACCCCTTACACTGTGTTCTTATTTATTTTACTTACAGACAATTGGCGCTTTTCCACCGCATGAAATTAGCTCGCCTCGCCTCGCATTTTTGGCGTTTCCACCGCAGTTCCATGGTACCTGGTACCTGCTAGCGGGTACTTTTTTGGTACCTTCTTGCTCTAGGTACCAAGCGAGCTTAGTCGAGCTAAAAGGTGACGTCGGCAGACGGCCGGCCATTGATTGGCCAGAAAGTGTGACGAGTCACGAGAGCGACTTAAAGCAACAGCGCCGCAGCTTTTTACTATCAG
This sequence comes from Neosalanx taihuensis, assembly GCA_030340665.1. Taxonomy (NCBI): domain Eukaryota; kingdom Metazoa; phylum Chordata; class Actinopteri; order Osmeriformes; family Salangidae; genus Neosalanx; species Neosalanx taihuensis. Next base: position 7,396,612 of record CM059303.1, on the reverse strand, counting down.
ATACAGTCCATTAAACCAACAGTCTACAAGCTTTTTAAAAATCAGATAATTTACAAAAGAGTTCGTCAACATGGCTAAAATTAAGTCTTCGCCGTGGACCACATCTGAGGTGCAGACGTTTCTGTGTCTTGTGGCCGAGGATAGACTAACTCTGGTCGCGTACAAAAATACGTCACGGTCTACGTCACGTCCCTTTTGCCGACGACCAAGAAGTACTATTTGGGGTACTATTGCGGTGGAAAACCACCGGTGTTTACGACAAACCGAGGCGAGTCGAGTATAGTCGTGCTACATTTGCGGTGGAAAAGCGCCAAATGCTTCTATAATTGCGTTAACCATGGCATTTGATGCATGACTGTATGTATTTATTTAGTATGAGTAGCGCTAAGTTAGTTAGTAGATTTTAAAACACAAAGGAAACTCTTGTTTTATCTAAAGACCTAATGATTAGGAAACTCAAACTAGCTAGCTATCTCACGCTATCTATAAGTTAACATACCAGACACCTATACAGTCTGTTTTTCTCTATTCAATTTTTTCTACTACAACTTGACTTCAAGATGAAATGTCTGTTCTTGGTCTCTGATTTTATAAAATACATTTCCCTCCAAAAATGCAACTTATAGTCCATTGCGATCTATTTATGTTTTTTTTTTTTCTTCTTCATCATGCATTTTTTGGCTGGTTTAAGTTATACTGCGGAGTGACTTCGGAAAATACAATAATAGTAATATATTTATACCTATCTACCTGGCACGCCACTTTATGACTCAGGCTGTACATTAACACTCATGCATTGTGTCGTATTATTGTCCTTGACTCTGTTGGTACTTGGATTCATGGTTACCTGAGACGGGCTGATCAGAACCACGATGGGAAGATGAGCTATGAGGAAGTTCAGAACTTGCTGCAGATGATCAACATTGACCTCAGTGAACAGTATGCATCCACCCTGTTCAAGGTTGGTACATAGGGATTAGTATGGGTTGTATGGGCCCCTTTTAACTACCGTCTAGCTGTTGGGTTCATTAAAAGTCTTGTTGTTATTGCCATCAGACATAACAATATGATTTCCATTCCATTTTTCATTAAGACAAATTAACAGTCTATCATTGACAAATTCAGTTAGCCAGTTAGTCAGTAGCGTCTTCTTAATTTTGCAAATCCAAACCAAATTAAAACTGAAATCATGGTATTTTGAGAAAGTTTTAATTGTGAGAAATCCTGAAAAATGAGTTAGGCTGCATTACTTCAGTTCGGTCTATCTTGATACTCACCTCCATCTGCATTGATTACATGAAGGTAACTAATTCATATTTTGTGCTGTTTGACCTATGTTGTGCTGCTTGACAATTTGTTGTGACTGTTGTGATTTTAAAGCAGGACAGTTCCTCTTTTGCTTTTGTAGAAGTGTGATCGTTCCCTGGACAACCGCCTGGACCACAGTGAGATAGAAATGTTCTGCCGGGAGATGCTACGACGACCTGAGCTAGATGCTGTGTTCCAGTGCTACTCATCTAATGGATGTGTTCTCTCTACCGTGGACCTGAGAAGATTCCTGATGGACCAAGGAGAGGATGGCTCTGTAGCTCACGCTCAAAGTCTAATCCTCACCTATGAGCTCAACGAGTGGGGTACGCTATTCGATTTTCCTATTTTCTGAAAATTCAAATGATTGTATTTGATGAATTTTTTGTCAGAACAGTGCCATACTTATGAAGGACCAAACCTGCCATGATAATAATAAAAAATAAGAATAAAACACATTTAAACATCAAAAATAAGGATAAAGAAACGTTAATCACAAGAATTTACAGTGAGGAAAATAAGTATAAAATAAGACCCTGCTATTTTGCAAGTTCTCTCACTTAGAAATCATGGAGGTGTCTGAAATTGTCATCGTAGGTGCATATCCACTGTGAGAGACATAATCTATTAAAAGAAAATCCAGAAATCATAGTGTATGATTTTTAAACTACTGATTTGCATGATACAGCTGCAAATAAGTATTTGAACACCAGAGAAAATCAATGTTAATATTTGGTTTGTTTGCAATTACAGAGGTCAAATGTTACCTGTAGTTTTTCACCAGGTTTGCACACATTGCAGGAGAGATTTTGGGCCACTCCTCCACACAGATCTTCTCTAGATCAGTCAAATTTCTGGCCTATTGCTGAGAAACACAAAGTTTGTGCTCCCTCTAAAGATTATCTATTGGGTTTAGGTCTGGAGACTGGCTAGACCACGCCAGAACCTTGATATGTTTCTTACAGAGCCACTCTTTGGTTATCCTGGCTGTGTGCTTCGGGTCATTGTCATGTTAGAAGACCCAGCCTCGACCCATCGTCAATGCTGTAACTGAGGGACGGAGGTTGTTCCCCAAAATCTCACAATACATGGCCCCGGTCATCCTCTCCTTAATACAGTGCAGTCAGCCGTGCAATCAACAGTGCAGAAAAAGAGCTACCTATGAACCTAGGCTATTTTTGGCTAGTTATAATAAACATGTCTTAATATGCTCCACAAATGGGTTCCCATATTTTGGTGGCAATGTTATGAGTGTTTTACCCCTAAATAATTGTCAATTGTATTTACGTTTGGGCGGCATATTGTTAATTAGCAGATGGTCCTGTTTGAATTGTGATTCCATCTGAGATAATGCCAGTGACAACGACGTTGTTACAGTAAGCTTGAAAGGGTTTCTTGATAAATGAATGATTAGGCTAAATGTCTGAAAATAGAACGAGAAGGGAAAAACTCAAGGCATGTTTAAGTCATATAGGTTAGAACCATTTTTAAATCGGATTGTCCAATTTATTAGTTTTGATTTGCTTTTCGTATTTTGAGTTGCAAATGAGTAGCAACAAATGCACAATTTTACATATCTGTTATAATTAGAAATAATAAGCATGCATTTTGTATAAAATATGCAGAAGTACAAATTATGTTTTTAAAAAAACAAGTCCATCTGCAAGTGAGGCAAGCACACCCCACCCTCTCTAGTTATTGGATGTTTTTTGAACATTTTCCTCCACACATTTTCCACCCTGTTAGGGACATATACATGGTAATTACAAAGTGAAACAATTCTTAACTTTGGACAGAATGTGTCCCTTGTGCTATGAATGTCCTTGTTGCATTAACAATTGTAATTTTATGAAGAGTATATGTCATACATATTAAGAATATGTACGGTTACGGTCCTCATTGTGTTGTCTAGTATGGGGAATAAAACAACATACACATTTCCCAAACACATAATGTTGTGATAAAAATAAAATAAAAATTCACCCTAGCCGAACAGGGTGGAATGTGACTTAACAGGCTGGAACCAAGTAGGCCACTAACTAATAAGTCAGATTCAGATTCACCATATCCAATTATTTCTCACTAATACATTTATTTATATTTTTTTATTTTGCTTTTATCCAAAGCAACTTCCAAGCGAGAGCTTTAAAAATAGCATAGGTAACTAATCAGAACAACGAGATAACCCCCAAACATTGCAGGTAGCCAGAACATGAAGCCTGCATTGCTGGAAACTAAACAAGTGCCAAAGTGAAGAACCACAACAGCATTCAGTTAAACAAGTTACAATTAAACAACATGAACCTCAAACGTGCAAGAGTGTACCTGTTGGAAAGCAAGCAACAATAATATACCTCACTGCGAGTACAAGAATTGGCTTGGATAAATGATTATGTACAGACTATACAATTACAATTATACAGTATTGGTCTTGTAGAATATACAGGTCAGGATGTACAGGATATACAGGTTTTTAGCAGAATATACATAGTTATATTACAGTTGTGTCAGAATATTGCCAAATATGCATTGTTATATTACAGGATGTTATGTCAAACTATTGCCTAATGTACATTGTTATATCACCGGATGTTATGTTATGTCACAGAATATACAGTTGGCTCACATACTAATGATGTGAGGAATTATAAAGTTTGATGGCCACAGGTAGGAATGACTTCCTGTGGCGCTACGTGGTGCATTTCTGGAGGATGAGTCTCTGAAAGTACTCCTAAGTACTCCTTTGTCCAGCCAGCACATTGTGGAGTGGGTGGGAAGTACTGTCCAGGATGGCATGTAGTTTGGTCAGCATCCTCCTCTCCTACACCACCGCCAGAGAGTCCAGCTCCACCCCCACAATGTCACCGGCCTTCCGGATCAGTTTGTTGAGCCTGTTGGCATCCACCACCCTCAACCTGCTGCCCCAGCAGGCAACAGCATAGAGGATAGTACTGGCCACCACAGACTCATAAAACATCCTCAGCATTGTCCGGTAGACGTTGAAGGACCTCAGCCTCCTCAGAAAGTAGAGGCGACTTTGGCCCTTCTTGGGGCTTGAGTGTTCTTTTCCCAGTCCAGTTTATTGTCCAAGTGAACACCAAGGTACTTGTAATCCTCAATGGTGTCCACACTGACCGCCTGAATGGAAACAGGGGTCACTGGTGTCCTGGTCCTTATCAGGTCGATGACCAGCTCCTTGCACTTAGCCGCATTAAGCTGCAGATGATTCCGCTCACACCATGCAACAAAGTTCCCCACCACAGTCCTGTACTCGGCCTCCTCCCCATCGCTAATACAGCCCACCACAGCAGAGTCAAGAGAGAACTTCTGAAGGTGGCAGGACTCTGTGTGGTAGCTGAAATCCGTGGTGTAGATGGTGAAGAGGAATGGGGAGAGGACGGTTTCCTGGGGGGCCCAGAGTGTTGCTGATCACACTGTCCGACACACAGTGCTGTAAGCACACATGTTGTGGTCTGCCAGTCAGGTAGTCTACAATCTAGGACACCAGGGAGTTATTAGATTAGATTCAACTTTATTGTCATTACACAGGTACAAGTCCAGGGCAACGAAATACAGTTAGCATCCAACCAGAAGTGCAAAACAGTTATTAACAACAGAATATAATAATATGGATATACTCAGAATTTACATATTATGAACAGTATAGACAGAATATACAGGGTATGTACAGATTCAATCAGGGTATGTACAAGCAGAAATTATCCACCTGCATCGCTGCCAGCTTCTCACCCAGCAGAGTTGGCCGGATGGTGTTGAAAGCACTGGAGAAGTCTAGGTACAGGATGCTCACAGTGCTTGCCGGCTTGTCTAGATGGGTATAGCAGCGGTCGAGCAGGAAGAGGATGGCGTCCCCTACTCCTAGTCGAGGCTGGGAGGCGAACTGAAGGGGGTCCACGAAGGGTCCGACCATGGGCCGCAGCTGTTCCAGCACCAGTCTCTCCAGGGTCTTCATAATGTGGGAGGTCAGTGCCACCGGTCTGTAATCCTTGGAGCCGCTGGGGCGCGGCGTCTTCGGAACAGGGACGAGGCAAGATATCTTTCACAGGACAGGGACCGTCTGGAGACTCAGGCTCAGGTTAAAGATGTACTGTAGAACTCCACACATCTGGGGGGCACATGCTTTTAGCACCCTAGGGCTGACTTCTTCAGGGCCTGCAGCTTTGTTTGCGTGGAGTTTCAGCAGTTGTCCTCTCACCTGGTCCACAGTGAGGCACACAGCTGGGGTCACACGGGGGGGATGGGGGTTGTTGTGATTAGGGGGGGCATTGTTCTGATGGACAGGGGGAGGGGGTAAAGGGGTACTCACAGAAGCCTGAGAGTCGTCAGCAGTAGAGCCAGTCGTCGTCGCTAGCTTGAGGGTCGTCAGAAGAAGGGCTAGAGGGGGGATGGGCAGGAACCAGGTCATCAAATCTGTTAAAGAACAGGTTCAGTTCGTTGGCCCTGTCCAGGCCGCCCTCAACCCCCCTGTTGCCAGTCAGTCTGAAGCCGGTTTTAGTCCTCATACCGCTCCAAACCTCCCTCGTGTTGTTCTGCTGGAGTTTCCACTATAGCAGGGGTATTCAACTAAAATGTAAAGAGGTCCAGTTTGAGAAAATTACATGAAGCGAAGGTCCGGAAGATCATAATGTCTAACTTAGTGTGATTTAAGTGACCTAGTACTTTTATGAACATGCATCTAATCTATACCTGCCTTGTAAATCAAATGATTTCAGGACAATTAAAAATTTTCTGACAATATTTTTTGTCATGTAACACAGAACTGAACTTATATATGCTTAAATAAAATAACTTAAATATGCACAATGTGCACATTAAAATAAAGGGCATGACTTAAAAATATATATATATATATTTAAGCTTGAATTAAAAACAAATTGCATACCCTTAATTGAAACAATTCAAGTATGAAATCTCAACATATCTTATAAATTGAACTATTTAACTTAACAATTACATTTGCTTATATTTAACTCCCTCACTTCTTTGCTCAGTGGGAGAATTGAGCTCTAGCTTGTTCTGCCAGGATTTTAAACCTGGGCTTAAATGCAGCCAGGGCCATTCTCATACACATTGAGGTGCTCATTGGTGAGCCTTGAATTATATTTTGTGTTGATAATGTTCATTGTGGAGGATGCTGCCTCACAGTTGTGTGTGGTGCCGAACATGGTCAAGAGGTATAGGGCTACTTTCCTCCGACCTGGGAAAGCTGTCTCAGGGACCATTTGTTGGAGCCAGAAAATACAAGGGTCAGTTCATACAAACTGCTCTTTCAGGGCTTCATCTACTTGGAGATCAACCAATTGAATTTAGAGATGCCCAACATTTACCCATTTAATAGTAGTATGAACAGAAAGGAGTCTGCATTCTGGATTAAATGCCCTATTTTCGCTGTCCACTTATTTGAGAGCCATTTTCCTCATATTTTTCTCTCCCTTTCTGTCTCGCTCCTCCGTGTCTCTCTCTCTCTCTCAATCGTCCGCATCTCTCCCTTTCTCTGTCTCACTCCTCCGTGTCTCTCCCGTGGTTTATGTTTATTTTCTTTCTATCGTATTTTCGTGTCTTGCTTTCATCTTTCAACTTTCATCTAAGTGCGCTGCATCTTCTCAATGTTTACTGCGTGGAATACACAGTTTTAACTGGCTGAATGGAATCACGTAGGATGGCTTAACTCGTATGCGATTGGCCTGTGCGTTTTCCCATCCACAAACCGCCTACCGTAAAGACGATAAAAGCTGCGCTGGTTCAAATAGAAGCGCTCCGTTCGATTTTAAATCGTAACCCTCTGTTTGGGCTGTAGGTTCGGGTCCGTATGAGACCACTTCTGGGTCCGAACCCGGACCGCGGTCCGCCAGTTAGTGACCTCTGCACTATAGCATCCCCTTGTACTTACCCTTGGCCTCTCTGATCTTCACCTTCAGATCAGCCTGGATTACCTTAACCTCCTCCCTATTTATATTGTTAAAGGCCCTCCTCTTGGCATTCAAAAGGTCCTTGACGTCCTTTGTTACCCATGGTTTGTTGTTAGGATAACACTGGACTTGGTAGGGACAATGGAGTCCACACAGAAGTTGATGTAATCCGTAATGCACCCTGTGAGTCCATCAATGTTCTCTCCATGCGGCTTGCAGAGTACATCCCAGTCTGTAACCTCATAACATTCCTGCAGTGTCCCATAGGCCTCCTCTGACCATCTCCTCACAGTCTTTGTGGTCACAGGCTGCCACTTGACCAGGGGCACATAACAGGGTCTGAGGTGAACCAGATTGTGGTCTGACCGACCCAGGGGGGGGAGGGGGGAAGAGTTGTAAGCCTCCTTAACATTGGCATACAACAGATCCAGTGTCCTCTCCTCCCTAGTTGGGCCACTCACATACTGAGTGAAGGCAGACAGTGTAGATGACACACTGACATGGTTGAAGTCGCCTGATACCAGTGCGCTGGGGTGCTTCGTCTGAAGTTGCGCAATTTCCTTATGAATGGCGTTGCACGCCAATGTTGGGTTTGCAGAAGGTGGAATGTAAACAGCCACCACAATGGCATGTGAGAATTCACGTGGCAGATAATATGGCCGGAGTCCCACGGCTAACAGTTCAATGTCCGGGCTACAGACCCTCTGTTTGATGGTAACGTGACTGGGGTGACACTATCTGTTGTTCACAAGCACAGCAAGCCCTCCGACTTTCCGCTTACTGCACCCTGCGTAATCCCTGTCCGCCTGAACAGTCAAGAAGCCATCGATGGAGGCGTTGTGGTCCGGGATGTCCTGGTGTAGCCATGTCTCTGTGAAGCACATCAGGCTACACTCCCGGAACTCCATCTGACTCCGGGCTAACGCTGCTAGCTCGTCCATCTTGTTTGCCAGTGATCTCACGTTGCCCATGACAACGGAGGGCAGACATGGCTTAAATCTCTTATTCTTAAGTCGTTTCTGCCTGCTCCCCTCTCTCTTCCCTCATCGTTTTGTTCCCCCTCTGCATCCACGGTTAGTTCTCCTCCAGATTTCAGGTGGGATGTCTGCAGCCCTTGGCTCAGTGCAGACCAGCCTCAGCGCAGTCAGCTGTTCTTTTGTGTGAACAAACAGCGGCTCCCCAGAGACGCATCGACCGAACAGTAGAAGGAGAACTTCCACGACGAAGAGAACCACCAAAATACTTTCTGCCTTCATTTTCTGACAGAGCGTAGTTAAGGTAGAAAAATATATATACAAAAGTTCCAAAGTTCCAAAGAAATAAGTTAAAAAATATAGCTGCAAGCAGCGATGGTGGATTCCTCCTGGAACAGTTTATGAAATTGATATGTAATTCAAAGTGCAATATGCAAGTTTGGTGTGAATACATCCAAGACTGTAGTGCCCCCTGTGCTGTAAGGGACAAAGGATTGAATATGTGAATGGGAAATATTTGCATGGTCTGTGGCTCCACCTATGGCGGATGATGTGTAATTTAAGGTCTATTGGTTAAATATTGGACAATATGAATTGTTTTGCTGATAAAGTAAAACTAGTAATCTGTTTGTCACTCCGTGAAAATACAACATTTATTACAATAGAAAACATACAAAAAAAGGATGACTTTTGAAGCAATATGGTGCAAAGTAAAATGGCAGTGTAACAAGTTGCCAAGGTAAACTGGTAATCGGTTGCTCACTTAGCGAAAACACAACATTTATTACAGTTGAATAAATACCCAAAATAAGGTGGTTTTAAAGAAGGTGCCAAGTACAATGGCAATATGAACACAAGAATGAAGAGAGGAAAAAAGGCAATATTTTAGTATTAGTGAAGAAGTATGAACATTGTGCCAAAAATGTAAAAAAAAAGTAAAGTAAAACGTTTTACTCACTTGGTCCAAGGGCTGCCATATACTTCCACTTTACAAGAACAATGTAATTGTTGTGTAATTCAAAGTGCACCCTCCAAGTTTGGTGAGACTATGTCAAAGATTTGCAGAGATACAAGATAAGACTACCAGTGTCATGATCCATCCAGCAGCCAATAGAGCCCAACACAAACTCTTCCCCTGTCTCGCTCCCCAATGGTAGAATCAACTCCCCATCTCCATCAGAAACACAGACTGTCTCCTGACCTTCAAGAAAAGGCTCAAGACTCACGTATTTAGAGAATTGAACGGCACTTAGAAATATAAATTGTTGTTGTTCAGAATCAGAATTACTTTGTTAAATCCCCGAGTGGAAACTCGTTAGTGTTGTTGCTTTATTGTTTATATCCTACAGGTAGACTACTGTCCGTAGGAGACTCACCTTAAATTAGTAAACTATTTGGCAGTATGCTCTTATACCTCTTCCCTTGGCACTTATTGGTTTTCGCCCGCTATGTTTGGGGTTAATCACGTTGCTATGCTGAGTGACCAATGCTCTTCTGTAAAGCTCTCTCTTGTAAGTTGCTTTTGATAAAAGTGTCTGCTAAATGAATTAATGTAAATGCAGTGTACCCGTCTTCTGATGGCTATTTCAAGCAGGAGAACGTGCCATGTCATAAAGCTAATCTCAGACTGGTTTCTTGAACATGACAATGAGTTCACTGTACTCAAATGGCCTCCACTGTCACCAGATTTCAATCCAATAGAGCACCTTTGGGATGTGGTGGAACGGGAGATTTGCATCATGGATGTGCAGCTGACAAATCTGCACCGTATGGACCAAACTCTCTGAGGAATGTTTCCAGTACTTTGTTGAATCTATGAGACGAAGGATTGAGGCAGTTCTGAAGGCAAAAGGGGGTCCAACCCGGTACTAGCAAGGTTTACCTTATAAATTGGTCGGTGTCTGTATATTATATAACTACAGAAATCAATTGTAGTTTCACCAGATTTAATTCCTTGACTTGGCCTAGTATATCAAAGTAATAAAGAATACATTTATGTTTTTATCCTCTTATAGATTATATTTATTGAGGAAGTTGATTACATTGCATTGGGGACATGCTGAATTGAATTCCTACACCACAGAATAAGGTGCTTTAAAGACATGTTTACAATATTATTAATTTATCTATGTTAAAGCAATAGAAACACCTTAAAATGAAAAAAATAAGAATAAAAACAGGAATCACCCATCTGCAAAGTGGTCCAATATTATACTCTTCTATTTCTCTATTCTCACTCTTTTATACTTGCATATACTAACATTTCTATTACTATTTAAAGCATTAAAAAGTGGCAAACAAATAAAAGCCAGTTTTATTTCCTGCTTTAGTAATGTTTGTGTATTTTGCCTTGTACAGCTCAGAAGAACCACTTCATGACACCTAATGGTTTCACCATGTACATGCTGTCCCACGAGAATGCTGTGTTTAACCCTGATCATACAAGAATCTACCAAGATATGACCCGGCCCTTGGCCCATTATTTCATTTCCTCCTCACATAACACCTACCTCACTAAAGACCAGCTGACCGGTGACAGCAGCACAGAGCCTTATATCAGGTACACAACACATCATAACAAAAACCTGTACAGACAGGGTAATGCATAAAAAACCACAGACATGAACACACCTGTGCATTACTTTGTATGTGTTCTTCCTTCCAGGGCCCTAAATCATGGCTGTCGTTGTGTAGAGCTAGATTGTTGGGATGGTGATAAAGGAGAACCAGTTATCTACCATGGTCACACACTAACCTCCAAAGTGTTGTTCACAGACGTCATTGAGACCATAGCAGAGTACGCCTTTAAGGTGGGCTACTAGCAATATGCAATACCAAAACACAGTGTTAGTCCCAATAGTTTCAGACTATTGGTTTATACAGCTTTTCGACAGTTTTTAGAAAATGTTGTTAATTAATATGTAAATGTACTGTACATTTGACTCCAGAGCTCTCCCTATCCTCTGATACTTTCCTTGGAGAACCATTGCTCAGTGGAGCAGCAGACAGTTATGGCCCGACATCTGCGCTCCATCCTTGGAGACAAACTGCTTACCAAGCCCCTCAACGAAGAGCCGCTCCAGTCTTTACCTTCACCAGAGGTGAATAAACTGTTTTTTGAACTGACATTTTTGAAGTGACATTTACTTTATTGTAGATTTGTTCATTGGTGGTCTCTCCTTATGTTCTTGCCTATTATCTTCTTACTTGTCCTTGACCAAGAAGACAATCTTTTCACATGCCCCTCTACACTTCTTGTGGAATTTGGGTTCACAACAAGTTTTTCAGTTGACCAGTCACAATTTATCCAAGTCCATTTAGGTCAATTTACTATTGTGCCTCTGGCACAATTTCCTTTATTTTAGACTGTAGTAATTTTGAATAGCTGCAGAATAAACCCTTATATATATGTGTGTGTGTATATATATATGTTATATTCCTCATTTATTGTTGTATTGCATTTTGTTTAGGCTCTTAAGGGAAAGATTCTAGTGAAAGGGAAGAAGAAAACTGTTACAGAGCTGCAGAGTTCCTCGAGTTCCTCAGACTTCAGTTCCTCAGAAGAAGAGAGCTCCCGGGCAGACAGGAAACACAAGAAGAGTTCAGAGCAGAAGAAGGTGAGAAAGTAACTAGGATTCTACTGTGTGGACTGGATGTGGGGTTTATTTGTAGTGGGAAGTGTGCATATGTTTTTCACACTTCGCTTCTCAGTCTGGGCCTGTTCACATTTACATTAAGCAGATGCTCTTATCCAGAGCAACTTACAGCACATACAGGGACATGTTGCCACAGCCAGGAATCGAACTTGCAACCTTCCGATCACTAGCCCAACGCCTTAACCGCTCATCCACGTGACTCTGTTTGTCCCTGTATTGTCCTTACTGTTTAATGTTCATACTTTTTAAAATCTGCTGTTTGTGTGTACGTTCCTCCCTAGCCACATGTCTCAAAGCTGAGCGCAGAACTGTCAGAGCTGGTGGTATATACTCGCAGTGTTTCTTTTAAGGGTTTTGAGGTCAAGAAACCCCCTACTGAGATGTCCTCCTTCTCAGAGAGCAGGGCTCTCAAACATATCAGAGACTCAGGTATTTTATATCAGTCTATGTATGAGCATGTCTGTATGTCTTCTGTCCAGGAATAAAGGTTTTTTTGAATGTTAAGCAACTCATACTCAAAAAGTCACTGCTGTCCTCTTAAATCACTTAGCAATTACAGGACATATTAGCAAGTAATGTTGTGTCAAGTTTGTTGTATATTTGAAATAAGTGTGTTAGTTTAATCCAGGTGTCGGCAACCCTGGTCCTAGGGAGCCACTGTCCTGAAGATTTTAGATGTTTCCCTGCTTTAGCACACCTGATTCTAATGGAGGGTAATTATGAGGCTTCCACAGAGCTTGGTAACAACCCTTAATTAGAATAAGGGGCCCGTTCTTCGTACGTCGCTAACTCAGTTAGCCGGATTTGATTGTTGACGATTTGGCATGATCTTGGATCGTTTGGTTCTTCGAAGCTCATCCTAGACTTGTTGTCATAGCAACAGGTCCGTAAAATCAAACCTGCTCGGGAGCAGGCTTACTTCATGTAAACAAGATTAGATTGAGGCTTCATAAACGGAGGAGATAGGGAAATCTGTCGTAGCCATACGCGAGCAACCTCTTGCAGAAGGTGGGAGAATAATTCGCAGATCTTTTCAAATTAATCGGGTATTGCGGGATAAAGTGTAATTGTTGAGAGATACCGTTTTTTCAGCCTTTTTCTTTGTGGCTGTTATAAATAGACAAACACATCATTTAACAGTGGTTTTTAAAAAGGATGAAAAATAAATGGCTTTTTTAAAATAAAGATAATATGAATTAAAGGCTACCATTTTGTAGAATATTCTTGTATTTCACTTTCACTTTAATTTGTCTGCTACTTTTTGCCAGTCCACTCTCCTGGCATTTGCAGACTTTGAGGTGTTCCCTGTCGTTTTAAATAACGACTCAAGTTCGGCATAACCTTCCGTTAAAAGATCTTGTTCTTATTAGGAGAAAAAGTGGGCACGTTCTTTGGCCATGCTGAACAGCCAATAGCAGCATTGCTGATCAATGTTTCTACTATCGATACATATCCCCTTTTAAGCCAACACATGAACGCGCTATTATCTCAGATAACAAAATCCACCGATACTAATCATACACAACAGGTTTGTTCGAAGAACCCAGTTAGCCGGATCATGATTAGCAGGATGAAATCATCTTGGATGTGTCATTTGATCTCGGATGTATTAAGCGACGTATGAAGAACGGGCCCCAGGTCTACAATTATTATTAACTATAACGTAGGAAACAAAAGACCAATGAAGGCTGCATGTACAGTGAGGAAAATAAGTATTTGAACACCCTGCAATTTTGCAAGTTCTCCCACTTCATCATCATGGAGGGGTCTGAAATTGTCATCGTAGGTGCATGTCCACTGTGACAGACATAATAATAAATCCAGAAATTACAATGAATGATTTCTGCAAATACGTATTTGAACTTGGGTTTAGGTCTGGAGACTGGCTAGGCCACGGCAGAACCTTGATATGCTTCTTACAGAGCCACTCCTTGGTTATCCTGGCTGTGTGCTTTGGGTCATTGTCATGTTGGAAGACCCAGCCTCGACTCATCTTCAATGCTTAACTGAGGGAAGGTTGTTCCCCAAAATCTCGCAATACATGGCCCTGGTCATCCTCTACTTCATACAGTGCTGTTGCCCTGTCCCATGTGCAGAAAAAAAACCCCAAATGATGCTACAACCCCCATGCTTCACAGTAGGGATGGTGTACTTGGGACGTTTAGTGGAATTATGACCAAAAGGTTATTTTTTGGTGTCATCTGACCACATGACTTTCTCCCATGACTCCTCTGGATCATCCAAATGATAATTGACAAACTTAAGACAGGCCTGGACATGTGCTGGTTTAAGCAGGGGAACCTTCCGTGCCATGCATGATTTCAAACCATGACGTCTTAGTGTATTACCAACAGTAAACTTGGAAATGGTGGTCCCAGCTCTTTTCAGGTCAGACCCCACAAAATGAGATCTTGCATGCAGCCCCAGTCCGAGGGAGATTGACAGTCATGTTTAGCTTCTTCCATTTTCTAATGATTGCTCCAACAGTGGACCTTTTTTCACCAAGCTGCTTGGCAATTTCCCCATAGCCCTTTCCAGTCTTGTGGATGTGTACGATTTTGTCTCGTGTCTTTGTACAGCTCTTTAGTTTTGGCTATGTTAGTAGTTGAATTCTTACTGATTGTATGGGGTGGACAGGTGTCTTTATGCATTTAACAACATCAAACAGGTGCATCTAATTTAGGATAATAAATGGCGTAGAGGTGGACATTTTAAAGGCAAACTAACAGGTCTTTGAGGGTCAGAATTCTAGCTGATAGACAGGTGTTCAAATACTTGTTTGCAGATGTATCATACAAATAGTTAAAGAAAAATCATATATTGTGATTTCTGGATGTATTTTTATTATGTCTCTCACAGTGGACATGCACCTACAATGACAAATTCAGACCCCTCCATGATTTGTGGGAGAACTTGCAAAAGAGCAGGGTGTTCAAATACTTATTTTCTTCACTGTATGTTGGCTGCCATGGCATTGCCAAATTGACTAGATTAAGTACAGGTTATCTCAATATCCCTTAACCTCTACATTCCTCTCATTCTTACAGGGAAGTTATTTGTACGTCACAATAGTCATCAGCTGAGCAGAATTTACCCCTCAGGCCAGCGCCTCCAGTCCTCCAACTATGACCCACAAGAAATGTGGAATGGAGGTTGCCAGATTGGTAGGTATACAGTCACCTTGATCAGAAATTACCAGAATTGTTAGTTCACTCACGTGATTGATCTGACAATAATTGAGATTTTTTGATACCATGACATGGAAATGTTTGACTTTGGCGGAGTGGAATGTCTAAAAGGGTAGCTCTCCCTACCGCCTCGAAGCAACACATATGTGCATACATATATGACATGAGGCATGGAGCAATAGATATATAATCCCCAAACATACGAATACTCCGCCAGACTATTTGTAAGTGGAGCAACACTGCTTCTGAGCCCTGACATCCCACTTAGAACTATGTGTGCATACAGTCAGGTCCATAAATATTTGGACATTGACACAATTTTCATCCTTTTGGCTCTGTATACCACCACAATGGATTTGAAATGAACCAATCAAGATGTGCTTTCAGTGCAGACTTTCAGCTTTAATTTCAGGGTATTTACATCCAAATCACGTGAACGGTGTAGGAATTACAACACATTGTATATGTGCCCCCCCCCTTTTTTTAAGGGACCAAAAATGAGCCAAAATGATGAAAATTGTGTCAATGTCCAAATATTTATGGACCTGACTGTATCTATAATGTTGCATAACATCTGATGTGCGGTTTACCGGGCTGTCCCAAGCACACACCCTGTCCAGACCTGGTGCTGGACGGAAGGTGAACGTGCAGCTAGCCAGATCCATCGATCACCTCCCCTGTACCCTTCTCGTCCGACCTTGGGCAGATAGCAACCTCTAGAGAGCTGTCGCTCTTGCACTCGTCAGCGACCGACCATGGATGTACGCAAAAGCAGCTAAGCGCTGAAACACAAAGATATGTTATCTAGTGCGAAGTCAATGTGTCAGCAGAGCACCTGCTGTTCCCCGCCGGTATCCAGTGTATCTCGCAGATATCTCGACTCGCACACTACTGATCGTTAGCTACCGAATCAGAGCATGTCTGCGTATCACCAGTGCCAAGCCCAAGATCTTACGGAAACATTCTACCATTATGTTGATCCGGTAGCCTCTCAACCATACAGGGCAGGTTTACAGCTACCTATAGAGATCCAACCTCTAGCGCCCGTCGGTGACCCCAAGGATGTCCGCAAGGCTGTGTATCCACCCAATGTAACTATATGAAAATCAGAATGAACAACAAAATGTGTCAGCAGAGCACCCACCGTTCCCCGGCCGATTCCCGGGGTATCTCCGCAGATATCTCGACTCGAACACTGGATTCTGATTGTTAGCTACTGTGAAGGAATAATCAAGAGAGATTATTCTTGACATTTGTTTTTCGCTGTTTACCAAATGACCAAGACACAGACAGACAAGTGAGATTTTACTTGTGCCATTGGTTTGGGCGCAAGTAGTGACCCTGACAGACTCTCATTTGTCTGCCAACAGTACAATTCTGTTCAGAGATTTTGGCGGCTTTTTATTTACTGAACATCAGATGGGCGTTTACATCAATACAAGTTTATGATTGGTTCTTAACACAGAATCTGCTGACTTATCTGATTAAATGATCAAAGTACAAGTATTTGTACAAATAAGTTTGATGCAGAATCTGCTGTTTGCCACGTATACACTGAACTTTGAGCATTCAATCCAGATTGATCTGGTTTATATGTACTTTTCTGCAAAGCTTTGATGATAATTGGTTTACTGATTGTTATTATGATATACGTTCCATCACACAATCAAAATTCCCTAACAGCTACCGAATCAGAGCACGTCTGTGGATCACCAGAACTAAGCCAAGAGCTTAAAGAAATATTCTACCGTTATTGTTGGCAGAGTAGGACTGAGCGCAGTTCAGCTTTGGAACCCAAACAAGTAACATAACAAACTGGAGTATAAGAAATAAACTTCAGAGACATTCGGCTTTGTTTCATCTGCTCGAGAGCTGCATTCAGCTGCGAGAGGCTTTTTATTAACACCCCCCCCCCACAACTTAAACCAATCAGCAATTAATTGAACACAAAACAAAATGTCACATTGTGCACGTGGAGCTAAATACTCAATTGTGCACGTGGAGCTAAATACTCATTGGGAGCACCATCTCAACACCCCCACTTGCTCCCACATTTATTACACTTTAATTACACTTTTTTTTCAGACATTTCCAAACATTAACTTGAGAAACGTAATCAACTTAAATTTTGTTGCAGGCTTCGTCATCAAATCTGCCACCATTTTGTTAGATGGACTGTATTCTAAAAGTATTTTCCCATTGTTCACAGTGGACATTGTGACACAGTTGTCACTCTGGTCAAAGTCATTGCCAAGAAAATGTACAAGTTTCCCCAAGTCCATCATTTTAAACCTTGCTGTAAGCATGTCTTTTACATTCTGCAATGCATTTTTGTCACTTGCTGCAATGATTAAGTCATAAACCCAAATAATCATGATCACTTTATCGTATTCCGTTTCCCTTGTGTACACACAGTGGTCCGCCTGGTTCTGGATAAACTTAATTTGGGTTATATAGTCATGTAAAACCTTGTTCCAATTCCTGCCCGATTGTTTTAGCCCATACAGTGACCTCTCTAGCTTACACACCAATTTCTCATTTTTGGGAGATTTAAACTCATAGCCCTCTGGCTGTTCCATGTAAATCTCACAGTCTATAGGTGCATTTAAGTAGGCCGTTTTTACATCCATTTGGTGCAAAATCAAATCTTCCTGAGCTGCTTTCTGCATCAACACTCTAATACTAGTCAAGTTGGCTGTAGGAGAAAAAGTCTCCTCATAGTCTACACCCATCTTCTGACTGTATCCCTTGGCAACATATCTGGCCTTGTATTTCACAGATCCATCAAGATTGCTTTTAATGGCATACACCCATCTACCCCCCACTTCTTTCTTACCCTCTGGCAAGCTGGTTAGGGTGAATGTGTTGTTGTCATTGAGTGAATGCATTTCCTCATCCATAGCCCTGACCCATTCTCTTGATTTATATGAAGTTACAGCTTCTGTGAATGAAACAGGTATGTTACTCACAACTCGATAACAGTCATCTATGTTACTCTGGACTTGATCACTCTCATCAGACACATATTTAGACATTCTGCAATCTGTGTATCTGTCTGGCATCCTCCTCTCTCTGGAAGGGTAACATCTAGGCTCAGGCTCACACTTTACCTCTACTGGCTGTTGTTGATGGCTTACTTTAGACAGGTCGCTCTCTTCAGGCTTCCCCCTCAGGACACAGTGATCTGGACTTCTGGGTCTGTACTCTACAAAGTCATCTACAGGTGTTAGGGTAGTCTGTGTCTGTTGACCACTCTGTGCTTCTGCACTTTCTTAGTTTCAGGAAAGTAGACAATGTATGGAGGACTGTTTTTGTCATACCCGATAAAAACACCCTTTTCGCATCTTGGATCAAGTTTTCTTTTGTTTTGTATACAAGCAAAACATTCTGACCCGAACTTCTGCATTCTAGACAGATTAGACTGTCTGCCTGACAGTGCCTGAACTGGTGTCAACTTTGTACGTTTGTTAAAACACCTATTTCTCACCACAGCAGCAGTCTGGACTGCATAAGTCCACAGTTGTTTTGGTAGACCGCTTTCAATCAACATACATCGTGCCATATCGAACAGTGTGCGCCAACTGCGCTCGGCGGTGCCATTCTGGTGAGGAGAATAAGGTGCTGATGTTTCATGTCTAATTTTATGTTTCATGAGTAGAGTCTGGTAACGGTTCCCAGTGTATTCAGTATCATTGTCAGATCTAAAACACTTCACTTCGCCATATGGGGCTGTATCAGCTAGAAACTTCTCTGTAGCTAGTACTGTGTCACTGTTGTTCTTTAAGAGATACACAAACACTGCGCTGGAAAAGTCTTCAGTAAACGAAAGTACATATTTGTGACCATCTCTGGATTCTGGGTGGACTGGACCTGCCAAATCTGTGTGTACCAGCTCTAGTGGCATTTTGGCTCTAACATCAGGATTTCTGTTGCGGGCTTGAACTAGTTTCCCCTTAGTGCACACTTCACAATGTGGAGGTTTGTTTGTTGGACCTTTGATTTTCATGCCATTAACAACACTTTGTAATCTCTGAATGTCATCATAATTACAGTGTCCCAGAATCTCATGCCATGTCTGCATATCAAAACATCCCTTAGATCGGTCATCACATTCATCAATCTCATTTTTTACTGTATACAAATAATATAGTCTCTCATGTACGTGAATGTGGAATTTCGTACCATCTCCGTAGATCAGAACGTCCTCCCCCTCCTTGAAGGTCACGGTGGCTCCACTAGCAGTGGCTGCTTTCACCGAGAAAATGTCTTGTGGGTAGGATGGGATGTACAGGGCCTTGCTCAGCGTAGTGTTCAGATGTCTGCCTCTGCTGTCAATCAGACAGACCTGTGCATCACCGCGGCGCTCAGTTATCCCCATGCGTCTTGTACCGTCAGCCAGCTCCACACTGTGCGTCTCGGCCTGGAACTCCTCATCAGACCTCTTGAACTTAGTGAGATCTGTGATGATATGGGAAGTTGCCCATCGACCAGTCGACCATCAGGCCCCTCACGTTGACATCTGCTGCCCCTTCGTTCACTCGGAAGGTGTATTCTTTGTCCTGGCTGTCTGTCTTCCCGGAGATTTTGCGCGCGTCGTCTCAGTCCCTGCGCTGTTGTCTTCTGCAGGTGGCGTCCCGGTGTGTGGTACTCCTGCACACCTGGCCAGGTGTCCCTTCAGACCGCATTTGAAGCATGCCAGGTCCGCTGCTGCCCTGTCTGCTCCCCGGTCGCCCGCGCTGTTGGGTCTGCCTCTCTGCTTCTGCACGCGCGCCTTCATAACGTTGTCCTCCGTTGCTGCAGCCCGCATCTTTTCTGTGTCCTCGTAGCTGCGTAGCTTTGTTTTAAACTCAGCAAAGGGCATGGTCTCATCATGCTGTGTGATATGGATGGCAAAGTGTTTGAAGGAGTCAGGCAGCCCCTTCAGAACCATAGCTACCAGCAGTCCGTCACTTAACGCCTCACCGGCATTCCTCAACGCTGTAATGGCGGTCTCAGCGCAGATCACGTATTCAGTCATTCTTTCGCTGCCTGACTTTTGAAGTGATGTCAGTTCATTATAAAGGCTGATTATACGTGGCTTTCTTTTGCCCTGGTAATAGTCTCTTAAAATCTTCAGAGCTCCTCGCCCGTCGTCGGCTGCCTCTCGCATCACCAACGATAAACTCTTGTCATCTAAGAACTGGATTAGTTCCGCATATGCCTCGGCATTCCTGGCTTCATCCACCGCCAGCTCATCTTCTGTTTCAGGCTCATTTAAAATAGTGTCTTTTAGGCCCTGCAGACGAAGGTGGCCCAAGAATTTTGTCTCCCACAATTCATAATTTGTTTCTTCTCCGTCGAACAGGAGCCGGGACCACCGGCCTGTATCTGCGACCCGTCTGCTCATGGTGCAACAGTGTGCAAGTTGTCACTCTCCGTGGAAAACACCCTCAATTCAATTGTCTCTGGGTTACTTCTATGTTGCTAATAACGTGCTAGTCATCACACTCGGTGGAAACACGCTAAATAGTCTCTGGGTTAATTCCCTGGGTTAATTCTCTGGGCCTATAACCTGTTGGCAGAGTAGGACTGAGCGCAGTTCAGCTTTGGAACCCAAACAAGTAACATAACAAACTGGAGTATAAGAAATAAACTTCAGAGACGTTCGGCTTTGTTTCATCTGCTCGAGAGCTGCATTCAGCTGCGAGAGGCTTTTTATTAACACCCCCCCCCACAACTTAAACCAATCAGCAATTAATTGAACACAAAACAAAATGTCACATTGTGCACGTGGAGCTAAATACTCAGTTGTGCACGTGGAGCTAAATACTCATTGGGAGCACCATCTCAACATCTCAACTGTGATTTGTCATCCTCTCATCCAAAGGGACAGGTCTACAGCTACCTCTAGAGACCCAACCTCTAGCACCCATCGGTGACCCCAAGGATGTCCGCAAGGCTGTGTATGCACCCAATGTAATTATATGAAAATCGGTGACGGTCGAGCAGTATGGACGCTTGAACAGTGTGCTCCCTAATACCAACACAATAAACTCCGCAAAAACTCGAAAATATAACAAAGAAAGGTAAATGGACGTTGACTATGAGCGGAGGATCAAAGAAAAACAAGAAGAAGAAAAACCCGAACGGACAAGGTAAAGAAATAAGTCGTTCTGACGAGGAAGAAGAAAAGCTAACTGAACCTGCAGCTATGGCTACACGGGCTACACCCGCACCGCAAGCTAGCTTAGAGAGCATTAGCAAGCAAATCCAAGCCATGCAAAAAGAGCTGAAAATTGACCTGAAAACTGTTAAAGACGAAATCACCCAAGTGAAAAACGAACTGGCAGAATTTAAGGAGGACATTAACCAGAAACTTGTCAAAATAAACGCAGTCGTAGAAGAGCAAAATGACAAGATAGATGCCGCTTTGACTCGCACTGAAGAGGTCGAACAGTGGAGTACTGACGCAAAATGCGCACTGAAGGACATACTAAAGGAACAGAAAATAATGATGGATAAGCTGGATGACTTAGAATCGAGATCCAGACGGAACAACCTGCGAATATACGGCATCCCAGAAGATGCGGAGTTAAGAAACGAATCGGTCGCGGCGTTTATGGACAAATGGTTAAAAGACGAGCTTTCAATTGAATCAGACCTCCAGATTCAACGAGCCCACCGAGCCCTCGCGCCGAAGCCAAAGACAGGACAACCACCAAGATCGATTATACTCAACTTTCAGCAGTTTAATGTGAAGGAGAAGGTTTTGAAAGAGGCGTGGGGAAAGAAAACGGTCAAGTTCGGAGAAAGTAGGATTTATTTTGACCATGACTACTCTGTGAGAATGCTGCAAGAACGCAAAGCGTACGTGAACGTGAAGAAGGTTCTAAAGGGGGAAGGTATCCGCTTTCAGACACCCCTCAACAGGATGCGTATCCACTGGGCTAGTGGAATGAAGACGTACAGCAGCGCGGAGGAAGCAGTCGGTGACATGCGGAGAAGAGGATATGAAGTAGATGACATCCCCGATGCCAGAGGCACTACAGCCCGTGACCGGCTCCAGTCGAGCGGTCTAGAGACGTGGACACGCGTCGGGAGAGAACGAGAACGAACCTCACAGACAAGCACACGGGCGAGAGGACGGCTGCAAGAATTCCAACGCGAGGACAACAACGCGAGATGAATACATGACTCTAAGTATACATATGAATGAACATATCCTTAAATTGCAATACAGGTCCAAAAAAAAAAAAAAAAAAGGTTACTGTTAAATTCGATGTGTCCTAAAGGGATATTGATATCAGTATTGTTGGTCCCAAGGGAATGAAGCACAGCTGCCTACAACATAGCCTAGTATGGGCAGATCTACCCCTTATGGGTTACATCTTAATACTAGCTGGGGGCCCTTCTCTTGTGGAAGGCATTTCCCCTCAAAACTAAAGGAGAGTCAACATATGAAGATTGTTGATCTCTCTTTTTGGAGGTCGCTTTTTCTGTTTATAGTTATGTTACCATATTTTCTTTGTTTGTTACATATGATGTTAAGTGCCTATGTTCATTGCACTGTTAGCCTGAGGGGGAGAAACCACAATGTGAACAAACCAAAAACAGCCTATGAATACCAAACAAGAAGGTATTAAACTTATGTCTTTAAATGTTAATGGCTTAGGAAACCCAGTCAAAAGAGCTAAAATTATAGCTAAAATTAAAAAGGAGAGGACGCAGATTAGCTTTCTGCAAGAAACCCACCTTTCACAAACGGAACATGAAAAGTTGAAAAGATTTGGATTTAATAATACTTTCTATAGCTCCCACTCTAATACCCGCAGAAGAGGTGTAGCAATTCTAGTTTCTAATGCCACCAAATTTGAATATCAAAAAGAAATAAAAGATACAGAGGGACGTTATATTATTGTAAAAGGAACCATTGACCAAGCTAGGGTTACATTGGTGAACATTTATGCCCCACCAGAAAGTGATAAACATTTCTTTAAATCCCTTTTTGATTTGATTGCTGTAGAAATGGAAGGTGTATGTATATGTGGAGGTGATCTCAATGTGTTAATGAACTACGACCTAGACACAACTAGTCGTAAGAGAAATAAGAAACCTATCACAAAGGTTGTGAAAAATACATGGGAAGAAATGGGGTTCTTTGATGTATGGAGGGAATTACATCCTCTACAGAGAGACTTCAGTCATTATTCAGCAACACACTCTGTGTACTCAAGAATTGACTATTTTTTTATGCAGGAAGAAGACAGGGATAGAATACAGGAATGTCAAATTGGAGTGGCCGACTTGTCCGACCATAGCCCAATCTATTTAAAAATATACTTGAAGTCCAGACGAAAAGATACAATATGGAGATTGAACGTGGGGATATTAAATAACAAACTGGTGGTCGAACAAATCAAAGCTGAAATACGGAAGTACTTAGAGGAGAATGATAATGACGAGACAAACCCAGCAATACTATGGGATGCTCTAAAAGCTGTTATACGAGGAAAATTAATTTCAATTACAAGTAGACTTAAAAAAGAAAAAGAAACTCAGTACAAGTCTCTGTTAGCTGACCTGAAACAATTGGAACAAAAACATAAAGAAAAAACAGACAAAAAAATAGAACGACAAATGAAAGAGGTGAGAAACCAAATTAATAGAATACTACAGCAGGAAATAGAGATAAAGGCTAGATATTTAAAACAAAATTACTATGAATTAGGCCCTAAAGCTGCCAAATTGCTGGCGAGAAGATTACGAAAGCAACAGGCAGGGATTACAGTAAATAAACTACGTGATCCTAATACCAACCAAATTAAATATGAACCAAAAGAAATTGAAAACCTGTTCAGAGATTATTATAAAGATCTTTATACTCAAACATCAACAACAAATCATAAGGACACTAAAACATTTCTGGACTCCCTGGATTTGCCTTCTATAGGTAGAATTCAAAATGAACGCATAACTGCAAATATATCTACAGATGAAATCCATAAAGCAATAAGAAAATTGAAAACAAACAAAGCTCCAGGTAGTGATGGATTTCCATCTGAGTGGTATAAAAAACTTGAAAATGAACTGTCACCACTATTACTTAGAACCTTTAATTGGACCATTACTAAAGAGATCACTCCCCCCTCATGGAAGGAAGCAATAATTACTGTCATTCCCAAACCGTTAAAGGATAAGGAATATTGCCAAAATTATAGACCAATATCGATTCTTAATATAGATTACAAACTTTATACCACTATAATTTCAAACAGGCTCCAAACAATAGTAACAGATTTGATAGATGAAGACCAGACTGGCTTTGTCTTAGGTCGACAAACTCAGGATAATATCAGGAGAGTACTCCACATTATACATAACATACAAAAAAATAAAATACCAACAGCATTGATCAGCCTAGATGCTGAAAAGGCATTCAATAGGGTCAACTGGGATTTTCTATATTTAACATTAGAAAAATTTGGATTTAATAAAAAAACTATTCAATGTATCAAATCACTATATAACAAACCAACCGCTAGAATCAAAGTAAACGGCTCACTAACGGACAGATTTACCTTGGAAAGAGGAACCAGACAGGGTTGCTGTCTCAGCCCTACCTTGTTTGCTCTCTATATAGAACCATTAGCCCAAATGATCAGACAAGAGGATGTAATAACAGGAATAGATATTAATAACCAAACCCATACTATAAGTTTTTTCGCGGACGATGTTTTGATCATATTAAAAGATCCAGTAAACTCTTTTATGAAACTTATGGAAATTTTAGAAAAGTTTGGAGTATACTCGGGTTACAAATTAAACATATCTAAAACTCAAATCCTCATGTTTAACTGCTCTCCAAATAAAGAACTTAAAGAATTGAAATTAAATTGGAAAGCCAAATCAATTCAATATTTAGGCATAAGCATAACCAAAAACTTTTCAAAACTTTTCCGAAACAACTATGATCATATTGATGGCAACATACGGAAAGATATTGAAAGGTGGTCAACTTATCCAATGAGCCTCACTGACAGGATAAATGCAGTGAAAATGAATATTTTGCCACGTTTACTATACTTGTTTCTATCCTTGCCTGTTTGTATACCACAGATCCAGTTTCAGAGTTGGGATAGACTAATATCTAGATTTATCTGGGGGGGAAAGAAACCGAGAATTCGATATACCACTCTCCAGTTGCCAAAAGACAAGGGGGGACTGGCACTTCCTAACTTCAGGGAATACTTTAATGCAGCACAATTGCGCCCACTTATATACTGGTGCAATGTTGATTATATAGCTCGTTGGAAAGACATTGAAATACCTACATCTGGGCCCCTGATACAACCACTCATAGGGCAAAGAGAAATTCCTGCCCATACTAAAGAAGAGGAAGAATTAGACCCAATAACAACTTTTACCTTAAATACATGGTATTCCATTATTAAACAACTAAAAGTGGGAAGGGAACTTGGTCTGTTAAAATGGATAGCCTTTGATAAAGAATTCACACCGGGAATTTCTGATGCCAGATTTAAACAGTGGACCGAGATGGGTATAACAGCGATATGCAAAGTTATACAAAAGGGTGAAATGAGAAACTTTCAAGATTTAAAAAATACATATGGCTTAGAGAACCAGGACTTATTCAGATTCTTACAAATGAGGGATTTCTATATAAAAAGAATTAAGAAAAATACTGATGAGATACATCCTATAGTAAAAATGTTTGTGCAATCTTACAATGATGTCATACCCAAAGCTGTGTCAATTCTGTATTCTTGTTTGATGGAAGCTAAGAATGACTCAACATTATATGTCAAAGCTAAATGGGAAAAAGAACTGAGTGAAGACATCCCGGACGACATGTGGTTTAATATGTGGAAAATACACCAGACAACTACACAGTCTCATGGATGGAGAGAATTCACTTGGAAAAACCAAATCCGTTTCTTTATAACGCCCAAGATTACTAGCAGACAAATGAACACTCAACAACCCTGCTGGAGACTGTGCAACAGTGTGGATCCAAACCATACACATGTGTTTTGGAGCTGCAGTAAAATTCAACCTTACTGGGATCATATCCATGCTGTGCTATGTGAGGTACTGGGATACAAAATCCCCCGAACTTGTCTTGTCCTATACCTTGGACATATAGAGGGATCGGTGCACAAAGGAGACCAATATTTGACTAAGATTCTTCTTGCTGCAGCAAAGAAGGCAATCACAAAGAACTGGCTCCAGCCTGTTGCACCCGTTTACAGACAATGGCTCAGCATTATCTGTGATATTCAAACAATGGAGAGACTAACATATAGATTAAAAACTAAGGAAGACTCATTTTCTAAAGGCTGGGATAAATGGTTGCTTTACATATCAAAAAATGAAGAAATGTAAAATATTGTTTGTATGTAATGTGAATTGCCCCCCAACAGGCACTGTTCCTCTTTAATTTCCCCACTTTATTAAAAAAAATAAAAAATAAAAAGTTATAAAAAAAAAATTATATGAAAATCAGAATGAACAACAAAAGAAAGATTCCCGAAGTATCTCCACAGATCTCTCGACTCGAACACTGGATTCTGATCGTTAGCTACCGAATCAAAGGTCTCATTTATAAAGATTGCGTACGCACAAAACGGGACTGAAAACGTGCGTATGCCAGTTTCCACGCAAAGTCAGTGACTTATAAAAAACAAACTTGCCGGTAGAATGTGCGGTCTCTACGCAAACTATGACCCTCCCGTAAACCTACGCACATTTTGGAGACAGTGGGAATTGGAAACACAGATGACCGTACTGTAGTCATACTGCAAAAAGTAAAAGTGGGAAGAGCGATTGCTCGTAATATTTATGTATTTTGTTGTCCTCACACAAGTTTTTTCACTTTCATGAAGATTAAATCCAGCTGTGTTATTCGTGCTTGTACTGAGTGATAATTGTTGCATAAACATCTTGTACAATCCAACTCAAATTTTAAATCAATATTCAGCGCTGTTTGTTTCACAATCAGATTGTCCACGATTGGCTGAAATGCATGTAACTACAGAACACGAAGTATAACTGAATATATTTCTGTAATACGGTGCATATATCATCATGTCAAAAACTGGAAATACAGTCGTTAAGCTCCCGCGCAATCGCTACACTCATTACACTTCAGAATCAGAATTTGTTTTTAATCACCATGCAAGATACACAAACACGGATTTTACTACGGCAGTTGTTACCACTTTTTCAGTTCCAGTTCTGCCACTTGGCGTGCTGTCGCACTATTTTGTTGTTTTTTGTTTGCCTTGATTCACCACGAAGAAGAATCACCTGCCAGGGGGGTATTGCACAAAAGTTGAATAAAGAAATCCAGGATAACTGAGCAAGCGCGGTTTGACCTAGTCTGGTCGTCGTATCCTGGCTTAATTGGTTGCACGTTTGCCAAACCAGGATGAAAAGGCATGGCTATGTCAAGCCAGGTGTATGTAGTCAGGATAAATGCGTGTTCACGGCATTCTTAAATAGACCTCGCGATCGCTCACAGAATCACCGATCAGAACATGGACAAGAGTTGCGCAACATATTTCATGGCCACAGAACAACAGCTCCTGATGGAGTTTTATGAGGAGGAGAAGGATATTATTAAAAAAGGGCAATACTCATGCCATAATCAAAGAAGGAGAATAAGCCTGGCAGACAATAGCGGACCGGCTTAATGCGTTAGTATTCAAAAATTGTACAATCCTCTGGAGCTGTCATAATTGGGCTACAATTAAGCATGTCCATGAATTTAACTTTTTCTGCGAATGTTACGTAGGTGTACAGACACAGTACATATTACAGTAAACAGCAACTTTATTGATGCACAGGTAAAGAAGATGCGGAGAGACTGTTTATCCAATCAGAATGCAGAACACAATGCACGAGGCAAATCCGTGAAGTAGCGAAAAAAAATGAAACGCTATCGCGAGGATTCAGTGTACTGAACCATGATATCACGAGGGTTCACTTTATTGAAAACGTGATATAGCGATGGTTCATTGTACTGCAATAAAACACATCTTTATGAAACCTCGACGGCAGTTTGACATAGTCTATCATCAGCATATCAATATAACACTTGGCCAGAGTAATAATAATACCACTTAAATCAATATAAAAAGACTGTTGTAGATTTAAATGAAATGAGAAATGACAATATACTATATATATGTAAATGTTTAATGCATTATAAATAAAATGATGCAACATATTTAAAAGATCATGGACATGCTGTAAAACATGTGAATTCCTCACAGGATTGACGGTGGAAATACAGGTGAATCACTAGGATTAATCTTATCCTGGCTGTTAGCCTGGTCCGGAGCAGGCTAGCTGCAGAGAATAAATCACCATGGTAACTTGGCCAGGCTAAATGTTATCTGCTTTCATGCAACCAACCTAAGGCTAAATTCAGACAGGATAACCAACATATCCCGGCTTAATCCCTTATCTTGGTTTTGTGCAATACCCCTCTGGTTCATGAGAATGATACTAGATTAGTATTCATGAGGTCCTCTGCATTGACCATTTATGGTTAAAAAGGGGTGTGTTCAGGGCGTGGTACTACGATAATTCACGTACGCACACTTGTGGTTAAGATGTGATTTATAAAGGGAACTTTGCTTAGAAGTGTGCGTACGCACGGTTTTATAATTCTGAATTTTTGGGTGTACACTTTTAGTAAGAATCCTACGCATTGTTTTATAAATGAGACCCCAGAGCACGTCTGCGGATCACCAGAACTAAGCCAAGATCTTAAGGAAATATTCTACAGTTATTGTGATTTTTCATCCTCTCATCCAAAGGGGCAGGTCTACAGCTACCTCTAGAGACCCATTCCTCTAGCACCCGTCGATCACCCAGGATGTAAGCGAGGAGTATGTCTCATATGTAAATGATCGAACCATGTGTCGGCAGAGCGTCCACCGTTCCCTGTAGTACAGGGCATCTCTAGAGATATCCTGATTCAGAACTATGGATTCTGATTGGTAGCTCCCAGATCAGAGTACGTCTGCGGATCACCATGTCCGAACTGGGATCTAAAGAGATATTCTACCTTTATGGGTTAAAAAGCCAACCCAACCACTATCTGCAATAACACTTATTCATACACTGCCTTAATTACTTGGCCGCATGGCCGCAAGCTGCTTTAACCCTTTAAGCGCCAAAGTCGCAGAATTGCGACTAGCAACATTGCTGATTAAAACAGGCTGTAGCTATAAATATGGGGCCGAATCTTTTTACTTTTCACCAGGTGACAGCGGGCATGTGTTTCTGTAATATAATCATCATTCATGGGCATGTTTTTATTCAAAGTTTTAGAGAAAAACGAGTTTGTAACCCCCCCCCCCCCCCCCCCCCCCCCCAACCAGTGACGCAGCTCTGCTTAGACACTGCTAATCAGTGATAGAAGGGCTGAGCGAAGCGACAGCAGAGCAGAGCGAAATAGTTTTTTTTTAGTTACTCACGATACCAAGAGGTCGGTTTACCGTCAACAAAGTATTTATTCAGGTATTAGATGACTCTGATTCTTAGGGCACACTGTATAGCGGATGCTTCAGCCTGGCCTGGGTGGGAGCATTCTGCGAACGCCAAAAAGGGGCAGGGGGCTCGTAACACCGCAAATATGGGTGGAAATATGGGTGGAAACCATGGATGAAAACATGCCTGTTTTCCAGATAAAGGAAATAGTACAACTTCATTTTAGATGCGGTTGTGAGCATCAGTGAGGTCACAAACGCACAATTAGTTCGAGCAATCATGATATGAGTCTCTTAGCATGCAGCATCAGTTTTTAATGTTTCAGGACAACGTGAACATATCACTGGAGGCTAAATATCAGAAATAGTGAGGTCACAACACGGACCAAGAGTGGCACGCCTGCTGGTGAATTCCACACACCTAAAGACCTGTGAGAAACACTGACTTGAGAAGTATCAACGTTCGTCCCAAGGACCCTTGTCTTAAACTAGACACCAATAGCTCTTTTAGTGCAAGATGGATAAGGTTATAAGTAGCTGTTTATCTTTAGGATCGGGACGCTGCTTCTTTAGCCCCTTCATCAGCAGCGTATACAGAGACTCCAGAGCAGCTGCTCGCTGACGGCCCCAAACACTGGACATTAAATTGAATGCCCGACACCAGTGTTTTGATGGTGGACGATGCAGCTTCTGTGATTCAAGCCATGAACAATGACACATTCATTGAACCTGCAGGTTCACATGGATAGGCCTGATTCCAAATTCAGAATGGTCAAATGTGCTTGACTGCCAATGAAGCTTGACAGCCATTTGATTTTTTGGCCACTGGTGAACCCTTAGTCCCTGTAATACCCCCTAAATCCAACAGAGGGAACCGCGTCTGTGTACATGAAGCTGGCGGACGACTCCACGGAATCGAGATAGAAACCCATGCCGTTCCACTGGTGCACAACGATCCCTAGAAACGCAACCTGCAGCAGCCGTTCAGCTGTACACTATCAGTGAGATTAGGTAACCTCTTGGCTACGTCTGACAGACGGGAAATGAATGCCTAGTGGTATGATGCGCATTGCAAAGTTGAGATGCCCCAGCAAGAAAGCAGGTCACATTTGACCATTGAAACTGCACCTGAAGCCGCCCTCAGGACACCGCAGACGCACTCCAGTATTTATATTAATTAATTTAGCAGATGCCTTCATCCTAAACAATTTACAAGAGAGAGCACCACAACAGAGCATCGGTTACTGAGCAGAGCAACGTGATAGACCACAAACACATAGCGGGTTACAGAGTATGAAACATGCATCGTGAGATACCAATGGTGCCAAAGGAAGAGCTATAAGAGCATTCAGCTGACAGTTTACGATTTAAGTTAGGCACCTCCAATGGACGGTAGTCTGCTTGCGAGTCTCCCCCGGGATCGGTGAGAAGCTCTCCCGTAGGTGTGAGTTGAAGACCCCGCTGACAGAGGGGTCCGCCAGACGTTCCCAGCAGACCCTCACGATACGCTTGGACCTGCCAAGTCTGTCTAACTTCCTCCCCCGCCAGCGGATCTGACTCACAATCGGTTGACAGCTCCGCCCCTCTCTTCACCCGAGTGTCCAAGATACACAGCCGCAGGTCAGAAGACAGCACAACAAAGTTGATCATCGACCTCCGGCCTAGAGTGTCCTGGTGTCACGTGGACTGATGCTTGTCAAGCACTCTTGTGCTTGAACATGGTGTTTGTTATGGACAAACCGTGACTAGCACAGAAGTCCAATAACAAAACATCACTCGGGTTCCGATCCAGGGGGCCGTTCTTCCCAATCACCCTTCTTCAGGTGTCACTGTCATTTCCCACGTGGGCATTGAAGTCCCCCAGTAGAACGACAGAGTCCCCAGTCGGTGCACTGTTAAGTATGCCTCTCAGAGACTCCAAGAAGGCCAGGTACTCTGCACTGCTGTATGGCCCGTAGGCCACCACAACAGTGAGAGACCTGTCCCCGGCTTTTAGGCGCAGGGACGCGACCCTTTCGTTCACTGGTGTAAACTCCAACACATGGCGACTGAACTGTGGGGCTATAAGCAAACCCTCGCTAGCCCGCCGCCTCTCCCTGCGGGGAACGCCAGAGAAATGAAGAGTCCAGCCTCTCTGAAGGATAATGGTTCCAGAGCCCAAGCTGTGCATGGAGGCGAGGCCGACTATATCTAGCTAGTAACGCTCGACCTCCCGCACAAGCTCGCTCGCGCATGTCCCCAGCGCTAGAGAATGTGTGCGCGACCCCGGCTGTCTGGGCGCCTTCCCTTGACCACTGCCCAAAGCACACAGCACCGGCCCCTTACGCTACTTCCTGTGGGTGGTGGGCCTGCGGGAAGGTGGTCCCACGTCACCTTTTCGGGCTGGGCCTGGCCAGGTCCCATGGGAAAAGACCCGGCCACCAGGCACTTGCCTGCGAGCTCCCACTCTGGGCCTGGCTCCAGAGTGGGGCCCTGGTTTTGCCAATCCGAACGACTTCATTGGCATCGTCGTCATGAAGGTTTTGTGAACCGCTCTTGGTCTGGCTAGTCACCTAGGACCTGTTTGCCTTGAGAGACCCTACCAGGGGCATATCGGTACCTGAAGAAATGTGTGTCCCCCTCCGTGAATCGCCACCTTAACATGGTGGAGGGGTTTGAGTGCTTGGATGATCCTAGGAGCTATTGAAAATTAAAGCACAAAGGGGTATCAGTACCGGAGGAGACAATCACCTTCCTCCCGCCAGTCGAGCAGCCGTGGCTGAAGCTCTCCCATCTGTACCCCCATCTCTACGCCAGTGCCCGTTTTTTTTCTTCATTCTATTTCACCGTATCTTTATCGCTATATATTGTCTTTGTGTACTCCAGCCTGCCACAGTAAATTTCATGTTTGTGTAACTTGCATGGTAATGAAACAAGTTCTTAATCTGAATTTTTGCAAAGATGACACTTCCTTAGCAGAAAAGCAGTTTTTTATACTCTAAAATGAAGTTCCGCCGTATCACATGGCCAAAACAGAAATCAGAGCCAGATATCTGTCTAGCTCTTTACAGCGATCTGGGCAGGCCTTACAGAGCATACCACATTACACCAAAAGCCAAGCAGAACTCGGCCAGAGTCAAGTTCGGCATTCGCGGTTTCCTGTCTTTGAGGAACATGGGCAGGTCCCCACAATTGTCGATTGTCGATCAACCAAGTCCGAGGAACACAGCAAAACCAAAGTTTTATCTGCATCTATATCTTAATCAAGTTCACATCCGTACCTGCGAGGATTTGGCTCCTCAGATGAGCGGAGAAAGTCGGCTGCGGGAGAAGGAAACGGTGCCCTATTCTTCTGCCAAGAAGTTTTAATATCCAGTAGCTTCGAAGCACCAGGTCCGAACGGGAGGTGGACGCCACTGGGGCGGGGCTTCCTATTGAAACTCGAGCCTTTTTGCAGGTGCCGGGTTCCTCAGAAGGAAACAATCTCTGTATTCCATTAAAAATCAAGTTTCATACCTCATAGTTTTATCCCCTTAGGTAAGTACCCCGTCCGTATGAGCAGTTTAGAATTCCTCTGGAACCTGGCTGCCAGCATCGTCTCCTACATCCTCGAGGGGCAAGCCTCAGCGAGAGGGATGGGAAGTGCTTCCCGCAAATACCCCTGACAAACACTCCACTGCAGATTCGGAGGTATTGGACATGGCAAGCCCCGACGCAACCATGAAACACGGCGGAAGTAGCAAACCCAACACGGTAGCAGTAACAAACCCAACACGATAGCAATAATGAACCCAACACGGCAGCAATAAGGGAACTAACACCACTGATCATTAGACATTCGGGGTGAGTGTTTGAATATCCGCAAGGCCTTTAAGGCCGTCTTCCTGGACGAGGCCCAATGGGCTTGCTCTAGCTGAGTCACGTGTGTTCATGAGCGATTACTTGCGCAACCTGAGTGCATGGGCTGCTAGTGCCGGCGAGGGGGTGAGTGATGATGTGTACTGAGGTGCGTGAATGTGTGATGATGTATACTAAGACGTGTGAATGGGTGATGATATCTACTGAGGTGTGTGCATGAGTGATGATGTATACTGAGGTGTGTGATTGAGTGATGACGCGTGCCGTCCGAGTGTCACGCCAGAACTAGCTCCGCCCATTTTCCCATTTTCATTCTTTTTAAATACAAAATGCACGCTTATTACTTATAATTATAACATATGTAAAAGAATGTAATTGTTGCTGCTCATTTTGCAACTCAGAATAAAGAGTGGAATGGAAGCTTTCTTCTCATTTCCCTTGCAGAAGGAATAGTGATTTGTACAAAGATGACAGTACAAAGATTTATAACAAAAATAAAGACAAACAAATACCTCGTTGGCGGAATGCTATGAAGGGAAATCTGTAGTTATTCTATCTTCAATCTTCATGAGACATCTTTAACTTAACAGCATTATATCTTAGCTGCAACACGAGGTGACCACGCTCACATCTCTGTCATTAGACAAACGCTACAGGCTTAACAGCTCAACGTAGGTTTCAAAATAAAAGTACCTATTGCCTTTCATAATAAAAGCATGTAAAAATATACAGATAACCCGATAATTCTCAAAATGAGTTTTCTTGTACAATAGGAAATAAACATCACATTAATATGAAAATAATAACAGTTACAGTTACTATGAGCCTATGTCTCCTCAGGCCAGCCAGTCTGTAGTCGTGCTAGATTGTAATGTGAGATACTACAAGCTTGCACTAGCTTAGGTTTGACTAGTAGCTCTAGAGTAGGGTAGACAATAGAATGTGTATTTTCTGGCCAAGCTAACCAACTATCAATTTATTCTAAAGTGAGGCAGCAAACACATTGAATCGAACGTCTGACGTCAACATTAGCCTGAATGTAGCTAAGAGCGCAGCCTGAAAATATGGCACCGTAATTTTCAGGTCCACGTCTTTTTCATAGCTAAAAGGACTGCTTGCAATAAATTAAAAACAAATATGACAATTAGCATGTAGACACTTACACCTTAATGCTATCAAATGTTGGTTGCAGTCAACATTGAGAAAGTGTATGAAAATACTGCTTATAGTTTTTGTAGCTTTGGCTATCTTTCATAGAAGGTGTGGTGGGAGTTTTCTGAGAATCAATCCGCTCGACTAAAGTTGGGTGAAGTAACTTGTTAATGTTTATTACAAGTAGCAAAACAGGAAAACGTATGAGGAATATTGAAGCAACGTTTCACACATATTCACACACAATGCACAAACACATGAAAGTTACACAAAGACAATACCATACGGTTCCAGCTAGCATTCTAGCATGGAACCCTGGTCTACATCTCCAAAACCTTGGAGAGGTCCAGGGACCACCAGCACTACGCAGCTGATCGCCCTCAACCCCCAAACATACTTTCAACAGACCATTTTATAGCCTCAGAAGTCATTGGTCTATCACAGACATGCAGTTTGTCCCATGTCTGTTCTCTGATTGGTTAAATCTCCAAAGACAATAGAATCCACATTATCTGCAGACTTCACATCTCCAAGTTAAATGCTTCAGGAGGTATCTGCCCAAAATGCTGTATTGTCTGGTTGGTAGGAAGGATCACAACCCCCCCTCCTGACAAAAGCAACATTTACATTATTCAATCAGCAGAGCTTCACAAAAGAGCATCGTCACTCATCAGAGCAAATGGCTCTTAAAGAATGCAGGAGACCTCTTGTTCAAGAAATGTTAATTGTACAAACATTGGTCAAAAATTTCCTTGACAGAAGGTCAGCACAATCGGGAAACATCTTAAACGAAAGGTTAGGTTGTTTCCTTCAAAATAAGGTATGTTTTATGAAAAATCTAGTTGAAGCTATTTTGATGAAAATTGCATAGGAATGCATTGAAATCTGAACGTTCTCTGATGACAAAAGTTGTTTTTTCCCCTTGTAACCTATTTTAGCATATCAGCACACCTTTTCCACTTCCTGTATAGCTGGGTCCTGCAATAATACACAATCTTTGATTTTGAAAAAAATCGAAAGATATACATTTTAGGTTTTGGCCTCTTGAATGAAACTTTTAACAGCCTGTAATATCAGGCTTTGAATTCCTCAAGAGCTTGCGCCCTGTCTAGAAGCAGAGATGTGACGTAGAACAATGCAGAGCCTAACAGCTTCTCGGCGCCAGAAAACTCAAGACTTAAAACGGTGGAACAATTACAAAAATGACCTAAAATCACGCCTACAAACCAAACATAGCATAACATTTAAGTTACAGTGGCCTGTACACCCGAACATACATTCGAATTACATTCGAATTAACAAACAACACTAGTGCTAGATATTTAGCCGCTATGGTAGAACAATGTCAGCGACTCTTAAACCACGCAACTGAAAGTAAATAAAAATACAAGCAATTATGTGCAACAATAATACAATAGGTTGTGCCATTGATAAAGGTAGGCATACCCTAATAAATATAAATGATAGATTGAAATAGGTTGTTCCTTTGTCAAAGGCACCCTAATAATATAAAAATATATTGTTGTTATATACATTATATACATGTTATATATTGTTTGCGTTTGTGCTTAGGTTTTGTCATACCAATGTGTAGCTAATGTTGTAGACCTATTCGGAGAAAAGACTGAAATGTAGTCCTGTTCTTGAGATGGTGAAAAAAATTCCATCTACCAACCATCAGGGGACAAATGACCCAGAATTAGCATTAAAATGATCCAAGGAAAAACTAGCTGCACCAGAACACAAATCCCATCACCATCACATGAATCACATAAAAAATTATTAAATGAATAAAGGAGACACCAGGGCCCGTATTTTAGTGCAAAAAGTTGCTTCTAGTGGCCAAATTCTAAGAAAGTTCTTAGAATCTTGGTGTTTTCTTAAAAATTATCCTAAAAATTAAGAGTAGATCCTAGTAAAGATAAAAGCTATTCCAAAAGAATCTTAGGGCCTAAGAGTGCTCTTAAGGTGAGATCTGTTAGGAGCAGGGGAGAGGACTTTTAAGCAGCTTAAGCCTAGTTTATGCTTCCGCGATGCGTCGCCCGCCGCATGCGCCGCATGCGCCGCTCCTCCCGCACTGCCCCTCCGCGCACCTCCAAAAAATCCTGACTCCGCGTTGCGTTGTCGGCGGCACAAGCGCTGTGATTGGTCCGCTCAGAACGTCATTTCCGGCAGCTGCTTTTTCTGTTTTGGTCTTTCGTTCTACCGCGCCATTTTTAAAGTTCTTCTGGACCGGTAAAATCGATGGACCAAGAAGACGAGCGATTAATCGAGGAGGTCAGAAAATATGACCATCTATAAAACTCCTCTATGAAAGATTACAAAGACTACCAAATGAGTACGAACTCATGGAGGGAGATTGGGGCTGGAGGTCGCCGAGTGCATGAGTAGCAATATCAGAAGCCGAGTGCTACATCATCAGTCATGTGCGTGCTTAAATGTGTTAATTATTTAATACAGAAGAATAAAACACACAAGTTTGTTTTCAAAGAGTTGTTTTGATATTTATTTTCAGAACAACACAGTTTGCACACCATGTATAGTTCACAGTTAACCGATGAGCTCCCACTCCAAAAACAGCAGCTCCTGCTCGGTCTCCATTGCTTGCAGTTGTTTATTGTTGGTACCATAGACATTATAAAGTTAAATGTTATAAATAAATTATAAAGTTAAATGTCGATGGTTGGTACCATATGGCATAGACATTATAAAGGAAATGACCGGAAGAAAGAGCAAGGACTGAAACCACACAGCCACAACCCCCTGGCGGCATGCCAGTGAATTGCAGAGTAAACGCGGACCCTCGACGCGGAACTTCGAATGCTCAACAACCGCGCCACGCCCCCGGCGTAGGGAGTGACGCGGGAGCATAAACTAGGCTTTAGAAGTTCCCTAAGCAGAGGACAAAATGGCGGAGAGAAGAGGCAGGAGATATGTGGAAGACAGTGAATTATTAAAACGCTACAGATTGGATTGCGCCGGCATTGTTTTTGTGGCCGATCTCATTAGAGATGCACTGACTTCTCCTACCAAACGCCACAATGCCATATCACATGAAATGAAGGTAATCACAACCTTGAGGTACTTGGCAACAGGGAAAATGCAACAATGCTTTGTGCTAATGTTGGCAGTACTGTGTCTTATTGAGGGGATCAGATTATGACCATGTTGAAGGTTTTGCTTCAACATTGTTCTGTATATACTCTTCTGAGACTGGACACATTTAAACAATTTAATACAATTCAGTCAAGATAATAAATGATGATTTATTGATAACTATGGCATGGCAATATGTTTGACTTTTGCGGAGTGGAATGTCTAAAGGGGAGCGCTCCCTACCGCCTTGAAGCGATACATACGTGCATACGTATATGACAAGAGGCATGGAGCAATAGGATATATAATCCCCCTGATAGACGGACATACATACATAAAGACAGACAGACAGACAACAGGGGGAGAAAGGGGATGGTGGTGGGCGGCAGCAACACTGATCATTAGATAGTCAGGGTGAGTGTTTGAATATCCGCGCAGCCTTTGAAGGCTGTCTTCCCGGACGAGGGCCCAATGGGCTTGCACTAGCTGAGTCAGGTGGTGTTCATGAGTGATGACGTGTACTGCTAGTGCATGTGAGGGAATGAGTGATGACGTGTACTGAGGTGTGTGAATGAGTGTTGATGTAACTGAGGTGTGTGAATGAATGATGTGTGTACTAAGATGTGTGGATGAATGATGTGTATACTGAGGTGTGTAAATTAATGATGATGTATACTAAGCAAATGAATGAGTGATGACGTGGGCAGAATGTCCTTCCAGAACTGGCTCCGCCCATTCAAACTACTCTCAAAGTATCTACTGATTATGGAATATACATTTTCAATGACTGTCATTGTCTTAAATGTCAACAGCTTCATGGTTATGTGACCAACTAACCTCAAAATACACTCAGAATATCCATTGACAAAAAAATATGTTGTATATGCAGCATTACCAGTCGATATCGACAAACAGATTCAGGCTTTCTAGAGGATCACTGATAAACGCATCAGAAATAGTTCAAACAAAATTATTGTTTTTAAACCTCTGTAAATTAATATTTATTGGAAACCTTTATTAACAGTTTTAAGCATGAACTCACTTTATGAATTTAATAACATAACATATCGTTCCATTCTCACTTATCACAAATACACACCCATTTGATTGTCCTTTTGTAATCTAATTTTTTCACAATAGCTTTACGTTAATTTCTCAATTTACATTATTTAAAATTCATTATCTCTCTAGTCACTTAAAATCTGAACTGCACATGGTGTTTTTATAGATCTGACGCTCTGTATAGAAAAACACATATGGATGGATGGATGGAAGGTTATTTTACGTGTGCATGCTGTTATAACCCAACCCCTGTACATCTTAATTTTGCTGTTGAAATGAAACAAGACACAACACCCAAGAAAGATTTATTTGCGTGCAAGGAGTGGTCGGGGAGCTCTCTGCCAGACACACTAACTCCCCCCCACCTGCAAGGTGTTTTTATTGTAAATTCATCAAATGGGCGTTCATAAAAATAGGAAAGTATGATGCATGAGCGTATACAAAGACAGGAAAGTATGATATTAATATCACATTCTGCTTAATTATCCCCCCCCCCATATATTGTTCTACTGAAAAACATCTGTTCACTCCCAGCCTTTGGCTCCCAAAGCTCTTAGAACATCTTGTACTAAAATCTTCCACCAGCAGACACCAAACTTTAAGCATTTCACCAAATACATATGGTTGGGAGTGTTTTGCAAAGCTTTGATAATATGATTGGTTTATGAATGTTATTCTGATATACATTTTATAACACATTCTAAATTCTATAACACCCAGTTACCCTAAGAATTAGGAGCCTGAACCTGGTCATTAAGCAATTTACTGACAAATATTCTTTACATTTTTGTGCACATTATTATATTATTCAATACCACAATTGAATGTAAAAGGCAGTGAAACACATTTTTAGGCTATCAGGTTTTATATTTATTATATATTTGTGTAGAGCTTTATTTTGAAGCTCAGAAAGATATTCTGTCTATATCCCTTTATTCTTCCAGTGGCATTAAACTTCCAGACTCCAGGTGAACAGATGGACTTAAACCAGGGGAGATTTACACCCAACGGCCTTTGTGGCTATGTCCTCAAACCGTCCTTCATGTGCCAGCCTGACTGTAACTTCAACCCATACAATACAGGGGGTGGGCCTGGCCACAAGCCTATTCATCTCACCATACAGGTAAATGGCAAGTATACACACATGCATACTTATAATATATTCATTCAGCAGAAACCTTTCTCCATAGCACAGAAGCGGGTACAGAAGTGCACCGAATATCAGTGGCTAATGCCAAAGTATGGTCCACCTGTTGCCAGGGTAACACTAGCATCATCTCAACTACAACATTACATACCTCTGCATATAGGACAGTACAACAAAAACATCAACATCTCAAGTGCAAATATGATAAAACATTTGTAACAGCAATGTATCTTTACAAGTGCTGCAACAGGATCTAAAATATAACATGCATGTTAGTTAATTAACAAAGACCAGTTCATCGTGTACCAGAAAAACAGACACAATCTAGGTTGGAAAAGTGACCTTTATCCAATTTTCTTTCTTTTGGTCTATTCAATAGACAAAACAAAAAAGGGATAGCTGTTCGACAGCAAATCTTGAACATTGATTAGATGATGTATATAGAGATTATATCTGACTTTGATTTATACAGAATGTTGAATATACATACAGATAGAATTTAGTAAATACAAATCTTGTGTTGGTTGCCAGTCATAATCATTGGAAATATTTGAGCGTTAAATGAAACAATGAAGTTGTTTAACAGTAACCCAAAATACCCGTCCCCCTTCCTTCAAGGTGATCTCGGCTCAGCAGCTTCCAAAGCCAGAGTGGGACAAGCCCAGCTCGATAGTGGACCCTTGGGTGTGGGTGGAAACACATGGTGTTCCTATAGACAACAACAAGGAGAGGACCCACCGCATTGATAACAATGGTAAACTCAGGCAGATGTGCAATACCTTGACTCACTAGCTAGGTTAATTTGACAACTACCCGCTTCATCAATAAAATAAGCACACCCCCAAAAAAATTGAAAATGTTGAGTTATGAGTTTGTGTGCCTCTCCTGACATCTAGCAATGACTTCTGGGAAATTATATGCATCTTTGAAAAATAAAATGTCAAGGTATTTTTTAGGGTTTTTTTTTAATGTTTTTTTTTAACGTTTTTTATAGTTTTTTTTTTTTTTTTCTTTGAATTAGAATGACATAAAATGAATTTGCAAGAACACAAAAAAACGTGGACTGATAAACAGCCAGAGTCTGGCTTCTCCCCATTGACAAGCGTTAAAGCTCGGTACTCTGGTGAAGTTTAACACTATTGGATCTGCCATAACCAAACGCTAGACTTTGCATTAGCCTACTTCTTCACCCCTAACGGAGCAGGCTGGAAAATCACGTTTCCTGAAATTCATGGGGAGAAGAGCCACAACATTAAGGCCACTAACAAAACTCCACAAAGATTGTTCTTGCTTGGGCTTTAACTTCTGGATATTCGGCAGCATTGCCACAACAGACGGAAGCTTGGCTCAGTTCTTTCTCTGGCACCATTACTGAACTACAACTCAAACTAGTCTACAACATCAACATAATCGTTCTGAGCCGCTCCCTGATTTGTTGATTGGATCTACATAAATGTGAATACTGACTGGGCTACCTCAGCTCCAGAACTAGTACAGAAGCAAAAGATTGAGCGGAAGCACAGAGGACGGCAGAGCCAGGATAGCCTTGACCGGTCTTAAAATAAAGATCTATAACAAGTCCCCTTTGTCCAAGACTGAGAAAAGACCAGGGAAAAATCCTATGAATTCCAAGACAAGACCAAGAAATTGGTTGACACCAATCTCGAGTACTAAAACAGTGGTGGATGGTTTAATTTAGTAGGCAGTATGAGGCTGGAAGGTTATTAGAAATTGCTGCAGTGTAGACTAATAGTGTAGAACAATTTCACAACAATTTAGCCTGTCTTTTAGAAGCCTACCCAATATGGCCAGGTTAAATGAATTATGCTTCAGTAGGTCTGCCTTCTTAATAGGTGTGCTAGATCAGCTACATCCAGCTGACTTGAAGCAGTGAATTCTGGTTATATTTTTTGTCCGACTTGAGACGGCACCGAGGTTATGTCACTGTGACGTGTCGATCAAAGTACCATGATATCAGTTTGAGAACAGCCTGCTGTGTGGCCAAGCGCATTTTCTCAAGAACATTTGCACGGGTCCTAATGACGACACAGCTATTTCATGATTGGCTAGACTCACACGACAACTTTGATGTATGTTTTGCATTTACTCTAACACCTTCAGATTCACTAATACTTATATCTGGACCCACTAACTGAAAGCTAAGTTTAGATGAGTTCTGGCTGTATTACTGATTCTACATCTTTTACTGAGGGGATACTCCTCGGTAAAAGACAAGACAGCCCACCTAGCGTTTGCCAAAAAGCAGCTGAAGGGCTCTCAGAACATAAGAAACGAAATTAAATGGTCTGAGGAAACAAATATGGCGGAAACCTGGCACCATCCATCCCTACAGTGAAGCATGGTCTCATTTTCATTTACATTTAGCAGATGCTCTTATCCAGAGCGACTTACAGCAAGTACAGGGACATTCCCCCAGAAGCAAGTAGGGTTAAGTGCCTTGCCCAAGGACACAACACAGCCAACCTTCCGATCACTAGCCCAAGCCCAGGATTGAGGGAAGGAAAATAATGAAACAATGTACATCCTTGAGCATCTGGCCAAGGTTATGTGGGGGCAAAGGTTCACCTTCCGACAGGACAACAAGCACGCAGCCAAGATAACAAAGCAGTGGCTTCAGGACTACTGTGAATGCCCCTGAGTGGCCGAGCCAGAACCCAGACTTGACCAGACTTGACCCCCTGATTGAATGTCTCTGGAGAGATCTGAAAATGGCTGTGTACTGACGCACCACATCCAACTTGATGGTGCATGAGAGGTCATGCAGGAAAGAATGGAAGAAAAAAAATAGGTATGCCATGCTTTTACAAACACGAAAAGATTAAAAAAGGCTGCAATTTCTGCCAAAGGTGCTTTAACAAAGTATTGAGGAGGGCTGTGAATAATTAATGTATATGTTCTATCATCGTTCCTAACATGTGAAAAATGTACATGTTCAGCCTTGTCTTGGTAAACGCACCCAATAATAATAATACTAACAAAAGGAGTGTCTTTGCAGCGACGCTGCTTGGTCAGTCGTAATAGGAAAAGGTAGAAACTGAATATTTGCTTGGCCCCCAAATACATCACATTTGGCAATACTAATATTTTGTATTTAAGTTCACACATTTTCTTTCTGGCTAATTAGGCTTAATAGGCTTTTGAAAATAAAATGTGAAAAACATCTCTGTCTTGCAGGGTTTAACCCTCGGTGGGACTGCACTTTCAACTTCATTCTGCACGTACCTGAGCTCACATTGGTACGCTTTCTGGTAGAAGACCATGACTACACTTCTAGAAATGACTTCCTGGGGCAGTTTACTCTGCCCTTTTCCAGCATGCGCACAGGTGTGTGTGTACAATGTGTGGACGTTGTAGTGGTCACATTTACATTTAGTCATTTAGCAGACACTCGGTATTTAGAGCAACTTATAGAAAGTACAGGGACATTCCCCCCCGAGGCAAAAAGGTTTAAGTGTCTTGCCCAAGGACACAATGTCATGCTGTCATTTCATTGTATTTTGTTATGCTATACATAAGTACCTTTCAATGTAAAACAGCATGTGATCTGAAAGAGAACAAGCAGAAATCTCAATTAGAAGACCATTTATAAATGGTAATAATTTTGAGGATTGTTACCATTGTGCAAATGACATGGCAAATAAAAAAGAATTCTGATTCTGATAAAGAGCTGTCCTTTCCTGCACTTCCAGGTTATCGACATGTTCCCCTGAGGAAGGCTGATGGCTCCAGCCTGTCCCCCAGCTCTCTCTTCATTCACATCAAGGTTACTCCCTGCCACAGCAGCCCCACAAAGACTGCTGAGACACCATCTAAATTACCTGCCAAAAAGACTTAGTTTGCACACCCTGATTGTGTCAGACTGTTGTGGAATAGAACAAGACCCAACTTGAAACCACAAATTTTACTAATGTGACAACCTCTGGTGAAAAGGACCATTGTCCTACACTGAAATAAAAATAGATATTGAAGAAGATTTTCATATTCGAATGTTGGTAAACCTGGAAAGCTCTAGGAGAGAAATCGCCCTTGAAAGACCTTTTCACACATTCA
Organism: Neosalanx taihuensis; assembly: GCA_030340665.1. Classification (NCBI taxonomy): domain Eukaryota; kingdom Metazoa; phylum Chordata; class Actinopteri; order Osmeriformes; family Salangidae; genus Neosalanx; species Neosalanx taihuensis. The sequence goes on along the minus strand of CM059303.1, from coordinate 7,352,693 downwards.
GACAGGATGTGGGAATATATATATATCTTCGATCAAATTTAAGGATCCTGCTTTCTTAACTTACCCTAGATAAATGGGTTTTGTCACCCAGTGCTTTGTTTTATTTGCAAAATCCCAACAAGAAAAGGTACTTGAAAGCTATTTTCTTCCTGATTCTTTTCAGTTGCTGCCAGCTGCGAACTCTCCCTTATTTTCCAAGGCTGCGATTTGTTCATGTATGTAGCAAGGAAAACTATTAGTGAAACCTCTTTCACAAATATCTAATTCAGACGGTTATAACCTAAATCATATTTATATGAATAGCAAAACATGAATGGACAGCAAAATTATTGTTTTAACAATTTATTGAATTTGATGTTGTTAAGCCAAATTCGTTATGCCATATGTTATGACTTACAACAGAGAAACAATCATTTTAATTGTCATTCACATAACAAATAAATTAATGAAATATCAAGAGGTATAAATGAGTCAAGTGAGTTACAATAAATGAGTAAATTAGTATTATTTAACATCTTAGAAATCTAAAGGAAATGTAGGGTTCTTGTTGAGGTGGTGAAAGAGTTGTGTAAGCATTGGAATGCTTGATCCAAACCATATCACACGACACGCGCACATCTCAACTGGAAGCTTAAGTAAACGAGAACAAATTATGAGCATTTTGTGATCTTTTGAGGGAATTCTTCAATGTAAATGTTTTTGTAATATGCGCAAGAAAAGGAAAACCGTGAAATTAATTTCCCCCACCTAAATTCTAGGAAAGTTACCTTCCAGGATTAACACTTTCTCATTAAAATAGGGCTAGTTTGATTCATACTAATTTTGTCTGATTAGCTCTTAGAGCTTAGCATGCCTGTGGCTCATCGAGGAAGTCATCTATGTACTGTATCTAATGTCGTTAATGCAATAACTTGCAGGATTGATAGTGTCTTTTTGAGTGACTGATTTGCTTTAAGCCAAACCATTCGCTGAAATGTATCTTGGGTGAATGGGTCTGTTGGCTTTGCACCTTATCTATCCCAGTATGCATCAATCCAAGACATCAATAGACGTCTGGTTTTCACTATAAATGCTTTTTGCTCGTAATACACATTTTTAAAAGAATTGTTATCTGGTGATATTACAATAGGACTAAGAACCTTTTACAGTCCCTTAATTACAAGGTCTTTACATGGTAATTAAAGGGTACTTTTGATACCATGGTGGAAATACAGAGATAATACAAATAATCCCCCATTAAGTTAATGCTAGTATGTTTGTTATATAGACAGAAAACAAAAGTTAGTAATTACCTAGAAACGTACCAATATTCAAATTTTAATACCACTGGTTGTAAGTTGGTAACAACAAGAGATATATGTGGTTAATTCTAATGTGTTGTTGGGTAAATACCACTGCTACTAAGTGGCTCTTTCCTTTGTAAAGAATATTACTTAGTCCATCTTTACCCTTGAAATGATTGAAATAGGAATATTCGTTCCACGGTCATACCAGGTAAAACAAGGCATTTTACACAATAAGATGAAGCTGGACTGTGTTTGTTTCCATGCATCTTTTTTTTCTTCTTGTTTTAAGCTGTCTACGCAAACAATTAGCGCTACAGGCCTCTCTGGTAAAAAAAATCAAGTAAATCCATGGAATTCTTCATCCTTCAGTGTCCTATTCCTACGTCCTACAGTATATTTGTTGGAATGCTGCTTCATCATTCCAATTATTGTTCTTTGAATCTTTATTGTTGGAATAAGGCTTAATTTCTTCCTCGCCATCTTTCAGCGGCTTCAAATCTTCAGCTAAAACCATTCTGCTATCAAAAAATTCAGCAGTTTCAGGCTATGACTGCTATGTATCTTTTATGGTTTTCCAATGGAGATTTTTTCGAATCCTAGACTGACTGACTGACATGCTTAGAGTGGAGGGTAGCTTCGGAATCTGTTTCAAAAAGTATTTCTACTTTGCCAGCATTGCCACAATTTCCACTCTTGATCCTTCATATTTGGATCAATAGATAGCAAATTTTGTGTGGCCGTAGAGAGTTCAGAATAAGAATCAGGTTTAATCGCTATGCAAGATTGACAAAAACATAGAATTCACTGTGGTAGAAGAGAGCAAACACAGAACAGATATTTGACATACCAATAAAAAATGAAACCGGATTACAAAAAATACAATGTAAAATACAATACAAATAGGATACAAATAACATAAGTGCAAAGTGGGCACTAGCTGTACAGGTGTGTGTGTGGGGGGTATAACTATATGAGTTAGTGCAAAGAAGGATGAGTATATATAGTCTGTGCTGAAGCACAGAATGTCCAGGGTGGGAGGAGTCGGCCGCAATCTTCCTCACTTGCTTCAGGGACCTTGCGGTGTGCAGGTCTTCGAGGGATGGCAGGTTGCAGCAGGTATCACCTTCTCAGCGGCAAGGATGATAAGCTGCAGTCTGCTCTTGTCCTTGGCAGTGGCAGCAGCGTACCAGACGGGGATGGAGGAGGTGAGGATAGACTTGATGATGGCAGTGTAGAATTGCACCATCATTGTCTTTGGCAGGCTGAATTTCTTCAGCTGCTGCAGCAAGTACATCTTCTGCTGGGCTTTCTTTATGAGTGAGCTGATGTTCAGCTCCCACTTAAGGTCCTGGGAGAGGGTGGTGCCCGGGAAACGAAGGGACTCCACACTGTTTACCTGGGAGTCGTGCAGCGTGATGGGGGGGAGTGGGGCTGGGTCCCACAACCATCTCCACTGTCTTGCGAGCGTTGAGCTCCAGGTTGTTCTGGCTACACCAAGTCACCAGGTTGTCCATTTCCCACCTGAAGTCAGACTCGTCCCCACCAGTCGGACAGGTGATCAGCCTGCAGGTGAGGTCAGGCAGGTTCAGTTGTCTGTGGAATCCAACAGACATACACATGTGTTCAGAACCCCACAAAAGCGAGAAAAGTCCAACTCTTGCCCTATATAGATCAATGCAGATCTGATAATAAATTTGTCAGAAAAATAAAAATAACAATATTTTACTGCTTATAGCACTGCTTGTCATTTTCCCTCCAAAATACCATGTGACTCGTTACTCTTACTAGGTCTCAGGTGTGAATAGGGAGCAGGTGTGTTCAATTTGTAGTACAGCTCTCACACTCTGTCATACTGGTCACTGAAACTCCCAAGATGGCACACCATGTCAAGGAACTCTCTGGGGACCTTAAAAAAAGAATTGTGGCACTACATAAGGCTGGTCAAGGCTACAAGAAGATTGCCAACACCCTGAAGTTGAGCTGCAGTACAGTGGCCAAGATCCTCCAGCATTTAAAAAAGTCAGAATGCACTCACAACAGGGCTCATGTTGGACGTCCAAAGAAGCTGAGTGAACGTGCACAGCGTCACATCCAAATGCTAAGAAAGCGCAGGAGTGCTGTCAGCATTGCTGCAGAGATTGAAGAGGTGGGGGGTCAGCCTGTGCCACAATTCTTTTTTTAAGGTCCCCAGAGAGTTTCTTGCCATGGTGTCTCAGACCATACGCCGCACACTTCATCAAATTGGTCTGTATGGCTGTCGCCCCAGAAAGAAGCCTGATGGCTGTCCACAAGAAAGCCCGCTAAAAGTTTGCTGAGGATATGTCAACAAATGGCTTACTGGAAAAATATCCTCTGGTCTGATGAGACAAAGATTAATTTATTTGGCTCAGATGGTGTGAAGCATGTGTGGCGGCAACCAGGTGAGGAGTACAAAGATGTTTGTGTCGTGCCTACAGTCAAGCATGGTGGTGGGAATGTCATGGTTTGGGGCTGCATGAGTGCAGCTGGAGTTGGGAGTTGCATAGACTACTTTTCTTTGTGTCAAAGCGATGCGAACACTATAAGACGAACATTATAAGCGAACATTATAAGAAAATCTCTGCAGAAATGTGAGGGGTGTATTCACTTTTGTGACATACTGTACATATAAAGGACATCACTGGTTTCGGCAGTCTTGAGTGTCGGAAAATATTCATATTTTTGGGATTGGACGTATAGTTTTGCATCTAGGTTAACTTGTTTGAGGTGTGGATGCTAGGTAAATGTATGTTATTCTCTCTGTACAGCTCGTTAGCATTCACAGCTGGGCCATCACTGTGGCAACCAAACAGACATGACAGATAAACAGAAGGAACATGTTTTTAAAACTGCCGATAGAGTTGTATTTCTGACTGCACAGACATAAATATGTATATGTAATAAATACTTTCTAGTCCTACTTCAGAATAAGGGAAAGATGGACTAAGTAATGTTCTTTACAAAAGACTTGGTAAGAGCCTGGGAACACCATGGAAACAAACACAGCTTCCAGTTACAGTCCAGTTTCATCTTACTTACTAAGTAAAAAGCCATGCTTTACCTGGTATGATTGTGGAACAGATATTCCTACTTCATAATAAGGGTAATCATGGACAAAATAATATTCTTTACAAAGGATATGGTAAGAGCCTGGTAACACAGCGGAAACAAACACAGCTTCCTTTTACAGTCCAGTTTCCTTTTACTTACTAAGTAAATAGTCAAAACATTCTGCTGGAATTTGGCTGTCTTTACCTAATTAATAGCAGCAATAACACATAATTGACCTTGTATAATCTACTGTAGTTACCAACTTACAACCAGTGGTATCAAAATTGTTATATTTGTACGTTTCCAGGTAATTACTATATATATATATTATATTATATTATATTATATTATATTATATTATATTATATATTATATATTATATATTATTATATTATATATATATATTTTTTTTTGTGTGTGTGTCTTAACCCAATTATTACCAGTAAAAATTACCCAATAATAACCAACATGTTAGCATGTACTCAATGGGTAAATACTGGGAATTATCTCTGTATTTACCACCTTGGTATCAAAAGGTTAATACACAAAATTACCCTTTATTTACCATGTAAATACCTAGTAATTATGGGACTGTAAAAGGAAGGGTTACTGATTTTTTTATGATGTTCTGTTAGACATGATTGCAGATTAATGAATAATGATAAAACCTCAGGTTCTAAACTGTATATATATATATATATATATATATATATATATATATATATATATATATATATATATATATATATATATATATATATATATATATATATATATATATATACTGTATATATGTTTGAGTCATTAAGGCTACATATGCAATACATTTTATGTTTAGGTAATGGCAGTAATGGGTATAAATGATTTACTGTGATGGAAATAGAAGCCAGGGTCTTAGCTTATATAAACATATATATATATCTATAAAAAGAATTATATAATTGCATAATATACACAACAATATGTACTATGCTGTGCTGAAGTTAATAAAGGTACGTGAGCCCTGGGTTTTTGGTCTATTATTAAGAATGAAAGTTTTGTTTCGAATTTAATTAGAAGATATGTATTTATTTTACTGTAAAATGTTTGGTGTTACTTTTGTAAAGTGACCTAGATCTTACAAAGGTTTTTGCTGTGGTAGAATTGTCTGTATTTTGCTGTTTTTTTGTTTGTAAGATAGTGTCATGTAATCAATGACATCACTGAACCCACCCTGCCCACTCACTCTCCCACTATGACTGACCCTATTAAACTCTTTCTCTCCCCTCTTCAAGGCAGATATATCTGACCTAATTTGCTCTCATCGCCCGTTCTAGCATCAACGTACCCTGTCACTGTGGTGAGTAAGTATCGCCTGTCCTCTTGATCCACTCCTCCTTCTCTTCCAAACCATTACAACTCCATCACAACTTTTCTACTCCTGTCCTCAACTCCTCTCTCACCTCCAGCACATTCCCCTCTGCTTCAAACAGGCCATAGTTAAAACTCTACTCAATAAATCCTCTCTTAACCCAGCCATCCTTCAGAACTACAGACTGGTATCACTGCTACCCTTCTTTTCAAAAACGATTGAACGAGCTGTGTCCAACCAACTTTCAAACTTTCTCTCCCAGAACAACCTACTTGACCCTAACCAGTCAGGCTTCAAGACTGGCCACTCCTGTCAGTCACCACTGCCCTCCAGTCTGTCACAGCAGCTTCAAGGTCATCTGTTGTCATTCTGCTGGACCTCTCTGCAGCATTTGATATGGTCAACCATCAGATCCTGCTGGCCAGACTCTCTGAGATGGACATCACTGGCTCTGCATTTCAATGGATCTAATCTTACCTAACGGGAAGATCCTACTAGGTCTCCTGGGGAGAAAAAATGTCAGGTCCTCGCCAGCTCACCACTGGTGTCCCACAGGGCTCTGGCTTTGGACCCCTCCTATTCTCCCTGTACACCACCTCATTTGGACCAATCCTCACCTCCCATGGCTTGTCCTACCACTGCTACGCTGACAACACACAGCTGTACCTGTCGTTCCCTTCAACCAAGCCAGGGATCTCAGCTAGGATTGAGGCCTGTCACAGACATCTCCACCTGGATGACCAAGCACCACCTCCAGTTTAACAAACCTCTACAAAATCCCTAAGATCAGAAGATACTTGTTGGAACATTCCACCCAGCTGCTAGTCCAAGCTCTTGGCCTCTCAAAGATGGACTATAGCAATTCACTGCTCGGTGGTCGGTGGCCCCCTCCAGAGGATCCAGAATGCAGCAGCCCGTCTGGTTTTCAATCTACTCAGACACTCCCATGTCACCCTGCTCCTCATCTCCCTCCACTGGCTTGCCATCATGGCCCGTGTCAGATTCAAGACCCTGGTACTACCCTTCTTGGCAGTGAATGTGACTGCACCTGAATACATCAAGTCTCTCTAGAGGACACGGCCTACATTGTCCTGTATTTATTATTGTGATAACTAATTGTGATTACTCCTAGCTCCTATACAGGAGATAGGATTACTTTGGTATATCTTATCTTATATAGAGAATATGCATTTAGAATAGATACCACATTGTTTCAGCACTAACTTTCACCAAATGCAGTATTTTGTGTTTTCATCTGTTTGGGGTTTATGTTTTCTAGCCCTAACCCATCCAAACAAAATCATTAAATAAAGAACTAGAAAAAAAATCCTAAAGAAATTAGTGTGTGACTCTGGCCCAGGACTCTCCCCATACATCATTGACACTGTTGAGTACATTTCAGAAGATGACTTGTACCATTGCTTAGGTATGTGACAGATCAAGCTTTTAACAGGTGTTCTATGACTTTGCGATTCCTGACTATACTTATGCTCATTCAATAGAAAAATAAATCATCATAGTACTTAAAGATGAAGGTGTATTCACAAGCTATCTTAAAATAGATTTAACATTGTTACAACCCAAGAAAATCAAACAAATTTCAATGAGGACACAGGAGGCAAGATGGTTCACATTTACAAAAATAATATGTACGTTCAGACCAGGGGGGTATTGCACAAAAGTAGAATAAAGAAATCCAGGATAACTGAGCAAGCACGGCTTGACCTAGTCTGGCCATCGTATCCTGGCTTAATTGGTTGCACGTTTGCCAAGCCAGGATGAAAAGGCGCGGCCATGTCAAGCCAGATGTAGGTAGTCAGGATAAATGCGTGTTCACGGCATTCTTAAATAGACCTCGCAATCGCTCACAGAATCACCGATCAGAACATGGACAAGAGTCGCGCAACATATTTCACGGCCACAGAACAACGGCTCCTGATGGAGTTTTATGAGGAGGAGAAGGATATTATTTTAAAAAGGCAATACTCAAGCCATAATCAAAGAAAGAGTATAAGCCTGGCAGACAATAGCGGACCGGATGAATGCGTTAGTGTACAATCCTCTGGAGCTGTCATAATTGGGCTACAATTAAGCATGTCCATAAGTTTAACTTTTTCTACGAATGTTACGTAGGTGTACAGACACAGTACATATTACAGTAAACCGCAACTTTTTTGATGCACAGGTACAGAAGATGTGGAGAGACTGTTTATCAAGTCAGAATGCAGAACACAATGCACGAGGCAAATCCGTGAAGTGAACCGTGATATCGCGAGGATTCACTGTACTGAACTATGATATCGCGAGGGTTCACAGTACTGAACCGTGATATAGCGATGGTTCACTGTACTGCAATAAAACACATCTTTATGAAACCTCGACGGCAGTTTGACAAGCAGTCTTCATCAGCATATCAATATAACACTTGGCCAGAGTAATAATAATACCACTTAAATCAATATAAAAAGACTGTTGTAGATTTAAATTAAATGAGAAATTACAATATACTATATATATGTAAATGTTTAATGCATTATAATTAAAATGATGCAACATATTTAAAAAGATCATGGACATGCTGTAAAACATGTGAATTCCTCACAGGATTGACGGTGGAAATACAGGTGTATCACTTGGATTAATCTTAGCCTGGCTGTTAGCCTGGTCCGGAGCAGGCTAGCTGCAGAGAATAAATCACCATGGTAACTTGGCCAGGCTAAATGTTATCTGCTTTCATGCAACCGACTTGAGGCTAAATTCAGCCAGGATAACCAACATATCCCGGCTTAATCCCTTATCTTAGTTTTGTGCAATACCCCCCTGGTGAGCCGGCAAAAAACAACAAAACGAAGGTGCGACAGCGGGCCAACCCTGTACAGGGCCGTCGAAGCCGGTGGCACCCTACAAAATAATAAAACCCTAACTAAGCAAAAAAAAATGACATAAAAAAGCCAACAGGCTGAACAGCCAGTCCCACCAGGCCAACAAAAATGGCTTAAAATCACCCTATAGAGTAGAATAAAATATAATTTAATCTGTTCCAAATAAAAACAGAAATGTATACATTCATCCAACAAGAATCCACATCCTAACAATCACACAATAAAACCGTAATATATTTATTTCGGGCCCAACATCTACAGCTGTGGAGGAGCAGAAGTGCTCGTTTCCAAAGCGGCTGTGGCCAAACTTTTAGTCTTTGGCTGACCGCAGTGCCTGCAGTTGAAGTGGAAAAAGTCCCTGCCCCTCCGTGCAGCAGGAAGCTTTCCCTGCAAGACATCGGCAGCTTGCTTCTTCAGTTTTATAATCCTCTGCCATGCTGTTGTCTTGGGAAGTGCCACTGCTGGGGCAGCTGAGGGCTTGACAAGTGCGGGGAGTGGTGCGGCAGACACTGCAGACGTGCTCGGCTGGTCCACTGGTTGTGGAAACACCTGCAGCTCGTTGGACTTGCAACAGTCTGTGTTCCTGAGGAGGGATAAGGAGCCATACAAACACAGTCAGTAATCTGCACAGCCAAGTCACAGAGATAGAGAGCACAACCACTGCAGATAGATACCACCAGTGCAGTTAATGATAAATTACTCACCACAGTGACAGGGTACGTTGATGCTAGAAGCCAGACACGCCATCAGGACCAAGTCAGCCCTACAATCGAGAGAGAGAAAATAAGACGTGTTCAGAATTAGACGTGTTCAGCGGACAAGCAATCAGAGACTGTGCGGATCAGTGAACTTATGTCTGGCTCCTCATCTGTGATGGGGGAAAGGGGGGCGGGGGAGGCAGCGGGGGCACTGGCCGGCTGGACGTCGGGATCACAGAACACGGTTTCATCCGAATCGCCGAAGTTCTCGTCCTCCTCATCATCTATGTCGTCCCCAACAAGTGTCCATCTCATCTGGCACATCAGGATCTCCCTGACAGATCGTCCTTTTTTTTTTCTTTTTTTTAACTTATTGTTATTGACCCCACCCCCTACCCCTGTGTACACTTTCTAATCTTTTACCTCACACCCTTACCCTTGTGTGCTTTGCGAGACTGTGTGCCGTTGATACAAAGGAGTTTCCCTCGGGATCAATAAAGTAATCTGAATCTGAAAGCATGGTGTTAGGTATTTAGATGGAATGAGAAATTAAGTTTACCTCAGTTACCTGTGTATCTCCTGGGCTTGGTGTAGTTCTCCACCAGTGTGACCCCGTAGGCTTCTTGGGTCAACTGTTGGAAGTTGTACTGCAGCTGTCCCTTGTAGCACAACTTTGAACAATCTGTGCCTTGCACAGATGCTCGACCATGGTCCTCGTTCTACCGGGTGATGCCTTCCAGCAGATACACCTGGAAATGCATGTCTCACAAGCAGTTTTATGAAAACCCGTCATTACAGCACTTACCAAGAATGAACCTGTTCAGGTGGAAATGGAGGGACTCCAGTGATATGATAGACGGGCAGCTCGACTCCTCCCTTGACCTCCTCCAGCAGTTGCTCCGTCTCGACCGCCCCCCCCCCGCGTGGTTCGGCGGCAATGGCGGGCCATCTCCTGTTTGGTGGGAGCAGTGCCCGCAGGTAGCTTCGCCTCAAAGAGGCGTTCCACATCCCACATCACGTGGGTGACCGTAGTGACACCGGCAGCAAAGCGTTGCATGTAGTGCCCCACGTCCAGCCTGACAGCCAGCTCCTCCCAGTCTGAAAACAATGCTGACACTGTGGACTGGCCAAACGCTTGGCAGCAGTTCCGGTCTACATAGATGGCTTGCAGGAGTGGTTTTCCTGCATCTCTGTAGCGTTGGATGAGGCCACGAGCAAGGGGCAACAAGCCGCTCCCTTCTGCCGTGCTGAGAACGGACATAAGCACCTAGCCGTACTCATTGCCCACGTTGATGACACAAGCAGCTGTCCCTGGGGCTTCACAAATCCACATCTTATGGGAGATATGTGCACGTTGTAGACATAGTTGTCTGTTTTAGTTGGCTGGCAAGAGTATCACAGAGTTAAAATACAGTAGATGGGACTGTGATAACTGTAGTAAGTTTGCAGTACTCCAGATTGGACGCAGGTATGTGGTTGAGACACGTAAATGTGGTCGATAAGTGTCCCGTTTTCGGTTGTTGCAGCTGTGATGAGTTGTGTGTATCCTTTTGAACGGAACAAATCTCGTATTGCCTTCTTTCCTTGGCATAGAAGGTCCTCATTAAAGTCTCCGCAAACTATGATTGGCTGGTAATTCATCATGTCCAAGGAGTCCAAGAGGCTCTCCATGTTTAGCAGAAACTTTTTGAAAGAGAAGTGTGGTGGTCGATAAACAGCTACAATCACTGCTCTGACTGGGGCCTCAAGTTTGACGACTACAAACTCGAGATCGGTCACATTTTGAAAGTATCTCCGAGCCGCTGCTTGAATGTGGCTCTTACAGTACACTGCAACTCCGCCACCATCTTTTGTTGCCATGTCTGAAAGAGTTGAGTAGGACACTTGTCTGCTGCGTGTAAACATGTTGTATCCTTCCAACTGGAACTTAGTGGAAACAGACGATCCGTAACACATCAGACAGTGTCAGTTCATGGTGGCATTTAAGGTCCTCGATGTGAGATGGAAGTCCTTGTGTGTTGTGGTGAACAATCGTGACATTTTGGGCTGTTCCATCTGCTAATTTCACATGCTGCAAGAGTGGTCTTGTTTTGGCGAATGACGCTAGGTTCATGTTTTGCATATTGCAGCTGCGATTTCAGGATCTGCGTAGATTTTCTTCTCATCAAAATCTATGATGTGCAGCCCTCGAAGTGAGGTTGTCCTACCGAGGGCAACATATGCCATTCCAGGCTCAAACACACACTTCAGACTCCATTGTCATGCCTTGCACTTTGTGAGCTGTGCAGGCAAAAGCCAACTTCATTGGGAACTGCCTTCGAACGGCTCCTTTCCTGCTCATGTTCTCCTCAGTTCTCTCAATGTAAACCAAGTTATCTGACTGCCCTTGGATCTTTCGACGAAATCTCTGTCCGGCTGTCCGGCTGTCCAGTTTCAGTCCAATCATTGTCACTGTTGTTTGTCCGTCTTGCTGGCCTGTAACGATGTTGGCAATGGTTCCAAATGTTCCATTCACAAGTCCGTCCTCCACATCGAGATTCCTAAGTATCATTATGCGTACACCATGTGCAGCTTGTATGCAGTCAGGTAGGTCTCTTCTGTTCCCTTTGAAGCCTCCTGTCTTGATCGTTTCACCTGTGGTGTTTTTTTTTAAGTAGTCCTGTGCCCTAACGTTGACATAATCGGTATGGAGAGCTGCTACAGTTGTTTGGTTGTGCTCATCAACCTCTTTGTTTGTTGCAAAGATGTGCAAGGCATCGAGCGGACAGTCTTTGATGTCGATGACAGTCTGGGTGAGTAAAGCTCTGTCATCGTCTCTGAGTGCGTCTGTCTTACTCTTTACCCGCAACCTGTTCAGAAGCTTTGCAAAAACAAGGTCATCTTTCTGCCGCATGATCTGCGTCAGATTGACCACTTGGGAGTTGTCTTTCCAAACGTCGAGCATGCACTCCTCATACACGCACAGTGGTTTAGCTTTGCCAAGTGGTGGCAGTTGGTAAAAGTCTCCCACTGCCAAAACAGACATGCCCCCGAAGGGTTTCTTGTTGCCTTTGATCTGCTGAAATCTTCTACGATCAGAATTTCTGCGTTGCACAGTATTGCTCTTATTTCATCCAGTGCATTTCCAAGTCCCTGATATGGTGCTTTCAAACTTCTTGGCAATTTTAACATTGAATGCAAGGTCAATGTCAATGTAGCGTACGCCTGCATTATCTGCTTCATTTCATCTTTCTCGTTGACGTTAGTTTTCTTCACATCACAAATGACATTATTCAGGAACTCAGGCGTCTCATGTTCCGGCTTGGACACATAGGACATTATGTACATAAGGCAGCTGTACTCGTCAAGCACATATTGGATGTCCATGTTTGCGTTCCATGCTCTCAGCAGATTTGGATTGTATCCTTTCACCCAGCACTCGTTTGGATGACGTTTCAGCACAACGACACTGCTCATTGTTAGATTGGTGACATGTTCCATGTATTGCTCGTGGGTGAGGTTGCATTTTTCCAGCAGCTCAGACAAGTTAAATGAGACATTTGGGTCACTAATGTAATTCCTTAGTGTTTGTAGTTTGTCCTTGGCCTCCTTTTGTCTAAGTCGAAGAGCTCTGCTGTTTTGTTTTCCTTTTTTCCCCTTTGCTGATCATTTTTTGTGCACTTTGCTGTTGGTCATGGTTGTCATCATCAATGTCGTCATCAGGTTCTGGAAAGGTGATCAGGGTCTCGTCCATGGGAAGTTTTGGAAAGCCAAATCTGCACGACATTGCCTTTCTTGCAGGATTTAGAATTATTCCTGCTGTGGAGTTGAACCTCTGATACGATCTTGTGCAGTTCTGGGTCTGCATTTGGATCTGGCATCTGGCATGTGATGTACTGGTTGATGAACTTGATTATTACGGTCTCAGCTACCTCCCCAACCTCGGGTGCATCTTTGATCCAAACCAGCAAGTGAATGTGAGGACTTCCTCTGGCTTGAAACTCAACTCGATAGAAGTAGTCCTCTACTTCTCCAATGGGCTGTGCAGGTGACAGTATCAGATCTGTCATCAGCGCGTCTACTCTTTTCTCAAACAGCCGCATAACAGTCACAGGGTTGCTGCGAAGTATGTCACATTTGGCATTCCAGTCCAGCTGTGAGAAGTCAACTTGTTCTCCTTGTTGAGCTTTCACTGCCTCTACGGCCTCAGGCCATCTCATTTCAGCTGCAGAAAATGTGAGGAAGAATGTGGGCTTTCCCAACTGCCTGACCATGGCAGTCAGGTCTTTGAGTGCTTTTTCCCAGTATGCCGGAGTGCCTCGCAGAGGTTGCATGAACCGTGTTGCGTCCTTGTTTGTTATCGTTTTTTCCACCTCTTGTTTATCTTGAAGCATCTTGCTGGAGATTTTGCGCCCATCGCTGGTTATCGGTTTGCCTTTGCGCATTTGGATTGACATGCTGTTTGTAGCCATGTGTGTTTCAGTCACAAACTAGGCGAAGAACAGGTAACTCTGGTCAATTGCAAATCGGTTGTCAACACACAACAGTCTCGCATTGAAGTACTTGCTCGGTGACAGGTTTTTCCGCCTGACCTCATCTAATGTGTTCTGGCCTGTTGGGAACTGCACAGGGGAGGCCATGGCTTCTAGTTTAGGTATGGCAAAGAAGCCAACAGATTTGTTTCCTTGGGCGGGTGCAACGCTAAAAATTCCATACATATGCATACACATCAAGGTATGCATGTGACGAGGACTTCAGGCAAAAACGGAAAACTCATGTCACATCAAGGTATGCATGTGACGAGGAGTTCAGGAGATTTCTGTTTTTGCCTGTACTCCTGGTCACAAGCATACCTTGAAGTGGCATACGCTTTCTTCTTCTTTCTGACTTCGGGATGTTCATGATATCTCTGGGCCATGTATTTTTTCTGTTGAGTCTGAAAATCCAAATCAGTCTTGTATCGTCTGATACTGTGCAGTTTATTTTTGGTTTCCTGTCCAGATTTGTTGTCTGTCTTTTTGCTTTTACTTGCCACACTCAAACATTTGCGTTGCCGTTGCTTGCCCAGTTTGGCAAAAAATTTTACCGCTTCCTCAACATTGTTGTGTTGCTGAATGACAACTGAAGTGGTCTGTGACTTGATTTCTTTTGCATGTGTTTCTGGTTCAAGTACGGCATTGGCATTTTTGACGTCTCCACATCACTCTCTGGGAGTTGTTCTCCAAAACCAGTTTATGTTCCATGACGTCCACAGGATTTATCGACAGGGTCGAAAGAAACTGGTCTTCAAACAGCCTGTGCAGATGGCTGATGAGGTCACTCAGGTGGCTGAAGACCAGCACAATAGCAGTTCCATCAGGGTAGGGCAATCCTCTTGCATTTCTTGAGTGAGAATCAAACACTCCGTATCGTCCTGATCTGTCACGGAACACTGCAATGCACTCAGGAGATACAATTAAGATGGCATTGCTGACATCTGTTGACAGAGACTGAAGTTCTGCCTCCATAGTCAACATGCCACCTCGCTGTTCTTGGGCCTTCACATATCCACATCTTACAACTGACATGTGCACATTGTAGACTTTGTTGTCTGTTAGAGCTTGCTGCGGCATCTGCTCCACGCTCAGGTGGTCATCAACATATCGGCCTTCTGACACTAGCTGGCTTTAGATCCCACCATAGAGTGAGTCTCCCATCTCAAGCGTTCTGTCAAGATTGGCAGTGTTGAACTGTAATCCCTCACTGTGGTAGGCCAGAAATGTAAGAGCCATGCATGTGCACTGATGATTTCTACTGAAACTATTATATCTGTGATCATTCTGGCTATGGGTCGCCCTCACCGAAAATATTGGTTGGCCTCTTTGCTGTGGCTTCAATATGACGTTCTTCGTGTGACCAATGGGGAAGCTGAACAATGATATGAAGATTTATCATTAATGATCTTGTTACTACAATATTTGTGTTCATTTTTGTATAAGAAAAAATGTAGTACAATTAATTTAAATGAGATTAGAATTCCAAATGTATTTATTAGTAATATATTATTTATTAATAATTGTGAAATATTATTATTAACAATGATTTTTTTATTGAATGTCGGAAAAGAAAAACAAATTCAAAGCTATCAAAAAAATGTTTGATTCAATGTGACCTTAAGTTTATTATTCTTGTTATTATTATTATTGTGTGGAAATCTACATTTGAATGACATTATATTTATGATTTAGAACAGGGGTGGCCAACTCTGGTCCTGGAGAGCCACAGTCCTGATGGTTTTAGATGTTTCCCTGCTTCACCACACCTGGTCCCAATTATGAGGGTTCCACACATCTTGATAACGACCCAGTCAGAATCAGGTGTGCTAGTGGACAGAAACATTCAAAACCTTCAGGACTGTGGCTCTCTAGGACCAGGGTTGGGCACCACTGATTTAGAAGATTAAAGTAATGTTATTTACTACATTTATGTTATTAAAATTTACCATCAGCCAGCTGTCTTTGAGCAAATAGATATGAGTCATTTATTTAAACATTTTATGCATGCGTTTCATGTGTGCCTCTCCTCTCCTCTGAAAACGAATCTTTCTAAAAACTCTGGCTAAAGCGGAGATTCTGGAAAACTGAGGATTTGCGTTTGTGTGTAAACTGAGAAAACAGCTTATGCACCGAAATTAGGATTCTGATTGGCTTGCAGAGTGCCTAGATCAGACCGCCCAGGCTTGGCGTAGTTATGACGGCGCTAGATGGCTATTTATGCGGGTTGATGTAAACGAAAAATTTGTTGGAAAACTGAGGGAGGGAAATATTTGTTTCTCAAAATACCCGGCTACGTGTGCACATAGGGTTAGAGGTCTGTTAGTGGTCTGAAGCGCAGACAGCATCATGAAGAAACAAGGAACACACAAGGTATGTCCAAAATAGTTTAAAGCCGGATTTGGATACTAAAACATTTCCCAAGCTTTAACAATCCCAAGGAGCACTGTGCAAGTGATAATATTGAAAGGCAAGGTGTATCAGACCACTGCAAATCTACAAAGACCTGGCCATCCGTCTAAACTTTCAGCTCAAACAAGATCTGCAATCAGAGATGCAGCCAAGAGGCCCATGATCACTCTGAATGAACTGCAGAGATGGTGGAGGTGGGAGAGTCTGTCCATACTCGTATATACTGTACAAATCTGGCCTATATGGTAGAGTGGCAAGAAGAAAGCCATTTCTTAAAGATATCCATAAAAAGAGTCTAGGTTTAAAGTTTGCCACAAGCCACCTGGGAGACACCAAACATGTGGAAGAAGGTGCTGTGGTCAGATGAAACCAAAATCAATCTTTTTGGCAAAAAGGCAAAAATGTTATGTATGGCGTAAAAGCAACACAGCTCATCACCCTGACAGGACCATTCTGGAAGAAGTCCTGATTGAGTCTGCAAAAGACCTGAGACTGGGACAGAGATGTCTTCCAACAAGACAATGATCCAAAACATAAAGCAAAATCTACAATGGAATGGCTCACAAATAAACATATACAGGTGTTAGAATAACCTAGTCAGATCCACACTTGAATCCAATCGAGAATCTGTGGAAAGAACTGAAAACTGCTGTTCATAAACGCTCTCCATCCAACCTTCCTGAGCTCGAGATGTTTTGCCAGAAGGAATGGGCAAAAATGTCAGTCTGTCAATGTGCAAAGCTGATAGACATACCCCAAGCGACTTATTGCTGCAATCGCAGCTAAAGGTGGTGCTACAAAGTATTAAATTAAGGGGGCTGAAAGGTTTTGCACGCCCAAATTTTCTGTTTATTATGTGTTAAAGTTTGAAATATCCAATAAATTGTGTTCCACTTCATGATTGTGTCCCACTTGTTGATTCTTCACAAAAATTTGTTTTTTATCTTAACCCTCCTGTTGTGTTCGTTTGTTGTCACTACTTTTGTGTTCCCGGTCAAAAGTGACCGGCTCATTATAGCTGATTATAATTCCATAATAATACATATATTATCAACTAATGTTGTGTTAGATGTTTTAAGCAACTTAAGTTCTTGTTAATATTACAAGTTTTAAACTTCTGTTTGCCCTTTATGGTCTCTAGGCCTCATTGACCTAAGCACATGCAACTCGTTTTTGAGTGAAAACAGCAAAATTATGGATTATTTTGAATATAACAAGTATCCAGATGACAAATATTGTTCTATTTATGATAGACTACTTTGTATAGAGATCTTACAAGGACATGATTATCATTTCAATGGACTCTGAACAGTTCCAAGCAGGATTTTATGTCATAAACCCGGGAGATGGCCTATCTCATGGGTGTCCAATCCTGGTCCTCAAGGGCCGCTGTCCTGAAGGTTTTAGATATTTCCTTGCTCCAGCACACCTGATTCAAAAGAAAGGTCATTATCCAGGCTTCCACATAGCTTGATAACAACCAATTCATTAGAATCAGGTGTGCTGGAGCCAGAAATATTCATCTTGTTTTGGGACGTTGAGGCTGTTAGCAAAGCCGAGCCCGGTGACTTTATTAGACGCACAAGCGTCACGGCAATAATTGTACAATAGAATGAGTTCAGCAGATGGATGTATAGGTTAGTATAGCAGGCAGGAGACTGGGAGACTGGGGAACAGTTCCAAGCAGGATTTGATGTCAACAACCCGGGAGATGGCCTATCTCATGGGTGTCCAATCCTGGTCCTCAAGGGCTGAAGGTTTTAGGGCTGAAGGTTTTAGATGTTTCCCTGCTCCAGCACACCTGATTCAAATGAAAGGTCATTATGTAGACTTCCACATAGCTTGATAACAGCCCATTCATTAGAATCAGGTGCTGGAGCAGGGAAACATCGAAAGCCTTCAGGACAGTGGCCTTCGAGGACTAGGTTTGGACACCCATGGCCTATCTGGTTGGCCCTGGGGTCATCCGGATGACATTTTCTGTCGACAGTCAACCTCTCCTCTCAGGTGGTGATGAACCCCAGGACAAACTCCCATTTTGAAACTCCCTACTGACACTCATCAGTGCCAGGGTCAAAGATGTGATCAATAGCCTCACATACAGAATACCGTTTGGTCATTGTGCTGCCATAGCATGAATTATAAGCAAATCCAACAGGTTTGGTTCCCGTGGGTGAAAGATTGTATTTGGGCATGGTTCCCATGGGTGAAAGATTCTATCTGGGTGTGATTCCCATGGGTGAAAGATTCTATTTGGGCAAGGGTCTCGTGGGGGTAGCAATGGAAGCCAAGAAGGGGAGTAATGTGTGTGTATGTAGTATGTTTGTGCATGTTGGGGGCTGGGAGTGTAAGTGTGTCCATCTGTTGAATGTGTGTGTGCCTGGACAAAATATTATACAATTTTTTTGGTCTTAACCATTAATTTGAATGACCGGTCATTTTTGACCGGGAACATCATGGGTGTAACAAAGTTAAATAAAACACCCAGATTTTTTTGAAATTCTTAAAAAATTCTCTTGGCTGTTTAGATACCCTGTGTGAACAAAGTCATGGAATCTCATGGCAATCAGAATTAATTTACTACATTTTTTTGAGAGAAAACATGTAAATCGGTCACTTTTGACCGGAACACAACAGGAGGGTTAATGATTGAAGCCTGAAATGTAGCAAAAGTTTGAAAGGGGCCGAATAGTTTGGCAAGGCACTGTAGTTGTCTATACAGATAGCTTCAACCTAAAATGCCAGTGTTGACATCTCACATGACATTTAGATTCACATTTTAAACTTAGCTTTCTTTTTTTATTATTTCAGATGAAAGGGTTCGGTTGTTTACGTGTAGGTATTTAAAATAATTGTTTAGATTTGGGAAAAGCTTGGAAGAAGTCACAAACTTCCTCTTTACGGCTATTGTGATGTGGATTATGTTTTGAAAAGACACTACTGTCAATGAAATGTGAAGTAAACAAACCCATATTATACAGATGTTTGGTATAATTGTTTTGTCCTAAGTCTTGTATTTAATTATACATTTCATGTCTGTATTTGTCGAAGTGTTATACATGTTTCTGTAAATGTTTTGTGTCGCTTTGTGTAACAACTGTAGAGGGAAAAAAGCCTACCTTTATAGTTGGATAACGGGGGCAGGTGGGTGCATCATCCATTACACAGCAGCTTTTTGGCCCTGAAGCTGTCTCTGCTTTTGGTGTCTGATGAGACAGGATACCAAGTTAATAGAAATGAAAACATAAGCAGAACAATGCACTCACCTGATACACATTCCAGAGATTTTACACACACAAAATGCTAGATTGGTGAACAATTAAAAGAAAACCTTTTCAACTGGAGAACGAGGGCAGGTGTAAAAGTGTAGCCAAGATGGCGCCGCGAACGGCTGCCTCGACGGGACTGAGCTACCTAGTCTGTCTGTTTTTGTTCGTAAATTGTGTGTTCTGCCAAGATCCGCAGAGTTTTTTTTATCAAAAGAAGAACTCCTAAACATCAGAGGAACAACCCCTGATAGTTTGGTGCCCACTTTTCTGCTCCCGGAGTCTGAACTTGTGGATATTCTGATCAGCTCAACAATCAGCATTGTCTGTGCCCTGAAAAAGCGCTACAATGCTAACAAGGCTAACAAGGCTAGCACCAGGAAAAGGGGGAGTCGAGCGGGCGCTCTTGTCCGACTCAGGAGGCGCGGAAACCGGCCCACCACCAACGACTCCCGCCTGGCCGAGGACCTGAACAAATTCTATTGTAGATTCGAAGGACAATCGGACAGCCCCATGCCCCAGCCCCACCCCCCACCCCCCTCCACCCCAACCAGCACCCCAACCCCCACCCCACCACCTATCAACACCAACGCAATGTTGACTCTCTCCATTTAGGAGAGGGAAGTTAACAAAGTGTTCAAGAAACAGAACCCTCGCAAAGCTGCCGGGCCGGACGCTGTCTCCCCTGCCACACTGAAGCACTGCGCTGACCAGCTGTCTCCTGTGTTCACCAACATCTTCAACATCTCCCTGGAGATGTGCCACGTGCCAGCCTGCTTCAAGTCCTCCACCATCATCCCTGTGCCCAAGAAGCCCAGACCAACAGGACTGAACGACTACAGACCCGTCGCCCTGACATCTGTGGTAATGAAGTCCTTCGAACGCCTGGTGCTGGCACACCTCAAAAACTTCACAGACCCCCTCCTAGACCCCCTGCAGTTCGCCTACAGAGCCAACAGGTCTGTGGATGACGCAGTGAACATGGCCCTCCACTACACCCTCCAGCATCTGGACTCTCCAAACACCTACGCCAGGATCCTGTTTGTGGACTTCAGCTCTGCCTTCAACACCATCATCCCGGCTCTGCTTCAGGACAAGCTCTCCCAGCTGAACGTGCCCGACCCCACTTGCAGGTGGATCACAGACTTCCTGTCCGACAGGAAGCAGTGCGTCAGGATGGGAACGCAAGTCTCTGACTCCCGGTCCATCAGCACTGGATCCCCTCAAGGCTGTGTCCTTTCCCCCCTGCTCTTCTCCCTGTACACAAACAGCTGCACCTCAAGTCATCCATCAGTCAAGCTCTTGAAGTTTGCGGACGATACCACCCTGATCGGGCTCATTTCTGATGGGGACGAGTCTGACTTCAGGTGGGAAGTGGACAACCTGGTGACTTGGTGCAGCCAGAACAACCTGGAGCTCAACGCTCTTAAGACAGTGGAGATGGTTGTGGACTTTAGGAAGGACCCAGCCCCACTCCCCCCCATCACACTGCGCGACTCCCAGGTCAACAGTGTGGAGTCCCTTCGCTTCCTGGGCACCACCCTCTCCCAGGACCTCAAGTGGGAGCTGAACATCAGCTCACTCACAAAGAAAGCCCAGCAGAGGATGTACTTCCTGCGGCAACTGAAGAAATTCAGCCTGCCAAAGACAATGATGGTGCAATTCTACACTGCCACCATCGAGTCCATCCTCACCTCCTCCATCACCGTCTGGTACGCTGCTGCCACTGCCAAGGACAAGAGCAGACTGCAGCGTATCATACGTGCCGCTGAGAAGGTGATAGGCTGCAACCTGCCATCCCTTGAGGACCTGCACACGGCAAGGTCTCTAAAACGGGCGAGGAAGATTGCGGCCGACTCCTCCCACCCTGGACACTCAGTGCTTCAGCTGCTCCCTTCTGGCAGGAGGCTGCGGTCCATCAGGACTAAAACCTCTCGCCACAAGAATAGCTTCTACCCCTCTGCTATTGCCCTCTTCAACAGGGCCAAGGACTCAGCTTGAGACACCCCCCCCTCCAGAATCCCATTGCACTCTGCCACTTTAGCACAAAACACTTTAAACTTAAAAAACTTACAACTGTGATATTTGCACCACTGTGTATATACCCCCCCCCCCCCCCCAACGTACCATATATATATATACCCATTCCACTCTGTACCCATGTCTTTTGCAATTCCATGTTACCTGTATCATTTGCACTACTCGCATCATTTGTATTATTTGTAACATTTGCATTCCATGTTACCTGTATCATTGCACTACTCGCATCATTTGTATTATTTGTAACATTTGCATTTCATGTTACCTGTATCATTGCACTACTCGCATCAT
The DNA here is from genome assembly GCA_030340665.1 of Neosalanx taihuensis. Taxonomy (NCBI): domain Eukaryota; kingdom Metazoa; phylum Chordata; class Actinopteri; order Osmeriformes; family Salangidae; genus Neosalanx; species Neosalanx taihuensis. The sequence continues at coordinate 7,330,887 of CM059303.1, read as the reverse complement.
TGTGTGCGTGCTGCAAGGCGCACACTATGTTATTACTAGCGTTTATTGTGTGCGTGCTGCAAGGCGCACACTATGTTATTACTAGCGTTTATTATTGTGTGCGTGCTGCAAGGCGCACACTATGTTATTACTAGCGTTTATTGTGTGCGTGCTGCAAGGCGCACACTATGTTATTACTAGCGTTTATTGTGTGCGTGCTGCAAGGCGCACACTATGTTATTACTAGCGTTTATTGTGTGCGTGCTGCAAGGCGCACACTATGTTATTACTAGCGTTTATTGTGTGCGTGCTGCAAGGCGCACACTATGTTATTACTAGCGTTTATTATTGTGTGCGTGCTGCAAGGCGCACACTATGTTATTACTAGCGTTTATTATTATTGTGTGCGTGCTGCAAGGCGCATACTAACTATGTTATTACTAGCGTTTATTGTGTGCGTGCTGCAAGGCGCACACTATGTTATTACTAGCGTTTATTGTGTGCGTGCTGCAAGGCGCACACTATGTTATTACTAGCGTTTATTGTGTGCGTGCTGCAAGGCGCACACTATGTTATTACTAGCGTTTATTATTATTCTTACGCCGTTTTTTGGCTCAAAACATCTACCAGAGTTTTTGACGCATATACACAAAAGTTATATCAAAACGTGCGGCTCGGCCCCGACATGTGTGCTATGATTTATCTAAGACTTTTGGCGAACAATTTTGCCCAAAAATTGCCAAAAACCACACCAAAAAAATGAAAAGGTGTCAATGGAGAGAATGTTTGAGAGGTAGAGTGGTGATGTCATCGCTAGAGTGTGGAGAAGAGAGAGAATTGTGTTTAAAAAATAAAACGTATTTGACTACCATGGCCTCAAATGCACCACTACAGACACAATTTATACATAGAAACGTAGGAAAATGTGTCCTCTAGCTCACACTTGCTTTACTTTATCTGTCAGATTTATTGTTTTAGCTTGACATGCGAAGATTCGGCCGCAGCACCCATGAACAGCCTCATAGACTCCTATGTTAAGAGAGGCGGGGCTGTAACTGAAAAGATAGAAAACGAACACTTTTTAGAATTGCTCCTAAGAGCACATTTCTTCACTTCTCAACACAAAATGCCTATGTAGACGTTCAGGAAGGTCTCAGCCGGCTTCACGTTAACCTGGTTTTATGATTGGAAACACGGTTTGGCCAGAAATCCTTCCTGTTCGAGGGGTGCTGTAAGCCTTTTCTCTGTCTTTCGAACTGCCATGACAGTTCCAGCTGCAACTTATTAGTTCGTTACTTAGCAACGTGCTTGAAAGAGGAGAGACGGTGGCCACGAATGACGGTGGCTATTTTACGAACATTAATTCATTTCACATTTAATAACTTTAATTGGAGGATATTTACTGGAGGAATCAAATTGGCTCTTTTTGTTTCGGGTGTATTTATAAACTGTACTCCAACTTAACTCTTCCTCTCTGGCTCTAAGTCTCTAAGGTAAGCGAACATCTTTTTTCAACTCTTTCGCTAGCATGCTATCTAAAATGTAGGTTTTTGACTTCTTTAACATTTGGGCTCATAGGTATTCATGTGCTTATCAGTCAGGATTTACAACTGACATTCCAACTAGCTGTAAAGATATGCTGTTTGCTAACATTAGCGACCAATGCTGAAATTAGCGCTTAAGCTAATTGCTAGTGCATCAGCATATGTTTTGCTAGCATGCTATATAAGATGTGGGTTTTTGACTTCTTTAACATTTGGGTTTATATGTATTCATGTGCTTATCAGTCAGGACGGTGGTGGAGGGTTGTAAGGAGGGTAGTGGGGGGGGGGTTATTTGTGTGCATTTTGACCGTTTAGGGTCGTTTTCGGAGGGGGGGGGGGGCGATCGGCGTTTGCGGGGGGCGGGGGGCGGGGGGGCTCGTGCGGGGGGGTTTGAGGGCAGGGTTCATGTGGTGGGGTCCGTAGGAATCTAACAAGATATTGGGGAGGTGTGTGGGAGGTCGGGTTGATGAGCTATGAGCCTGTTTGGGGGAGAGGTTTGACAATCGCGAATGATTTAGTTTCACTTTCAAGCGGAGTTTGTGACGTTGCGGGGGGCTCGGGGGGGCGATTTCGGAGGGGTTTGAGGCCAGAGTTAATGTGGTGGGGTCCAGACGAATCCAACCAGGTATTGGGGAGGTGTGTGGGTGGTTGGGATCGACAGTTCCATAGAGAAACAGTGGGGATTAAATACAGGTCTTTTAGGAATTGCTATTTAAATTGTTGGGGGGGCTTGCTGTAAAACATTCATACTCGTCTGGATACTGGTTGACCTTGCAAACTATTGGCTAGTGTTGTATGGGGAGTCCTGTAGTCCTGTAGTTTATAGATGATTGAACCTGTGTGTCTGCTACTAAGTGATTCATTGCACTGAATGGTTTGATTGACAGTTCATCATTAAGTCATTAATGTACAGACTGCCTGTGTGTATGCACATCTATCTATCTATCTATCTATCTATCTATCTATATATATATATATATATATATATAGATGTGTGTGTATGTGCGTGTGTGTATGTGTATGTGCGTGTGTGTTTTTCTCAATTAATGTTGGATAAAAAGCACTGTTTTTGTTAGTGTGATATCAGAACTGTGTGACCTAGTGCTTTTTGTGAATTTTGATGCTAGCGTATTGCTGAATCCTGATTTGTTACATGTTTGATTGCATGTGGATTGATTTGACATTTAACACAGCTGTATAACTTTATAATGTTATCTGATATTTATAATGCGGTATCATTTTGATAAAAGGTGTATTTCTAATACCAAAGTCATAGCCATTGATGGCCTAATTCTGGCATTGGATGTATTTGGGTCATTTTACACTCTAAGTTTTTGAAAGCATTTATCACTATTATCAAATTAGAACCAAACTATTACTATGCTACTGAACTGTAATGTAAAGTGCTACCTGACACAGAGTGACCAATTGTTTACTGCTTGCTTACTACTTAAACCTAAACTGTGGCAGTGTGCTCAAGTGGAGCTGTCTTTAATCCTGCTGAAATTAGTGTTAACGCTACTACTAGTGCATCAGCATATGAACACCTGTTGAAAGCTTGATCTGTCACATACCTAAGCAATGGTAGAAGTCATATTCAGAAAATGACTCAACAGTGTCATTGATATATGGGGGAGAGTCCCGGGCCAGAGTCACGCACACTCAAAATTTCTTTAGGAATTTTTTTCTAGTTATTATTCTTACGCCGTTTTTTTGGCTCAAAACACCTACCAGAGTTTTTGACGCATATACACAAAAGTTATATCAAAACGTGCGGCTCGGCCCCGACATGTGTGCTATGATTTATCTAAGACTTTTGGCGAACAATTTTGCCCAAAAATTGCCAAAAACCACACCAAAAAAATGAATAGGTGTCAATGGAGAGAATGTTTGAGAGGTAGAGTGGTGATGTCATCGCTAGAGTGTGGAGAAGAGAGAGAATTGTGTTTAAAAAATAAAACGTATTTGACTACCATGGCCTCAAATGCACCACTACAGACACAATTTATACATAGAAACGTAGGAAAATTTGTCCTCTACCTCACACTTGCTTTACTTTATCTGTCAGATTCATTGTTTTAGCTTGACATGCGAAGATTCGGCCGCAGCACCCATGAACAGCCTCATAGACTCCTATGTTAAGAGAGGCGGGGCTGTAACTGAAAAGATAGAAAACGAACACTTTTTAGAATTGCTCCCAAGAGCACATTTCTTCACTTGTCAACACAAAATGCCTATGTAGACGTTCAGGAAGGGCTCAGCCGGCTTCACGTTAACCTGGTTTTATGATTGGAAACACGGTTTGGCCAGAAATCCTTCCTGTTCGAGGGGTGCTGTAAGCCTTTTCTCTGTCTGTTCAACTGACATGACCGTTGCAACAGTTGTGAAGTTCGTTACTTAGCAACGTGCTTGAAAGAGGAGAGACGGTGGCCACGAATGACGGTGGCTATTTTACGAACAGTAATTCATTTCACATTTAATAACTTTAATTGGAGGATATTTACTGGAGGAATCAAATTGGTTCTTTTTGTTTCGGGTGTATTTATAAACTGTACTCCAACTCAACTCTTCCTCTCTGGCTCTAAGTCTCTAAGGTAAGCAAACATCTTTTTCAACTCTTTCGCTAGCATCCTATCAAAAATGTAGGTTTTTGACTTCTTTAACATTTGGGCTCATAGGTATTCATGTGCTTATCAGTCAGGATTTACAACTGACATTCCAACTAGCTGTAAAGATATGCTGTTTGCTAACATTAGCGACCAATGCTGAAATTAGCGCCTAAGCTAATTGCTAGTGCATCAGCATATGTTTTGCTAGCATGCTATCTAAGATGTGGGTTTTTGACTTCTTTAACATTTGGGCTTATGTATTCATGTGCTCATCAGTCAGGAAGGTGGTGCAGGGTTGTGGGGAGGGTTATTTGTGTGCATTTTGACCGTTTATGGTTGTTTTCGGAGGGGGGGGGGGGCGATCGGCGTTCGCGGGGGGCGGGGGGGCTCGTGCGGGGAGGTTTGAGGGCAGGGTTCATGTGGTGGGGTCCATAGGAATCTAACAAGATATTGGGGAGGTGTGTGGGAGGTCGGGATCGGCAGTTAATGGAGTTGCCGCTCCATAGAGAAACAGTGGGGATTAAATACAGGTCTTTTAGGAATTGCTATTTAAATTGTTGGGGGGGGCTTGCTGTAAAACATTCATAATCGTCTGGATACTGGTTGACCTTGCAAACTATTGGCTAGTGTTGTATGGGGAGTCCTGTAGTTTATAGATGATTGAACCTGTGTGTCAGCTACTAAGTGATTCATTGCACTGAATGGTTTGATTGACAGTTCATCATTAAGTCATTAATGTACAGACTGCCTGTGTGTATGCACATATATGTATCTATATATATATGTGTGTGTGTGTATGTGCGTGTGTGTATGTGTATGTGCGTGTGTGTTTTTCTCAATTAATGTTGGATAAAAAGCACTGTTTTTGTTAGTGTGATATCAGAACTGTGTGACCTAGTGCTAGCTTATTGCTGAATCCTGATTTGTTACATGTTTGATTGCATGTGGATTGATTTGACATTTAACACAGCTGTATAACTTTATAATGTTATCTGATATTTATAATGCGGTATCATTTTGATAAAAGGTGTATTTCTAATACCAAAGTCATAGCCATTGATGGCCTAATTCTGGCATTGGATGTATTTGGGTCATTTTACACTCTAAGTTTTTGAAAGCATTTATCACTATTATCAAATTAGAACCAAACTATTACTATGCTACTGAACTGTAATGTAAAGTGCTACCTGACACAGAGTGACCAATTGTTTACTGCTTGCTTACTACTTAAACCTAAACTGTGGCAGTGTGCTCAAGTGGAGCTATCTTTAATCCTGCTGAAATTAGTGTTAACGCTACTACTAGTGCATCAGCATATGAACACCTGTTGAAAGCTTGATCTGTCACATACCTAAGCAATGGTAGAAGTCATATTCAGAAAATGACTCAACAGTGTCATTGATATATGGGGGAGAGTCCCGGGCCAGAGTCACGCACACTCAAAATTTCTTTAGGAATTTTTTTCTAGTTATTATTGTGTGCGTGCTGCAAGGCGCACACTATGTTATTACTAGCGTTTATTATTATTCTTACGCCGTTTTTTGGCTCAAAACATCTACCAGAGTTTTTGACGCATATACACAAAAGTTATATCAAAACGTGCGGCTCGGCCCCGACATGTGTGCTATGATTTATCTAAGACTTTTGGCGAACAATTTTGCCCAAAAATTGCCAAAAACCACACCAAAAAAATGAATAGGTGTCAATGGAGAGAATGTTTGAGAGGTAGAGTGGTGATGTCATCGCTAGAGTGTGGAGAAGAGAGAGAATTGTGTAAAAAAAAATAAAACGTATTTGACTACCATGGCCTCAAATGCACCACTACAGACACAATTTATACATAGAAACGTAGGAAAATGTGTCCTCTAGCTCACACTTGCTTTACTTTATCTGTCAGATTTATTGTTTTAGCTTGACATGCGAAGATTCGGCCGCAGCACCCATGAACAGCCTCATAGACTCCCATGTTAAGAGAGGCGGGGCTGTAACTGAAAAGAAAGAAAACGAACACTTTTTAGAATTGCTCCCAAGAGCACATTTCTTCACTTGTCAACACAAAATGCCTATGTAGACGTTCAGGAAGGGCTCAGCCGGCTTCACGTTAACCTGGTTTTATGATTGGAAACACGGTTTGGCCAGAAATCCTTCCTGTTCGAGGGGTGCTGTAAGCCTTTTCTCTCTGTCTGTTCAACTGACATGACCGTTGCAACAGTTGCGAAGTTCGTTACTTAGCAACGTGCTTGAAAGAGGAGAAACGGTGGCCACGAATGACGGTGGCTATTTTACGAACAGTAATTAATTTCACGTTTAATAACTTTAATTGGAGGATATTTACTGGAGGAATCAAATTGGTTCTTTTTGTTTCGGGTGTATTTATAAACTGTACTCCAACTCAACTCTTCCTCTCTGGCTCTAAGTCTCTAAGGTAAGCAAACATCTTTTTCAACTCTTTCGCTAGCATCCTATCAAAAATGTAGGTTTTTGACTTCTTTAACATTTGGGCTCATAGGTTTTCATGTACTTACCAGTCAGGATTTACAACTGACATTCCAACTAGCTGTAAAGATATGCTGTTTGCTAACATTAGCGACCAATGCTGAAATTAGCGCTTAAGCTAATTGCTAGTGCATCAGCATATGTTTTGCTAGCATGCTATCTGAGATGTGGGTTTTTGACTTCTTTAACATTTGGGCTTATATGTATTCATGTGCTTATCAGTCAGGACGGTGGTGGAGGGTTGTAAGGAGGGTAGTGGGGGGGGGGTTATTTGTGTGCATTTTGACCGTTTATGGTCGTTTTCGGAGGGGGGGGGGGCGATCGGCGTTCGCGGGGGGCGGGGGCGGGGGGGCTCGTGCGGGGGGGTTTGAGGGCAGGGTTCATGTGGTGGGGTCCATAGGAATCTAACAAGATATTGGGGAGGTGTGTGGGAGGTCGGGATCGGCAGTTAATGGAGTTGCCGCTCCATAGAGAAACAGTGGGGATTAAATACAGGTCTTTTAGGAATTGCTATTTAAATTGTTGGGGGGGCTTGCTGTAAAACATTCATAATCGTCTGGATACTGGTTGACCTTGCAAACTATTGGCTAGTGTTGTATGGGGAGTCCTGTAGTTTATAGATGATTGAACCTGTGTGTCAGCTACTAAGTGATTCATTGCACTGAATGGTTTGATTGACAGTTCATCATTAAGTCATTAATGTACAGACTGCCTGTGTGTATGCACATATATGTATCTATCTATATCTATATCTATATATATGTGTGTGTATGTGCGTGTGTGTATGTGTATGTGCGTGTGTGTTTTTCTCAATTAATGTTGGATAAAAAGCACTGTTTTTGTTAGTGTGATATCAGAACTGTGTGACCTAGTGCTAGCTTATTGCTGAATCCTGATTTGTTACATGTTTGATTGCATGTGGATTGATTTGACATTTAACACAGCTGTATAACTTTATAATGTTATCTGATATTTATAATGCGGTATCATTTTGATAAAAGGTGTATTTCTAATACCAAAGTCATAGCCATTGATGGCCTAATTCTGGCATTGGATGTATTTGGGTCATTTTACACTCTAAGTTTTTGAAAGCATTTATCACTATTATCAAATTAGAACCAAACTATTACTATGCTACTGAACTGTAATGTAAAGTGCTACCTGACACAGAGTGACCAATTGTTTACTGCTTGCTTACTACTTAAACTTAAACTGTGGCAGTGTGCTCAAGTGGAGCTGTCTTTAATCCTGCTGAAATTAGTGTTTACGCTACTACTAGTGCATCAGCATATGAACACCTGTTGAAAGCTTGATCAGTCACATACCTAAGCAATGGTAGAAGTCATATTGTGAAAATTACTCAACAGTGTCAGTGATGTATGGGGGAGAGTCCCGGGCCAGAGTCACGCACACTCAAAATTTCTTTAGGAATTTTTTTCTAGTTATTATTGTGTGCGTGCTGCAAGGCGCACACTATGTTATTACTAGCGTTTATTATTATTCTTACGCCGTTTTTTGGCTCAAAACATCTACCAGAGTTTTTGACGCATATACACAAAAGTTATATCAAAACGTGCGGCTCGGCCCCGACATGTGTGCTATGATTTATCTAAGACTTTTGGCGAACAATTTTGCCCAGAAATTGCCAAAAACCACACCAAAAAAATGAATAGGTGTCAATGGAGAGAATGTTTGAGAGGTAGAGTGGTGATGTCATCGCTAGAGTGTGGAGAAGAGAGAGAATTGTGTAAAAAAAAATCAAACGTATTTGACTACCATGGCCTCAAATGCACCACTACAGACACAATTTATACATAGAAACGTAGGAAAATGTGTCCTCTAGCTCACACTTGCTTTACTTTATCTGTCAGATTTATTGTTTTAGCTTGACATGCGAAGATTCGGCCGCAGCACCCATGAACAGCCTCATAGACTCCCATGTTAAGAGAGGCGGGGCTGTAACTGAAAAGAAAGAAAACGAACACTTTTTAGAATTGCTCCCAAGAGCACATTTCTTCACTTGTCAACACAAAATGCCTATGTAGACGTTCAGGAAGGGCTCAGCCGGCTTCACGTTAACCTGGTTTTATGATTGGAAACACGGTTTGGCCAGAAATCCTTCCTGTTCGAGGGGTGCTGTAAGCCTTTTCTCTCTGTCTGTTCAACTGACATGACCGTTGCAACAGTTGCGAAGTTCGTTACTTAGCAACGTGCTTGAAAGAGGAGAAACGGTGGCCACGAATGACGGTGGCTATTTTACGAACAGTAATTAATGTCACGAGTGAACCAGAGGGGGGGGACCCAGAAAGCAGACCAGAGGTGAGGAATAAAGGGAACTGTTTATTAACAAAAGGCAGGGCTGGTGCCGAACTGGACCGAGGAGCACAGGTGAGTAAAGCAGGGCTGGAGCAGACTGGACCGAGGAGCACAGGTGAGTAAGCAGGGCTGGAGCAGACTGGACCGAGGAGCACAGGTGAGTAAGCAGGGCTGGAGCAGACTGGACTGAGGAGCTGAGGCTTGAGGGAAAAAATCAAAGAGTCAGTACTTGACAGAAATCCACAGGGAAAATATATCTATGTACAAAAGCCAAAGTGTTCACCACGTAAGTTGACTGAACGAACTGGCAAAGAAGGAGAGGATGAACCATGGTTTTAACTGCAGCTGACGATGGTGGATGAGATGCAGGTGTGCCAATCAGCTCTGGACAGGAGTCACGCCCAGGAAGCTCCAAACAAGGACAGGGGTGGAGGAACACACACACACACACACACACAGGAGGGAGGAGGCACTGAGCCCATGACAGTACCTCCCCCTCAACGGATGCCTCCTGGCGGACCGCCAGGCTTGTCAGGGTGAGCCCGATGAAAGTCCCTGATCAACTCCGGGTCCAGAATCAACGCCCGCGACACCCAGGAGCGCTCCTCTGGACCATACCCTTCCCAGTCCACCAGGTACTGCAACCCACGGCCACGCCGACGAACATCCAGGAGGCGACTGACCGTAAAGGCAGGGTGACCATCGATAATCCGGGTGGAAGGAGGGGGTTCGGACGGAGGAGAGAGTGCACTGGAAGATACTGGTTTGATTTGAGATACATGAAACGAGGGATGGATACGGAGAGAGCGGGGCAATTTCAGTTGTACTACCACAGGATTAATGATCTTGGAGATCTTGAACGGTCCAAAGAATCGGGGTGACAGTTTCTTAGATTCAGTTCTTAGAGGGATATCCTTGGAAGAAAGCCAAACAGACTGACCTGGGACATAGGACGGAGCAGCAGTCCGGTGGCGGTCGGCGTAGAACTTATTCTGTGCAGATGTTCGACGTAGAGCCTTACGAGTGTCCAACCAGATCTTCCGACACCGCCTTATGTGAGACAGGACAGAGGGCACAGCAATCTCCATCTCCTCAGTAGGAAAAAGTGGGGGCTGGAAGCCTAGAGCACATTCAAAGGGGGAGCGACCTGTAGCAGAGGAGACTAGAGAATTATGGGAATACTCCACCCAAGTCAAGTGCTTGCTCCAGGTTGTAGGATTGCTGCCTATTATGCACCGCAAGGCCACCTCCAGATCTTGGTTAGTCCTCTCTGTCTGACCATTAGTTTGAGGATGGAAGCCTGAGGACAGGCTGACTGTGGCCCCTAATGCCTCACAAAAGTTCTTCCAGACATGTGAAGTGAACTGCGGTCCCCTGTCCGAAACTATGTCCTTAGGAATGCCATGGATTCTGAATACATGCTGGACGAGAAGGTTAGCAGTCTCGAAGGCAGAGGGCAATTTAGGAAGAGCAACAAAATGAGCAGATTTAGAAAAACGGTCAACAATGGTCAGAATAACTGTGTTACCGTTAGAGGGAGGTAGACCAGTGACAAAGTCGACGGCTATATGGGACCAGGGTCTTGGCGGTATGGGCAGAGGACGGAGTTGACCCGCTGGAGGTTGATTTGAAGTCTTGTTCCTTGCACAGATCGTGCATGCAGCAACATATTCCCGGACGTCAGCCTCCCTAGTTGGCCACCAGAAGCGACGGCGCACCTGGCCAAGGGTTCGCCCTACGCCGGGATGACAGGACAATTTAGAATCATGAGCCCATTGAAGTACATGGGAGCGGACGGCTTGGGGCACAAACAGCTTGCCGGGGGGGCCAAGACCAGGATCAGGTTCAGGTGACTGAGCTGCACGAACCGTAGACTCCACCTCCCAAACAAGGGTCCCGAGAATGCAGGAAGTAGGAAGGATGGTTTCAGGTGAGCATATGGAGGCGTCAGAAGAAAACTGCCGGGAGAGAGCGTCAGGTTTAGTATTTTTTGAACCTGGGCGATATGTCAGAGTGAAATTAAAGCGACCAAAAAACAGAGCCCAGCGAGCTTGGCGAGAGTTCAGCCTCTTAGCTGATTGAATGTAGGACAGGTTCTTGTGGTCGGTCCAGACAACAAAAGGTAGCTCCGCCCCCTCCAGCCAATGTCTCCACTCTTCTAGTGCAAGCTTGACAGCCAGTAACTCCCGGTTACCAACATCATACTTCTGCTCAGCTGGGGAGAGGCGTCTGGAAAGAAAAGCACATGGATGAAGTATGTCCTCCGTCGCTGACCTCTGAGAGAGAACAGCCCCCACACCGATGTCCGAGGCATCCACCTCTACTATAAATTGTTTAGTTGGATCAGGCAAGGCAAGAACAGGGGCTGTGGTAAAGCGACGCTTGAGATCAGCAAAGGCTGAAGAGGCTTTAGGCGACCAGGTGAAAGGTATGCAGGTGGAGGTGAGTTTTGTCAGAGGTGCCGCAATCCGACTGTAATCCTTGATAAAGCGTCGATAGAAGTTAGCGAAGCCCAAAAACCGTTGCAACTGTTTGCGAGAAGTTGGTTCCGGCCATTCCGCAACAGCTTGAATCTTGCTGGGATCTGCCTTCACCTGACCAGCTTCAATGATATAGCCCAGGAACGAGACAGAAGTAGAGTGGAACTCACACTTTTCAGCTTTTACAAACAATTTATTCTCTAGGAGACGCCGAAGAACTAGCCGGACATGAGTTTGGTGTTCTTCCAGATTCCGAGAGAATACGAGAATGTCATCAAGGTAAACAAAGACAAAACGATTCAGAAAATCCCTGAGGACATCATTAATGAGAGCCTGGAAGACCGCTGGCGCATTAGTTAATCCAAAAGGCATCACCAGGTATTCGAAATGGCCCATAGGTGTGTTGAATGCCGTCTTCCATTCATCACCCTCCTTGATCCTAACCAGGTGATAAGCATTCCGCAAGTCCAGTTTAGTAAAGATGGTCGCGCCCTGGAGCGGTTCGAACGCTGTAGACATGAGAGGCAAGGAATACTTGTTCTTTACAGTGATGTTATTTAACCCTCGATAGTCTATACATGGTCTCAAAGTCTTATCTTTCTTGTCCACAAAAAAGAATCCAGCGCCAACCGGAGAAGATGATGGACGAATGATACCAGCAGCGAGAGAGTCCTTGAGGTAAGTTTCCATGGCCTCCCTTTCAGGTCGGGAAAGATTGTACAGACGTCCAGTTGGAAGTGGCGCCCCAAGTAACAGGTCGATGGAGCAATCATAAGGACGATGTGGGGGCAGAGAGAGAGCCTTTGTCTTACTGAAGACTTCAGCCAAGTCATGGTATTCTGCAGGGACAGTAGACAAATCAGTAGGCTTAGATTCAAGTTCTCTGGCTCTCTCAGTTGGTGGCATAGCAGAACGGAGACAAGAAGCATGACAAAGTGTACTCCAACTCACAACCTTGCCTGCAGACCAGTCAATGATGGGGTTATGTAGTTTTAGCCAGGGAAATCCCAAGACCAATGGGCATTGTGGTGAATCAAACACAAAGAAACGAATGGACTCATGGTGATTGCCGGAAAGAATTAAATCAATTGGTTCAGTTTGGTGACTGACAAAGGCTAAGTGTTTTCCGTTGAGGGCACTCACCCGGCTTCTTTCTGGTAGTGGTTCGGTGGCAATTCCTGCTTGACGAATCAGGTTAGAGTCCAGAAAGCTCTGTTCAGCCCCAGAGTCGATGAGCGCTTGCAGCGAGAGAGTCTGTTGATGGTTGTTGAGAAAAGCAGAAATCAGAAGTCGTGGGACTTGAAGTTCAGAAACGATGGAGTCGCTCACCAGTACTCCCACTCCTACTGATGAGCTGGGCCTTTTGGGCGAACAGGACATGATCGTAGGAAATGGCCAAGCTGGCCACAATAGATACAAGCCCCTGCAGTCATTCGCCTTTGACGTTCTCCAGTGGTCAAGCGAGTTCGCCCCAGTTGCATTGGTTCTTCTTGGGGCGGAGCTGGAAGTGCCGGCATCAATGGAGTGTGTCCAAGAGTTCTGCCCGGTGGGGGTATAGATGTTGCGGGGTACCGCTGAATCTTTGGGTCTCTTTCTCGCTTTCGTTCCCTCATTCGATTGTCCAGTCTAATAGAGAGAGAGATTAAACCATCCAAAGCGTCTGGATCGTCGCGTGCCGCCAACTCATCTTTCATAGATTCGGATAGACCATACAAAAAGACCCCTTTTAAGGCCCTGTCGTCCCAGCCTGACTCTGCGGCTAGAATCCTGAACTCTACAGAGTAATCTGCAACGCTTCGTTGGCCTTGACGGAGATTGAGTAAACGTTTTGCAGCATCTGCAGCTTCATTAGGATGGGCAAATACTTTCTTAAATTCCTTAACGAAATGATGGTAGGTTGTAGAACTTGCCCCTGTGCTGCCTAGGAAAGCCTCTGCCCAATCCAAAGCTCTGCTTCTTAATAGCCCAGTCATGTACGATACCTTGGCACAGTCTGAAGCAAAGGTTTGAAATTGGCGGTCAAATACCAGCGAACATTGCAGAAGGAATCCTTTGGATTTGGCCAGGTCACCTCCATAAGGTTCTGGTGCAGGAACGGGAGATTCGGAGGCTGGACTGGATGACTGAGTAACGGCAGTTATAGGCTGGCTTTGTGTGGGAGCTGATGAGGGGGACAGGTGGTTAGCAATATGCTCAATGAGCGACCCGATCTGAGTTACCTTGGCAGATAATGTTTGTTGTCCGTCCTCAAGCGTTTGGAGTGTTTGGTGGTGTTGTCCAAGTAGAGTTCCATGATTAGATAAGGCTTGTTTGACTGCATCGGTGTCTGCTGGGTCCATCTGGGCCAGTTCGTTATGTCACGAGTGAACCAGAGGGGGGGGACCCAGAAAGCAGACCAGAGGTGAGGAATAAAGGGAACTGTTTATTAACAAAAGGCAGGGCTGGTGCCGAACTGGACCGAGGAGCACAGGTGAGTAAAGCAGGGCTGGAGCAGACTGGACCGAGGAGCACAGGTGAGTAAGCAGGGCTGGAGCAGACTGGACCGAGGAGCACAGGTGAGTAAGCAGGGCTGGAGCAGACTGGACTGAGGAGCTGAGGCTTGAGGGAAAAAATCAAAGAGTCAGTACTTGACAGAAATCCACAGGGAAAATATATCTATGTACAAAAGCCAAAGTGTTCACCACGTAAGTTGACTGAACGAACTGGCAAAGAAGGAGAGGATGAACCATGGTTTTAACTGCAGCTGACGATGGTGGATGAGATGCAGGTGTGCCAATCAGCTCTGGACAGGAGTCACGCCCAGGAAGCTCCAAACAAGGACAGGGGTGGAGGAACACACACACACACACACACACACACACACACACAGGAGGGAGGAGGCACTGAGCCCATGACAATTAATTTCACATTTAATAACTTTAATTGGAGGATATTTACTGGAGGAATCAAATTGGTTCTTTTTGTTTCGGGTGTATTTATAAACTGTACTCCAACTCAACTCTTCCTCTCTGGCTCTAAGTCTCTAAGGTAAGCAAACATCTTTTTCAACTCTTTCGCTAGCATGCTATCTAAAATGTAGGTTTTTGACTTCTTTAACATTTGGGCTCATAGGTATTCGTGTGCTTATCAGTCAGGATTTACAACTGACATTCCAACTAGCTGTAAAGATATGCTGTTTGCTAACATTAGCGACCAATGCTGAAATGCTTCCGTAGTGCGCATGCGTGCGAACGCAGGCTGCCTGTAGAACCGGCTCCAGTCTCTGTCAACTTTGGTCCCTTTATTTCTTAACTTATTTCTTTGGAACTGTGTAACTTTTGTATATATTTTTTCTAAGTAACTACGCTCTGTCAGAAAATGAAGGTAGAAAGTATTTTGGTGGTTCTCTTCGTCGTGGAAGTTCTCCTCCTACTGCTCGGTCGATGCGTCTCCGGGGAAACGCGGTTTGTTTACACAAAGGAACAGCTGACTGCGTTGAGGCCGGTATGCACCGTGCCAAGGGCTACAGACATCCCACCTGAAATCTGGAGGAGAACACACCGCGGTTGCAGAGGGGGAACAAAACGACGAGGGAAGAGAGAGGGGAGAAGGCAGAAACGACTTAAGAACAAGAGATTTAAGCCGTGTCTGCCCTCCGTTGTCATGGGCAACGTGAGATCGCTGGCAAACAAGATGGACGAGCTAGCAGCGTTAGCCCGGAGTCAGATGGAGTTCCGGGAGTGTAGCCTGATGTGCTTCACGGAGACATGGCTACACCAGGACATCCCGGACCACAACGCCTCCATCGACGGCTTCTTGACTGTTCGGGCGGACAGGGATTACGCCGGGTGCGGTAAGCGGAAAGGCGGAGGGCTTGCCGTGCTTGTAAACAACAGATGGTGTAACCCCGGCCACGTTACCATCAAACAGAGGATCTGTAGCCCGGACATTGAACTGTTAGCCGTGGGACTCCAGCCATATTATCTGCCACGGGAATTCTCATACGCCATTGCGGTGGCTGTTTACATCCCACCTTCCGCAAACCCTACATCGGCGTGCAACGCCATTCATAAGGAGATTGCGCAACTTCAGACAAAACACCCCAGCGCACTGATAGTGATATCAGGCGACTTCAACCATGTCAGTGTGTCATCTACACTGTCTACCTTCACCCAGTATGTGAGTGGCCCAACTAGGGAGGGGAGGACACTGGATCTGCTGTATGCCAATGTTAAGGAGGCATATGACTCTTCCCCTCTCCCCCCCCTGGGTCGGTCTGACCACAATCTGGTCCACCTCAGACCCTGTTATGTGCCCCTAGTCAAGAGGCAGCCTGTGACCACTAAGACTGTGAGGAGATGGTCAGAGGAGGCCTATGGGGCACTGCAGGAATGTTATGAGGTCACTGACTGGGATGTACTCTGCGAGCCGCACGGAGAGGAAATTGATGGACTCACAGGGTGCATTACGGACTACATCAACTTCTGTGTGGACTCTATTGTCCCTACCAAGACGGTCCAGTGTTACCCTAACAACAAACCGTGGGTAACAAAGGAAGTCAAGCACCTTCTGAATTCCAAGAGGAGGGCCTTCAACGATGGAAATAGGGAGGAGGTTAAGGTAATCCAGGCTGACCTGAAGGTGAAGATCAAGGAGGCCAAGGATAAGTACAAAGGGAAGCTAGAGCGGGAACTCCAGCAGAACAACACGAGGGAGGTGTGGAGCGGTATGAGGACCATAACTGGCTTCAGACCGACTTGCAACAGGGGGGTCGAGGGTGACCTGGACAGAGCCAACGATCTGAACCTGTTCTTCAACAGATTTAACGACCTGGTTCCTGCCCATCCCCCCTCTAGCCATTCTCCTGACGACCCTCAAGCCAGCGACGCCCCTGGCCAAACTGCTGACGACCCTCCGGCTCCTGTGAGTACCCCTTTTCCCCCTCCCCCTCTCTGTCAGAACAATGCCCCCCCCTTCACCACAACGACCCCCATCCCCCCCCTACGACCCCAGCTGTGTCTCTCACTGTGGAAGAGGTTAGAGGACAACTGCTGAAACTCCATGCAAACAAGGCTGCTGGCCCTGACGACGTGAGCCCTAGGGTGCTGACATCTTCAACCTGAGCCTGAGTCTCCAGAGAGTCCCTGTCTTGTGGAAGACATCTTGCCTCGTCCCTGTTCCGAAGACGCCGCGCCCCAGCGGCTCCAAGGATTACAGACCGGTGGCACTGACCTCCCACGTTATGAAGACCCTGGAGAGACTGGTGTTGGAACAACTGCGGCCCATGGTCGGACCCTTCCTGGACCCCCTTCAGTTCGCCTACCAGCCCCGGCTGGGAGTAGAGGATGCCATCCTCTTCCTGCTCGACCGCTGTTATACTCATCTAGACCAGCCGGCAAGCACTGTGAGGATCCTGTTCCTAGACTTCTCCAGTGCCTTCAACACCATCCGGCCAACTCTGCTGGGTGAGAAGCTGGCAGCGATGCAGGTGGATACCTCCCTGGTGTCCTGGATTGTAGACTACCTGACTGGCAGACCGCAACATGTGCGCTTACAGCACTGTGTGTCGGACAGTGTGGTCAGCAACACTGGGGCTCCCCAGGGAACCGTCCTCTCCCCCTTCCTCTTTACCATCTATACCACAGATTTCAGCTACCACACAGAGTCCTGCCACCTTCAGAAGTTCTCTGATGACTCTGCTGTGGTGGGCTGTATCAGTGACGGGGAGGAGGCCGAGTACAGGACTGTGGTGGGGAACTTTGTCGCATGGTGTGAGCGAAATCATCTGCAGCTTAATGCGGCTAAGTGCAAGGAGCTGGTCATCGACCTGAGAAGGACCAGGACAACAGTGACCCCTGTCCACATTCAGGAGGTCAGTGTGGACACCGTGGAGGATTACAAGTACCTTGGTGTTCACTTGGACAAAAAACTGGACTGGGCTAAGAACACTCAAGCCGTCTACAAGAAGGGCCAAAGCCGCCTCTACTTTCTGAGGAGGCTGAGGTCCTTCGATGTCTGCCGGACAATGCTTAGGATGTTCTACGAGTCTGTGGTAGCCAGTGCTATCCTCTATGCTGTTGCCTGCTGGGGCAGCAGGCTGAGGGCAGCGGATGCCAACAGGCTCAACAAACTTATCCGGAAGGCCGGTGACATTGTGGGGGTAGAGCTGGACTCTCTGGCAGTGGTGTCGGAGAGGAGGATGCTGGCCAAACTCAACGCCATCCTGGACAGTACCTCCCACCCACTCCACAATGTGCTGGTCGGACAAAGGAGTACTTTCAGCGGGAGACTCATCCTCCCGAAATGCACCACGGAGCGCCACAGGAAGTCATTCCTGCCTGTGGCCATCAAACTTTACAATTCTCACACCAGTAGTTTGTAAGCCAACTGTATATCCTGTGAAATGGCATAACATCCAGGGATATAACAATGGACATGAGGCAGTAGTCTGACACAACTTCTGTAACATAACTACATATTTGGCAATATTCTGGTACAACTGTATATAACCATGTATATTCTGCTAATAACCTGCAAATCCTGTATATCCTGTATATGCTGCAAATAACTGTAAATCCTGTACATCACAATTACTTGCATAATTGTAATTGAATTGTATAGATTATAAGGGTATAGTCTGTAACCTGCACTTTATCCTGGACATACTGTATATTCTGCTGTACATTCTGCACATTCTGTACAAAAACTGAAAATCATGTACATTCTAATATAATACTGTATATTATACAAGACCATTACTGTATAATTGTAAATGTATAGCTTCTGTACATAATCATTATGCTCCCTGGGAGGATTCACCTCACCTACCATTTTTTTTTACTTATTGTTATTGACCCCACCCCCTACCCCTGTGTACACTTTCTAATCTTTTACCTCACACCCTTACCCTTGTGTGCTTTGCGAGACTGTGTGCCGTTGATACAAAGGAGTTTCCCTCGGGATCAATAAAGTAATCTGAATCTGAATCTGAATTTTGCAAGTTTTCTCACTTAGAAAACATGGAGGGGTATAACATTTTCATCCATCCATCCATCCATTATCTTCCGCTTATCCGGGGCCGGGTCGCGGGGGCAGCAGTCTGAGCAGGGAAGCCCAGACTTCCCTTACTGCACACACCTCCTCCAGCTCCTCCGGGGGGATCCCGAGGCGTTCCCAGGCCAGCCGAGAGACATAGTCCATCCAGCGTGTCCTAGGTCTTCCCCGGGGCCGCCTCTCGGTGGGACATGCCTGGAACACCTCCCGAGGGAGGCGTCCAGGAGGCATCCGAAACAGATGCCCGAGCCACCTCAACTGGCTCCTCTCGACGTGGAGGAGTAGCGGTTCTACTCCGAGCTCCTCCCGTGTGACCGAGCTCCTCACCCTATCTCTAAGGGAGCGCCCGGCCACCCTGCGGAGGAAACTCATTTCGACCGCTTGTATCCGCGATCTTGTCCTTTCGGTCATGACCCAAAGCTCATGACCATAGGTGAGAGTAGGAATGTAGATTGACCGGTAAATCGAGAGCTTTGCCTTGCGGCTCAGCTCCTTCTTCACCACGACAGTCCAGTACAGAGACTGCATCACTGCAGACGCTGCACCGATCCGCCTGTCAATCTCACGTTCCGTCCTTCCGTCACTCGTGAACAAGACCCCGAGATACTTGAACTCCTCCACTTGAGGCAAAGGCTCCCCACCCACCCAGAGGGGGCAAACCACCTTTTTCCGGTCGAGTACCATGGCCTCGGATTTTGAGGTGCTGATCCTCATCCCAGCCGCTTCACACTCGGCATCAAACCGCTCCAGAGCATGCTGGAGGCCCCGGCTCGAGGAAGCAAACAGGACAACATCATCTGCAAACAGCAGAGATGAGATCCCGTGCTCCCCGAACCGGAAACCATCCGCCCCCTGGGCGCGCCTAGAAATTCTGTCCATATAAACAATGAACAGAACCGGTGACAAAGGGCAACCCTGGCGGAGTCCAGCATGCACCCGGAACAGGTCTGACTTATTGCCGGCAATGCGAACACAGCTCCTACTTTGGTTGTACAGGGAACGGACTGCCCCTAACAAAGGGCCCCGGACCCGGTACTCCCGAAGTACCCCCCACAGGACATCACGAGGGACACAGTCGAATGCCCTCTCCAGATCCACAAAACACATGTAGACTGGTTGGGCAAACTCCCATGCACCCTCGAGCACCCGGTAGATGGTGTAGAGCTGGTCCAGTGTTCCGCGACCAGGACGAAAACCACACTGCTCCTCCTGAATCCGAGGTTCGACTATCGGCCGGATTCTCCTCTCCAGTACCCTGGCGTAGACCTTACCGGGGAGGCTGAGGAGTGTGATTCCTCTGTAATTGGAACACATCCTCCGGTCCCCCTTCTTAAATAGGGGAACCACCACCCCGGTCTGCCAATCCATAGGCACTGTTCCAGACCGCCATGCGATGCTGCAGAGGCGTGTCAACCAGGACAGTCCCACAACATCCAGAGACCTTAGGTACTCAGGACGGATCTCGTCCACCCCCGGAGCTTTACCACCAAAAAGCCCATCGACTACCTCAGTGACTTCAGCCCGGGTGATAGGCGGGTCCGCCCCGGAGTCCCCAGTCTCTGCTTCCTCCTCGGAAGACGTGACGGCAGGATTGAGGAGATCCTCAAAGTATTCCTTCCACCGTCCGACAACATCCCCAGTCGAGGTCAACAGCTCCCCACCCGCACCGCAAACAGTGTTGGTGAAGCACTGCTTCCCCCTTCTGAGGCGCCGAACGGTTTGCCAGAATTTCCTTGGGGCCGACCGATAGTCCTTCTCCATGACCTCCCCGAACTGCTCCCAGACCCGAGTTTTTGCCTCTGTGACTACCCGAGCCGCGGCACGCTTGGCCTGCCGGTACCGGTCAACTGTTTCGGGAGTCCCACGAGCCAGAACGGCTCGATAGGACTCCTTCTTCAGTTTGACCGCATCCCTTACTTCCGGTGTCCACCACCGGGTTCTGGGATTGCCGCTGCGACCAGCACCAGAGACCTTGCGACCACAACTCCGGACTGCCGCATTGACCATGGAGGTCGAGAACATGGTCCATTCAGACTCAATGTCCCCAGCCTCCCCCAGGATCTGTGAGAAGCTCTCCCGGAGGTGTGACTTAAAGACCCCTCTGATAGAGGGGTCCGCCAGGCGTTCCCAGCAGACCCTCACGATACGTTTGGGCCTGCCAAGTCTGTCTAACTTCCCCCCCCGCCAGCGGATCTGACTCACAACCAGGTGGTGATCGGTTGACAGCTCCGCCCCTCTCTTCACCCGAGTGTCCAAGACACACGGCCGCAGGTCAGAAGACATGACAACAAAGTCGATCATCGACCTCCGGCCTAGAGTGTCCTGGTGCCATGTGTACCGGGTTAGTTATGGACAAACCATGACTAGCACAGAAGTCTAATAACAGAACACCACTTGGGTTCCGATCAGGGGGGCCGTTTTTCCCAATCACCCTTCTCCAGGTGTCACTGTCATTTCCCACGTGAGCGTTGAAGTCCCCCAGTAGAACGACAGAGTCCCCAGTCAGCACACTGTTAAGTACGCCTCCCAGACACTCCAAGAAGGCCGGGTACTCTGCACTGCTGTTCGGCCCGTAGGCCGCCACAACAGTGAGAGACCTGTCCGCGGCTTTTAGGCGCAGGGACGCGACCCTCTCGTTCACCGGTGTAAACTCCAACACGTGGCGACTGAGCTGTGGAGCTATAAGCAAACCCATTCCAGCCCGCCGCCTCTCCCCGCGGGGAACGGCAGTGAAATGAAGAGTCCAGCCTCTCTCGAGGATAATGGTTCCAGAGCCCAGGCTGTGCGTGGAGGCGAGGCCGACTATATCTAGCCGGTAACGCTCGACCTCCCGCACAAGCTCGGGCTCCTTCCCCGCCAGCGTGGTGACATTCCATGTCCCCAGCGCTAGAGACTGTGTGCGCGGCCCTGGTCGTCCGGGCGCCTGCCCCTGACCACCGCCCAAATCACACAGCACCGGCCCCTTACGGTCCTTCCTGCGGGTGGTGGGCCTGCGGGAAGGTAGTCCCACGTCGCCTTTTCGGGCTGGGCCCAGCCGGGTCCCATGGGAAAAGACCCGGCCACCAGGCGCTCGCCTGCGAGCTCCCCCTCTGGGCCTCGCTCCAGAGTGGGGCCCCGGTTTCGCCGATCCGGGCGACGTAACTGACTTCGTTTTAGTTGTCATCATCAGGGTTTTCTGAACCGCTCTTGGTCTGGCTAGTCACCTAGGACCGGTTTGCCTTGGGAGACCCTACCAGGGGCATAATGCCCCAGACAACATAGCTCCTAGGATCATCCAAGCACTCAAACCCCTCCACCACGTGAAGGTGGCGATTCACGGAGAGGTAAAATGTGTAAAATGTGTATTAGTAACATAGAATTCTAACTGCCATGCAGTACACAAAATAATTCAAACATATCATCAGAAATACATGGGTTTTCTGTCTCATGCATGCAAATGACCACCTCTCACAATTAGTCAGCAATGTCTGAACAGATGTATTTGTATGTGTTGTATGTATGTATTGAAAGTACCTCATATCTGTAATAAGTACATATAGGTAGTAAAAACTCCAGACTTTGTTAATAAGTATGAAATATCTTTATGGTATATCTTACATTGTATTCATTTAGAAGATGATTTTATCCAAAGAAACAAACAAACTAATACAATACAGTGCAGGCACAGTGGAAAGTAGCCTAACCTAATCTCAGCTACCAAGCTACAGTGAAGCAATAATACATTTGTGTAAAGTAAAGCATTACGTATTATGCAGTGCAGCAAAAACAACTTCATGTCTTAAATGCTAAATCAACCTATTTCACGGTTACGGTCCTTTATGAGGAAGTTGTAATATAAAGGCCCTGAACAGGATCTCAAACATGCTTTCAGTGCCCTCACATTTCATGGCCAAATTAATCTCAACAAGTGGTAGTCCTACATTTGCCCACTAGACTAGTCACTGAATAGATGGTAAACAAATTAAATATAAGTCTTTGCCATCCTGTCAATATGGTATTTGTGTTGGTGACTGAAATAAAAATAAATTATCATGTTATTGTACTGTCCTATTGTCCCAACTATTACGGATTAAGACAAATAATCTGCTTTGTTCATGGTTATTGGTAGGTTTCTTCGCCTGAACGTGCAAACACGTAGGATTTACAATCTTCGCAGGATTTACTATCTTTGCAACAAAATATTGTCACTAACTAGCCTATGTAAAGGAATCAATTGGCTAAACTACAACAACCAGCAGCATTCAGCTACATGGTAAATGCGGAAGTAGATCGTTAGGTTGTCAATTTCATAAGTGAAACACACACCAAACAAATCACTTTCATTCGTGCATTTGCATTTGCTGCTCATCTTTAGAACCCAACTTTCCAAGTGACAGAATAGGCCTTCAAAATTAGGATTCAAGATTACCTGTATTTTATTTGTTCCTAAAACAATGTGTTTTAGACTAATGGCGCTTTTCCACCGCATGGTATCAGCTTGACTCGACTCGGCTCGCATTTTTGGTGTTTCCACCGCAGTTCCATGGTACCTGGTACCTGATAGCGGGTACTTTTTTTAGTACCTTCTCGCTCTAGGTACCAAGCGAGCTGAGTCGAGCTAAAAGGTGACGTCGGCAGACGGCCGGCCATTGATTGGCCAGAAAGTGTGACGAAGTCACGAGAGCGACATAAAGCAACAGCGCCGCAGCTAATACTTATTACTATCAGATACAGTCCATTACACCAACAGTCTACAAGCTTTTTAAAAGTCAGATAATTTACAAAAGACTAGTTCGTCAACATGGCTAAAATTAATAATAGGTCTTCGCCATTGTCTTCCACTTGTGGGTTGCGTTGGTGTTATTTACGTTGCGTACAAAAATACGTCACGGCCTACGTCACGCCCCTTTCGCCGACGACCAGGAGGTACTATTTGCGGTACTATTTGCGGTGGAAAACCACCTGTGTTTACTACCAAACCGAGTCGAGTCGAGTCGTGCTACATTTGCGGTGGAAAAGCGCCAATACAAACTGCCACATAGAATATGCATAATTAAATGATTAATTGATCAATCTTATAGTTGGCCCTACAATAACTAAATTGATTCTACAAAAAAAATGGTGCATACCACAGTCAGATGGCTCAACGGGTTAAGGCATTGGCCTTGTAATCAAAGGTTGTGGCTATGTGATGTTGTGTCCTTGGGCAAGGTACTTCACCCTATTTGTCATTGTAAGTTGCTTTGGATAGAAGTGTCAGCTAAATGAAGCATTATTATACCAAGAAGATAGATACAGATATAATGTCCTCAGGTTCTGACTTTCACTGATAGAGGGATGACATTAATTTTATACCTATCTTATGAAGTATTTTGTGTCTATCTGATAAGTGCAATTTGTATTCTGAAAACAGGCGGGGGTGCTGCTAGGGTTTCCCACCCCCCTAGATAATTTATACTCTGGACCCCAAACACAAAATAATACAGTAAGTATTATGTTATGTTTGCCCCTCTGTCTGACCAGGCCCTCAGAGTCCTCCTAGTCTTCCTCCCATTACTGTGTCCCTGAATACAAAACAGGAGAAGGGTCTGCAATAATTGTCCTAGCCTGTTGGACTATAATCTTAAAGAGCAATTGGGGGTAAGGATGCTCAATCAGCCCTATCACTATCACTTAAATATACGCCCAATCTCCCATTATGGGCCACTGTTCGGTGTTTGCGGGGTCTAACATGCCCATCAACCTGCTAATCACAGGTCTGCACAGATAGTTCGGTTGCAGGGCATCCTGTTGGTTGGTGGAGGGACATGGGAGGGGAGTTGGACTGAAGGGTTGGGACCCTGTTAAAACCAGGTTTTTACCGTTTTAGCGCTCTTTTATGCCTGGGTTTCAAGAGAGCTGGTCGCGAATGTTCTGTGTCGTGATACGATTGTGTTAATTTGGCGTAGGCTACGGCCAAACAGTAGCCTGTTTAACTTTGAATAAACGATCAATAAACATTACGTGCCTGTTGCTTTCCGACCAAGGCTGATCATTACAATATCATGCTAATCTAATAAAAATGTGACCAGATTTTAAGGGGTGGATCCTACTTTAGTGTTTCAGTATAATTTAAGTACGATTTGTTTTTTGTGGACACAAACTATGTTTGATTTCAATATTGTAAAATGTTATGATCGCCAATACAGATGAGGAATGTGAAACCTGAAAGGAGGACAATGAAGCAACATTGACATTGTGACAATGTGTTTTGAATTTAAAAGAAAAAAATCTTCAAAAATGTAAATAAGACAAAATATCAAATAGACTGGGAGACATCGGCTGTGCATACAAATATATTTTTATTTCGTTGTGGGATCATTTGTTCAATAAACATTGTTCCGATTTGAATAGACTATGACACTGTAACGTAAACGTTGAATCAGGACCTTTATTTTGAATGTTTGTTAACGTGCTGCTCATTGTCGCTGTCATCACCATTTGGGGCGGGATCTAGAGTTTTGAAACGATTGTTCTGACATTAAGAAAAATGTTTGAGGTGGTCTGGAAAGAGTTCACTACTTCAGGTCGCTCTTCTACTAGTACAGATAGCAAATAGTAATTCGA